>OY982544.1:1351213-2677426 GCA_963859965.1 Ceramica pisi | reverse complement strand
GTCGTTTTTCTGGTGGTCGCCACTGTTGATTCTGGCTTTCAGGAGTTGCAGTGGTTGGGAATGTGTGACGGGTTTGTCCCATAAAAAAGACAGCAAATATGATTCTCTAACATGTGCCTCCCTGCAGTAATTCCACTCTGTCTGATCTATTTCCTGCGGAATCTGTCAGACGCAGTAAGGAGCCTTTAAACAGCGTTACACGTCTTTTAAACTCATCGAGGATAAATGGAGGAAATCGACATTTGATGGGGCGAAGCCAATAAAGTATTCGTGAGTGTGTTCGAAATCTATTTCCATTTCCGAGATGTCTGTATTTATCGATGTTTGTTTGTTTATTCGCGTATATTTGTTGACTAGCTGTCCCGTACAACGTTGTCTGCGTCACATTTTTCATTAGTGCTCCGCTCCTATCGGTTTTAGCGTGATGATACAGCCAACACTGAAAGAATTTTTCAAATCGGACCAGCACTTCCTGAGATTAGCGCGTTTAAGCAAGCAAACAAACTCTTCATCTTTATAATATTAGTATAGATAGGGTAAAAATAGACTGAAATGATCTTGTAATGTTTTGGGAAGTGAATGTAACTAACTAATCCAATGAAATCGGCGATACTAATGTTCAATATTTAGTGTGCAATAAGAATATTGCTTCAGCAGATATGATGATAAAGAATATTCTGCTCATCATCGTCAAGTTAGCCGAAAGAAGTCCACAACAACCGGTCCTGTGCATCTCACATCCATCGACCAGCGACCCTCACCAGTTCCAACTCTAAGAATACCACCAACATAGTTACACAACTTTCCAGAAATATTCATTTTGAGGGTACAATGCGAATGAGGGTACTTTTGACAGCACGGTTGGTGCAGTGGTTGAGCGGTCGACTGCTGAGTCGCGTGTCGTGGGTTCGAGTCCCACACGGAACAAATATTTGTATGGCCTACAGATAGTTTTTCCGGGTCTGGCTGTTTGTGTATGTGACTTTGTATGTTTGTAAACGCACCCACGATACAGGAGAAATTCCTTGAGGGGAGCAAAGTTTTTAAAAAAATGGTCTTGTCGCTGACACCAATGTCTACCAGACACCACCGTTGGTTGGGTAAGAACATAAAAGAAATGTGTCTGCGGTGTGATCATTTATCAATTTATTCATCTTAAAGGCGAAACATGAAATTGCTGCTTAGATGCACTGCTAAGTATATCGATTAACATATTTGGTAAGTATTCAGGCATGCAGCTAATTAATTGTCGCCGTCGGCGTGCCAGCCGTATTAGAACCCAATGGCCTGGCACGCTACGATGGCAAAAGACCGGACGGTATGTCTTTATTTCTATGTGTCGATACTCTTGCTCCATCCCATCTTCCTAGCTCGTCGTGCTGTGCTGGTTCTGCCACTTCGGCTGCTGAAAACCTCAAACGGCGGAAATATAGAAAGTAGCCTTATTGGCAACTACATTTTTGAGCCGTTTGGGGTTGAAACTCTTGGACCGTTGGATCCGAGTGCTCACGTCCTATTAATTAGAAATAATTTAAATTCCTTTATTTCGAACTACGATGATCCATATTTTGTTAGTATTTCAAACAGCTTATATTCTAGTGTTAGTAAAACATTGTTTTTTTTTTATTATTTAAACAAAGGATGACCAAGCAGGAAAATGTTGCCTACCTAGTGAACCTCCTAACCAAATCTTACATATAAAAATGAATCCATATTTCCCTTTGGTCCCGGCGTCACGCGCGAACGTCTGGGCCGATTTCACTAATTCTTTTTTTGTTGTGTTTGTTACTCTCAGGAGAAGGTTCTTATGAAAGAAAACAAAAAATTGCGGGAGCGAAACCGCGGGGGACAGCTAGTGCCTAATATTTGGCATATAGCTCTCCGCCACAGCTCTCAGGATATAGTTGAGACAGCAACTACATGTGAACTAGCAACTACTTTTAAAATAATGTCATGAGTATGATGAGTAATCGATGTTACATGACTTATGTTACAACTATAGCATGCTATTAGATACAAACGTTTTAAGTGAGGGTCAGTTTAGGGAAAAAAACCTTTCTAAATTAAATAACGTTTATTTAGACCAACAAAGGGTCATAGTACACATTACACACAATAAAATAAAAACAAATACACAAACAATGATAAATTATAAATTTAAATTCATTACTTTAAAAAAAAATTACATTCATAAAGCATTAAAATTCATCAATTTAAAATAAAAACAAAATGAAATAATAATATAATATAAATACAATATAACAATAAATTAAAACCCAGACTTGATATATAACTGCACACAATGCCACGGTATTGGACATACATAAAAAGTTTTTTATTTTTCACTTTTTAGTGGTACCCCACACCTAACAACACCACTGCAAAATCGCAGAAAAGCAAACCATCATCCAAATAAACGAATTCCAGCTATTTCGATTTAAAATCCAAACTTCGTAACCGACGATTTTGATATAATTTAAATGGGACGAATCTGCAAAAAAAATTCAAATCGGTTCATAATTGTCGGAGTTATGAGGTAACAAACATAAAAAAAATACAACCGAATTGAGATCCTCCTTTTTGGGAAGTCGGTTAAAAAGTACGTTTTGAGAAAGATCACAAAAAATACTTTTCAGCGTTTTTATTTGCATGCCTTTATCATTCTAATGGCTGTCCTATTAGCCCCAGCTTTGAAATTAAGTGGGGTATAAATAAGGGTCACTGGTACACTACAAAATATGTACGATGTGAGTCAAAAGATCCGCTAAAGGTCGCGGGTATGCGGCTATGCGGATACCATGGGGCTACATTATTAACAGATTGTTGAATTTTATTGGATAGTTATACATACAGAGTACCTATATTTAGCTGTGAGTATGTTTGTGGTATCCAGTATTAAAGTGGAAAATGTTCAATGCAATTCAAATAAGAATAGGAACACCAATGACCTCTATCTGTCATTTATGTCTCTTGAAAAGTACGGTTTGCAAAGAAAACTAAGTTGCATATCAATAGCTGTTTATTTTAGTTTGTTTATAAGTTTTAAACCAAATTTAAATATAAACTTTCAATGGAAGTAAATTTGCTAAATAATATTTGACTATTTTAGAGTAGTTAATTATTAGTTATTTTCAACCATACCTTTCACTCAACATTTATAAAAAAAATATTTTTTTAATCTTGTTTTGCTCACCCTGCCTAACTGGTTATAGCTATGACGTCACAATATGGCGCTAAGTCGATCCTATTCTTATTTGAATCGCATTGTAACATGATTCATTGGAAATGGCTAGATTTTTCACGCAGTTATATTTTCATAACCTATCCGCATTTTTCTGGAATATCCTGGAATACCTGTGAGACTAAGCCATAGTACCTTTCTAAGTTTCTAGGTATCGTCGATTTTTAACCGACTTACAAAAAAGGAGGAGGTTCTCAATGCAGCGTTAATTTTTTTTTTGTATGTCCACCGATTTCTCCGAAGTTTCTGATCCGATTTCTGTGATTCTTTTTTAGTTCGATGTATAGTGCTCGGTAGTCACCGCAAGGCCGCCATGCATCAGTTTTCTTGAAAACAAGGTGAAGGATCCCCTTCACCTTGTTCGCTTGCCATTTGGTCCCGTAAATTTAATTCAGTTTGGCTCAATAGTTTTTATTTTACGAGCTCGTTGTATATTACAATTTCTCGTAGGCAAAGACGTCGTCCAAGTTTCACTTAAAGTGAAAAATAAAAAGCTTTTTTACATAAACATATAACCGACAAAAGTCGGTGTTAAAAAAAACAAAGATAAAAATCAAAAAAACCGAATTCAGAAAAGGTTATTTTACTTTAGGTTTATTTGACTTTGTAGTGTTTTTTGGAAGTCGGTTATATTTTTTTTTTAAGTTTTTTTTGTAATCGTGTCAGGATTTCCAGAGATTATTTCCTGCAGACAAACAGACAGTGCGACCTCTTCATAAAAATAGTCTAGATATCATCATACCATGTTTTCTACACCTTGGAGTATAAAACATGTAGGCTTGACCATTTCAACAGCTGTGGAACAATGGAGCATGTTACGACTCATCTTCAAAATAATCTCTAGCCTTACAGGTTCCTGTAAAACACCTTTCGTTTAGGAGCTCGTTAATGATTACTAAAGTGGAGTTAAAATCACATTCACTTATCAGAATGTTCAAAACATGTCTCATCACCTGCCTAGCCTTTTCCCTATATTGTGGTCGGCTTCCAGTCAAACCGGATTTAGCTGAATACCAGTATTTTACGTGGAGCGGCTGCCTACCAGACCACCTCAACCCATTAACTTGGTAACACGGTACTCTTTGGCAAGACTGGTGTCGGATGTTCTGGCATCTGACTATCCGTAACGACTGCCAAAGATCTTCAAATGACAGCCGGGACGTTGGTCCCGGCTGTCATGACCTCGGAAAGCACGTTAAGCCGTTGGGCTTAACGTGCGTTGTGGCTCTTTTTATTCAGCCACGAGCTCTTCAAAACATGATTATGTACTCATTGAACCGTTGTTAGGTTAATGCTTTAAATATCGAGGCCATCAGTTTCATAATTTTCGACAATAGAATAGAATTACTAACTGCCTTCTACATATATTCAACCAGCTTTTGCCTGCGACTGCGTACGTGCTTATTCTGTTTTCTTTACGTTCCCGTACATACGTCATGTCAAAATTCAGCTTTCTACGACCAGGACAGGTTTCTGCTGTGCGTTGTTTGTCAGTCCCTCAGTCACGGAAGAATTTTATATTTTAGGATTAAATAATTACAAAAAATACCAACTTGTTTTAAAAGCATTTTTTTTTCACCTGAAACCCTTCAATGAATGGTTGCCTAGGTAACAAATCTCAGCTGCACTCATACATCCATTTTTCCGTGATCACCAGGAGCACATGACGCATTCGCACGTTCATAAGTTCCAAATGCCTTTGTTACAAACGGAATCCCTATTTCATTCCAGTCCTATTGGAACTTCGGGTATTGTTTTCAGACTACAGGTGAATTTTGTTTTCATGCGAATATTTCCACTTCATAAGCGCATTAAGTACAAAGTAAACAAAGGCCTATGATTCAATTTCATAAAGAAATCTTCCGAGCCCCATAGAGTGTGCTATTATCCGAAAATATCTTAAAACGCGACGAGAATACGAAATAAGGAAAAATCAATCCCCTGCAAGTGTAAGTACTCGTAGCACGCGCGTAGAGGCGCTACGCCGTCGCGCGTAGCCTCACGTAGCCGTGTCTACGTCTTATACAGTGGGTAGCTGTTTCTAAGTTTTACACCTCAGGGGAAAATTCTTTAGTTTTCCTTTTTAAATAAAATAGGAAGTTCCTCTATAAATTGGATGATTACTGATAATATTTTCACAGGCAGAATTTTCATTGTTCTTTGTTTTGTAATTTATTTAAGCATGATTACCATGATGACATGATTATTTTTTGTATTCTAATTCGCTATCGTTATTTTCTGTATAATCGCAAAAACAATGTCAGTTTTTCAGGTTAGAATAAGAAAAGAATTTTCAGAAAAATATCAAATTAAGCTCAAACTTTAATTAAAGAACGAAATTACAAAGGCAACCTAAAACCGAAACTCGTATATCAAACGTCATTTCCCCATTTTTCCCCAAAAGCGAACGAACGGGCGCTGGCTGAGGTACCAGGGCAGCATGGAGCGCAGGCGGGTGTGTGCAGGCGGCCAGGCGCATTGCAGGCGGGTGAACGGCCGCGCATCGATCGACGAACCTCCCCCGTGCGCCCCCTCCCCCCCGCCGGCACGCCGCGCCGCTTGCGTAACCTCTCCCCTCCCGCGCTTATGTAACAGTGACGCGGTTTGCGTGATCGTTTCCTGATTTTTCTGCTGCATCCCGATTGCAGTAATTATGCAGTCCTTGTATAAATAAGGATGGGCGGCTCCTGGGGGGTATAATGATGCGATGCTTTTCAGTTCGGTGGGCTGCTGGCGGGAAAACTGAACTCAAGTGCAGTTTGCGGAAGTTTATTTTAATTAGGTACTAGCTGAAGATTTATTTCAAAAACATAATTATTCATATGATTGTCACATCTAAATAAAACTAGACTGGTACAACATATAATATTCTTGGACTGTATTTTCCCGCCTAATCGTCTGGCGGGAAAAAAACTTTGACACAAAGGAAAAATTCATAATCGGACCCGGCTTTCCAGACAAAAGCAATCCTTTCTAATTCCTTTTTAACTTTTAACCGTCAGTTATATCTAGCCAACAATTCATACGATCCTGCCCACCCTGCTGAAAGCAAGTCGTGATATATTTCAGAACATTAATTGAGGCTAGTCGGCGAGTCGTGGCCAATTTCACAGGCAAGTTCTTTATGACCAGGAAACGGTCGTAGATTTTCGTCTTTTTTGTAACAAGGCAAAAAGAGGGTAGTTGTTTGTTGGGGGTGTGTCTGTTTGTTTGTATGAGACGGTTTAACTCCGGTTCTGGTTCTTCTGAAAGAAAATCAATTGTTTTTTTATAAAAACACAAAATTAAATCGATTCCACCCTTTGTATGTCAACATTAAAATGATCTTATTCATCTAATTTTTTTTAAACACTGAAAAATATCAAAAACAAAGAGAAATTCTTCATTATTTAAATAGTATGTTAGTTATTTAAAGGAAAACCAATTTTCAGACACACCCTCGGGGCGGGTTCCTTATAGGAAATCCCATGAAAATTCCTTACGCATTCCGCGTATCAATAATTCAATACATCCATACACTATCGAATAAGTGGTCTACAGTATTCATTGGAACGAACATTCGTGTAATACAGTTTTTTATATTAAAAAAAAATCAAATTTCCAGCACCATCGATTGCAAAAACCAAACCAAACTCATGAGTTCCGAAACCAAAATATGACCCAAATAAAAAACAATTAAATTACATAGAGAGCCTGTTAGAAAATAGAAATTAAAACAAAAGAGGAGAGGAAGCTACAGCCCGTAGCACCGTAGCGGCGGCGTAGCTTCGTAGCGGGGTTACGGCGTAGCCGGGGTGCGGTCGGCGACCCCTGGCCGTGAACGGGGGCGCGCCGGGCTCGCGCCGCACTGTGCTGGCCCCCTCCCC
Organism: Ceramica pisi; assembly: GCA_963859965.1. Taxonomy (NCBI): domain Eukaryota; kingdom Metazoa; phylum Arthropoda; class Insecta; order Lepidoptera; family Noctuidae; genus Ceramica; species Ceramica pisi. The sequence continues at coordinate 2,670,319 of OY982544.1, read as the reverse complement.
CCGCCCCGCGCCTCGCACGCTGCGCCCTTGCCCCGCGCCCCCGCCCGCGCGCCCCGCACACTGCTACAGCCCGCCGCCGTAGACACGTGTCCGCCGCACCCTGTATACTATACACATGCTGCTGTATAAATGACGTAGTTAGGTTTTGTGCAGTGCTGCAGTTCACGTTGGGTTAGGTTCGGTGGTGAATTATGATGTTTGTGTGTTGGGGGTGTGTACGTAGCTATCTAAGCTGAGCTGTTCTATTTTGTAACTTGGTTTAATTTGAACGGAGAAATCATTTAAAAGTCAATCATTACTTATCGTTAAAATTGCAACAAATAATCAGATTTAATGCAGAGAAACCAAATAAAACACCCGGTTAAAATAACCATATCATTCGCATTATAAATGAATTGAAAATAACGCACCGAAAATCACTGTGATAAATTATGAACTAAATAAATACACGCTGTATCGGCATTACTCAGCTCAGTCACGCACACACTTACACCGCACACACCCAGACGAAATCGCCTAGTTCTGTTCACTGCGTCTCTGTGAGAACCACACCCCCGGCGCTGTAGCTACAGGGCGGCACTCACACACGCACAGCCGCAAAGGAAAAGCAGCCGCCGTGTGAGTGAGAGACATGTAGCTACACTGTGTGTGGTGTGTATGTGTGCGTGGAAAATATATGTTAATGTGGAACTTCCGCGTTTTCGTGTATTCGTGTCACGCACACTGCTGCAGTCTCGGTGAGCTATAAGCTATATTGACGGCGGCGGCGCGCCGGTGTGCGTGGGGTGCATCGACTCCGCTTCCTGCTCGGGGACAACGGCCCCAGCCTGATTTATGTTCCTCCGTTTGAAGGTTTGCGTGTTATTGTGACGTTTCCAACTCATTTGCTTACGAATATTACATTGATTGATCAATATTAAAACAAAAAAATAAGGAGGAAAGTGGGTCCCAGTTTTTTATGAGTCGCCGTAAATTTTAGTTTGCGTTTAAAATTTCTGTGTCGTGATGACTGGGGTAGCGGCTTGCTTGTTAAATACAATGTTCGTAGATCTAACATTAGTTTATTTTACGTACATTCAGAAAATGTCTGATGATACTCGACCTCTTTAAAGAGATTCTCTCTTCTTTTGTCTTGCGTTTTCTTTTTCAGCGGTACTAATAATAAAATACTGTAATGAACATGCATGGAAGAGGAGTACCCATCAGAGCAATTCTTAGCATTCTAAGCCGAATTTTCGCCTCGATGGTTCAGAGATCGTTAGCGTGACTACTGACCGCATATATGTTTTCGGTTCCTAGGAAGGAAAAAAAAAATAAATTAAGGGTTCCAAAGCCCAAATCTTTTATACTGTTACATAACAGGAAAACGTATAAAAAGTAATATTAAAAAAAATATGATTTGTCTGTAACTCTTAGTACGCGAGTCTGACTCGCACTTGGCGGGTTTATCCCTTTTAGACCAGGGCGGAAGCCTTTGAAAATGGTAAAAAGTGAAACAAAAAGAATAGTAGAATGAAATCCATTGGAAAAGAATGATAATATAACAAAAATTAAAGGAAAAATAATTTACGGGTGATCTGAGGTCGGGAAGTGGATGGGTGTGCGTGTTTAAGGGAAAAAAACTATTTATCTCGATTTCCGGCAAAACTACAAGTCTTATGGGAAAAAGACAAATCGCAAAGTTGTAGGTAATAAAAAGATCTACAACTTTTGTGTTTCCACTTTTTTCACATAACCTCATAATCTATGTGAAAAATTCAAATAACCGTGTTTTTGGTTTTTTACTTTTCTCTTTTACAAGTTTTTTTTTTTACGAAATTTTGTGAAAACTTACCTTTTTATGTCCCCAACATACTGTAATTTTTTTTTATTTAAAATATTCATGTTTTCACATTATTTTGACTTAATAAGTCAAAAATCACTCTCATGTTCAATCGAAAATTCACCTGTCAAAATATCTGTTTTTTTTTTTAAGTCGGTGGTCTTTCTGTTAATTGAAATCTCTACTTTCTGATGGTGAAAAAAAAATACCTTACCATAGTAAATGTTCTCAAAAAATGCAAAGAAACGAAGGATAAAATTATACGATGAAGATATTGTACGGGAAGGCATAATTCTTTTTTTAAATATTAAGTTTACAAGACGACGACTCGTGACGTACTAAGAAAGATGAGCATGGTTTTAGTCTAGGTGTGTGCTTGAGCGTGTATGTTCACTTGCAGGAGCACGGTTTTGTGGCTTCACTTTTTTTGTTCGCGGTGCGCCGTCTTCGATTGTCTTCGTTTCTTTGCATTTTTTGAGAACATTTACTATGGTAATGTATTTTTTTTTCACCATCAGAAAGTAGAGATTTCAATGAAAAGAAAGACCACCGACTTTTAAAAAAAAGCAGATATTTTGACGGGTGAATTTTCGATTGAAAACGAGAGTGATTTTTGACTTATTAAGACAAAATAAGGTGAAAACATGAATTTTTTAAACAAAAAAAAATACAGTATGATGGGGACATAAAAAGGTAAGTTTTCACCACATTTCCTGAAAAAAAAATATTTCTTGTAAAAGAGAAAAATACAAAACCAAAAACACGGTTATTTGAATTTTTCACATAGATTTTGAGGTTATTTGAAAAAAGTGGAAAGACAAAAGTTGTAGATCTTTTTATTACCTACAACTTTCGTCATTTGTCTTTTTTCCATAAGACTTGTAGTTTTGCCGGAAAGGGAGATAAATCGTTTTTTCCCTTAAACACGCACCCCCATCCACTTCCCGACCTCAGATCGCCCGTAAATTATTTTACCTTTAATTTTTGTTATATTCTCTTCCTTTTCCAATGGGTTTCATCCTACTATTATTTTCTTTGGTTTCAGAAATTATCGACTCTGGTCTATTTAATTATTCCTGAGTAACAGCCCAGAGCCCAAAATTATCACCCGATCAGTTGTAATCGTAAGTAGGTATACTACCTACTAAACATAGCTGGCAAAATATGAGTGTACAGTTCTGCCAATCCCTTCAGAGCAAAACAAGCGTGATGTTTTGCTAAGGACTAAAAGAAATATTTGCACGAACAAAATGTCGCTAAAACAGAACGTATCAGTCATTTGTTTGTCCAAGCCGAGTTTTATTTATTGTGTGGGCAAGCGTACGGACGATTCTCGACAATATTTTTACTTTATTGTTCCGTTGGCTTGGCTACCCGCAAGTTCGCCGCGGAAAAGTTTTTACTAGGTTTTCCGATGTAACAAGAAAATATAGGCATGAAACAAAAAGTATTAGAAGAGATAGACGCGTGCCACTGTCACTTCTATTTTCATGGCTTTTTTATACTTTTACTGGTTCAGACAAGAAAACTGCGGCCTGCTTTTGGGGAATGGGCCTTTGAGTTTAACAGCTTCAGTAAACTTGATGGTTTGAGATTTCCCGGCGATGTGATACGTAAAGCATCATATCCAAAGCCCAATTCTTGACATAAAGAAATTAGAATTGTTTTTGACAGTTCGCGACTGCGACCGCTCCTTAATAATACGATAATATAATAATAATTCTTTGGATAATTAAAAATGTATCTGTAACCGGAAAGTAGCAAACTTCGAAAGATTATAAAATAGCTTGAGAGATTGTAAACTTTCGATAAATGGTCAACTGAACATTTGCAGTGCTTTTCTACGCTTTAAAATCTCTTAGTTTACAACTTCTCGATTTCATTCCGAGAAATTGTGAACTGAAATAAAACGGCGACCAATCAGAGCATAAGTCTACAAGAAATTAGGGCGGGTTGTTTCACGTTCACTTAACGCATGCGTAAACGTTAAAAATGGTGCTAACTATCGTTAAATCAAAAAATTTAGTTTTTTCATAAAATGTCAGCGTTAACGCACGTAATATGGTAATATTACGACCATTATTATATGGTATATAATAATGGTCTGACCACTGGTTAACGTTACTTTAGTTGCGTCAAACAGAACAATATTGTGAAATTTCTTTTGAATTCCTGAATACCAGTTCTTCTGATGACACAAATAAGTGGTGGAATGCAAAAAAAGCTATTTAGGTAGGACTCGTGTCAATAACTTAGCTATTGGGATGAGCAGGAATTTATACCAGAATGTTTTGAAACAACGCTTCTTATTTAACGAACGTTAAAGATCTTCCGTAATTGTTACTTTTTGACGTAAGTATGTTACATTAACCAACCGTTTGATACAACCCACCCTTAGGGTCTCATTAGTTTGTTAATTTGACATAAGCCTATGGCATGCATGTGACGTCACATCTGAACTGTCAGGTCACAATTTATCGGAATGAAATCGAGAAATTATAAATTATCAAATTTTTATATGTAAAAAAGTATTCCGAATGCTCATCTGACCATTTATCGAGAGTTTACAAACTCTCAAGTTATTCTATAATCTAACGAAGTTTGCCACTTTCCGGTGACATATCCAATTATAACCGGGAACAAAATACCTTCTTCCAGCTGCGTACAACATTTTATAGTCCTTTCATAATCACAATAACACGAAAGAATTCAAATATCGTAGACAGACTGCATTCAAAAAAAGTACCAAGCGCGCAGAGCCGGTAGCAAGTAGGTACGTAGATTGTATTTGCGACAAAGTGGGACCTCCCTCGCCTCGCAATATCATTCCGCACAGCACCTGACTCGCGTATTTCAAACTTTTGTTATGTTTACTCTTTGTTCCCCTAGCAAACTCTTTTTTAAACAACTCTGGAAAATATCATCGCTAAATTGGATTTCCCTAGTATGTTGATTCTTATTGGTCGTAACGGTTACCAGGATCATAGGACTGAGGAAGAGGTGTTTTGGCGCCAGAATAATGTCAAGCCAAATAAGTGTGTTTACTGAGCCCACTACGGTTAAACTCTACCAATTCACCCTTGACCTCTTTTGAGTAGGTATAATCTTCTTTTAGTAACCATATTCACGAAAATGGAATAAAGAATAAGAATATTTTACTTGCATGAAACATTTAAAAAAAATCTTCTATCAGAGAGTAATTTACATCAAGTTGCAAGCTTATCGCTTATAAGCCTGACAGCGACCTAAATTCCTGTGTTTTACAACATGCGTCAGGCGTGAGATGAATAACGCACGAGAGTGCTGCACTCAATATTTTAATCATACCATGCAGGCTGACATAAATATGGCTATGCGAAAATTACGCACATAAAAATACAATGCGAAAGTGACAGGATATATTTTAACTGTATGGCAAAAACTAAAAAATCAAGATTCAAGATTCAAAGCATTTATTTCAAATAAACCATTTACAGGCACTTTTGAAATGTCAAGGTCGGTCCGTCAAAAACATGAGGCTATTTGCACGTTCCAAAGCGTAGATCTCTATGGAGAAGAACATGCAAGAAACTCCACGGACATTCTTTTACATAATGTGATGTTTTACAAAAATCTTAGTTACATGTACTTGCTTCTTCATGTGAGGACAATGCAAAATAAAAATAAAAATATAAAGATCAAAATAAGCCGGTGGTGGTTAAGAGATGACCAGTTTCAACTGACGGCGCCCGTTCACGAACCTGACTTATGTATCGGCACCATTCAGCTCAACCATTTTGAAGGGAACCGATCACGTGAACATCAGTTTTAGAGTTCCGTACCCGAAGTGATTACTAAACCTCCGCTGTCCGTCTGTCCTTCTGTCAGCGGACTGCATTTCAATTTCAAGAACCGTATATATATATATATATAGGTAGATAGTTGACATTTTCACAGAGTGTCTGTTGCCGCTATAATTAAAAAAAAATATTAAAAAGAAAGGAGGATACAAGAAATGTGTTTTATCAATTTAGGCATAATCAAAAATACGCCAAAAGTTAATTATTAAGCTAAAGAATAGCACACCAAAAGATAAAATTAATCAATCACAATATACCACACAGTACTAGGGCGACATAGCAAGTAAGAGCAAATAAAAATCACGGCTTCAAAAATTCATCAGCCTGATCAATCGCAATTACAAATTCTCCACGTTAGGTCTGCCTTTTGAAAATGTCCGTGCAAAAACAAACGCAGCGAATTGAAAAAAAAAGACTCGTCTCGCCTCCCGACACTCCCTCACTGCGAGTATTAAATACTTAATTTGCTTTTTCACTAGTCTACCGCCATCGCCAGCCCCGCAAATGGATCAGTCAGTCTGTCTGTCCACAAATCTAGCGAACGATCCGTATAGCTACAGTTTGGTCTGGAAGGATCGTCCAATATGGATGTTTGATTTCAATGTTTCGATTTTGTAAGGGGTGTTTCTGTTGATGTGGGGAAAAGTATTGTTAAGCATAACTATTGAAACAATATGTAACGTGTAGTATTAAAGTATAGAATATTTCTCTTACTTTTAATTTACAGTTGGGTAAATGAGGTGTTAAGCCTGGTATAGTTAAGTAAATTGACAGTCTGTTAAAAGTCCAAACACTTTTAGATACTAGATACTTGACAGCTTATTGACGAGCTAAATAACAGCAACCATACGGGTTGATCTTTAAGGTTAAGCAACATTTGCCAAGGTTGGTCTGTGGTTGGGTGAACATCTTAACACACCGAGTTTCCTGCGTGCCTCGGAAAACACGTTAAGCCGTTCAATTCAATTCAATTCATTTATTCATTTTGTGAACATAGGTGATTACAGGTGTTTTTCAATAGATTAATGTACAGACCATGTCCCGCCGATAGGCATACAAAATCAGTTTCATAATATTAATAATATAAAATGTACGAGTATATGTCAAATTATCAAAATTGTGTCAATAAAAAATGAAAAATAGAAAATGTCATGAAAGTATCAAAAAATATAAAAATGTTAATAATAATGTCAAAGGTACGAGTATATGCATGTCAAATTATCAAAATTGTGTCGATAAAGTAGTGAAAATGTCATAAAAGTATCAAAAAATATAAATTATAAATATTCATCAGAATTTGTCATCCAAATACTCTTTGACTGAATAATATACCTTGTCATTTAGTAGCTTGAAGAGCTTATTTTTGAATTCATTATTATTCTTACTATTTCTAATATCACACGGTAATTTGTTGTACAATTTAGGTGCCATTGCATAGACACTTTTATAAGCAAAAGCAGTCTTAGTAACTATTGTGTTTAACTTATCTGAGCGACGTTTACTTTCTACAGGACTAAACAAGTGCATATTGTTTTTTACAAACATCAGAACCTCATAGACAGCGACGGTACTGTCAAAATATTTAAATCCCTAAAGTGCGGCTTACATGTATCTGTTGTTTTTAATTTACACATGGCTCGGATGCATCTTTTTTGTGCCAGAAGTACGGACGATATATTTGCAGCATTACCCCAAAATATAAGCCCATACCTTAGTGTGGAGGCTACATACCCGTGGTATGCCGTTAGGAGGGCAGTTTTCTTTGCGATCTTACCTAACATGTATAGGGCATAAGAGAATCGGTAAAGTCTTAAGCAAACACTATCAATTTGAGATTTCCATGACATATCATTGTCAATGTGCAATCCTAAAAACTTTGTGGTTTTGGATTCCAGTACTACGTCTTCTTTGTACCTGATTTGGTATTGTGTCGGTGTTCCGTTGGTTCCTGCTGTAATTTGTAGATCTTTGGCCGTCGTTACGGATTGTCAGAAGCCTGTAAATCTGACTCCAGTATTACCAATAAGTACCTACCATATGTTACCCAGTTAATGGGTTGTGGAGGTCTGGTAGGAGGCAGCCGCTCCACGTAAAACTGGTATTCAGCTGAATACGGTTTGACTGGAAGCCGACCCCAGTATAGTTGGGAAAACGCTCGCAGATGCTTGACAAATTATAACAATCTTACAGTTGCGTCTTAACATGACAAGGTACGGTACAATCTCCATAACCCCCGTCCGAATGTTCTCCACAAAGATAATTTTCTGTGGTATTATTAAAAAGATCATCGATATTGCATTGTGTCTCTGTTTCCCATTATGTGGCCGTGAGTCAGAGCCGGCGGCGGCGGCGGCAGACGCTCAGACAATATTTGAACTGCACACCGATACCTGCGCGCGCTACACTACTAGATACGATTTTGTAGGATATGGGATAATATCACATGCTTTATTCATTGTGCTACTAATATTCTGATAACTTTTGAAGTGAAAACTTCTTTAGCGGCGTTGAGCACTTTTCTTGGGATGCAATGTGTATAAAATATAAAAACTCGTGTAAGAACACGTGACCTGATCGAAAATTCGTAAGACGGATGATTCAAAAATGCACAACGTAATGTTCAAGTTTTCTCTTCTGCCAGCACTCCCGGAATGCAATTGTTTTTTTATTAAACTTTAGGTATAGTAGTGGTACATAGGCGAACGATAAATGTATATTGTAATCATTTTTTCAGGCAAATGACGTAGGTAGGTACTACCTATAAACTATATAAAATATTACTACATTATTTGATTGGTCAAAGATTCCCATTGATTTCAGTGAAGAGCAAACTGTGTAAATTTCACGTAGACACTTGTCGTACGTTGTCTGAACCTAAACCTACATGTAAACAGGCTTTATTTTAATGTAAGAAAAGTTGATAGGTTACGTAACAATGCCCGGTGCTGAGATTTTTATCGGCTTATCGATTCGTTAACGCTATCCATAACTGCTTTCATTGTTAAGCGGTTAACGGACTGATAGACGACCAATAAACTACCTCAGAAACCGGGAATAAGTAAGATTGTGAAATGAAACTATGGGGGCCGAGTCACCCGCGTCCGTAGGAGCCGTACCCTTCAGCGAATCCCTACACGTGGTCCCCGGGTGGTGCTAAACAGGTGACACTAACCGCCTCCGTGGTCTAGTGGTTAAACCACCTGATTCAGACCCAGAGGTCCCGGGTTCAATTCCCAGCGGGGGCAAATTTTTTGCTCGGTTTGGTTGGTGGTAGGACTTGTTCTAAGTCCGCCTGGCAAGCTACCACCATCATGTCTAAGTCTGTCGCCGTAACAACAATGTTAACAGCATGGTTGTGTTCCGGCAGTTAGAGGTATCATAGCCAGTTCCTCTGTGTAAGAGGATTCCGGGTGAAACTCGCTTCCATCTTCGGCCTAATCATCACTTTCCATCAGGTGAGATTTGGGCCAAGAGTTTCCCCGATTTGCATAAAAAAAAAAACTGTTTTGGATATTTTCTAGGTTCTACAGGACTGCAGGTTTTTGTAGTTTGGCAGCCAAGTTGCAATCTATCGGTTACCAAAGGGCCGCCAAGTGAATGTTTGCTATGCAAACTTTGCCAGATGCTCCTCTGGGTCGTTCCCTTGTGAACCACGATACCTCTGGCCCCCGCTGGTGCCCTGGTACTTGCTATGTTAAAAAGTAACAGGTCTTTTGTTTTAAGATCATAATATACGAGGGACCAAAAATGTATTGATAGATGAATAATGATTTTTATTAACGCTAATGTGGAAGAGGATTTTGTTAAAATAAGTAACTCGATAAGGAAAATAACTTGAGGATAAACCATAGAACCGGACAATGGGGAAGCCCGGACGAATGCATGAAATACTTTTGTAATAAACTTTTTACAAAAAAATACAACCACTACAAAGTAAAAAAAACTTTAATTTCGGAAGTCGGTGTTTTTGTTAGTTTCTTCGTATTTTGACACCGACTTCAGAAATTAAAGTTATTTTATACTTTGTAGTGTTTTTTCTTGGAAGTCGGTTGTATGTTTTTGTAAAAAGTTTTTTATTTTTCACTTTTTAGTGGTACCCCACACCTAACAACACCACTACAAAATCGCAGAAAAGCAAAATACGCAATATCGATTACTTGGATGACAAAAACCATCATCCAAGTAGACGAATTCCAGCTATTTCGATTTAAAATCCAAAGTTCGTAACCGATTTTCAAGTATATCCTTTCAGATAAAACAAAAAAAATTCAAATCGGTTCATAATTTATTGTCAGATTTATTCAATTCAATTCAAAATCTTTATTTCAGACAATTGTCACAAAAAAAAAAACAACCGAATTGAGAACCTCCTCCTTTTTGGGAGGTCGGTTAAAAATATGACTTTAGCTACATATGAATTACTGTTTAGCCAATATTCAGAGGCAGTTATGTATTTTGACTAGAACTAGTTGTTATATAAAGAAACATGTTGGCATTATTTTCCAACCAATTAAAAAGGTTAACAAAACAAGGTCCATATTTTCTGTCAAATTAAAGAATAACAAGTAATACAACAAAAGTAATGTAAATAGGAAAGTCATTAATCATCTCTAAAGTAAAATTGATACTCTATTTTAAAAATGTTTCAAGAAGTCCATTAAAATATTAACACATCCTCTTTCAATCATCATTGGTTGATACGAAGGCAAACTTAGGTTCGAAACATTCATCAATATCACTCAATATCCGTCACCAAGACTCATCCTAGGTCTTATCTCAAGATGTCTAGTTAAGGTGGATACCTTATTTATAGACAGGAAGAAGATAAATAGATGGTTTCCCAATAATTAATTCGACTATATTGTACTGGCGAGCTCAGAAACTTTGAAATTTCATAATAGTGACGTCAATGTAAAACGTCGATTATGTCCACTTCTCACCATAATCAATTAGGTGGAGTAAACGACAAGTGAGCTGTCAAACTATACAAACTAGATGGCATGACAGCTCTCTTGTCGTTCACTCCACCTAATTGATCATGGTGAGATGTGGACATAATCGACCGGCTGGGGATGATCATAACACAAATCTACCAATACATTATCACCATTTGTCTTGCACCACTTACGGTTAATTGGTAAAAAATATCTCCTCGCATCTGTACTTTTAATTGCACAGTTTTTAATAAATAAATACTCTACCTACAGCAGCTACTCAAAGTTCTATAAACCCACAAATTACCGTTGATCGACCCGGGTATCAAACATAGAACCCCACCGATCAGCAATAGACTTACGATGAGTCAAAATGTCTCACGTAAACGTTCTTCCCTGTCTCCACCAGCACAAATAACCACCCCCTCATTGCATACTAAAAGGCGGCGAGAAGGAAAAACAAATAAATCAAAGCTACAAACAGTTTTCTTGCCGACCGTACCGCTCCTACTTTAATTTATGTACGAAGGGCCTGATTGATCAATAGCCAATATCAAAATGACGACACACACTACGCGTAAATATATACATACATAGACACACACAAGGAACCAAATAAGTCGATCTATTTATTATTAGACATGACTGATAGTGAGGGAAAACTGTGCAAGAAATCGTAGACTTATTTAAGACAGTTATTGGTTGAATTCGCCAATAAGCTTTTGGTCTAAAATTTGACTATTTCCAGCTGTGGAAAGCATTAGGTAAAGGCAGGCTTATAGAATAGAATAGAATTTTTAGATTATTCGAGTATCCAGTTTATGCCTACAATGACTATTTTTTCAGCCTACCTACTCTATAATTAAATGCTAGCTACATGGTGGTAATAAAGTTGAAGAATTTTTTCGTAAGAGTCACCGCGGACCAGGAACGCAAAGGGCATTAGGAGGAACACGGATGGGTAGTAGTCAGTAAGAGTCTGACACTCCCTTCCGCACCACCCAGAGCGGAAGAAGTCATTTGATGAAATCCCTCAAAAAAATTAAAAGGGTGGTAGGTAATAACGACAGAACATAGTAACCTTTTAATTTCAACTAACTAACTACAGCTAACTAAGTTTGTCATATCTGTCTCACTGCTCTGTAAACCAACTGTCGTGGAGTTTCCATCATAATATTACTATTTCAAAGTTGATACGCCATTTTTCTCTTGTGTTGAGTTTCTACAAACGCAATAACACAGAGTAACTATTTATAAGCTGCAACAGTGGTGTTCTACTGAAATATTCACGGAGTTTCATGCACACGCGACCACTCTGCCGCAACAAGTATGACTTGGTTATGGTCGCTAGCAATTTTCATGACTTTTGAATAGAAACCGCAAGTGAGTTTCAAGTGGAAACTTATTGCATTTCCCTATAAAAGTATTACAAGTTAGCCCTGGAAAGTGACAAGCCCTGCCAATGATAGGAATTTAATTTTCAAAAATTCAAAATTCAAAAGTCATTTATTCAAATTAGGCTGAGAGCCAACAAACTCCCCAGCAACACATGTGTCTGTTACGTTTTAGGAACTAGAATGTATACAATGAGTAGAATGTAAAGTAATTAATACATGACACAAAACAAAAAAATATATATAAAAAAAAAATATATATATATATGGTAGTTGGTCATGGTCTCATTAATACACTTAATTGGCACTTAAAACTAGATATTTAAGTATATTGCTGTGCCCTAGCAGGGTTCATATATGAAAATTACCTTTATAATTATGTAACAACTTGTGAACTACAGGAGTGCAATAAATGATCATGATTAGCCTAGAGTTATGGGTATCATTGGAGAGATATAAATAAAGGCACGAATAAAATAAAAGCACCACATTCTGAAATTCTTTTGCTTAAATTAGACGGTAAAATTAAAAAAATCCTTTAGATGTTGCAAACGTTTTAGCAAATCAATTTAACTTCAAATGTTTTTGAGTAATTTCAAGAATATATAGGCGCGCAGACCAAGGCAAAAAATACCACACTATCAAAACAATGTTGTTGAACCATTATATTGATTTGCACATAGTTCTTGAATGTCAAAACGCAGGTTTATCACTCGACAGCGAGCAATTGAACCATATAAGCTCAATACTTAGTCAACATTGCATTAATTGCGATCACGGAATGCACCGGTTCTCAATTAAAAATGAATATTAATTATAAGCAGAGAGCAAATAACTCGGTTGAACTTTAAAACTTTTATGTTTGGTTAATTATCCGCGCCAGGATTGAACTGATAAGGTACTGGTTTTCCATATTGTGACTAATTTATGCTACTGTAAGTATATGTTTTATGTATTGTGATGACGCCGACCATTTGTTCTTGACTATAAACTTATCCATGTAGGATTTTTAATTTAGAACGCATCAAAATGATAGCCGTATGAACGCAGCGATGAGTAAATGAGAGAGTAAGTGTGTGAAAGGGAAGGAGAGAAAATTACATACAGCGAAATGAAAGGACATTGTAAATTACGCAGTTTAAGAAGTTTTTAAAATAAACGAGGATTTCAAGAAGTGAAGCACTTTTATTTGGGTCTACCAAATTCCCCTTCATCCATACAAAGTAAGAAACTGGCTGGCTAACTGGTTCCCTGACTGACCAATCAGCGCACAGCTGAAGGACTGGCCGTAGAAAACTGAAATTCGACACACCTTGGGGAGTGTAGAATAGAGTCGGGAACGGTAAAATCGGGATATGGTTGTACGAAGCCGCGGGAAAATGCTAGTCCTCTAACTAATATTAGGTATACTTAGAAGCGAAAACGAAACTGTTTCTTTGTTACGGTATCATGCCTTTTTTGTTCGAAATCATCAAAAATGACTTCTCGTGTGTGACAATTCCACTAATTTTCACATTCGCATCTCAATCGCAAACTGTCAAAAATATATGAAAATTAAAGCTTTTTTGACAGTTCGAGATTGACACGCGAATGCGAAAGTTGTCTAATTAAAAATTTGTAGATTTGGCCCTCTGCTCTGTAAGTGTCAGACTAAGGGCGCCTTCAATTTTGCCGCAATGTGCCGCGCTGTCTCCGCCGCGAATTTGAAGGCGCCCTTATTGCCTAAAACGCACCCGTGTTCCTTGTTCCCTTTGCTTTCCAGGGCCGCGGTTATTCTTTCGAAGAATTCCACAACCCTGGCAGGACCAGGAGGTGTTCACCACGCCTAAATCGCTTATCCGATTTTGATGAATTTTGGCAGAGAGATAGATGGTACCCTACACGGTTAAAGGCTATTTTCTACTCGTATTTGCTATATAGGTACATATTTTAATCTTCTAATATATAAAATCTTGTTTCACGGTGTTTGTTATCAAAATCCGTCGGAACAGCTTGATCGATTTTCATGTTTTTTTTTGTGTTTTTTGGTAGGTCGGAAGCCATTTACGTTTTACTTGGCAAAACAACGTTTGCCCGGTCAGCTAGTATTTATATAGAAAGTTCTGCGATCAGAAATTATACTTAACTTAATGAATAGACACCATGAAAACATCGTAAGCAGACGATCAAAGCTCATTCTTTCTCTAGCTATTTCAAAAGCTTCACATTCCTTCTAAGCAGAAGATGGCTCCTTTACCTCGAAGTCGAGTAGGTAATTACACCGCGATAACATCAAACATTTCAAACCTATACTAAATGTCATCTTTTAATGGCTACTATGCAAGCCACCTGTCCTAGGACATGTGCATGCGCAATCATTGTATCTGTACACCTAGTACCAGGGACACATGCAGTTAACGGGGGTACACCGAACACCTGGTGGGTATTTAAACCTCTTTGTGAGCCGGTCTAATGATTATTAAAAAAAAAACAGCCAGGTGTGTTTGACCAGTCTCGGATTTGACAATTATGCAAAGCTCTGAATGGTCAGAGGGCCAGTTCTACTAATATTTAAGCTACATTCGCATTCGCATGTCAGTCGCAAATTGTCAAAAAAAAGCCTCAATTTCCCAACATTTTTGTTGTGTTTAGAATTGACCCTCTGGCAAATGCTTTGAAACGATTCCATAAGCGTTGTCTTCCAGTCTTGACGTTTCATTAGTGTGGTCGTCCCATGAAAGCTGCGCTTTACGTAGTTATTATTATTTATTTATATTCGAACACAAAATATTCATTATGTTGGTAAGAAGACTTAAAACTATGTTAGTAAACTTTTCTTATCACAACAAACGATATACTTAAAATAAAACATCACCATGCCATTTTATTATTTCAAAGAATAAAAAAATGGCAATTGCTATATTGTTTATCAGGTATATTTTCAATCTGTTTAATGCTCCAAACAGTGTGAAATCATTTCCTGAAATATGATTGTTTAATTATTTTTATAAAATTCTTTTTAACTTTTTTATTTATAGGTTTATCTTAAAAAAAAACACTGAAAAAACCAGCATGGTTTGGAATTTTAGACAGGTTACCTTTTAGTTATAGGCAAGGCTTATACAAATTATTGTTCTCAGTAAAATTGAACTCACAACCCGTGACGCGTTAACGACTGCACCATTAGTACCATACCCCAGTACCAACCATACTCCTAGCTTAACTTTTGCAAACCCCTTAAAAAAGTATGGTAACTTTAAAATATCCTTTTCTTCTTAACATGCCAGAGAATTTTATCGTGATGTCATATTAGTACAGAGGGCGAGCCCATCCTAAACTGGATTGTATATCATAAAGTGGACAAACATCCCGAAGAGATTCTTCGCTTATCTTACGCGCGCATTATTTGCTCGAGGGGTGCGCGGAAGCATTGGGGGGTACGGGTATAAAAGTTAACTCCTTGCTGTCATAGTTCCCTGGTAGTTTTTACGAACTTTGTTTTTTTTAGGTTTCTTTTTTTATTTTTTTTTTGTATACGAAACAGGGAATCTCTTGGCTCAAATCTCAACTGATGGAAAGTGATGATTAGGCCGAAGATGGAAGCGAGTTTCACCCGGAATCCTCTTACTCAGAGGAACTGGCTGTCATACCTCTAACTGCCGGAACACAACAATGCTGTTAACATTGTTGTTATGGCGACAGACTTAGACATGATGGTGGTAGCTTGCCAGGCGGACTTATAACAAGTCCTACCACCACCAACCAAACCGAGCAAAAAATTAGCCCCCGCTGGGAATCGAACCCGGGACCTCTGGGTCTGAATCAGGTGGTATAACCACTAGACCACGGAGGCGGTTAGTGTCACCTGTTTAGCACCACCCGGGGACCATTCTCCTACGGACGCGGGTGACTCGGCCATATGGTGTTCAAACATTATTATTTGAGAGTCATGATTATAACTGATTGAGTGACTGACAGACAACGCACGGCCGAAACCTCAGAGGGCCAATTCTACTAGTTTTTAAACAACTTTCGCATTCGCATTTCAATCACAAACTGTGAAAAAAACCGGCCAAGTGCGAGTCGGACTCGCGCACTGAGGGTTCCGTTAGCAGAAGTTGCGATTTAAGATTTATGACGTATTAAAAAAAAAACTACTTACTAGATCTCGTTCAAACCAACTTTCGCTGATAGTTTACATTGTAATGTACATCATATATATTTTTTAGTTTTATTATTCTCTTATTTTAGAAGTTAGGGTGGACACACACATTTTTCCACTTTGGAAGTGTCTGTCGCACAAACTATTCAGTTGAGAAAAAAATGATCTTAGAAAGCTCAATATCATTTTTGAAGATCAATCCATAGATACCCCACACGTATGGGTACGATGAAAAAGAAAATTTTGAGATTCAGTTCTAAGTATGGGGACCCCCAAAATCTATTGTTTCTTTTTCTATTTTTATGTGAAAATCCTAATGCGGTTTACAAAATACATCTACTTACCAAATTTCAACAGCGTAGTTCTTATAGTTTCGGAGAAAAATGGCTGTGACATACGGACGGACAGACAGACAGACATGACGAATCTATAAGGGTTCCGTTTTTGCCATTTGGCTACGGAACCCTAAAAGCCTTAATTTATATACATTTTTGACAGATTGTGATTGAGATGCGAATTTGAAAATTAGTAGCATTGGCACTCTGGTCGTAGAAGCTGAAATTAATGTGCATATAGCTTCCCTACACTCTGTACTAACGTTCTTACGAGAACTACCCCTAGCACAAGTTTCTTGCGAAATAGTAACGTTATCGTGACGTTTTTACCAGTACCTCTACCATGAGTTTACGCAGCCGAAACTCGCTAGCGTCTCTGTAAATTATTTGTATGACATACTGTACAGCGCCCCTAGCGGTCACTGAAAGAATTAAAATTCGTACCATGAGCACTATAGATTTCGATAGGTTAAAAACCTCACGTAATCTATTCGATAGTCAGTAACGTTTTTGAGCTGTCACCATACAAAACGGTACCATGAGTCACCAATTCGACAGACGCTATCGAACAATACGCTTACGATAGTAGTAACGTAGCTCACTAGCATTTTGACGAGTGAAACATATATTTACATTAAAATTATGTACGGTTTTGAGTCTAACATAGTAAAAAAATATCTGCGAGAGCTTATTTAGCATTTATTATTATATTATATACCTACTTAAATCTATTTTAACTAAGTAGGCAAGCTGTGCCTTTCAATTATATTTAGTTAAATCATAACCAATTTTTGTTTATTTGCATTCTTCACAAAAGTTTCAAGTGGTTGGGTTTATGTAGGTACCTGGGTTGAGGGGCAAGACACTGGTCCTCACTGTTTAAAATAATCCAAATAATAATCTATTGCAAACTTTCAAACCACACATCACAACATCAAAACGCAGCTCTGTGACACAACGTCAACAATGGAACAGAAAAAACAGTTTATTTCGTTTTTTTTTGTCCGTGACGTCAGCAAACAATTTTATAATTGAATAGACGACCATGTCATTATATTTAGTTACTTATTATAAACTTTATTGTACACCTCATAACAAGTACAGGAAAAACGTTTATAAAACAAGTGTACAATGGAAGGTTATAATATAAGGAGTAAAAATTCAAAAATCACTAAATTACTTATGTTGTCCACTAACCGAAAACTTTTCTATTTAGTCGGTTTATTGATTGTCTTAACATTTTAAGCATAGCGATAACACTACATTTTGAGCTTACAAGCCGTCCTCTCTTCTTATTATTGAGAAAGAAAGAAACAAAACATAAGTAGTAAAGCATTCTAGTGAGTAGTGTGAAGTTAGCTAGACGACGCGATCTATCGAGCTTACGTTAGCGCCCTGCGTAAGACTCCGTAAAACTCATGGTGCGAGCATTATCGAGTACTATTCGATCCACGTTAGTACGCTAGCGAGTTTAACGCTAGCGAGTAAGTTTTCGATGACATCTCATGGTAGAGGTACAGACCTACACGCACTCGCTACAGTGAGATGGTGTTTTGGTAGCACGAGTTCTAATAAACGTCTAGCGTCTACTCGAAAGTAATAATTGAACAATGGTTAATTTAGGCAGAGAATCGAGAAAAACGGGATATATGCGAGCAGAAGATAGTTTAGGAACAGGTACTTGTCAAATTAAGGCTCAATTTCGACCTGTCCATCTCGATTATAAAGTAGAGTTTGACATGACGTATTCAACTTTGAATTCTCAATTCAGAAACCGTGGATGTGAATTAAAATACCAAATATTTATCCTATAATTACCTGGCATAAGGGCCACCGTAGTATTTATCCTACCTATATTGTCACAGTGGCTTAGTGATTAGAATCCTACACTGGAAGTCCCAGATTCGGATACAACAAACATAAAATCCTCATTGAATAAAAATGTGCACGTTTCCTTTAGCAATTTATTTTAAAAAAGTCTCTACTTAATCTTATTATAGTACTTTTGCAAATGAAAGGCAACTGGTATTGGACCTGTATTGACTAAATACCATTTAAAATAATGACTTACGGAGCCTAAAGACCAGAAAAAGGCATTATTAGTGAACTAGTCACACTGGCTGCGATGTACTGGATGCTAAGTCATTACGTTCGTCGTTTGAGGCTAGAGAAAGAATGAATCTATCTGTTTTTAAACCTACATTATGAGGGACACCTAACTCCTAACCACCTAATCTAACTAATATTATAAATGCGAAAGTTCGGATGTTTGTTACTCAATTACGACAGAAAGGCTGAACGGATCATGATGAAATTTGTAATAGAGATAGATTATAGTCTGGAATAGCACATAGGTTACTTTTCATCCCGGGAATATGTTCCCTAGGGATCACGCGGGCAAAGCCGCTGGTAGAAGTTAGTATAGTATAAACAGCGACCACGTAGGTACATCGATAGGTACCTACTTACTTATTACAAAGCTGAAGAGTTTGTTTACTTGGTTGAACGCGCTAATCTCAGGAACTACTATTTAGTTAAAAATTGACAAAAATATTTAGAGTTGGATAACCCACTTATCGTGGAAGGCCATACACTATAATATATATCATCACTCTACGACCAATAGGAGCGGAGCATGAATGAGAAATGTGACGCAGGCGAAGTCTGCGGGTCAGCAAAACATTATTCTGGACCCTCCCAATGTTGTTTTACCCGACTGCGAAAGAAGGAGGGTTATGTTTTTCGAGTGTATGTTTTCTTATGTTGACTTAGAAGCTTGATTTTTTTAAAGTTCAAGATTCTGTATAACTACTCAATATGTTCCTGAGACAAAGAGTCTTGACTTAGGTTCTAAGAGACGGACAGGCAGACAACGAAGTGATCATAATCATAGAGGTTTCGTTTTGAAGTAAAAATCACTTATCTCACTAAAGAGCTACCTGTGCCACTGTTTTACCAAAGTAAACTTACCCACAGTGACACGAACAGACGTCACAGCAAAAATTTAAAACTACCTGCAACAAAACATACTCTACCTACATCTCTGCCTACAACAGACTACATACACGTAAAAGTACACAAGTACCTACTACGTGTCGACTGCAGTTGGAGGACGCACATTGACACCGCTGCACCGTGCACCGGCCAGGGTGCCACCGCCACCGTCCAAGGATCCCACCGGACGGTGACCCCACACGTTAATTGTATCGCCATATTATACTCCTTTAGGCCCCAAGTCTATTAATACCCCGTATTTACCGTTATTTAGGCCTGTTTTATAATTATCCGAGGGTTAATTCAAGTTCCCGCCATTCATGTCGAAATCTTTGGGATTATTTGCGTCTAGTTTTTGTGTGAGCCGGGTACGTCAAGGACGTCTTGATGAGCAGCGTTGACTTGTTTTAGTTGATTTAAGATTTTAGTATCGGGAAAAATAAAGCCCAATCATTTAAATAGCTCAACAAGAGGTAAAGAATTTTAATGAAGTCTTTAAAGTTAGTCTTTTAAATGAAACTTATTTTAATAGATGTTCTACTTTAACCAGTTATTTTGGGAGCGTTTCAGCAGTTTCTCCCGCTGAACTATTGGTCGAAATAAGGCCAATTCTAAAATTTTTTTAAGTAACGAAAGTGTATGGATATTGGAGGTGTTTTGATCGTTTACGACTGTTGGTAATAAGAGTGCGAAAGTTACATAAGAAGTAGTAGAATTGGTCCTCTGTACTCCACTTTGGTTTCCCACTAATAGCACTATCTCCTCTGAGCTGCTCGGAAGGGTTAGGATCTCAAGGCATAATTTATTAAATCAATAAATAAAACAATGAATAGAAACGCACACACATACAATTAATTAATTAACATGATTGATTGATCCCTTTCACCAAAATTCACTGTAACCGACACAATATTGTGATAATTGTGCCAACCTATTTATTCTTCTAATTCACCGTGACTGCCAAAGCCACGGGGACTAAAATCATTAATATACTCTTCCGTAGTAACGCCATGGTAAAAGCAGGGGTGTGCCGGAGTCCTCGACCCCGATACAACCCTCCGTGACCCCATACAACGACCAGGGCACCATGAAACGAGAGTAATACAATTAAACACCTACAGTACTAAGGGACTACCTGTATCTTCCTACCGGGTTGTATAAATAGCCAATTATCAAGACTATTACGCATAATATAGAAACTATGGCAGGGAATAAAAAAAAAACAAGGAAAATTTACGAAAAGACAGCAAGTCTTAAAGTTCCTGATCAACTTACATCATACATACTATATCTGCACGAATCACCAGGAATAACCACATAATGAGCTTCTCATCTTGATGGGTTTCAAATACAGCGTTGGACTTAGTTGATATCACTTCTTGGAGAAGGTTTAGCTAGAAAATGGTGGCTCGCTAATGCTCAGGAACAGGTAAATTGGCGATCAGAGTACACCGTATAGTTCAGCGCATTAACTATCGCAATCTCGTACAACATACCTACGTACAATTAAATCACACGCCTAATGGTTTGCACTGTATAGTATCTATATAGTATTGGACTAAAGCCAAAATATATTTGATCGTTTTTGTATCTGTAGCCGAGTATGCGACATGTTTATGGCTAAGGAACTTGGTTTTGAGTTAACTTCGCTAGCGAACAGCGCCGGAACTTTTCCTATAAGTGGCTGAAGCCTGAAACAGTTATTACAGCTTTAGTACACAGCAAGAGTTTTTTTTTTAATCATAAGTGAATAAGTAACTTCTAGTCTAGAAGTTACCTATTCACTTATTCTAGGCAAGCGTGCCCCATCGCCAGCCATATCATAGCCCACCAACAGGTGAGATTGAGGTCATATTCGAGATTATTAAATAAGGAAGCACAGATTTTGAAAAGAGAAATGGAAAATAAATATGTCTAACTCTTTCTTTATAGGTATGCATCTCTAATGGCTACAATAGCGGCTGCGGAATCGGTAGGTTCCTCGGTTCGAATAACATTTATACAATTTTGAGAAGTTATTATAACTTTTCCATTCTCACACAGATCGGTTCTCTATTGTCTCGAAGTGATTTTGAAAGTTAACTCCAAAATTCATCATTTCTTCTTTCAGTAGGCACAAGTACAACAGCTACTAATTACTTTACTGTTTTCGAGTTTCAATCACGATGTTTGAAAGGTACGTTCCTCGTCGTGAATTACATCAAGTACAAGCATCCCCTCCTTATCAAATCAAATACAATTAACAGGATAATAAAATACCCATTAGGTTATTGATCGATAAAATCCAAATTCCGAAAACAATTTTGTCTCCTACAATACGTCATAAAAGGGATAAAAGGGCGCATATTAATGTGGGTATTAACCTAAATAGAATAAACCATAAATATATAGAAGGGGGAAGACAGAATATCAGCCAATGAAGTAGGAGCTAGTAGCTTGTTCGCTGGTTTTGCTCTTCAACTACAAATGGTAGAAACCATGGTGGTGGCTGGCTGTTTGCTTTATGTTTGTGAACGCACCCAGGAAACAAGAGAAATTCTTAATGTGTGGCAATATCTATACTACTAATAATATAAAGCAGAAGAGTTTGTTTGTTGTTTTGGTTGAACGTGCTAATCTCAGGAACTACTGATCCGATTTGAAAAATTATTTCAGTGTTAGATAGCCCATTTATCGAGGAAGGCTATAGGCTATATATCATCACGCTAATACAATTAGGAGCGGAGCATTAAAGGAAAATGTGACGCAGACGAAGTTGCGCGGGTCAGCTAGTTTTTTCATAAGAAAGAAAGAAGAAGAACATTGGTAGAAAAACCAGCAAAATAGAAGCTGTAAACGTTTTACCCAGACCAGACGTTATAGTGGTTTTCAATCGTAACTAACCCGCCCAGTCAACCGGATGCATTACAGGCCCTGGAAGCTAAACGCTAAGCTAGAAAGCTAAGTTAGTTTAGTTTAGCTAACATTATTTTTTTTTACAGCTCAGTTTCCATTGACAGAAGTGGAAATTATATTTCTTCCTACTCCTCCACTGTACATTTCTGATTAATTTCGTTGCGGGATCAAAGACTGTTGAATCGTTTCTCCGGGCCACTTCTGGGCTTCATTGGCTCGGCATTTTTCTGGTGTTTCTTTAGCCAAAAAAAGCCCAGTTTCCATAGTTTGCAGTCTGCACACAATATGACAAAATATCATAGACTAACTACTAACTGGTTGTAATCGAATGTTTGAGAAGACTCTTGAAGAGGTAAGGAAGACTTTACGATCTGAATATTGTTATTTTCAATTCAATTCCGCGACAGTCATCGACCTGCGAAGTCGGTTAATTATTAGGTTTGTGCGTCAGAAAACAAAAGCCTACAAATTGCGTATCATTGACATGTAATAACTTGAAACAGCTTGCTAAATAGGGAGTACGTGCACAACAATACAGCCTTTCAACTTTCAAAACGTGAAGGAGAGCATAATTATTTTATTGTCTTTTACTTATTTTTATTTTATACGTAGACTCCTGTAGATATTAACAAGGATATGATGTACCTAAGTGAGATACTCTTGAAAATATAGTACGTTATCTATTCCCGTAGATTCAAAGCTCGTTCTCTTGCCCGGTTCTAGTCTCCTGGTAACAAGGGTGCCCGCTATGGGGGAACATGACCTAGTTTTGTGAAGGGTGCTCCTTTAACGGTGTGCACCATCGATCCATGGGGGACCTGCTGATACGTTAATACTATGAGACAGATTCTTTGTTTTACTTGGAATCAAAAGCAAATAATTTTAGTAGAGCAGGCAGTAAAAACAATCAAAAAAATAAATAAGGTATGTATGGTTGCTGTATTTACTGCTGCCTTAAAACTATCAATATGAACAGTTAAATAGCAGGTAAAAATTATAGTAATCAATAATACAAAGAATGAAATAACGCTGTCATTAAAAAAGTCCACCATTGAAACACTAGACACACATCCTCGATACTAATTTCGATAAGTTGGTAGTAATTAGACCACAACAACCTTTCTCTTTTCCATTGTCCTCGATATTCTTTAACTAATTACAGAAAAGTGTAGCAGGTGGTCGAACAAAAGTTAGTGCAGCAGCCACATAATAATGTGGCTGGACAACTTGAGTACAAACACGTACCTATATCGCTCTTGTCAGACTTATTGCGCGGTGCATAGGTCGTAGATAGATAGCCTACTGAGTCACATTCAACGACGAGCTTCTACCTTCTACAATCATCGTGGACACAATACGAGGAATTTCAGGTATTAGTAATCGTGCCTTTAGACGATTGGGGTTGAGGAAGATTTATTAATTATAGGTACCTACCTAGGAATCTTTATTTATTATTTATTTATTTATTTATTTATGTACACACAAGAAACTGATACGCCTTCTATCTTTTTAACTAAGCGATCCTAATGTTAGCGATGGAATCCTTAGAAAAGTTTGAGAAAGCGGCCGTCAATGGGTACCTACATCTAAGTTATGGATTTATGGGATACAAAACAGAGTAATATCTACATAATAATATGTATTATACTAAAGAACATTTTAATTAAGGATGTTCAAGTTAACCTACCTACACCTAGGGTTTTATAGGATTCCATTAGCGTTTGTTAGTTACCACACCATTATTTCTACAAGAGTTAATAGATTGAAATAGTTCACAATGTCATCTTATTTTGATAACATATTCCCATGGTCGCACGGGAAACTAAAATCAACAAAAACCCACGATTAACTTTTTTTGAAACCCAAATAAAAAGACAAGACAACAAATATGCGCCGAAAAAAGTTATCCGCGTGTCATCCGAAGACGAAGCACCCACAGCTGGCGAAGATTCAAACCTTTGAATCAGAGCAGCTGGCGTCGCCCTTATTATCCTAGATACCGCCTTAAGTAATCCTTGTCCTGCCAGTCAACGGCAACAAAGCCTTTATCCACACATGCGGCGTCAGCTGCCGAGACAGCTTGCGCCATAAAAAATAGGCCAATAACTCCGATGGCGAAAAAAAACTTAAAGAAATGTTAAAGATGGCGGCAGGTGCGGAGTCAGCTGCGCGCACGCACCTTTGTAATAATTGCATTGCGCCCGCGCTCGTTTTGTTTACCTCGTCCTCGCCGCTGCGGCGATCAGTTTTGTATCGTTTTGTGGCGGCCACTCGCGTGTGATCGAGGATTTAAATTAAATATAAGGAGCGATAAAATATAGGTGTATGATGTTAGAAGTTATGACTTTGATAACTTATGGTCGTGTTAAACGTTCGTTTACATTAGACGATAAGGAACAGCTGTTAGGTGTTATTATACCAAGCGATGGCTGTGAGCTGTGACTAATGGGTTGTCATAGACATTATAATCTAGCCTGTTACAAATGTTATGTTGCAGATTTTATAGTCATATGTCGAAAAATTGGATTGGAGGAGCTAAAGTATAACAGCCGCACGAGTCGATCTTCAAGGTTAAGCAACGCTTGCCGATGTCGGTCTGTGGATGGGTGACCATCTCAACATACCGAGTTTCCTCCGTGCCTCGGAAAGCACATTAAACTGTTGGTCCCGGCTGTCATTTGCAGATCTTTAGCAGTCGTTACGAATTGTCATCATCACCATATCAGCCGAAAGAATTCCACTGCTGGACATAGGCCTCCCCCAAGCGTCGCCACAACGACTGGTCCTGTGCGTCTCGCATCCATCGGCTACCAGCGACCTTCACCAGGTCATCGGTCCACCTTGTGGGAGGCCGCGCCAACGTTGCATCTTCCGGAGTTCCGGTAGACGATCGCCACTCCAGAACTTTTCGGCCCCATTGACTATCCCTTCTGCGAGCAATGTGCCCTGCCCACTGCCACTTTAGTTTGGCGATCCTTCGGGCTATGCCGGTAACCTTGGTTCTCTTGCGGATATTATCATTCCTGATTCAATAACGCAAGGAAACTCCAAGCATTGTCCTCTTGTCCTCCCTTTGAGTGACTTTAAGCCTTCTTATAAGGCCCATTGTAAGCGATCACGTTTCAGTTCCATAAGTCATCACTGGCAACACACACTAGAATTACAAATTTTCAGAAGCCAGAAAATCTGACTCTAGTCTTGCCAAAGAGTACCTACCGTGTTACCCAGTCAATGGGTTGTGGAGGTCTGGTAGGCAGCCGCTCCACGTAAGATACTGGTATTCACCTGAAACCGGTTTGACTGGAATGAATGGTGTCGAAAATTAGATTCTTCAATTCTTCTGTATGATCTTTTTTCGTTGCCAAAGTTTAGTATTTATCTTACAAGTCGCACATGAATGGAACCACCGTTACTGTTCAGATGTACCGGTGGTTCCCTAAATGTGGTGCGGCACCATATGCTGTTTGTCAAGGTTAAATGAGCCATAATAACAGTTGTTACAATATGGTAGGTACCGTCACGGCGGTTACCACTTAAGTGCTCGGCAGGGGTGTAAGTACTTACAAATTATTGAATAAATTATGATGGTAATGTCCAAGTGGTGGTTGATTTTTGACAGGATATTTTGAACATGATAAATTAGTGATACTTAATTCATTTCAAAGATAACGTGTACGAAATTTTGCACGTTTGTCTTGCCATGATGAACCCTAATTGTGCATGAAGATACACAGGTATAATATTTTTTTGGGACAAACCCGCCACACATTCCAAACCACTGCAACTCCAAAAAGCCGGAATCAACAGTGGTGAGGGTGACCACCAGAAAAACGCCGAGCCAGTGAAGCCCGATGAGTCCCGGAGAAACGATTAAACTGTCTTGGATCCCGCAACGAAAATAATCAGAAAAGTACAGTAGGAAAAAACTATACTTTCCACTTCCGTCCTTATCAAGCAGGAGACAGAACAGCGCTAGGCCAATAGCCAACAAGGGACATTTACAACTGTAAACGGGTATGAGCTGGGTTTTTTTTTAATTTGAGATGGGTTTGCTCTTGACTTTAGCCTTGGTCAGAGATGACAGAGACAAAGTCTACGATGGAGCGAGCTTACCCAGACGGAGCCTGTTTACTCTAACTTTGAAGAGATTAGGTTTGTAAGCGTTCGGAAACACAGACGCAGGCAGAGTTTCTTAACTTAGGTAGCGCCTGTTTTGATTCGAAAGGTAAAAATCTAGTACATAGAGTAGGTACAGATTACAACTAAACATTCCCGCAATCCTTAAACAGGAATAAGTCGTTTCTTAATGCATTTTAAAATATTTTCCCACCTGTTAATCAAACTTGAGACTATTCGGACTTCGGACTGCAGCTGCTTTTGCAACCGAGGGGCGTTGAGAGGTCCTTGACTTATCAAGCAAGCGATATAATATACATACCTACCTACCTACTTATATTTCACAAAATGCTTGTTCCAAGAACAATATATGGCGGCCGACTACTATAAAGATGTTTACACTAATAAATCCCATTATTGCACTCCCCGTAGAGTAAAGAATGCCAACCTAATAAACATCTTGGAGGTACCATGTTTAACAACATAACACGTTCTGATGCAGGCACCAACGAATACCTATTTTTATTTTTAAAGTGCACTTAAATACATACTATGCGTGCTTTTTAGTAATGATTGTATTCGTGAGCTTACTTTATAGGCCAGTTTAAACTGAAATAAAGACCTTAAACTGTAAAGGTGATTCCTTTTAGAAAGGCGCCTTGTGTTGCGAATAAGTGAAAAATAGCTCGTCAGTTTATGGCAGGCGTTCGTTGTAATATGCTGTATCTTCACTCCTCTCTTCCTTGGCTCTAAAATAAATATACTAATACTACCTCTATATATTTAGTGTGGTTATTTCGATAGTTCCTGCATTTTCTGGATTTCAGGGATTGCATTTTGATGTTTAAAAAGCAGATAGGAAAAAGCTAGGGTAGTTTATTAAATATGTGAACTTTCAAGAGATTTTATAAGCGGCTGTTTAGGATTTTGGCCACACCTTACTATTTTTATTTATATGACTGTGCCTAACTACTTACTTGATTGATAAAGGTGCTTCATTTTCCGTATATTTCTTTTAATAACTTTGATTAAGGTAAAGGAACCAATCATGGACAGTATAAGAATGAAAATTGAGTTTATTTGCCTTAATTGTTCGTATTTATTTGGTATTGCAAGAACAAGTAATATTCGTAAATAAAACATGTTTTCTGCGATCTATTTATTTGGCACATTATGGCACAGCAAAGTATACTTATGAGATACAGAAAAAAACAAAAACCCTTATAGAGAACCTATTATGGACAGTCAAGTCCCCAATAATGGACACCCATTTATGAACAGTAGCTAGTTTTGGACATCTAGTGTTGGACACTTATAAAAGTATCTACCTATTGACTAGTTTTTAATTATGTATCCTTAGCAAACAATAATTCACAAATAATATTGTTCATAAAAAACTTAAACATGGTAATTTCACGAAAACCGTTTTGTATGGTCTCAGGGCAAACACTTTTTACAGCCTCTTGCAAATTTGGCGCAAAATCTTGTTTTTTCAAACGCGCTTCTGGATTTTCCATTTTTCCATTTCATGACCTGACCTTTCCCAAACCCTTTAAGTGGCCGAAAAACCGCCACGTCCATAGGTTGGATTAAGTGAGTGGAATTAGGAAAAAGTGCAATCAACTCTTATGCCATCATCTCTGCAAAAATTTGCAAGGTGCAGCGTCATATACGACTTAATTATGTCCGTCCAGTAAAATAAATACAGGCTTTGGTATCTCTTTTTGTAGAAGCCATGGGTAAAAAACGTTTGTGAT
This sequence comes from Ceramica pisi, assembly GCA_963859965.1. Lineage (NCBI taxonomy): Eukaryota > Metazoa > Arthropoda > Insecta > Lepidoptera > Noctuidae > Ceramica > Ceramica pisi. Next base: position 2,642,092 of record OY982544.1, on the reverse strand, counting down.
GAACTCATAGAACGTTTTAGCACACATCCATCCTGTCTCCGACCTCCCTATGCCCCATCCTCGAGGAACACTCTTAACAATCAGTGCCGGTATTCTTTCATACTACTACTACTACTAGACTACCATTATACTCGTACCTAGGCGGTGCTAAAACTCCTGCAGCATTGGCAGTAATTAAAACTGTAAGGTTTTCCTTTTCATCACCCAAGGACGCATAAACATTTTTTTCTCCTCTGTGTACACCTTCCCTGCTTTAAGCTGTAAGTAGAAAGCACTTTCATCAGTGTATCTGTACTAATATTATAAAGCAGAAGATTTTGTTTGTTTGGTTGAACGCGCTAATCTCAGGAACTCCTGGTCCGATTTGAAAAATTATTTCAGTGTTAGATAGCCCATTTATCGAGGAAGGTTATAGGCTATATATCATCACGCTAAGACAAACAGGAGCGGAGCAGTAATGGAAAATGTGAGGCAGACGAAGTTGCGCAGGTCAGCTAGTATATCCTATTTGGGTCATTCAGAGCATCTGACAATCCTTTGCTTTCTAAATACGCCTTAATTGTTTGAAACCACTGTTTCAGCTCTTCCTCAGTAACGGCCTCTCTTGCCTTCGTCAGATTTTGTGCTGTTCTTCATACCAATTCTGGATGACGATTCATAAATGAACTGAACCATTTTTTACCTGGGTAGTGTACAAAGACTTATTTTGGAGTTTTTTGTTTTCTGGAAAATGGTTTTCAGCCATGTAGGTATAAAACCCATTTGACTAATAATCTTTCTTCTTCTTGAGACAGCACTGTAGAAGGTCCACCAAAGCTACAATCAAGTGGGCTTATCCCCGTAATTTTTATTCCGTAAAGTAATTCTAGGCACACCGTGTTTAGTAGCCGCTACAGACATCTTTTCTCCTCTTTGTACTTCAGCACTTGCTCTGTCCATTTGATCCTTGCTATAATTTCGTTTGAATGCTATAATATGGCAATATTATTAACTGCCACAATATAAAAATAACAGTTGGTGAATCTCCAGTCATGAACACCCAGTCTTGGACAGTGCTGTCCATCATTGGGTATGAATGTTCTAATTATAAATTTGTAAGATGTTAAGAATAGTCTTAATTTACATAGCTGGAAAAAACAAAATTATAGCAGACTTACAACAAATCTAGTGATGGACAGAAGTGTCCATAATAGGGAATATGCATGCGATTTTTTTATTTGCAAAATAAAATACTTATTAGCTCTAGTAAACAATCATGAAATATTTTTTTAAATACCTTCATCATTTATGAAGTTATAAAGCTTCAAAGACTACAGATAGAAAGAGAAGTCCGATACGTAATGTGACGTCAAATTACACGACGACTATACAGCTGCCATAGAAAACAGCGTTTTCGCGAGAGGGACAGATATATTTTCTTAAAATTATTATATCTCGCTTGTTTTTCGAGTAATTTTGATTATATTTTCACTGTAAGTATTATATTTTTGTATTTTTTTAGATAGACTCTATAGATAGTAATTATTTTTTTCATGCATATTCCCTATTGGGTAAAGACACAATTTAGTTTCCAGTCATAAACACAAAAAAAGGTTATTTGCAGTTATAATCCAAATATCAATGGTAAATCATTACATAAATTGCCAAGCGTTCACAATATAAAGTAAAAATTTAAAAAATCCACGAATGTAGCCCACCTGCATTTGGATTCTTCTAATAAAAACAGATTATTTTGTATTTCTTTCACCTGCACTCACTCGACCGTAGATGTCACCAAAACAACATGGCTGTTATGTCAAACTGACATAATTTTGTTCGGATATCCGTATAGTTTGCTTAGGATGTGGCCATATTTATAAAAATGTTTTGATTTGGTTATTTTTTGAAATTATGTTTGAAAATGTCCATTATTGGTGCAGTGTCCAAGACCGGTTCCGTTACCTTACATCTTTTATAGCCCATATGATAATAATGCTAAGATTAATGACACGCTAGACTAGAACTTACTGCGTTTCATTGCTTGCACCTGTTTAGAACCACGTGCTGTGCATATAATTTCTTTGGAAACTATCTTCCAGACTCTTTTCCCTTTACCAAAAACATTTATGTAAATGAGTACCTATTGGTTTATCCCAAATACCGTAGGTATTTAATAGAATAATAACTCTTTCTAACTTCCTCAAAAGTTATTAGTTTTAAGTAATTTCTAAGTTCCTCGAATGTTCCTACTTACACCTTTAAAATAAATTATCCGGGCTCCAGTGACCGCATGCTTGGCGCCCGCGCACCGGCGGCGGCGCACGTGTTCACGCATCTGCTCTCCTGGTACTTACTTCATAATTAATCGACCTGTGTTACCTGCTCAACCCCTCTGTCGCATCACATAATACGCATCAATTTGGACATTAAATAAAAGAACCAACTTTATTGAATAACGGACATTTTTATTTCCGTAGTATATCTACCTGTTTTCTGAAAAGATCCTTCGTAAGGTCGTAATTTCTTAGTTAACTAGACAAAGAGTTTGAAAGAAACAACAAATTAGTAGGTACTAAGAATTGTTTTGTAATGTCATTATTACATGTCCTTCAAGCTCCCTAATGTTAGCTACGTAATTTTAAAACTGGTTTGATTGTAATAAATTAGAGCAGCCAAAATAGAGCCAATACTGTGATCAAGTAGAAAAGATGGCGCTGCCATCACGCTCACTTCGTCTCCGTGTTAAAAAAATAATTAAAAATAGTTAATAGCTATAATTTCCTAATTTAGTATGTTAAAAGTGAATAACTTAATACAGTGAGTCAATACTAGTGTAGTCAGTAAAAAATATCAACGAAAACTGCGTTTCTTCAACCAAAACAATAAGCCGGTATATACAGGGTGGGCCAATAATTTTTGCACTTTTAAAACATGAATAGAAATAAAACTACAACTGTTATTTTGTTGATTATATATTTAACGTTTTGAAAATTTAATGAAATTTATTTTTTAAAAATGACATCGTCGAGATGTGCACCGTCTCGTCGTTGGCACTCTAGCAATCGACTACGCAAACTTTGGAAAACTCGCTGACACATGCTGCGGGGGATCGCGGCTATCTCGTCGTGGATGTTTTGTTTTAATTGGGATATATTCGTCGGTTTATTAAGGTAGACTCGACTGTTCAGGTATCCCCATAAGAAAAAATCGCATGGTGTAAGATCCGGGCTTCTCGGAGGCCATGGAATATCACCTCTGCGAGAAATCAATTTATTCGGAAACATTTCTTTGACTACCGGTAAAGTCACATTTGACGTGTGGCATGTTGCTCCATCTTGTTGCATCCAGGTCCTGCTGTTGTATCCTTGAAATTCATGCAACTGCGGCGTCAAAAACTCTCGCAACATCTTGACATATTCCGCTGAATTCACAGTTACATTATCTCCTTGATTATTTTCAAAGAAATACGGACCAATTATGCCCTTTGCTGATATGGCAGCCCATACTGTCGTTTTAGGTGAATGAAGTGGCTTTTGGTGTTTAAGGCGAGGGTTTTCCCTACTCCAATATCGACAATTGTGCTTATTCACGTGCCCGTTGATGTGAAAGTGGGCCTCGTCCGTAAAGAATACATTCTCCAGGCTAGAGAATTGCTCCAGCATTGTGTCAGCCAATAACTTACGTTGAATGTAATCATTTGGTTTCATCTCCTGCACAATTTGAAGCTTATACGGGTGCAGTTTGAGGTCTAGATGCAAAATCCGCCGTAGACTGGTTCTCGGTAATGCCAGAACCGCCGAACGCTTACGCGTAGATAATTCTGGATCGTTCCGAACGGAAATTTCAACCTCTCGAATGTTCTCATCGCTTCTTCTTGAACGTGGCCGGCCTGTTTGTTTAATATTCGTTGTCGATCCCGTTTGCTCGAACTTCACGACCCAAGCTTTGATTAAATTCACACTTGGACACTCGCTTACACGGCGTAATCCATATTCAATTCGAAACAGGCGTCGTACAGTAACGTAGGAATCGTTGTTTTTGTAAAATTGTTTAACACAAAAAGCACGCTGTTGTCCCGTGAAGCGCTCCATCGTGACTAAAATTGCATGTAGCGACGCATAGTTTCCCGCCACCCGCGCACCCCTCCTTCCAACGGTATTCGAGAAATTTAGTGTTGCTATTTGCAAAAATTATTGGCCCACCCTGTACAAACAAAGTTGTAAACAAAACAGTGTGTGTAAATTCAAACATATAACTTAATATAAAGTGATCATCAATACATGAATACAAACAAACTCATTAGTGTCTTCAAATTATAACTTTAATAAGAAGTGTAAACAATTGTGTAAACGTCTATTTTTTTTAAAAAATGTGGGCGCGAAAGTTGTATCGACTTTTTTTCAAAATTAAAAGTGATAGCGTCCTAACGAACTTTTGAATCTGATTTGATCAACTAAACGATAATTTCATATAACAGACCATGTGGTCAATTGGCTAATTTAGATTCGACGTTACTTGCATGTCATAGTGCATGTGTTCAAACCTGACATTCTAATACTACTTTTTGGAAATTTCAATACTATTTTTATACTTTTCTTCGGTTTTAACAAATTAAAAACAGTGAAACGAACCAAAAAACTGTCAAATTGTTTTTTATTTTTTTTATTCGAATACTAAAACTTCTTACATTTTAAACGAAAAAAAAAACTGTTTTGTGAAAGTGATACTATACTTACGTTATCGATATTTGGAACAATAATAACGAAGTTTGTATTACCTACAAAAGACTTTGTTTTTTAAATAAAATTTAAAAAGACATACGTGGAGAAGTTACCGAGTCACCTGGAATCATCGAGATCCTGAATACGTATCTGGATAAGTGATAAACTTTTTTAAATTACACACCACTTTTTCATTTTATTTTCTGTGTTTTGACATAATTCAACATGGGATCTCGCAATAATTACAGCTTGAGAAAAAGGCTTCCACAGCGATCCCTTTCGCATTTTTCAAATGAGTCTTTGGACAGTTTGACATCAGAGTTGAGTGTTAAAAGTATGCTGGACTTATCCACTCACGTAAGAAATGAAAATAATATAGAATTAGAAACTAAAATAGAATGTTTGAAGGAGCAACTGATGAATGCGAATTTAAAAATAGAAACTTTAAATAACGAAAATGAATCACTGAAACAAAAACTTGAAGTAGAGAAACAAAAGACAGTGCAATATAAAACTATGTACATCACAAGTTTGAGTACAAGAAGTAATACTTTATCTTGCAAAACAAAATCTAAGAAGTCTTACATTAACAGAAGTAATATTTCAGTAAGGAAATTAGATTTGGATGTCGAATCCCAAACGCCTACAGTACCTACTAATAAAATACGAAAAAAAGACTATCTAATTGAAAAAACAAACAAAGTTGTTTCAATAGCCGATAACTCATTCTCAAGACACACAGTCACAGTTGATTCCCAAGTAACAATAAAGAGTACAGATGAACCAATGAAACATAACACTTTAGATATACCTGTAGCTGAAAACAGAAGGATAATTCTACTGGCTGATAACCAAGGACGAGGAATAGTTCAAAAACTGATTAACAGGAAAAGAGAACTTTTTAATAACGATTACAACATTTCTGCTATAAGAAAACCTGATGCAAACGCAGAAGAAATTATATCCAACTGTTATTCTTTGTCTGCACAATTGACAAGTAACGACCACGTTATTATTATGAGTGGATGTAATGACTCTAATCCTATCAAAGTATTGTCGGAAATATCATCAGCGCTTAAAGTATTGAAAAAATGTAACGTTTATGTAGTAAATGTACTCTACAATGCATTTCTAAATGAAAGTAAATTAAATTACAATCTTAAAATATTTACTAATAATTTCGATAATTGTACTTTTATTGAAGGAAATAGCAGCAATGAGATTATTAGTCACATATACAATGAAATTAATAGGAAACATTATAGCCCAACTTTCCTCTCTTATAACAACTCTACTAAAAAATCGACCTACTCTTATAATAACACGATGTTAAATATGGGAACAAAACCAAAGCATTTTCAATATAGTTCCACTAATGATTCAATGAATGTATCTGGAACTGAAAACTTAGTTAGTGTTGTTAATAAAAGCATCAAACAACCACAAATAGGGACAATTCCTTACTATTTTAAGGTTGCCAAAAATTCAAAAAAATTAAGCACACCGATAAATTTAAATGCAGAGAGGTTTTTTCTTGAATAAATCGGAATCTAATGAAAGTAATTTTACAATCTTTCATCAAAATATAGCCGGAGCACTTAACAAAATTTCTGACTTAGAATTAGCTATAAATGAGATGCAAGAATCGGGTACAAATGTTGATGTCATATGTTTAAGTGAACATTTTATAAAAAAGGGTGATGAAAATTACATGGCCATAAATAATTTTCAACTCAGTACTATTTATTCAAGACCAGAACAAAGTCGAGGTGGCACGTGTATATTAACTAAAAACAATCTTCAATTTATCGAATTAAAAAGCCTAAATGAATTGAGCATTGAAAAACAATATGAGATTTGTGCTATAGAAATAAAAAAACTACACTTAATAATAGTCTGTCTTTACAGGACCCCCAATTCCAATATAAATATTTTCTTCGAAAACTTTGACAAAACTTTATTCCAACTGCAACATAAAAAAAGTAAAGTAGTAGTTGCCGGTGATTTTAATATAAACTTTCTTCTGGAAAAAGATCGAAACACTATTAGATTTAATGATATTATAGCAAATTATGGGATGGAATGTCATATAAAAGTGCCTACAAGATTAAATACATGCATTGACAATATTGTGAGTAATATCCCTAACGCCATTGGAAAAACATATAATTTATGTTTGTCAGACCATAATACTGCTCAAGTCGTAGAATTTAAGCCACAAAATATTAATATTACTAGGCACTATTTTATGACAAAAAATGATATGAGCAAAGAAAATATTAATAAATTTGTTTACTACATAAGCAAACTGTCTTTTACTGAAATTTATGATATTACTGAAGCAAATGAAGCCTTTGATAATTTTCATGACTTACTTACCTTATTTTACAGACTATGCTTTCCTGTTATTACGGTAAAAAGTTACTATAAAACTAACAAACTAAAATGGATCACAAAAGGGCTTAAAGAAAGTTGCAAAACGAAAAGAAATTTAAGATGTAAATATTATAGTAACAAATCAAATGAAAATAAATCTACGTACAAGGCATACACTAAACTGCTAAGAAAATGCATTCATAACTTACAATCGTCATGTAACTTAAAGCACATTGCGTATTCTAAAAATAAATGTAAAGCTACATGGGACGTTGTTAAACGTAATATAGGTAACCCAACAGTACGTAAATATATCAATAAGATTACTGACAACAACGTAACAGCAACATCTGGACCCGACATTGCAAACATGTTTAACAATTTCTTCATAGACGTAGTTAAAAATAATGTTATCACTAATCACGATGGTGATGATGATAATAATAACCAAGATTTTAAGAGTAACAGCCACAGTATTTTTCTAGAGCCTACAAATGCAGCCGAAATCTATTATGTTATGAAATCTCTAAATAATACTAAATCATCTGGTTACGACAATATTACTACCGATCTTGTAAAACTTATATCGCAGTTTATAGCGGAGCCCTTAGCTCACATTATGAATTTATCAATAGAACAAGGTTGCTTCCCGGAAAAACTTAAACTCAGTGTAATAAAACCCTTGCACAAAAAAGGTTCTAAGTCAAACAAAAATAATTATAGACCTATAGCATTAACACCAATCCTATCAAAAGTTTTTGAGAGAGTTATGAAGAAAAGGCTATTGAATTTTCTTAATAAGTATGAGGTACTGGTCGAAGAACAACATGGATTTAGAAAATTTAGATCAACCACATTAGCGACATTCAAGTTAGTTAAATCAATATTAAATAAAGTGAATGAGAAAAATCTTTCAGCTGCTCTCTTTTTAGATTTAAGTAAAGCGTTCGACTATGTCGACCATTCTATTCTCATCGGAAAATTAGAAAAAAGTGGTATAAGAGGAACGGCCCTTAAATGGTTCGAATCATATCTAAGTAATAGAAAACAAATCACAAGAATTACCAAATTTAACGATAGTACAAATAGCATGGAAGAATTTGATTCTGAAACCAAAAATAATAACCTTGGTGTACCACAAGGCAGCATTTTGGGCCCTCTACTATTCCTCATTTATATAAATGATCTCCCACAAGCAATATCCAAACATGATAGCGTTTTATTTGCAGATGATACAACAATAATTATAGGCTGCAAAAATAAAAGTCTTCTTAATGCTGAAATAAATAACACACTAAAAGACATCATGTCTTGGTTAAATAAAAATACGTTGAAAATTAATTTGGAAAAAACAAAAATAATACATTTCAAAACGCAAAAAAGTAAACACGTAAATTTAGACATAACATTTAATAATCAACCAGTAGAACAGATTCGCAGTACTAAATTTTTAGGTATTATAATTGACGAACATCTCACGTGGAAGGAACACATTGATAATATTTGTAAAAAAATAAATAAGTTTGTATTCGCGTTAAAAAAGGTCAAAGAAACCACTTCTAAACGTACCGCATTGTTGGTATACCACGCGTATGTATGTTCTTTAATACGGTATGGTATAGTTGTTTGGGGATACACAGCAGAGCTTTCGAGAGTACTAATAGCCCAAAAGAAATGCTTGCGTGCAATTTTCAACATGCGGTGGACTGATTCTTGCAGGCCTGTTTTTAAATCGGCCAACCTTTTAACCGCTCCTAGCATCTACATCTATGAAATAGCAAAATTTGTTAAGTGCAATATGAAACTCTTCCGAAATAAAAATAACATAAATAGACGTAAGATTAACCATTCATATTTAGAATTACCTGTACCCAGAATAGAGTTGTTCAGACACAGCTGCCTATATATGGCACCATTAATTTATAACTCACTACCTAAGGGGATAGTTGACTTACCCTATCGTAAATTTTGCATTGTCTTACAGAAATGGCTAATTCAAGAAAATTTTTATAGCATCAACGAATTCCTCAAAAAATATTCATCGGATTCCTACCATTTTAGAAATGCATTGTGAGCTTTCGCTCTGTTGGTCTTTTGTGTTCGTGTTTTACAAATTTTATACCTGTTATTTTACTTTATTGTTTTCTTTTTAAATTTTACTTCGTTATTTTCGACTTTATCTTATGACATAACGATGTTGTTTTATTGAAGTCATATCGATTTGTTCTTTGGTAAATGTGTGTAAACATCATTACGAACTTTTTAGTGATGTATAAATATTTGCATGCTATCATAGTATGGCGAGATGTGTCTTGCACTAAAAACCCATGTAACACCTTAACACCACATTTTCTTGCAAATAGAAATCTTACTTACTTACTTACTTACTTAAGAACTTGTAGGGGCGAAGTCACATAGGAACACCTTCCTAGATATCACATAGGAACTTATTGTGAATATTTTGACAAAAACATCTGAACAACTACAACCGGTTTATTAGAGCCTATTGTTCGAGGGCTAAGAATAAGGAATCGTATGTAAATGGCCTATTGAATCTTTAGTTCTTTCCTTCGCGAAAAGAGGGACAAGATTCAAGGTGGAACAGCATATTTCTATTATGTTTGTTTCTCTGGCTCGAGCTCATAATAACAACCGCACGGGTCGATCTTTACGGTTAAGCAACGCTTGCCAAGGTCGGTCTGTAGATGGGTGACCATCTTAGATCTTAACATACCGAGTCGCCTCCGTGCCTCGGAAAGCACGTAAAGCCGTTGGTCCATGTTTTTATGCAAATAAATTTTATTTTATTCTATTCTTTATTTGGCCCGGGACTGCTTTAATTTCTTTGTTGCTAGCAGAGGCCATAAATTAAGAAGAAATATGTATGCAGATTGCGTGGGAGCAGTAACAGCATCCTGAAGGTAATAGACAATAAGTTAGACAGTCCACTGGTGTGGAGCCTCACCCAGAGGACTAAGTCTCTCTTAGTTATAAGGTACTAACATAGTTTTTAAGTTCATACTAACAAATGGATCGTCTAAATTAAATTAAATTATAAGTTTATTGAAATTCTATTTAAATTTTATACAGATTTTATTTTATTCAATTTTAAAAGTACTGACAAATTACTGACATTATTAATTTTATTTTGTTAACAATTGTATAATATTGAAACCAAAAGTTACGACTATTGACAGTTTGCATCAATTTTATTTTTAACATGAAAAGAAATTTTAATCCATTCGCGGACCACCTGTGGTCCGCGTCCACAGGTTGGGAACCACTTTGTTAGATGAAGCCTAAGGCACGACCATATAATTAACAATAAGTAATCATCAACACAATTTCCAAAGTGCCAAAGTAAAATAACAACACTGACATCAATATACCTACTTGCATTTATTTTCAAACTTTACATTAAAATTTTAATGTTATTTAAAACATTTACATTCCTGAGTAATTTTACCGCTTTTACAAACCTCTAACCGCGACTGCTTTTATGCATTATTACGTAACAAGTTTATGATTTGATACCAGAACTTTGCAGAACTTACATTGCAATGACTACTTACTATTGATAATGCTGACACTTTCACTTGGCGTATTTGCGCAAATAATCGCAATGCTTAGTTGTTTAAAATGAACACTACCCCGTTGTTTTAGGGTAGGTATATTATCTAATAGATTCGTTTTAACAAATACGCCAACTGGAACACCAACACCTTTATTATGGAATAGATGAGATGACACCAACCTGAGTTTTTTTTTTACAAAATGTTTTATTTTTCCGAGGGTAATTATCTTGCAATTATAGGTAACACCCATTTAGGCGAGCTCATTGCAACAGCCCACAAGAGACCATATTAAAACTAAGCAAAAATTCGGCTAAATAAATATTATGCTTACTAAGAGAACTCGTAGTTATCACTGAAATAACTGAAAAACCTGTTCCAAGTATATACCTACAGTAGCGCGATTCTGTAAACATCTCACTTTATAAGCTTAGGGTATTTAGATTGACAACTCACTTCATATTCACTTCATATTTTGAAGCGAGTTGTCAATCTATAAATAAGATAGAATGACAGTTCGCTTCATACCCTAGTTTACACAGTGAGAAATTTACCGAATTGACCGGCTGTGGTAGCAAATTTTATTTACTTTACGATTTCAAGCTTTGTCACATTGTAAGTTGTTCATAAAATATCAGGTTTTCAGTTAATACAATGACAGCTAGAATAATAATGTGTGAATAATGAAGTTCGTTAGTTTGCGGGTATAAAAAGGCCACATTAGAAGAATCATAGGATCATAATATCAATCATACAACTATCTGTCAAATGTAATTTTCATCTTTATCGCTACAGCATTAGGTTGGTTCCAAACATCAAACTATTAGTCTTACAAAATGCAAAATCACTGTTTATGTGGATTTGTTATATTATAATTATAATTTTATTTTAATACTAGCTGACCCGTGCAACGTCGTCTGCGTAACATTTTTCATTACTGCTCCGCTCCTATGGGTCGTAGCGTGATAATATATAGCCTATAGCCTTCCTCGATAAATGGGCTATCTAACACTGAAAGAATTTTTCAAATCAGACCAGTAGTTCCTGAGATTAGCGCGTTCAACCAAACAAACAAACTCTTCTGCTTTTTTATTAAGTATAGATTTATTTATTTCTATTTCATATTTGTTTCAGTCCTATACTAACCCAGAAGATGTTCAACTATACCAACTAACAGAAGAATATAACTCCTCAAATACGAAACACAGTTGTTTTCCCAATTCACTTTTGTCATTGGCAGAATAGTCGACATCAGCTTTACTTGCCATATAAAAATAGTTATATATTAGTATAGTTTGATGTGCCGGCTGATTCTGCTAAAGTGGTATTTTCAGACCCACTGGCCCCTTGCGGACCCATGCAAGTGGCTTGTCAATAGGAGTTTGTTAATAAAACACCAGTAAATGTAGAATACTGTATTTTTTTATTCAATTGTTTATGACAATGTTTACATTATGTGTATTTGAACTATTTTATACTATGGTATCATAAGGTAGAGCGAGGGTACTTTTATTAACTATGACAATAATATGATTATGATACTACTCGAAAAGCGTGACCGGCAGTGGATTGCGATATCGTAGTTACTTGTTGATTGAACGAAAAATGAGTTCGCATATTTACAGAAAATTAATAAAAATTAAAATTCTTCTTCATTTTAAAATAAAATTAAGGGAAACATGACTCGTGCCGATAAGCTTTGCATTTATTATTATTTATTCGAATCGATACTTAATGTACAGTAATGCACTTATCGGTATAAACGATCAACAATCCTAATGTGTTTTCACTTGAAACACCTGCCTGTGACATCGACCTCGATCGCGCGCTTACACAAAGTTCCATATCAAATTAATTGTTTCCAACCGTAATTTACTTAAAACTGGCGTGTTCCGACCTAACTACTAATAAATATGACCCAGGTAGAAATATTTCATAAATATACGCCTTCCTTTTCAACCACGGGGTGTTCCAGAAGCGGTCATATTTAAGGAAAAAATAGCGACACAAAAATACACGACTTGAAATAAAATCGACCAGTGAAAACTACAGAAAAGTACCAAACAAATCATTTTTCAGTTTAAAACAGTTGGTGACATCAAATCTGTGATTGAATTATATAGTAACAAAGTACATTGCTTTTGACCGTTATTGCATGGGTATCTGACGTCATTAGGGGATATACTTATTCAGCTCCATTCAAGTTTCACTGAACGATTTTATTTATTTATAGCACTCGCATGATAATAACACATTTGTGTTTGCCGCGAAACCTGAACGGATGCGTACGTGTCGGAAGCTGTTTGAGAAGCCATGTGCATTTGTTCGAAACAATATTGTTTTTTTGTGGTTGAATTTTGAAAATCATATTTTGTTTTGCTATTTTTTCGCAAAATCACCCTTAAATATGACCACGAACTTCTGATATAAACTTTGTTTTATACAGGGTGACCTGTATAATTCTTTTATACAGGGTGACCTGTATAATTCTTTTATACAGGGTTTCCTGTTTAAAATCAAGTTTATAGGGACACTGAGCTAGCATCATATTAAAAGTTTAATTTTCCCTCGTTCATTGCCTAACTCTCTGAATGTTTAGGCCTACTCTACAAATAACTGATGATTATACAAAAATACAATTTCAAATTTTATTTACTTAAGTATATCACTTAAGAGATCAGTCTTAAGACCTAGATTGCCCAGATCTAAAATTTGAAATGCATATTTGAGACACATGAATCACCAAGAGCCTAGAAGTATGTTAATGATTTCTACTTTAGAGTAATTAGGCGAGATATAGGTTAATAGACTTATGGAACACACATCACATATCTAGTTCGTTTGAAGTGCCACGTGGGGAGTTAGCTGGGCCTGGTGACACATCCGTCCAATCAACGCTAGTCAGTAAGCTAAGTTGGATAGGCACATCGAGTTTCGTTTACCAGCTATAGGTATTGGTGTTCGTGTTACTTACATGGGCACCGCGCGGCGCGGGCTCGAGTGCGGCGGCGGCGTGTCGCGCTTCACCAGTCTGTGGGCGGCTCCGCCTCATCGCACTCGAGTCCGTGCCCTGCTATTTACAAACACACTCAATAAACTCGATCCAAAGTCAAACTACATAGAAAGTATAGACAGTTCACTACTAAAAATATCTTCACAAAAAGCTTCTCAGTGTGGACCTAATCAACTATCGATAAACTCAAACTGTACCAGGAATGTCCTGCCTTGTGTGTATTACAAATATGAAGATAACACGACATCTAAATATTCATTCGATCATACATTTTTACTCCAAATATAATTATTATTGTAGTGTGTGAAATATTCATTGAAAACTCAGCTAATTATTACTCTATGTTTTAGTCAGGACGTAAACTTATGTGTTAGTAGTTTTATGATATCTTCAATCCCATTGTTTATCATTGTACACTTGAGCAAATCACAAACAGAACATACAGCACTCAGTCGAAATAAAAAGATATTTTAATATTAAAATAATTTAATTTAGTCATTCACTCACAAAGCCTGCTATATCTGATACACATAGTCTAGGACTCAGGGCACGTCAGCACGTCAGCACTTCAGCAAGTCAGTACTTCAACACGTCAGTACTTCAGCACGTCAGCACTTCAGCACGTTAGCACTTCAGCACTTCAGCACGTCAGCACTTCAGCACGTCAGCACTTCAGCACGTCAGCCGGCAGCGCCATGACTCGCACCTCATCAGCTGCGCTACACAGCTCCTCGTCATACCATCAATATATTTGACTATACATCTATTCTCTAACATTTGCATATACACTCACTAAATCCTCTGTAGCGATTATTTCCCCAAAAAAAAGCGGTTTATATAAAAAGGTCACCACTACAAAAAAACTCTCTTCCAAAAGCAAAAATAAAACAAATTATTCTTTAAAATTCATACACTATATACAAAAAATTATGTGCTTACTCATTTCAAAGATTCTTGCATTGACAACGTATAGATGGAATATTCCTATAAGTCTAAAGTATTTGGATTACTAGACGATTATAGAAACATTTAGTAAAAGGATCCCCTTATATCAATAAAACCCAATTTAAAATCACTTCATTTGGCGAAATATATTTTCAGCTATTTACCTGAGTATTAAATATACTACAGCTTATAGCAAAGTTCTTAAACTTATATGCATATTTACAAAATTTACAAAAGAAAAAAAATCGATGCAATAAGAAAATTGCATTGTAACAAACATGAAGTTGATACACTCTCAGGAAATTTTGTACACAGTTGAAACACTAAGTAGTTTGCAAACAATAAATAATTATTAAATTATTTTCACAGTACACATGCTAAATAATTTACTCTTCAGTTACAATGTGATTTAGATGTTCACGCTTGTTTCTATCATAGGACACAGTTTTAACATAGCATGTAACATTAGCAAACTGTGTCATTTCTTATTGAAGTGTTACACTACACTGCAAATACAAATCAAAGGCACACAACTTCAATTGATCATTCTTATGATCTTTTATCTAAAAGTAAGAACGTTAAGTAATGGTTTCAACTATATATTTTATACATAGATCTCGTACAATGGTCGTATTCATGTGATACATGAAAACATACTATCAATAAATTTGACATAAATAAAAAAATAAACGATTCAACTTAGTATCCATGAACGTCGTATCACTGTCACGTCACAACACACACTGCACCAACACAACCATCAGCGAGGCGGTCACTGTCCCTAGGAGAGTCCGCTAGCGGCGCCTAGTCGAAGTCGATGTCCATGTTGTACTGGCGCTCGCGCTCCGACGAGTTCAGCGACGACGACGAGTTGGAGCCGCTGCTGGTCGTGTTGGAGCGCGGCTGCGGCGCCCACACGCCGCCCGCCGTCACCGACGACGCCGCCGACATGCTGCCCGACGAGCTGCTGGACGAGCCCAGCGCCGCCCAGGGCGCGCCCGCCCCCGCGCCCGCCGCCCCCGCCCCCGCCGCCCCGGGCGCGCCGCCCGGGCGCCGCGGCAGGCGCCGCACCAGCAGCTGCGTCAGCGACGCTGCAACACACGACACGTCAGCGACCACTCCACAATACATATTTACAAGTATAATAGCCGGCACGAGTTAAAAGCACACACTACGCGACGCCCCTGTAGATCTTCCCCTCGTCTTTTGCCAAATGAGTCAACCCGCGTAGCTGAGCCTTTAGCTTTAAACTCCCCAAATAATGACATCATGCCCCAGCCAGTCCCTGGCTGCCCCCCCTAAACGACGCCGCTGAGCCGAGGTCCGTACCCCACAGGGGATGCCCTTATACAGCGGAGTTTTAGTTTTAAGTTAAAATAGCCTCGGCTGAGGGCCTCAAATTCATTGAGACTGATTCTCTGATTTTGAGGCTCACACAAGCAAGTCCAGTTAAGTAACTACAACCTTCTAGGGTTTGTAGCTGCGAGTGTCAATCGCAAAAAAAGAAGCTTACACTCCATTGGTCGGTTTGATGACGCCAGGTCTGATCGCTTCACGTTATTGGTAGTCAATGCTCATCGACTATTGCACTTGCAAATTTCGTTCACCCACCATACATTGGCGAGATCACCCTGCTGCATTCATCTGTGCTCACAACTCATGCCGGCTACTATATAGTCGATGGATCAAGAAAAAACCACCTAACCATACAAACTACAGTGCAAGTTCCACCAAACATACTGTATAGTGTGTTCCAAACTCACATTGCTCAAAAGTTAAAATATACACCATTATACTTACGAAATCGTCTTTTGATATTATATTACGCGATTTTCGACACACTCAAAAAAGCCTACTATTTGTATTAAATATAGGTACATAGAATAATGTTAGTGTGTGCAGTAAAGACGAAGCTCAAATGCTATAGATTTTTTCAGAAGCTGAAGTCAATGCAAAAAGCCGTGACTAATATGGTCAGTAAAATTATGTTCTGTGGTTAGTCGAAAGGTGTATTATTTACATATCATATGCGATCAAAATAAGAATAGAAATAACTTATATCAAATTCTCGAGAATATCATGTATTACACAATTTACACATTCTATCTTTAATCTTGATTGTTGCTTGACGCGTTGACACTCTCAGGCCAAATAAATAAACGTTTCTTATTTAGATCATATTTTGGCTCGGTGCTATTCCCGTTTCTTGCAGGTTACAGTTTGTACGACATGCGACAGTTGCAAGACTTCGACGCCACGTTCACCTCGTGCAAGTGTCTCACGGCGATATTATTATTATCGTACTGCCACTTCACTACAATAAAATACGACGATGTTGTCGCGACGATTCAACAAAACGTCAACTTCTGGCGATTCACTCGCGCATGGATCTGGCGTCTTCCGCTAAGCCAAAGCACAAGCTAAGTATCAACTATTAACCTCAGAACCTCACCTCTGGTAGGTTATTTTATGTAAATATTATATTTAGTATTTTTCCAATCAGATTGTTAGTGGATGGAAAGCGTTAGGTGATTCGTATCCTTACTAGGATCGCATGAATGTGCGGTGCAGTCTTACATAAGGACTCACGGTACTGGCTGGCGGAGCTGTCGGTGTTGGGCGCCGGCGTGCTGGTGCCCGTGGAGGCCGCGGGGCCCGGCGGCGCGGGGGCCCCGGGCGCGGCGGGGCCCGGGGCCGCCGACGCCTCGGGGGCCTCCTCGGGCAGCAGCGAGCGCCGGCAGATGGGACACGTGGCGTGCAGCTGCAGCCACGGCGTGATGCAGTTGGCGTGGAAGATGTGCTCGCACTCTAACCGAGATACTGACTCGCCTGGAATTCGACAACAGACACATTTAGAGTGTTTTCCAAGATAGCATAATTCAGTGAAACGCTAAAATTAGGGTTGTCCTAAAAGATTGATCATACCTAATGATGAAAGATTCTGCCTGCTCAGTAAATAGTGTGGATATTTGGATAATAGATAACAGAATCAATGTATTTTGTTGTTTCCACACTTGAAGAAATCACTAATTGAACTGCTCTCAAAATCATTATTCGCCCCGTAATTAGCGTTATAAGTTCTCCCAGTAAATAGACTGAGGCCAGCTCTACAGAACCTGTATTGAGAGTATCAAGTCTGTTACTTCATCATATTATTATTAGAAAGAGGTCTAAATTACTCATTTAAAATCTACATCATAGACAATAATGCAGAACAATAATACATAAGCAGTAGTTTGTTCTTACGGAGCCACAAGTACCAGGCAACTATGATAAGCAAGAGACTCACCAGTTGTGAAGTTCTCCCAGCAGACTGAACACGACGTGTTGGCCGCGGCCTGTTCTTCAGTGACCTGTACTGATGGCAACGCTGCTATCTGTTCCCGCGGTAAGGGCGGAGGACCCGCGTTTTCTAGTTGACCTAACAACTGTGTTACTACTGCGTCCAAGCCTGAAATCAAACGATCACTTATTAGCGACTTGGAAAGTACAAGAATAAATAAAACTAATCAAAAGTGTGCCTGAGCATGATCGCATTTTTTATGTAGCTGAATACTTAGCTCTTGTAGGTACAAAAAAAGTAGAAGAAATCTTGAAACTGCCAGAAAAACATTTACGAAATTTTCAACTTGACTTAAACATTATTTTCAAGATATTAAAAGAGAGTTTTTCGCGTTTTTCGATATGAAGAGTGCGGGGATCGCAAGGAGACGAGTAAAAAATCCCTTCATGTTTGTAAAAATGAAACGAGCCAAAATACCAAGGAAAAGGCTGGTAATCAAAACCACAACATTGAGACGGGTTTGCTCTTGACTCTAGTCTAGAGCAGAATTGTCCGAACCCCACGCACCCCTCCAAGCTACGCTATTGAAAGTGAACAAAACTGGTAGTATTACCTTCACCGCCAAACACGTAGTCCCCGGGCGCACCAACAAGCACGAAGGGCGCACCCGCGGTGACGGCGCCGCTGGCGGGCCGCGCGCCCCCGATCATCCACACTAGCTGCTCCATCAGCGTCTCACGCCGCCCTGCCCCTCTGTGACACGTACCAGGGGGTCATACACTTACAAGAGCTCCACTGAACCCCTGGGCAAGGCTCTGATCAGTGCCAAAGTAGCACAATGTCACAGATAGATAGCATGCACGTATACATACTATAGATGATCTAAGCTAAATTTCTATTAGACTGTGTCTGGTGGTTCAGAAATACCAGCCTATTACTGCCCCACTGCAGGACAAAGGTCTTCGCGCCACCCCGCTCGTCTGCGAGACGTACCAGGGGGTCATACACTTACAGTAGCTCCACTGAGCCCCTGGTCAAGCCTCGGAACAGTGTCACATAACTTGCATGCACATATAAATGGTCTAAGCTAAATTGCCATCATTGGACTTTCTCTGGTGCTAGTTTAAAAAGCCAGAAATACCAGCCTACTGGCCCCACTGCAGGACAAAGGTCTTGGCGCTGCTCCACTCCTCTGCGAGAAATACTAGTCATACACTCATAGGAGCCCCACTGAACCCCTGGGCAAGGCTCTGAACAGTGCCAAAGTAGCTCTAGAATAATCAATCCCTCTGCCAAATTCAATTTAAAGGGGCGAAAAACGAGCCAGCAGTGAGTTTTGTGGGATTTTATTTCTAGTAGGACCAAAAAATACAAATCCCGTACAAGAATACGAGCAAACGGCATGTTTGTTATTACTTTGTCCGTAATTGGCACCAGACACACGATCAAGCCTGCACCCCAGGGTGTAATTGCAAGAACGTGCGTGAGGCACAAGGTCATTGTTTTGTACGCATTTAAATGTACCTATTTTTTTTTTTATTACTTTTTGTTTTACTGTTAATAGACACGCGTTTGACCACTATCTCACCTGATGGTAAGCGATGATGCGGTCGAAGATGGAGCAAGCTTGCCTAGAAGTAACCTATTCACTCTTGATTTATGGACTCCCAGATTGTAGTTATCAAGAAACACAAGACTCTGACAGTGAATATCACTCCTTAGCTGTTAAATACTATGTTATGTTATAAACTATGGGTCTTTAGGCACCGGGACCGAGGTTCCATACTCAACCTTTATTATTTTTGAACTGAAAGCCCCTCTACCCAAACTATGAGGTTTGTTGGCATTATACCACTGTTAGGCTAACATCTAACATGACCTAATGAACAATGCGTTTCAAATAAGAATAGGATAGACTTAGAGCCATATTGTGACGTCATAGCTGTCAATTCAAACCAATTCGGTAGGGTGAGCAAAGCAAGATTATATTTTTAAATTATGATTTAAAAACATTGAGTGAAAAATGTGTTTTGATATGGTATAAACTAACTAATAATGACTTTTAAATAATTAAATATTATATTTAGCTAATTTACTGCTATTGATAGTTTTTATTTAACTTTGATTTAAGACTTATTAAAACAAAGTAAAATAAACTGTCATTGATATGCAACTAAGTTATCTATGCAAACCGTATTTTTCAATCCTCCCGGTCATCATGTGATCTACCGTGTTGCCATGAGACTGTGTCCAAAGTTCAATTTACACCGCCGCGGAAAGGAAGCGTCAATCTGAAACTTTACATGGAAAATTCACCCTGCTACAGGTCGCGCGGCGAATTAAGATCGCTCGGCAAAAGTGGAAGGGGTATGCGCAGTATTCAATTCTAAGGTCTTAGGCGGGTATGCGCCGACGGCGACACGTCATTGGTAGATTCAATTCCCGCGTTGCGTTCACGCGCTTGGGTACTGTTGCGTACAGCTTGTGTTATCGTATTTAAAAAAAATGGTTAAAAATAAAGTTTTAAAACGGCAAGCAAGAAAAATTCTTTACGACGTGAATAGTTACGTTAAGAAAGAAACTAATGAAATCAATATTATTGAATAATGATTACCACGACAACATGAATTACGAAAACTACGAAAAATGGTAGAAAAATTTACCTACAATACAAAATAAAAAAAATCCCTTAAAAACACACAAAGTCTATAAGTTGCACTATCTGTCAGATAACCTGTGGATAGGCTATCAGAGAGTTTATCAGGAAGTGGTGAAACAGGCCCTAAAAATTTCTGTACGCGATTGTACACATGCGCCGATTGCCCCCACTACTTTCATCGAGCGATCTTAATTCGCCGCGCGACCTGTACAAATATTTTTTCGGCTTAGAGACGCGCATATTCCGTAGAAATCGCGCGTCTTCTTTTTATCTTCAGCACTTTCGTTCCGCGGCGGTGTAAATTGAGCCAAAGGGTCATTGAGGTGCAGAATTGCGGATACAACTCTCACTTCCACTTGGCGATATTTTATAAATATCTTTGATTGAAAATATTGTGACTTACCGTAACCGGCCGCCCGACATTAGGAATGCTAGATCGTTCAACATTGGAGGGGTGCCCTGAAATAATGAAAACATTTTTTTTTTATTATTAACAAAGCCAAAATTTAGTTTGATTCATTTAAGTATTTGGGCCACTGGGTCACCGAGGACCTTAAGGACAGTGTGGATATAGAAAGGGAGCGTAGGGCGCTGTCTGTCCGATGCAACATGTTGGCTCGCAGGTTTTCTCGGTGCACGGGGACTGTCAAAGTTGCGCTTTTTAAAGCGTACTGTCAGTCCTTTTACACCTGCAGCCTGTGGGTTAACTATACGCAGCGGACATACAGCGACCTGCGCGTTCAATACAATAACGCGTTCCGGGTGCTGATGGGGCTGCCGCGCCACTGCAGCGCCTCCGCGATGTTCGCGGCGGCTGACACAGATGGCTTTGCGGCCATCATGCGCAAACGGTGCGCTTCTATCATGCGCCGCACGCGCGACAGTCCCAACACCATTCTGCGCGCACTGGCGGACCGGTGGGACTCTCCGATGCTGGCTCGCTGGATACGACTGCACGCAGTCGTATAGTAGTTTGTAGCCATCATCGATGAGTCCGCCCTGATCTGCCACTCAATCAATTAGTTATATTTATTTAATACTAACATTAGTTTTTTAAGTTTGCATTTTACTAACAAACTATGGATTCGATATATCTGCAATAAATGAGTTATTTATTTATTTATTTATAAGTCTGTTTCAATTTGATTTTTTTGGCTTTCGCTTGGGACTATGGATTTTAATAGGGATCATTTTTCAAGATATTCCTTTTTCACAAGGTAAAGCTCTTGAGACGATAGCCTCTCCATAGCTCCGTAATACTCTATACCAATAACGTAGAGGTGTTCGGCCTTCGATAGAATGAACTCGAGGATTCGTAGTATATTTCTGCTGTTGCGTCTTATTGGTCAACGCGTTATCAACAGTGCACATTCAGCCTGACAATGAAATGACGTCATCACAGACATTGCCATTTACGTACTTATTTGCAATTCGAATACCTACAGCGAAAATTACGTATACGGAACCTCATGGAGCTTTACTGAAACTTACTCCTTCTTTGAAATTATTGTGCAATAATTCGTAATTTCATAGTTATAGGCAGGCAGTTATAGCAACAAAATTAGTCGATGTAAAACAAAGTGGACTCAAATTCATTATAGCTCAGTAAAGAAAAATTAAATTCCCTTGTGGTTTTTGCAAGTACCACACATTGATAACAAAAAGTAAACAAACAGCTAGAACTTTCAGGAAAACTCTATCAACATTCTTATCAGAATTTCAGCGGGCAATGAGACAGTGATAAACATTGCCCAGTGTAACAAATGCGCATAATCGATCTAATCTATTAATAGGTGAGCCTGAGCCGGCCACGTGTGTCGCCAAGCGGCAGCGTGGTCGATGGGACAGTGGCGAGTTCACAACATCGTTATCACGACACGTCGCGGCTACGTCACGTGTGCGCGGGGAACACGCAGCGCGCATGACGCGACCGCACGCGATAACACACGACTTCAAATTACAACAGCCACATCCCGCGGGAGTCCTGACATACTTATTTGCATGGACGAAAACATGTGCGGCTTGTGCAAAAATAACATATCTCATAAGATTCCTATTTCTCGATTTCAACAGTGGGTAGTCAATGCCAAATAAAAGAATTGCTTCTTTATGCTTTTAGCGCTCGTATTATTTGTACAGCTTGCGTTTCATTTCTACATAATAACAAACAAAACTGCATCAAACCGCAACTTTATAATTAGTTATCTGAAATATAATTATGATGATAAGAAACCAAAACATACAACTGTTTACATGTAAACACTGTTAGCATGCTAATAGTAGAGGGGGGGGTCTGTATGTATGCTTTTACGGTTGCACAACGACACGCTTTGCTTTGCTTTGCTTGGTAGTATAGATGCAGGCCTACCTTCCCGTCTCCTTCAGAGGCGGAAAGGTGGCGTGGTCTTGAGGGGGAGCGCAACAGTCGTGTAGATCCTCAAGGCAAGTCCGGTGGTCATTCCTTCTCGAGGTTGCCACCCCGTTATTGGTCTAATTCCTTATGAAATAGACGTAACTAAAACCACCGGGCGTCCCGTAGAGTGGCGGGCTAACCACTCGATCCTCATCCCATATTCCTCTAAACCCTCTTTCCCGTCATGACCCATCCCAATTCCCCTCCTAACTGTGACCCTTCAGTGACGAAGTGGTTACGGGCTCGGTCGTCACTAAACTCAGCTGACGGCGAGTAGGAGAGCTTAGTCACCTGCGCTAGGACCTGCGCAGTCGAGCGCCGTAAGCGGGGATGAAGGAGTCCTGGGGGGTTGAGCCGAT
This sequence comes from Ceramica pisi, assembly GCA_963859965.1. Lineage (NCBI taxonomy): Eukaryota > Metazoa > Arthropoda > Insecta > Lepidoptera > Noctuidae > Ceramica > Ceramica pisi. Next base: position 2,618,772 of record OY982544.1, on the reverse strand, counting down.
CGGCACTGGCGGTAATGTGTCCGTGAGGCAACACGCCCCCTTTGGTCTGGATTTCAAGCGAAACGGTGGCCCTACCCTCTAGCCAGGGGTAGGGAAATGGCCACGGTGTCCCGTCAGAGGGCCACGGGCGAGGTGCGTGGGGTCTGCTGAGGTCGCCCTCGGGCGGCTGAAGCAGTAGGTGAAGGCCATGCTGACGGTGTAAGTGAGGGTTGTTTAGTTGCCAACCCAAGCGAGCACCCGATGTCGCGCTGTAAACCAGCCTTGCGCACCTATATCTTCCTGGGAATCCTAACGTTCGCACTCAGTGCGACGTTCCCAGGTGCGGGCTCCATGGAGGGTGGGAGCCAGGAAGATGAAGTGTTTGATCTTTTAGTATGGACGGAATGATGCCAACTAAAAACACCGCAGGAGTGGAGTCGGCGAAAGCTGGCAAAGCTCCTAAGCGAGATGCCCCAGGTGTCTCGCTTGCCCCTGGATGTCCTGCGGTTCAGGCCGTGGGCGCCAGCGCGGGTATCGGTCCGGTTGTGGCGAAAACCGCAGCTAAGACCAAAAAGTCCCAAAATAAGCAAAGGAAGACGGCGCTGCATGGGACCAGTACCGTTCCTTCGAAAACAAAGGCGAAAACGGAGACGGCTAATACCTCTGCCGGAAGTAGCCTTCCCAAACATCCCCCTCCTCCTCCTGTGGCTCCACAAGCCACATCCCTAGTTGCGACAGGCGGCATCGATGATGTTTTCTCGAGCGCCTGGCAGGTACATACCCGCAAGGGTAAAGGTAAGGGCAAGGGTAAAAAATCAACTCAACAAGCCCAATGCTCCTGCTCTTGTTCGGGCCCTTCAGGCCCAGCAGCTCCCGCAGACCAGGGTAAGAGGAAGGAGTGGCTGACGCGTAAGGAGCGGCGCGACAGAAGCATACGAGGACAAAAGGCCTCGCAAAACAAGCAGGTTGCTGCCACCAGCTCGGTTAAACCGATCAAGCCAGGTAAGCTGAACTTCTCTGAAGGGAAGCGGTCGCAGGCTGTGGCCGGCACTAGCCGTCCATCACCCAGTGAACCGCCATCTAAATCCGCAGGAGGTCCGGCTGAGGTGGTAACCACGACACAGCAACCCGATGGGAACGATCAGGCTGTGGCCAAGCGGGCCCTCAACGAGACGATATCGCCTCGTGGAGAGCATAAGCGGCCGCGGCTTGACCAGTCCCAGCGGGTTGTAAATAGAAGCTACGCCCAAGCTGCCAGTGCGTCCCTGAACGTCGCGATCACCTGCGACCAGAGGGGCATCATCAGTCAGGGAGTATCGGACCAGATCCTCGCTGCTATCCACAAGCAGATAATCAGCGAGGCCTGCTCCGCTATGCAGGACACACCAGGGCCGACCTTCAACGCGAAGCCGCTGTTCGCCGGTGGAGTCCTCAAGCTGTGGTGCGGAAATGACCACACTTTGGCCTGGCTGAAGAAGACAGTCTCCAACCTGGCTCTCCCGGCTAGCACCTCGCTAGTCGTCAAGAGCCAGTCGGAGATCCAGAAGCGGGTCCGGTGCGGCATCGCCATCCCCGACGACCAGGGAGTCTACGAGGACTCGACCTACATTGGACGAGCCCTCTGCTACCAGAATCACTGGATCGACGTGAAGAGGTGGGTAGTGCTGCACGCGGAGAAGCAGAAGGCATGCTGGTTCGTGGTGCTGGGTATCCCCGAGGACCAGGTTCCGACCCTGATGTGCGCCGATCGCCGACTTTCAAATGGCTTGGGATCGGTGTACGTCAAGTTCCAGGGTCCGACCGGGCGGTTTGTCGACGTCCCTCGGGGGTGGGACCCGGTAACGAAGCAGCTGCTGGCAGAGACAGGGGAGACCATTTCCCCGCCAAACAACCCGGAGGCAACTGTGGCTGAACCTGCTGGAGCAGCGGGGTCGGCCGCCCCTGCCGTCACCGTGGACGCCGTCCCTTCATCGGGGGGGGGAGCTGGACGACGCAATGTTGTCCCCGGCTTCGGACCTGAGGGAGGACGGCTTCGACGAGGGCGACCTGTTTGCCGGGCTGCGACTGGAGGGTGACGAGGAGGGTCTCGCCTGCGATGGCGTCCCTTTCGTCGGCCTGTAAAGTCGTGCAGGCTAACCTCCACCACAGTCAGACCGCGACGGCTCAGCTCCGCAAGTGGCTGGAGGTCCAACACACGGCCATAGCCCTGATCCAGGAGCCGTGGATTAGGGGAGGCCAAATACGAGGACTATCCAATCTCGGTGGTAAGCTCCTTGTTACTACAGACCATGATCACCCTAGATCGTGCATCTATGTCACAGGTAACCTTAAAGCACAGCTCTTAAGCGACTTCTGTTGCAGAGATGTCTCTGCAGCTAGGCTGAATATACAGCGTGGAGCCACAGGGATGGCCGTCGTTTTCGCCTCGGTGTATATGCCTGAGGCGGAAGAACCGCCCCCACACAATCTTGACCGCCTCATCACACACTGCGAAGGCAGCGGAGAGGAGGTGGTAATCGGGACCGACGCAAACGCACACCATCCACTGTGGGGGATGGAGACGCAGAATGAAAGGGGTAAGGCATTAGTTGACTATTTGTTCACAACTAACCTATCCCTACTAAACACAGGTTCGGAACCAACTTTCGTAACCAGACGCAGTCGTACAATCATAGACCTCACTCTGGCAACGGAGGGAGCAGCGGAACTCATCACCGGGTGGCAGGTCTCAAATGAGGCTTCCTGCTCAGACCACAGATGGATCCGCTTCGACATCCAGGTCTGTATACAACTTAAACAACCTAGGCGAAATCCGCGCAATACGGATAGAGCGCTATACACACGCAACCTCACCTTAAGGCTTGCCACACACGACGATCCGGAGTCTCTTGCGGACACGGCACAGATCGACACGCAAGTTCAACAAGTCACCGAATCGCTGATAAACAGCTACCACATAGCCTGCCCGGAAACGATTCCGCGCGACACACCAGGTAAACAACAGTGGTGGGGCGCGGATCTGGAGCGCAAACGTGGTAAGGTAAGGAAGACTCTTAACAGAGCCATGAACACATGTAGTGATGAGGACTGGGACGCTTATTACGCGGCCAAATCCAGCTACAAGAAATGCATCAGATTCAGAAGAACTACAGGGTGGCGTAAATTCTGTGGTAGCATTGAATCATGCCAACAAGCAAACAGGGTAAGGAAAATATTGGCGAAACAGGACACACCTGAGGTCGCCACACTCCGGAAACCCGATAACACGCTGACCACGACACCTGAAGAAGCGAAACGCCTCCTAGTTGAGACTCACTTCCCAGGGAGCGTATTCGCACAGGTAAATGAATGGCACGACGCTATCCAAACGCCATCAGAACATGACTGGCTTTATGCAAAGAAGATGATTACACTGGAAAAACTTCAGTGGGCCATCAAAAGCTTCCAACCTTTTAAGGCACCAGGTCCCGATGGTGTGCTTCCAGCCTTACTACAGTGGGGAGGTACCGCCGTTGCTACAAGACTGGTACCCTTAATGCGAGCGTGCCTGGCCTTTAGATACGTTCCTAAAGGATGGAGGGAAGTGAAAGTCATATTCATTCCGAAGCCAGGTAAAAGTGATTACACAAGCGCCAAATCCTATCGACCTATAAGTCTTACCTCGTTTTTGCTGAAGACAATGGAAAGACTGTGTGAAAGGGAGCTACGAGATGGCGCTTTAAAAGCAATACCACTGCATGGTAACCAACACGCATACAGCTCGGGTAAGTCGACAGAGTCAGCTCTTCATCTGGTGGTTAGCCAGATTGAGGAAGCGATTCACCAGAAAGGGTCCTGCTTGGGCACTTTTATAGACATCGAAGGAGCCTTCGACAAGACAAACTTTTCCAGCATTAGAGCCGCACTCTCCAGACACGGTGTAGAGCAGGTACTAACTGACTGGATTACTAATATGTTAAGCAAACGGGTAGTTCGCCTTGAGGAAGAGCAGCAGCTGGCCTTGATAGCCAGAGGCTGCCCGCAGGGAGGAGTGATCTCCCCTCTTCTGTGGAACCTGGTGATTAACGACCTAATCACCAAACTCAACGCGCTTCGTTATTACACTATAGGGTATGCAGACGACCTCGCAATCCTCGTGCCAGGAAAGGTAACTGGAACGATCTGCAACCTCACTCAACAAGCACTACGTATCGTGGAAAGATGGTGCGAAGAATATGATCTGTCAGTTAACCCCACGAAGACTGAACTAGTCATGTTTACTCAAAAGCGAGCACTAGGCCACTACCGGCTACCTAAGCTCTTTAACACAGAACTCCAGTTGTCTAACGAGGTAAAGTATCTAGGCATTATACTAGATAGTAAATTAAACTGGAGCTCTCATCTAGACTACAAACTAAACAGGGCTTGCATCACCTTCTGGCAATGCAGGAAAATGATAGGGAAGAGGTGGGGCCTATCTCCCAAAATAATACTATGGTTGTATAGCGCTGTAATTCGGCCTATGATTGCTTACGGGGCTATTGTGTGGTGGCCACGTGCAAAGCTAGTTACAGCTATAAACAAGCTACAACACATGCAAAGGCTAGCCTGCATGGCGACGACGGGCTGCATGAGGACCACTCCGACTTCGGCGCTGGAAGCCATGCTGGGACTGCCCCCGCTACACTTGTTTATACAACAGGAAGCGACGATGGCAGCACTGCGCCTTAAAACACTGGATCTCTGGGGTAAGAGAGAAACACGACACACCGTTCTGCTCAAGGAGCTCAATAATGATCTCCCCTTAACAACAGCACTAAATGACCGGGTACCCAAGCAATTTATCTTTGATAAAAAATACAAAATCCAACTGTATGAGGATCATCGCTGCGAGGGTCTAAGCCCTGCAGAGCTGCGGATCTTTACCGATGGATCAAAAACAGGTACTGGCACTGGGGCGGGAATCTTCTCAGAGGATCTCAATATCCATATAGCCGCACCATTGGGGGTCCACAACACAGTGTTCCAAGCTGAATGCATGGGCATTTCTCTGGCGGCATCAGCCATCCTAACCAGGGAAGTTAAGGATCATCCAATACGTATACTTTCGGACAGCATGGCCGTCCTGCAAGCTCTGAACAGCCACACAGTTAACTCTGGGCTGATTCTCGAGTGTCACCAGCGTCTCAACCAGGTTGGTAGGCACAACAAAGTAACCATTCAATGGATCAAAGGACACAGCGAATCCCGAGGCAACGATGCAGCGGACGAGCTTGCCAGAAGGGGTTCGAGTATGACACCAATTGGTCCCGAGCCCATCGTGCCGCTGCCTTTCGGGCACCTTCGCAATCTGGTAAGGAAACGCACCAGAGACAAACATCACAAGCTATGGGCTGACCATGGTGAGTGTAGGCAGGCCAAAGAGGCACTTCCCTCTATTGATGGCCGGTTCACAAAACAAGCCCTAAGACTGACTAAGCAACAGTTGCGCTCAGTCACAGCCGTAACAACTGGCCACGGGTCTTTTAATAAACACCTCTATGCTATAGGAGCCACTGACAGCCCACTGTGCAGAGCCTGTATGGAGGAGGATGAGACAGCAGCACATCTGCTTCTAAACTGCCCGGTAGTCGCGGATTACAGGGCCAAGTACTTCGGTAACCCAGGTACCCTCTGTGAAATAGTTGGTAACACCAAGGCGTTGCTGGCCTTCCTCGGGGAGCTGGGGTGGATCGAATGACACATTTGTCCCACCTACACGCAAAATACGCGCTTAGTCGTGGAGTTGCGGAAACCAGCCCGATTTACATACATACATACATAATAGTATGAAAAACAAAATAATACTCTTTATACTTCCAAGTTCCAACAGGAACTTTTGAGTGGCTGGTACGGTGCGGCAATGAATATCAACAAAATGTAAAAAACCCCCACCCATTTAACTTGCTAAGTTGCTAGACAATGTAGTGAAGCTTACCAGAATCTTATACCTGTGTGTTATGACTGACTGACCTTCAACTTGGTACAAGTTTAAGGAAGAAAATTAATGATGATTTAACAAATTCCTTTTCAGGCATATCTTATCTAGATATCATTTATCATATAATCAACAAAAATTGTAGCTTAATCAAGTACTCACGCAAAATTGCACTACAAGCCGTGATGGTAGATTGTAAACATTTCCACATGAGTCACGCAGCTGATTATTTATTACTTGTTCTCAGTTCATTGGGCAGCCAACATCATATTGACCTCAACAGATTTAAATTCATGTCTGTGCTTGTCTCAGACCATAAATCGAATTTACCAACATCCATAGAATACATAAATGTAGGACCAAGTGATGCGAGTGTTGATATGGACAATGGTTTATATCTGGTATATTATGGCATTTTCAATCACTCAGTCCACTTGAAGAGGTCTAGGTAGCCGCAATTTACATGATGCCATTGACATCTACTTTTAAAGGTAGTCTATTTGTCTAGCAGATGAGCTCTCAGATAATGTAGGCTGTGGAAATATTTGGCCTTAGTCTTTGCAAAGAATTCAGCGCTATTAGCAAGACTTCATACAAAACATTTGTTTTTGTAATCAATCCTACAATGATAAAAACAACACCACACACAAATTATAAAAATTGGTTGTGGTTGAAGAATAGATATTCATTTGTGTAACAAAACATAGTGTATGTATCAATGTTGTACACTATTCACAAGGTATTTTTTTTTTATACTCTAAGTGCAATAACATACTTGTGACAAGTGGTGAATTTCGTCCGAGTCGTCCAGGTTGCTCATGTCATCGATATTGCTCATGTCATCAATATTGCTCATGTCCGCATCGCTGAAGTCATCTCCTGACAGTGGCAGCCCCTCATTTTCGTTCTCAAGCTGTTCAATGAAACCACTTGCGCAGTATGGGCATGTGTAATCCTGAAATTATATAATTGTAGTAGTATTTTAGTTTTTTTTCCTAACAATTCGGTCTTTCATGTCATGTATGGATCTCTCTAGCATGAGACACTCACCACTGAGTATACTATTATTTATTTTGATAGTAGAAGGAAAAATGGTGATACATTCCTGACTATGAATATTGTTTAACTTTATGGATGATGAGTAATAAACATTGCAAATGTATAAGCCTGTCAATTACTTTATCATTGGTGTATCTGTTTTGGATAACTAATTCTATTGACATCAATGACATTCCAGGGGCTATTGTGGGATGTATATGCATGTAGATGAGTCCATAAAAATATGTACTGGGCAAGGTTCAGAATTCAAAGCGCCACATAATACAAATTATTTAACTGCGTGAAATTGACCATTTCCGTCAATCCTGACCCCAGAACAATTTTCCAGAGAAATGTCACACAGTATTGTGAACCGACCGGCTGCACCAATAGCCTCAAAGGAAATTAGCCACGGAAATCTCACCCCTCTATGTACAGAATCATAAAAACCAACTGCTAATGTTAAAAGGTCGATGTATGTATCATCTATGTGCGTAATAAAATAAAGAGAAGCTCATTTAAAGGGAAATATAACTAAAACTATTGATTTTTACCTGCAAAACATCTTCGAATTCAATGTTACACCTGTGGCAGAAAAATCGAGCGGTGGGTCTCCGCTCTACCAAAGCGTCCGCCATTTTCAGAGTATATATTCACAGTTTCACCAACAGATATTTAAAGTTTTAAATATGTGCTTGAGGATTGTGCTTTCAAACTCTCAACAAAAATTTAACAGTCGCCATTTTTTTATAAGACATGCACAGTCTATGCGACGATTTTTTTTTTCCAATAAGAAATCACAGATGATGCAACGATACAGGTTCAAAAATATTTGACGAATTTGAATTGGCTCCTCTATTCTCCATGGTGAGAAAATTTACTGATCAGGGTTGCCAGCCATGGTCAAGTTGGGCAAAGGCACAGACATATAAATAGTAGCAGACCAAACATTCGCTAAAATTTGCGTAGCCATTACGCACACATAGGGAATGTTGTCATTACAGGCAGGGCCTGATTAACCCTTAGGCTAATTAGGCTGCAGCCTAGGGCGCGAGGATCGGGGGGGGCGCGCTGAAATCGTGTCTTCGCATGCACTAATCTAGTCTATCATTGCATCTACCCTACATATTTCAACTAGACCGAGACAACACAAACTAAATGCGCTTGAGAGTCCCTGATTTTATCAATAAATTTAGAAATTTTTAAAAGCGTGGTTGGATCAAACACTGCCTTGTTACTCGAATCGGTAGGTGGTCGAGCGAGCGAGTGGGTGAGCTGGCTACAGAGTGCTTAGTGCGAGTTTTGTTTAATCCGCCTCGCGATAACGGGCGTAAATTTTAACTTTGTTTTGTATGGGAAATTCGGAATTTAAACAGTGCAACCTAGTTCTCGCGTTTGCCGCTAAATGACTCTGTATCGTATTCTATTCTTTATCCTTTTAGGTTGCACTGTTTAAATTCCCATACAAAACAATCTTCACGTATACGCGCGTTTCTGTTCTATGAGGCGAAATAAACAAAACCCGCACTAGGCACTCGGCGCAGCTTGCCGCGCGCAATAGAACACATTGACATGGCAACGATGTGCGGGGACTCCCCGGTACTTTGCGTTTATGTACGATTTTTTTTTGGATGGTAAAATCATCAAATGAGTCCTCCCGCCCTGGGTGGGGCGGAAGGGACTGTCAGACTTTTACTGGCTAAAATCCACCCGTGTTCCTTCGGATGCCCTTAACGTTCTGGGGCCACGGTATGCTGTTTAGAAAATCCCGCGACCCCAGCAGGCTGCCTTTATGTAGGTACGGTCAGCATAAAAAAAAAATGGTTTGCCACCTGAAGGTTGAATGTCATGCAGATTAAAGGACAACTTTAATTCGCTTGCAAATCGATCTGAAAACTTTTGTAGGTATTATGAACCAAGTTAAAATTTTCACACTACTACTCTACACACTACTTTTTAGGCCGTCCGTAATATACCTGGCGAGGGCGCGTCCTCATAATTAAGCCTAGGGCGGTCAGAACTCTTGATCAGTCGCTGATTACAGGGCCGAATTAGGACCGGTTGCCGGTATTATCTAACGATAATGAAACAATCCATACCTATACTTTCTGAAAATCCGTGAAAATCGATATTTTCTGGGTAAATTAAATATAGATTACTTATCAAAAGTCTTAACGAATAGAACCACCCTCTATTCCCGTGGTTATTGTTAAAGGCGACTAAGGGAATATTTTAAGAGGACGATGGGCAGCAGTCCACTCTTCACCTTTTGACGGTGTTTACAAACCGTTGACGGATGTCAGTATCAGCTAGAAGAACCGGCACTGCAGTTATTAACCCGCATGCCCAGTTTTGTAGAACCGAGAGTCAAGGTATTAGTATGTCTGAAAGCTAGTTTAGGAATAAATCAGGATTTGTGAAATAAAAGTAATGTAATTCAAAATTCAAGCATTTATTTCAATTAAACCATTTACAGGCACTTTTTAATTGTCAAGGTCGGTCTGTCCAAAAAGTTTAAGCTATTTGCACGTTCCAAAGCGTAGATCTCTATGGAGAAACTCCACGGACACTCTTCTATCTTACACTCTCATAATGCTTACATATGGAGTAAATTCGTTAAACAGTGTAGGAATTGCTCCGGGACGTAATGTTGTTCGATCAAATGATTCTCAAAATGCTTTGAGCAAAGTACACTTGAAGGTCTTGGTTGGCAATCCTGGAGTTTCAGGTTTTTAATCCAGGCATTCCGTAAACTTTCATCCTTAGGAAACCTGGAAAAATATTAGTACCTACCTATGCTCATTTATTGCCTGCTGAATGAAAATTCATCGTTATGTGAGTAGCGTATTTATACATATGCCTATGTTCTCCATAACACAGACACTGGGTAACATAACATTGATTTTATAATTTATTTTTTATAATAGCATGACATGTGTACATACACTGAAACTACTACAGGTATTTTGAAATTGTATCACCAAAAAAGAATAAAAAATCATACATAAAACTGAGGCTTTATTTGATAATTCAATGGAAATAAATATTTTACATACAACAAATGCAATTAACTAGTTTCGCCTTTGTTGCCGAATTCGTCCCTGACTAATTGAACAGGTACTTGAGCTGTCACTTGATGCCACTTTCTGACTATTTTGTCCTTGTTATGGTTTATTTCTTTAGTTTTAGGTACAAATCGCATCTTTGTTAAAAACTGTATGTAAAAAACGAATAAACAGTATCGAAACATTTGAATTCAGTAAAGAAAGCACTAAGATTTCCCAAAACTTACCGATGATAGGTCAATCCAGGTGTTTTGTGGTAGCTAGCACTGTCACAGCGATACGCACAGCACTTTACCATTTTATTTTACCGTCCTTGTGTATTTTATGTCCCAAACAAGTAATATTTTATTAATTTTAACACGATTGAAACAGAACGTATGTAGCTTATCAATATGGCGGCGCGGGTTAAACAAGCTACGCGTCAAATTTTGTCTATGTATGAGTCAGTGTGACAACACGTGACAGAACGAGACACGCTTATGAAAAGTCACTTAGAAAAAAAAGGATAAAGAATCATACCATATAAAAAAATATATCTACGTATTAATGTTTGGTCTGCTACTATTTATATGTCTGTGGGCAAAGGCGAGGATTTTCGACTGGCGACGCGGTAATTTTTTTCCACATCCTCCATGAGATACTGGGTTGAGCACTTGAACCATGAAATTATTATGTGCTCAGAATGTATGACCTAGTTTTAACCGTCACAAAATAAACCAATTTACTGTTGGTGGTTTGGTATTATTTTCATTGCATCCTTAGGTTGAATCGTTCATAAATGATAAAATTTGTACTCTAGCAATACCAACATTTATCCGTCATCCGTCGCCGTCGTCGTTGTTCGTTTTCGTGTTGCTGTGCATCATAATTTTATAAATTTATAAAAATATTACTTCCAACATGAACATAGCATCGTCTCGAGCTAGTTTTATTGTTAATTATGTTTAGTTTAAATCTCCGGATCGTTTTACCTAACTTACACCAATTGTGTAATGAATAATTTGCATCCAGATAGTAGTGTTTGCGCGGATGATTGTTATCAAAAATATGTTAACTAAGTAGAATCATGTGGATATCTGTTAATTTAATCAATTATCACCTCCCGTTCAACCTAATATAAGGATCTATTTATACATAGGTTAAAAAAACATAGTTGAAATCGATCAAAGTGGGTCAACGCAGTGTTGGTATTATTTGATTACAATGAATGAGAAAAAGTTGGTTCAAAACTTCAAGAGTTACATCAATGTATCTCCTCTGGTAAGTTGTAATCGTCTTTTATGTTCATGTAACTGAGATGTGAAACCATTAATCTTACAACCATTGGTATTTAGCTGTGTTGTTATTTATTTTGGTAAAGGTTAGAAAGTTCACCCCTTTCGTCAAAGTAATGCAATAACTCTGGCAAGTACAGAGACAATCTATAAACAGTGTAAACTCTTTATAACGTTGTTCGTTATAACGTAAAACTTTCTATAACATAGAAATTAGTTCAATTTGGTTGGTTTACCACAAAACCCATACATCAATTCACTCTTTAAAACGCAACAGCCATTCTCTATTACGAAGATTTATTTTGATATTTAGACATCAACAACATATTATATCAAAACAAAGCTAATCTTTTGAGGTGCCGAAATTTCTAAGAGATACCTGAGGTAATAAACAGCCGTCTTGCTTTTGTTATTGTTAATTGCCTAAACATGTGTGCCATTATTTTTAGATTTCATTGTCTGTAGTAAATTTTGGTCTCAGTTATTAAACGCACCATCCAAATATTGGCATAGCAAAACACATCAGGCAAAGTTGACAGAATATGAGTTTATAATAATTTACCTATTGTATTAATAGTAATAAAATTTGAAATTATTGTAATTTGTTGAATTTGGTTTATTTTTCCCTTCCTCTGTATATATAAAACTCTTTATAATGAAAGAAAATGCTTGGTCCCTTGAAATTCGTTATAAAGAGTTTACACTGTATATTTATACATATAATTTGTATTTAATTCCATTCTAAAGCTCACTATCACATTCATATAGATAAGCTTGCAACATTATGCTAAGTAAACAACACTTCCATGAATTGTCAATAAAACATTATCAATGTTATTCAACTTTGTTTCAGAGTAAAGGAGAAAAAAATGGATCACTACAAGAAGTGAAACCTAAGCTCCTAAATGGTGAGTAGAAATAAAACAAGCTTTTCCATTAAGAATATGATTTAATGATACTGTTAACAGAAACCAACTTGATAGTGTTGGATGCTCCAAACTTAATAACATGACAATTCTAGGTACTAACTTAATTAATGATTACATTTACATATAAGAAACCCATAACAAGAAGGATGATTATATCATAGAATGATTTATCATTAATTAGCACAATTTGATGTTATTTACAAAACCAAGTGTTTTATTTTTATTATTTTAATGAGGGAGTGCTAAAGGGCCTGCAAACCTCCACAATCATGCTGCTTCCCAAAAAATACTTACTTGTAATTTCTTCTTACAAGTCATTCATGCATTTTTCTAATTAGGTACAGACCTGAAAAAGTTTAATTAGTCCATCACATAGATTTCCAAAAAAGTCATAAATTTTTTTTTTCTTCACATTTACAAAAAATTTAGACAATAAGTACACTTTGTTGGAAACACATGATTTCATAATTCACTACTATTTTTACTAAAACGTTGAACTGTTGAATGTTGATGTGCTATGATTTTTTAATTTATTTGACAAGAGACTCTTGCAACATTCAATATAATGGTAATATTGGTAATATCTATCCTATACTTTTTAAAACATCTTACAGACCAGTTCTTTTAGAATTTAATGAGACTCTATTATATAGCATCCCATAGAAAAATTTGATATTTTAAAAGGTTTGTACTGATCAGAGATTGTGTGTGAATATTTATGAAGCAAAATAATTATGTAAGGGTCACAGCACATGGTGTTCTGAAGATTCTGCCTATCCCAATTGGAAAAAGGCCTGGCCTGGCTGTGTATTGATAGATATTAGTACATACAAAAACAACTGAATAATTTGGTCATGTGACTCATCTCAGTAATGCACTTGATTTTAAAGATAGCAGAACAGAATCTGCATATACATATTAGATTATCATTTACATATTGTACCTACATATTAAACTTTCTGATAACTATGAGATTAATCTTCCTAAGGGAAGAAGAATAAAAAAAGAAACATCTGAATTATCAATTTACCTAGTGCCATCTCTACATGTAGAACATGAGTAACAATAATTTCATATACATAAATAAGGGAAAATAAAATTACGAATTATGGTCACATAGCATTAACCTTTTTTTTGGAACAGTATTTACCCTAAATATAGATACATAAACACTGACGATATTCTACAAAGCACGAGAGGTCAATGACACATTCCATTTCGTCTTAATTACGCCCATTCAAGGACAAAACAATGTAACCTGTGTTTATGCCCAACATTTTATTTCACTCAATAGAGGCATGATGCAAATTTCAATAATAATCATTATGTATGCGTAACGTACGCGTAACTGTATCGCCTTATATGAATGCCTGGTAACGCGAGCCACAGTAATGATAGGAAGTGGTGTCCTATACACCAGTTGATGGCGTATTGTGATTCGCAATGGGTGTTCTGAGGAAAGGTACGTTTAATATTTCTAATTGATTCAATAATTAGATACTGGGCTCTTATGCTCTCCTGGTAAGTATCTAATTAAGTTTTATGCATGTGATAACAATTACCTTATCCAGTATTCTTATCGAAAGTATATTTTTTATCATTGTGACAGCGTAAAAATATGTTACCATATTTGATTTTTATTTACCGTTTCCATTTTATTTGTAAACAATGTGATATGTAGGTTTGAATTCTTGTGTTTAGACTATGCACGCTGCATACTCGACAGTAGGTCACCTTGACAATCGGGATTTCACCTATGAATTCTACTACTTACGTACTTTTCTTCCAGATAATAATTAAATTAAAATACAGTCTCACTAATGCGTCACTTCAATACTTCGGCACATCCAGCAATCACCCACGACTCGCGCTGATCGACCACCTTTCATATGCCCTTAACAAATGAGTATATTCTGAAGTACTTTATTTATTTCATACTAGAGGCCGCCCGCGACTTCGTCCGCGTATAAATTCTCGTTATTCCCGTGTAAATCCCGATCCCTCGGGAACTCCGGGATAAAAAGTAGCCTATGTGTTATTCTGGGTCTTCAGCTACCTACATACCAAATTTCATCGTAATCGGTTCAGTAGTATTTGCGTGAAAGAGTAACAAACATCTATACATACTCACAAACATAAAACTTTCGCATTTATAATATTAGTAGGACTAGCTGATGCCCGCGACTTCGGTCGTTTGACAAATTGTATACGTAAACCTTCCTCGAGAACCACTCTATCTATTGGTGAAAAGTGTGAAAACAGCATGAAAATCAATGCAGTAGTTTTTGAGTTTAACGCGAACAGACAGCTAGACAGACGCGGCGGAGGACTTTGTTTTGTAATCCAGTAATACGAACATTCCAATAATCCGGAACATCATGGTTTTGAATAGTGTTAGATTAGAGAGACTGTACTGTAAACCTCAAATACTAATAGTCTATACTAATATTATAAAGCAGAACAGTTTGTTTGTTTGTTTGTTTGGTTGAACGCGCTAATCTCAGGAACTACTGGTCCGATTTGAAAAATTCTTTCAGTGTTAGATAACCCATTTATCGAGGAAGGCTATAGGCTACATATCATCACGCTAAGACCAATAGGAGCGGAGCAGTAATTAAAAATGTTTCGCAGACGACGTTGCACGGGTCAGCTAGTTATATTCATAAAATTGTCTTGTAATCTTTCGAATACATCGAATAGAAGAGCCATACTCAAATTCCGCGGAAGTCATAAAAGCCATAAGTCAAAATAATAAGGTATCATGATTTGGTAGTCAAAATAACTGTACCTACACCACGTACAGAGCGTTAATACGAGAGACAATTTTAACTTATGAGTTCTTTCCCAGATACTAAAAATGGCGATGAAATGTTCATGATTTCCTTGGAATACCAAAATGACCTGTAATAAAAAGTAAACCGCCAAAATACACAAGACCGCAAATATTTTCGTTTCACGATACCTCATGACTTCATGAGTCAAAGACAACGTTCACGGTCACCGCGTATTGCGCAAATCGTTCTTATTTCCTTCGACAAATCGCGATAAAAAAGTACGGTCCAGATGGCTGAGTGTGAAGGCCGCTAGAAAACTCAATCGTATCAGATGCCAGAACGAAAACTTTTCGCTATATTGTCTTGCACACAGCGCACTAACATCCTCAATTGTTATGACACCCTAGTACCAGTTTTGTTTTGACGGCCAATATATGCCGCCTCGCAAGGTCCTTGTTGTTGTTCGATTTGAAACAACCTCCTCGGTTTTTTAACAGCCTAGTACTCGGTTCATCTCCGATTTACAGATGCACGCGCAAATACTTGGAATCTTCTAATTAGTCACTATTTTTCCGACTGCTGATTTAATAGAGCTGACGAATGTTAAAGAATGCGTGACCTCAGCAGGTCAGCCTTTTCTTGTCTTAAACTTTTCGATCTTTCGTCGACTTGGAAATTGGTATTTAATTACTCAAGATGTGAATAGGTAGTGCTACAGCTTAAGTTCTTGAAAATAAATCTCGCATTATCTTCTACAGAAGAAAATCTATTTTCAAGCTTCAATGACATTACATTAACGGCACATGTTTTTAGATCACAATTTTATGAAGTCAGCTTGCATATAGCACAATTTTAACAAGTGCCAGAATAACGAGTTTCCTTCGGTCCAATAACTTGCTTACCATATTTTGAAATGAGGTATCTAAATTGCATTTTCAGGTTTATTGCATTGATTTGTTTATTTTTTTTTAAATTAAATTTGAAATAAATTAGTAATATAAAGCTGTAGCTAAATACTTCATAATTCATCAACAATACAAATATACTCCATAAAGTAAGTTGTTAATCAGAGCGCGATGTACGTAACACAATATTTATAAATTAAAATTAACGCATGACTCATTTTATTGTGAGTAGGTCGTTGCCACTTTTTATGGACAAAGTATTTGTTTATATAAAAAAGCTGTAAAAGTCTAAAATCTTCAGTCATTTGCTATTTTCTGGCGCTTGCTAATGTAATCAGTTAAGTCTCCGTGGTACACAAACTCCAAATTGCCGACATGTCAGCCAGGAAAACCTTGCATAGTTAATTTAAATTAAAGCCTATTCCAGTCCGCTGTTGGAAATATGTGATGCGCATGAATCCGCCAGTATGCCAAGGCCCAAGATTCACTTTGTACTCCCCAAAACTGTTTTGTTTTTTTAAGTCGCGATTAGTTCACTCTAGTGCAAGTGTGACGAAGCCAGAAAATCTGACACCAGTCTTGCCAACGAGTACGGTGTTACCCAGTTAATGGGTTGTGGAGGTCTGGTAGGCAGCCGCTCCACGTAAAAATACTAATATTCAGCTGAATCCGGTTTGACTGGAAGCCGACCCCAATATATATATTGCTGCTGCAAACAAACCAGCTGCGTCACTACCTAAGCAGCAGAAAGGGGAAAAGAAAAACCGTCGCTGTGAAACCCTTCCAAGGAGTCCGACACAGCGTTGTCCAACGAATCAAGAGTGTGATGAGGATGGCTTCACCAAAGTGCAGAAGAAGAAGAAGAAGCCTACTTGTCGCAATCAATGCGGTACTGGACTGACAGGACCAAATATGCTGTTACGGGCAGCGGTACCTACAACGTTGCTGTATGTGTCCCGACTACATCACTCCACGAAGGTTGAGGAGATCGTGGAGTACATGAAGGTGAAGACCAACTGGACCTTGAGGGTCGAAAAGTTGGAACCACGTCACAACACCAACTTCAAGTCGTTTGTGGTGCGGGTTCCGACACAACATCTCGACAAGTTCCTAAAGGAAGAGTTTTGGCCGAAGGGTGTAGTCTACCGACGTTTTCGTGGCAGGCTATGTGACACCGCGCAGCGTAACACGACGCCGTCACTTCGTGTGTCTTGAGTGTTTTCAAATTTTATATACAAAATACAAATACAAATACAAAATCTTTATTTGTGTACAAAAAACTTTTACATTAGTTGGTGATTGGAGCCTCCTTTTAAGCAAGTAAATGCTTGTGTTAGTTTATTTTTATATTTTGTTGTAAATGTGTATTTTATTTTGTATGGGCTACTGTTGCCTGAAATAAAGGAATAATAATAATAATAATAATATAGTTGGGAAAAGGCTAGGCAGATGATGAGAGCAAGTGTGACGTCTACATGTCACCTTGAGTAAAACGCACGATGACGCGAGTCTACGTAACAAAAAGCCGTAATATTCATATCTTTCATCGCTAGAAAAAATCCCCTTTGAGTCACTCTCGTGAGTGTTCTGACCGCAGAACAAGTAAACAGATCTTAGTGTTTTACCGCGGATCGAATACGTTGATCTGATACTCGTGTTGTCGACGTTTGCCCCGCTCTGGGATGTCCCCTACGCAGTATTTTGTGCACGCTAAAAAGACATGCAATGCTGTTGCATCATGAGTGGTTTCAAATCTGATGTTGCAAGGAGTTTGCGTGTCTTTACTCTTTTATCAGACTAGCAAATTTTATAATATATTATTTGTATATTGTGTTGTATCGATAAGATTCAATTAAATTTTTTATTATTTGTTTGTTGTTCACCTACCACAGTGTAGTCTTTTTAATTAACCCAAAGGTTTACTGGTAAAGAATGCCTTGTTGCATTAAGTCCGCCCATGTACCACTATTGTGCATAAATTCATTTTTTTGTTTTTCAATAAAATTCGTAACTTGTATGGAGGCTTCCATACAAGTTTCTCTCTGTCACTTTAGTATTTAATTTAATTTTTATTTTGTTACAGCCGCAATAGATTAGATATACACTCTCTATGAAAATTTCAACTGACTACCTTTTACGATTCTTGAGATACAGCCCGCTGACGGGCAGACGGATGGACGGACACTAGCGGCTTACTGATAGGGTTATGTTGGTTACCCTTTTGGGTATGGAACCCTAAAATATCGGTCCAGTAGTTTCGGAGCCTATTCTGTACAAAACAAAAAAAAACTCTTTCATCTTTAAAACATTTACTTATTTATTTATTTATCTAACAATTTATGCACACACACAAATAGATAAAAAAGAGACAGAAAAATAGGTACAAAGGTGATGCTTATTTCTAAAGAAATCTGTTCCAGCATACCTGCGAAAGGAGAGCCAAATAAAAGATATTAGTATAGAAGTATTGATTAAATTTCTCACATAACGATGCGCGAAGTCGGAACTGTTATCAATAAAAATCTAACGATTTATCCCTCAATCTATGCTCCGCTTTCTCGACTTCACGTATGTGTCTCCATTCATTTCCAGCGCAGAGTAGTATTTAACCTGCGACCTTTCCATTGACATTTCGCCTTGCCCTTCGAAACTATTGCTTTGGTAAACCAAACAACAGCAGTTTTTTTAAGAGCTGTTTCAGTCGAGGAAATTGTGTATTTATGGTGAACTTTCAGACAGAGATTTAACTTAAGAACTAACCAATAGGGAATATGCATGAAATAAAGATTTATTGTCTCTACAGTTTATCTAAAAATATGCAATAATCTATACTAATATTATAAAGCAGAAGAGTTTGTTTGTTTGTTGGATTGAACGCACTAATCTCAGGAACTACTGACTGATCCGATTTGAAAAATTATTTCAGTGTTAGATAGCCCATTTATCGAGGAAGGCTAGGCTATAATAATATATATCATCACGCTAAGTTTTAATTCAATTAGGAGCGGAGCATTAAAGGAAAATGTGACGCAGACGAAGTTAAGTTACGCGGGTCAGCTAGTATAATACTAACAGTGAAAATAGAATCGAAAAGCAAACGAGATATAATTATGTTTAGCAAATATATCTGTCCCTTTCGCGAAAACGCTGTTTTCTATGGCAGCTGTATAGACATCATGGACTTCGACGTCAAAGTCCAAATCGGACTTTTCTTTCTAATTGTAATCTTTGAAGCTTTATAACTTTATCGCTGATGAAGGTACATACTTAAAAATATTTTTATTTATTTAATTAAGAGAGCTAATAAGTATTTCATTCCTTGGGTAGGCGAGACATTTATCGATATTGAACCAAGTCATTGGTTTAGCTGTTCAATGAAATGGCGAGAGGTCACTTAGGCCGTTGGTTAAACGGCGCTGCTTGCCTTCTGTGGGAGGGAGACAGAGTTATTCACAGCGTATAACACTATCCCTTTTTCTGAGTTTAATCATGATCGCATTGGCACGTCATAGTGAGGCTCCTGTTCAATGAAAAGGCTGGGCCAGTTGCCTGCGACATATGTATATGTAAAAGAGTATTTTTCTTGTTTCGAACGTCCGTATAAATAAATGAAAAGGGCGAAATTAGCTGTGTCACAGTCACACGAGTGATCCTATAGGCGTTTTCGTTCTGAATATCTGACGTGCGGAACTCTAAAACGCGAAGTAGCTTACGGCCTTTACCCCATCCTTCAACCCGATCGTTTCTCGTTGGTATACCTGATAAAATAGTCACAGTATGGAACCCATCCTAGCTTCAACCCGACCTTTAATCACTACATATTATAAAACAAAGTCGTCCGCCGCGTCTGTCTGTCTGTCTGTCTGTTCGCGATAAACTCAAAAACTACTGCACCGATTTTCATGCAGTTTTCACCAAAGCATAGAATGGTTCTCCAGAAAGGTTTTATAAGGCTAGATTCCATCATCCACAAATTGCAAAACAATTGAGTCCGTCAGTTAGAGTATTGAAAAATAATGGACACGTATTTTTGTTTTTGTAAATCAATGAATATTGACAAAGATAAAACGCATCAAAACTCGGGAGTGGGGGGCTCGTGACGTCACGACTCACTAAATATTATGCGAAGGTGTGACGTATTGAGAATTTTAAAAGCGTCGTAACTTCGTCAATTTTGGTTCCCGTAACAAAAGAAAAAACATGGGTCAAATATTTTTGAAAATCTAACTGACGGACTAATTAGATTTTTTCAGGACACAAGCCTAAAGCGGGCATCAGCTAGTGACCTATATTAAACTATAACCTCGTTGTTGCTAGGCGAGCTGGTGACAGGCGCGGCGCACAGCGTGGTGATGCTGACGCCCCTCAGCGAGTGGGACCGCGGCCGCTTCGGCTCGCTCTTCGTCACCAACTACAAGCTGTCCTTCGTGCCCTTGGAGAATTCAACCAATGATGTGAGTATTATTTACTAACTTTGGTCATGTGGAAATTATATTTATTTTTCCTACTCCTCCGTTGTACTCATCTGATTAATTTCGTTGCGGGATCCAAGTCAGTTGAATCGTTTCTCCGGGACTCGTCGGGTTTCACTAACTCGGCGTTTTTCTGGTGGTCGCCGGCTGTTGATTCTGGCTTTCAGGAGTTGCAGTGGTTGGGAATGTGTGGCGGGCTGGTCCCAAAAATATAACTTTGGTCAAACCATGAAGGATTGTAGCATTTTTTTGTCCAACTCTTGATGCTCTATCTTTTTTTTTTTTTTTTTACACAAAACGGGGAAACTCTTGGCCCAAATCTCACCTGATGGAAAGTGATGATTAGGCCGAAGATGGAAGCGAGTTTCACCCGGAATCCTATTAAACAGAGGAACTGGCTATCATACCTCTAACTGCCGGAACACAACAATGCTGTTAACATTGTTGTTATGGCGACAGACTTAGACATGATGGTGGTAGCTTGCCAGGCGGACTTAGAACAAGTCCTACCACCAACCAAACCGAGCAAAAAAATTGCCCCCGCTGGGAATCGAACCCGGAACCTCTGGGTCTGAATCAGGTGGTATAACCACTAGACCACTGAGGCGGTTAGTGTCACCTGTTTAGCACCACCCGGGGACCACGTGTAGGGATTCGCTGAAGGGTATTCTCCTACGGACGCGGGTGACTCGGCCCCCAATATTTGCGTCTGAATCTACATCTATACGTGTCTTTCTGTGATTACCGCATCCCATGTCACGGGTAGCTTGAAGAATACAGTGCAGTAATACCTCCGTACCGTGTAATGCTCCGTAAAACCTCGGTACCTATAATCCTTTCACCAAAATGTACCCAAGAAAAAGAAAATGTCGGAAAAAAAAACTGTGGTGTTTTTGTTAGTCTTAGTTTCTTCGTATTTTGACACCGACTTCCGAAATTAAAGTAATTTTTTACTTTTTAGTGTTTTTTTTTTTTGGAAGTCCGTTGTATTTTTTTGTAAAAAGTTTTTTTTATTTTTCACTTTTTAGTGGTATCTACCCCACACCTAACAACACCACTGCAAAATCGCAGAAAAGCAAAATACGCATCTTCGATTACTTGGATGACATAAAACCGTCATCCAAGTAAACGAATTCCAGCTATTTCGATTTAAAATCCAAAATTCGTAACCGATTTTGATAAAACATGGGACCAATCTGCAAGCATATCCTTTCAGATAAAACAAAAAATTTTCAAATCGATTCATAGTTGACGGAGTTATGAAGTAACAAACATAAAAAAACATACAACCGAATTGAGAACCTCCTCCTTTTTGGGAAGTCGGTTAAAAAGTCAGTCAATTGAACATTAGGGACGCCAGCGCCATCTAGTGGCGTTCGACGGAGTCTTGGACGTTCGACAGAGGCTGACTAATGTAATCTAGAGAGTTGTACCATCGCCGACAAGTAAATAAGGGTATACCCACACAATGAAAAACAAAACTGGCCAAGTGCGAGTTCTAGTCGCGTGCAAAGGATTCCGAACCAATTTCATTTTGTAACATGCTGTTTTAACACTTAAGGTTTTCCTGTAATCAGCTCTATTCATCAAGGAAAGACTGACAATAAAGTAATAAGTAAACCCAGAAACATTGAGTTATGTCTTAGGAATGAACTTCTTCCAAGACGTTTAGCTTGGCCGGGTTCTTCCCTTAAGGAACTTCCCTGAACGCAACATTCTTGCTTTATACACATTATCAACAGAAGGTATTCGTTACTGGCAAAACAAACAATTTAATGGCGATTATTGTCGGTAAGATTGTCGGTGTTGGTTTTGATGCTTATATGTGATAATAATCATAAGATTTTGGAAACGAGGAGCAAGGAAATGCAATTTAGGATAAGATATTGTTAAATTGGGCAACAAAATATAATTTTAGAGGACGGTCATTGATATCAATTCTAACTGCTACAGTCAATTACTAACTTCGACATCTCCATTTGTGATTGCTAACGTTCATAGGTCAACAATAGGAACTATTTCGTTGCTCTCGAGATTTATGCGGCCTTGGTAGTTGAACTTCCTAGTTTTTATCTGAAAACCGCAAGAATACCGTTCTGTGACAAATTAGTTCCTACTTCGGTTTAATTGATTTGATACCGAGGTTCGTTTGGAGGGCATCACCATGAGAGCAAGCCGAAAAGCATGTAATCTCATAAATTAAAAAAAGCAGCATGGCATATCCAAATCGATGATATTTATTTATTTATTATTAAATTTATTTATTTAATATCCCAAGAAAGTATGCGCTTCGAGGATCGTCGTGTATCTTCGGAAAACGACCTCACTTAATCAACATGATGAGATCCAATACAATGCTGATATAACTATCGTTTTTAGGGTTCAGTAGGTACAGTCGCCAGCTCATCAAGCTACTCGAAACTGTCAAATTTTCTTAATCAACTTTGAACCTTATATCTTCAAAGTTAAAGTTGAAAAACTATTGAAGAAATTTGACAGATTGTTGTAACTTGATGTGCTGGCGTCTGTGCCCGGAGAGTAACTTTCGTCTGACTGACAGCGGTGGATTCTCAAGAATCGTAATAGGTCTACCAGTTAAAGTTTTCACAGAGTGTCTCTTTCTATGTCGCTATAACAACAAATAATAAAATTAAATTAAAAAATTAAGGGTGCTCCAGAAGCACACTTTCTGGTTTAACTATTACCACAGCCTTATGTAAACCGTCTTCTGTGAACCCAGGAGTACTGCCAACGGAACTACTTGCTCGGCGCCTTCGACGTGCCCCTGACTGGCGTTGGCGCCGTGTGGCTGACAGACGGCGGGCCGCAGCGGCGCCGCCGGCTCATGCCGTACGGCGACATGCCCGGGAAAGTGAAGGGGCTGCAGGTTATATGCAAGGTGAGATTATCATTTATGTGCTACCAGCATAAAATAATCCCGGGCTAAAGCCTATAACCTATTCTAGACTATAATATACCTCTGTGCCCAATTTCATGAAGATCCTTTCAGGCGTTCGGACGTGAAAGGGTCACAAACATCCATCCATCCTCACAAAGTTTCGCATTTATAATATTAGTTGTAGAGGAAGTAAGATATAATAGTAGGATAGGATAGTAAACCTAGCAATAAATTAAAACTACGCTTATCCTTCCCTGCGTAACTAAACTCATCTTTCAGATGAAAATAAAATGCCAATTTGTGATATGCCTAATTAATAAATTATTGACTTTCGATATCGCTGTCGCTGGTTGCATGTCACTTTGTTTAGAGTCTCAAGGACCGAAGGACTAGGGTCTCAGGTGCCTAAGGAAGTAGCTTGTGCTACTCTTAACTAGAAATAATTGCAGAAGCTGAAATTGGTATTGAATAACTAGTAAGCTGTAAAAATCAATTATCTCATGTCTATTTAGGTATCTTTCAAAATGAAGAAATTTAGCAACGGCAACAGCTAACTAGTTAAAACCACAAAAAGCCGTCCAATTTTTTCGTCGCCCAGTTAGAGTTTTGAAAAAACAATGACCAATGATCCTTAGATGAATGATTTAGATGTGGCGTGTTCATTTTAATAACCTTTGACTTACACATAAAACTATTAGTCAGATCTATGTTTAAAAATAAACGAGCGTTTGATGCTACATTTGGACATAAATTTACCTACTGAGAACATTGAATAATAATATAGTATCATTTAATATTTGTAAAATATTATATTCTTTTAAAACTTACAATAAATTAAAAAATATACTAAACTAGTTGACCCGCGCAACTTCGTCTGCGTCACATTTTCCGCTCCTAAAAATAATATTGCAACAAAAATTTAGATGTAAGCTACCGTATCTTTCAATGCACACGGTGTGCGAATTTGATTAAAATCGGTTAAGCAGTTTAGGAGTCCATCGCGGACAAACAACGTGACACGTGATTTATATATATTAAGATAACAAAAAACTAAAATATAGCATCAAAAAATTCGTCCTAAACGCTGTCAGCTGGTAATGTACCCAAGAGACTGGCGGCATTGCCACGTTGAATGGAAATGCTTAATCTCTGCACAAAGTAAAAAGCCAGATCTTGGGTCACGGGAAGTGTAACCAGCCGTTTTGAAATTTCAGACCAGTTTCGGAATTGAGTGACGTTTTAAACCCCACTATAATATTATTATAATATAATTGGTAACTTGAAATAATCTACTTAATCTAGGTACGCAAATTTCTACAACCGTTTCGATGATAATACCAAACCGTCTCGTTTCACAAAGTGTATGTTTACGTTTTCGATGACTCACTCTAAAACTATTTAAATTAATAGTCATTTTATATCTCACGTTAACCCGACTAAGGAAAAATATCACAGGAAATTCTTAAATGTTTGGTGCGTTAAACTTATTTTTAGATGTGCGTAGCAACACCTTCATTTTGATACAAATGTAAATATTTTTGGGCAAGAGTTGACGCTTTTGAAATTTGGGTTTCGAGGCGGATGCTGCGAATTCCATGGACTGCACGCCGGGCCAACTTGACGATTCTTAATTAAGGAGCTCCTAATAACCACAAGGCTATCCGCTGTTTGTTTCCAGCAAATTCTTAAATATTTTGGACATGTCGCTCGTAGAAACCCTGACAGCCTCGAGAAGCTTATGGTTTTAGGACGAATCTATCAACACTATTTTCCTTATCGGATGATGACTAACAGTTAAGACGCAACCAAGGAACGCATAAACGTCCATACGCAGACTTCCGAACTACTCTCCCAGTAATCTATACTAATATTATAAAGCAGAAGAGTTTGTTTGTTTGGTTGAATGCGCTAATCTCAGGAACTACTGGTCCGATTTGAAATTTTTTTCAGTGGTAGATAGCCCATTTATCGAGGAAGGCTATAGGCTATATATCATCACGCTAAGACCAATAGGAGCGGAGCAGTAATCAAAAATGTTACGCAGACGACGTTGCACGGGTCAGCTAGTGGTTGAATAAAATGATGTTATATCCGATACATGGTACACGTTAGGTTCCAGCCAGCCAAACACTTATCTTATTTGCACTTTGCAGCTGAATAAATAGCTGAGCAGCTATTTTTGTTGATCTACTGAATGCTATCAAACAGTCTTTAATCTATATCTAGACCAATATTATAAAGCAGAAGAGCTTGTTTGTTTGGTTGAACGCGCTAATCTCAGGAACTACTGGTCCCATTTGAAAAATTATTTCAGTGTTAGATAGCCCATTTATCGAGCAAGGCTATATATAACATCACGCTAAGACAAATAAGAGCGGAGCATTAATGGAAAATGTGACGCAAACGAAGTTGCGCGGGTCAGCTAGTCTTTCTATAAACAACATCAATGTGCAAGAGGCTCAAATCGCACCAGGATAGATTGAAGAAACGTAGAGTTGTTTTTGATTTAATCTTCCTTAAAAAACTAGTAACAGGCTCTTTGAACTGTCCTGAGTTGCATAGTAGGGTATCCTTCCATGCGCCGTGACACCTACCAAGGAGTAAAAGTAGGAGTCTGCTTTGTATGCCAAGAAGCAATACCAATTTAAGGCAGCATTGCTCATTCACAGATACAGTAATAAATCTTAATTAGATAATATTTTCTCGATATGTTATTTAAAATCAATTTGTAGAAAATAAATCCCATCTAAATTCAATAGTTTCCAATATATCCGTGTGAAATTTATGATTTTATTTTACATTTTCACGCGATATTTTACAATCTTACGGCGTTTGCCACTTTTTGGTGACAAATACAAAAAACACGAAGAAGAAATTGATTTGTTTCTTACATCTAATCTGTTATCTCTAATCCTAAGATAAATAGAATCTTAAAATTGTGTGTGGTAAAACAATTGTCATAAACACTATTACTGCTACTGTACATCATTCACTAACAAACAATATAGATCTATATAACTCAAGTGTAAATTTTTCACTTTTAACCGACTTCCCAAAAAGGAGGAGGTTCTCAATTCGGCCGGTATGTTTTTTTTTCTTCTATATATGTACATCGATTACGCCGCGGTTAATAGACCGATTCGCGTGATTCTTTTTTTGTTCGACGCGAAATAGTTGCCAGGTGGTCCCATAAAAATTTCTTTCATTATTAATTTTGTTTCCAAATCAGTTTATGCGTAAACTATAGTGCATGTAGTGCTCTTCAAGTGATTAGGCACTTAAACTTAATTCTGGAATGTATTCTTGTAAATGTAATATGTACTCATTGTTCAAGAATCAAATAAAATAAATTAAAAATATTGCCCTCCTCTTTCCGTCACATAAATTTTATCATTTGTCTTTATAAGACTCCGATTTGAGGAAAATAACTTTTTAGATCTTTTTTTAAGCAAAATGTTGACTAGATTTCGTCCTAAACTAAAGTAGAGCTGGACAGCTGCATAACATTTAAAAGAAACCGGGGTGAGGTTCAGACAGACCTCTTCTTACAAAGTAATAGACCGCAAGTCTTCTGTAATTTTATAAAAATGAATTCCTATTTCCCTTGGTCCAAGCATCACGCGTGAACGGCTGGGCTTTCGCTAATTCTTTTTTTATTGTGTTTATAATTGTCAGGAGAATGTTCTTATGAAAAAAAAGAAAGTTGCAGCTGACGGGAGCGAAGCCGCGGGGGACAGGTAGTCGTAAATAATTACTTACATAAAGACCATATTATATAACCATTGCCAAAAAACAATCGTTAAACCTCATTTAGTCACACGTAAAAGAATGTTCATACACAAACAGCATTGCCTGTATTTACATAAAACACAGATAGGTGCTAGGTACACAGATAACACACATATTTCGTGCAGATGCGTTACGGCAATCTGTTCGGGTCTCTATCTAATCTGATTGGCGTCTGACTCAATGTCACATGGTTAGCGGCTAGATAAGTGACGAATTAGATCAATGAGCGTTCGATAGCTAGGTGTTTAAATAGGAAATGCTTTTTTAATTTACAATTATGTGAAGAACGAATAATGATGTTGCTACTACGATACTAAAATAACTTTTTGGGCAATTGGTATATTATAATATATTTGGGTGATAATAAATAAATATAAATTCTTTATTCCGGACAAAATAAGATCTACTGTGTTAGTGACATTTCTTATAATTAGTGTTAATAAATCTATTAATATGGGTCCCTTATGGCCTATGTCGAGCAGTGGACGCCTATCGGCTGCTACGAAGATGATGACTCTTCAATTTCAGGAGACCGCAACATGCACAAAAATTTTATAACTAAGCTAACAAAATTAAAGGAGTATAATAACAGGGCATTAAACATGAAAGAAAATATTGTATAAATCAATATCACTACAAAGGCGTACTCAATGCCTTTGACATTTTCTACCAGCTCACCTCTATGAATGCCAAACAGTATAGGGTTGGTGGGTTGCGGAATTTGTTCGAAAGAGTCACTGCGGCACTGGAATACAAAGGGCATTAGGAGGAACATGGATGGGTTCAGATAGTAAGAGTCTGACACTCCCTTCTGCTCCGCCCAGAGCGGGAGTATTCATTTGATGATTTCTCATCCTTAAAAAAAAGTAATGATGGCAGTTTTCCCAATGATATATAAAACTATAGATACGTTGTCCGCACTCTAAAATGACAACATGAAATGAAGCCAATTGGCCACATCGCGCTTAGTTACGCACCAACCTGTCACGCGACACTACGTTTGTTTTGATGTCAATTTGACTATTACTTATCCTGTGACGTAACTGAAGATGTATATTTATCTCCCTCCACAGCAACAGGCATCCCGCCGTACGGTGACATTATTTTCTTTCCCTTTCTTCATGCGTATTAGAAGCTTTCTAGTATTTTCGCCGTTTTTAAGCGCCGCGATGTAGGTTTATGACGTGTCTATATATAATACGTCATTGAGTTTTCCCTACTGTTTTTTTCTAAAAACCTATCTTTGACCTTCCCGAACAAAAACAAAAGTACATTATCACTTACACTTTCAAATTTCACAAAACAATGAATTAGTTCACAAAGGTTTAATGAAGGTCGTTCTGTGTAAACTACAGACACGAAGCCGCATTTTGTATTACAAAAAGCCGTACTCGCATAAAGGCGAACAAAAAACTAATATCATCAAAATTTTTATTCCAGAACATGAAGGTCCTAACATTCAGCTTCGTGAACTCCCCAATCGACAACGGCCGGAAGATAGCGCTCGCACTGATGCACCACGCCTTCCCAAAGAGGCACGACCTCCTCTTCGCCTTCGAGTACAGAGAGCCGTACTACCCAACCCTCCCCTCCGACATGAACATGTTCCAGCGCCCAGGAGACTGGAAGAGGGAACTAGAACGATGCGAATGCCCTCATTGGAGGATCACCTGTATAAATGGAACGTCTGATGCGTTCATGCTGACGGCTGGGGAGACACTGATCGTGCCCAGTTCTGTGCTGGACTATAACTTGATGGAGTCGGCGCGACACTTCCGGTCGGGCAGGGTGCCGATATGGGTGTGGGGGAGGCCGGAGGGGGCTGCGCTGTTGCGGAGCGGGGAGCTGCTGAGTACGGAGCAGTCGGCGACCGCGGAGAGTGTGCTGTTAGAACAGGTATGTTAAGCTAAATTTAAGTTATCTAAGATGGCGTCTGACGTCGCACGGCGTGTGACGGCGAGATCAGGTTTTCGCAATAAATTAATGCGACGATCGCTTTTTCGCGCGAATATCGCTTTGTTTTAGGACGACCTGGCGACGCCTAACTAGTAGTCAGGAAAATTACTGTTTACCTCCTTTGACAACATTTCCCGGTACATTGGAATGGTTGGAAATGCCAAATTGCTACATAGACAAACATACCTTTTTGTTATGAAATAATTCCGCGACTGCAAGTAGGCAGCTTCTAATATTGACCAAAATTCATAGAATCCCAACAACTAAAAATATTGCAATAGGGAATACGCATGCGTTTTTTTATTTGCAAAATGAAATACATCTACGCGCTAGTTTAGAGTCAATCATGTAGTTATTTTTAAAAACCTTCATCAGCGATGAAGTTATAAAGCTCCAAAAAAATTTGACAATTTATTTATTTATTTAGTACATGGAGGACTTACAGCTTATAAACACATCCAAACATGGAGACCTTAGGCACCAGAAAGCCAATTTACAAGTCCTCACGGTATAGACTTATAAAAACAATTTATGGTGAGAGCACAAGAACAAAGAACGTACCGCTTTTATTAGAATAAGATAGGTACATGAAACATAAATACTTCGTTTGCAACTATATGACTGAAGGTAAAAAAAATAATAAAACAATGAAAACAGAAACGAATGCATAAACTATCGCTACTTGAAAAATTTGAGGCTTAAGCACCTTTTTGCCGAATTCACACTGATTGTGAAGGGATCCAATTCATACTCCTTGCGTATATCATTAAAATTTCTGCTTGCGCGCACAATGTAACTGTTCCGCCTATAATTAGAAGATTAACAATTAGAAAGAGAAGTCCGATACGAACTTTGACGTCAATTTACATGACGCCTATATAGCTGCCATAGAAAACAGCGTTTTCGCGAAAGGAAAAAATATATTTGTCTATAATAATAATATCCTTGGATAATATCCTTGGACATTTCACACAACGCCATATTGTCCCAAGCTAAGCAACTTAATGCTTGTGTTATGGTAACGAGATGGCTGATAAACTACTTATATACATTTTTTTTCGTAAATACATACATATTATAGATAGAAAACACCCAGACTCGGAACAAATACATGTAGGCCGTACAAATATTTGTTCCGTGCGGGAATCGAACCCGCGACATGCTGCGCAGCAGTCAATCGCTCAACCACTGCGCCAACCGTGTCGTCATTAAATAAACATGAATGTTGGTAAGCGCATAACTCAAGAATGGCTGGCTGGACCAATTCGGCTAATTTATTTATTTGAATGTTCCTCAAGGTCCACGGAAAGATTTTTCTTTTATACTTAAAAAAATACACGAGAACGAAGTCGCGGGCATCATCTAGTTTGTTTGTTTGTTTTATGAACAATTTTGATTGTATTTTCACTGTTAGTATTTTATAATAATAAATATTGTTTTCATGGTATTCCCTATTTCGTAGACTTACAAAGACTAAAGCGTGAAGTGCTCTTCTAATCTTACGTAGTTACTCACTTAACGCCATGTTAGAAAGCAAGGGGCCGTTCAAGTATTACGCAAGCGCCAATGGAGATTGAGGGGGTCTTTACAATGCTTATTTTTGTTGACTTGGGGACAGGGGGGGTTTAAATGGTGATTACGTCAGCAATATGGCAAGCGTGCTCCATCTTAGATCGCATCATCGCTTGACATCAGGTGAGATAATGGTCAAACGTATGCCCATTAATAGCAACTTTATAACTTTTTTGTTTGCAAATCTTTGTAGATTTTGATTAGACATAATTATGGCTGATTAGTTGTTTTTATTCTCTTGCGTTGTTTCATAGTTAAGTGAAAAATAACAAAAGTGGGGGAAATAGGACTCGCGGGAGTAAGAACTATACCAATGCTTACGTAAGCATAGGAGGGAGGGGTATGAGTTTTGATTACTATCGCTGAGAAGGGGAGGGGGTAAAATTTAAAAATCTGCTTACGTAGTACTTGAACGGCTCCCAAGTTATATTGTGCAAGTTGTTAAGCAGAAGTTAATCTAATTTGCAGAACATTTCAAAAGCTTATCCAATTTCATAGAATCGTGTTCAAGACTATTTCCTTCACTAAATATTATAAAGCAAAGTCCTCCGCTGCGTCTGTCCGTCTGTTAGCGATAAACTCAGAAACTACTGCACCGATTTTCATGATATTTTCAACAATGAACAGAGTGGTTTTCGAGGAAGGTTCAGGAAGGTGAAATTTTCACTGAGTGTGTATTTCAGTTGCCGCTATAATAACAAATAATGAGAATACGATGGAACCATTAATTTTTTTATTTGAAATGGTTTTGCTCTTGACTCTAGTCTTAGGTCAGAGATGAAAGTCTACGTGCGAGTCCGACTCGCAACAATAACAACCTTTTCGCGTCAACAGTCGTATTGCATTGAGTAAGCGGGACACAAGTATGCATCGAACGTATACGAGCGACTGAGACGCCATGCGCGACCTACCCGCGCATGCGCTGGTCTATTTTTCTTCTTGTCAAATTGATATCCTGCGCAACCAAACGATTATAATTTATTTAACATTTTGTTTGTCTTGTGTGAGTTCCAAGTAAACGTGTATGATTGTGTAGGTGCGTCGCTCGCACCCGAAGCTGACGCCGCCGCACGTGGCGTACCTGTGCGGCAACACGTTCACGGGCGGCGCGGGGCCCGGCCTGCTGCCGCCGCTGCCCACGCTGCAGACCTCCTACAAGAAGCTGGTGGAGCTCTGCACGCCCACCACGCTGGGACAGTTCTGGGTAAGTTTTAAAAAAATCTATTTTGTGTAGATGTTTTTAGGGTTCCGTAGCCAAATGGCAAAAACGGAACCCTTATAGATTCGTCATGTATGTCTGTCTGTCCGTCCGTATGTCACAGCCACTTTTCTCCGAAACTATAAGAACTATGCTGCTGAAACTTGGTGAGAAGATGTATTCTGTAAACCGCATTAAGATTTTCATACAAAAATAGAAAAAAAAAAAACAATAAATTTTGGGGGTCCCCATACTTAGAACTGAAACTCAAAAATTTTTTTTTTCATTAAACCCATACGTGTGGGGTATTTGTGGATAGGTCTTCGAAAATGATAATTATAGAGGTTGCTAATATATTTTTTTTCTAAATTGAAAAGTTTGCGCGAGAGACACTTCCAAAGTGCTGAAATTTGTGTCCCCCCTGTAACTTCTAAAATAAGTGAATGAAAAAACTAAAAAAAATATATGATGTATATTACCATGTAAACTACCAGCGAAAATTGGTTTGAACATGATCTAGTTAGTACTTTTTTTTTAGTAAGTCATAAATCTAAAATCGCAACTTTTGCTTATAATTTATACCTACAGGTTTGTACGGAACCCTCGGTGCGCGAGTCCGCACTTGGCCGGTTTTTTTTTTTTTTTTATTTGTGATGGGTTTGCTCTTGACTCTAGTCTTGGTCAGAGATGACAGAGGCAAAGTCTACGATGGAACGCGCTTACCCAGAAGGAGCATGTTCACTCTAACTTTGAAGAGGTTAGGGTTGTAAGCGTTCAGAGACGCAGGCAGAGAGTTCCACTCCTGGTTTGCGATAATGTGGTCTAAGCTGGAGCACGCTGCCTAGAAGTAACCTATTCACTCTTGTCTTTAAGACTACCAGGTTGTAGCTATCAGGAAACACAGACTCCGGCCGGGAATTCCACTCCTTAGCTGTACGCACTATGAACCTTCATAGTGCGTACAGCTAAGGCTAAGCTAAGCTAGCTGTTTTCTTTGTTTTGTGCATGGGAGGTCAACTATGTACCCGTGGCGCATCGCCGTTCGTCTTGAGGTCCGATGATGGCGGAATTAAATTATGCAATTCCGTCGCGTACCTACTCCCCAAAGTAAAATGAATGATCTTATCCGAGCATTATCATCAGACAATGACATTGTTGTCAAATGTCAGTAAGTAGCCAGAAAAATGTGACATCAGTCTTAAGAGTTTTCATTTTATATATTTACTAGCTGACCCGCGCAACTTCGTCTGCGTCACATTTTCCTTTACTGCTCCGCTCCTATTTGTCGTAGCGTGATGATATATAGTCTATAACCTTCCTCAATAAATGGGCTATCTAACACTGAAAGAATTTTTCAATTCGTTCAACCCAACAAACAAAATCTTCTGCGTTATAATATTACTAGCTGACCCGTGCAACGTCGTCTGCGTAACATTTTTCATTACTGCTCCATTCCTATTGGTCTTAGCGTGATGATATAATAGCCTAATATAGCCTTTCTCGATAAATGGCTATCTAACACTGAAAGAATTTTTCTAATCGGACTAGTAGTTCCTGAGATTAGCGCGTTCAACCAAACAAACAAACTCTTCTGCTTTATAATATTAGTATAGATAAGTATAGATTCCTAGCTCCGTTGTTATGTTATTTATAGGCATAGCACATATTCTGCCAAGGTTTCGGATTTGTTCGAAAGAGTCACCGCGGCCCTGGAACGCAAAGGGCACTATGATGAACACGGATGGGTTTTAATCAGTAAGAGTGTGACACTCCCTTTTGCTCCGCCCAGAGCGCGAGGAGTCATTTATCCCATCCTAAAAAAAACCTTGGTTTTACCCCGTTAAATCCCATTATCGTGCATGTCGGATGACTGAGTGGCAGATCAGCGACACATTGATTTCCCTGAAGGAAATGTCACCGCTTTTCCTCAAACATAACCTGAAAAAATGGCTTAGTAAATGGCCAATATTGAAATAACCGTTTTTTACTAAAAAATGTAATTTTGGTTTATGTACCGTAATTATATATTATATATTCATATATATAATATATAATTACGGTACATAAACCAAAATTACATTTTTTACAATTTTTGTCTGTCTGTCTGTTTGTTCCGGCTAATCTCTGAAATGGCTGGACCGATTTTGACGGGACTTTTATTGGCAGGTAGCTGATGTAATAAGGCGTAAGTTAGGCTCCGTTTATTTTAGAAAAAAAAAAAAATTAAAAAATTAAAGAATCGACTGTTAGGCGGAACGAAGTTCGCCGGGTCAGCTTAAAATATAAAAAATAACGACGTTAATTTTGTTTATGTGAATGTATGTCATCTTTCTCTGTTTGCATTGCCTTTAAGTTGCACCTGCCATGTTGCCTCTGCACCACCCTAAGGTAGAAAATGCCTAGGGCATCATTAAGTCCGCTTTTGTACAGTCAAAAGTCATTTATTCAAATAAGGCTGAGTGCTACCACTTTTTGAACGTCAACGTTTACAAGTAGACAGTCCCCCAAAAACGTCCGCCCGTCACCACTTCCTACTGTTTTAGTTGGGAAGAAGAAGTGGCCAACAAACTCCCCAGCAACACATCTGTCTGTTGCGTTAGCGTTTTTACTAGTGCCTAGAGTTTCAATAAATATAATTTAACTAGCTGACCTTCGCTTGCGTCACATTTTCCATGAATGCTCCGCTCTTAAATAATATTGCGACTACAAATTGACATGTAAGCTACCCTATGTTTCAAGTTGTATCAAACTGCACACGGTGTGCAAATTTGATTAAAATCGGTTAAGTAGTTTAGGAGTCCATCGCGGACAAACAACGTGACACGTGATTTATATATATAATTAATTAATAATGTAAATAGTAACTATTTCAGTAATAGAAAATTAATAATAATGTTTACAAGTTGCTACCTAACTCTTCCGGAATACAGGCGAAATGTGTTTCTGTACTTATACAAATAAAATCAATCGACGGGAAGACAACGTTAAGCCGTTGGTCCCGGCTGTCATTTGTAGATCTTTCGCGATCGTTACGGGTAGTCAGAAACCAGTTAATCTGACACCAACTCGAAAGTTCTTTGCAAGACGCAAAGAACTTTCGAGTTACCCTGTTAATAGGTTGTGGAAGAGATCTGGTACGCAGCCGCTCCGCGTAAAAAACCGGTAGGTACTCAGCTGAATTCGGCTTGACTGGAAGCCGAACCCGATATAGTTGGAAAAGGCTAGGCAGATGATGATCAAGTTGTCAAATGGCATGAAGAAATATGAAGTTTCGTATTTCTATTTGATCAAATTATTTGATCGTATATGGCCCGCATAAGAATTGATTTACTAGGTATTAAACTGTAAACGACAACAACCTATTAATGAAACAACACACTTAAAAACGCTTTGTGGTAACTACACTAAATTATAAATAGAAAATTAAATTAAAAAGGATTCTAGGTTACATTTGTTATCGTTTTCCTGCAATTTTGTAATACATTGTAATGAATGAAACGTTCCGTGGTTTCCTTGTAAGCTTATCTAGTCTAGGAATTAAATGTGGTTTATTGGTTTTTGTCATGGTGGGCAACTTACTTTATATTTTAAAATAACTTAAATCCTAACATAATAAATCCAATACTTTTGATTATTTTTACTTTTTAAATGTTAATAGCCTCATTAGCCTCTGTCCGCGTGTACCTAAAGTATTTTACATCAAGGGAATTATTAATGGATTATAATTAAAACTATTGGTTCTTCTAATTCACGTCTATCTCAAATGTGTGATCGATTAAAACACACACAGAATTATACAGGCTCTTGTTAAAAAATAGAAAGGCGTACGATACAAGTTGTTTCTTTTGTGGTTGGTCTTTCAATGTCTAACTCCGCAACCACCATTTGGCTTTACTGAAATGTGTGGTGGTTCTGAGTATCAAACCTTGCAGACTCGATGACTTACCAACATTTTTCCTTCGGCATAAGATATTCATGATAGTCATAAAAATTGTAAGAAAGGTAGTCAATCTACTGAGTCACAGAGATGTGGGTCTGCTCTTGACCACAATCTCGCCGGATGGAAAGTAATGGATGACCATCGCTGATGAGCGAGCTTGCCCAGAAGATGCTTGTTTACTCTTGTTTTGAAGGCAGACGCGTTATATTTCGACGGGAACACAGACGTTGGCAGAGAGTTCCACACTTTTGTGGAGGAGAAACTCTGGGTACGACTAGTCGGGATATCGACTAAGTACGAGTGGTAAAGTCCAGTCGCGGAGCAGGAAGAATTTCGTACAATGACCTTTTTACCTACTGGCAGTGGTCACTAACATTTTTGTATTAAGTGCGGTTTACATGAAATATTTGAAGGAGAAAGTACCAACTTAGAAAATAAAAAAAAATATTATTATCATATAAATGATGTATTTAGATTTTATATTATAAGTTATAAAAATCGAGTTACAATTACTAATACGGCAAAAATAAAAAAAAAAAACAAAATCAGAATCCGATACCACTGTATCGGAGTTACTTTCCGAAAACGTCTCGCCTATCACATTTATTACAAAAGAATCAACAGTTTTATCTACATTATCATCTAGTTTAACTAATTTCGATTCTTTCTTTTTTTACGTCACATACACTTGCAAACAAGAAGAAACATTACGCTCTCAGGCAAAGGTTTACAATCCCTGAGGACGGCGGCCATTGCATCTGTGCGAGCGAGACTCATTCTATTTACGCGGGAGTGACAGAGACAGGTAATAACAGGTCAACGGACGAAATTATTCCTGCTTCATGGCCGGACTTTACCCTGCAGTTCGTTTAGTATTCCGGTAGTAAAAGGGCAATGGTGGGATCAGGTGGTGGAGTTCCTATGCACTCTCACCAAAGTACAATCTATAGAAGACCGACAGACAGGCAGCCCTACGCCGATGACCTAAGCTGTGAAGCTGAACCACCAACGTCTCGCGTCTCGTCACCTATAGTAAGCCTTTGTGCTCTGCGTTCCACCGAGTCTAATGCAGCAAGCTGGTACATATTTTGCTGAGCCATCCCATATGTGGCTGCAATACTCCATACAGGAACGGACCGTATATAATACTTCGATACAAGCAAAATTCTAACAAAACTCGTCTATATCTTTAATTATTATTCCAGATGCAAGACTCCCAGTACTACTCGATCCTGGACACGAGCCGATGGCTGCGCTACGTCGCCAACTGCATCGCTTTCGCTGACGACGCCGCGCAACACCTGTCTAACAACGTCACGGTTGTCCTACAAGAAGGTAAGTCAAATTAAATCAAATTGATTCAAGTTATTTGAGTAAAACAGTAAATACATTTTTGCTTAAATCTATGTCAAGTTCACGGATGATAAGTGCCTGAACTAGATCATCCTGTGTTTCACGCGAAAGTAGGTAAATATTATGAAATAATCACGGTAATTATATGAAAAAAAAAAATAGTCATGTCAGGTATTTAAGTAGTGTAAAAACAAATCATACTTCCTAAAACCTTAGTACTTATACTAACTTTGCTTACTAAATTAAAATAATAGGACACAAACAATCTTTATTTTAATACCACCTGTAGGACACTTTATAACACCAACTAACCATTTGATGGAGGGGTAATGATCAAATGACTTCTCGCTAGTAGGACGAGGGAGTGTCTGACTCATGCTGATGTGACTGTTCCTAAGTTACCCTAGGCTGATAAAATTTTCGTTTTTCCTAAATAACCCTAATAGATAAGGTCGGTCCCCCCGAAGGGGGAGAAACACGCCCCAACCAACGCGTGTCCCCGTAGGACTCAGACCAGACTGGACATCCTCCCACCTTTTATGAAGTGAATTCCAAAAGTATGAAATAATCCAATGCCTTATCACATTGATAGGTCAAAGTTTGGATTGAAATATATAATAGAAGGACTTAGGAATTCATAGTTATGAAATAAAATAGGAATGGTTTCAGAAGCTCACCTTATAACAAAGGGAAAATCAATTACTCTATTTTAATTAATAATAGATCGTGTGAGAAACCTTTACGCTAGCGTAAATGGTATAAGGTCAATAGTTACTCGCACGATACCTCACGTCTGCACCCATAGCACTCAGAGCAACACTTCCTTAAGTGACACCAGCGGCTTTTCAGCAACAAAGTGTCGGCAACACGTTTATAGGAAACGCGGTCCCTAGCAGTTCGGTCGAACTGTAAACGTGACGAGGCGGCTTTCCCTGCGCCAACCGTGCGACCGTCCTTGTCTAGCAACGGAGCGACTAGTTCCAGCGGCAGAACGTCAAACATCATGCTCATAATATAGAGACATGGTCCCTAAGTCCTTAGACTGTATAATATAAGATAGATATGGTCAACCCAACCCCAGGAAGCGCACTCTTTGTACAACAAGTACATCTGTAAGACACAGTGTTCGTATCTGACCGAATCAGTGGTCGCAGGTAGAGGATATAAATTTCAGAATCAATAAAAATACAAATAGTTACTACAATCGAGAGTTATAAACTCAAGAAGTAAATATAGTTGAGAACTTCAACTCTTAAAGCCTATAGACAGCCCCTAAAGCGCCCACCCGTTGCCACTTCCTAGTGTTTGGGCTAGAGAGAAGAAATGGCACAACAAACTCTCTAGCAACACGTATCTGTCTGTTCTGTTATACAACCTATAGACAACTAGGATTGCCTGCGGCTCCGTTAGTGTCACTGTATATAATGAAACACAATATCAGCCCAGAGTAAATTAGAACAATAAAAGACTCACCCATTCACTCAGCACAAACACACACACACGTATTCAATACTAAATTATTTCTAACTTATATTAATCTAATAAATACTACTTGCACTCGCGATACAACAGCTCTACGCAATCTCGCCATATGGCATTGACTACTATCAGTATTCTCACTAGCCTATCGCTTACAGAGTCTCGCGATGTCAGAGCCATCAATCCTAACTTGGCTCCGTATCCTTCCAAGCCCTAACGCCAAGTGACCCGCGCTTTTCCAAAATCACGAGCGTCACCGACCGGCGTCCTGTTGGGCTTTTTGTCCAATTTCTTAATAATAGCCCAAAAGTGCCTGTGGGTTTTACCCCGGTTAAAGTGGTTTCAGGTACAAGCGCCTTAGTCGATAATGTTATCCGCTAACGAATATCGACTCTAACGAATTGAGGAGAAGGTCGTATTTCCACTAACGTAAAATATTGCATTCGAATAACGTCTGGCAAATGGCGCGTTTGCTTCCCATTAAAACAAAGATTGATTGATTTCCTGAGTACCAAATCTCATGTTACACATTTCAAAAGCAGATACTTAACATATTTTGTGATTCTCGAAATTAAGTGGACGGCTGGCCCAGCAATTTATGATCCTTCAAGTATCTGGCAACATGTGAAATGTTTTGAAACGAATTAAATAAGTATTTAATTATCTAGGAGTGACGGATAGTCACATTCCCCCCTCTGAAAATCAGACGCGTGACGCAGTACAGCGGATGAGCTTTCACAATAGCTTAAACCTTGCCTCTACTAATATTGGTCTTATACCGATGTAGATAAATACTCATCTTAAATGTGAAGTGATTTTAGTATAATAACTTTTATATTTGGAACCCATATCCAATTAGTAGCAATATCTTCTATAATTTCTTAACGTTTCACAAATACGTCCTCAATTGACACATAATAAACTCAACCTATGTCAACTTATTCCTCCCTAAACTCTCTCGGCGGATTTTTTTAATATAAAATTCCAGAGACCTAGTTGCTTATCGTTTAGGTATACACACCAGAGACTCATCTAATTTTGAACCATCACATAACTGTTGTATTTCAACTTATTTCCTTTCGTAATATCCACTCTCTTAATATTATCGTTGCAAATTTTCTGATGATCTGTGTGTGATTTGTTTTCACTTTACACAGCAGAGCCTCATTTATCCTAGAGGATTTCAAAAAAGGGAGAATGATACGTAACGCTTGCCTGGCTAATCATTATTTCGAATTACGTTAATAAACTACTTCACACTAGTCAAAAGTCCCAACCCAGTGACGTGAGACTATTTTACAACAGCAAACACGTCGTACGTGTGCCGTTGATCCTATTGCGCATAGGCCTAGAGAGGACCTGCTGCGGTCACAACAGTACACGTTCCCTAAACTCAAGCTTGTCTTACTTAATCCTAAGGCCGAGGACTGCGAAGTATCTCTGCTATTAAGCGAGACAAGTTTCCAGTAATACTGGACGCGCGTTATGTAAATTAGCCCCTTGAATAGGCCCATCAACTCAGTTCCAAAGACAATACAATTATTAACTTAGCACAAGCGTACCGCATCGTCAGTCGTTTGCAGAATACATTACACTGATTCGCTATACGCCGAAGTGGTTTTAAAATCGTCACCTCGCACTTCCTTAATCTAAACCATTTCTGGGAAGCACATAGAGTACTGCAGCAACCGTTGCCACGTCTGGCAGCGAGCGTTCCATCTAGGCTTCCAAAATATGTATTTCGCTAAATATTATTTTTTTATATCAGTGAGAGGCCTCGGGGGCCGGTTGTGATTTAGCGAGATACGATACAGTCCCTATCGTCCATTAGGACTACTATCAATTCAGATCAACCCGTACTTGGTGAAGCCTACCCCCCTCCAATGGAAGTGTGCATATTTCAGAAACAGTACAAAGTATAAACTGCACTCAGTCAGTCCTAAGGAGAGGCAATCTCTACTAATGTTTGGTTGATATGACACAATCTTACACATGTGCAAGTAAACATTATTGTTCAAACGTGCCCTAACTGGTTACGAGTATCATTCGGTTCAGCCTTTCCTAAGCAGTGACTTGGTACGGTTTGTCATGCGTCAGGTTATAGTCAGGTTAATAGTCATTGTTGCAGTCAGTCTGATTCTAGGTCATAAGCACACCCTATAGAAAGGCTTTCTCCGAGTCCCTAAAACCAAACACAGGTGTTGATTACCTCATTTAAGTCATAGAAGGAGATTAGGAAGGATAATACATACTCCACTCACCCTACTCGGTCACCAACACAATCACTGAGATTCACACACGCTAACACGCACTTGCTTACACTCTCCTTACATTAATTCTCAACTCACATAACCTTGTTTCGAATGACTCCTATCGTATTAAACGCATTATCTATACTTATAATAAATCTGTAGAGAGGTCAATTCTGTACATGAAATATATTTCCAAAATAACTATCAGGGGGTGATTAGGGATCGATACTGATGCCAAAAATGCAATCAGTGCAATTTTTGTCTGTCTGTCTGTCGGTCTGTCTGTCTGTCTGTCTGTCTGTCTGTCTGTCTGTCTGTCTGTCTGTATAACCGTTATAGAAACAAAAACTACTCGACGGATTTTAATGAAACTTGGTACAATTATTATTCATTCTCCTGAGCAGGTTATAGTATACTTTTCATCACGCTACAATCAATAGGAGCAGAGCAGTGAAGGGAAATGTTGGGAAAACGGGAGAAGTTACTCCATTTTTTAAGCTTCCGTCGCGTGTGCAACCTTATTGGTGAAAGCTATACAGAAATCATGTATGACGGAAATGTTCTCCTTAAAATTATATAAAAAATATCCAACAACAGCATATGTCTATCTTTTATGATTGACGAACAATAACACGTGTAACTCCCGATGGCTTAGCAGTTCGAAGCTTTCTGATTGTATTTGTCTACTCTTACGTTTATAAAACTCTCAGTCGTCCCTTATTAACATTAATAAAAGTTAACATTATTAACTATTCCATAAAAAAAGAATCATAGAAATCGGAATATACTGAATCATGCTATAAGGATTATTTTTGTCATTTTTGTGGTCGCGAACGCACAGGCAGGCGGCTAGCTTGGCGCCTAGCGCTAGCGCAAGGCTAGCGAGTAGCTTCGGAAAACGGCTTACGACAGTTTGCAATATCCTTTAATAATTATAATGTCGAGGGGAAGATGGTTTATAATTTCGCTTTACACCAAACGAGTAATATTATAAATGTGAAAGTTTGGTTGTTTGTTACTCAATCACGCCAGAACGGCTTAACTGATCTTAATGAAATTTAGAACAAAGATAGATTATAGTAGGCTATATATCATCACGCTACGCAGACGAAGTCGCGGGCAGAAGCTAGTTTAATCATAATACTCTCGCCCTAGTAATGTTAGAAACACAGCTTTAGCCCTAATCAGCCCTAACCTTGCCTAACATAGCCTTCGTTATTATCAACACGTCGACCGCCCTCTACCCCGGTCCAAAACCAAGTGTCATTACTCGTTTGCTTTTCATCTACTGCACCTCATACTCTCCAATAGTTAGCCACATCAAAGTCTATCTTAATCTGCAACTCGATACCCAACTGCTCTATTAGAACTTATTCTCTTGAATAATGCCTACATCTGATAACAAAATCCAGGAAAATTGTGTTTATAGTTAAGTGTAACACATTAATCTCATATAATCTCTTGTTCAATCGATTCATAATTGCTGTCCTCGATCACATATATTTTGAAGTACTCTTCATATTCCAATAAGAGAACACTGCGCATGCTTATAGTGTGAATTTACATACCAGAGTCTCATTTAAGAGTATTTCTGCTACTAGGTCACACTACCTACGGTGCTCCTTCGTTCTGGACAGAGGCCTTTCCCGAAGCGCCCCGCGCTGAGTCAGCTTCATAGACAGCTGCCCGTACTTGTATCCAGGTGTAGCTGAAATAGTTCGCACATAAACATATTATAATTTGTTCCAATAAGATGAAATAGTCTCGAGAGGTTCTGAAGTAGAATACAGAGTACAGTAGTTACAGAGTTATATTAGATCATTACGATGGGAACAGAGCAGGTTTGCAATCCATTAAGACTTGCAGTATT
Organism: Ceramica pisi; assembly: GCA_963859965.1. NCBI lineage: Eukaryota > Metazoa > Arthropoda > Insecta > Lepidoptera > Noctuidae > Ceramica > Ceramica pisi. The sequence goes on along the minus strand of OY982544.1, from coordinate 2,576,072 downwards.
ATGTAAAAATCTATAGACAGATTTTCTTAAGCATGTTAGCCTTCTCGACAAGGGCTTAATCAATTAGAATAATACCCCCCTCAGACTGTAACACCAGTGACAATATAGTTCATTGGTATATTAGTTTGAAGTCATAGCTTGTCATAGACCATAGCATCATAGCTTGTCAACATTGATTTCAGTGACATGCCAAATGTTATGTTGTACAGCAACATTACTGCAGAAGTTAATAAGAGAAACACTTAGCTTCGCAAAAGGAGCCACGCTACGGTCGAAGTCGCTGAAATCGGTCTAAGCCAATAAGATGAAACTATGGACCAGGTGCAACACACGAACCGTAGGTTTAGATATCCCGTTGTCGCAGCCTAGTGATGGATCGCTTATCCTGGAATTTGAAATAAGAGCACACGAGTATCTATTCCAATAAATCATAGTAATGACACACTGCCAAGTTTTTGATATTGAGATAACCCTACTACGATAATAGTTAGTGTACGAGTACTGTACCGAGTTTGCCTCTCTTGGTGATTTAATTGCCATTATGAAATAACTGCTAATTTTAACCTTTTATTAATGAATATGTTCATCCATAACTAAGGGATAGTCTTATGTTCAGTTCACTTATCACACCATCATACATATCTTTACCACGCAACCACCTTTCATCTTCACGACCATTCCGACCCATAACTAGGATGTTTACCTAGCTCACTTATACAGCTATACAAATCTAAAAACTGCGTCTCAAATTATCAGACACACAAAACACAATTGGGATACGAACCCAAGATTAGCACATTAGCCTATCAATGAAACTATTACCGACATCAATTCAGTAAATTAATCCCTTCTTTAACAGTTCAGTAATTCAAGCATAAAATCAGTTGTACTATTATTACGTATACACTAAAAATTGCCACGTGTATGTAGCCCTTCCGGAGTTATTTGCCGCTATTGTCTAAAGCTTTCTCTTTGTTCTAAGGGTCTGCTTTTTTTGTTGCTGAGCCGGACCCTTTTAGTTAACTGTTATTTGTGCAATATTACTTTACTATTTTAGATGAAAGATTGTTTGTTGTTAATTACGGTAACGTGTCCGGTTCCCAAGCCATAAACTTCAGACGCAATGTGTTTCTAAGTAACCCGATGCCATGCGAAAGATTGGAAATAAATATAATATTCTGTTATTAGAATATAGGTGAAAAGTGACGGACAGTCACCTTCCCCTGTAATTACAATACCATAACTTTGTGTATATGAGAATTGAAGCCTCTTTTATGAATACAGTTATTCAAACAGATAGACATACAACCCATAAACTAATTAAAAAATACCTCTTAAATTATTAGTGCGGGAATTTAACCCATAATCTTTGACACAGGAATCTTAAGAGTTAAGATTCCCTAGCCCTCCGATTATTTATTAGTCCTAGCACATACTAAAACGGATAAATCATACGAGATTTGAACTCGCTATTTAATTGTCGACATCGAATTCAACTAAATTAATCAGCCGTTAACTGCTTAACATTACTTGGTGTAACTATTGTAACCTAAGTTTTCTTTGAGAGCTAAAAGCCATAAGTTAATATGTTGTGTAAATTTTATGTACTAAGTAGCCTCTTCTTTAATCCCAGCGATTATTACGGAACCCTAAAATAACGCTGTGTTATTTTTCTGTTATAAACTAATACATTAGCCGTTGCAACTTATTTCGTATGTATCGATTTACGAAACAATGAGTGAAAGTTAATACAGATACTAGATATGTATCTACATTATATATGTCTTAGCCGTTTTACTATTATTGTCCCTAACCTCAAATTACGTTGTGTTGTGCTTGTAGTAACCCATAAATGTTCTTTCTCGTTGCACTGACGTCAGTCAGTACATTTAATGACGAGAATCCTGGTCACGCGGACCAAATGTGACTGTTCCTAAGTTACCCTAGGCTGATAAAATTTTCGTTTTTCCTAAATAACCCTAATAGATAAGGTCGGTCCCCCCGAAGGGGGAGAAACACGCCCCAACCAACGCGTGTCCCCGTAGGACTCAGACCAGACTGGACATCCTCCCGCCTTTTATGAAGTGAATTCCAAAAGTATGAAATAATCCAATGCCTTATCACATTGATAGGTCAAAGTTTGGATTGAAATATATAATAGAAGGACTTAGGAATTCATAGTTATGAAATAAAATAGGAATGGTTTCAGAAGCTCACCTTATAACAAAGGGAAAATCAATTACTCTATTTTAATTAATAATAGATCGTGTGAGAAACCTTTACGCTAGCGTAAATGGTATAAGGTCAATAGTTACTCGCACGATACCTCACGTCTGCACCCATAGCACTCAGAGCAACACTTCCTTAAGTGACACCAGCGGCTTTTCAGCAACAAAGTGTCGGCAACACGTTTATAGGAAACGCGGTCCCTAGCAGTTCGGTCGAACTGTAAACGTGACGAGGCGGCTTTCCCTGCGCCAACCGTGCGACCGTCCTTGTCTAGCAACGGAGCGACTAGTTCCAGCGGCAGAACGTCAAACATCATGCTCATAATATAGAGACATGGTCCCTAAGTCCTTAGACTGTATAATATAAGATAGATATGGTCAACCCAACCCCAGGAAGCGCACTCTTTGTACAACAAGTACATCTGTAAGACACAGTGTTCGTATCTGACCGAATCAGTGGTCGCAGGTAGAGGATATAAATTTCAGAATCAATAAAAATACAAATAGTTACTACAATCGAGAGTTATAAACTCAAGAAGTAAATATAGTTGAGAACTTCAACTCTTAAAGCCTATAGACAGCCCCTAAAGCGCCCACCCGTTGCCACTTCCTAGTGTTTGGGCTAGAGAGAAGAAATGGCACAACAAACTCTCTAGCAACACGTATCTGTCTGTTCTGTTATACAACCTATAGACAACTAGGATTGCCTGCGGCTCCGTTAGTGTCACTGTATATAATGAAACACAATATCAGCCCAGAGTAAATTAGAACAATAAAAGACTCACCCATTCACTCAGCACAAACACACACACACGTATTCAATACTAAATTATTTCTAACTTATATTAATCTAATAAATACTACTTGCACTCGCGATACAACAGCTCTACGCAATCTCGCCATATGGCATTGACTACTATCAGTATTCTCACTAGCCTATCGCTTACAGAGTCTCGCGATGTCAGAGCCATCAATCCTAACTTGGCTCCGTATCCTTCCAAGCCCTAACGCCAAGTGACCCGCGCTTTTCCAAAATCACGAGCGTCACCGACCGGCGTCCTGTTGGGCTTTTTGTCCAATTTCTTAATAATAGCCCAAAAGTGCCTGTGGGTTTTACCCCGGTTAAAGTGGTTTCAGGTACAAGCGCCTTAGTCGATAATGTTATCCGCTAACGAATATCGACTCTAACGAATTGAGGAGAAGGTCGTATTTCCACTAACGTAAAATATTGCATTCGAATAACGTCTGGCAAATGGCGCGTTTGCTTCCCATTAAAACAAAGATTGATTGATTTCCTGAGTACCAAATCTCATGTTACACATTTCAAAAGCAGATACTTAACATATTTTGTGATTCTCGAAATTAAGTGGACGGCTGGCCCAGCAATTTATGATCCTTCAAGTATCTGGCAACATGTGAAATGTTTTGAAACGAATTAAATAAGTATTTAATTATCTAGGAGTGACGGATAGTCACACTGACTAAAACCGATCTGTGTTCCATCAAACGCCCTTTGCGTTTCAGGGCCGCTATAACTTTCGAACTTTATTATTATTCTCTTTATTCATTAGTCTTACATACTAATTAACATTTATTAGTATTTTACAACTTTTATAAACATTATTATTCTGTTTATTCATTCCAACAACTTATTTTCTACATTTTCAAATATTTTTTAGAAAACTGCAAAAAGAAAATACATTTAAAATATAAATATTATTATTATTCATTTGGCAACCGACCCCAAGAAAGTCCTAGGAGGGCTTGTAAACCAAAGGCAATGCAACTTAAACACTTCAATAAACCTCTGTGTGTTGTGTGCGTAATTTTACGGACAAGCATGAATTTTTGCAAAACCAACTTTACACCGTATTTATAACAGCAATTATTAAACTTCTCTTGGTACAGCTAATGTCTGAAAACCATATGCTGCTATTTCCACCCTTATAATAAACTCAAATAGGGCAAAATTCATTTATAAAATGACCTTAACGAATACCGTGATGTCTGTTGTAAATAAGGCATGGTGCATTTAACAATAAATAAAGAGACCGCTATGAGTGTCCTGTTTTCCTAGTACATAATTGTTTCAAACAGCTGTTTGTCAATAAAATTACCTCTCATTTATCCAAAATATTTTCTTCATATGTTTCAGGTGACGGCGTAGACTATTGTTGCGTGGTGTCATGCCTCACTCAGTTGCTAGTAGACCCACACTTCAGAACGATATCAGGCTTCCAATCCCTCATACAGAAGGAATGGATCGCGCTCGGACACCCGTTCTGTGATAGGTGAGTACTCCTTCACAGTTATATGCTCCTGGTACATTGTATGAACTTGTTACATAATTTACACGAGCTTAGTTACTAATAGGTAATTTATAACAGAAAAAAAACATTAACATGTGTTTTTTTGAGGTTATTCTTGTCTCTTTCGCACGACTGTCAAACTATTAGCACAAGAAAGAAATGGAAACATATCTAAGTTAGAGCACGTGTTAAGCAACGTCAGTCTCGGCTATTTTCACAAAACCTTTCAGATGTAAATACTATACGGTCTTACCTCCCTGCAATATTCTAGTACTACCATACTACCATATATGTATGTGTTCCTGGTAGCTGATGTGTCTCTAAAGCTCATCCTGTATTTATTAGTCATACAAAATTACAGGGAAAAAGTTACCATAATTCTGTATTAGGTAATTATATTTTTTGATTAATTTCCTTGTGCCCAAATCAATATTACCTATTATGATTGTTTAATAAAATTCAAACCAGGAAAGTTATCACAAAGTTGTTATTCTGGATTGATTACGCAATTGAAAATGATACCGACTAAATTACTGAATACATATTTTTATTTCCTTAAACGAATTAACGATTCGTAATTTTGTGACATTTTTTGTCGTATATAGAAAGTGAAAATTGTCATTTTTAGGGTTCCGAATATCCGTAAAAAACGGAACCCTTACAGGATCACTAGTGTGTCTGTCAGTCTGTCCCAGCCAGTTTTACTCCGGATCTACTGGAATTTGGTATACGTATAAATTCTGTGACTCAAACACGGACGCGTTACGTAAATAAATAAAAATTTAGTATGGGGGTCACTTTTCTAACTAGAAAATTAAAAAAAAAGTTTTTCTAACTATATCGTGTAAAATAAATAGTTTTGAAGTTATTCCAAAAATTAGGCCAAAAACTACCCATAATCTCCGAAACTACAGAGCCTAACATAAAAAAAAACTGCAGATGCTCTATACCTAAAGATTACAGGAAAACCTATAAGAAGTCTGTACTGTTAAAAAACATGAAAAAAAATAAGATTTTTCGGAACTCTTTGCACGCCAGTCCGACTCGCACTTGGCCATTTTTTTGAGAATCTATTTGTTATAATTATTTTTTCAGACGGTTGATAAGACGATGCAGGGCAGCGTTAAACAGAGACATTGAATAGTAAACCTCATAATCATTGTTTTAAGCCGAAATCAATAATAAAAAAAAACAACTGACAAATTACATATAATAAGAAACGAGATCATTTAAAAGCCAAAGCACGTGTGACGCGTACCATTCATTTTGCATCATTTGAATACTACCATCATTTGATGGTTTCCTGGTAGCTCACGTGTCTCATCCTTTAAATTGTGCGCTGAGTAAAAATGGAGAGGATAAAAATTACCTTTTGTTAATAACTTACTAATGTATCCTGAATAATCCCGATTCTATATAATTTGTTGTTACTGCCTTATTGTTTTGCAACATTTAAACACTACCTTGATTGTATGTATTCCTGGTAGCTTATTTCGCTATGCTCATTCTTGTAATTGCAGCCTGAGTAGAAAATAGATATAGGATAAAGCTACCCTTTGTTGTGGATCATTTATCCTGATTCTATATATTTTTTGTTTCCTGATGTCCAAATTGTGTATCCTATTTGTTATTATACTTCAAGCCACAAAATGGAACGCAACAACGTATTTTTGTTTGTTTTTTTTTTTGTTTAAAAAAAAATATTCGAATTCATCGCCTCCAACTCAAGTATAATTGAGCATAGTATATTTGACCCTAAATAATAATATGGGTTGCTGAAAAAACTGGATAATAATCTCGGAATTGCCAAAGCTTTCACTTGGACATGTTTACAGAATCACACTACTGGTCCTGTTTGGACGACGAGCCACCCATAGCCCCACCCCTGACACACACACACAACACACACACAACACGTACACACTTTATAACATCAAGTCCAATCCCCAGATTCGGTCTCCCCCGGCCAGGCAACCCGAAGGAGCCGACCGCTAAGGACAGCACGTCTCAGTCGGCGCAGGCGGCGCCCGTGCTGCTGCTGTACCTGGACTGCGTGTGGCAGCTGCTGCAGCAGTTCCCGGCGGACTTCCAGTTCACGGAGACGTACCTGACCACGCTGTGGGACTGTGCGCACAACCACATCTTCGACACGTTCCTGTTTAACTGTGCCAGAGATCGCGAGCTGGCTGTGTCTAAGGTAAGATCTGACATTTGTTGGAATAGTAAGCCGAAAGACGATAAGGCGTTACGCAGTGGGTGCCAGAAGACGCCGAGGAAGGCTTAGGAAAATCTGACTCGAAATTTTCATGGCGGTTTGGTCAGTTATGGTAGTATAGTAGGTCCCCTCTATCAGTACCAATGATTGGTTGTGGAACACTGTCATGTCTGTGTAACAATTACATCTTGGGCTGTCTTGTAGATCTAAATCCTCCAGTCTATTTGACTTATATCGAAACTTTTGTATTCGTTTAATTTACTGGCTTACTATAAAAATAAATAAAATTGAAGTGTCGTGCTTGTTATATTTACATAACAGCTTTTTACTGAATACCCGAGTTTCACTGGCAGGTAGCTGATGTTGTAAGGAGTTACTTTTATTTCAAAGAATTAATTAGGGGCCATGCAAAAAAAATACCCTTGAAAATTTTCACGCAAGCAAAGGCGCGGGCAAAATGAAAAATGACACAATTTTGTGGTTGCTTACAGAACTTCGTACAAAGGCCGGTGTGGGACTGGGGCGAGCAGTTCTCGGAGCAAGACAAGGCGTTGTTCTACAACCCGCTGTACGGCGTCAAGCCCAACACCCTGCACTTGCAGAGGTTATGTGAGTATATCTAACATCTATTTAGTGCTGATTATTACTGAAATCATATGTCCACTGCTGAACGTAAAGCTCTGGCTTTTTAAGATAACGGTGAATGACGTCACTTAGAACGTTTTCTATTCAAACACAATGGCGCAGTATCCTAGAGGATGATGATTGACACCGTAAAGTCCGTTTGTTTACATAGAAAACGTTCTAGTGACGTCATTCACCGCACAAAATATTTTAAATCTTTATCGCTGATTAATTTCACTGGCTAAGATTTGCATGTTACAAACGCGCCCGCCTGGCATCGTCGATCTGATTCCATTTCTACCTCGCTCTAGTGTAGGTAGAAGCTCTTAAAGTTTGCATATATCAAAACAATCAGGCACCCGGCACTGAAATTCTTAGAATTAAATAGTTTATGTAATTCAGCTGAAAATGTTTAATTCGTCCACAGCACAATCATCCCTCCCAAGCAAGTCAGTAACCGAACTGAGTCGACTAGAGCCTTGCACGTCGGTGGCGGGCATGGAGCTGTGGGCGCAGTGCTACGAGCGCTGGCTGGCGCCGCTGGACTCGCCGCTGTCCGGCACCATACAGTACCACGTGCACAACTACGCCGCGCTGCAGAAGGTCAGTATAGCGCTGTGGGCGCAGTGCTACGAGCGCTGGCTGGCGCCGCTGGACTCGCCGCTGTCCGGCACCATACAGTACCACGTGCACAACTACGCCGCGCTGCAGAAGGTCAGTATAGCGCTGTGGGCGCAGTGCTACGAGCGCTGGCTGGCGCCGCTGGACTCGCCGCTGTCCGGCACCATACAGTACCACGTGCACAACTACGCCGCGCTGCAGAAGGTCAGTATAGCGCTGTGGGCGCAGTGCTACGAGCGCTGGCTGGCGCCGCTGGACTCGCCGCTGTCCGGCACCATACAGTACCACGTGCACAACTACGCCGCGCTGCAGAAGGTCAGTATAGCGCTGTGGGCGCAGTGCTACGAGCGCTGGCTGGCGCCGCTGGACTCGCCGCTGTCCGGCACCATACAGTACCACGTGCACAACTACGCCGCGCTGCAGAAGGTCAGTATAGCGCTGTGGGCGCAGTGCTACGAGCGCTGGCTGGCGCCGCTGGACTCGCCGCTGTCCGGCACCATACAGTACCACGTGCACAACTACGCCGCGCTGCAGAAGGTCAGTATAGCGCTGTGGGCGCAGTGCTACGAGCGCTGGCTGGCGCCGCTGGACTCGCCGCTGTCCGGCACCATACAGTACCACGTGCACAACTACGCCGCGCTGCAGAAGGTCAGTATAGCGCTGTGGGCGCAGTGCTACGAGCGCTGGCTGGCGCCGCTGGACTCGCCGCTGTCCGGCACCATACAGTACCACGTGCACAACTACGCCGCGCTGCAGAAGGTCAGTATAGCGCTGTGGGCGCAGTGCTACGAGCGCTGGCTGGCGCCGCTGGACTCGCCGCTGTCCGGCACCATACAGTACCACGTGCACAACTACGCCGCGCTGCAGAAGGTCAGTATAGCGCTGTGGGCGCAGTGCTACGAGCGCTGGCTGGCGCCGCTGGACTCGCCGCTGTCCGGCACCATACAGTACCACGTGCACAACTACGCCGCGCTGCAGAAGGTCAGTATAGCGCTGTGGGCGCAGTGCTACGAGCGCTGGCTGGCGCCGCTGGACTCGCCGCTGTCCGGCACCATACAGTACCACGTGCACAACTACGCCGCGCTGCAGAAGGTCAGTATAGCGCTGTGGGCGCAGTGCTACGAGCGCTGGCTGGCGCCGCTGGACTCGCCGCTGTCCGGCACCATACAGTACCACGTGCACAACTACGCCGCGCTGCAGAAGGTCAGTATAGCGCTGTGGGCGCAGTGCTACGAGCGCTGGCTGGCGCCGCTGGACTCGCCGCTGTCCGGCACCATACAGTACCACGTGCACAACTACGCCGCGCTGCAGAAGGTCAGTATAGCGCTGTGGGCGCAGTGCTACGAGCGCTGGCTGGCGCCGCTGGACTCGCCGCTGTCCGGCACCATACAGTACCACGTGCACAACTACGCCGCGCTGCAGAAGGTCAGTATAGCGCTGTGGGCGCAGTGCTACGAGCGCTGGCTGGCGCCGCTGGACTCGCCGCTGTCCGGCACCATACAGTACCACGTGCACAACTACGCCGCGCTGCAGAAGGTCAGTATAGCGCTGTGGGCGCAGTGCTACGAGCGCTGGCTGGCGCCGCTGGACTCGCCGCTGTCCGGCACCATACAGTACCACGTGCACAACTACGCCGCGCTGCAGAAGGTCAGTATAGCGCTGTGGGCGCAGTGCTACGAGCGCTGGCTGGCGCCGCTGGACTCGCCGCTGTCCGGCACCATACAGTACCACGTGCACAACTACGCCGCGCTGCAGAAGGTCAGTATAGCGCTGTGGGCGCAGTGCTACGAGCGCTGGCTGGCGCCGCTGGACTCGCCGCTGTCCGGCACCATACAGTACCACGTGCACAACTACGCCGCGCTGCAGAAGGTCAGTATAGCGCTGTGGGCGCAGTGCTACGAGCGCTGGCTGGCGCCGCTGGACTCGCCGCTGTCCGGCACCATACAGTACCACGTGCACAACTACGCCGCGCTGCAGAAGGTCAGTATAGCGCTGTGGGCGCAGTGCTACGAGCGCTGGCTGGCGCCGCTGGACTCGCCGCTGTCCGGCACCATACAGTACCACGTGCACAACTACGCCGCGCTGCAGAAGGTCAGTATAGCGCTGTGGGCGCAGTGCTACGAGCGCTGGCTGGCGCCGCTGGACTCGCCGCTGTCCGGCACCATACAGTACCACGTGCACAACTACGCCGCGCTGCAGAAGGTCAGTATAGCGCTGTGGGCGCAGTCCTACGAGCGCTGGCTGGCGCCGCTGGACTCGCCGCTGTCCGGCACCATACAGTACCACGTGCACAACTACGCCGCGCTGCAGAAGGTCAGTATAGCGCTGTGGGCGCAGTGCTACGAGCGCTGGCTGGCGCCGCTGGACTCGCCGCTGTCCGGCACCATACAGTACCACGTGCACAACTACGCCGCGCTGCAGAAGGTCAGTATAGCGCTGTGGGGGTATGCGGCCGGACGGTTGTTGTAGTCGGTGTGGGCAACTGCCAAATAGTTGATATTCGGACCGCTGTATATGTTCAAATCGCACGGTGAAGTCTGATGCTGCGATGCAGGATTTTGTCGTAGCGGTTCGCTGCCAGTTGGATAGATGGCGTTGCGGTTGATGCCGCTATAGCGCTGTAGTATGTTGTCCTGGTACCTAAATATGAAACTGTGATGACAATGGTTAGCGTTAATCGAAACTGCCGCCGTACGGCACCATATGTGCAGAACTATACCGCGTTGCAGAAGGTCCGTATAGCTCTACAGATTTATTTTGTCCTGGTAGTGAAGCATGAAACTGTTGACTGGTGACAATGCTACTAGCTATGGTTAGCACCACTCGAAAGTCTTCGGGACTATACAATACCATAATTATGCACCTACTACGCTGAGCTTCAGAAGGTCGTTATGTTGCAACAGGCTTATGTGGCCCTGGTACTTCAGCATGAAACTGTGGTGACAATTCTCCAGACCTCAGTCGCCGTTGTCCAGGACTATACAATACCATGCGCTCTACTACGCCGCGTTTTAGATCAGTACACTGCTACAGACTTATATAGACCTGGTACTGAAACATGAAATTTTGGTGATAATCATTCTGCGAGCTATCGTTAATGACACTTGAGTCGCCGCTGTCCGAGGCTATAATATAACCACCATTTGGACAACTCCGCCACGCTTCAGAATCGATCGGTATATTGTCACAGACAGGCTTATGTGGCCCTAGTAATTCAGCCTGAAACTGTGGTGACAATGTTCGAGACTTGAGCCGCAGTCCCTGAAACAATACCATGCGCACTAACTACTACGCCGTGTTTTAGATGAGTATACTGCTACAGACATATGTAGCCCTGGTACTGAAGCATGAAATTGTGGTGACAATGCTACGAGCTATGGTTAGCGACACTCGAGACTCGGCACGCTGGTGTCCGAGACTATACAATACCATGCACATTACTTCGTCGCGTTTTAGATCAGTATACTGCTACAGACTTATGTAGCCCTGGTACTGAAGCATGAAATTGTGGTGACAATGCTACGAGCTATGGTTAGCGACACTCGAGACTCGGCACGCTGGTGTCCGAGACTATACAATACCATGCACATTACTTCGTCGCGTTTTAGATCAGTATACTGCTACAGACTTATGTAGCCCTGGTACTGAAGCATGAAATTGTGGTGACAATGCTACGAGCTATGGTAAGCAACAATCGAGACTTGTCTCGTCGTTGTCCAGGACTTTACAATATCATGTGCAAGACTACGCCGCGGTTTAGCTCAGTATGCTCCTGCAGACTTTTGGTATCCTGGTACTTAAGTGATGGTAATATCTAACAACAAGGCATGACGGGTAGGTAGTGAGTGCGTCAGTATACTTTTTTCATCGTCCCGTTATGCCTGCATTTATTTATGTTATCCCGGCGCTAAAATGCTGGTTATGTTATTTTTTTTTTTCTGTTGGAAAGTTTTGACGCGATTCCACTGTGACAGGTAGAGTGCGTAATGTATTTCTGTGGGCGCGCGGCGTTACGTCGAAATTGTGCTCATCAATGACATTCATTGGCCTCTTAGACAATATTTCAGGATATTTATATATCCCTAGTACCATTACCTGTCCATTTGCGCAGAGTGAGGCAGCGATGCGAAGAAACGTAGAACGTAGAAATATTAACCAATCATGTCAGTCAAAATGTGTTATATGATAAATGTGTATAGTGGTTCATGTGGTGCGGATATTTTATGCAATTTAATTGGTTAATATTTCTCAGTTTCTCCGCTCCGCTGTAATGGCCAGACACGCTTATAGGGGTAATAGGTAGTAAGTTCGTCAATGTTAGTCAGTATACGAGTAACTCCATTCACCACACCGTTAGACAATAGTCCTGAAGAATTATATTGCCCTGGTATTATAACGCTGACAATGACATAACCAAATACAGTTGGCTAGATAGTAAATGCGTCAAAAGTCGGGGTACTACAGAGCACTCATGTATCCCGGGTACAGAAATGTCGATAATGTGAAAAAAGCCATAAATTACGTAATAACAACAACTATCTACCTAATGACTCACTGCGCACGACATAAAAATAAGCTTAGCAAAAACGGCCTTATGACAAATGTTACATAAGCTGATACTTCTCAGAAAACTACCACGCGTTCGTGTAAACCTGGTACCTAGCGATGCCCTTACAAATGCTATAATAAAATACGCGGTTCTATTATATCGGCCGCGTCCGAAACTCTACATTCAAGCGGGAATTTTACATACGGTAAAATTACAGGTACAATCATAAAATTACCGACACAGGGAGATAGAGCTTATCAACCTCCCTACGCCCATGTGAACCTGGTACTTCGAGTGTCACTCATAACAGCGGTTCCCTACGCGCGATACAATATTGAGGAAAAACACGTCTCAATTTAGAATTGTGTGTGGTTTAGTTTAGTGACCTCACTCCAAAATACTACAGTACAAGCATGTTATCCTAGTAATTACACTCATAATATTATGTAACAAGCCAACAGATCGCAAACAAAAAAGGAAAACAAGGAAATATTTTGTCACACAAAAATCAATCTCAAGCTTATTGTGGTTCATAACTGACTCATTTATTATTAATTTATTTGTATTTGAATACACGAGTAACATACATAGGTATAGGCAAACTTGGAACATAGCTAATAAACTACATTATTCACTCACATTGAAATAGCCTTTATGAGTACCATACTTAAATATCAATGAAATATAATAGCTAGATACGTCCGCCAGGCGCGCCGGCCGGACGTATCTTGCTTTCTAATTACAATTCGTGGATATTTTTTACCTCTAAAGATAGCGTTTTATTGTCCTACAGATCCATCAAATAAAAGAGAAGCTGCCGTCCCTGTCGATCCTGTCGCGGCACTCCAACGGCGAGGAGCCCCCGGAGCCGCAGCAGCGGCCGCCCGTGTCCCGGTTCTACCCCTTCAGCGTGGGCCGCTCTGACGTCATCACCGGCAGCCTCGACTCCATGCAAGTCAGCCTCATAGACGCTAGTCAACTCGTAGAATCACAATCTCTACTCAATGCCCCCGATTAAGGTAAAACACCGTCGCAAGCGATCTTGACACTTATCTCCATGTGATAAGTTTGAATGTTGAATGTCTACTTAGAGTCGCTCCCGCTAATTAGTTGTTTTTAATTGATAGTATTTTGTTTGCTTGCGACGGACGTGTACATTTGAGTTTGGTGAGCGGTTTGTTGTTGTCCTTTCATATTATGTTGAGAATGTCTTGGCCTGTATGAAATGGTAGATTAGTTAGTTGGTAAATTTATAATGAAATAAGATTCTTTCTTAAATATGGTTTCATGATTTTAATAACTGGTAGTGTAAATAGATGATCATTCCTTTTGCCTTTTTCATTCGTAGAATTAGAGACAAGCTGTCTTCCTATTTTTGTACTTCAGAAGTATATTCAACAACAAACTGTTCACCAACAGTTTGTCAAGAACAAGTCAATAAATCGAACAAGGCTCATAGTCTAGAACGCCGCAGCCATCTTAAGAAGTATTAGGTAAATTACAAGTTAATATATTCGTGTTGGTGAGACGTACATAATAATTAAGCTGTATATAGTCGTGATATAACGTCGTTTTCTCTATTATACATATTTTTATAAGTTCCCTGTAACAAGGAATTGATTGAGAAATGTATATTCCATTTTAAAATAATAATTATATTTTTATAATCAATCGTTTAATGGTGTGACCATTATATTCGAAATTTTCTTTCCGTCTACGCGTTTGAGAAGAACGCAGACACAATTGGCCCATTCCTGAATTATTCCATTATAACAGATTGATTTTTTTATTTTCTATTTCCGCTTATTACTAACAGAGCTTATCGTCATTGTTAATATTCAAAAGAAGCGGCCTGATCACTATCCTCGCAGTCGAAATGTTAGATGCAGTGAATGTACGCAGCCTGTAGGATAGTGAACAGGCCTCGTAATATTTGTAAATAAGAACTTTGTTACCATTACTAAACCGTATTATTAGCGGATGACACAGCACCAACAATAACCCTTTATTACTTCTCTAAGACATTCGACAAAACTCTGTCCTCACAACCGAGACGTACACAGAACCAAACCTAATTTATGTAGTATAATAATTCAATGATTATGTTGTAAATACGGCAGCTTCAACGCTTACTTAAGTATTTTGTTGTTATTTTAATATTTATTTCCCTATAATTGTAATTTTAACTAACACTTTATGTAATTACTTCGTTCAGCTGTAGTATCGAACTGATTATTATGTTAATATTAATGTATACTTATGAATGTCCATCAATGAATACTTACTTAGTCGTGGTATATTTAGTCGGTTGAATACAATGTATTCACAATATTTTTAACAGTACAAGTCTTTATGCGATGTTTATTTCTTTACGAGATTATAATGACTGCTAGAAAACATGTTTTGCTGCTAAAAAGCATCCATTTGTGGGAAACTCGATTCCAATAAAGGTCAAACTATATCAACTGGTGTTTACAGATGTCACGGGATATCGATATTTTATCCAAACACGCTAATTCATTTACCCTAAGTATTCGAAAGTGCATAATGCTAAAGGCCTGCCACTTAGCTGAGATGGTGCCCTTAAAGTTTAATCTTACTCTGTAAGGTATACTCTGTTTTGAACTGTACAAACTACAACATTCTTTGCAAAATTGACGCTTTCGATTCATTACGCACGCGCAGGAACAGTCAAAACGTCCAAAGCCAAGGTGAACCAACGTCAGAGCTCAGTAAAGACGTGACGTCAAATAAATAGGCCCTGAAAGAGAAGAGATTGACAAATAGAAGACAAATAAATATTAAAACTACTTGTTCTCGAACAAACATTGCAGATTGCATGACGTGTACCTAATTGTTGTTTTCAATAGAATCTGCTGATTAGTTTTCATATTTTGCAAAATTACCGAAATCACATATTTTGACGCGTTTGTCGTCCTCTGTTCTTGTTACCTAATTGAAATATTAACTGCGTGTTAGGCCGTGACCACACGGGATGTTAACTTGCAAACAAAGTGCGCGGAGTGAATGATTAAAGTAAAAGTGGCCGCGCTCGAAGTCAGTCGCAAACATGTCTCCAGTGTGACCACGGCCTTGTCTAACTTGATCAAGTTGGAAAAAACAAGCAGTATTGTTGTAACATTGTAAGTATAATTAACTTTATCGTATAGAAGCGTATATTTATGTAATTTATAAGTTTACGAACTGTTAAAAACTGATTAATAAACGACGCTTACGTCGTTTTAGTTTCGCTGACATCGTCGCACGGGCGGGAAGTTTTGTACTGAAGAAGAGATGGGATACATGGTACATTTTAGTTTAGTCGAATTTTAACAAGTTTTAAATTTAACTAGAAACTTTGATAACGTAGCCACATAGTTTTAATGTAAGACTGCAATTACTTCCATTTTTATGCATCATTTTTTGACGTCATTTTTAAATGTAAACCCGTCTCTGCCTATCCCGGAAATTTGTGCCATCTCGTCTTCTTGCGTGTTATAAAATATCATTGTATCAAAAGTAATCAAGATAATAATAGATATCATGTAGCCCAGTGCAGTCCAAATCGTATGTTGAAATGATTCGTACCAAAATGTAAGTGTACCTGTTACACAATGTTCAAATGTGAGGAATAAAGGAGTTACGAGAAATATTTGTTTTATTTGTACATCTATTCTTTATTTTCAACAGCACAACATTTAAAAATATTGTAAAGTAAAACATCTTAAAAATCTTAAAATACTAGAATGTCTTTTTAAATCTCACTGAATAAAAATAACAGTTAATAATCTCACTTTGGTTACATACAAATATATCCAGGAAAGTTCAAACTATGTAATTTCATAATTTACGAACACAATATTGCAGTATCTTTTCTTCTTACGCACTGAATTAAACACTGACCACAATTATTTCGACACATACGACACACTCACAAGACATCTAGACTTCTAATTCGTAATACTATTTAACCTATTCTATAATATGAGGGCTAAACTCAGTCGCAGATTGAGCATCTCACTTAACTATTTGTAGAATTGGCCCTCTGCAGCTCGGCGGGTCTATAGAGACCGCTTTTTTTATTTGAGATGCGTTCAATTTTCTCTTCCCTCTAGTCTAGGTCAGATATGACAGACACAAAGTCTACGATGTAGCGAGCTTACCCAGAAGTAGCCTATCATTTAAGGATCATAATATGTATAAATCATACAACAATCTGTCAAATTTCATCTTTATCGCTAAAACTTGAATTGCTGGCTGATTCTACTAAAGTGGCCTTTTTAGACCCGCTGAGGCCAATCTCAGTCACGGATTGTGTATCTCAGTCGCAATCTGCGAAAGAGATGCGAATGCGAACGTTGTTTAAAATTTGTAGAATTGGCCCTCTGAGTATAAACAGAAGCAGCTATTGTGATTCATGAACTGCTATTTTGTATGAAATAGCATCGTACTTGTATGGTACAAGTACGATGCTATTTCATTAATTTCATTATACAATGCCAGAAATAATTATTTACAGTATTCCCAAATTAATAATGCGCATGCAGATCTTCGCTAATTGTCGTATTCCCGGAAACACCCGAATCATTGAATATAATTCTACTATGCATGAAGAAAATGCACTTAACCACTAAATATACATATCGTCTTCCATTCCGGCGCTCGGGGATAAGACCGTTGCCGAACAGTGACGAAGATTTCTATGTGCATTATTTATTTATTTAACAATTTCAGCACAAAAAAAAAATACAACCGAACCGACTTCCAAAAAAAAGAACACTACAAAGTAAAAAAATACTTTAATTTCGGAAGTCGGTGTTTTTGTTAGTTTCTTCGTATTTTGACACCGACTTCCGAAATTAAAGTTATTTTTTACTTTGTAGTGTTTTTTATTTTGGAAGTCGGTTGTATTTTTTTGTAAAAAGTTTTTTATTTTTCACTTTTTAGTGGTGCCCCACACCTAACTACACCACTGCAAAATCGCAGAAAAGCAAAATACGCAATTTCGATTATCAAAGAATCAATCAACATACAACCGAATTGATAACCTCCTCCTTTTTGGGAAGTCGGTTAAAAAGTACAGAGGCGGAGTATTATCCTAAGGGATGACTTAGATATAGCTTAGATATAGAGAGGGAGCGCAGGGCGTTGTCGGTGAGGAGCAATATGCTTGCCCGCAGGTTCGCTCGTTGTACTACAGACGTCAAAGTTACCCTTTTTAAGGCGTTCTGTCAATCCTTTTACACGAGTGGCTTGTGGGTATCATACACGCGCCGAGCCTACAACGTGCTGCGTGTCCAATTTAATAATGCTTTTAGGATGCTGTTAGGACTGCCATGGCGTTGTAGTGCTTCAGGAATGTTCGCGGAGGCTCGCACAGATGGTTTTCATGCCATCATGCGAAAGAAAGCGGCCTCCTTACTACAGCGCTTGCACGGTAGTGACAACAGCATCCTGAAAATGATAGCTGCCAGACCGGACTGTCCCTTCCAGGGACACTGGGTGGGGACAGTCTTAGGTATAAATAAATAAATATTTTATATAAACTAACAATACTAACCTACTTCGTAAGCGCCATTGTTACTAACACCAAAATACTAACTTAATTATGGATTAATAGTCTGAAATAAAGATTTATTTAATTTAATTTTTATTATCACTTTGGGAGACCTGTAAGTTTCTTACATTAAAGACTGACTGACCAGGTTTCTCCTTTCTGTGTGATATTACTTAAATACAAATATGTACTATTAATGCCTTCATCATCATCACCATATCAGCCGAAAGACATCCACTGCAACATATAAGCGTCCCCCAAGTATCGCCACAACAATCGGTCCTGTGCGTCTCGCACAGTTTCTATGGCCCAATTTCGGACGGAAAAATATTGTCAAACGCGCGTTATTTAGCTGAGATTTGTTGAACGAGTTTTCAACAGCATCGCATGAGGGGTCGATATTTTTTTTTCTTCTGAAACCGGGGGAAGCGGGTAAGTGCATTTCCTCTTGACATAAGTAAATTAAACAATATTTGGACTTATTTTACACGTTTTAAACGAACTAGCATATTCTTATAGAAGCTTTTTCCCTACAATTTTAACACTAACTGTACTGTGTATTTTAGTACTTGCCTAAATCTGCAGGTACTATTAGTAGCGGGATCCAGACAACTGCAGTAATAGATTCGTTAGGCTGCTTAGTTATCAGTATTCTTGTGATGTTATTCTAATTCTTAGTTAGTTATTCTTATATCTTGCAGTAATTTACGCATCTCAGAAAATTCAGAATAAAGGATTCACTATAAATGCTATCATCACTACATATTATAAAACAAAGCCCTCCACCGCGTCTGTCTGTCAGTCTGTTCGCGGTTAACTCAAAAACTCTGCACCGATTGTCATGCTGTATTCACCAATGGATAGCTAGTTCACTATAATTGTTAACCTCAATAGTATTACAGAACCTAGCATACCCGTGGCTAGGTGATAAATAAAATATAAAGTATAGAGTTTAGAAAGAAAGAAAACACAGAGAGAAAGAAGAAGAAAACAAAGAGGTACAAAGATAGCCCTTTTTAACCGACTTCCCAAAACGGAGGAGGTTATCAATTCGGTTGTATGCTTTTTTTTATGTTTGTTACCTCATAACTCCGACAATAATGAACCGATTTGAAAAATTCTTGTTTTATCTGAAAGACTATACTTGCAGATTGGTCCCATTTAAATTTTATGAAAATCGGTTACGAGCTTTGGATTTTAAATCGAAATAGCTGGAATTCGTCTACTTGGATGATAGTTTTATGTCATCCAAGTAATCGAAATTGCGTATTTTGCTTTTCTGCGATTTTGCAGTGGTGTTGTTAGGTGTGGGGTACCACTAAAAAGTGGAAAATAAAAAACTTTCTAAATCTGTATAATTGAATTCTTCTCTGCATTAACTGTCTGTAAGTCCTGTCTCTGTATGGATGGAAATAAGGAAACCTATATCAGTGGCGTAGCTAGTCTAAAAGGGGCCCTGTATCAAATATTTGGGGGGGGGGGGCGTTTTAAGGGTATATTATGATTTTTAAACATAATAGGCTCTACTAGCAAAGAAGGTGACGGCGGGACTAAAAGTATAACTTGGCGGACCTGATTTTTGGGAATCTTGTAGTCAGGGGGCCCCGTATCTCTGATATGGCGGTAGCTACGCCCCTGACCTATTCGAGGGGGGTGCTGAAGAAAGATTTTGAAAATAGTCCTGCTGACGGCTATAATATAAACTTAAATTCATCATTCTGACTGCTCAAATTCTTGAATATTCGTAAATGCTTAACGTTTTAGTTTAAATGCTTTAAGTTTAAATTTATCCTTTATCGCTTACTATTTACGTTGTATAGCTTATAAATAAGTTGCACACATCACACACATAGGTATACACATCCGGCTAACATGGACAAAGAGTAAGTTAGTAAATACAATGGAACACAACCAACGTTTAAAGGACTGTGCCTGAATTGTATGGGCCGCTGCTGCCTATTCTTTCTTTTTGATGGCACAATAACGCCACCTGTATGATGATGGAAGATGTACACCTGTATGTAACCCATGTATCACAAATAAACGAATTGATAGAATACTTCCATACAAACTAAAACAATAGTACCTATATTATACAGAATAAAACTCCTAAGTTACCAAAATCAAAATCAAATTTTTATCGCGATTTCAAAGTTGGTCTCATCGTTCAAACTTGTTCATAATGATGGGTACAGTGACCCCTTAAGAGATATTGCGTTTATTCTGTAACACGTTGTATTTAAATGCAAACTACGCGTTGCAGTTAAGGGCACGTAAACCAAGACGAATGTACTTTGGAGCCAAGCTGCCACAATAACTATTGTTTGTATGGAATAGTCAGGAAGTTCTTTATACATCTAACAAGGTGACGTTAGTGTGCCATAAAAATGCACCTTTTTTGGCATAGCCCTTTAGCCATAAAAATATTAAGCCGGTTTGGATTCCTCGGCTGCTTTAGCTGCTTTTAATTTAGTAATTCTGTCGAAGTGATTCCTGGCGATGCGGAACTTGTTGATCAGCATGGTTCTCTGCCAGCTCCAGGATGCCCACTGCTGTTGAATTTACAAAAATATTACCTTGTTAAGTGTTGCAAGGATCTTTCAGCGCTCGAATGCCATTGTCAATATGTCAGCTGTGCTTTTGGTTTGGTACTCATTTTTGAAATTGCTAAGCCCTAACAGGTAATGTATTCTGCCGTCATAAGGAAAAAGGGCGTATCTTCACAAAACGAAGTAACCGATTTAAGCTTATATTATTATCTTCGGAAATCGATTACTTCGGTATGTGGCGATACGTCCTTTTTTCTTATGACGGCAGTAGCCTACGTACGCACTAGCGGTCAGCCGCGGGGCGGTCTACCGCGTAGTTACAGTTTAATATGCCAACACTTGTCATATAATGGCAGTTAAGTGCATGACACTAGCGGTAGCATTTTAAACTGCAAAAGAGGCCAGCCGCGCGGTCAGCCGCCACCGCTGCCACCGCAAGAGGGCTAAGCGTTGTCTGTAACTGTATTTAAATTGTGTGGTTTGACTGATACTGGCATGGCCACCATCAGGGACTTTCATTTTGATAACATAAAAAAATGTCGCTAATTTGTCGAAATTAATGACCAAATATCAGTCTGTCACACTCACAGAACTTAATTGAGAATTTATCGCTCTCTGACATTTCTATGGACTATAAACCGATAAAACTGGAGTATATTTAACATATTATAATCTTTATATATTATAATATAATTCTACTGTACGTGTGTATGTCACTTTACTCCTTCTAAACGGCCAGACCGTTTTGAATGATTTTTTTTTTTGCGTTTGGTTTAGATTCACTAATCAGCCCGGCAGATGGCGCTGCAGTCGGTATATAGGTTATTTCAGGACAACGTCTGTCGGGTCCACCAGTAGAAATATATTTTCTTGGTAATTTTCCGTAAACTCATCAATCTAGCTCTTGGACTATATCTTAAAAAGTGAACTGTGACTTAGTGAAAAATTGCGACTAATATTAGCGACTTTTCAGCGGGTGTTTCTGTAATCTTTATTTTAGCATGAGTAGTTATTGAGTTATCCAGGCTTGATAGATGGACAGACTTAGTTACACTATAAGGGTTCCTTACCATTTTGGTACGGGACTCGTAAAAGGCATTCGGTCATGTAGCTCAAGACCGAACAAACTGAGTGTTAATGATAATTATATGAAACCGACTCCCAAAATGACGTAGTTTTTTACAAAACAAACTAAAAAATAAAACATGCAACTTCAACGAACCACATTTTATTCACGCTTATCGGAATAAGTAACAACCAACAAATAAATTCTCATTCATAAAACCAAAATTTCTACCAGTAGGTAAGTTTGTTAGCTACTAAAATATAACCCAAGGTTATGTGCGAGATGTCTCGAATGTTTGGATGCCTATACTCTCTGCAAAACAACCAGAAATCATATTTATAAAATATCGGGAAATGTAGTAAAATAACCTCTGACACATTGGTTGCAAGTTCTAAATTAAAACTGTTTATAACTGAAGCTTTTTATACAAGTACAGGGAACAACAAACATGGACACATCGTTCGTAGTTCCATATTAAAGTTATCAATATGTATTATGTATACAAAATGCGTTATAATTACTATACAGATACGCTGGATTAGTGTTTACGCAATATCTACTGACAACCAAAGATAAATTTTATTTTTTTGAGTTTTCTTATCACTATAACTTATTGCATTGGCTTTCATATCAAATTGTAAATCAATAAAATTCAAGATTAAAGTAAAATTGGGTGACATTTTATTCATACAGAAATTAACTCCTAATTAAATATGACGTTTTAAACATAATCAAACAAGTAGTTTGAGACAACAACCAAACATCGAGACATACACCATAATACTTTAAATCTTAAAAACCAAGTACTAAATGCAGCGAATATGTCATTTTACACATTATTTGAGACTACCAGTGACTCAAAAAAAAAGGATAAAATCTTTCATTCAATAATTTCATTAGCATTTCAACAATGTATAATACGACTTTTCGTCAATAAAACAGGAACATAACAGTCTCTACAAGTCACTAAAAGCCACGACAATCGCTAGATTAGCCGAAATATTACAGTAATTGTTATAAACCGCCAACACTGTGAGAATACTACGACGCTACGACTTGCAGCATTAACTTTTGTAAACAAATTGCATTTAAAAAAAAGGTTTACTTAAATACAGGATACTCGAGTCGTATTGCGTCCGTTCGAAAACCGTAAAAAACAGACCAAAACTGCCGCTAGTGCACATAATAAATGCTTTTGAGCGTGCATGTGACCAGAGGTCAGTCAAATACGTCAGATCGGAGTATCGGACGCAATACAGAAGTGCTGAACCAGTGGGCAGTGAGTGACAATGTTGGCGGCGGCGCGGGGCGCGGGGCGCGCGGGCGGCGGCGCAGGGGGCGCGGGGGCTGCCGTCAGCGTCAGTTGTCGTCTTCATCATTCTCAAACATGTCGTTGTACTCTCGCGTATTTTCAAACTCTTTGAAGTCCTGAACAAACAAAATGATATGTTGTGAGAATGAATAAGAATACAACTTGAGGCAAACACTAATACACCATGCTCCAGATTCTAATGTGAACAACTGAAACTTTTCCAAGCAAAGCATAAATCTATTTGTCTTGCCACACAAGGTTTGTTTTATTATAAAGCTAAAATTATTCAGTACTTTGAAATTTATTCGAGTTGTTTACATTTACATTAAAACCAATGAGGCGTAAATAAACATGCAGAATATTTAGCCAAGCATATTCTAAGGCCACAAATTTGGAGCTGCAAACAAGCATGATACTGACCAAACCACCAAACTGAAGTGTTTCCCCGTTTAGGAAACACTTGTGTGTTATAAAGCTCTAACAAAAGCCACTCTGAATTTGCAGCCAAGAAAAGCGAAAAAATTCCAAAAAGAGAGTTTATTAATTTTTAATATCACTAGATGTATTCATATGTATAAAGATACTTGGGTGGCGATGCTAAGCTCTGTGGACTGACCTGGAACATGCCGTTGGCGACGGCATAGCCGGTCATGGCGACAGCCGCGAACAGGGCGGCGAGGATCTTGTTGCGCGTCTGGTTGGGAAAGTTGGCGGCTTCGCGCTCCGATTGCGTGCCCGTTGATTGTTTCTTGGAGTTCAGTCTGTTGTATTCTGTAATTTTGTAGATGTTAATAAGGGTTTAAATAGGCATTTACTGATTGGCAACTGTGTTCATAGTAATTAAATCACACGGGTCATTCATGTTGGTCTGATTAATCCGTAATGCTAGTGCTACACATTGCGTTATCGCGAATTACACTTCGCGTGCTCTCTGTTGCACAGTAAGGCATAGTGCACAGTGAAGAGTAGTTTGTTTGTAAAATAAAGATTTTAGGCTTTTTGAATGGGGTTACAGGTAGACCTAAGTGTTTATTTGTTGGTAAAAGGTACTCTCCAGGAGTACAGATCCAATGACGAAAATTCTATTCACTACTGTTTGTTTCATGCATGGTTTAAAGCCCAAGGCAAAACCTAGTCTGTTATTTGTGAAATATCCTAAATGCTATTGAGAAATAAAACATTTATTGGTGAGTATTGACTAAAACTTACCATCTGTAACATGTCTAAAATTCTTCTGGTTGATCCTAGCAACAAATCTGGAGAGATTTGCTATGCCTTTTACATGGTTGGCTAGTGTAGAGTTTGGGAAAGGTGCTTTTACTAATGGTGCGAGGTATGCAAACACTGTTGCATCAAAAGAAGAGGGACGGTTTCCGAAGAAGTATTCACTTTCCCCCAACCTGTCTGATAGCGTTTTTAGGCACTTCTCCGCTTCATTGTATATCTGAAATAGGTGAAAAACTACATTCATTATTATGAACTAATATCATATACAATATGGAATAGGTCTGGTATAAAAGAGCAGGCTGGTAAATTGTATTTTGAAGTTGTCTTCTTTACTGTTTATTTTTAGACTAAAACGTGGCTGAAAGACTGAAAGACATATTTTGGAAGTGGACAGCTGTACATTGCTCTCTAAAAACTGATTGGCAAAAAATTATTAATTTGAACATTTGAATGTGAAATAATAAAATATATATATATTTATCTCCAAGGACTACAAAAAAAGGGCAAAATGTGTGTCCTCTCATGGAATACAGGTGTTATGTTATGTTCATAAATCATCCTTCCTACTTACAGTTTTTTCAATTTCCCTTAAGTCTGTGTGTTCTCCATATAAAGCATCAATCATATCTTTAGCTGCATTCTGGTAATGTGATGGGTAGTAAAAGTTGAATGGGATACACAGTGCTTTGGCATATGTTGGTCGTGTTAAATCACAGTAGTTCTTCTCGTCTACCCACCATGCATATTGGTATGCTGGGTACAGCTTCTCTCGTAAGTATTGTGTGAATGCACTGGCTTCTGCTGCCTGTTTTGTGTTTAGGTGTACATCTGTGCTGAAATGCTGTAAAGTATTGATAATAGTAAACAAAAGGTTACCTTACATTATTAGGTAAAAATGATGTAATATTGCTTTAAATTTATCAAATTAGAGAAAGCATTCAGAGAGCAAATACAACTTTTATAGTAACTTGAAAAAAAAGTAAAACGTTTTATAAAAGAAACAAGACCTATTTACCAAAGATTTTAAATGTTCCACAACTTCTTCGAAATTTGTAAGTAACTTGCGGCCATCCTTCATGACAGGGAGTGTTCCTTTAGGTGTGAAAAATGGGTTGTTGGCTTCTCGAACTCTTACGGGCACTCCGATAAATTTCATATAAGTCTGCGACAAATGCAATAAAGAATAAATACCGAAAAATATACCGGCACAGTTTCTAGGTTTTAGGTTATAGAAAAAACACTTACTAAGACTTTCAGACATTCTAAATCAATCGAGGCGAGTCCCCATTCACCTCGCCATATATCTAGTTCTATACTAGCCATTGTTTTATGGATTCTACAATTAAAATAATATCTTTCAATTTTCCTAACATTGATCAAATGACTGCAAATGACATGATAGATTGACAGATGTTTTTGTCTTTTTATATTATTACGAATGCCTAATGCCTGGCAATACTAGCCAAATAATCTTACTAATGGAGATCGACAAAAATTGATATAACTTTTAAATTTTTGTTGATTTCTGATTATCGAAGTCTAATTATGTCTAATCAGAATCAAACCACTAGCCAAAATAAATATTTTATCGATACCGGAGAATGGCAGACTCCGCTAGATTGTAATACATTTTGATTTGATACATTTTGATTATTTTCTCGATATAAAAAATCGTTTTGTAAATAGTAAATCCAATCCAAATTCAAAAGTTTCAAATCTATCCGTGTCCTAATAGAAAAAAAGTTCACAATTTCACGCGATATTTTGCAATCTTACGGCGTTTGCCAGTGACATACAAAAGAAATTCTTGAATTGTTTTATTTCTGTGACCGAGCCGTGAATCTTATTGCGGTCTATGGTCCGGGCTTTACAATGAAAATGTGACAGACGTGGACCAACCGGACCAACCGATACTTTTTGCAAACATCTCTAGTGTCTGTATCGCTATCTCTCTTTCATCAATAGAAGCTAAACGAGACAGAACTATGAAATTCTAGAATGAAAACCTGTCAATGACTAAAATGTCAAAGTTAATTTGGTACCTATGGTAAAGATAAATTAAACTGAAACAGAAGTAATAAAATCAAAGAAAAATGAAAATGGTGCTGTAATTTACATGTTCGTGATTAAGAAGTGCGTGATAAAAAGACAACAGTTAAATACTTCTGCCGTGCGTGCAATTTAAAGCTAGAAGACGAAGCTAATTGTTTACGTTCGCAGTTAAATAACAACCGGACCAACCGGCCGGCCGACAACAGTACGATGTCTATTCAATGGACAGTTATTGCTGGCTATCTCTACGTTGAGATAGCGATCGTCATCATCATGATACTACCCATATGTAGTCCCAGGAGATGGAACCAGTTCTTCAAGTCGCGGATATTTTCGATGTTCCAAGAGCATGCAGCAGCATACTTCTATGTATTGTTAGGTGTCTTAAGTCTGTTTCTGATTGATGCTATAAGAGAAATGAGGAAGTATTCCAACTCAGAGCCGGGAGCTCATACCCACTTGACAAGTGAAATGAAAGGAAGTGTCAAACTTTTTCGAGCTCAGAGAAACTTCTACATAACGGGCTTTGCTATTTTCTTAGCGTTTGTTATTCGTAGGCTAGTTAGTATGATCATAATTCAGGACGAACTGACCAAGAAAGCTGACATGATTATAAAACAAGCTGAAGCTGCATTGGAGAAAGTTAAGCAAATGGATAAGAATGCACCACTGAGCTTAGAGAATAATAACCTGGCCCAAGAATACAAAGGCAAGCTGGAGGAGATGGAGAAGATGCTCAATAAGAATAGAGAGAGGAATAGCAAACTGGAAGAAGAACTTGACAAATGGAAACGATTGTACACTAAAGCATGTGACACTGCGTTTGAAGGAGTGCGAGGATAAATGTAATTTAAGAACACAAGATAACATAGAAGTTTTTGTTAAGTTTATAAAACTTAACAAAAACTTCTATCATATTATATAGACTCAGTTTATCTTGAACAGCATAAATATAGCAATGTTATTTATATGCTGTTCAAGAAAAGCTAATTGGCTCACTAAAATTATGAAAATATTGTCCGAACAAAAAAAATCGCTTCATAATAAAACATTATGTTAGTGGGGATTAAAAAAACCCTTTTCACAGTTAAACTAATATTCAATGCATATTATACCTTATATAGTACATATTTGGTGTCTAACAGTAGTTCTAAGAACTTTTGATGTGGTTTTTTGAGATTAAAAAATAAAAAACAATCTTCCGTAATTACAATGTAGTAATGGGTCTGATTCTTACACCTTTGTATATATTTCAAGGTTCTAATGTAATTCTTGTATGTTAGTAGTCCTATCTTATTTTGATTTAGTTTTAAAACAAGATTATACATTGTAATGGTTTCCCATGAAAAAAAAAAACTGTAAAATTAGGCTATATGAAAATTTCAATATAATCCTTAGACATCTGGATGTCCTCTCAAGGATCGTCAGCCCCAATCGGGGGCAAATTGTATTGTCCTTACTGTTGATCTTTTACTTCCGTATGCTGATGCATTAAAATAAAAATTATAGGCAGACTGTTTAACTGTAACGGCCACCTCTGAAAAGAGTATTGATTGATGCTCGGCAGCATTTAAAATATGTCACCAGAAACTGCCTTTGTATGTAGCTAACTCAGGCATTGCTTATTCACCATTGACTCATAAATAGGAGAGCTCTTTACAATTAAGGCCTCTTTCTGGTACTTCCAAAACCTGTTCTAAGTGAATGTCTAGTCTTGTAAATGTAAATAAAAATTGTGTCAAAATTATCATTAGTACAGACGCCAGCACGTCAAGCTACAACAATATGTCAAATTCCTTCAATAGATTTTCAACTTTATCGTGAAAGTCATAAGGTTCAAGATTGATTGGGAAAATTTGACAGTTTCGGGTAGTTTGATGTGCTGGCGACTGTACTTTTGCAAATTGTGTTGCTATCTATACTTTGTTTTGTATTGTGGAATGAACGGTGATATTGAAATAACTTTGTACAATGGTTTATGCTCGATAAAACATGAGTTATTGTAATATTAGTACAGATTGATACGGAGTAGAATAAGAACGCAATAAAGCCCAAAACTACGGACTTTGGGCTTAGAGATAGAGAGTAGCCCCCCCACAGGGCCGCGGTGACTCTTTCGAACGTGTGTTGTAACTTATGGGCTTCAAAGAAGTGATTGTTTAATTCTTGGCTCAAATTGATATACTTAATAAATTAGTCCATATTTTTGTGCAGATATGGAGTTATTAATGTGACTTGTTATTTTATAATTAAGTAATCAGTAATTTACGTAATCATGTTGTTGTAACAAACATTACTGACTTTAATTTACGCTTTTTTATATTTTTTATAAATGTGGTTATGGTATTCAGTGTATATTAAGTATTGTAATGCTATATGATATTAAATAAAGAATGTTAAAACAATTTGTGTTGTGCACATATTTTGTACTACCCACATAATATCCTGAGCGGGTCTTGGTCATATCTCTGCCTCATTTTTTTTTTATACAAAACCGGTAATCTCTTGGCCCAAATCTCACATGATGGAAAGTGATGATTAGGCCGAAGATGGAAGCGAGTTTCACCCGGAATCCTCTTATTACACAGAGGATCTGGCTATCATACCTCTAACTGCCGGAACACAATAATGCTGTTAACATTGTTGTTATGGCGACAGACTTAGACATGATGGTGGTAGCTTGCCAGGCGGACTTAAAACAAGTCCTACTACCACCAACCGAGCAAAAAATTTGCCCCCGCTGGGAATCGAACCCGGGACCTCTGGGTCTGAATCAGGTGGTATAACCACTAGACCACGGAGGCGGTTAGTGTCACCTGTTTCGCACCACCCGGGGACAAAGTGTAGGGATTCGCTGAAGGGTATTCTCAAACGGGCGCGGGTGACTCGGCCCCCAAAAAATTCAATTCAAGTTTAATCTTGATTATGTAATTTTTTTGACTGGTAAAAATCTACACTATGTACCCCAGTCTCCAGCCCATGCTGTAGCTATCAGCAGAAACACAGACCCAGGGAGGGAATTCCATTAGGCGGTTGTGCAATTCTGAAGCACACTTTCGAAGTTATACCGATAGAAAATCGACACGCCTGGTGACTCGGCGGCGTCGATGTTCAAGGCTTTGGAGCTTTGACTACCAGTGTATCAATCGACTCAAGCGTATCAAGTTGGTACCTATTTTGGAACGAAATGCCTTATCGCGCGTTGCGAAAGGGGGCTAGGAAAAAATTCAGACGAAAAGTTGTAACGACACTTTTTGCTACAGTAAGCTATTGTAAGCCGTGCGGCGTGCGCTTGTTTCTCTGTCTGTCTCTCTCTCTCTCTCTCTTATAGAAAGCAAGCCAGTATTCAAATTCGTTAGTCAAATTCAGAAGTCCAAGCCATTATTCAAATTCGTTAGCCAAATTCAGAATCAAAGTCTGAAGGCAAAGACAGAAGTCAAAGACAGAAGTCAAAGACAGAAGTCAAAGACAGAAGTCAAAGACAGAAGTCAAAGTCAGAAGTCAAAGGCAGAAGTCAAAATCAGAAGTTAAAGTCAGAAGTCAAAGTCAGAAGCCAAAGTCAGAAGCCAAAGTCACTAATCAAAGTCAGAAGTCAAAGTCAGAATCGAAATTCATAGGATATGAGATAAGTACTAATGTGTTTTGTTGAGTGTATACAGGTTTTTTGTACATAATAGATAAAAGGAACTCCGTTCCATCCGGGTGTCCCTTGACACCACAGACTACATAGAGATACTACGTATCTTGACACCTCTCATGGTTTTTGGCAGATCCGTCCCCGAGGTGAGAGTAGTAGGCACCTACCTACTTCATACACGATTGAACTAGCGCTTGATAAAGTTTGAGCGGCTGTTGCCTGTTCTAGCGTGAATTACCGTTTCACCAGTTCGGAGTCCAGTGAAGCAGGCCTAAACGTAACGGTCTAAGATACTCAATATCGGTTTTCGGCAGGGATACAAGTTGGATATAAGTTGTCCTTTTGACAAAGAAAAGCTAATAGCTATTATAATAATCGTCGTAGCTCGTAGGCCATGGTAACTACCTCACCAATAGTGTGTCGTTTTTCGGTTTGGTAGGCTGATTTCAGTCTTAAGCTATGCGCGCACTGCTGACTTTTTGTCAGCGTAGTAGCGCAGTACAGTACACTTCTCTCTTTCGCAACTGTGAAGTGCAACAGAGAGTAGACAGTTGAAAATTTCAAAGATTTTGTATTTCTATTGCATGCATTACAACAAAAAAACAATAAAAATTAAGGTACAGAACCCATCGTGTTTTTTTCTCCGGTTTTTTTCTCTGGTTTTTAGCCATTTTATTTTTGAACGATGTGATAAATGCCACAAGCATTCCAGTACATTTTTAGAAGCACAGATGAAAAGCATTTTATTAGCTTTCTCTCTGTCAGGCGTATTTAGAATAAAGGAGACAAAAAACAAAGTAGTTTTCCGGTTAAATGACACTGACAGATGACGTACCGAGCAAAATACGCCTCTCGTTTTGTGGTGTTCTCTCGTTTACACTTATTGATATTTCATATTTCTGTTTCACACAATTACGTTTTCACAAAGTTGTTTTAGAACTGAGGAAAATATTTAGAGATTTTTGATTAATTCCTATTGAATAGAATTTATTAATTATCCTATCGATTGCAATCAAATAGTGTCCACTAACTATAATGCTTTTGTGATTTTTTATTGGTGTAAGTTAGTGACCCGTTATAAAGGGTACCGTTAAGTGTTATTTATGAATGTGAGCATCTTCAATAGAGTCAACAACCAAGTAAGATTATTTATATTTCCTTAAGTTGTTCTGCACTCTCCCTGGCTTAAAACAATTTCAGTTCTACCAAATCTCTGTCTGGACTCATTCCACGAAGTCTGTATTGAATGTAAGGTTCAAATTAACTATGGTTATTCAAAAAACTTTTATTTATGTAGCTCTTTTCATAACATTTTATTAAAATGCAATCTGTAGCTTTGCCCCCCGTATCATACTTTGTAAAAAGCAAACATCTTTGGTTGGCACCCACTTTATATTGTTTAAACATAATAATTTAGTTTATTTAAAAAGTCATTGCAAGTTGCACATGTTTATTTATTTAGAATACAAGTCAAAGGCCT
This sequence comes from Ceramica pisi, assembly GCA_963859965.1. Lineage (NCBI taxonomy): Eukaryota > Metazoa > Arthropoda > Insecta > Lepidoptera > Noctuidae > Ceramica > Ceramica pisi. Next base: position 2,544,646 of record OY982544.1, on the reverse strand, counting down.
ATGTATCTGAATTTAATGGTTGCCTCATGTTATTGGTTCTCAGTTGTATCTGAATAGACTGTAAATCAACCCAGACATGGCTAGGCAGTTGTTAAAAACATAGGCAGTTCTTGGCTCGAGCAACCCACTGTGAAGAGATAGTGTAGCCTGAAAGGAAGATCTGATTTTGATTTCAGAAATTCTTTAACTGTTACAAAGCAACACTATCCCCATGAAAGTCATGGGATAGTTTTTACCCAGAAAAGATGCATGCTTTAAGTAACTTGGCCACAGCAGAAACAGTGGAAGAAATCTAGAGTTTTTTTTTAAGGATTGGAAGTTATCAAATGACTCCTTTGACTCCAGGCAAAGTGGAAGGGAAGGGACTCTTTCGCCTCCACTAGCAAGAGAACCGCCAGCAACATTTTCATTGTGCCACATATTTCTATAACAACAGCTCTATAAACATGTCTCTACACAACAATGTGATGAGTGAAAAAACTTCAACTCGCCACGGTTCTCTCGCTCTTGATAAGGTCCCTTAATTAAGACCCATCAGTGTTGCTCCTAATGCCCTTTGTGTTCCATTACCTGAGAGACTCTTTGGAACTTAGATAATATACCTCTAGATCAAGCCACCTCGTGGCCAGCACTATATAACTTTAGTGTTATTTTAACAATTAAATTTAAAGAATAATACTTAACTTATGGAGTCTATTTCACATTAAAACTATCACAATGATTGCTAAAACGGTCCAAAAAAGACAAAATTAATTATTAATTGACAATAAATTTTGTGGCACCCACAGCACTTTGTTTGGCAAACACAAGTTTGCCAAGCAAAAAATGGAGTTACATTACATATGCATTGTATCAATTTTCCTCTTAACTACTTCACTGTCACATGTGGTATTCGCTGATTGCTGTTGTAACTATTGTGTCTGCTTTGCGGACAGTGAAATTGTTAATATTGTGTATATTATGTGTCTCACTTCCACACGTCACACTGTAAACATGGTAAACATGTCTGCATCTAAAAGTATATTATAGTCTAATCTTTTGACATAATTAAAACTTAAGATGTGGTCTTAATTCCTACAAATCAAACCTATGGATGCTGAAAAAAAATTGAGTAAATTCTATTGTTGGGTATGAACTAGACAGATGATGAAAACATTAGGGAAACTTACGGCCCAAATTAAAAATGGTGATGAAATAGGCATGTAAATATGTTGTCACATTTTTACTGTTTCAATGTTTTCCTTACCTAGAACAAAGATAGCGGCGGCATGTATTCCGAGTGGAGTTCTCTGCCGCTGGAGGGCGGGGGGCGCGGCGTGCTGGGCGCGGTGGGCGGGCGGGACGTGGTGCTGGCCGTGGTCAAGCAGCTAGCCTCGCACGAGCCCAGTCCCCTCACCACTGATGCTGAGGTATGTATGCCTGGCCTGGTGCAGTTCACTGCCAGAGGGCATGACCATATTACATGAACTACATAGATAGATCTGATGCCATACAAATCTTACTCGTACATTGCGCTGTCAAAAGTCTTTCCGCGATTTTAAAATGTACAAATGCCCAACGTCAACCTTCGGGCAGTTGCGCGTAAGACAACATCCGTCTGATTGGGGAGCCTTCCTATTCAATGAGAGTTTTCGGGACACACCCTATACCTATGCTGAATCGTATGCAAAAGTTCATGGGGGTCTAAAAGTTCATAGGGGTCGGGTCAGAAAGTTCATTGGGGTCGGGTCTGCAAGTTCATTGGGGACTAAAAGTTCATTTGGGTCTAAGTTCATTTGAATGACTTCTCCAGGTGGAATGGGTGCTAGAAGTGATCCGCTTCGGGCTGTCACTGCCGCTGGTGGAGCACGAGGCACTGCGCGACTGCGTGCGCGTGTGCTGCGCGTGGCTGGCCCCGCTGTTACCGCCCGCGCCGCCCGCCATGCCGCCGCCCCCCGCGTTGCCGCCGCCCGTGGCCGCCGCGCCCCACAAGTACGCCCGCAAGATACTGCGCCACCTGCACAACTTGTTCGTGCCTAGGCCTAATGAGAGTAAGTTTGTATTTAAAATTTTGTTTACTATCAAGTGCTTAAAATGACTCATTGTCTAATACCACCGTTTTATTACTAATGCCACCGTTTTCATTAAGACTTGGCGATATCTGAATGAATAGCATAATCTATGTATAGTTATAAAATCGTTTGTCCTGACTGATTGCCACGGGACTTTGTGTGTGAGAGAGTGGCCCATCATTCACCACGTGGACCTAGTGCGAGTTGGTAATTGGAAGCCCAAATATTATTGCATGCTTGGACTTTCTATTCATGGCGCTAAGGGTCAATTCATACTAGCGCAGAGTCGAAGCGCATCGAGGTGTCAATCTAAAACTAAACATCAAATTCTGGAGATAAAAGAAGACGCGCAAATTCGCGGGAAGTCGAAGACAATCGCGCGTATGAGCGGAAGAAATATTTCTGAAGAAATTGTGCATTAAGTTGTAGAGATAAGTGTAAATTTGGCTATGTTAAGAAGTTTCAGATTGACACTTCGATGCGCTTCGACTCTGCGCTAGTATGAATGTAACAGACAAGAATCTAGTAGAAAAACTTAATGCGATATCTTGGGTTTTGATGTTATTTCCGAAGTGAAAGAAAATAAATGTAATATTTATTTTACAAGCTCTCGCATTCATATACCAAATGGAACTCGGTAAGTTATAAGATTTTTTTTAGTTTAGAACTAAAATATGGCAAGGCTTAAAGGAGTCCTATGTCTAGGTTTGGCAACGACTTGGCTCATACGTACGTTATAAGTCAGTGGAAATTTTTCTACTGATGATGAACATTTCAAGATAAGCAACAACTTTTCTCCAATACCAGACCATCTGCGTGACGTAATTTCTACCTAGATCTGCAGATACCTGGGGGCTCCGTTAGCGCGGGGCACTTAGGGGTTTCCGTTGAACGACTATGACACTTTATTTTAAAGGTAGAGTTGGTCAACTATATGATTCAACAAAATTGTTCGTTATTCCAATTCATCGAATATGGTTCAAAGGCACATAGTGCAGTTAGAAGCAACAAATTGCATTGCCACAGAGTCGGGAAGTGGTGGCGGTGAATCAACTCGAAGTAGGTGCTCGATGGCAACCATGACGATACGTGTGCTCGGTTACTATCTAGAACGGATATTTAAGGCCACCTAATCAGCAAGCAATCTGTGCTTTGCCAGCGGGTGCTAGAGTAGTTTCCACTTATTAGCCTATGACCAGTCTAGTGGATGCCTTTTTTGTCTGAATGTTGATGATACTTTCAGTGCTGACAATGCCTACGTGGCGCTCGGGTCAATTCTTACTCAGGTGACGCTGACGCCTCGGTGGCGTTTTGAAATTTCGGTCTCGGGTGCCACTGACGCCTTATTGGTGACAGCAAGTCGTATAATCAGCAAGCAAGCCGTGCTTTGCCACCTGGTGGTGTACTAGCGACCGCTTAGGGGGAGCCTATGATCAGTCTAGTGGACGTCTTTCGTGTAGGAGTGAGGCGTATTTATCGAAACAGTTAAATAAAAACAGGTATTTCAAAGTAACAACATGAAACAGGTATCTCAGAACCGAAATAACAGCTCCTACCTATTTCGCCTGTTCCTCAAATAACCGTAGTAGCCGCAACTCGATATACAAAACGAAACGAACTGGAACAGCTATGTGAAACAGTTTCAAATGGAACATGCTCCATTCTCTTCTGACTTATTATAATAGAAAGAGACAACATCTGTTCTTTGGAACAAGCTCTTTGCTCCTCTGGTTCATTGTAATAGAAAGAGATAGAACCTGTTCCCTGCCTGTCACTGTTTCTGACCTTTTCAGTAGCAGGTACTGTTTCTGAATCTGTTGCAATCAATGAGTCTTTAGTTCCAGTGGAACAGGCTGTTTTTTGGAACAGGATTTTGGAACTGTTTTCTTCTTGGAACTGAAACAGGTGAAACAGGTTTCTAATTTTATCTTTTCCAACCCACCCCTTCTTTCGTGTGAATGATGATGAAACTTTTAATTTGAAAGGAAGAGTTAGTCAACTATTATAGTCCAACAAATTTTCCTTTGTTCAAATTTATCTGCTGTTGCTCATAAGGTATGAATTATACTTAGGTGGCGACCTAATCAGCAATCAGGCCGTACTGTGCCACCGGCTACTCTCTAGCGTCCACTTAGGGGGTAGCCTATGATCAGTATAGTGGACGTCTTTCGTCTGAATGTTGATGATACTTTGAATACTTCCAGTGCCGACGACGCCTATTCTTACTCAGGAGGGCAATCGCGCTAATAAAATTCGGTTGGAACGCAACTGAACTGTAGCCATTTCACAACTTTTTTAAACATTCCGTATCGCGCTAAACGTTTGACAGAAACTTGGAACGCAACTGCATCACAACTGCTAGTCTATTCTGTAAATAATCATTTCGATATCGACTTCACCTGAGTGACTAAGCTTACAAAGTGAACTTTAATTCACACATCATAAGGTCTTATATTTATACGAATTTGAAACTCACCTCGGATTCCGCTGTCGAGACACGAAAATGTTGTTATAGAATAGCACTGCTGTAACGTTACCGCTGTCAAACAAAAAGTTGAAACAGTGCTACTTTTTCGTGACTTTTTCTCAATCGTTCGCGTTGTGTTGTTTGGATTTTGAAGGAAAATACGAAAATAATTGTAAAGGTTACGATATAGTTTTGACGCAACTTTGGTTGAAGTTTAATTAAACTTTAGCGCGATACCAAATTCCTTACAGGTGAATCGAAATTAGATCATAACTAAAACTGAATTGGAAACGAATTGCAAGCGGACCTAAACTTTTAAAATTAGCGCGATTGGCCTCCTGGTCCCGTTTATGCCTCGGTGATGTTATTCAACCAATTGACTTAACAAACTTTCTTTGTGTGAATAGGTTTGTGTCCTCAAAAAATCTAATTAGTCCGTCAGTTAGATTATCAAAAAATATTTGACCCGTGTTTTTTCTTTTGTTACGGGAACCAAAATTTACGGAGTTACGACGCTTTTAAATTCTCAATACGTCACGCCCTGCCATATTTATTAACGGGTCGTGACGTTATGAGCCCCCACTCCCGAGTTTTGATGCGTTTTATCGTTGTCAATATTCATTGATTTACAAAAACAAAAATACGTGTCCATTATTTTCCAATACTCTAACTGACGGACTAAATAGTTTTACAATTTGTGGATGAAAGAAAAGAAAGAAAAAAGTTTATTTGCGGTCATTATGACGCATACCAAAAATACACAAAAATTACAATTATAGATATAGATATTATGAAAAAATTGGGAAGATATGCGTCAAATTTGCTCAAAATAGATGATGGAAACTAGCCCATTCTTCTGCTGTGGCTCAAAAGTATGTAATATGCACATAGGAGCCTATGATCAGTCTAGTGGACGTCGTCTGAATAATGATGATAGTTTTAATTTGAAAGGAAGAGTTAATCAACTATAAAACATGGTGTGTATATGCACACATAGGTGGCGACCTAATCAGCAAGCAGGCCGTGCTGTGCCACCGCGTGCTGCGGCTGTCGCGCGCGCTGGCGGACGGCGGCGCGCTGGGCCCGCGCGAGTGGCGCTCGCTGCTGCTGCTGCTGCTGGCGGCGGCGGCGGCGCTGCTGTCCCCGCCCGCGCCGCACCACTCCGCCGCCGAGCAGCTGTGCGAGCGCGTGCTGTGTGTGCTCTTCGAGGTCTGGATACTGGCGTGTCACAGGTACGACATACAACACAACTGTAAATTGCCATCCAACGTGGCAATGCTGCCAGTCTTCTGGGCACGTTTCCGGATGACAGCGATGCGGAGGAATTCTTCGACGCCTAAGCGTATCTTGTTTTTGTATATGGTTAGGTTTAGTTGTTTTCATGTTTTTATTAATATTAAGAACATTTGAACTTACAAATATATTACTAAAGTGTAAAGACATTAAGAGCACCAAACCCACTCATGACAATGCCCTTTGCGTTCCTTTTGAACAATTCCTCAACTGTGACAGGTTGTGTTGTGTCTGTGTTTAGAATAGGACAGAAAACATTTATTGGACACAGACTCAACTCAACAACAAAAACACACATTATAAAAAGAAAGACAAACAAAAAAATTAAATAAAAAAATCGGGTTGCACTTCGGGAGTGAAAACTTGAACAATAACGTTGTGCATTTTTGAATCATCCGTCTTACGAATTTTCGATCAGGTTACGTGTCCTGACGCGAGTTTAACATTTTATACCCATCCAAAGAAAAGTGCTCAACGCCGCTAAAAAAGTTTTCACTTTAAAAATAAATAATGGTACTTACAGCAAAAAAAAAGAAGTAAAAAATAACTTTAATTTCGGAAGTCGTTGTATTTTTTTGTAAAAAGTTTTTTATTTTTCACTTTTTAGGGGTACCCCACACCTAACAACACCACTGCAAAATCGCAGAAAAGTAAAATACGCAATTTCGATTAAGTACTTGGATGACAAAAACCATCATCCAAGTAAACGAATTCCAGCTATTTCGATTTAAAATCCAAACTTTGTAACCGATTTTGATTACATTTAGATGGGATCAATCTGCAAGATATATATAAAAATTCGTGTTTTCAAATCGGTTCTTAATTGACGGAGTTATGAGGTAACACATACAACCGAATTTAGAACCTCCTCCTTTTTGGGAAGTCGGTTAAAAATGCGAGGAAATTAAAATGCAATTACTTTTCAAAATCAGTGTCGAACAATATTTAACCAACAAGAATAATAATTCCCGCGTAAAAGTGTTCATTTTTTATTTCAATATACACTATAAACATCTTTGAACTTTCTATTTGCAAGCTAGTTCGAAATTTAAATAAAACCTTTGATAACTTACCTACCTCCTTGGTTGCCATGTTCCGCAATATAAGATCGTTCCATTTTTAAATTAGATATGAGTTTAGTATGTAATTTATTTCGCAGCAAAACACGACAGATATGGATTTGGAGAGTTTTGATTTGAGAGTTTTTTGAAGAATGTTGTCAAAATAATGCTCACATTTCCAAGCATGTTTGAGAAAAAGAGTTTTCACTTAAAAAAAAAAGAATGGTACAGTAAAATAGTGGTGAGCGTGGCAATGTTTTGTATAATATAGTAATGTGGTATAGATGTTTCCCGGTGCCGCCGCTGTGGCGCACGCTGCGCGAGCAGTGCGTGCGCTGGCGGCACCGCGCGCCGCTCACGGAGCAGTGGGCGCGCGCGTCGCTGGCGCTGACCGCGCGCCTGCTCAAGCACATGTACGGCCCGCTGTTCCCCGTCATGCCTATCAGTAAGTAACCACCTAAACATCATCATCTGCCTAGCCTTTTGCCAACTACATTGGGGTCGGCTTCCAGTCAAACCGGATTCAGTTGAATACCAGTATTTTACGTGGAGCGGCTGCCCACCAGACATCTACAACCCATTAACTGAATAACACGGTATTTCTTGGCAAGACTGGAGTCAGTTTAACTGGATCCTGACAATCCTTAACGACTGCCAAAGATGTACAAATGACAGCTGGGACCAACAGCTTAACGTGCTTTCCGAGGCACGGAGGAAACTCGATATGTTAAGATGGACACCCATCCACAGACCAACCTTGGCAAGCGTTGCTTAACCTTGAAGATCGACCCGTGCGGCTATTTGCTATTTTATTTTATTTTTAGCCTATTTTGTTCCACTGTAGGGCAAAGGCCTCCCTTTCTTCCTATCATTCTTCTCGACTCTGGGCTAATGTGGACCAATCTAGACGGCAACAAGCTCGTCCCGCCATCTTCGCCTGGGTCTGCCGTAATGCCGCCGGACATTTTCTGGGACCCACATTGTGGTTGCTTTGGCCCATGAATCGTTTGACATGCGGCATTGAAGTCAAGAGCAAACCCAACTCAATAAAAAGTAAACCAGCACTTTTTGAAAGTCACAGTTCTACACAAGGCAGTCTCCCAAAACACCGGCCACTAACACAAAAACTGATAAGAACTTTTATGTGGTTCTGTATCTATAGGGAGTGGTTAAAACCCAAGCGCAGTATTAAACACTTGGTTACAGTGAAATTGTAACCAAGTGTTTAGTAAATAGTTTGCTGTGTTCCTCAAACTGCCCTTTCCGGTCTAGCGCCGCGGTAACTTTTCAGTCGAACAATTCCGAAACGAATTTTTTATATATTTTCTGCTATAAAATCGGGAAACGAAGTATCAAAAATTGGAGATCCAAGGAGACGAAGACTGCTTAAGTATTAAATTTTAATAATGATGGTAATATTAGTATGTTATGACTTACCCAGGTGAAGAGGACGCCAACCTGATCCCCGCGGACATGAGCGCGGAGGCGGTGATGCAGAGCTGGTACCGCATGCTGCACACCATCGGCAACCCCGTGGAGCTGTGCCGGCCGCACATCATCAGTCAGACGCCCGACTTCTTGCAGGTTCCATTCCTATACACCAACACTAGCTATTTCCCGCGACTTTGTACGCGCATAAGCATATCCTATTTTTCCGTTCCAGTAGGAATTTCGGGGACACATAATTATACCTTCCTCTTGTATTACTATATCTATTGCTGAAAACTGCATTAAAAACCATTGAAGAGTTCCAAAGATCAAATTAAATATGTAAAGACAACTTCATTTTATACTATGTAAGGAACAAGATTATTGCCGAATGATAATAATAGTCTGTCTAACTAGGCATCGCTGCTAGTGTGCATGCAAACAAAAATGCACTCCCTTTTCTACCACTATCACACGACCAGAGAGAGACGTGAGTGTTAAACTGCTTTCCGAGGCACGGGAAATACCGAAACCGAGGACCTCAGGATCAGTAATAGTACATTACTGCAGTGGCCAGTTAAAGAGGACGAACGTGTAAATGTGGGCCGAGACGTAAGTCCATCAATGCCTAGTTGTGGCCAAGGCTTGTATTGTACTATTCTCAAATAATGCGCGGAAGTAAAAACTTACTTAGTTACTTTTTTAAATCAATGACAAACAACCAACAACAATAATTATTCCCTAACCGTGAGAAGCCAAAGACAAAAAAAAAACCCGCGTTAAATTGTTCATTTTTTATTTAAATAAACAGCTTGCTATTTTTCAAGCCAGTTCGAAATTTAAATAAAACCTTTGATAAGTTACCTCCTAGTTTGCCATGTTTCGGAGTAAAATATCATACCATTTTTAAATTACACGACAGATATCAGTTTACTATGTAATTTATTTGGCCGCAGAACACAACAAATATGGATTTTCATAAAACTTTTGCCGGCCGCTGTTCGGAGTTAACCGATCATCATGAAACTTTGTACACATATTCTTGGAATTATTAGAAGTAACATAGGATACTTTTATTTAAAAAATTACACGCGAACGAAGTCGGGGGTAATTAATAAATATGATGTTTTATAATACTTTAATGTTTTCTTGAACCAGTAATATGTGATACCCTTCCCCCGTCAGTACTCAATAACTAGCGAGGAGGGCGCGCGCGAGCCCAGCCAGCACCCGTGCCTGCAGGCGCTGCCCGCCATCTTCCACAAGGCTATGAAGGGCATCGCCGCGCACGTCGACGCCTTCCTCGGTACGTGATGCTCTACCTCAAGTGCTGTGGGCCGGGAGGGGGGGGCTTGCTTACACATATTGCACAGCTTGGCCAGATTCTAAAGGGGTGATCCATCAGCGGGCCGGTTTATCATACCGCGGTCTAAAGATTACAAACATACAATGCGTTTCAAATAAGAATAGGAATGTCAATGACCTCTATCTGTCAAATGTCTCTTGAAAAGTTCGATTTGCATAGAAAACTTAGTTGCGTATCAGTAACGGTTTATTTTACTTTGTCTTAAATCAAATATAAATATAAAACATTCGATAGTACTAAATTAGCTAAATATATTTTGTAATTAGTTAAAGTCAGTATTACTTACTTAGTTATTTTAAATCACTCAATATTTGTAAATAATAATTAAAAAATAATAATCTTGCTTTGCTCACCCTACCTAATTGGTTACAATTGACAGCTATGACGTCATAATATGGCGCTAAGTCGATCCTATTCCTTTTTAAATCGCATTGTACACGAAGAGCCACCGTGCCAAACCGCGATACTTTAAAGCCGCGGTTTTGTAGGCGCTCCATTAGCGCCTTATACCCTTGGAGCGCCGGCTCGCTAGCGTTCCAGCGGTTTTACTTGCCAATGGATCACCCCCTTAATAGGGATTCTCTTCCTGTGATGGTACTTTATGGCCGTGAGAACGAACTCTAAAATGTTTCTTTTCGTTTGATTAGCCTGTAGCTGTACCAATGTAGGTAATGTGACATGAAAATTTCGTATTGTATTTGTTGCGATAATACGACGTAATAGCCGTATGTGGTAAACCGGTGATTCATTTTGAATTTCACAATTTGCGTCGCGTCGCGGTCATCAAAAAATAACTTAGTCCATATTCTAGATATATTTTAGTGTGTATACCTAGGGCAAGATTATATGCTGTAAGCAACGACTACGGAAGGAAGCAACGAGGATGGAAAAGTTGAACAGTTGGGGAATGACCGTAAGGCGTTTTGGTTGCACATTTCTATACCATACATTCTGGACTTTTTGACACTATACACAATATCACTATACAGTTCGAACCACAGTTCTTTGCCGCTCGGAAGTTAGGCTTTTGTGTCGACCGCGCAGTTGCAATCACGTAAACAAGTGTTACGTCGTAGAATATTTTTACACGTATCTATACCAATATTATAAAGCAGAAGAGTTTGTTTGTTTGGTTGAACGCGCTAATCTCAGGAACTACCGGCTTGAATTGAAAAATTCTTTTTGCGTTGGACAGTCCATATATCGAGGAAGGCTATAGGCTATATAACATCACGTTATGACCAAAAGGAGCGGAGCACTAATGAAAAAAGTGACGTAGACAACGTTGCACGGGTCAGCTAGTAACAACCAATAACAAGGTCACAACACAACAAACATACACCACAAAAACTCAAATCAAACAGTATGAAATAACCACAATAACTAATTTGAAACAATAACAACGTGTAACACTTTTCGCATCAACAGTCGTGTTGCATAGATCAAGCGGGATACAAATATGCATCGAACGTATACGAGCGACTGAGACCGCATTATACGGCGCCATTTTGCGCACCGCGCATGCGCTTTCATATGGTTTTTGACATCCTGCGCAATCAATTACGACTTCCTTCAAAGAGGTAATCTTGCCTGGTTTTAACTGTACCCAGATTCTTGCTGCTATCACAGGAAGAGTATCAACACCTAAGCCCGAATTTATAATTCGAGATAATTTGAATCCATCGCCACCAAGTCAAGTATCGACTTGCCTTGACATGGATTTTAAGTTTATTTTGCGAACAACAACTACAAAAAAGAATATAAACAATAACAAAATAGCTATGGATTTTTAACTCTGTCTTGTGTGACATAGAGTTTGTTCTTCCAAAATTTGAGTATTATCTCGAATTCTGAATTCAAACACAGCTGAATTACTGCTTTGCTGCCTTTTAATTGCTCATAATGTTGGCATATTAGGCAGAAATCAGGATTACTTTGGGCTTGTTACTTAAAATTGTGATTGTTTTCAAAGTGAACCTTTTTTTGTTGAAAATTTTAACATTTTAAATCCGTATTCTAGAACGTGAACCACAGATTTCAATTTTAAAGACTTTTTTGATTACGTGATTCCTACCAAATTAAGTTTTTAAATGGTTCGTTTCGATCAAGAATGCGGGCTTTGAATTTAACTCCCTTTCTAAATTGAGAAGTCGAAGTTGAGAATTTGTCAAACTTTGTCATATAAATGAAGTTTGAAGAGTCCTAAATTAAATTTTCTCAATTTAGAAACTGGATTAATTCTGTTTTGGGTTGCACAGTAGTGTGAATAAAATAGTGAGCACATCAACTAACCAGCTTTAAGACAATTTAGGCAATCCACGAATATTGCTACAAATACTATAAAATCTTAATAAGGTGAGTCCCAAGACGAGTATTATTTGAATTTAGAATTCGAGATATTTATATAATTTCGGAAGGACATACTCTAGGACAAAGTTGAAATTCCAATGTACTACATACTTAATTTTAGAGCATTTATAAATTATAATATACACTTAAAAAAAAGAGCTTAAAATACAAAATGTTAAAGTCGATTCTTGAGTTGGTAGCGATGGATTGTGATTATCTCGAATTATAAATTCAATTATAAAAAATAATACTTACTGGCCACAGGTTTATTCGTTTTCTATTTTGGGGGTTCTTGAAGCACTGTGTAAGATCCCACCGTTTTGTCTATTTCCATGAACCTGTCACACAAAATTATATCATACACATTATTACCTATATATTTCTAGCTTATATTATGCAGGATTAGTAAATACATAAAGTGTATTTCTATGGACATAGAGGAATGGGCTGAGGTCTGAGCATTTCAGCAATGCAACATCGTCGTAAATTGCGCCAGTGAAATGAATACGGTTAGAAAAGTTCAGCTCAGTTCATCTCTCTATGTCTTTGGTTTGATGAGCAACGGAATCATTTCTCGTCTTAAAACTCCATTTTTTCACTATTCTGCTCCCTTATTCTTCAGGAGAGATGATTTAAGTATTAAATAGGGTTCATTTGATACAAAAATAACAAGCTTTTTATGCCGATTTCATTTGCATATACAAGACTTCATAAGTTGAACACACGAACGTAAATATTTGGGAAAGCAAACATATACTTTTGATTCAAGAGTTTTTTCTCCGTCGAGCCCAGATCCTGCTGTCCACAAATACAAGACTAGTTCATATCGAATATTGTAAAAAAACTAGCTGTCACGGGACGCCCGGCTGATGTGAAATAACTATTTTAATGTTAGACTTCATAATAATTAATAAAATTCTTATAAATGAGTTCCAAAGTTCGCCGTTTCTAACAGGCGGCGTAGTGCATCACGACATGATAGCTTCATTTCCGTCACGGCATACGAGTTGAATTTACTGCCAAGGCGCGGCAATACTGTTCCATATCAAAAAAATCTAGGCAAGCGTGCTCCATTGTCGACCATAATCATTGAGATGGTGGTCAATCGCAAGCCTATCAATAAATAAAACTCTTTTCTTGGTTATCAAATGAGCCCTACTAGTTTTAAGGCATGTGTAGCACAGTAGTGTACCATAAGTAGTGTGCCGTGGGGTTCAGGGCGCGGCTCGGAGCGCTGGTGGGGCGCGGGGGGTGGGGGCGCGGGGGGCGCGGGGGGCGCGGAGCTGGACGACGCCGAGCTGACGCCGCCCGCGCACCGCCGCCTTGCCAAGTCCTTCAGCGTGTCCGCCGCGCGCCCGCGCGACAAGCTGCCCGAACGAAGTAAGGACTCACAAACATATGGGAACCGTTTTGTTTCTACATCATATTATATAGTCAAAACTTGTCCACCGGTACAGGTGTGGACTCGTGTCGAACAGTTTGGTTATCACTCACAGTCAGTCTATTCTGTAAACATCTTATCGTGAAAATTGTGCAATCTTACTGTGTCCCAATGATGGGCAAAAGCCTTCCTATATCTTTTTCGACACTTTTTTTGCCCCACCTCGAACCAGCTTGCGTGGTGTAAGTCCTGGTCACCTCATAACCACTATCGTAGCTGTCATTTGTTTTTAAATAATGCGCAGACTGGTGGACGGAACGGTAGAGGATTCTAATTTATCAAATACAATAGCTATGCAATCGAAATAAGGTATATATATTTCAACGCTTGATGATCCAGAGAAAACTGCGCTGCGTTGCTCCGAGGTCGATCACCGAGCATCGAAATATATTTCTTATTTCGATTGGATAGCTAATAATTATTCACTTAACAAATTAAACATCCTTTGCCGTTCCGTCCGCCAGTCTGCACAGGCCATAAGACAATTTCTAAGTGAGATTTTAACAGAATATCACTACTGTCCTCAACATTGCGACTGTTGCGAGTGCTGATCAAACAGCTTCAGTTGATGTGTTTATTTATTTACTATTTATGTAAAGATATAACATTATAATAATTAGGGCAAAGGTTTTTTTATGGATGGAAAATCATCAAATAACTCCTCGCACTTTCGGCGAAGCAGAAGGGAGTGCCAGACTCGTACTGACTAAAACCCATCCGTGTTCCTCATAGTGCCCTTTGCGTTCCAGGGCCGCGGTGACTCTTTCGAATAAATTCCGCAGACTGCAAAGGTATTGCTTAATTCTAAAGAAAATTGTAGATAATTGAAAACAAAACGGTTTCCATATCAATCTGCACTGTACTGTACAAGATCCTTAAAAATATTTGTATTTTATTATTGAACATATTTATAAAATAAAAGGCCTTTAAATGTAAATGTTTCAAAATCATTAAGTTGTAGAGTCAATATTTGTAGTATGTATGGTTCTAAGGTTATAGTTATTTCCATTTAGGTAGGTGTATTCAATATTAAGTTTTTTGCACTTGTTTGATACTAGCACTTAAAACTGTGTGTGGTGAGTTTTATTTCGTTTGATATCTATCGCTTTTTCAAATTCCTTTATTTTTTGAGTGCATTTATTTTCTCGTGGGTTGCTAATTATTTTTTCTTTTTACCAGTAGAGGTTTTTAAGTTTTAGTAATCAATGCTGTCGTATTAGTAGTTTAATAGTTTTATTTTAATTTTCAATTCATTTTACATGAGGTGTTTTTTTATTTATATTAGAAACGGCTGAATCTTATAATACTTTTTAAACAAAAGACATAACTACATCAACAATAAAAAATAGAGTATGAAGAAAATTACACCAAAGTATGAAGAAAATTATTCTCAAATGTAATACATACATAAATCTACTTTTTTATCACTAAGTAGTTTTTTCTGTGTATTCTCCTTAAAATAGACTCATTTAAGTCCGTTCAGTTGGCAAAATTCACATGCTTTATAAAATAAATAAAGAAAGTTTACTATAATAGTCGTGTGCGCGTGCGCAGGTACTCCGCGCACGTCGCTGATTGGTCTCACGAGCAGCCGCCCGTCCAGCGTGGTGCCCACCACGCCGCCCAACTCTATCTCATCTCAAGGTAAATTTAATGTAGATTTTTTCTAACACTGTTTATCCAAATACAGCTTACCCCATCTCGATTTTCCCTCAAATTTTCCGATTTTAAAGCGAATCTTTATTATGAGCGTTAATGTCGTACGGACAATACTAAAACATCCAGTTAATCCGCCAGATAGGTTTCTAAAAATATTGGACACACGACGTATTTATTTTTTCACGTAAACAAAAAAAAATAGGCTAGTTTCCATCATCATTAGAGTATTGAAAAATTATGGATACATGTCCATTATGTTTCAATACTCTAATATTTTTGTTTTTGTAAATCAATGTATATTTGCAAAGATAAAACGCATCAAAACTTGGGAGTGGGGGCTCGTGACGTCACAACCTGCTAAAAATTATGGCATGGCGTGACGTATTGAGAATTTTAAAAGCGTCGTAACTTCGTCAATTTTGGTTCCCGTAACAAAATAAAAGATACGGGTCAAATATTTTTTGATAATCCAAGTGACGGACTAATAGGAAATATGCATGCGATTTTTTTATTTGCAAAATGAAATACTTATTAGCTCTAGAAAACAAGCATGAAATTATTTTTTTAATACCTTCATCAGCCATGAAGTCGTAAAGCTTCAAAGATTACAATTAGAAAGAGAAGTCCGATATGAACTTTGACGTCAAATTCCATGACGCCTATACAGCTGCCATATAAAACAGCGTTTTCGTGAGAGGGACAGATATATTTGTTTAAAATAGTTATATCTCCTTTATTTTTCGAGCAATTTCGATTCATTTTTCACTGTTAGTATTATATTTTTGCATATTTTCAGATAGAATGTGTAGATAATAAATATTTTTATCATGCATATTCCCTATTAGATTTTTTCATAACACAGCCTATTGACGCACTGTAGCGTTGAAAACTTGTTGATACACTTATCGGAAAGTGACGTCACAAGCCCTCACTCCTGATCTTTGATGCGTTTTATCTTCCTCAATTTCTATTATTTTGATAAAGCTAAAATTACGTGTCAAAAATTTTTGGATTTTTTCTGACGGACTCATTACATTTTTTAAAATGATAATACTTAATTGTACACTCGTACCTGAAACTTAGCTGAATGTACAGTAACCAGCACATCAAGTTACACGTAACTGCCAAATTTTCCCAATCAAACTTGAACCTAATGCTTCAGCGATAAAGATTAAAATCTATTAAAGAAATTTGGGTTGGTGTAGCTGGTGACTGTACATTCAGCATCCGTACATAAGCTAGACAATAGTTATACGTATGGTTCTATAGTGAAAGTGGTCTCATAATGATAAGTACAATGACTCCTTTTCTGGTCTTGCATTACTACAAGCTTTTTATTAACTTGCAATGTAGGTATGTTTGTTTGTCCGGGTGGAATCTTGCAACTGAATTTAATTTAAATCAGTTAGCTTTAACCGATTGAGCTGAAATTTGGTGTACACGCTTCTTTTGGATGACAATGCATGCGTAGCTACGTGGCGTCATTATAATTCCAATATGGCGGATCATCTAAGATGGCGGACTAGTTATTTTGTTTCTACACTACCACAGTATGAGTATCAAATGCAAAGGCTTGCTGAGGGGAGAACAAGAAACTCATGCAATGTCACATTAAATCCAAAGTATGGGGGACCATGTAAGTATACAAAAGCCTGTTTCAAAAAAGGTTTTTTTCTAACACTAACTTATTTTTGTTGCACTGTAGTTCCCGAGACAAACTGTTTCCCAAACAGCTCGAACTTCACAATAACTTTTATTACAGTAGGTGAATCTGAGAAGCCGCCACTGACGCCGCTCCGCCCGAAAGTGAACTCCATTTTCCACCTGTTCGGAGAGTGGCTCTTTGAGGCGGCTCTCATTGGTACCACACCAGCTTACAATAACCAACGTGAGTATGCACATACACTGCGTCTTATTCTTTGCGATGGATTGTGTGACGAGCGATACCTATGAGACACGCTGATAGGACAAAATGGAAGAAAAAATGTGTTTCGCCGACTTGTGGTCGGCGTAACGTGGGATAAGGGCAGGAAGATGATGATGGCTCAAATTAAATCAGGGTTTCTAGAAACGACGTACACCAGGTGGCAGCACTGAGGCGTCAGGTCCAAGCACCTGTCAAAACGCTTATATTTTTCTGATATTAGTTAAATTTGACATAAACATGACGTTGTCATGTCTTCAAAGTTGCGTTTTATAAGAACAGGACCTCTCCATTCAGAGGTGGTATGAATTTTCCAGGAAACCCTCATTCTGTTTGCTCAATATTGAGAAATCTGTACAATATTATCATTCATTGGGCTTTTTAAAGTCCTGGAAGGTGGAGTTAGTTTGCACGACGGAAAACTGAAGAGGTGTCGCATGTCCTATGAAGGTCGCTCCAGACTGACACTACGTTTGGGATGAGTGAAGAATGACCCGATTAGACAGCGTCCAACCTGAGTCCGCAAGTGGTTAAGAGATTTCCAAACTTAGACTTAGTCATCAAAGTCTCATGTCGGTTCAAAGGCAGACAATGCCTTAGGCATTCATGGCGAGGCAGGTGCATTGTTTAACCAGTTGGAAGCACAATATCGAAAAAAAAAAAAGATTAAAAAGAAAATGTGTTTGTTGCGTGAATAAATACAGACCAATCGAATAAATTAGTAATTGAGGGTATTTGTGATAATGTTAGGTTTAGATTATGCAACTGTGTATAATGTTTCAGAGCGCACGGAAGGCACGCCACCACCGCCGTCGTTGACTGATGCTGCGTACAAACAGAATATGCTCGCCTATCAGCCAGGTACGTAGAATAAATAAAAATAAATAAAATATTTTATTTCGGATAACAAAGATCCATAGTAATATACTCACATTGGAAATGTAACAAAAAACGGAAAAACTAAACAAAATTAAACAGAATAGAATATATCTTTATTATGTACACCATATAAGTTACAGAAAAAAATTGATGAAGAAAACATTACATAGGGTGACACAATGGGCGTATCAGCCAGGTACGTAGAATAGAATACTCTTTAATATGTTCACCATAATTATAAGTTACAGAAAAAAAACAGATGAAAAAAAAACATTATATAGGGTGACACAGTGGGCGGCCTTATCGCTGACAGCGATCTTTTCAAGACAACCTTTGGGTGGATTTTAAAGAAAAAGGAAATACAGTACTGTAGGTAGTCTTAGGTGTACGATTTATTTGACTAAAAACATGTTAGATAAATAAATAAACAGTTATAAAATAATTATGAAACAACAAGCATAGAACCCAAGTAAAAACGATCAAAGAGAAAGGTAAGTGATGTTTAATCATTGTTTTAAAGTGGACAAAGATTGAGCACGTCTTACTGACTCGGGCAATGCATTCCATAGCCGCACCACTTGAACCGTAAAAGATTTGTCGTAGAAGCTGGTGGAATGCATCGGAATCTCTAATCCCAAGTTTTTCGACTCCGTAAAATTGTAAAATATCGCGTGAAATTGTAAACTTATTTTTCTAAATAAGACACGGATATATTGGAAACTATTGAATTTGGATGGGATTGATTGTATACAAAACGATTTTTTTATGATATATCGAGAAATTATAAAAAAAAAACATACAACTGAATTGATAACCTCCTCCTTTTTAGGAAGTCGGTTAAAAACTGGGAAAACAGGGGTTAATTATTCATTACATATCCTAAAACGTCCCCTCTGTGACGACCATTGTGGGGGGGAGTGGATCATAATACAATATGCGGGTCCAGTGCCAGTAGACTAATGACCCGGTGTAGGCCGTGGGAATCTGTTGCATGTGGTACACACAGGACCGGTCGTTGTCGTTACACTTGGGGGAGGCTGATGGCCAGTGGCAGCAGAAGTCACACACGCAGCCGCAGCTCGGCAGCAAGTGTATGACGGGTTACAGGGTTGTAGTCACTACGATAGACCCTTCCGCCGATCTCAGGGCGGAGGAGATTCAAGAAGATTTCCACTACAAATAGGCTTAAGACCAGTGGTGACTGACTGAAATTGTGATTATAATGGTGGGTTTCGAGAGGTTGTGGTCGTGAGTTCGTCATTCAAGGAGTATGTACGCAGGTCGCGCGGAAGCCCTGGGCACGCTGTGCCGCGTGCTGTGCTCCAAGCAGTGCCGCGAGGAGGTGCTGGCGCCCTACCTGGCGCGCTGCTACGCGGCGCTGCACCGCGGCCTCAGAGACCCGGCCACTGCTGCTGCGGTCGTCTATAACGCACCCGATATCTTCAGGTAACCATTATCTGTCTACCTTTTATTGGGATTTAATGGCCTGGCTACAAAGGTCTTTAAGTCAACTCTTTAGCTTTTTATTAAATTAAATAAATTACTTTGTTTTGTTACCAATGTCTGGGCTGACCTTTTTCCACTTATAATTCAGGCTCCTTATCACAGCAGAAGCGAAAACAGAAATTACAGGGATTTTGAGTGAGGTCACTAAAGTTGCGATATATTGCGGTTTGGATCCCAGTCCAGGTATCACTTTTTACATGCATCAGCCACCATGTTCTTTCGTTCAATTATTACACATCAGCAATATAACAGCAATGAAGGACCGTTTAGCAGATTGCACTTTCAACCAGTGGTTGGCTTATGGCCCGATTTTAAGTACCTACGTCTTCAAGTATTAGCGCTATTCGCTTTTATGTCTTTGGTGTCCCTACCAATGCCCTTTGCACTCCAGGGGGGCTAGTCTCTAAGCTCGAAGTCCGCAGTTTCGGGCTTAGTTGCGGGCGTATTCTAGTCCATATCACCTACGGACTTACGATTAGTCCCAAACCCGAACTAAGAACGAAAGACTACACGATTTTACAGTAACTGTTAAATCGTGTTGTCATAAGTTATTATTTTTTATAGGCACGCGTTTGACCACTATCTCACCCAATGGTAAGCGATGATGTGGTCTAATTCTTACCGCATCATCGCTTACCATCGAATGCGCCCGCAATCAAGCCCGAAACTTCGGGCTTAGAGAGTATCCCCCCAGGACTGAGGTGACTCTTTCGTTTTGGATGAAACTTTGTACGCGGGTCCATGTCCTGTTAAGGACATACGATTATTTTTTTATCCCGGAAGTAAGGAAAGAACTACGTAAAATTATTTCACTCTTACAGATTGGACCTAGATGGCGTATTAGTCTTAGTTCCGGACTTCGTGACCGCTTTGGACCAGATTCTATCAGAAAGGGAGCCCAAACTGGAGTGCGGCTCCATAGACAAAAGGGAGTTGCGTAAGGCGGCTATCAGCGCTCTATTGTCTCTGGTCGCCTTTCCTTACCATTATAAGGGACTACCGGTGCCTGAGTTTCCGGGATGTAATGAATAGTAAGTATTATCACTTTGATAACCGATTATGATCCTGCCTCGTGACGCTCAGTTTTACTCCATGCGCCGATCACGAACGCAGCTCGTTATCGGAATTCCTTGAATTTTCTCAAAAAACTTTTGACATATCTGTAAAAATAAAAATTCTTCCTTCTTCGTTTTTCATTAAATTGTTTTTAACTTTTGCAGTTTTTCGAGCAGTAATTTTTTTTTTTCAAAAATCATCAACATTGGTGACTAGGCTAGTACTGCAATGTGCCATTCTGCTACTATCCCTGTTTTGAAAATTACACGGTACAGAACTAAAAAAAACGTTATCAAAGACTTACGTGTATGTGTGAGACTTTTTTTTTTCGAAGATTGGTAACAATGACAATGACAATGACCCGCGGCAAGATATACCTCATTATGCGTATCGGCAGTTCAAGCAGAGACTTCAGACGCGTTGGCCCTTCCACTATTGAGCGCGTTGTACTTTATTACCTTTCTAATATAATAACATTGCCAAACAAAACAGAACCTAATTAACACACCAATTGCCAAGCAAAATTGGTCCTTACAGTCTGTTTAATAAGGCTCATACAAAATTTCAGCGCCGGCATGACATTAGGCGACTTTACCCGTGGCAAGATATCCCTCATCTGCGTGTCGGCAGTACAAGTGGAGACGTCGGACGCGCTGGCCGTGCCGCTGCTAAGCGCACTGTACCTGTGCGTGCGGCACAACGCGCACGTAGCCCCCCCGCACAGCGCGCCGCCCGGCTCCACGCTGTCGCACTCCACGGACTATAAAGGTTAGTGGAATGTAGGGTAGGCAAGCAAGAGGCGATCTAATGACCGGCCCGTATTGACGGCCCGAGGTGCTCCACCGCAGCAACAGGGCTTCGCCCCGACACTGCTTGCCGCGCCCTCTAGAGGGTCGCAGCGACAACTACACGTAGGCAAGCTATTACTGCAGTATGAGTGTGATGGCTTCCAGCGAGTTCTTTTTACATTCTCGATCGCGTTAACGTTAGTTTATATCAAATGACAATTTGTTTGACGCAGTGGTTGAGCGTCGCGGGTTCGATTCCCACACAGTGTTATATTTGTATGGCGTACAGTTTCGGGTGTGGCTGTATGTGTAGGTTTGTGAACGCGCCCACGATACAGGAGGAATTCCTAGTGCGGGGCAACGTTTAAAAAAAAAATGGAAAACAAGGTTTTCCGTTGCTGTCACCAGAAGCGCTTATTCAGTTTCAAAATAAATGACGCT
This sequence comes from Ceramica pisi, assembly GCA_963859965.1. NCBI lineage: Eukaryota > Metazoa > Arthropoda > Insecta > Lepidoptera > Noctuidae > Ceramica > Ceramica pisi. Next base: position 2,522,937 of record OY982544.1, on the reverse strand, counting down.
ACCGCGATCGAAAACGCTAAAAAACTTGCACTAAGGCCAGCGTTAATACCCAACCATGTAAACTTATGTGAAGTGAACGTGAAGTTAGCTGTTAATCCATACAAACAAGATGGAATGACAGTACACTTCACGCTACCCCACCTAATTTTACTCAGTGAGATGTTGACAGAATGAGGGCTTTCTAAAATATCGAACACCAGGTGGCGGCACTGAGAAGCCAAGTCCCAAACACGCTGACATTTGTTAACGTCAACTTGACAAATGTCAGACAACAAGCGATTTGATAGGTATGTTAAGATAACGATTTATTTTTTTACCACAATTTATGGTACATTTAACATGGTATCAAGAACAACTACAGGTTAATCTGTACATTTTTTTAATAAACTGTACATTTTGAATTGTTTTATATACTTTCTTGTTCTTTGCATTGTCCTAACATATAGAAGCAATCAAAGATAATGTTACCATGATTTTTGTATCAAGTACATCATTTGATTTAAAAGAGTGTCCGTGGAGTTTCTGGCAGGTTCTTCTCCATAGAGATTACGCTTTGGAACGTGCAAATAGCTTCATCATCTTTTTTGGACCGACCGACCTTGACAATGGGCTTGTGTCCTGAAAAAATCTAATTAGTCCGTCAGTTAGATTATCAAAAAATATTTGACCCGTGTTTTTTCTTTTGTTACGTGAACCAAAATTTACGAAGTTACGACGCTTTTACAATTCTCAATACGTCACACCTTCGCATAATTTTTTGTGAGTCGTGACGTCACGAGCCCCCACTCGCGAATTTTGATGTGTTTTATCTTTGTCAATATTCATTGATTTACAAAAACAAAAAATACGTGTCCATTATTTTTCAATACTCTAACTGACGGACTAAATAGTTTTGCAATTTGTGGATGATGGAATCTAGCCTATTCAAAAGTGCCTGTAAATGGTCTAATTGAAATAAATGATTGAGTTTTGAGTTTTAATATTTATACTGTGGGAGACTGGGACCTGACTTCTCAGTGCTGCCACCTAGTGCACGATATTTCAGAAAACCCTCATTGACCGGCTGTTTCGCCCTTTCAAACAATCTGCCGAGCATTTTCACAACTGTGTTGGGATCGGCTTCTACTCTAACCGGAAACAGCAAAATACCAGTAATTTAGATAGAGCGACAGCTATCTCACGTAGATTTCACCCAATTATCCATACATTCGCCCTATGAAAGCACGTCGTGTCTGCTGACACAGCCTGTTGGTTTAAAAATGTTGAAATACTAGTAAGAATTGCAAAAATGTTGATCTTCAGTATCACCACCAGTTTCATAGCTTCGTCCAGTTTCCAAGTTGATCCACTGCTACTAAAGAGAAGGAAGGAAAGAGTGGTATCTTTCTTTCTTTCTAAACCACTGCTATCACACACACATGGTTGTGTAATAATCACGATGACGCACACACATTTACACACGCTACATTTATTTTGCGAGCTCACATTAAGATTATCAAATATTTTGGTCGCTTCTTTGTTTAAATAAGAGGCCCCTGCAAGCCGCTAACTTAAAGAGTTAGTTTTATCAGGTATATATTTAATAGTTTTTGCCAAAAATACATAATACTGACATACACAATTCAGGCAAAAAATTATTTGTAAAGTTTTACCCAAGAAATCTGAGTAATGTTAAATACAGTTCAATGATGACCAGGCGTCGGAAACGGTGTATATTAAGCAAACTTGAGCAAATAAAGTGACAGAGAGGTAGGGAGGAGGAATTATACTTCCTCTGAAATTCCAGGATATTAACTATGACTTAACAATCTTTTAGATTTTATAATAACGGTTTTTCAATACATTTTAATCGAACAAAACTGCGTCATGGAACAAAACTGCTGCGTTAACATTATTGCAACTTGTGTCACTACAAATCTATTAATTTACTCTTTCGATAAAAGTAATTAAAAAAAATAAAGCCCTCTTTACTGAAATTGTATCAATTTTTTTTTTAATGTATACGATACATTCTTCAAAACTAGAAAGTTAATAATGCATTTAAAATCCAATAAAAAATAGAAATCCCTTAATGATTACGACCGATTTCACGGCTGGGATTTCAGGGGAGGCGCCAATCACTCTATGCCACTTCCTTTGGTCCAGGTTAGGTTAATATTCTGTATAATTCGTTGGAAATATCTACGGAGCGGAGTTAGATCAGCTGATATTTCCTACGGATTTTACGTGTCCCGGTGCCTGATGGTCAGTGGTGCCTGATGGTCAGTGGTGCCTGATGGTCAGTGGTGCCTGATGGTCAGTGGTGCCTGATGGTCAGTGGTGACTGATGGTCAGTGGTGCCTGATGGTCAGTGGTGACTGATGGTCAGTGGTGCCTGATGGTCAGTGGTGACTGATGGTCAGTGGTGACTGATGGTCAGTGGTGACTGATGGTCAGTGGTGACTGATGGTCAGTGGTGACTGATGGTCAGTGGTGACTGATGGTCAGTGGTGACTGATGGTCAGTGGTGACTGATGGTCAGATGTGACTGATGGTCAGTGGTGACTGATGGTCAGTGGTGACTGATGGTCAGTGGTAACTGATGTTCAGTGGTGACTGATGGTCAGTTGTGACTGATGGTCAGTTGTGACTGATGGTCAGTGGTGACTGATGGTCAGTGGTGACTGATGGTCAGTGGTGACTGATGGTCAGTGGTAACTGATGTTCAGTGGTGACTGATGGTCAGTTGTGACTGATGGTCAGTTGTGACTGATGGTCAGTGGTGACTGATGGTCAGTGGTGCCTGATGGTCAGTGGTGCCTGATGGTCAGTGGTGCCTGATGGTCAGTGGTGCCTGATGGTCAGTGGTGACTGATGGTCAGTGGTGACTGATGGTCAGTGGTGCCTGATGGTCAGTGGTGACTGATGGTCAGTGGTGACTGATGGTCAGTGGTGACTGATGGTCAGTGGTGACTGATGGTCAGTGGTGCCTGATGGTCAGTGGTGACTGATGGTCAGTGGTGACTGATGGTCAGTGGTGACTGATGGTCAGATGTGACTGATGGTCAGTGGTGACTGATGGTCAGTGGTGCCTGATGGTCAGTGGTGCCTGATGGTCAGTGGTGACTGATGGTCAGTGGTGCCTGATGGTCAGTGGTGACTGATGGTCAGTGGTGACTGATGGTCAGTGGTGCCTGATGGTCAGTGGTGACTGATGGTCAGTGGTGACTGATGGTCAGTGGTGACTGATGGTCAGTGGTGCCTGATGGTCAGTGGTGCCTGATGGTCATTGGTGAATGGTGGGGTGCGTGTTGTAGCGCGCTCCGACAGCGGCAGCGCGGGCGGCAGTGCGGAGGGACACTCCCTCGATGACTTCGCCGCTGACGTTAGGGAGCTAGACCCATCCTCGCCTGTTTTCGGTAATTACACACCTTTTTGTTTGCGTTCCAAAGGGCGATCTATTGACAATTTAATAACAGACGTTCAAGAAACTCACCTTGTCGTTACCATCCCGACTCCAATTTCACAAGAAACGTTCAGATCACTCACTCTCCCGTTACCATACGACATACCAGTCAAGGACGTTTTTGACATATAATGGTCTAGTAACTTCGAGAAGGACTTATATTTCTGTATAAAATGAAAGATTAACTCTGTATGCAAAGCACTTTCGGGAACGTAGGTTGGTTACTTAGCTATGTCGGCGTTACGGGAATCGTCAAATCAAAATGAGTACTTGATTTACTTCGTGTTGGAGTTAGTTTATTAAAAATAAATTACAGAGAGCAAGAATGACAAACGACCGACCGACATAGTTAAAAAGTTAAGAAACATTAAAAAATATTAATTTAAAAAGTATCTTAACAAATAGTGTTTGCAAAAAAACCCTGTTGTATAATAGCTATCAGTTGATGAGACATGCTTTCTCGCAACATGAAATGATGCTTAGGAGGTTGGGTTTGAATACGGAGCCTGGTTATCTTGTACAATATTGAGTGTGATGTCAATATATTGCCCTTTTTAAAAGCACACTGTAAGCTCAAAAAAAGAACCTCGACGTTTTTATACGCACAGAGATAATAAAATATGCAAGCACTATTTTTTCGTGTTATATCGGGAAATATTAAAATTGGCAATTGGACTATATTTTCTACCCTCGCTCTTATCCTCGATCTCCCCTGATGGTAAGCGATGAGGTCTACGATGGAAGGGGCGAGTCCAGAAAATATATGTTCATACTTGCTTCACTTTTTCTTTAGAATTAAAACATTACAGCTAAAGTTTACAGTGTGCATCAACGCTTGTTTATGTCTTACTGTTTTGCTTGCCTTAATTTCGTGATATCACAGTACATTTCATTTTTGAACATTACTTTTTATTTTTTTAAGTACCTTTTTGACTTTCATTCAATGATTAATTGTATTAAAAAAATGTTTTTATGAATTTGAAAGTTTATATTATTACAAATTGATAGATTGTGTGTTTTATAAATGTTTAGGAATACTGTCTTAAATTACTCCATACAGTGCAGTCAGCAGCTAATCTATACATTTTATAGTAAATATAATATAAATTTTAGTACTGTAAAGCCTTGTTTACATGAAGAGAGTAACTCGACCGGCAGAAGTAGAGTATCCAAACGGACGCGAATCGACGTACGGACTCGTAGGTGACTCGCATTAATGTGTTCACACTGACTAAAATAAATATTTATTTCTAGAAATTGGTGTACAAATTCATTGAAAATACTTTTATCCACTAGATGAAATCGGCGTTTCCTATCCGATTACTCTGAGAATAATACAGCCCCGAAACGCATTCAGAGGCCCTGCAAGTACAGTTATTAATTGGCTAGATCATATAAAGACTAAGCTGAAGTTTCTTTAGTTTAGTTGTTACGTGCAATTGATCCTTAAAGACTTCAACCACAATAGGGAATATGCATGCGATTTTTTTATTTGCAAAATAAAATACTACTTATTAGCTCTAGTCATGAAATTATTTTTTAAATACCTTCATCATTTATTAAGTTATAAAGCTTCAAAGACTACAGTTAGAAATAGAAGTCCGATACGTACTGTGACGTCAAATTACACGACGACTATACAGCTGCCATAGAAAACAGCGTTTTTGCGAGAGGGACAGATATATTTGTTTAAAATACTTGTATCTCGTTCGTTTTTCGAGCAATTTAGATTCTAATTTCACAGTTAGTATTATTTTTTCCAATACTTTTAGATAAACTGTTCAGATCATAAATACTTTTTTCATGCATATTCCCTATTGACGGGCAGTTGACGGTCGGGCGTTTTGGGGGCTTTATGTAAACTTTGATGTTCAAAAACTCAGTCTAATTTGAGTAAATTACTTTTGTCTTTGAATTCAAAAGTTCCTGTAAATAAATAAATAAATAATTTTTGAAATAAATGTTTTGAGTTTGATTTTGACAAGCTGTGACGCACTGTACGGAGTGGCTAGGTGCTCGTGCCGTACGTAGTCCATGTGGTGTCACTTGCGAGTGCCGGCAGGTGCGGCGCTGGTGGTGCGCGCCACGTACCTGGTGTGCCACCGCCTCATCTCCTCGTGGAAGGGCGACCTGCAGGTGTCCCTGGCCGCGCTCGAACTGCTCTCTGGACTCGCCAAGCTGCACTCTTCGAAGCCAGGTCAGTTACTTATGTTGTGTAATAAACTATGAAGTTTGTAACACTATGCAATGTTGAATATTTTTTTATTTTTTATTTTTTTTTTATACAAAACGGGGAACTCTTGGTCTAAATCTCACCTGATGGAAAGTGATGATTAGGCCGAAGATGGAAGCGAGTTTCATCCGGAATCCTCTTACACAGAGGAACTGGCTATCATACCTCTAACTGCCGGAACACAACAATGCTGATAACATTGTTGTTATGGCGACAGACTTAGACATGATGGTGGTAGCTTGCCAGGCGGACTTAGAACAAGTCCTACCACCAACCAAACCGAGCAAAAAATTTGCCCCCGCTGGGAATCGAACCCGGGACCTCTGGGTCTGAATCAGGTGGTTTAACCACTAGACCACGGAGGCGGTTAGTGTCACCTGTTTAGCACCACCCGGGGACCACGTGTAGGGATTCGCTGAAGGGTATTCTCCTACGGACGCGGGTGACTCGGCCCCCAAAAATATTGCCTGTTAATTAATTGTAATTATGTCTTCTTCATCGATGTATTGTATGTTGCATGCTGTCTAGAATTTGTTATCGGTAAGTCATAGGATAATTTTTTTTTAACTTCGTCTCCCTTATACGAGAGCGGATTGATGATTCACTGACTATTTGAATAAAATATTTTTTTTTTTGGGAAAAGTTAACCTTCTTTTAACTGGATACATTTAGTCAAGCGTTATTTCCAATTATTTTATTCCTTCCAAATAATGGGTTTTTCGAGGCTCTCAAAATAGATGTTTGTTTCGGTTTGAAAAGTGGAAATAGTCGCTGGGAGCTAAATCAGCGGAACACCGCCAAAAAACCTTTTGAAGTGGTTACACGGTGGCGCTTATGATGAGTCAGCCAGAGAGATCGCGCGGGTAGCCTTTTCATTTCCAAATACCTATTCATGTCAAATGTGATTTATTCGCTTAATTAAGCTTAATCAGCACACGAAACTCACTTTTTAACGGACTTCCCAAAAAGGAGGAGGTTTCAATTCTTATGTTTGTTTTTTTTCTTATGTTTGTTACCTTCATAACTACGTCAATTATGAACTGATTTGAAAAATTCTTAGCAGATTGGTCCCATTTAAATTTTTTCAACATCGGTTACGAAGTTTGGATTTTAAATCGAAATAGCTGGAATTCGTTTACTTGGATGGTTTTTTGTTATCCAAGTAATCGAAATTGCGTATTTTGCTTTTCCACGATTTTGCAGTTGTATTGTTAGGTGTGGGGTACCACTAAAAACACTACAAAGTAAAAAATAACTTAAATTTCGGAAGTCGGTGTCAAAATACGAAGAAACTAACAAAAACACCGACTTCCAAAATTAAAGTTATTTACTTAGTGTTTTTTTTTATTTGGAAGTTGGTTGTATTTTTTTGTAAAAAGTTTTTTTTCCATTTTTTGTTAAAATTCGAGAGGTTTATCTGCTTTCAATGGGAGTCAAACACAAAATAAATGCCGCAGTTTGCTAAAACTTTGACAGTAGCCTACTAACAGATGGCATTTGACGGCAGCTCTGATGCTTTTAAAGTTATTGCTCATTGTCATGTTGACCGCAAATAAACTCTTTTTCTTTTTTTCTTTCTAAATATTCAAAAAGTCACTGACTTATCTAACCGCCCTAGTATTTACTTTAAAATTCAAGGCAAAAAATCCTTTGCCGTGAACTATTGCCAATGTAGGTTAGTCCCAACGATAGGAGTCTAGCTTATCCTTCGATCTTTTATCACTTAGTCATCTCATTTACCTTTAATTAGATCAGTTTATATTATGATTACCCAAATATTTACTTACATGTGTATTACTTTATTTATGTATTGTACATTTCAAGTTTATTGTGTTATTAACTTTTGCACACAATGTCTACATCTCTTTTATTTGGCTCTCCTTTCGCAGGTATGCTGGAAGAGATTTCTTTAGAAATGCATCACCTTTACCTTTCTGTTTCCATTTTTTTATATTTGTGTGTACATAAATTGGTAAATAAATAAATAACCCAGAGGCGATCGAGCGCAAGCGCGCCGTGCGCTGGATCTGCGACTACATCACCGTGCAGTGCAGCCGGCCGCCGCAGGCACACTCGCGCGACCTGCACTCGTGCGTGGTGGCCGCCTACTCGTGCCTGAGCGCCTGGCTGTGCCCCGCGCTGCTCGCCGACCAGGAGTGCATCGCCACGCTGCTGGAGGTCGTCGAGCTCGGCATATCGGGCAGCAAGAGCCAAGGTGACCTCCTTACTCTTGTGTTAGCCTGGTACTGAATCCGACTAGGACAACGCTTCTCTTAGTCGGAAATCAGTACTCTTGTAAACTTCTTTGTTATTATTTGGTAGCTTCTGCCATATTAATATATTTTTTAAGCAGTTTTTATGAAGAAAAGTAAGACCAAAAGTTTGTACGAACACATTGTTTTTTTTTATTTTTATTTAAATCATATTATTACAGGAAAACCCGGTGAACCGCCAAAAATGAAGGACGAGAAGGAACTGAAGCCCGTGTCTATGAGAGTGCGAGATGCTGCCGAGTCTCTACTCATGTTAATTTTGGAACAGGTAACGTTGTATACGATTGTTTTTAACTTGACAGCATAACAACACGCCTGTATACTCTGAAAAGACAGAGGTGGTGGTAGAGGCAGACGTGTACCCATAGAAGACCCACAATTCGACAGTCATGTATAAATCCCATGTATTTAGGGAGCATGTCCCACATAAACATTCCACTGAATTCGGCCTGAAACTGACCAATTTTATATGGAAAAACCCATTAACAGCTATCCCAACCTAGGAGCCAGTAGTAGCGCTTACATCCTGAGACTCTAAACAAAGTGAATTTCTGTCAGCGTCGAGTGAATTTATATCAAGTCCAAATGCAAGAGATTGACCAAGTAACATTGCAGTAGTGCTTGTAAATCTCATTGTTAACCTTCCTAAAACCATTATCGCTTACAGAATGTTCAAAAATTCATTTTATTTTTATTTTATTTTATTAATTTTAGGAAAACTTACAGCTAATTACATAACAATATAAGGTAACAATATGTAAAAAATGGCCATTAACAAGTTTTCACTTATATTTTGAGAGAATAATAAAAACAAATTCACGAAAACAGCTAGCATGCGAATTGAATAATCACGTTCGATACAACAAAAAAAAAAAAAAAAACTCAAGACGGTGATCAAACACCAAAGAAGTGATGAGTCAAACTGTCTTTAACTTTTTTAACGCTGCTGTTAAATAAATCAAGCTCGAGATCCTGACACACCATATTAAACGTACGACAAGCTCTTAGGATATACGAGTTCTTTCTGTAGTTCGTTTTAACTTGAGGAACATGAAGGAGACTCGATCTGCGAAGAAACGCACACGGCACACGAAGTCCGATCTTGCTTACCAGCTCAGGGACATCAGTAGATCCGTTCATAATCTATCTAAGAGTTTGTTTGTTTGGTTGAACGCGCTAATCTCAGGAACTGCGGGTCCGATTTGGAAAATTCTTTCAGTGTTAGATAGCCCATTTATCGAGGAAGGCTATAGGCTATATATCATCACGCTAAGACAAATAGAAGCGGAGCAGTAATGGATAATGTGACGCAGACGAAGTTGCGCGGGTCAGCTAGTACTGAATAAAAATGTGAGATCCGCAACTTTTCTTCGCTCGTGTAGTGGCAGAAAATGAAACATGTAGTATTAATATGATGAAAGGGGTTTATAATCTAACCACAAACAATTTTTCTTCTGCAACCCAGCAAATAGGCAACGGTGGCAATGGCTCATCGTGGTGCCGCCTGGACGAGCGCTGGCTAGCCGAACTGGGTCACGGCCGCCTACGTCACTTCGTGGCCGACGGGAACATACTGCTGTCACTGTTGGAGGAGCCGCTCAGCAACAGTCAGGAGCCACAGCCCACACTTGTTGGTGAGTTATGATGCCCTGGTACAGGTGGTTAAGGTTCGCTATGGCTTCGGTTAGATCACGGCTGCTTACGTCACAACGAGGCCGACGAGAACATACTGCTGTCGCTGTTGGAGGAGCCGCTCAGCAACAGTCAGGAGCCACAGCCCACACTTGTTGGTGAGTTATGATGCCCTGGTACAGGTGGTTAAGGTTCGCTATGGCTTCGGTTAGATCACGGCTGCTTACGTCACAACGAGGCCGACGAGAACATACTGCTGTCGCTGTTGGAGGAGCCGCTCAGCAACAGTCAGGAGCCACAGCCCACACTTGTTGGTGAGTTATGATGCTCTGGTACAGGTGGTTAAGGTTCGCTATGGCTTCGGTTAGATCACGGCTGCTTACGTCACAACGAAGCCGACGAGAACATACTGCTGTCGCTGTTGGAGGAGCCGCTCAGCAACAGTCAGGAGCCACAGCCCACACTTGTTGGTGAGTTATGACTCGCTATGGCTTCGGCTAGCGAAGCTGGTGGCGGAAGCTATTTGGTAATAATGATGTGGCATCTCCTATCTCCGCAGTAATAATCCGCTGCGGCTGGGGGCGCTACGCGTGGTCGCTGAGCGCGCGGGGCGCGGCGCGCTCGGCCGGGCGCGGCTGTGGGGGGGCGTGCGCGCGCCCCGTGGACATGCGCGACGAGCGGCCCGCCGCCGCGCCGCACTGCCGCCCGCTGCCGCACGCGCCGCCCTGTGCGCTGTCAGTATCACACTTTATTATACATGCGCGACGAGCGGCCCGCCGCCGCGCCGCACTGCCGCCCGCTGCCGCACGCGCCGCCCTGTGCGCTGTCAGTATCACACTTTATTATACATGCGCGACGAGCGGCCCGCCGCCGCGCCGCACTGCCGCCCGCTGCCGCACGCGCCGCCCTGTGCGCTGTCAGTATCACACTTTATTATACATGCGCGACGAGCGGCCCGCCGCCGCGCCGCACTGCCGCCCGCTGCCGCACGCGCCGCCCTGTGCGCTGTCAGTATCACACTTTATTATACATGCGCGACGAGCGGCCCGCCGCCGCGCCGCACTGCCGCCCGCTGCCGCACGCGCCGCCCTGTGCGCTGTCAGTATCACACTTTATTATACATGCGCGACGAGCGGCCCGCCGCCGCGCCGCACTGCCGCCCGCTGCCGCACGCGCCGCCCTGTGCGCTGTCAGTATCACACTTTATTATACATGCGCGACGAGCGGCCCGCCGCCGCGCCGCACTGCCGCCCGCTGCCGCACGCGCCGCCCTGTGCGCTGTCAGTATCACACTTTATTATACATGCGCGACGAGCGGCCCGCCGCCGCGCCGCACTGCCGCCCGCTGCCGCACGCGCCGCCCTGTGCGCTGTCAGTATCACACTTTATTATACATGCGCGACGAGCGGCCCGCCGCCGCGCCGCACTGCCGCCCGCTGCCGCACGCGCCGCCCTGTGCGCTGTCAGTATCACACTTTATTATACATGCGCGACGAGCGGCCCGCCGCCGCGCCGCACTGCCGCCCGCTGCCGCACGCGCCGCCCTGTGCGCTGTCAGTATCACACTTTATTATACATGCGCGACGAGCGGCCCGCCGCCGCGCCGCACTGCCGCCCGCTGCCGCACGCGCCGCCCTGTGCGCTGTCAGTATCACACTTTATTATACATGCGCGACGAGCGGCCCGCCGCCGCGCCGCACTGCCGCCCGCTGCCGCACGCGCCGCCCTGTGCGCTGTCAGTATCACACTTTATTATACATGCGCGACGAGCGGCCCGCCGCCGCGCCGCACTGCCGCCCGCTGCCGCACGCGCCGCCCTGTGCGCTGTCAGTATCACACTTTATTATACATGCGCGACGAGCGGCCCGCCGCCGCGCCGCACTGCCGCCCGCTGCCGCACGCGCCGCCCTGTGCGCTGTCAGTATCACACTTTATTATACATGCGCGACGAGCGGCCCGCCGCCGCGCCGCACTGCCGCCCGCTGCCGCACGCGCCGCCCTGTGCGCTGTCAGTATCACACTTTATTATACATGCGCGACGAGCGGCCCGCCGCCGCGCCGCACTGCCGCCCGCTGCCGCACGCGCCGCCCTGTGCGCTGTCAGTATCACACTTTATTATACATGCGCGACGAGCGGCCCGCCGCCGCGCCGCACTGCCGCCCGCTGCCGCACGCGCCGCCCTGTGCGCTGTCAGTATCACACTTTATTATCACTGTATATTCAGACTATTTTTTTTTAACAGGGTTGTTTGTAAAACACCGACAACCTCTCAGGACTATGTTGCTAACATCATCAACAACTTTCGTTCTATGACTTTTAAAAATTCATCATATTTCAGTTCATCAGGATTTCATACAAAAACAAAAAATATTTAAATTGAACGCTCTAAACGTTACGAAGTCTATGCGAACGAAAGATACCTGTTTCTTTTTCTGTCTCTTTCACAAAACAAACTCAATTTTTTTTGCCTCGAAGCTTGAGTGTCATCTGCCTGGTAGATGACAGATGAGACCCCAGCTTAGGGGCAAATATTTTTATGTAGACCAACACAGACAACGGTCATTCAGCGGCGAGATCCTTATAGATTGACCTACAATAAACTACTCAATAAAAAAGGGAGATAAGAAACTTCACCTTAGACTGGAGACGTGGACTGAGAGTTTGTGAAGCATTGATGAAACCTCGAGCTTTACAGGTGTTCGTAAGTTGTAGTGACCACAGGTTTGACAGTCACAAGGAACAAGGCAACGTACAAACAAAAGCGAGACAACATAAGAATAAGTTAAAAAAATGAAAACTAACTATGCACCTCACTTTTGACATCTCAATGGGTGGAAACAGCCTATTCTAGGTTTGAAACATACAAAAAAATATCTGAGTAAACAAAACAAATACATAACAATTAAAGTGGAAGCGCCAGGGTAGCCTGCGAAATTCAAATATGTTGAACAAAATACGATTCGCGGCCGTAACGCATATTTATCTAAAGAATAGGGAATATGCATACTATTTTTTTATTTGCAAAATAAAATACTTATTAGCTCTAATAAACAATCATGAAATTATTTTTTAAATACCTTCATCATTTACGAAGTTATAAAGCTTCAAAGACTACAGTTAGAAAGAGAAGCCCGATACGTAATGTTACGTCAAATTACACGACGACTATACGGCTGCCATAGAAAACAGCGTTTTCGCGAGAGGGACAGATATATTTGTTTAAAATAATTTTATCTCGTTCGTTTTTCGACCAATTTAGATTCTAATTTCACCGTTAGTATTATATTTTCGAATACGTTTAGATAAACTGTTCAGATCATTAATACTTTTTTCATGCATATTCCCTATTATACCCATTTTAATTATCAATATAACCCTCTAAGTTCATACAACTCGATTGAATGACTTTTTCACGAAATGACATTCAATCGAGTTCTATGAACTTAGAGGGTTATATTGATTCAAATGGCTATAATCCTTTAGATAAATGCTTTTTACGATCGCGAACCGTATTCTGTTCAACATACAGCTTCACACTGACCGGCAAAATGCAAAAAAAACATAAAAATTTTTGAATTTCGCGGGCTACCCTGGAGCTTCCACCGTAATCATTAAGTATCTTAACAGTAAACAACCTTAATTATTGGCTATTTCCGAGCTACACAAGTAAACAACAAGTCGTGTCCCCAGTGACTCGGCCTTCCCAAGTCTGGAAGCAGTACTGCGTCAGCTCAACGACCCCGAGGCACCCACGCTGTTCAAACTGCTGGAGCAACAGGCCGCCATCGAGAGGAAGGTCAAGGAAAGCGAAGACAATGTTGTGAGTAACCTATACTCTATACATCTTCTATACAATTTTTTATAAATAAAATTGGTGTCTCTGTTTGTAATATTGAAATAACCGGTTTTTACTACATGTAGATGAATATACTAGCTGACCCGCGCAACTTCGTCTGCGTCACATTTTCCATTACTGTTCCGCTCCTATTTGTCTTAGCGTGATGATATATAGCCTATTTCTCGATAAATGGGCTATCTAACACTGAAAGAATTTTTCAAATCGGACCAGAAGTTTCTGAGATTAGCGCGTTCAACCAAACAAACAAACAGCAAACTCTTCTGCTTTATAATATTAGTATGGATATACGGTACAAACACCAAAATATTTCTTTTTACAAAGGAGGATGGCGAAGTTGCATGTACAATGGGACCCACTGTTAGAAGTGTCGTACAGTATATAAAACTAGCAAAAAAGCAAATGGGCAGTAAGTCGTAGAGGCTGGGAGATGTTATAATTAGTAATCGGGCAATGCACAATTGACAATTCACACAACACATTTTAACGAGTAACTAAGTCCAAACCACTTGCAAATCGCAATCCAAAGGTAAAAGCTGTTGTCTTAGTCGGTTTGTAGAATAGTCAGTCCAAAGGTAAAGCCAAGTTGTCAAGAATCACAAAATCGCATAGAAAATAATAGATATCCCAAGTTAGCCGCTGAAAACAAACACTAATTGTTTTGACACTGACAGCCTACTCCAATTGACAGCGTTACGTTCCACTCTACGTTATCACAAATAATCGTAATGATTATAATATTGTACATTTTTGTATAAAAAATGTAAATGCATTTTTAATGTTGACTTTTGTATGATTTTCTCATATTTTACAAGTTTTGAAAAAATAATTGACAAGCATAAACAAGTGTAAGAACGTAAATCATGTAGGTAATGAAAGAGTAAGTTGGAATGTTATACGAAACACGGTGCGTTTAGTAACTGCATGATGACTTATTTTTATGTAAATAAAAATCTTTTCTAACTTTTAATTCCCACCACCCAGTGACTCAATATTTTTTATATAATCCTTTAACAGACTCTTAATTATAATAAATACGAACTTGCAAGTGAATGACACTTAGTTAATTTATAAATAATGTGGGTCCAAATTCGCCATCCTCCTTTGTCTGTCTTTCTGTCTGTCTGTTTGTTCCGGCTAATCTCTGAAATGGCTGGACCGATTTTGACGGGAATTTTATTGGCAGGTAGCTGATGTAATAAGGAGTAACTTAGGCTAACGTGTGTTCCTGTTGCAGCCATAACAAAAAATAATACGAAGGTACGGAACCCTTCGTGCGCGAGTACGACTCGTACTTGACCGGTTTTTTTTATGGTATAATACGGGTATTTGACTGGTTTTTTTTTATTTTATTTGAGATGGTTTTTCCCTTGACTCCAGTCTAGGTCAGAGGTAGAGCTAGGCAGAATCTACAGAAGAAAGCTGGTGACGCACTTTAAACATTGTTTTTTATCTCTAGGTACCCGAAGAATACATCCCACCGGAACCGGTGACAGAGTTCCAGACTGCAAGATTGTTCCTCTCGCATTTCGGATATCTTAACATCGGCGGTGATAAAAAGGTAACAGCACTGTATGAAATACAGGTTTTCGTCTATAGGAAACGAGCAGGATCTATAGGCGGGCAGCACAGAAGTATCATTGTCAAGTATATAATCTGTGCGCAATCAGAATGGAAAGAAAAAAAAAAGAAGTAAATCGGAAATTACAGTTTTTCTTCAAGTAGCGTTACCAAAAATATTCTGAATATCTATATACTTATAATAAATCTGTAGAGAGGTCAATTCTGTACATGAAATATATTTCCAAAATAACTATCAGGGGGTGATTAGGGATCGATACTGATGCCAAAAATGCTATCAGTGCAATTTTTGTCTGTCTGTCTGTCTGTCTGTCTGTCTGTCTGTATAACCGTTATAGAAACAAAAACTACTCGACGGATTTTAATGAAACTTGGTACAATTATTATTCATACTCCTGAGCAGGTTATAGTATACTTTTCATCTCGCTACAATCAATAGGAGCAGAGCAGTGAAGGGAAATGTTGGGAAAACGGGAGAAGTTACTCTATTTTTTAAGCTTCCGTCGCGTGTGCAACCTTAATGGTGAAAGCTACACAGAAATCATGTATGACGGAAATGTTCTCCTTAAAATTATATAAAAAATATCCAACGACAGCATATGTCTATCTTTTATGATTGACGAACAATAACACGTGTAACTCCCGATAGCTTAGCAGTTCAAAGCTTTCTGATTGTATTTGTCTACTCTTACGTTTATAAAACTCTCAGTCGTCCCTAATTAACTTTAATAAAAGTTAACATTATTAACTATTCCATAAAAAAAGAATCATAGAAATCGGAATATACTGAATCATGCTATAAGGATTATTTTTGTAATTTTTGTGGTCGCGAACGCACAGGCAGGCGGCTAGCTTGGCGCCTAGCGCTAGCGCTAGGCTAGCGAGTAGCTTCGGAAAACGGCTTACGACAGTTTGCAATATCCTTTAATAATTATAATGTCGAGGGGAAGATGGTTATAATTTCGCTTTACACCAAACGAGTAATATTATAAATGTGAAAGTTTGGTTGTTTGTTACTCAATCACGCCAGAACGGCTTAACGGATCTTAATGAAATTTAGAACAAAGATAGATTATAGTCTGGAATAGCACATAAGCTACTTTTCATCCCGGGAATATGTTCCCTAGGGATTATGCGGGCGAAGCCGCTGGCAGAAGCTAGTTGATAATAAATTACTTTATATGATAGATCGCAGACATAAGCAAGATTTTATAAATTTATTTGTTTTATATCTAATTGAATTGTATAGCGAAGCTTTGCAGTAGTGGTTATCGATATCTAATCGAACGATTGTAATAAAATTAATCGTTTTACAGTCATTAGACATATAGTTTTGTTGATTGTTGAACTACTGAGTTTGTTGTGTATAGACAGTAAACTTTCAAGTAATGTTCAAGTGTTTAGCTTTCAGTGCCTTTTATTTATTTATTTATTTAAACTTTTCGCACAAAAAAGGTACAAAGGCGGACTTAATGCCTTAGGCAAATCTACGACAAATCTTTTACGGTTCAAGCGGTGCGGCTATGGAATGCATTGCCCGAGTCAGTAAGACGTGCTCAATCTTTGTCCAGTTTTAAAACAATGGTCAAACATCACTACCTTTCTCTATGATCGTTTTTACTTGGGTTCTATGCTTTTTGATTCATAATTTTAATTGTATTTATTTATCTATCATGTATTTATTCATTTTAGTCGTACACCTAAGACTACCTACAGTACTGTATTTCCTTTCTCTTTAAAATCCATCCAAAGGTTGTCTTGAAAAGATCGCTCTTAGCGATAAGGCCGCCCATTGTGTCACCCTATGTAATGTTTACTTAATTTATTTTTTCTGTTACCTATATGGTGTACATAATAAAGAGATACTACATATAGATTCTATTCTATTCTCTACCAGTCAACCAAGGGTGGTGAAGAGATAAGTTGGCAGGTGCTCTCTTTGAGAGGAACAATGATAATAAATAATACTAATAATAATAATAACGCCCCGAAGTCCAGCTGACGTCGGAGTGAATCAGCGCTGGCAGCGTAGTTGTTGGTATTATGAGTTTTCTTGGAATTTTTGCTTCTTAGGTAT
The DNA here is from genome assembly GCA_963859965.1 of Ceramica pisi. NCBI lineage: Eukaryota > Metazoa > Arthropoda > Insecta > Lepidoptera > Noctuidae > Ceramica > Ceramica pisi. Next base: position 2,505,839 of record OY982544.1, on the reverse strand, counting down.
CGATATCCATATCATTTGTTGAGCTCTGATAATGTTTTAAAGTTTGACCCAAACAAGGTTGGCACTGTCCATCATTGTCAGCGGCAGCGCTATCTTGCTCGCACTGAATACACGTGTTAAAATCAATGGAATAAGTTTTGTAATTATAGTTATTTACATAATACCATTTGTGATACCGGGATGAGGGGGCGTGAGGAATGAAAGAGGGGCGGAGGTTCAGAAATTAATATATTGGCGTACGTCCGCCCGAATTCACATCAATACCAGGAATGTCATCCAAAACACTTCAATTCTTTTACTTTCATAATTCAAAACTATGTTATACTTTTTAAGTGATTGCTCCAAAGCTTTTCAAACGGCCAATGCTAATTCTCATAAAGCCTTGAACAAATAAGTATCTTATGCCTTATTTGTTCAAGGCTTTATGAGAATTAGCATTGGCCGTATCTAATATTGATAATGTTTTAACTAAGTGTCAATAATTGACCTAAGTGTTAAAACATTATCAATATTAGATAGCATATTCTAGATTTTTATTTGCATTAACGGATTGTATGTACATCTTTTTGTGGAAGAGCGGAGTCTCCAGATACAGGCATTTCTTGCTTAAAAGGAGGCTTCAATCGCGTATATTGTAAACGATCAAAACCTGTATTGTAAATAAACGATTTATTTTTTAATTACTTAATGTCCCCCCGTCCCCCCTAGGGCGCCCTCCCGCGCCTGGTGGCGCTGGACGGCAGCGCGGCGGGCTTCGCGTGCGCGCTGCGGCGCGTGGACGCGTGCGGCGCGCGCGCGGCCGTCACCGTGCACGTGTTCTGTGCGCGCGCGGGACAGCTGCGCGCGCAGGACATCGTGCACAACGCGCGCAGCCTCGCCACCGTGCCGCCCGCCTTCGTGCGCATGCTCAGAGGGTATGTCTATCACCTGAAGCTCTTTTTTGGATGGGAAAACATCAAATGACTCTTTCCGTACTAGAGGAAGGAAGCAGAAGGGATCGTCAGACTGTCATTGATTAAAACTCACCCTACTCCAACTGCCTTCGCCATTAGGTTATTATATTTGCGCCTTTTGAGCCCCAGCACAGCCCGCCGTGCTAAGAAGATGGGATGGCGCAAGGGTGTCTACACATGTTGCATCCCACACCAAAGGCCTACCCACCTTCCAAGGCATTATGGTCATCCCATCTGGCCTCTTCCCATCGTCACGTGCTAAGCCGTGCGGTTCTAAAACAGCTGGCACCCAACTGGTGACAAGAGCCAGACAGGTTGAATTGTTAAGCGTTAAAGTGTTCAGGTAGTGTAGGTCAAGTTACTGTTGTAGGTTGGGTGGGCCGGTGCAGGTGCGCGGGCACCCGGGCTGGGCGGGCCACGTGGACACCAGCTACGACGCGCGCGTGCAGCCCGCTCCGCCGCACGCAGAACACGCACCAGCCATATACGATGCTAGAGAACAGGTTACTCATTTTAGGCTTGAATTAAAATAAAATATAAAATCAAAAGTCATTTATTCAATGCAATCGTATGCAATTGTCAATCAGTCTATACAATTTTCAAAGTTCAAAATGTTTAGTCGAAATGTATGCTTGCGACGATTTCTTGACGATCAAAAAACAGTGTTACTAAATCTAAATTTACATCATTTTCTATATTAGCGCAGATCCAAAATGGACTGTTTAATCAAACTCGTGTGCGCTCCAATACATTTAGCTGTCGATAAGAAAAATACGATCCATGTAGTTTTTTGATTTTTTAGTCTAGTAACTATCGAGTTGATAGTATGCAAATCTGCAAACACATTGGACACACGTAAAAATATATGTCAATTAAAAGTTGTATGTACGAGTATATGGCTGACCTTAAACTGAGTTCCAGCAGTTTTTGAACGTCAACACTTACATAAGGACAGTCCGCCAAAACACCCACCCATCGCGGCATCTCGCAGGTCAACGTACTGCTATATATCGTTGTCCGCAGGTCAACGTACTGCTATATATCGTTGTCCGCAGGTCAACGTACTGCTATATATCGTTGTCGGCTGCATAACCAGGTCATTTCGTGCCTTAGTAAACGATGAGCTCTGGCTAATTGTTTGATGTAATTAGAATACCAGATAGTTTCCGATCATTGCCACATTTTCAATAATATCCTAAATGTTCGGTTCCAATATAATTTGAACTTTATGAACATTGAATTAGATGTGAAGTTTAATTGAGATGTTACCGGTATCAGGTACTTTACTGGTCGGACTCGACGAACGAAATAGCGTTTGTGGTACCTTCCGGGCGTGAAGCCACGGACAGCGAGGACAGGAACGAAAGCATCAAGTCAGATGTCGACGGCTCCTGCTTGTCCAATAGGTAAGTCTGTTTGAGGTGATGGGTTAGTGGAAAATGAACTCTATGAGAGAAAAGAACAGCGTGTGTTCCTTCCGGGCGTGAAGTCTCGGACAGCGAGGACAGGAACGATAGCATCAAGTGCGACGCCGACGATTCCTGCTTGTCCAATCGGTAAGTCTATTCGAGTTCACTTATACGTTGGGCTGTTAATGGAAAATGAACTTTATGAGAAAGAAAATATGTATTTTTCGGACGTGAAGCCATGGACAGTGAGGACAGGAACGATAGCATCAAGTCGGATTTCGATGGCTCTTGTCCACTGATAAAATCTAATTAGTCCGTCAGTTAGCTTATGAAAAAATATTTGACCCGTTTTTTTTTCTCTCGTTACTTATACTAAAATTGCCGAAATCACGAAGCTTTTGAAATTCTTAATACGTCACGCCATGGTATAATTTTTAGTGCGTTCTTACATCACGAGCCCCCACTCCCGAGTTTTGATGCGTTTTGTGTTTGTCAATACATGAAAAAACAAAAAATACATGTCCATTATTTCTCAATACTCTGACGGACAAAATATATTAGTAGCTCCGCACCCGCGCAACTTCGTCTGCGTCACATTTTCCATTAATGCTCCGCTCCTATTTGTCTTAGCGTGATGATAAATATATAGCCTATAGCCTTCCTCGATGAAGAGGCCATCTAATAATGAAAGAATTTTTCAAATCGTACCAGTAGTTCCTGAGATTAGCGCGTTTAAGCAAACAAACAAACTCTTCAGCTTTATAATATTAGTATAGATTTATTGCTGGTGGAAAGTAGCCTATTGCATCAGTTTTATGATGTCTGTCGCAGGTCCGAGAAAGGCCTGGGCTCGTGCTGGGACGTGTCGGGCGGCAGCAGCGCCTCGGGCACGTACTCGCGCAGCGTGAGCGAGTCGGAGCGTGCGGGGGCGGGGGCGGGCGCGGGCGCGGGGGGCGGGGCGGCGGCCGGCAAGCTGCACGACAAGCTGCGCGCGCTGTCGCTCGACCTCGACAAGCAGCCCGCCGCGCAGCTCACCGGTACTCCATACCACGTCATACACAGCGTATTATGTACACACGTCAGCACAAGCTGCGCGCGCTGTCGCTCGACCTCGACAAGCAGCCCGCCGCGCAGCTCACCGGTACTCCATACCACGTCATACACAGCGTATTATGTACACACGTCAGCACAAGCTGCGCGCGCTGTCGCTCGACCTCGACAAGCAGCCCGCCGCGCAGCTCACCGGTACTCCATACCACGTCATACACAGCGTATTATGTACACACGTCAGCACAAGCTGCGCGCGCTGTCGCTCGACCTCGACAAGCAGCCCGCCGCGCAGCTCACCGGTACTCCATACCACGTCATACACAGCGTATTATGTACACACGTCAGCACAAGCTGCGCGCGCTGTCGCTCGACCTCGACAAGCAGCCCGCCGCGCAGCTCACCGGTACTCCATACCACGTCATACACAGCGTATTATGTACACACGTCAGCACAAGCTGCGCGCGCTGTCGCTCGACCTCGACAAGCAGCCCGCCGCGCAGCTCACCGGTACTCCATACCACGTCATACACAGCGTATTATGTACACACGTCAGCACAAGCTGCGCGCGCTGTCGCTCGACCTCGACAAGCAGCCCGCCGCGCAGCTCACCGGTACTCCATACCACGTCATACACAGCGTATTATGTACACACGTCAGCACAAGCTGCGCGCGCTGTCGCTCGACCTCGACAAGCAGCCCGCCGCGCAGCTCACCGGTACTCCATACCACGTCATACACAGCGTATTATGTACACACGTCAGCACAAGCTGCGCGCGCTGTCGCTCGACCTCGACAAGCAGCCCGCCGCGCAGCTCACCGGTACTCCATACCACGTCATACACAGCGTATTATGTACACACGTCAGCACAAGCTGCGCGCGCTGTCGCTCGACCTCGACAAGCAGCCCGCCGCGCAGCTCACCGGTACTCCATACCACGTCATACACAGCGTATTATGTACACACGTCAGCACAAGCTGCGCGCGCTGTCGCTCGACCTCGACAAGCAGCCCGCCGCGCAGCTCACCGGTACTCCATACCACGTCATACACAGCGTATTATGTACACACGTCAGCACAAGCTGCGCGCGCTGTCGCTCGACCTCGACAAGCAGCCCGCCGCGCAGCTCACCGGTACTCCATACCACGTCATACACAGCGTATTATGTACACACGTCAGCACAAGCTGCGCGCGCTGTCGCTCGACCTCGACAAGCAGCCCGCCGCGCAGCTCACCGGTACTCCATACCACGTCATACACAGCGTATTATGTACACACGTCAGCACAAGCTGCGCGCGCTGTCGCTCGACCTCGACAAGCAGCCCGCCGCGCAGCTCACCGGTACTCCATACCACGTCATACACAGCGTATTATGTACACACGTCAGCACAAGCTGCGCGCGCTGTCGCTCGACCTCGACAAGCAGCCCGCCGCGCAGCTCACCGGTACTCCATACCACGTCATACACAGCGTATTATGTACACACGTCAGCACAACCTACTCGAAACGGACTAATTTCAGCTTTCCACGACCAGTAGTGTCGGCTGTACGTTGTCTATCAGTCACTCAGTCAATCGATTACGGAAGAATTATAATTATATACAGGGTTATTTGTAAAACACCGACAGCCTCTCAGGACAAAAATTCATCATATTTTAGTTCATATCAGGTTTTCATACAAAAAAAAAAGTAAAATAAATTGAACGCTCTAAATGTTACGAAATGTTACGAAGACTATGCGAAGCAAAAGAAAAAGCTTTTTTTTTTTTTTTGCTTCGCATAGACTTCGTAATAACCCTGTATATGGGTCGTACAAAAAGTAACCACAGGAAAATGCCCTATTAATTGTTGAGTAAATATCGTAGCTAGTAAGTCTACGGCCAGCGAAGTGGAAATTATATTTATTTTTCCTACTCCTCCGCTGTACTCTTCTGATTAATTTCGTTGCGGGATCCAAGACAGTTGAATCGTTTCTCCGGGACTCGTCGGGTTTCATTAACTCGGCGTTTTTCTGGTGGTCGCCACTGTTGATTCTGGCTTTCAGGAGTTGCAGTGGTTGGGAATGTGTGGCGGGCTTGTCCCATTTAAAAAAAAAAAATACGGCCAGCGAAGTTTTCACCGGCCGTGGCAAGAGTTTTCAATAACCAACATGACAATAATATTTTATCAAGCTGCTAGCACTGTAGCACAATGTGTTTTTATAACAATCGTTTAATTTCAGGCAGCGGAAGGCGTAACAGAGATTACACGACCAAAATCCTTATAATATGGTTGGAAGACTTCGAAGATCACTTGAATCTACCTATTGGTGAGTGTTTTTGTATCACTATTTGTTAAAAATGAGTTCTTTTCTTTAATTTGCCATATACAGTGTAAGTCTTTATAATGTGCACATACGAAAATGTGGGAAACTATACCTAATTTTACTGACGAAAAACGTATTAAAAAATATCAGTAAATTTTTACTATTCGGTAGCTTATGTGATGAAGAATATCTTAAAGTAATAAAAAGGTAGGTAAACGGGGCGTCTTTTTGAGAAACTTTACATTTACTGTAAAAATTTATGAAAAGAAAACAGATTCTTGCTAATACACATGATTATTTTCAATTGAGGGTAGTTTATTAACACTATTTTCAGTTTATAAGGATGGCTAATTACTTCCGATCATTACGGAGTTTGTTTCAGTGCTTGATCATTTAGTTGACAAGTTACACAGTTTTGTTTGCACTGGGATCACAGTTGTGAATAAATTTTGAAAAAATCGATAAATGATAAAAATAAAAAACAGTTTTTTTATACATACGTTTTTCGTGGATAAAATTAGGTATAGTTTCAGTCATTTTCGTATGTACACATTATAAAGACTCACACTGTATTACTTTCCAGAAGTTAACCCTTATTGGCGACGCATTCGGATGGCTTTCCTGTCTAGGAATACCGATAACAAAAATCCAATGCAGGTTTAGTTTTCATTAAAATCGGATTCCAGACTCCTTTCAGTGTATTTCGCTACTCCTCATAGTTTCGGATTTGGCCATCCACGCCCACTTGAAACAATCACCCTGTATATAATTTATCCCGGAAGAATCCAGGGTATCGCTAAATCCTCGAAATAGTGAGGTCGTTCCGCGAAGCGAAGCGAAGCGAAGCGAAGACAAGTAAAACTTCCAGGAAGCTTCTGTTGTTTAGAGCGGAGCCTGACTGGCTGTGGTAGCCAAGACCTAGAATCTAGTGGTCTTTATTGGTTTGCGGGTAAGATTACCGCCTTCAGCCGAGAGTTTAGTTGTAATAATGGAGCCCCATGGTGTGCGGTTTCAAATATGTGCACGACCATTAAACAAGCGCGATTACTTTGTGTTGTGAATGTCATAATGATTGCAAAAGCAGTATATGGATCTTAAAATTTCAGCCGCTCTTTTGATTTTGTATATAAAAATACTAGCTGTCCCCCGCGGCTTCGCTCCCGTCAACTCCAACTTATTTTTTTTGTGAATCTAAAAACCATCCAGGGCGCCACCCAAACGCATACAACAAAATTCATTCAAATCGGTCCAGCCGTTTAGGAGGTGTTCAGTGACATACACTGTTTATAATGTGCTCCTCTGCATAGTGTGCGCTTTATGTAGTTTTTAAGTTTCGTCTCATTCAGATCAAATATGTGGTGGTATTTTATTATCCATTTTAACAGCATCCCATGAAAGATGTCGCTACTCTAGTAAGTCTGAAACCTGGTTTAATTAATTGATTCATATTTCTAGTGGCATAGTTATATCAGTCACCTCGTTTACTTAAAATGTGAAGGTTCTTTTTAACGTCAAGATGTTTTCATAGATATACGCGAATATTGACAAGTCACCGTCATGATGTTATATTTAAACAGTTTCCTTAAAGCTTCGAGCCGACGGAGATAGTAAACAGCAGTGATGTCTCTTTTCTGCAGAATGAAAATATACTTGATCTTAGCAGCCCTACCCCATAGTAAGATACCGTAAGACATAAAAAAACACTGAAAAAAGAAAATAAAATAAAATTAAATATAAAAAAGAAATAAAGAATAAATTAAACCAGTCATACTTTGAAAATAACTAAAATAGCTAGTCTATTTAAGTCTCGCCGTTTCCTGTAAACTGTGTAGACTGGCGGATTTTTCTAACAGTATTTGCTGCTGAACTTAGACAGATAAGTTAAATAAGGGCCCCATCATAGCCAAGTCCATCCCCCGAAAAACTGTTTCCTCGACGAATTCTACTTTCTCCCTGTAATTATATCACAGTAATGTCCTAATCTTTTCAAAGTTAGACTGAACAGGCTTCTTCTGGGTAAGCTCGCTCCATCGTAGACTTTGTCTCTGTCATCTCTGACCTAGACTAGAGTCAAAAGCAAACCATTTTCAACAAAAAAAAAAGATTGTGTTTGACCATTTAAAATATATCGAAAATTTAAAATATTTACCATTTAAAACTAAATTAACAGCGACCGAATTGTTTACCAGTAGCAGGGCGTTATTTACATCGATCATCGAAATTGTATGCATGTCTATTGAAGGAAAAAGATGTTTTGTCAGCGAATAACACCATATTAAGTTTATTTTGTAATATATAGGGCAATTTATGTATACTTAAATCAAAGAAAAGACCCAAAATTAGTAACCCCCGTTTGTACCTTTAATACCGTTAAATTTTTGCCGTGTATATTGTACTAGCTGCTGTCTATCCGCAGCAGTACGGAGTAAAGTTATTTGTCATCACATGAACCGTTTTCGTCAAGGGTTCTGGGTCTACAATGATGATTTCTCATGTTTAGAATGACGTCATTGTCCGCAGACGACCTGCTGCCGTACTGTGAGACCGGGCTGCCATGGCGGCGGCACGAGGTGGCCACGCTGTGTGTGTCGGCGCGGCGCTGCGGCCTCGTGCGTGTGCGCGCCACGCCGCAGGCCGGCGTGCTGGCGGACGGCGCCTTGCTAGCGCCGCGCCTGCTGCCCGACTGTCTGCGACGGGCCGCCTTAGACGCCGCGCGACGCACCAGACTGAACACTGACCTGTGAGTACTACACAGTAACACATCGCACACGTAGGGACCACGCCGCAGGCCGGCGTGCTGGCGGACGGCGCCTTGCTAGCGCCGCGCCTGCTGCCCGACTGTCTGCGACGGGCCGCCTTAGACGCCGCGCGACGCACCAGACTGAACACTGACCTGTGAGTACTACACAGTAACACATCGCACACGTAGGGACCACGCCGCAGGCCGGCGTGCTGGCGGACGGCGCCTTGCTAGCGCCGCGCCTGCTGCCCGACTGTCTGCGACGGGCTGCCTTAGACGCCGCGCGACGCACCAGACTGAACACTGACCTGTGAGTACTACACAGTAACACATCGCACACGTAGGGACCACGCCGCAGGCCGGCGTGCTGGCGGACGGCGCCTTGCTAGCGCCGCGCCTGCTGCCCGACTGTCTGCGACGGGCCGCCTTAGACGCCGCGCGACGCACCAGACTGAACACTGACCTGTGAGTACTACACAGTAACACATCGCACACGTAGGGACCACGCCGCAGGCCGGCGTGCTGGCGGACGGCGCCTTGCTAGCGCCGCGCCTGCTGCCCGACTGTCTGCGACGGGCCGCCTTAGACGCCGCGCGACGCACCAGACTGAACACTGACCTGTGAGTACTACACAGTAACACATCGCACACGTAGGGACCACGCCGCAGGCCGGCGTGCTGGCGGACGGCGCCTTGCTAGCGCCGCGCCTGCTGCCCGACTGTCTGCGACGGGCCGCCTTAGACGCCGCGCGACGCACCAGACTGAACACTGACCTGTGAGTACTACACAGTAACACATCGCACACGTAGGGACCACGCCGCAGGCCGGCGTGCTGGCGGACGGCGCCTTGCTGGCGCCGCGCCTGCTGCCCGACTGTCTGCGACGGGCCGCCTTAGACGCCGCGCGACGCACCAGACTGAACACTGACCTGTGAGTACTACACAGTAACACATCGCACACGTAGGGACCACGCCGCAGGCCGGCGTGCTGGCGGACGGCGCCTTGCTAGCGCCGCGCCTGCTGCCCGACTGTCTGCGACGGGCTGCCTTAGACGCCGCGCGACGCACCAGACTGAACACTGACCTGTGAGTACTACACAGTAACACATCGCACACGTAGGGACCACGCCGCAGGCCGGCGTGCTGGCGGACGGCGCCTTGCTAGCGCCGCGCCTGCTGCCCGACTGTCTGCGACGGGCCGCCTTAGACGCCGCGCGACGCACCAGACTGAACACTGACCTGTGAGTACTACACAGTAACACATCGCACACGTAGGGACCACGCCGCAGGCCGGCGTGCTGGCGGACGGCGCCTTGCTAGCGCCGCGCCTGCTGCCCGACTGTCTGCGACGGGCCGCCTTAGACGCCGCGCGACGCACCAGACTGAACACTGACCTGTGAGTACTACACAGTAACACATCGCACACGTAGGGACCACGCCGCAGGCCGGCGTGCTGGCGGACGGCGCCTTGCTAGCGCCGCGCCTGCTGCCCGACTGTCTGCGACGGGCCGCCTTAGACGCCGCGCGACGCACCAGACTGAACACTGACCTGTGAGTACTACACAGTAACACATCGCACACGTAGGGACCACGCCGCAGGCCGGCGTGCTGGCGGACGGCGCCTTGCTAGCGCCGCGCCTGCTGCCCGACTGTCTGCGACGGGCCGCCTTAGACGCCGCGCGACGCACCAGACTGAACACTGACCTGTGAGTACTACACAGTAACACATCGCACACGTAGGGACCACGCCGCAGACGGGCCGCCTTAGATGCCGCGCGACGCACTAGACTATAATACTAATACTGACTTGTTAGTAAGTTGCGCATTTACGGCTGATCAAGTTAGTACTTGTCGTACGGCCGATCAAGTTCGGCTTTCGTAGTCGAAAGCCGAACTATAATCGTTTTAAGTAGTTTTTTTTTTTCAGGTTTTTAATAATATATCTACAACGTGTAACAGAATAAATGCAAAACTTGAAAACCCCCTTTTCAAGTTTTGCATTTATTCTGTTTTTATGTTGGTGGTAGGAGCTTTATTTATGTTGTATAGTATAAAATATTTTTCACACCTCATTCACGAAAACGCCAGATTTTATGTCATGCAAACTCAACCTAAAGTAAGTCATTGTTGCCCGGCGGGTTATAATAAAATTCAGCACAGTATAATTGGCCGGAGGTTAATAATGTGATTTGAATTTCGAACTCAGCTTGGAGGCCGACGGGAACTGCCCGCGGCCAGCCATCTCTCTTCAGGAAATGCAAACTAATTTTCTTACAGGTGTGAAAAGTAGAGTATGCTCCTCTGGGTAAAGGTGTCTTTGACTTAGGCTAGCTTGAATCCCTCGCTGCATTCAAGATTCATGTATAGACATTCATATTTTACTCTAAAAAAAAAATCGTTTACTATCCATTGCTACGCTCGGGAGTTAACTTTCGGATCTTTCAATAGATTCAGGATTGAATATGACGCCTGTGACACAAGACACTACTTTATTCCCTTGGTGCATAATCTACTAATATATTGTCCCTAGAATCCACACATATAACAGAATAAACGTAAAACCTGAATGGGGAGGGGGGGGGGGTAGGATATTCGGTTCCACGTGGATAATACTGAATGTAAATTTTAACGCCCACACATAAAGTTCAGTTTCGAACACCCGGTAATATAAGCATTGTTTCAGGTACCAACCGCCGCATGTACGTCGTCGCCACCTCATTCAGGAGTTGGCGCAACAATATAAGAAAGACTTAACGGAGCCCGAACTGCTGGAGTCTCTTTTCAGGGTGCCCGCGTAGATAAAACTCGAGAAAAGATTAGTTGACGGAAAATCGACCTTACAACCCACACATAAAGTTCTGTTTCAAACACCCGGTAGTAAAGACAATGTTTAAGGAACTGCTGGAGTCTCTTTTCAGGATAAACGCGTAGATACAACACGTCAACTGATCCCGAGAAGAGATCAGATAACGGAAAACCGACCGTTAAAGCCCACACATAAAGTTCTGTTTCAAACACCCGGTAATTAAGGCAGTCATCGCTCAGGGTGCCCGCGTAAATACACATATCATCTGATCACTTCTCGTCTTCATAAGAGGCTAGCGCAGATAGAATTTTGTGTATTTGAACTTTATTTCGACTCGAATTAAGTCCATAATGCAACAAGTAGACCGAGATTTTTTAAAGATGAAAGACTTAGATTCTCCTTTTGTAACGGTGAGCGCAGATTTAACCACAGAATACTCGTCTTGTTTTAATTGATTAATATATATTAATTTTAATAAACTATATGACTACTTGAAATAAAACTAATTCCATAAACTCATGTTTGGAGGAGAAATGGGGTAAACGACCGCGAGCCAGTTTCTGTTTTATAAACTTTACGAAAGTCGGAATATTATTCTAAATACAAAAAAAAATGTCTCTTAATTTTAAAGTCAGACGGTCCCACTTTAACTTTAAATTTCACTAATAGAATACAGCTAACGTTTTTATCAAATAAAAACGTTAGTCTGTATAAAAGGCATAATTTAGGGATGCGTATTTCAACTGTCGTTACTATTTACTATCGTTTCTTTATAAGACTTATACTACTTAACTAGACTTACTTATTAGACTTATAATATCCTTTTAGGTTTTGCTTGTTTCCCAGAATTAAACAATTCTCAAAACCAACCACATCCAATTAAATCTCTTGGTATTACATTTGAAATATAATTTACACTCTTCGAAACTGCGTCACTAGCTTTTTTGTTCAATTAAACCCTCTTTCTTTGTCATATTTTACAAATCAATATATCTGTATAAAACTTTAAGTAAATTATAAGTGGGCGCTGTTCATTTTAATACTATTAGTTATTTCAACCGCTCCGAATAGGTCCTGGGGCTCTATTATGACGTGGTAAATTCATCATGATTATACTGTGAAAAAGGGATAGTGTTATAATTATATGCGTCTTGTATAACGCCGTCTCCCTCCCACACCGTTATCATGATGGTTTTAGGATGTCATAATCCTGCCGGGGTTGCGGAATTTGTTCGAAAGAGTCACCGTGGCCCTGGATCGCAAAGGGCACTATGAGGAACACGGATGGGTTTTAGTCAGTAAGAGTCTGACACTCCCTTCTGCTCCGCTCAGAGCGGGAGGGTCATTTGATGATTTCCTATCCTTAAAAAAAAGATGTCATAATAGGTATCCTGGGCAACCCTACACATCAAGCAGAAAACACATGTAAAAAACATACAAACACATAAATGTCACAGGTAATGTATACCTCGATGCGTCATCCGGTACTGGCCATTGAAGTCTGTGGATAAAAAATATGAAAGTTTAGCCCGTACCAATTCAATTCACCCGGCAAAGCCAATATAGGCATTTTGGCTTCTGGAGCGTTTGAATAAGTTCCCAAAACCTAATACAGTACAGCACATTGACGTTTAGAATTCCGGCTTCCAGTGTAACAGCCTCTTTCTCTAAACTTCGATGTGTCATAGTAACGCCAGGGTTTCGTTCCTAAGAACATGTATATTTTTAAAATAAGGTACGTTATATGTCTTGTAGTCCCCGCCACGAGAAGCCATATTAAGATGTGTAAACTAAACACACTTTCAATTATTTCAAAAATTGTCCCTTGACTCGCGTTCCAGTACCTGGAAACATTAGACGACATCGCTTTAAATCGATAAAATAAAACCCGACCAATGAGGGCTATCGCGTTTAGATTCGCCGCTAGAGGTGCTAGTGTAGCATGAGGTCTTCGATATTATGTCAAATTTCATATTGGTTGGCTTCTATAGCGAGTTTTTTTTACATATTTGTTATGATTTTCGTGAATAATTTAGTAAAAATGTGTTATGATTCTACTTACCACGGCTCTGAATTTTCTTTTTCTGTCTGTTCTTGAATGTTCTTCTTTTTTTTCGAATAATATGACTCTATGTAACACTGCGACGATATCTATGCTGAATTAATCGCACGTTCACGGAATTATAAATTACTAGCTGACCCACGCAACTTCGTCTGCGTCACATTTTCCATGATTACTCCGCTCCTATTTGTCTTAGCGTGATGATATATAACCTGCCTCGATAAATGGGCTATCTAACACTGAAAGAATTTTTCAAATCGGACCAGGAGTTCCTGAGATTAGCGCATTCAACCAAACAAACAAACTCTTCTGCTTTATAATATTAGTATAGATCTTCCTTCCAACTTTGTTCACTGGCGCGTAATGACTAGTTTAATGCTACGATTAAGGACCTCACTTGTCAGCGGCGTTAACTGGTGAGTACAAAAACGGTAGCCCTCATTGAAATTGCTCGTTAGTTCGGTATTACATGCATGTTACTTCAAGTTGATTGAATTTAAGATTATTTGATGTCGCTACGCAACTTAGTAGAAGTTCTTTGTTTATAAGAAATATAGCTTCCCGTGACGGGGATCATTGATAACTAGGAGCTCGAATATCTAGATCGATATTAAGCTTTCACGTATTTTAGTGCTATTTATTTATCAAGACTGATATCAAGCATTAGACCAATGAAATGTAATCGTTAATCAAGTTAACATTCCAATTTCTAATACAGTATTTTATTTTGCATTATGAATGTATGTACTTAATATTTAATTGTTATATTTAATAAATGTTATAATCTGTAGTTATTGTTTTTATTTTCATGCGTTAACCATTTTATGATTTATGCATCAGTTTTGCGACATACTACAATGTAAGTATCATTCTAGAATGTCATGTAATGTACGGTCAAATTAATTCAAAATGTCACACAAACAAAATACCTCCACAATTAATACGCTCCTTGCTACGAGATTTATCTATAATTTAAATAAAGGAATAAATATTTATTTCAAGGACAAACTATATACACTTAAAATAGAAAATAAAACTCCTAACTAAAATATGGCGTCAAAAAATTCGTCCCCATCGCTATCGACTGGACGTGAGCCCAAAAGACTGGCGGCATTGCCACGTTGTATGGCAACGCTTATCCTCTGTTCAAGGTAAAAGCCAGCCCTTGGGTCACGCGAAGCCTCAACTAAGCGTTTTGCTAGATCTTTAAGTAGCACGTGAGCACTCGGACGTTTGAGGTTTTCAGCAGCCGAAGCGGCAGAACCAGCGCAGCACGACGATTGATGTTTGCGTGCCGTGCTATGCGACCCGCACTTCGACTGCATGACAGGCCGTGGTGCCCGAGGCTGTTGACAGCTTCGCCACAGTGGCAGCGATGAGGAGACCAACAGGATGCGCCTAAGCGAAGGGAAGCAGCGAGGCGGAAAGTAGTATCGTCGAACAAGGTGCCTATGTTCGACGACGGTAGTGCGTGAAGCCAGAGGCCCGACTCCCACTCATCCACAGCCAGCAGGCGCGCACGCTCCGCAGAAGTAGCAGCAGAGGTAATTAGGTTTTTCTGAACTTCCCTGCGGAGTGGATCGTCTCACCGTCTCTGGTATGGTGGGTTGTCGGGTTAATTTTGATTCGGGCAAGCGAGGCTCCAGGCATTTATAGCCTCGTTAAAGTACGGCACATCAAAATCAATCTGTAGAAGCTAGGATATTCCTGACAAATATTTCAGTGCCGTGAACCGAGGATATAAAAGCCGGTAAACTAATACTGGTAATTTTGCGGACGCCAAGGCCTCCCTTGCGGTTGGGAAGAGTAGCTTGAGCCCAAACTCAGTCGTCCATGGCCACATTTAAAATTGAAGATAGTGTATGCTTGATAATTTGGTCCATTTTTTCTAGAAAGTGAGGGTACTTCCATAGATGGGAAGCACGAAGAAAATATGTTAATTTAGGGCCGATACAGCAGTAACGAATTATGGTGGTGGCCGAATGCATGTTAATTTTTAACAATCTTTCCGAAACAACATTGAAATGTTGAATTTTTTCTTCGACAAAATTGGGAAAAGAATTCTCAAAGATTGGCGACCCAAGGAGGCAAAGAGAGCTTGCTATAATTTGATTGATTTCAGGGGCTATTGCGTTGAATTTTGAAAGAATGAGTTGTCGGTCAGAACTGTCAGATAAAAATAATTCACATTTAGAAAAGTTCAGATCAAGTCCTATGGAATGAAACTGAGTTTAAAAAAAATGTAGATCATCTAATACCGAAATTACATCGCCACCAAGGGTTCCATCATCGAGATACCAAACATTACATTTTGAATTTAGCTGTCGAATAATTGGTTGAATAACTAAACTAAAGATCCCTGGCCCGAGGGGATCTTGTTGACAGCCAACAGCGGATTCCAAAAGGTTGTCCGGGTAAAGTAATTAAGATGGTCGTCTTTAACATTGCAACAGAAAACTGAAAATTTGAGGTATTTCTTTTTTAGATTCTGCCAGCAAGGTGTCCCTTAAATAGGTGAATGCTCCAACCAGACCACGAAATTCAAAAATTCAAATTCAAGCTCTATAATGAATGACTTTTTCTGTTTTTTTTTGTTCCTAGGCCTTTATGAACTTGGAGGGTTGTATTGGTGATTTTCATGATTATAATTCTGTAACTACATACGTCTTACAGCCGCGAATAATATTTTAATCAACATACAACCTAGCACTGGCCTGCAAACTGCAAAAAACGCAAGAAATTTTGAATTTCGCTGGCTGGTTGGAGCATTCACCTTAAGGTGCGTTTAACCCAGGGTAGCACGATCTCACGCGAGCCGCGCCATCTTTGTAGATGTGGCTCGGCTAAATCCGAACGCACGCCTAGTCTTATTTACCAAAAATCGACAAGCGATGGATCGTACGAACTTTACGCGTGGCGCGCTTATTCACGTGCTTAGTCCCGCTCTGCTCGCGTGTTTGCGCGCTGTTTAAACGCCCCTTCACAGTGTTTGTTATCGAATTCCTCCGAAACGGCTTGACCGATTTTTATGACTTTTTTTTTGTGTATATTTGGTAATGAGAATAGGTTGTAGGCTATTTTTTTTTAATTTAAATGGCGAATAACGTTTGCCGGATCAGCTAGTATTATTACAGGTACCTACAACGCACGCATTGCCGCAACCGCTTGCAAGCACAAAACAATATCGCGCGTTGTGTGACATTGTTCATGTAAACTTTTTGGTCACTCACTTTATTTACCAGTATCTGCGGCTGACACTGGCCGTCAAAAAAATTACCGATATATTTCGAAATTCAAATAATGACACGAATTCTTTTCCAATGTGTATATTTTTAAAATGATACCTAAAATTTACAATAATAGAAACGGGTTTGTCAGTTGTGTTTTTACAAGTTTTATTGTATTGTATACCGTATATCTTTTGAAGCAGTTGTTAGTTTTAATAATTAAAGGGTTAGAATCAAAATCTTTGTGATACAAGGCATGTTAATAAGTAAGATACCTGAAAATGACGGGGGTAAAGGGGAGAGTGTCGCAGTGTCCGAGGAGGACGGCGATTCACACGAGTATCAAACAGCCAATGAACTCTTCGAACTTATGGCGAAAAATCAAAACTTTGACACCACTGGTAAGTTGTGCTGAAACTTCTACGGAACAATGTTCACTATGGACTAGAGCCATCGAATATTTATCCTATTGACGCCGAATTACAAGTGATGGATTAAATTTCTATCAACACAGACTACAAAGATGTCAGCGTCTCTCTGTTTCTGTCCTTATTGTGTTGTTCCGTACGTCTACAATTTTCTAACTAGAAAAATACCTAGTTGTGTCCTCATTTATGTAGTCCTATCAATGAAACGGTAGAGTCAATCAAAATACAGCACCCGCTTCCTTGTACCTCGGCTGATTAACAGAATAATTCTGAAGAGAAGTACCTATCTAGGTACTTATAATTTGTTATTAAACCCCCCTTTGTCCAATTTAAAGGCATAATTTTACCATTTGTTTAATAATAGTAGTAGTAGTTTCATGGCAAGTCTGAAGTAATTAAAAAATGGGATGAATGAAGAGCTTGGGTGTAAGTGCCCCCTGTCTCTCCGATGATTATTCTAATCCAACCTGGTGGAGGTGGAGGATGATGTTCCGACTCATCTCAAACTGCTGGCAGGCGGAATAACTAGATCGTCAATATCATCGAATTTATCGTTAGCAGTGACTACCAATAAGTTTCAAACCAGTAGTTAATTGTTGGCTCGTTTGTTCAGATGTTGACAAGCTAACCACCAGAGATTTAGTACTTCTGTACAAGAACATCGACCTGGGCACGAAGCTGATGTCAAACGCTAACGAACTGAGGCGCCGGAAGCCGAACCAGCACGTGGAAAGCGTGGTGTACCACGACGAGTCGGACTCGGACGCCAGCGAGCGCTACAGCTGCGAGGACCTGCGCAGCGTGTTCCGCATCAACGACGAGCGCCTCGACCTGATCAACGCGTCCTCCGCAGAAAACACGCTCTGCCACAAGCTAGGCGACCTCCAGATGCAAACCTCCAACCTCGCCACCGACTACGACAAACACTTCCTATTCAAAGATCCATACATAAATGAACAGCTTAGAAACCTAAGGCTAATGAATAAAACCTCGGATTTCGAGGGCGCCATACTCCCAGCTTCACTACTTGATTACATTTGTTGCAAACGTCTGGAAGACAATTACAACTTTTATATGGACAATATAATACGCTACGTTAAGAATACGATAGACCAACTGAAGCGTATCAGCAACGGGGATTATTTAACTGCTAAAGCTAAAGAGAAGTGGCGGGAAGTTCCGCACACTGAGGAAGATCTCTCCTCGAACACTAAAGTCCTGGCGACGTCTACCAGCATACCGCTACATGTGGAACGGAAGATTAGGGGCGGAAGCTCTACGTGGGATGATATCGTTCATTCATCAGTCGATTTGAGAACATTATCAAGAATACTCGAAAAGAAAATTATTGTGGAAGTACCGAAGCTTCTGTGTGGACCATACAAACTTTTGAGCAAATGTTGTGCTGAAAATCTAATCATAAGTTGCAAAAAAGATGAGCGACCTGTTGAAGAAAGAGTAGATGTGGTGCTCCAGTTACAACGTTCTGAGACTGGACAAGTCATCAGCAACATCAATTCTATTATGATTTTGCAATCTGCACCTGTTGAACGCGGTAACTACTTTAAAAGTATTAAGTGCTGAGTGGTTATTCTAATTGAAAATGAAATGATTGTCTATTTATTTAAATTTTCAGATACACGAGGACCTGAAGTGCTGCCCTTACCTTTGACTTATTTAGAACCAGCTAATGAGTCTTATACAGAACAAACCAATAACAAATACCTCCCAGAAAGGACGCCTAAGATAATAGAATTGGAACAGACGACATATAATGAAACAGTGGTACATGAAGTGTTCGCAGATTCTGACGGCAGCTCACACTCCAGCGACATTCCTATCGAACATTCTTATCTGGATGGCATTGAGTTTGTCAGCAACAATGACATTGCCATGGCGTTAAAGAACTCCAGCTTTCCGGAATCGAGTGACTCGAATGATGCATTGAAAGATGTGATTAATAGGAATCTTAGGGGTGCACAAAGAGAAGCATCACATGATGTATTTCATGATGATTTGCGCATGACTATGCAAAAGTTGACCATGCAGAGTGTTGTGACTGAAGAGAGCGGGGAAGATCTGTCGCAATCAACATCTAAGAAGAAAAAGTCGCCGACGCGAACCAGAATAAAGTCACCGTACGAGAACCAATCTTATATTTTGGAAGAAAAGAAACGAAGGAAGCTATTAGAAATAAGAGAGAGGCGAGAAAGGAAAAAAATGGCGCTAGCCGAAAACTGCAAGATATCTAAGCACAAGTACTCAAAAGGAACATTGCCGCAGTCAGCTAGCTCTGTTACAAAATTATCAATATCCAATAAATCTTTCTATAATTCAATCTACGGACAAACTGCGAACGGGGATCCTGTTAAACAAGTGAAAGAAAGGAACCGAAATGGAGGGAAACGAGACGTTTTAGATATAGATCTGAGTAATAATGAGGGCGAGCACAACGTGTCGGTGGCGTCCACGTCCGACAAGAACAGCAAGAAATATACCAACCGCAGCTATTACTTAGATGACGCCGATACGGAAATGATGTACATCAATTTGAAACGAAATGAAAACGATCCAAAAGAAATATGTTCAACATCTACTTCAGTTATTTCCAATGTTTTCCGAAGTAACTTAAATTATCTTTCACAGCTTATTGGTCCTTCTGAAAGCGACCTGAATATTGGAGCTGATGAAATATTCCCCGAAAAAGAAAAGCTGTAAGTACCTAATATACATTCTGTAATGTCATGTAGCATGTTAATACGTATAATTTGTTCAATAGTAAAATCATCAAAATTATAAAAAAGTAATGGTAAAACACACATGATTATTTAAATAGGATAAAAAAACCGCAAACACCGTTATCGAAGTTATTTTCAAGGTTTGACAAGAAAAATACGGAATGGATTTTTTGTTAGGTTTTGAAAGCACACTGAACACACATCCCCAACGTAGTTGCAACCGGTTCAATTCTGGCTTAACAGTCTGTCGGAAACGAATTCTCAATGGCATAATGTTTTAATCCATGGAATTAAATAAAATAATGGTAGGTAAAAAACCTTTTTAAAACAAGCTTTAATACATCTGCGATGGTCCCCCAAACTTTGGATTTAATGTGACATTTTAGTTTTAGTGTTCTCTTCAGCAAGACTTGGATTTAGAATGACATCACATAGCTAAGCTTGCATTGCCATCCATAATAAGCGAATATACCAAACTTCAACTCAATCGGTTAAAGATTAAAAATTCAGTTGCAAGATCGGACAAACATACATATTTTATACTAGCTTCTGCCAGCGGCTTCGCCCGCGTGATCCCTAGGGAACATATTCCCGGGATGAAAAGTAGCTTATGTGCTATTCCAGAATATAATCTATCTTTGTTTTAAATTTCATTAAGATCCGTTAAGCCGTTCTGGCGTGATTGAGTAACAAACAACCAAACTTTCACATTTATAATATTATTCGTTTGGTGTAAAGCGAAATTATAACCATCTTCCCCTCGACATTATAATTAATAAAGGATATTGCAAACTGTCGTAAGCCGTTTTCCGAAGCTACTCGCTAGTCTCTAGGCGCCAAGCTAGCCGCCTGCCTGTGCGTTCGCGACCACAAAAATAATCCTTATAGCATGATTCAGTATTCACGCGCGATGGCTTATTATTAGCGTTTTTAATGTATAACTTTGGTGTTTCTACACCGATTTCTATTATTCTTTTTTTAAGGAATAGTTAATAATGTTAACTTTTATTAATGTTAATTAGGGACGACTGAGAGTTTTATAAACGTAAGAGTAGACAAATACAATCAGAAAGCTTCGAACTGCTAAGCTATCGGGAGTTACACGTGTTATTGTGAGTCAATCATAAAAGATAGACTTATGCTGTCGTGGGATATTTTTTATATAATTTTAAGGAGAACATTTCCGTCATACATGATTTCTGAGTAGCTTTAACCATTAAGGTTGCACACGCGACGGAAGCTTAAATAATGGAGTAACTTCTCCCGTTTTCCCAACATTTCCCTTCACTGCTCTGTTCCTATTGATTGTAGCGTGATGAAAAGTATACTATAACCAGCTCAGGAGTATGAATAATAATTGTACCAAGTTTCATTAAAATCCGTCGAGTAGTTTTTGTTTCTATAACGGTTATACAGACAGACAGACAGACAAAAATTGTACTGATTGCATTTTTGGCATCAGTATCGATCCCTAATCACCCCCTGATAGTTATTTTGGAAATATATTTCATGTACAGAATTGACCTCTCCACAGATTTATTATAAGTATAGAAGTTGAATAAAAGAAAAAACTTAGGTAATTATAAGTTAATCGTAAACATGAGATCGCGTCTCGTGAGACCAGACAGTATGCAGGCCCAAAGGCTCGTGCGTACAGCCTGTACGGGAAAACTACTAAAACAACAATACCTAAACAAAAACAATATTATTGTCCGGCGATGGGTTGGAGTCACAGCTTGGGGCTCGCGACCTGCTCCGTGCGGCGAGGACCGATGCGCGCCACCTGTTTTCATGACTATATCACAATTTTCTCGCAGTAGGTGAGAAGAGTATGCGTCTCAGGGATAAACATAAAGGTGTATTTGCATTGGGCTAGTTTAAATCCCTCTTTACATTCAGGATTCTTGTTTTAAAACTCTCTCGTTACACTCGGGAGTTAACTTTCCAATCCTTCATTGTGTTCGGGATTCAATATGACGCCAGTGTCATAACGCACTGCTTAATGCCCTTGATGCATAATCTACTATAATATTAAATTATCTTATCAATCTATTCATAGTGACAGATCGAGTGCCACGGAAGTCGATGATACAAATGATGAGAGTTCTTCAAAGGAGCTGATTATACCTCAAAGCATGCTTCAAGTTCCGGTTAATTCTCCAACCGTCCACAATGAACAAAACAACACGGACACGAAGAAGCTTAACTCTTCAGTCGAATGTAGAAAAAGTATAGATAAGATTTATACTTTGATGAATAAATTTGAAAAAGCTCCAGAGAACGAAAGTAAACCGATCATGAGAAGCAAGATCGTTGTACCTGTGCCCAAAAAAGTCGATGAAAAAGAAGGTCGATTGAGCTCTACGTGTCAGGGAAGTGAAAGCGGAACAAGCCTGAAGCATCATATGATATCGTCCAATCCCAGTTCTTTTAGCTTTGACAGAAATAACACCGACAAACCTAACAATGCTCATTATAAAAAACATGGAAGTTTGTCACCTATCATACCCAAAGTTATTATCAGCTCCAAATCCCCGCCCCCTAAACCAGATTTAGAAAATAATAAAAAAAATCGAAGGAAATCACTTACCAGCCCTACAAAAAAGATCGCAGAAAATCCCTTGAAAGCCATCTCACAACTATTACATGAATTTGAAAGTGTGCAAAAAAGTAGACAAAAGCCTAATACTGAACAAAAGAATGGTAGGGTAATTGATATGTTATCTGTATCTGATGACAAAAGTGGCAAAAGTGTGCCGCGAAAAAGCCCTCTGAAACGGCGGTCACGACTTGATCATCACTATGAGTCTGAAGCTGACAGGTACGTGCATCTTCCAACACCAAAAGAAAACAAATTTAAACAACTTAAAGAGATGGATTCACCAAAAAATATGTACCAAAAATTGCCCGTAGACGAGAAGCACACAGAGAAACCACCAAGAAAGAAAATAATAGAATTATTAGAAGAAGTCAAAGAAGCCCGAGGCGAGGCTGTGCGTGGACCTTCCAAATTATATAGCTCTAGGTTAAATTCACTCGCACAGCCCAAGAAAACGTACGTCCAGGCTCACAGTGACGAGTATCAAACGAAATATAGCAAAACTGTAATGACAAATAAACTGCCAAGGTCATCAGCCACTCAACACTCGTCGGCGGGCTCCGGACTCACTAAGAACAAAGCGAAACGAAGTGGGTCCGAGACAGTGCCCACAGCAAGCCCTTTGAAGCCTCCCTCGCCTGCGCCACCCCCAGGTGTGTAAAGGTGAATTTTATTTGATTTCTTCAAATGGAAATTTTTATCGAAAATGATTTTTCTTTCACCGAGCAGGGCAAAATTTCATGTTCCAGCTTAGTGTAACACATATAGAGTAGGGGCCCGAGTCTACTATTACAATAGTGTCAGAATGGTCGATCACTGATTTCAAAATGGTTGATTTTGACAAGTTTGGTAATCTACTAACATAATGGCATCATAATGGCGTCATTATGACATTCCAATGATCAGCCACTGACACGCCATTGAAAGAAAGCCATATGAATGGTAATCTCGTACATAATGACAGATTTAGTATTTACGAACTTCTCACTACTTCAGATTGCTTATAATACCAATAAATAATATGTAAAACTAAATATAAATAAAATCTGGCATGAAGAAATGCTCAAATTTAGCTCGGTTTTATAATAATGGCATTCCAACCGCAATTATATTATGAGACCATTGACGTACCAGTGACCGGCCACTGACGTGCCAGTGACCGTGCCTTTGTGAATTTAGCAGATTACGAACTTTTAGCAAAATGACAACGGCATGACAATGACATCGTGTCGGAATGACAAATTATAAAAATAGCAGACTCGGGCCCCAGCCCAGGGTCGATAATTTTTGAAACCAAAAAAAATTACAGTAGGATGAAACCCATTAGAATAGGAGGGCAATATGATCAAAATGAAAGGAAAAATAAATTACGGTCAATCCGAGTTCGGGAAGTGGGAGGGGGTGAGTTTTTAAGGGTAAAAAATGGTTTTCCTTGATTTCCGGCAATACTACAAGTCCTATAGAAAAAAGTTAAATGGCAAAGTTGTAGGTAATAAAAATATCTACAACTTTTGTACTTGCAATTTTTTCACATAAGCTCAAAATTTTGGTGAAAAATTCAAAAAACCAAGTTTTTGGTTTTCTATTTATCTTTTTAAAAAAAAAAAAATTTCTCCGAAATTTTGTGATAACTTACCTTATTATGTCCCAAATACACTGTAATTTATTTGATTTAAAATATTTATTTTTTCGCCTTATTTTAACTTAATATCAAAAAAGCACGGGAATTTTCAATCGAAAATTCTGACGTCAAAATATCAGCTTTTTTCAAAAAGTTTGGGGGCTTTTTGTTCGTTGAAATATCTACTTTCTGATGATGTAAAAAAATAATAATTATACATTACAATAGGAAATGTTCTCAGAAAATGCAAAAAATTGAAAAAAACTCAAATTCGATTTTTTTTTTTAATCTTTTTGAGTAATTAAAGTGTAAATTTTAATAAATACCTCAAAATTGTACATAATGATTAAAAAAACTTTTTACTACCTACAACTTTGCCATTTAACTTTTTTCCATAGGACTTGTAGTTTTGCCAGAAATAAAGGAATACCATTTTTTACCCTTAAAAACTCACCCCCTCCCACTTCCCGAACTCGGATCGACCGTAATTTATTTTTCCTTTCATTTTGATCATATTCCCCTCCTTTTCTAATGGGTTTCATCCTACTGTAATTTTTTTTCATTTTTTACCATTTTTGAAGGCTTCGGCCCTGGTCTAATATACGAGTATTTTACTTCAAATAACGAATATTACGCTGTCAAATTGAATAAGATTGATTCTTCGCAGACGGATGTATGTAATATAGTAGAAATGGTTATTAAAAATTCATATTTTAAGTTAAAAGTTCTAAGGCCAAGGTAGAAGTTCCTCTAGCTAGTTTTTGGCCCTCTATAGTTGTCTTTTATGTTGCAGAGCGTGTATTTAGATCACGTCAGTCCAGCAACAACAGTCCCGTAGCTAAGGAGAGGCAGCCCCAGGTGACGGGGTCTTCCTTCAAACAAGCAAGCGTGCCGATAACGCCCCAAACATTGTGAGTTAAAGCTTTAGTAATTGCTGCTCCAACCTATTATTAAGTAGTTCGACATTCCTAAATAACGTTGTTAATGAACATTGCTCAATAGTCGAAATTAAGAATAGAATAAATCACTCTTTATTATGTACACCATATAAGTTACAGAAAAAATATATGAAGATGGGCGGCCTTATCGCTAAGAGCGATCTTATCAAGACAACCTTTGGATGGAACCTTTGAGGCGTGTAACGCATTAAGAAGTGCCCGCGACTTCGTACGCGCATATCCAGTTATTTCTCGTTCCGTGAGGAATTTCGCGAAATCTTCTTTTAGTGCTCTCCTACACTCCCCAAGGAACCTACATGCCATATTTCAGCTTCCTAGGTACGATCAGTAGTGTCGGCGGTCAGTCACTCGGTCACTCAATCACAATAAAAATAAAATACATTTATTGACTTTCTTAAGATCAAAATCAGAAATAATGACAAAGGTGTCCTGAATCGACTTCTATCGTGATCCTTTACGTTCTCTAGAAATGAAAAATGGTTCAAAATTTATTGTTCTAGTATCTACGAAGAGATATTAGGGAAAGGTCAATGTACTTTATTCCACGTTTATCTGGCGTAAACTATAGTCAGTCAGTAACTGAAGACTTTAAATATTATTGAATTGATATTGATGATTGTGTTAACTCGCATTTGAATATTTACGCAGAAAGAAAAAAATGGTGGCCGTTGAATCGTATGTGAAAAATCATTATGGACGTGTGCGGCCTAATTCGCCAGTCGGCAACAACAACCAGAGTGTCCATAAGTTGCGTGTGCCTCTTCTGCCGGCTGACATCGATCTGGGTGTGTACCGTAGCTCCACATCTCTTAAATATTTTTCGATTTGGTCTTGCTCCCAACTATGTCTTTAAATTATGGTCTTGTTTTAGCATCTTCAACCTCATCTGCTCTGACATCATTTCATGAGTCTTCCGAGTTAGGAAGCAGGCTACACAATATTATAAGCTCCATTATGAAGACCACCGCTACACCAGGTCTGGAGGTACTGCCTGAATGTCACGAAACCGTTTCTCTCGCTGAAAATATATCGTGCGCCGAAGCTCCGTCTTCTGGTTCTGATTATATCTTAGATATAATGGATGATAATAATGTAAGGACATCAGTTGCGAATATCGACAAAGCCTCTCACAAAGAACAGAAGCAAACCAATTTCAAAAATACTGATGCTATTATTGAGAACGACTTACAGCCTGTTGGATCTGACGCTGAATTAGAAAAGTTAGAAAATGCGTTATGTAACCATGTTCCAGTGGGTCGTTTTCAAAAACGGTTACGGATCAAAAACTTGACCATGACCCCGAAACAATCAATGCAGAACGTATTCGTTCTACAATCTGGAGACGCAGGCTCGCTCGTCGTCCAAACTCCAATCGCAAATAGTATGAAAATTAAGTCTTCTGAAAACTTTGCAGATTTAACCGTTTTACCGATATTATCAAAATCTCACTTAGATTGGAATTTCGTCAATTTCCCTATGAAAATTTCAACTGTTGGGTATGCTTTCCCTGAATATAAATCAATCAAGCGCAGTTCTAACTCCCTTGTACAACTATTGGACGAGATACCAATAAAATCGGAGGTGGAAAAGCATTTACTTGCTAATAATAAAACTGATGAAGGCAGCCATACTCCCGAAGGTGCACAGCCTATTCTTCGCTTCGAGCAAGCTGCTCAGGTTGACTTTCTAGCCACTGCAACATTGGCCACAGTAGGGATAAGTACAAGTTTTACTCATATCGAGGAATACGACAAAAAGCAACAAATAAATCCGGACAATGCGACCAAAGCGCCGCCAATACAACAATACTTCATAGATATTAGTCAAAATAAAAAAGAGGAGGATACGTTCAATGGCGAAAAGACACAAACCCAAACTGTCATTGAGAACAAAGAAAACGTGTCGATTGTGGATAAACCTGAAGATATCGAATACACAACGTCCTTAGACATATTAGTCGGACTCTTAAACGAAATCCAAAATATTTCAACATGTCAAACACAAATGACTAAGGGTGATAAAATCCCCTCTGAGGTCCAGCACACTAAAGTATTAGAAACTATTCTAATAAATGAAGCCGCTGCATTGGGAAATTCTTTGAAAAGCAGTCGTTGTGATGTGGTTTCTCTTTCTTCTCTAGACAGACTCCGTCAGTTGGAGTCCAACCCAAGTCTGTACTCGTTCTATTTATCTGACAATGATGGGTCTGAAAGGGGTAATAGTAAACTTACTTTCCCATCCGAAATAATATCAAATTACAATAACGAACTGTGGTGTCCAAATCGGATTTATGTTGATAAAGAAGTCTGTGAAGACTGGATAGACAGGGAGGCTGTCAGTAAATTGAAGGATGTCTCTTCACAGCTGCTACCGGCCGGCATGGGCAGTGAAGTCGCAACGCACCCTCTGATCCGAGTGCTGAGCGATCCCTCCATACAATCAATGCTATTTGCAGAATGTCGCCCGGTGGAGACAAACGCTGCGCCATTAGTATCAAATGCTGTGCCATTAGATTCAAATACTGCGCCTTTATATTCAAATACTGCGTCATTCGATTCAAATGCTGCGCCATTATATTCAAATACTGCGCCATTAATTTCAAATACTGCGCCATTAGATTCAAATGCTGCGCCATTAGATTCAAATGCTGTGCCATTAGATTCAAATGCTGTGCCATTAGATTCAAATGCTGCGCCATTAGGTCATAAAAGCGTTATAAGTATTCCGCATATTGTACAATTTACAACAGAAACCAAAAAATCTCTTGATTTTTATGACGTTGGTGATCATGTAATCGAAATGACAAACGAAAATATATCGCCTAAAAAGATAACAGAATCCTTTGAAAAAGAGAGGATTAAAACTTTGAGAAAAGCAAACAACGGCAAATTTCGTTTTAAAACAGACTTTGATCCGATTATAAAAATGAAAAGAGATATCTTAGTCACAGTTTATTCAATTTTGGTTTTTACTGTGTTCGCTGCTTTATCTTTTCCCGAAATGTTGTATCGTATTTGAGAGTCCTTAAATGGATTAATATTGGGCCATTGCAACAAAACATTTTAATAGGGACCCTTCTTTTAGTTTTTTGTTGGTGCATGCTTTCTATTTTTAAACTACAAAATGTATTTATTTTTAGTAAGCTGATAGGTACCTACTTTATAGTAAGTATGACTTATGTTGTTGTTGCTGTAAAAGTATGTTGTTGTAAAAGTATCGTAATTAATGTTTTGACATCGATTGCCGTATTCAATTTTTTATGTACATGTATGTCCCCCTTTTCAAGTGATCATTTTTTGAAAAGGGGACTGCAAAATTGTTAGTTTTTGAAAATTTATTTGGTATCGTTTATTTATTAACAAATATAAATTTTAAAATTATGACAGTGTTTTTATTTTAAAATTTGCGGCGTAAGATGATGAAATACCTACAGCCGGTGGGTTTTTTCAACGCTGAGGCGTTGAAAGAACCGTTGGAGGTCTTTGAGATCATTTGATTTAAATATCTCAACGTACTTAACTTTTCGACTTAGTTTCTTAATTTTATTAATTTACTAGCTGTCCCCCGCGGCTTCGCTCTCGTCAACTGCAATTTTCTTTCTAAGAATCTTCTCCTGACAGTAACAAACACAATAAAAAAAATAATTTGTGAAATATGCTCAGCTGTTCACGCGTGATGCGATGACCGAGATAGGGGTTCATTTTTATATTATATTAATATAGACTAGCTATCCCCCGCGGCTTCGCTCCCGTCAATAGGGAATATGGCATGAAAAAAGTATTTATGATCTGAACAGTTTATCTAAAAGTATTGGAAAATATAATACTAACTGTGAAATTAGAATCTAAATTGTTCGAAAAACGAACGAGATACAATTATTTTAAACAAATCTGTCCCTCTCGCGAAAACGCTGTTTTCTATGACAGCTGTATGGTCGTCGTGTAATTTGACGTCACATTACGTATCGGACTTCTCTTTCTAACTGTAGTCTTTGAAGCTTTATAACTTAATAAATGATGCAGGTATTTTAAAAATAATTTCATGATTGTTTACTAGAGCTAATAAATATTTTATTTTGCAAATAAAAAAATCTCATGCATATTCCCTATTGGCATCTTTCTTATTTTTTTCTTTCTTATGAACCTTCTCCTGACAGTAACAAACACAACATAAAAATGAATAATTAGCGAAATCGGCCCAGCCGTTCACACTAATTATTCATTCATTTTTACGGTTCCGTAGCCAAATGGCAAAAACGGAACCCTTATAGATTCGTCATGTCTGTCTGTCTGTCCGTCCGTATGTCACATCCGTATGTAAATATTTCGGAAACATTGTTGGACCGGCTGAAGATCTGAAGATTGTAAGAAAAATTTGCATTGTTTATAATCAACTTACTTAGCATTGTATAATTTCAGCCATTAACAGCACATGTGTGAGTACTGTGTAAGTGTGTACCTTTAACTTAAACTTTAATTATCAGTTTTAGGTATGTTTTTGACTTGAATGTACCCTGGCGGTTGGGAGTGTCATGCTCACTCAAAAGTCTAGCTGATGATGGCGTATGCGTTTGATCATTTGGCTCCCTTCAAAATGGTTGAGCCGAATGGTACTGGCGTATGCGTCATGTTCGTGAACGGGCGCCGTCAGTCGGGACTGATCATTTCTCAGCTGCCATGGTTGATTTATTTATTTGAATTGTTCCTCTTTTATTCCGGACGCTTTTATCCTGCTCGTCTTTTGCATCGTTCTCACATGTATGTATAATTGCAACCCGATGTAAATAAATCTTTGTAAAAAAATATTATTTTTAAAAGAGTGTCCGTGGAGTTTCTTGCACGTTCTTCTCCATAGAGATCTACGCTTTGGAACGTGCAAATAGCTTCAACTTTTTGGACCGACCGACCTTGACAATTCAAAAGTGCCTGTAAATGGTTTAATTGAAATAAATGCTTGAATTTTGAATTTTTTTTTAATTTTGTCACAGCCACTTTTCTCCGAAATTATAAAAACTATGCTGTTGAAACTTGGTAAGAATAATGTAGTCTGTGAACCGCATTAAGATGTTCTTGATGAAGAAAATAAGAGAATGATAAAACTTAAAAAAAATTATGATGTAGGTATATTACCAGCAAAAATTGGTTTGAACGAGATCTAGTAAGTAGTTTTTTTTTAATACGTCTTAAATCTTAAATCGCAACTTTTGCTTATAAGTAATATAACACCTACAGGTTTGTACGGAACCCTAGGTGCGCGAGTCCGACTCGCACTTGGCCGGTTTTTATTATATATAAAGATAATTATCATTAACTACATAATTATGTATGTTTTTAAACACGTAAGAACAATTAAACTAGCATTCTATATTTAGAGTAAAAAATATAATTAAATGTTTTCATAAACTGTAGGGCTCGGCAATTTAACAGCAGAAATGGTTAGTAATTTTGTAGATTTCATATTTTTGCATTCCATCAGTAAATGGCGGAAAGTTTCTTTACACTGAGTGAATTGTAACATCTCTACCTACCTCATTTTATGCGAATAAATTCTTATCTATTAGTGTGAGCAATGCCCTATGCAAAAAAAAATGCCCTATGCATTTTTTTTAGCTGGGAAATCGTCCCGTTCAGGACGGAGTCAAAGGGAGTGCCAGATTGACTAAAACCCATCCGTGTTCCTCGTAATGCCTTTTGCGATCCAGGGCCGCGGTGACTCTTTCGAACGATTCGGCAACCCTGGAGCAATCCTAGGACTGCGATGTCAAGCTCGGATGAGACTCTGCAGAGACGGGTCTGCAACAAGTCTCATAGCTTTGCCACCACTCACGCAACCAGTGCAGCTAAAGTATGAAAGTAAATAAAATGCAATAGGGCCTGCATATTAAACAATTTAACAATTTGTTTTTGCAATTATAAATATACTTATATTTTTTTATTTGAGATGGGTTTGCTCTTGGCAAGAGATGACGTAGACTAAATCGACTGTGGAGCAAGCTCAAGTAGCCTCCACACTATTCCCGAAGTTGAGCGAATACGATAGTGTGGAGGGGCACTTTGCTTCGCCTCGTGCAACTTCGCTTCGCCTCGGGCGACTTCCAGTTGTTGTCGGTTTTTGCGCCCGAGTCAAAGAACTCTAAGTTCGAACACGAAGCGTCTGTCCAGACTACTCGGCTCACTTCGGTTCGCGTCAGCCATAGTAAATACGCACGTATTTTTATTAAGCGAGAGTACACATTGCAACGGCAGTTGCCACATGAACGTTATCCATTAGCCTATCGTGAGGGGAACGGGGGAACGGGGGTCTGAGCTCCTCGCGAAGTTGCTCGAGTGTGTGGACACCTGCTACTTCGGACTTCGGTCAACTTCGGAGAGCACTTCGCCTCGTGCAACTTCGGAATAGTGTGGAGGACGCTTTACTGTTAAGTACATACTTTTTGTTGAAATATTTGTACAGTCGCCAACACTGTGATAAAGTTGAAATTTGACATTTTGACAATGTCAAATTTCAACTTTATCGCTGATGCATTCATCTATACTAATCTATACTAATATTATAAAGAGGTAACATTCGTTTGTAAGTTTGTATGTAGGGGGTAATAGATAGCCAATGTATCGAGGAAGGATATCTAGGCTACTATATCATCATGCTAAGACTAAAAGGAGCCGAGCATTAATGGAAAATGTGACGCAGACGAAGTTGCGTGGGTCAGCTTGTAAGCGATAAAGTCGAAAATCTATTAAATAAATTTGACATGATGTTGTTGCTTTGATGTGCTGGCGTCTGTACACTAGAAAATGTGCTGTAATGCTGGGATATCACTTGCAGTTGGAGTACCTCCATATTTGTCACGACGTTAGTTCAATACAAAAGTTGGTAACCTTATTTCGAACATCATAATGTCAATTTTCAGGAGCTCGTGGCTAAATAAAACAAGCCACACGGGTCGAACTTCAAGGTTAAGCAAAGCTTGCCAAGGTTGGTTTGTGGATGGGTGACCATCTTAACATACCGAGTTTACTCCGTGCCTCGGAAAGCACGTTAAGCCGTTGGTCCCGGCTGTCATTTGTACATCTTTGGCAGTCGTTACGGATAGTCAGAAGCCAGTTAATCTGACATCAGTCACCAGCACCGTGTTACCCAGTTAATGGGTTGTGGAGGTCTGGTAGGCAGCCGCTCCGCGTAAAATACTGGTACTCAGCTAAATCCGGTTTGACTGGAAGCCGACCCCAATATAGTTGGGAAAAGGCTAGGCAGATGATGATAATGTTAATTTTAAATTGCCAGCGTGATAAATAAGTACTCCTTTTTTTTTTTTTTAATTTATGGCAACTGAGCTGGTTCCGACTATTCTGCCAGTGTCACGTGGTGACGGTAGCACAGAGAGGCAGTCCGTCAAACTTTTTCCAGTTTACTTCGTGGTAGGTGTTAGTATAGCTGAAACGAACACATGGATTAGTAAAACATATAGTCTAATTTACAAGCACACTACAACACTACTAGTTTATACTATATACAGACTTATTTACACACACGTTACGCACTAATTAAAATTTTAAGTCATTCTCGTTTATGAATGTGGCCAAAATGTTGATTAGTTTAGGGGAGAAGTGGGAAAGGAGGGTATGAAATTTGGTTGGGAGGGGAATGTTAAGTTTGGAAATTTTATTATACAGGGAAATTGAAAAAATACCCGAAACCTCTTAGGCAGTGAAAGTACACATGATTATAAGCAACTTTTGTTTTGGTAAAACTCCGAAATCTCGAAAAAAATATCAGCTGTTTCATACAAAATGCAGTATTTAGCCAATGAAAATGTATGAAACAGCTGATATTTTTTTCGAGATTTCGGAGTTTTACCAAAACAAAAGTTGCTTATAATCATGTGTACTTTCACGTGTCCGTTACCCAGGCCAGATGTTGTCGAAAATGGTCATTTGAATCTTATAGATAATTAGTTTTGCGGCTTCTGTAATTGTTGCGCACATTTTTAAATTTGTTGCGCTTATAGTTTTTTAATTATTTCACAAAAACATTTCCTGCTGGGGTAACGTTACCCCAGCCGGACCTTTTTCTTTCTAATGGGAATATTTAAATAATAACTAGCTATAAAATTAGTTGTCTAGATGAAGTAAATGTTGTGCCTTATTTTGTATTTGTTCTTTCATCGGTTGCGAAGTTATTCGAGATTTTGCTGGGGTAACGTTTTTGGTTTTGCTAGATCTTTGAAATGGTTAAGCGGATTCTTATCATATTTTGTACATGGCTTCTTAGGAATTAGTTTAAATTTGTTCTGCAATAAAAAAAACAAAATAATACATCTATAGCTTAAAGGTTATTTCATTAAATAGAAAAACAGTTCAATTGGTCCCAGCACTCTCAATAAGAGCTCTAAAGACTTACTTTAAACGTTATTTTAAAGCTTGTAACTGCCTTCAAATGTATGTGAAGTTTCATTAGTATCCTGTAAGTATTTAACAAGTTATGATGATATTGAGTTCTTCACGAGCACGGTCTTGATGCGCGCGGTGTTATTTGGCCACTGGATTGGATATATGAAGTTATGAACTGAATGTTATGTCAATTATTAGTTTTTTAGTTCAGTTGTATATCAGTAAAATTTCAGCTCAGTACATTGGATAATTAATGAGATAATACGATTAAAGTCATCAGGAAGTGAATGACCGTGGTAACCCGACCAAGTTTAGGTGGTTACGAAAAAGCGAAAACGCAGAACATTATACTATCTTTTGAAATGTTTAGTATAATACACCTTACAATTTCGGTACAGACGCGTACACTGTTAAATACATTAATAATATAATAATATCTGTACTATGAAAACATTATTATTATCTTCCAGTTGCACAAACTTATCAAAAATCACTGATGAAAATAACATGTCGTTCGGTGGGACGCGGAAGGGGTGGGGTGAAGGGGCGCATTGTTTGCATATCACACTAAACATGCTCCGTAATCACATAATTCATCTTGTAGAGTGCGCATGCGTTTCGGCAGTTCCGTTTCCTGTTTTTGCAAATGTTTATAGAGTGCGTGAGAGCGAATTACTGCTAATGTGGAGTGCTTCTATTGATGATCATAGTTATGGTGCAGGCTGCTTGATGAATTCACGAACAAGGTAAGCTTGTATAATGTAACTACAGAAATAGTAGCAAAATTATTATTAATATGTAAGTACATGTTGTTAGGTACTTATCTAAAACTGTATTTTTTTAAGGCTTAAATATTTAAATTTAGGAACTTATTATTTTCTTTTCTTTCGTACCTACTTAATTATTACCTAGACTGGAATTCTCAACAATGATAACGACATATTTATCCTTCGCTACATAGTACCTATAAAACAAAGTCGCTTCCCGTTTGTCTGTCCCTGTTTGCTTAGATCTTTAAAACTACGCAACGGATTCTGAAGCAGTTTTTTTTAATAGATAGATTGATTCAAGTGGAATGTTTTTGTGTATAGGTATATTGTCAAAATATGACTTGAAACATGATTAATGAAATTCATGACTTAGCGACCGATTTTTATCGTTATCAATGTCGGGAGTCGGGACTACCGCAACAGGTAGGTATTTATTTATTTCCACAAACTCCTTGGACACGTAGACTTTAAGAAATCCATAATTACCTTGTTGCGACACTCGCGTTGATATAAACTCGCAAATAGATGACGATTCGAGTTTCAAATATGTAGCAAAACTACAATTGAAACCCCATTAAAGGATTCAGACAAAAAAAATGTACTCTTTGTTTTTATTGTAGGCATAAACAGAATGGCAACATAGCAATAGCCGTGGGCCGCGATGATGGACGCGGTGATGGCGACATAATACCTACGTATGGGTGTGGTGGCGACTATGGCTGCGTGGTGAAGTTATAAAAAATATCGTTTGACGTTCTCCTCTACGTCTGTAAAACTCTCAATCTACGGTGAGTACATACTTATATCTAGCTAGGTATATATTACTACGATTTAGGTAGGTTGACCTGCTGGCCACTGTTCAATCTTTATTACTATGGATCATGACTTAAATAGATTATTACAAATGTAATGTGTAGGTAAATAAAAATGCTCTAAATACGCGCGCTATTACAGTCCCCGACACGTAACTTGGCAAAAGTTGTTAGATTCGCAAAAGTCGTTTTTATGAGGTAGCGCCAATCGCGCGCGATTGGTGTGTTACTCGGACTTTTGCCCCCCGCAACCCGTTTAGGTCTCGGGCGTATACAAAATTGTACGTTTTTTTATTGAGTTTCTGTTACGAGTTGTTATAATAGTGTTACTTAAGTATATTTTTTAGGTGAAATTTTTAATTTGATACCAGGAAAAGCAGTTTTGTTAGATGATAGTGACGACGACAACATATAATTTTTAACCCCAGACGCAAAAAGAGGGGTGTTATAAGTTTGTTGATAATGTATTTTTTTGTCTAGGCATTTATTGGGTACAATATTGTTTTGAATCTCTGTTCTTTTTCCTCTATTTTCATATTATAATTCGACAGCCCTTTAGCTGTAAATAAAACTTTATGTTATATTAACAGTTAATTTTTTTGTTTTGTTATAGATGTTCTGATGACCGATGTACGATGGAATGGCAATCTTCTCATCGACCAATATTTGCGGACCTAAATCATGACCATTTCATCGACTGACGTAAGAATCAACAAAATCTGCCTACGCTTATGGTCTCTCTAGAGCGCCAACTAGATCTCTGGGGCCCGAGTCTGCTATTTTTATAAATTTGTCATTCCGACACGATCCCATTGTCATGCCATTGTCATTTTGCTAAAAGTTCGTAATCTGCTAAATTCATAATCGCACGGTCACTGGGACGTCAGTGGTCTCGTAATAGAATTGCGGTAGGAATGCCGTATTGCCATTATTATAAAACCGAGCTAAATTTGAGCATTTATTCATGTCAGATTTTATTTATATTTAGTTTTACATATTATTTATTAGTGTTATAAGCAATCTGAAGTAGTGAGAAGTTCGTAAATACTAAATCTGTCATTATGTACGAGATTACCATTCATATGGCTTTCTTTCAATGGCGTGTCAGTGGTTGATCATTGGAATGTCATAATGACGCCATTATGATACCATTATGTTAGTAGATTACCAAACTTGTCAAAATCAACCATTTTGAAATCAGTGATCGACCATTCTGACACTATTGTAATAGCAGACTCGGGTCCCTGTTTATGACAACTTTTGTTTCACAAAGTTACTTACGTATTTGGATACTCATTTTACAAAATGATCTGTGATATTTTTATACAAAAACCAACAAAGTTTTAGAATGTGCCTTTACACGTCGACTTTTTGAGATTGTAATGAGTTAAAAGTAATACTTACATAATTATTTGACTGCAGTTTAATATTACTTAATTTTATTATTTTTGATCTGTGATTTTAAACTAAGGAAAAAAATGTGATATTTGAAATGAGACAACAAAACAGTAGGACTAACTGTGAGAATTTTACTACATTGTGATGTCATTTAATATTACCATTGATCTGTTATTTTAATTGATATAAGTAGGTATTAGTAGACATACGTAAAGGTGCGTACAGACCATGGTACATGTTATATAACACTACAACTCTATGTAAAATGTTATACAACAATGTTAAATAACATGACCACACTATGAAAAATGTTATATAACATGTTATGTTATATAGTTTGTACGCACCGTAAATTTAGTGTTAACTGAAAAAAACCATTGTATATTATTTATTGTCTGTGATCATTACACAGTCCAATATGTGTATATTTAAATAAAAACTGTAACTGTGTACTGTGTATACTGAAATCTATAATTTAATTAAAAAATAATAGAAAATTTCAAAAAAGCATAATTACTATCTGTAATTTTAATCTGTGATTTTTTTTAAGTATAAGTTTAATAATACTTTAAAAGTTCAATTGAAATGATTATACTTATTACCTGTCAATAAAAATTATTTAACAATCACGTAGTTTTTTTTTAAACTTGTGTACATGTCTGTACTAAATTTGTAACACTATCCTACATATTTTAGAAGGTACCATAATGTATTGCGTTTTCGCTTTTTCGTAACCACCTAAACTTGGTCGGGTTACCACGGTCATTCACTTCCTAATGACTTTAATCGTATTATCTCATTAATTATCCAATGTACTGAGCTGAAATTTTACTGATATACAACTGAACTAAAAAACTAATAATTGACATAACATTCAGTTCATATATCCAATCCAGTGGCCAAATAACACCGCGCGCATCAAGACCGTGCTCGTGAAGAACTCAATATCATCATAACTTGTTAAATACTTACAGGATACTAATGAAACTTCACATACATTTGAAGGCAGTTACAAGCTTTAAAATAACGTTTAAAGTAAGTCTTTAGAGCTCTTATTGAGAGTGCTGGGACCAATTGAACTGTTTTTCTATTTAATGAAATAACCTTTAAGCTATGTATAATTTTGGTTTTTTTATTGCAGAACAAATTTAAACTAATTCCCAAGAAGCCATGTACAAAATATGATAAGAATCCGCTTAACCATTTCAAAGATCTAGCAAAACCAAAAACGTTACCCCAGCAAAATCTCGAATAACTTCGCAACCGATGAAAGAACAAATACAAAATAAGGCACAACATTTACTTCATCTAGACAACTAATTTTATAGCTAGTAATTATTTAAATATTCCCATTAGAAAGAAAAAGGTCTGGCTGGGGTAACGTTACCCCAGCAGGAAATGTTTTTGTGAAATAATTAAAAAACTATAAGCGCAACAAATTTAAAAATGTGCGCAACAATTACAGAATCCGCAAAACTAATTATCTATAAGATTCAAATGACCATTTTCGACAACATCTGGCCTGGGTAACGCACACTACTTTCACTGCCTAAGAGGTTTCGGGTATTTTTTCAATTTCCCTGTATAGGTCAAAGGATTTATTATTTAGGGAGCAACAGAAGAAAATATGGTCTAAAGGGTCTAAAGTACCATCCGCAAGGCCGCACTCGCACAGGGAATTATCCCGGACATGGATTTTGTTCAGGAACACAGGGCTACAACAATGTCCGAGTCGGAGTCTACAGAGGGACGAAACAGTTCTCTTCGACAATTTAGGATATTTAAAAAACCAAGGCCTACGCTGGATTTCAGGCTGTATGGCAGCGTAGTAGAGGCCCTTGGTTTTAGAAGTCGTCTTCCATGTTTCAGTCCACGAGTTAAATAACTTGGGTTTGGCACCATTCCGCAAATCGTAGTTATGCGCTACGTAGTGCTTTTGATCAACCGGATTCGATGTGGCATACTTTGCTAACGAATCAGCGCACTCATTGCCAACAATACCCGAGTGACCGGGGATCCAGGTTATCTCGATGTCCAAGCCGTTTTGGGAGCAATCAAATAACAAGTTCTTTATATCTATAATGATTTGACTATTAATTTTACTGTGAAGTTGATTTTATTTAAGGGCCTGAATGCTACTACGGGAATCTGAGAAAATGACTGACCTTGTTATCTGATGAGATTTAATATAGTGTATGGCTTCTAAAATACCAATACACTCTCCTGTAAAGACTGATGCTTCTGGTGGGCATTGAAAAAGTAAAGCTATTTTGGAATTTTGAAAATAAACTGCCACACCAGTACATTCGGTTTCAGAGAATTTTGAAGCATCCGTGAAAAAGAAATTCCATCCTTCCCAATAACGCTTGACAGCTGACTCAAAGTCATGTCTAGCGTCTTGAGAATTCCTAGATAAACCTAATCCCAAAACGACTTTTGGTTCGAAATGAATCGCCTCGTATGCGGCGGAGAAGACCGGAAGAGTAGGGTATTTGCAAATAGGCGCAGAGAGTTGTTTAAGCTCTCTGTACCTATTTAACAATAGGGGAACCACTTTATGGTTCCAATAGGAAGAATTATTAAAAGAGAGGTCAATTAGTTCTAAAATTGGAAGCAAGGGATGGGATGAGAGGGAAAATACCTTAGTTAGGAAGCGATCTGCCAAGTACTGTCTCCTAAGGTGTAGGGGTGGGTCTGCACATTCCACTTGCAGCGCATTTATGGGAGATGATTTCATAGCCCCAACTACAATTCTTAGGCATTTAGACTGGATGCTGTCTAATTGTTTAAGCGCTTCTTTGTTACAGGGCTCAAGGAGATAGCTGCAGTAATCCATAGCACTTCTGGCCAGCGCATTATAGACCAGTTTAAGGGTGTAGGGGTGAGCTCCCCACCATACCCCAGCCAAAGCCTTAAGGATCGACACAGAACGTTCACATTTTTTGACCGTGTTGTTGATGTGGTCGACCCCAGACAATCTTGAGTCTAATGTTACTCCCAGAAACCTAGCCTTATCTTCGACCGGAATGCTTTGACCATTGATGTTAATATCTATTGGAGGCACAGAACGCTTGCGTGTAAAAATGACAGCTTTACTCTTTGGAGCACTTAAGGACAAACCATTGTCAAGCAGCCATTGGTTTAATGAGGCCAGAGAGACATTCATCGAAAGAGCGGCATCCTGAATGGAACTGCCACATACCATTAGTGCAATATCGTCAGCATACTGAAGGATTTTACAGTCAAAATTAAGGGAAGAGGGCAAGTTGGCTGTATAAATGTTATATAATGGGGGACTGAGAACTGATCCTTGGGGTAATCCTCTCCAGGCCGATCTTTGTTCAGAGTCACCCCCTGGTATTCTCAATTGAATTGTGCAATTGGTAAAAATGCTACCAATAATACGACAAATCCTAGCCGGGACTCTCAGCTCATGCAGCTTTTGCCTGAGATTAGGGAGGAGAACCGAATCATAGGCAGCTGATATATCCAGCAAGACAGCAACCACAGACTCATTCCTACTAAGGGCCAGCCGGACCTCTGACGTGAGGATACCCACACTATCAGCTGTGCCCAGACCTTTCCTAAAGCCGAATTGAGTCGTTGAGAGCAGTTTCCTGTTTTCCACCAACCACACTAATCGATTTTTAATTAAGTGTTCCAAAAGTTTGATGAGTATGGACGATAAGGCAATAGGTCTGTATGAGCAATGATCACTAGGATCTTTGCCTGGTTTTAGGATCGGAATGACAACTTGAACCTTCCACTCTGTGGGAATGTAGCCAGAAATAAAACAGAAATTAGCCAGGTCCAGGTAATATTTGTGAGTTTTTGGACCAGCTTTAGAAATAAAGGAGTACGGGAATCCATCCACTCCCGGCGCGGAGTCCTTGACGTGGGATAGCACAGTTTTTAGCTCCTCCAAGCTAAAAGGCATGTTCATTGGTTCGTCAATGTTGTCTGCATCATAAATGTCAACACTGGTTTCCTCAACACTTGGAACATAAGCTGGAGCGATTTTTGAGAAAAACTGGTGTCCCAGTTCTTCCGTGAGGTTGTTAGAGGAGGAGGCAGGTGCTAAACTGCTCCTAAAACGTCTCACCTTTCGCCAAACCACGGAAACCGGGGTGGACGGACTCAGCGAACTACAATATTTTGACCAACCTTCGCGTTTTTTCCTTTTAAGGAATTTCCTGGACTTAGCTAGTATCTGTTTGAAGGCAATAAGGTTATCCAGGTTCATATTGCCGTTGATTGTCTTTTCAGCCTCATTCCTGGCCTTGACCATGTTAGTGCATTCCCTATCCCACCATGGCGGGGAAGGAAGTTTACCAGAATGGGGTTTTTTGGACGGGAAGCAATCATCAGCAGTGGAGGCAATGGTGGAGGAGAAGGACAAGAAACAATCCTGGGCGTTATCCCTGTTAACTTCTGGAAGGGAAGATATTCTTAGGTCCAGAATTTTAGCATATAAATCCCAGTCTGCAGAGTTCAATTGGTGTTTTAAAAGAGGGGGGGAAACTTTAAAAGGGATATTCTTGGTAGGAAATTCAATTATGATGGGGTAGTGATCACTTCCATAGGTCATATCCAAGCGACGCCAAATGAGAAGGCTAGCTATATTGGATGAGCAGAATGCTAAATCAATGCAGAGCTACGCGTAGATCTGCCATCGTTGATAAGGGAAAGATTGAGTTCATCCAATATATCCAGCAAGCCAATGCCAAAGTTATCACAAGTATCTGATCCCCAACGATAATGGTGACAATTAAAATCACCCATGACCAGCATTGGACCGCTAACACTGCATAATAAATTCCTAATTACTGAAAGATATTCTAGTTGTGGCTGCGCAATATAAAAAGAAAAAATATTTATACCCTCAGCCTTCACAGCAACAACATTTATGTCATCGCCAACAAAGGTTAGAGGAATCTGAGAGAATGATACCTTGCTATTGATGAGCAAGGCACATCCTCCGTATCCATCAGATCTATCATGGCGTACACTGGTAAAACACGGCAACCTGAAATTGCTTCCAGGCAAGAGCCATGTCTCAGCAATGCCGCAGATTGATGGTTTAAACTTATTAATTAAAAAAGAAAGATCAGGCTTTCTGGGAGTAATACTCCTCACGTTCCACTGGAGAAATGTCAGGGGATGGAATGTTGTGGATATAGTTTAGGATAGTGGTCAATTTTGATGCAACGTGGTCAGGTATAGCTTGGGATGGGTTTGCAAGAGCAGACATTAGCATGTCAGTAATTAAATTTAAAATATTTGTTGAGGTATTCTGTCTGTGAAGCATTGGCTCTGGAGCTTCCATTGGAAGGGCACAGCCGTTTTGTGATGGGGAAAAGGAGTAATTTTGGGTGAGGTTCAGGTGAGCTTGTCTATCATAACCGGGTGAAAGGGAGATATGGGGTTTGGGTTTCAAAAATACCGTTTTACGGTATGAATTTTGGGTTACTGGGATGGGATTTGAGGACTGGGATTGTGATTTACTTGCAGTTACTTTGTTCCGTTGGAAAGACTTGGAGACTTCAGCATATGATCTGGAAACAGGTGGGAAGACCCGACTTGCCTCCGCATACGAGATCGATTTATCCGCCATCAGAGCTTTTATGCTCTTCTGTCGGCCCAATTCAGGACAAGCACTGTCATTTGCGAAATGGTTGCCACTACACGAAACACAGAAACTCAATTCACGGGTGACTTCACATCCATCACCTGGATGATCTTCACCACACTTAAAACACCTAGGTTTCGATCTGCAAAGTGTGCGGGTATGTCCATAGCGACAACAAGGATAACACTGAACCGTTGGGTAAGTGTAACGCTCAACTGGGAGAGCCGAATAGAAGCTGTACACACGCTTAGGTAGTATTTGTCCGTCAAAAGTTAATACAACAGTCTGTGTGGGCTTCCACTCAGTCACACCAGAAGAGGACACCTTCCGGTTCATCCTTCTGGCTTTGATAACCGAGCCACATCCCTCTGGAACCTGGATATTTTTAATGATTTCCTCTTCTGACCACTCAACTGGTATATCCCTAACAATTCCCATTCTTGTTATGTTGTATTGTGGAATGGCAGCCATGTAATTGTTTTGGGAAAGAATTTTATTGTTGAGAAAACTGTTTGCATCCTGGTGCGACTTGAACTCAACTGACACACGATTTCTGCCTATACGTTTGATCCCATCGAGACGTACGTTATTCACGTTATTTATCGTCAAAAACATACCTAACTTGATAGGTTGTAGCACAGTGCCTGAGGTTTGTTCGTCTTTGAGCGAAACATTCACAATATATGGTGGATTGTCTCTAGCTGTGTAAGAAAGCCTTTTTTTTTTTTTTTTTTTTCGGCTGGGAAAAAATGCGTTACGCATACCCTCTCACTCGGGGGAGTGGGAGGGGTATGTGGGACTCCCCGGGCAAGCCCGGTATACCCACTAAAACAACCCAGCATGAAAT
Source organism: Ceramica pisi (assembly GCA_963859965.1). NCBI lineage: Eukaryota > Metazoa > Arthropoda > Insecta > Lepidoptera > Noctuidae > Ceramica > Ceramica pisi. The sequence continues at coordinate 2,463,099 of OY982544.1, read as the reverse complement.
TCCCGCATCGTCCGAGTGGGGGTGGACTGGGAGATCGGCGTAGCCTTTACGTCCAGTCCACCTCCGACGACCGCCCGCCTTCACAGCGGGCCCTTCACGCCCCCCCCGTTGGGGGAGGGCCGGGAACCTCCGACGATGATGGTGGTGATGCGTGCAATGCGGGCGGAGGCGCCCCCGCGCCTGTCGCCCGCCCATCACCACCGCGAGGAGGGAGAAGAGGACGTCTTCTCCGACCTCGCCTTCGTCTGCGGAGCGGCGCAGCGAGAGGATCGTCCTCCCGCGCGCGCTCCGCCGCCTCCTTCTGCGAGATGACATCCTCGCAAAAGGAGGCTACCGCGGCCCAGGACTCCTCACTCCCCAGCATGCATCTGACCACGCTGGGAAGGGAGAGGTCCTGTCCGATCTCCGCAGTGAGACTGCGACGCGGCTCGGACCAAGGTGGGCACACCTCCAGTGTGTGCTGCGCCGTGTCCTCCGCCGCGCCGCAGTCGTGACACGCCGGTGTCTCCTCCCTCCCGATCCGGTGCAGGTGCGTGCCGAAACAGCCGTGGCCTGACAACACCTGCACCAGACGGAAGGAGAGGAAGCCGTGCGGGCGCTCGAGCCAGTCTCGCAAGACTGGACCGAGCGCGTCCAGAGTCCGACGACCAAAGGTGGCGGAGGCGAGGTCCTGCGTCCAATGGACGATGATAGCGTCCCTCGCCTCCCTCCGCACGGCCTCCCGCTCCTCAGCGACGGGGCGCTCCCCGAGCGCTTTTCGGCACGCCGTCCATTCGTACACTCTGGCGAGCACCCACGCCTCCAACTCCCAAGGAGGGGTGCCGGCCAGAGCGCATGCCGCCGAAAAGCCCACAGAGCGGTAGGCCCTCGCTACCCGCTGCGCGATGGCCCTTTGGGGCCTGCGGATTGCCGTCGCATTCTCCCTCCTGTGGAGGGAGTCTGCCCAAATGGGGGCCCCGTAAAGGGCCATACTTCGGAGGATGCCGGCATACAAGCGCCGGCATCGCGCGCTAGGCCCCCCCAGGTTCGGGAGGAGCCACGACAGGGCGCCGGCGGCCTTCAGCAGGCGCGTCGACAGCCCGCTGAAATGCGGGCCGAAGGGCCACCTGCTGTCCAGTACCAGGCCCAGATACTTCATCTGGGCCTGGACCCCCACCCTGATGCCCTCCACATTGATGTGGGCATCTGGAGGGCAGCGCTGCCGAGGCCCGCGAAAGAACACGGCCTCGGTCTTGTTCAGCGCCACCCTCAACCCCAGGCGGCGGATCCTCCCTGCGACCAAGGATCCGCCAGCCGAGGCCAGACAGGCCGCCTCCCCAAATGTCCTCCCCCGGGCAGTGAGCAGAGTGTCATCCGCTTAGCAGATGACACTCGTGCCACGGAGGAGGGCTCCCCGCAGGAGCCAATCGAACCCGATGTTCCACAAGGAGGGCCCAAGTACCGACCCCTGTGGAACACCGCACTCTGCGCCGTACCGCCGCAACCTGGCCGTTTTGTCTACGAGGAGGACCTCCCGGTCCTCCAAGTAGTCGGCCAGGAGAGCCCGCAAGTATTGGGGCACTCCATGATAGCGGAGTGCCTCCAATATCGTCGAGTGGGGGACGGAGTTGAAGGCGTTGGCTATGTCGAACGACACTGCCATAACTCCGTCCCCAGCCTCGACCGCCCCCTGTGTAAGAAAGCCTGCCTAATACATTTTTCGCAATCTTGGGTTTGACATTGGAAGAAACTGGGGGCGAACTAGCGGCCCTCTTGCGACTAGGGGTATCCGTATCCATAATCGGGTCCTGTGGGGTTATTACGATGTCATGGGGGAGGGTAATTGTTAGTCCGGGGGAGAGATCAAATAATTCATCCGGGGGGTCAGGATCAGGGGGCTTTTTTGAGTTCATCTCGAATAATTATTATTAAAAAGGACACTTACAACGAAAAACAAACCTTACACCAAGAACACAAACACAAAGAACACTTTCGATCGAGTTTCACACCAGAAAAGTTCACTAAAATCGAAAATATTCGTAGCACTGACAAAAGCACGTGTTATACCTTTACCACTACCAACGAAAAAACCATAAGTACTCCTACTCCGTATGTGTATTACTCGTCGTCTCCCCCGCTGACAGTGACGGGTGTACTGACAGTTGTCTCTTTGACGTCTCTGATGAGGGTGTCCTCCACCCAGTTGTGCCTCCGGGTGTACACCAGCTGCAGTAACGCTTCTACGCAGAATATCTGCAAGTTTTCAATGAATTTCTGAAAACATATTTTTATTTAGTATTATATATCTGCGGTGAGATGCTCGTGGCTAAATAATAACAGCTGCTTGATGAGTTAAATTTCCAGGTTAAGCGACCTTTGCCATGGTTGGATGGGTGGCCTCTATTAAATAATGAGACTTCTTCGTGCCTCGGAAAGCACGTTAAACCCGTTGTCCGGGTTGTCACTCGAAGATCATTGACATCCTTACGGGTTGTCAGAAGCTACAAAACCCGACACCAGTCTTGCCAATATCCAGTCCACTGGCCGTGTTATCCAGGTACCGGGTTGTAAAGGTCAGCAAGTAACACTTTGCAGCAGTCCAACGGGGCAGTTAATAAAAACACGCCTAAATGCTGCCTCTCGATCAGCATTCATTCTTGCTACCTCTAAACCGGCAACCCAGACGCAATTAAACGTGTAAAAATATTTCTTTGTCTAACCTTACGACGTTTCTCAGCTAATCCGTCCAATCTGAAAGTGTATCCGAAGATGCTGGTCGATATCTTCGACTCGGGGACCACAAGGTAGTTGTCTTCAGTGAAAAGCGGGAAATCTATCAACTTGTAGCGACCCGCTTTTATTGGACATTCCAATCTGTAAGAAAGATATCTATCATCATCACCATCGTCATTACAGTGGAAACAAGTCCACAGTTAAACATCGCCCAGTCACAGTATAAATAATTAAACTCGACAACGGAAAAACCTCAAATGTTGAATATTGTACACCAAAATATACAAGGTCTTTCTGGCAAGGAACTCGAGTTAAGTTTATTTTTAGAGAAATATGATATTCACGTGTTATGTTTAACTGAGCATTGGTTGAAAGAACATGAAGTAGTTTTTATCAATGATGAATTCTTTGCTGTACAAAGTGCGTTTGTAAGAAATAGTGCTATTCGCGGTGGATCGTTAGTCCTTGTTTCAAACAAATTGAAATGTAAACAACGTTTAGATTTAGTTCATCTTTCCATTGAGCGCACTATTGAGTTGTCTTGTGTTGAACTCGAGCGATACGTTATAGTTTGCGTTTATCGACCGCCCTCTGGTGATTTTGGTCTCTTCGAATCGGTAATGGAGGATTCACTTAATAAATTAAAATCGATTAATAAGAGCATAGTTGTGTGTGGAGATTTTAATGTTAATATTTTGGATGCTACTCTGTTAAGTGTCAGACTTCTGAATCTGTTTAGGTCTTATAACTTAGTTAACTTGTTTTATGAACCAACTAGGATCACGGCATCTTCATCAACTTGTCTTGATAATATCTTCAGTAATTGTGATGCCGAAAATAAATTAGTGTTAAGTGACTTAACGTCTGACCACTGTGGCCAATTAGTTAGCTTACCTATGCCTCTAAATAAAAAGCCGCATAAAATTGAATGCAGGCCTTATACAGCTAGTCGTTGCAATAAATTCAAAAATAATATAGCTCGTAAAATTACCCCGTCTTTGATAGAACATGAGGATCCAAATAAAATTTATGGAGCCCTTTTTGATGTTGTGCAAAAAGAATATCACACTACATTTAAGACAAAAACCATAAACGTAACGGGTACCTCTGCTTGTTTCAACCAATGGGCTACTGCAGGTATATATAAAAGTAGAGCGAGATTATACGAGTTACATGGTTTAAAAAAATACAGGTTTGATATCCCTTTTTTAGAGTACGTAAAAAAATATTCTAAATTGTATAAAAAGATTTGCGTTATTGCTAAATCCAAATTTTTAAGTGAGAAAATTAAAAATTCTAATAATAAAGTAAAAGCCACGTGGCAAATCATTAACAATGAAACAGGCAAATCGGTTAAACGAGACAATCAGTTAGAGATTGTAGTCGACAACAAATTAATTAGTGAAGTTGCTGACGTAGCTCAGGCATTTAATGAGTTTTTTTCCAATATTCCTATAACTACAACTCGCTCCTTGAATTCGTCACCTTCTAAAGCTGAAAGCCTTTTGCAAAGTAGTGTGCCTAAGTGTAATCAATTATTTCGTTTTGAGCACGTAACGCCTCGTGATGTAGTTGACGTATTCAATACACTGAAATCTAAAAACACAGGTGATTTCTGGGGCATTTCCATTAAACTCCTGAGTAATATAATAGACATAGTAGCCCCCTATCTTGCTGTAACGTTTAATAAATGCGTTGATTTAGGAACTTTTCCTGATCTCATGAAGAGTAGTAAAGTTATACCTTTATTTAAATCAGGACATAAAAATGACATAGGCAACTTCCGGCCTATCTCCATCTTACCTGCATTTAGTAAAGTGTTTGAAAAGTTAATACTCAAGCAGTTGTTAGTTCATTTTAATTCAAATAGACTACTTCATAATGAACAGTATGGCTTTACAAAAGGTCGTTCGACAACAGATGCGGGTGTCGCTCTCCTGAAACATATATTTAACGCATGGGAGAACTCGCAAAACGCAATCGGAGTTTTCTGTGATCTCTCTAAAGCCTTTGATTGCGTACACCATGACACACTTTTACGTAAACTACGTCATTACGGTCTCCAAAGCGAAGCTCTTAACGTGATTGATTCATATTTACATGATAGGTTCCAATGTGTTGATGAAAATGGTGTAAAATCTTCCGGGCTGCCAGTGCAATTAGGTGTGCCTCAAGGCTCAATACTGGGTCCATTCTTGTTTCTGGTTTACATAAACGATCTACCATTTTTCTTAAAGGGTATCTGCGACGTAGTATTATTTGCGGATGATACCTCTCTTATCTTCAAAGTAGATAGGAATAGACAAGATTTCGATAACGTAAACAACGCTCTTTCAATGGTTACGGATTGTTTTACGTCGAATAATTTAGTTCTAAATGCTAAAAAACGAAATGTATAAAGTTTGCCTTGCCAAATGTTAGAAATTTAGGTCCTAATGTAATCTTAAGTGACGAGGTGCTTGAAACTGTGGACACGGCAGTATTTTTGGGCATAACTGTTGATTCCAAACTACAATGGGGCCCACATTTATATCAAGCCTGTCGGGAAGGCTCAGCTCTGCCGCATACGCCGTTAGGAAAGTTAGACAATTTACTGACGTTGATACAGCTAGGTTAGTCTATTTTAGTTATTTCCATAGTGTTATGTCCTACGGTATTTTATTGTGGGGAAAAGCTGCTGATATACAAAATATATTTGTCTTACAAAAACGTGCTGTGCGAGCAATATATCAGCTAGGGTCAAAAGCTTCATTAAGAGAAATTTTCAAAGAGATTGGAATTCTCACGGTAGCATCTCAATTTATTTTTGCAAACATTTTATATATTAGGCAAAACATACATTTATACAGTAAAACGAGCGACATCCACAACTTTAACACCAGAAACAAGCACAAGCTACATGCTCCTTCACACCGACTTCGTAAGGTCCATGATTCATTTGTGGGGCTCGGTATCCGTTTATACAATAGACTTCCAATTTCTTATCTTGATCTGCCTTTTAACTCATTTAAAGAAAAAGTAAAATCTAACCTCTGTTCCAAGGCATACTATTCTATTAATGATTATTTAGACGATAAGAATAGTTGGTCGCTGTGTTGAACGCAAGACATTTAATTATCATGTTCCTTGTGTATAAGTAGATAGTACCTATAGTAGTTTTATGACAGGTTATATGTGTTCATATAATTTTTTATTTTATTTTATTTTATTTGTTCTTTTATTTTTTATTTTTCATTTATTGTCTGACTATGTAGGTCATTTTTTTATACTAATTTAAATCCACATACGTCAACACTTGCTTAAGTGTGTATTTTGTTTTAGTGTCATAGTGCTAGTAGCTAACAAGTGATAAATAATGTATATATTTATTTTTGTGTCATGTAAATTTTAGAAGGAATTTTGAATTTTTGGATTACTTTGCATATTAATTATTGTAAAATTCTAGTTCCTAAAACGTAACAGACAGTTGTGTTGCTGGGGAGTTTGTTGGCCACTTCTTCTCCACAGCTAAAACACTAGGAAGTGGTGACGGGTGGGCGTTTTGGGGGACTGTCTTTTGTAAAACATGACGTTCAAAAAGTGCTGGCCCTCAGCCTAATTTGAATAAATGACTTTTGAATTTTGAATTTTTTTTTTTGAATTTTGAATTATGATGAACACGATAGTGATGTCAAAACGTGAATCCAAGATGGCGGCTGCAATAGGTATCAATTTCTTCGTCATTGGTGTCGTTTTCATGGTTTACGAGCGTGTTGAAGCCAATAGTGCTGTCAAAACGGGAATCCAAGATGGCGACTGCAAAGGTACCGAGCGCTCAGAACGTTTTCGTCCAACCGCGGCCTGACACTGAAGGCCTTCTCGAGAAAAGGCTTTGTGGCGACACGCGCGGTAAAGTCTATGTACAGCAGTCGACGTTTTTCAGCTGATTTGATGTTGGAATCAATGTTGAGATATGTGTGTCGTTAGTGAAGGAGAGTAGGTAGCCGGCCCTTTTGTTTTAAGGATGTGAAATCATCAAATGACTCCTCCCGCTCTGGGTAAAGTAGAAGGGAGTGTCAGAATCCTACTGACTAAAATCAATCCGTGTTTCTCCTAATGCCCTTTGCGTTCTAGGGCTGTCTGTGGTGACACTTTCGAACAAATTCCGCAACCCCGGCAGGCCCCGGCACTAGTGGGCCCCGTCTTCTATGCTGACAAATCTGTGAGGCGCGCGTGGAACACAGCGCGCCGTCGACCCGGGTCTGGTTCTGATCAGACGGTGAGCCACTCAATGCTTGCCATCCGCAGGCCCGCGCCTACGGTGGCCATCTCGATGCCCGGGGCGTCTTTTGTTACGGCGGCCGGGGCGTGAAGTTTCCCTCTCTCTCACGCGTTCGGTCTGGTAACCGGACCTTAACACAGGATTTTTATTAAACGGTCATCATACCAAGTATCTATATCCCTTAAGAGAAACTGCAACCTTTTGTACACTTTTACACCCTCAAACCCCGCCACGTGGAAGTTATGGCTACGCCCGTGACTCGCCTCGGCCACAACCCTCAAGTTGAGAACCTCGCACACCTGCATGCAGACAGATACCTACTTAGCTGACACGCTTTTCATAATTATTTTAAAATACATATAATTATCATCAAATTGACTGTAATATTAATATTAATAATATTGGTTTATATACACAATACCCAACGATAAGACTGATAACATTGGGTCACAAAATAAATAGGTAACTTACATAGTTTTTGTTTATTGAAATAATGATTGGTTTTATCCATCTTATATAAGTAAACATAATAATTATGCTTTTAAACTGCCGCATTTGCATGCAATATTCATATCGATCTGAGGACTCCACAGTCGCTATGTATCGGTAACCCAAAGACTAATACTCTATGCCGTAACCTTTAGGTGCCCATTCGCGGTCCCCAATCAAGAACACGTCTGCCAACAGTTATCGGTACCTGTACCCTAATACACCAAGCTCAAGTCTAGACCCAAGGAAAAACCTACCTCTCTCTAGCTATACCTTCCTCTGCACAATTAATTAAAAAACATACCGGTCACCCTTAAATATTTATTTTATTCTGTTTTAATAGCGGCAGTATTTTTTGTTAAAGCGGCAACAGAAATACATCATCATACTGTCTGTCCAATCTGTCTACCACGGTTCATGAGATACAGACTGGTGATAGACGGACGGATAGCGGAGTCTTAGTAATAGGGGCCCGTTTTACCCTTTGGGTACGGAACCCTTAACCAAGCATGATAATCTACCGTCCCGCTGCATACACCAGCGGGTCTAAAAAAGCCACTTAGTTGAATCAGCCAGCGTATCAAGCTATTCGAAACTGTCTTATTTTCCGAATCTACTAATGCTTTAGCGATAAGATGAAAATGAAATTGAAAAGACATATTTATCTAAAAGTAAACAACAATACACAATTGAGTTACTTCGTGATCATGGCGCTTGCACAGTGCCGAAATATCGGAAACTCGCAAATAAAAAGGTACATGGTAGCAATCCCGATATGAACTATTCTAATGTTAGTGACCATGACAGTTTTTAAAAACAGACAAAGAAACTTTCACTTTTACCTATAATTTAAATGGTTTAGTGTGAATGTGTTCAACGTAAAGTACTGGTACCTATTCAGCTGAATCCGGTTTGACTGGAAGCCGACCCCAATATAGTAGACAAAAGGCTAGGCAGCTGATGAGTGTGGATTTCTTCAATAAAAAATAATAAATAAGGAAAGTTCTCACTTAGGATGCGCGTAGTGGTACAGCATATTGTGGTAGGTCTCCTGTTCGGCCTCGTCCTCGTCGCTGCAGCCATCCTTCACCAAGTAGAAGGAGCGGAAGAAGTCGCACGACTCCATGTTGCGGATGTCCACACACTTCTGCATCGTGGCCTGGAAACATGGAGATCTTACCAGCTAAACTACCAAGTAGGTATAATACTCCTAGGCAGAGCACTTGCAGAACTTTAGAATTTAAAACTTATGTAGCTGTTGGCTACTATCGTAAAATTTCATAATGTAACCGAAGTTTGGCTTTTTTTTTTTTTTTAGGGATGGGAAATCGTCCAATGACTCCTCCCGCTCTGGGTGTAGCGGGAGGGAGTGTCAGACTTCTACTGACTAAAACCTATCCATGTTCCTTCATTGCCCTTTGTGTTCCGGAGCCACGGTGTCTCTTTCGAATAATCCCGCGACTCTGGCAGGCACTGAAGTTAGGCTCAAATAGGTTTAATGGAACTTAAAGCGAGTCAAGTTCGAATGGGATGACGGGAGCTAGAGTGAGCGAGCATGGCGAGGGAACTAAGATCCCGTCATCCCATGACGGATTCTCAGTTCTCTCGCCATCATATTAGTTTATGGTACAGACAGAAGATCTGGTACTGGCAACATTTCCAAAAGAACATACCTACCGATTCTTTTTTTTAAATCACCTTTACTTTCCAGCCGTTTTTAATATCCTCGGATACGTTGAACTCCCCGCTGAGCAGCGAGTCGTATGTTCGTGTGGACAAACTCAGCTCGGAAACGGTGACGGCGGTCCTCACAGTGTTATAGCAGGGCCCGGCCTTCGTTACCATCAAGTGAGTTGGGGCCACAGCGCAGGTTGCAATCGATATTATGTACTCGTAGAAAAGCAAGAGAACTACTTGATAGCACATCGCATATAGAATGCCTGGTACCTCTACCAAGACCTCGCTACTCATGAGGGATTTTAAACAACGTTTAGCTACGTTATTATAACTCAATTAGATTTCTAAATTGTATGCATGTGTATCTATGATACCTATCGGCTTTATTTTATATATAGCACCTGTAACAACAATATAATATTCCATTGATTGTCCCCTTTCACGGTTCTGGACTTTATGTGCTGGTTCCAAAGTCTGATTTTGCTGTTCATGTACTGTACGGTAGAGTATTTAGTGTTGTGGATAATTAGTTTCTAATGATATTATAATGAGAACATGTTGGTACACACCAGATACTTTGTAGTTAATATCCCAAAATGAAACCTTGTTTGAAGTGAAGGCTTATTAGACGAGACCTGCTACATCTGTCCGATTACTGCGTGCTCTGAATCCTACAGAAAAAATTTAACAAGTATTCTTTTATTATATTAAAAAAAGAAACTTTGCCCCCCTCCACACATGGATTTTCTCCTATATCGTGGGTGCGTTTCCAAACATACATAGTAGGTACATACACAAACAGCCAGACCTGGAACAACTATCTATATGCCATAAAAATATATTTGTTCCGTGCGGGAATCGAACCCGTGACACGTAGCGCAGCAGTCAATCGCTCAACCACTGCACCAATCGTGCCGTAATTTCTCTTTCGTCATTCTTCTCGGGACGCTGGGGTCCCGGTCTTTTGGTTGGTGTATGAGGGGCCGAAGTCAACTTGCAGAGGCCCCGTAATAAATTTCATATGGAACAAGACACCAGCCGACGATTATCGCCCAAAGCATTACGAAAGTATATCCAAGGAAAATACCCAGTTGGTGCAGGACTATTACAGAAAACACCGTAAAAGATGAGAGGCGGGGTATTTAGGAACTCCGCGACCTCATCCCACCAGCCCCCTTCTACCATCGGACATCCAGACGCACTGCAACTTGCCATCCTTACCTTGTTGCTATTCCACCAACTCGCACTAAGCGCTTCCAAGCGTCTTTCATAATGCGCACAACAAAGGAGTGGAACTCTTTGCCTTTTTTTTTTTTAGGGATGGGAAATCATCCAATGACTCCTCCCGCTCTGGGTGTAGCGGGAGGGAGTGTCAGACTTCTACTGACTAAAACCCATCCATGTTCCTTCATTGCCCTTTGTGTTCCGGAGCCACGGTGTCTCTTGCGAATAATCCCGCGACTCCGGCAGGCGTCGGCCCTTTCGGGCCCCTCTGTGTGCTGACTCTCTTTGAGGCGCGCGTGGAACACTAACGCGCCGTCGACACGGCCCGTCGTCACTAGACGGACGGACGGCGAGCCACCCATAGCTCGCCGTCCACAAGCCCGCGCCTACGGTGGCCGGAGGTCACCAGGTGGTGGCCCCCGACGCCCGCGGCGTCACGTCGGCCGGGACGAGAGGGTCTCCTCTCCCTCTCCTCCACCTCCTTCGCTAGCATGACTGCGTCGCAGAAGGAGGCAACGGCGTCCCATTCCGTCTCGCTCCGGACCATGGCTTGGACCAGGGCCGGACGCGAGAGGTCGCCGCCGATCGCCGTTTCGAGGACACGGCGGTGCGCCGCCCGCGCGGGGCACACCTGCACAGTGTGCTCCACCGTGTCCTCCGGTCGATCCACGGAACTCTTTGCCTGCGTCTGTGTTTCCGGATCCTTACAAACCTAATCTTTTCAAAGTTAGAGTGAACAGGCTACTTCTGGGTAAGCTCGCTCCATCGTAGACTTTGTCTCTGTCATCTCTAACCAAGACTAGAGTCAAGAGCAAGCCCAAATCATGTAAAAAAAAAAAAGGTAAGGTGTCTACACTTACATTTCACCAAGAGGGCGAGCTTATTTCCCAGCTAGAAACCGTGCACATATCTTTTTTCCGGTCTACTTCTTAGAAATTAATAAAATTATGAATTTCAGATTTTATTAGTTTAAATTAATTTCGCTGGCATAGACTATTGATTCGCTGCAGTAGAGCATAATATGATAGGTCCGGTCATCATTAGAATGGTACTACGGATTTTAGAGAACTATGAAAAATGTTCTATTGAGGACTGCAGCGGGTCAAAAAAGGCCACTTAATCAGAATCAGAAAGCACATCACGATACCAGTCACCGTAAATTTTTCCCATCAACTTTAAACCTAAGTATAGATTATAATAACAATTTATACTTAGTGTGTATTGTGGAGTGTGTAATCTTGTTTTTGTTTTGTTTTTAATTGTAGTTTATAATGTTCCTATTGTTCTTTTTTTAATTTAATGTTTGTGTTATGTAATGTTTTAATTGTATTTTATCCAATATTGTTTTAATGTAATAAGGTACCTATATTGAAATGGACGGGTCCAGAAATAAAAATGATTTAATTTAAATAGGTTCAAAGTTGATTGAGAAAATTTAGCGTTAGCGATAAAGGTGAAAATGAAATCTGACAGATTGTTGTGTGATTAATATTCTAATATGAATCTCCTAAACTGTCCTTTTAAAGAAGTTAGGATCGAAGCTGCCATTTCATGAAGTGGCCGGTCATGTCATGAAATGGCCAAATTCTACGATATATGGCCACGACATTTATGTACTAGGCATTCACACAGAACAGCCGGTCTATTCTGTCGACATCTCACCGTTTTACACTGCGGTGGAGTGAACGACAAGTGTCTGTCATTCCATCTTGTTGGTATGGTTTGACAGCTCACTGGTCGTTCACTTCGCTTAAGTGTTCACTTCGACATGTTTACAGAATCGCACTGAATCGACCGGCTGATTAAAGTCTGTGGGAATTCATGTCTACGCAATCAATAAAACAAAGTCCAATTACTTGAACTTGGACTATGTATTGAGTAGATACCTACTGTAAAACTGACTACTGTTTGGATTTCGTTGAATCATGCTTACTTGCCAAGAAGTTCGAAACAGTACCTATTCTGTAAGAATTACTTTATCCCCGTGCAAAACTCAGCGCTAGCCGTTTTTTGGAGCTTTAAACTCTTTACCCAAAAGAAATATCAACTTATAAAAAATACATTTAATTTCTACACAATCTTGGCTTCGAAATTGTAGTTTTTTATTACTAAGTATAATGATTAATTAATCTCCTCACAACGAAACTACAGAAATGAGAAAAAAATACTGAAAACTTGCATCTTCTCGAAAACTAACGATTAAGTATTTTGATTTTGTACTTACACTAATGGATAGGCAATTTAATTATGAACATTTTGGTGGAAAAAATTTTTTCAAACTACCAAAAATTGATTTTATAACGATTTTATTCAACATTGTGAGCGTATTCGCTATTGTATATCTCCTGTTATTGAGGGAAAAAATGCTCAAGGTTATTTGGTCAGGGTACTGCCTTAATGAACTGTTAAATTTCATCCAAATCTATTCAGTGGTTCAGGCATGAAGAAAAGACCGACAGACAGAGTTACTCACGCATTTATAATATTAGTAGGGATTTAATGACATTTTATGTATTAACTTACCTATTATTTTATTATATTGTACATTAATTTTAATCGTAGGTACCTATTATGTTTATGGGAATCTGAAATAAATAAATTAAGTTTTTTTTTTTTTTGTATTTCTTTAACAAGATCGGGGCCCTGGGGGCCCGGTCCTTTGATAAGCGTACAAGGCGCCGCGCCGAAGCCAACTCGCAGAGGCCCCGTTAGACATTTCAAATGGAATGGGGCACCAATCGACGAGTAGATATCCCTGTATGCACTGTGAAACATTATTAAAAAAACCAGCCAAGTGTGAGTCGGACTCGCACACGAAGGGTTCCGTACCATAAACCTTAATTTTTATTATTTGTTGTTATAGTGGCATTAGAAATACACAATCTGTGAAAATTTCAACTGTCTACCTATTACGGTTCTTGAGATACAGCCCAGCCATGGACAGCGGAGGCATAGTAATAGGATTCCGTTGGTTACCCTTTGGCTACGGAACCCTAAAAATACCGATATTACGTAATATTCCTTGGTATAACTACATAACAATTACAGCAAGGCGAGGTAAGTAATAAAATTAAATTATATGTCAAATAAAAGCAATGACATAATAGTTTATATTATGATGGTAAAGTAACGTCGGCAAAGTAAATAATGTAAGTTATAAACTTTATGACATTGTCGATAATTATGGAGATAGCAAAATGTTTTACTTATTAAAACAACGTCAAGCAGTTAGCGGTTCAAAAGTATATTTTTCCATCACCAGAGCATTTTTTCTAAAATGATTTTACGTAAGGTACCTACGTTCATTAGCGAAGAGTTTAATTAAGAGCGTGTATTCCGTCCACTAGCGCCGCCAATCGTTTTTTATTATTTGTGGTAAATTTAAGACACGTAGATATAAAACCGCTCTGTAGTGCACTGAAGAAATGTATTTATTGTTTTGAGAGTTATGTTTTGTACTTTAGAACATAAATAGTTGCCAAAGTCGATATTTTTGCTAAAAGTGGCCACTTTTAGCAATAATTGCCGTTTTGGCTATTTAGCCATGAGTTATGTATTATAAATAGCTGTCAAAAAATAATAGATACATTTCTTCAGTGCACTACAGAGCGGTTTTTTATCTACGTGTCTTAAATTTACCACAATTAATAAAAAACGATTGGCGGCGCTAGTGGACGGAATACACACTCATAAGGTACAATTCCGATCGCGACGGCGACCCACGACCGCGACCAGACGATAACGGTCGCTCGCCGCTAAGCGACCCACAGCCAACGAATCTACGTGACACCGGCGTGTGACGTAACACTGGTTCGGTCCTCTTGCAGTTGCCCTAAATTCTACTAACATAATAATATCGTCCGCGTATAAAGAAAACGCCACCATTTGATGTGCTTTTCTGCGTCGCTTTTCGTGATGATTAGCTGCGTCGCGCGATCGCACTGCTCCCAGCGCAGTAGCTAATCATTAAAAAGTGCTCTGTGATCATTAGGTCGCGGTCGCACGTCATTGTCGCCGGTCGCGGTCGCGCGCCTCGGGCGCGCGTTGCGGTGCCCACGATCGGAATTGTACGGTGTATTTAGGTACGGTCACAGAATTAATTTTTGAAGTAAAAACTTCTTTTGGCGCACCGCACACAGATTTTCCGTAGATAGTAAGTTAGGCTGACCTGTCACGCTCTGAGGTGAAAGGCTTGATCGGGGGACCGCCGAGTGTACCTACCCGAGCGAGAAAAATACAGTCAGCTGCTCTTCGCTGTTATGTCGCTGTGTTTAGTACTTTGTACTTGCTCCGTGGTTTAGTATATTCAATTCATACCTAATAACTGTCTTTATAAATTTAATAGTTATTTCTAGATAGATAGGTAAGTAAAATTCAATCTAAAATATTTATTTATTATTTTAGTTATCACAAACCCATTGTATCCTTTGTAGAATACTATAAAGAAAATAAATAATTTGATTTATATAGAATTGAAGAAATAATAACATTAATTTCTGACTTGTTTCTCATTTATTTTACTAATACGATCCAAATACTACCTACTAATCTATAATATAAAAATAAGTCGGGTTTTCCTTCCTGACGCTATAACTCCAGAACGCACGAACCGATTTCCACGGTTTTGCATTCGTTGGAAAGGTCTCGGGCTCCGTGAGGTTTGTAGCATTAATGGAAAATGTGACGCAAACGAAGTTGCGTGGGTCACCTAGTACGATATAAATTGATTGCGATTGCCAATGAAGTTTTCACTTCTGCCGTGCGATCTTAAGCACACACTCTTTTAATTAAGGGTTCTGTACCCAAAGGGTAAAAACGGAACCCTATTACTAAGACTTCGCTGTCTGTCTGTCTGTCTGTAACCAGGCTGGTACTCAAGAACCGCGATAGCTGGACAGCTGATTTTTTTACAGATGATTTATTTCTGTTGCCGCTATAACAACATATACTAAAAAACAGAATAAAATAAATATTTAAGGGTGTACCCATACAACAAACTTGATTTTTTGCCGTTTTTATAGATAATAGTACGGAACCCTTCGTGCGCGAGTCCGACTCGCACTTGGCCAGTTTTTTTTATATTTTACGGTAACACCTTTAGTTTTATTGTTTTTTTTTTTTGTTGAAGAGATACTAATACCTTCCCTTATCAATAAAAAGTATCGACGTTGTTTTGCGACTGATTTAAGCAAATGTCCTATAAATTTTTCCATGTAGAATTTTAATTAGCAATCTGCTAATCAGGGAGCTACTCTCTAATAGCCTAATTCTAGTTAATTGTGGGCGTATTCAACTCCGTATCACCTACGGACTTACGATAAGTCCCGAAACCGAACTAAAAATGACTGACAACACGATTTTACAGTAACTGTCAAATCGTGTTGTCATTAATTCTTAATGGTTAGGTGATACGGAGTAGAATACATTAAATATATTACAATAATAAGCAAATAAATTCCAACGTTATTTAGTCACTCAGAGGCCTTAGTGTGAGTTTTTTCGACTCACTTTCGTTCGAACGCGTTCGATTGCGAGCGCGTTAGAATTTAGTATGGGAAATTAGGTTCTACGAGTGACCACCAGGTGGCACTATAACTAAATTCCCATACTAAATTCTAACGCGCTCGCAATCGAACGCGTTCGAACGCGAGTCGAAAAACTCACACTAAGGCCTCAGGTATTTTTTAAGGATTCCGAACATCCGTGAAAAAACAGAACCCTTACAGGATCACTCAAGGATATTCAAGAAACTAGCTGACCCGTGCAACGTCGTCTGCGTAACGTTTTTCATTACTGCTCCGCTCCTATTGATCTTAGCGTGATGATATAGGTATAGCCTATAGCCTTCCTCGATAAATGGGCTATCTAACACTGAAAAAAATTTTCATTTCTTTTTAGTTCCTGAGATTAGCGCGTTCAACCAAACAAACAAACTCTTCTGCTTTAAAATATTAGTATAGATTAGACAAAAAGTGACTGTTCCCCCCCTCCCCTTATCTCCAAAACTACTGAGCCAAAAACTTTGAAATAAATGAGAGATAATAGTTTTATACCTAAAGATAAAAAGAACACCTATATAAAGACTGTAGTGTTAAAATAAGATTAAAAAAAATGAAATTGTTTCGGAACCCTTTGCACGCGAGTCCGACTCGCCTTGGCCAGTTTTTTTTTTCTTTTTAGCATTTTGTATGAAAGTAACTGATGACGAAAGAGTCTTTATTTTAATTTTACATCCGTTGTTACTACTTGTTACATTACTTTAAATATGTTGTTTGACATGGTCCTGGACAGCATTTATAAAATTATGTAAACAATTACACTTGAGTGTAGAATTTTTCATTTTATTATTTTAAACTACAAAGCAAACAACAGACATAATTTATTATAACATAGGCAATAATCACATCCCTAACAAAATAAGTCTGAGATATGTACCTACTTTTTCCTACGGTTCTGCTCAAGTGAATTAAAATTTTACAAGAATGTCGGAAAAGTGGAAATTAGAAGCCTTAATTAGAATACCTAATGCTGATAAAACATTAAGATTTAAAACGTTTTATACTATTAAAAAAAAACAATGGCGCTACCTTACTAGGTATACATAATGCTTTCATCAATAAAAACTAATTCATAATTTTACCGTCACTGCTACGACCTTCACGGTTCAATGCCATTGCACTCATTCATCATTCAGATGCCCTTATCCTTATTTTCATTTACTATTTTACACACAAACGAACACACCTCCCGCTCACACTCATGCATATTGGCGCACTGCCCCATTCAACTTGCTTCATTAATCGGTCACCTCATTCAATTCTTCACTCTTCACCAGTCGTTCACTGAGAGCCGAGCCAAACGCATGTTCAAAATGGCCACAGACAATCTTACCGCTCTTCTCAACAAGCCCAAGGATTTGCAACTGGTGAGTCAATATCACTTATCTTGTCTTAATAACAATAAAAATAACCAATAATATTAGCAACTGAATTTATAGAATTGCTAATCTTACATTATCGATTGAATATATAAACAACTTTGAGTCGTCTTTTAACTCCAAATATACGCGATGTGCGAAAGTGAATTTAATAAATGAATATGGATTTAAGGTGACTGTTATTTGAACGATCAATACTTCTGCCAAGGAATGTTATCATCTGTGGCAGTGGAATATTACTCGCTTAGGTACTATTATTATTGAATTAATAGTTAAGATACTACCAGTGTTTACTTGACGTTATCAATACGTATATTGTGCTGGTGCAATTTATGTAATCGGTAGATTAGTTAAGTTGGTTATCCATGCTGACTGCTGTAAATAATTTCTTGTATTGCTCAATTATAAAAACTTGATGCTAACTAATTTATAACAATTGATAAGACTTGTGAAGTTGGCTTGTTAGTAAATGTTTTTTTTTTTTGGTAGGAATTTGTTTTTTATTTTCCTGTTCAAGCACGTTATACAGGGTTATTTGTAAAACTCTGCTTGCTGTTTCATACATTTTCATCGTTTTAATATTATTGTATTTTGTACGAGACAGTTGATTTTTTTTTTGTTTTTTTGTTGGTCTCAAAGTTAGAGTTGTTAATGATCATGTGTACCTACTTACACTCCCTACCTGAGAGGTTGTAAGTTACAAATAACCCTGGATACCTCTTTTATTTAAAGTAGCGCGATACTCGTAGTAATCAAGCCCCATCACTAGTACCAACAGATGGATTGGTTGCTTGTAAAACTGACTTCTATAAATTGTTTTTTAGTTCGTGCACAAAAATCAATTTTAACCCATGAATTAGCTAATCAATCAGATGACTGCAAAAGTTATCATCATCAGGCTAGTTTGACAAATAAAAACAACTTCTAATAAAACACTCAGAAACCAGCCAACATTCATAAATGCCTATGATATTAATAGGAATACCATTTATTTAAGCCAAAGTAAATTCGATAAAATAAAAGTGATCATTACATCTGTGGCGTTGCCAAATGCAACATCTTATTCGAGACGGCAACTTGGCCATAAGTACAGGTGATGCATTTACTAATTCCGTGCATTCAGAAGGGGGAATTCAGAGTCAGGGGTTGAAAGCGGTAAAGGTATAAGGGTATGGTACCGGTATAGAATTACGATACAGCTTCTATTTAAAGGTTGAACCAAAACGGTTGGGAATTACGGTTGTGGTATCGATAAAAAAAGAATTATACATATATTTTTTTACGGTATCGTTATACCTATATATTACTAGTACCTTTTCCGAAATAATTTCGGTACAGAAAAAAATTATGCGACGAAGAGCGAGCGCGAAGCGGCGGCGACGCGACGGCGCGGGGCGCGTGTGTTTAGGTAATATTCTGAGTTGTGAGTCCGTAAAATGTGTCCCTGTCGCTGCATTCGATTGCATACAAAAGTTCTGTTTGTGCCACACAGAGCGCGGCGACGCAAAGAGTTGACTGCTAGACTAGAATTTCTGTATGAAAGCGAATGTAGAGACTTTACGATTTCAAAACTCGAAAAATTACATTCGTTTGGCCTTATTCTAAAAAAGTATAAAGTAACACAAAGTTATAGGTATAATAACGTTAAGACATACTTAATGAGTTTGTACTTTTATCCATCTTGGCGTCAATCTAGTAGTAAAGTTACAACAAAGCACACTTGTGATTAAGTTGACAAACAAAGTAGATGCGGAAACGGCGTCAAATTGAATGAATGAATGGAGGCAAATAAGCAAAACCACAAAAACATAGCGAATAATTTATATACAAATTACCAAACAAATATACCTAAATAGTACTATTTAGTAACTAGCTCTAAAAATGTTGTGCCACCTTCAGAACAAAATTATTTCGAAATTAAGATACAACCGCCGTATTGACATTAAGATGGCGGGTGTTCTGTAATATTTTATTATTTATCCATTACTCATAAAATATAATTGCACCAAAAAATTGTACCTAAAAAGTACCTCAAGTAAAAAGAAACGCACACTTGATCAGTGGGATAGGTCCTGAAAAATAAAACAACCGTGTCTCGTTTAGGTACTTATGTTATTATTATTATGAATTATTGATGTAGGTACATATTTATATTATACTAGCGACTCGCCCCGGCTTCGCACGGGTGCAATGCTGATACTAAATACACTACAGAAAAACTGTTACCTTGCATCTGAGCCGCGCGGGTACCTTACTCATAGATCTAAACTCCCCTCCCGCACGCGCACCCCCGCCTTGGTGACGTCCACTTCGCAACGGGCCGTGCAGCAGAAATCGTAATATTTTAATTTCGCCATAACTTCAAAACAAAACGTCCGATTTTAATCATTCAAAGACCAAATATTATCTACATAAACTGTACTTAGTGATGAAATACTTTATTTTGATAAGGATTAATAGCATGAGTAAAATAAACACGTTAAAATGTAGTCCAAAAAAAATCAAGATTTTTAAATAAAAAAATTGTTGTTGTGCCTCACTCGAAATAGATAGGTATAGTGTGTTGCGGACTTTTTTGTAGATATTTATAAGATCTTCAATTAATTAGAACAATTTATGGTTCTATCTTTTGTAGTTTAGGCAGCGTACGCAAAATAAGTAAACTTTTCTGGTTGATTTTTACACCTTGTGCCCGAAAAACCCAAGTATCTTACGGACCCTATTTTTTTCCAAAATAAAATATAGCCTATGTTACTTGAGGATAATGTAGCTTGCGAATGGTGAAAGAATTTTTAAAATCGGTCCAGTAGTTTTTGAGCCTATTCATTACAATCAAACAAACATACAATCAAAGTTTTCCTCTTAGTGTAGACTAGCTGACCCACGCAACTTCGTCTGCGACACATATTCCATTAATGCTCGGCTCCTTTTAGTCTTAGCGTGATGATATGTAGCCTATGTCCTTCCTCGATACATGGGCTATCTAATACTGAAAGAATTTTTCAAATCGGACCAGTAGTTCCTGAGATTACCCCCTACATACAAACTTACCTCTTTATAATATTAGTATAGAAGTATAGATATGGGGCTGCTTTCAGGCGGCTCCTGCCCAACCTGGGGGGACCGAACGCCTCCTGCCGTAGGCTATACGCGGGGGTCGTGCGGTCCATGGCCCTTTACGGGGCCCCGGTGTGGGCGCGTTCATTGAGGCAGCGTGCTGCGAACCACTTGAACGCGCCCCAAAAGGTGGTGGCCCTCAGAATGACCCGAGGGTACCGCACGATCTCGCGCGAAGCGGCGGGTCTCCTTGCCGGATTGCCGCCATGGGATCTGGAGGCGGTGGTCCTCGCGCGCCTGCATGATTGGCGCGCGGAGGTACTAAGCCGGGGGGAAACTCCGCTGACGCGGCAAATTGTCGCGCAGCGGACGGACTTCCGGCGCGATCTCATGGCGTCATGGAGACGACGACTATCGCAACCCAGCGCAGGGCACGCCACAATAGCGGCGATAAGTCCCCTCTTTGAGGAGTGGCTTGAGAGGCGCCACGGCGTCCTCACCTTCCGCCTGACGCAGGTCCTCACCGGACATGGATGTTTCGGGAGGTTCCTGCACCGAATTCGGCGGGAGGAAACGCCCGGGTGTCACCACTGCGAGGATCGACCGGAGGACACGGTAGAGCACACTGTGCAGGTGTGCCCCGCTTGGGCGGCGCACCGCCGTGTCCTCGAAACGGCGATTGGCGGCGACCTCTCGCGTCCGGCCCTGGTCCAAGCCATGGTCCGGAGCGAGACGGAATGGGACGCCGTTGCCTCCTTCTGCGAAGCAGTCATGCTAGCGAAGGAGGTGGCGGAGCGGGAGAGGAGACCCTCTCGTCCCGGCCGCCGTGGTGGACGCCGCGGGCGTCGGGGGCCACCTGGTGACCTCCGGCCACCGTAGGCGCGGGCCTGTGGACGGCGAGCTATGGGTGGCTCGCCGTCCGTCCGTCTTGTGACGACAGGCCGTGTCGACGGCGCGTTAGTGTTCCACGCGCGCCTCAAAGAGAGTCAGCAACACAGAGGGGCCCGAAAGGGCCGACGCCTGCCGGAGTCGCGGGATTATTCGCAAGAGACACCGTGGCTCCGGAACACAAAGGGCAATGAAGGAACATGGATGGGTTTTAGTCAGTAGAAGTCTGACACTCCCTCCCGCTACACCCAGAGCGGGAGGAGTCATTGGATGATTTCCCATCCCTAAAAAAAAAAAAAAAAAAAAAGTATAGATATAGAAGTATAGAAGTATATATATCATGTCTGACTATAAATCATGACTGTTAATAACGCGTCAATGTTATAAGATACCTCTTAATTTCGTCCATACATAATGTAATTTGCGATAAGTGGATTCGGAGTTTTGGTTAAAAAATTATTAAGATCATCAAAACATTTCCATTCAGCATTACAATAACAATGAGCTCGAAAGTGGCCAATGTTGTGGATGCCTGTAACATTGCCGCCGGAACTAAAAACTCAATTAATCCAAGAACTTCTTATTTTGTATTATTTGATGTTATTTCCATATTCCAAATTACATCTGTTTAATTCAACTCAAAAGCTATGGTATAACTTAGTTCGTATTTTAATGTTCGTATGCCAAAATTCAAGTCATTATTCAAATTAGCCTGAGAGCCAGCGCTTTTTAAACGTCAAGTTCTACAGAAGACAGTCCCCCAAAACGCCCGCCCTTCACCACTTCCTAGTGTTTTTGCTGTGGAGACGAAGTTGCCAACAAACTGCCCAGCAACACATCTGTCTGTTACGTTTTAGGAACTAGAATGTATAAAATGAGTAGAAAGCAAAGTAATTAATACATGACACAAAACAAAAAAATGATACTATAAAACAAAATACACACTCAAGCAAGTGTTGACGTTGAAAGATTGACCTACATAGTCAGATAAATAAAGTATAAAAAAGACAAAAACGAAATTTAATATATATAGATATATATATATATATATAACATAAATACAATATTATATGAATACATATAACCCGTCATAAACGAACTGCTTATAGAAAAAGAACATGATAATAAGTCTTGCGTTCAACACAGCGACCAACTATTCTTATCATCTAAATAATCACTAACAGAATAGTATGCCTTCGAACAGAGGTTAGATTTTACTTTAGCTTTAAATGAGTTAAAAGGCAGATCGAGAAAAGAAAGTGGAAGTATATACATTGTATAAATGGGTACCGAGCCCCACAAATGAATCATGGACCTTACGAAGTCGGTGTGAAGGAGCATGTAGTTTGTGCTTGTTAGTTATGGATGTCACTCGTTTTACTGTATAACTGTATATTTTGCCTAATGTATAAAATGTTTCCAAAAATAAATTGAGATGCTACCGTGAGAATTCCAATCTCTTTGAAAATTTCTCTTAATGAAGCTTTTGACCCTAGCTGATATATTGCTCGCACAGCACGTTTTTGTAAGACAAATATATTTTGTATATCAGCAGCTTTACCCCACAATATAATACCGTAGGACATAATACTATGGAAATAACTAAAATATACTAACCGAGCAGTGTCAACGTCAGTAAATTGTCTAACTTTCCTGACGGCGTATGCGGCAGAGCTGAGCCTTCCCGACAGGCTTGATATATGTGGGCCCCATTGCAGTTTGGAATCAACAGTTATGCCCAAAAATACTGCAGTGTCCACAGTTTCAAGCACTTCTTCACTTAAGATTACATTGGGACCTAAATTTCTAACGTTTGGCAAGGCAAACTTTATACATTTCGTTTTCTTAGCATTTAGAACTAAATTATTTGCAGTAAATCAATCCGTAACCATTGAAAGAGCGCTGTTTACGCTACAGAAATCTTGTCTATTTCTATCTACGTTAAAGATAAGAGAGTTATCATCCGCAAACAATAGTACGTCACAGATATCCCTTAAGAAAATGGTAGATCGTTAATTTACACCAGAAACAAGAATGGACCCAGTATTGAGCCTTGAGGCACACCTAAATGCACTGGCAGCCCGGAAGATTTTACACCATTGACATCAACACATTGGAACCTATTATTAAGTAAATATGAATCAACTACGTTAAGAGCTTCACTTTGGAGACCGTAATGACGTAGTTTACGTAAAATTGTGTCATGGTGTACGCAATCAAAAGCTTTAGAGAGATCACAGAAAACTCCAATTGCGTTTTGCGAGCTCTCCTATGCGTTAAATTTATGTTTTAGAAGAGCGACACCCGCATCTGTCTGTAGTCGAACGGCCTTTTGAAATGCCGTACTGTTCATTATGAAGTAGTCTATGTGAATTAAAATGTATTAACAACTACTTCAGTATTAATTTTTCAAATACTTTACTAAATGCAGGTAAGATGGAGATAGGCCGGAAGTTGCCTATGTAATTTTTATGACCTGATTTAAATAAAGGTATGACTTTACTACTCTTCATGAGATCAGGAAAAGTTCCTAAATCCACGCATAATTTAAAAGTTACAGCAAGATAGGGGGCTACTATGTCTATTATATTACTCAAAAGTTTTATGAAAATGCCCCAGAAATCACAGGTTTTCAGCTTTAGAAGGAGACGAATTCAAGGAGCGAGTTCTAGTTATAGGACTATTGGAAAAAACTCATTAAATGCTACGGTAGCAGATTCACTAATTAATTTGTTGTCGACTATTTTTTTTTTTTATTATTTATTGGCCTATCTACAATTGTTACACTGTTTATACTAAAAACACAAGCAATATAATACAAGCATAGTGTAAAATATGATGCGATAGACAGAGCATGCAAACTGACTATAATCTCTAACTGATTGTCTCGTTTAACCGATTTGCTCGTTTCATTGTTAATGATTTGCCATGTGGCTTTTACTTTATTATTAGAATTTTTAATTTTGTCACTTAATAATTTTGATTTAGCAACAACACAAAACAAAACTGTTATTAATCAAAAAGTTTTGATCTCTTGCGAATGCAATTTATCTTTTATTTTTGATAATATTTTGATCGATGCAATCTATAGTACGTCTGAGAATAATGTACGAATACTGATTGTGTCATTAACAAAGTACAATGAAGAATTACTATTTTGCCACTTAATTTTAACTTGCCAAATATATTATCAATGCTCAACCAATCGGCAGAGTGTATATTATTATATGAAGATAATAATATTGTACAACGTAGACGTAATGACTGCAACGGCATACGAACATTAAAATACAAACTAAGTTATACAATAGCTTTTGAGCTGAATCAAACAGATGTAATTTGTCTTAAAGACATACCTATGGAAATAACATAAAAAATACAAAATACAAAGTTCTTGGATTAATTGAGTTTTTAACCACCGGCGCGGCGGCAATGTTACAGACATCCACAACATTGGCCACTATCGAGCTCATTGCCACCATAATGCTGAATGGAAATGTTTTGATGATCTTAATAATTTTACCAAAACTCCGAATCCACTTATCGCTAATTGCATTATGTATGGATGAAATTAAGAGGTACCTAATAACATTGACGCGTTATTTACATTCATGATACCCTTAAATATAATATAAATATGTACCTAGATCAATAATTCATAATAATAATAACATAAGTACCGTATGTAGTATCTTCCCTACCGCAGTATCTCTACGTTGACGTCGTGGTGGGGCTTGCGCGTCCCGATGGACCTTAGGTCATACCTAAGGTGAGGGGCCAGACAAAGAGAGATACAATCCGCAAGGCAGTTTTGTGGCGAACTGTTAGGCAGTAGTGACCCCACGAACCTTATCTCCCGGGAGAAGTCTTGTTCCTCATCTACGGCTTGCCTTTATTGGCTGGCCAGTGTGAAAACTGACGAGGAACAGAGCTCCCACCTCTTTCTTGCCTTAATTGGCCGGTCTGAGTGGAGATTCGCTAGAGCACACGTGCTCGGGAGAACGATGTATAATCCAGTAAGATGCTGGTAGAGATCTTGACCGCACTTCCGGGATTGTCCTGATAGCCGTGGTATACCTCTCCACTCCTCTAGTACCTTAGGCTGTGTTGCCTCCTTGGTGCTACGTCACTTTGTGCTAGCGACCGTTTTCGGGGGCCCATTCATTGAGTGTGCAAGTCACCCCCTGCCATTTAAAAGCCGTGTATATTGTTAGTGGTCAGGCAGGGGCCAATAGTTCTTCTATAATAAGCGATTATCAGTCCACTAAACCACCCAAACCCATAGCGTTTCATTTTTTGTTTCCATAATCTGCAATAGTACAGAGGGCCTAGCACGAATATTTTGACGTATAGTAACGTTAACGTAACTGAATTTTGAATGTGTTAAACTACAACCCCATAGTATTTTGGTTTAATTTAATGGGACATACACAATTTATATCATTCAAGAATATGACTTTATTACGTAATTCAAATAAATATTATGTGCAAAACGAGTACTGTAGCTATGGTAAAATTTTACGCAACGTTACTATACGTCAAAAATATTCGTGCTAAGCCCTCTGCTCCAGCCGGGGATTGTCCTTGGGAATACTTTTAGTGCATACAGGGATAATCGCCGGTTGGTGCCCCATTACATTTGAAATTTCTAACGGGCCTCTGCGAGTTGGTTTCGGCCCCTAGTATGCCTACCAAAGGACCGGGTCTCCAGGGACCCGAGAAAGTAAAAAAAAAAAAACATAAGTACCTAAACGAGACACGGTTGTTTTATTTTTCAGGACCTATCCCACTGATCAAGTGTGTGTTTTTTTTACTTGAGGTACTTTTTAGGTCCATTTTTTTGGAGTAATTATATTTTGTGAGTAATGATTAAATAATAAAATATTACAGAACACCCGCCATCTTAATGTCAATATGGCGGGTGTATCTTAATTTTGTCCTGGAGGTGGTACAATTTTTGCAAATAGAGCAAGGTAGGTATTAAATAGTACTATTTAGGTATATTTGTTTGGTAATTGGTATAAATAGAATAGAATCCTCTGTGTAAGAGGATTCCGGGTGAAACTCGCTTCCATCTTCGGCCTAATCATCACTTTCCATCAGGTGAGATTTAGGCCAAGAGTTTCCCCGTTTTGCATAAAAAAAAAAAAAAAAAAAAAAATAATTTAATTCGCTATGGTACACCCGCTATTTCACTCCCACCTTTATCTGGCTGCCGAGGCACGAATATAAATTTTCGATCAAGTACCTACTCCCTTCCCATTGCGGCCGCCTCGGCGCGGGTGGCAGGGTATAAAGAAAACCTTTATTTCATAATTTAGGTACTTAAAAAAGTAATGATACCTCAATATTACAATATCGAAAATATACAGGTACATTTACTTTAAGGTATAGTAATTTAAAGGTACCTTTATTTTAAGGTACCGAAATTTAAAGGGATGACGTCATACCTTTAAATTACGGTACCATATTTTTTCCGGTTATTCAATCCCTGTTCAGAGTAGGTACGCCAACGACGTGATCGTAGGTCGTGGGAAGCCATATGGATGCAGGGAGCACAGGACCAGGGTTATTTCTAACAGTGGGCTTCTCACGGCGGCAGCATGATGATGTTATCCTAATGACTGTGTTTCATGTTCTCAGGTACAAACTCCGATACCACAAATCGCAGACGATGGTGAGTTAGTTCAAGTCTTGTCAATTATGACTACCCTCGTCAGTGTAAGAGCGGATTTCACCAATGAAACTGAACGCGATCAGGCTAAAAAGGCCACTTTAGCAGAATAAGAAATGTATCACGCTACCCGTCACTGTCAAATTTTCCCAATCCACCTTCGACCTAATGCGTTAGCGATAAAGATGAAAATGAATTTGATCGACATCGGTTTTACTTGCCATATAAAAATATACAATATATAATACATGTTGATCGCGTTCAGTTTTATTGATGAAATCCGCCCTAAGCCAGGTTTCTCGAAGTAAAATTATCTGACTTTGATTGGTTGAATCAGTTTTCAACAGCCAGTCGGGGCCAGGCTACCAGGCTACCAGGCAGCCATAGAGTTATCTGTCTCCCCGTCGCGCGTCGTTCTCGTGGTGTCAAGCGCGACTTCGGGTGTGGGGTCCACGTTTCGATACCCAAATGACGCTGTGTTATTGAGTTTTTCCATTAGTACTTTTAAGACTAAACTCCCGGAGTTTGAAAGCTGGTTGTTTGACACCCCCGTGTATCAGAAAGCACGTTAAACCTTTGTTGCAAATCTGAGGGTCAATTCTACTATTTTTGAAGCAACGTTCGCATCTCAGTCGCAATCTGACAAAAAAAGCCTCGAATTTCCGTAAATTATTGACAGATTGCCACTGACATCTATTATCATCTGCCTAGCCTTTTCTCAACTATATTAGGGTCGGCTTCCACTTTCCAGTCAAACCGGATTTAGCTAAGTACCATTATTTTACGCGGAGCGGCTGCCTACCAGACCTCCACAACCCATTAACTGGGTAACACGGTGCTTCCTGGCAAGACTGGAGTCAGATTAACTGGCTTCTAACTACTACTACTGACCAATGGCTTAACGTACTTTCCGAGGCACGGAGGAAACTCGTGTTAAGATCATCACCCATCCACAGACCAACCTTGGCAAGCGTTGCTTAACCTGGAAGATCGACCCGTGCGGCTGGTATTATTTAGCCACGAGCTCCTCCGTATGCCAAAAATCGTAGAATTAGTCCGCTGATCTCCCCGATCGGATATAATTATGAGAGTAGAAGAAAAAAGAGTGCACCTGTGTTTGCGCTCACACTTGTACACTATAACATCTTCAGCATAATTATGCTGCATATACTCACTATAGCGCCATCAACTCGACCTATCGTTTCGAGGAGGCATGATGTAATGTTACCTGCAATGCCGATATAGTTGATAGCGTTCTTTATCACTAAATAAATATTGGTAGTTAGCTACTTCAATTACTTTAATCGGATTCCTACTTGATTAAACCCCTGGGGATCCACCTGAGTCATCATGGTGAGAGGTTTACGAGATACAGCCTGGTGACAGACAGACGGCCGGACGGACGGACAGCGGAGTTTTAGTAATAGGGTACCGTTTTACACTTTGGGTACGGAACCCTAAAAATACATTAATTTAGCACAACTTAAAAGCACAATAAAACAGGCCAAAAAAAAACAAAATGGTGTAAATAACAATAAAAAAGTTTTTCACTGAAACTATAAGAAAGAATTTATATGTATAAAGATTCCAAGATTTACACTATTACACTATGGTATAAAAGTTAATGAGAATACCAACAGCGAAGAATAAATTCGTTTTACTTGTGGAACTGGTAATGCTAATACAAAACCTAATGACAATATTGAGCAGTTATTAACATTTAAATACATACCTACACATACACCAAGCAAATTAAATATGTACCCTGAGCATGCATTGTGTTAACCTATCAGCCGGTCGATTCTTTAAACATGTCAAAGTGAAGACTTGGGTGAAGTAATCACGAAGTGAGCTGTCATTCCATCTTGATAACTTGGATTAACAGCTCACTTCGTGATCATTTCACCCAAGCCTTCAGCTCATTTCACTTCGACATGTTTACACTACAGAATCGCACTGCAGCAGTGCTATTCTGTAAAAACATTTTCGTGTCTCGACAGCGGAATCCGAGGTGTGTTTCAAATTCGTATAAATATAAGACCTTATGATGTGTGAAATAAAATTCACTTAGTAAGCTTTGTCACTCAGGTGAAGTCGATATCGAAATGGTTATTTACAGAATAGACTAGCAGGACATAGATCTATAGATACGATTCCAGATAGAGTTTTATCGTAAATAAACCCTGAACTCGTAATTCCGCTCGGTTTATCGTTATCGCACAAACAACCCGACAATTCCTATATCGACCTTACTCAACCGCACTAGCAAGTGGGTTCCTACGCTTGTTTAATGTGTTTGCTAACTTCATGCATTTGATATATTCGTTTGCCGTTTTACATTCAACCTTCACAACCCTCCAGTAGCTCCACGTAAGAAGATGCCCGAGTATTTTATTGTAAATCGGGCTGGTTTCCGCAATTCCACGCTCAGCGCGTATTTTGCGTGCAAGTGGTACAAATGTGTCATTTGATCCAATCGCGCTAATAAAATTCGGCTGGAACGCAACTGAACTGTAGCCATTTTACAACTTTTTTATACATTCCGTATCGCGCTAAACGTTTAACAGAAACTTGGAACGCAACTGCATCACAACTGTAACGTTACCGCTGTCAAAAAAAGTTGAAACAGTGCTACTTTTTCTTGACTTTTTCTCAATCGTTCGCGTTGTGTTGTTTGGATTTTGAACGAAAATATTTGTAAAATTTTGACTACGCAACTTTGGTTGAAGTTTAAACTTTAGCGCGATACCAAATTCCTTACAGGTGAATCGAAACTAGATCATAACCAAAACTGAATTGGAAACGAATTGCAAGCGGACCTAAACTTTTAAAATTAGCGCGATTGGCCCCGGTCCCCAGCTCTCCAAACAAGGCCAGCAACGCCTAAGTTACCCTAGGATGGTAAAATTTTCGTTTTTCCTGAATTATCTTAATTGATAAAGTTGGTCCCATTTGTAAATAGGAGAGCCGTGCCCCGCTAGTGTTACTAACTTTCTTACATGTAGTACCTGGGTTTTCAAGGTACTTAGCCCTGTAATCAGCGACTACCGGGCAGTTCAGAAGCAGATGTGCTCCAGCCTCGTCTTCCTTCATGCAAATATGTATATTGGGCTCTCTGTTACTCATATGACATTGCCGTGTTTATTAAAGGACCCGTGGCCAGTTGTTACGGCTGTGACAGTAGTTGTTTAGTCAGTCTTAAGGCTTGTTTCGAGCAACGTCCATCAATAGATGGAAGTGCCTCTTTGGCTTGCCTAAACTCTCCATGGTAAAACCATAGCTTGTGATGTGTGCCTCTGGTGCTTTTCCTTACCAGATTTCGTAGGTACCCGAAAGGCAGCGGCACGAAGGGTTCAGGTCCAATCGGTGTTATACTTGAATCCCTTCTGGCAAGCTCGTCTGCTGCATCGTTGCCTCGGGATTCGCTGTGTCCTTTGATCCATTGAATGGTTACTTTGACATTGTGTCTACCAACCTGGTTGAGATGCTGGTGACACTCGAGAATCAGCCCAGAGTTAACGGTGTGGTTGTTCAGAGCTTGCAGGACGGCCATGCTGTCCGAAAGTAGGTATGTGTATTGAATGGTCCTTATCTTCCCTGGTTAGGATGGCTGATGCCGCCAGAGAAATGCCCATGCATTAATTCAGCTTGGAACACTGTGTTGTGGACCCCCAATGGTGTGGCAATGAGGATATTAAGAGTGGCCGTATCAGAAGACAGAAAACAAGATCGTTGCAAAGCACGGAGCGGTCTCGATATGCGCGGTGGCTTATTCAGCTGTTAAAACTACACGAGCTCCTATAGCATTTCTGTTAATTAAAATATTTTGCGTGTACAGAGGTGCTCCTCCGGATGGACTGCGTGGGCATCTGCGGCTCGGACGTGCACTACTGGCAGAGCGGTGCGTGTGGCCACTTCGTCCTCAAGGAGCCCATGATCATGGGCCACGAGGCCTCTGGAGTCGTCGCTAAGGTAAGTTAAAGACGTTTTACTGTTTGGTGTTATGGTTGCCTAGTTGACTCCGGTTTTTAGGCCTTTTTTATGTTTTTTCCAACACGCCAGGCCTTTTCCGATGAAATGGCAGAACGCCAAATGCCTGTCTGTCTATTCCGTACATCTATCATTGCCTGTTCTGTAACATAAGGAAACATTTCTTCTTCTGTATGAGTCGCTGATTAAAAAAAAAACAGTTTGTCCCCAGACCAACCGACCATGTTTAAGTTCACCTCAATGAACGTCCAATTATTGCAAATTTGCAATATTAGAGGCCGCCCGCGACTTCGTCCGCGTATAAATTCTCGTTATTCCCGTGTAAATCCCGATCCCTCGGGAACTCCGGGATAAAAGTATGCCTATGTGTTATTCTGGGTCTTCAGCTACCTACATACCAAATTTCATCGTAATCGGTTCAGTAGTATTTGCGTGAAAGAGTTACAAACATCCATACATACAAACTTTCGCATTTATAATATTAGTAGGATTAGTAGATTACATTCGAGTCGAGAGTACAAAATTCAACGGTGCGTCTTCATTTAAGGTGTAACATCATCTAGGTTGTACATCATCTAGGTTTATCAAACTCATTTCCTTCTCCTGTTCGCGTTCTTAACATTTACAGCCGGTCAATGTCACTTAGATGGAGTGAACGACAAGTGAGCTGTCATTCCATCATTGTTTGTATGGTCTGACAGCTCACTTGTCGTTCACTCCACCCAAGTGTGAGATGTCGACAGAATCGACCGGCCTAGTCGAAATCATTGGACTAGTTATAAGTAATCTTACAAATGTCGGAATGCACTTTGACGTAGTTTTAACACCAGCTGACTGCTGACGCTATAAGCGCATCATAAATGCATCGGCATGTCAAAAATGGAGAGCGACCATGTGTATGAAGCCAACAAATATTGTCTAACCTTGACAAAGTACCTTCCTGTAATTTTAACAGATTGACGTAGCTGTTATAATCTGCTGCGGTAACATTTATTGTTATCGCCCTGTCCAGCTATTGCGACAATATTATTTTTAATCTGCGAACATTGTCAATATGGCCCAAAATGTATATTCAAGGCCGACCACGTTTTTCGTATCTAGGTCCGGTTATTTAGCATTCTAAAATACAGGTATAGTGTAGAATGTCTGCTGGAGGTGTGTTGTCTACTGCGACGTAGTTGTACGAACGGACACACCCACAAACGCTCGAGTGTGTCGTCGGCTATTTATATTCTGTCGGCGATGGAAATGACCGTGAACTTCACAGTGTTGCCTTGCCATTGAAAAATAATCTACATTATCTTTATACAAATTGACAATTTGTAACAGAATAAACGCAATACGTCTTAAAGGGTCATTGTACTGATTATTATAAATATTTTTCACTATAGGATCAAAGCTGAAATCATATATTTCTGTGCGCAGAACTCAAAATGTACAGATTCTTTTGCGATTTCGGGGCGATTTCATTTTAAAAGTCTGTTTATCATTAGGTCTGGTCTGGGCAGTCAAAACTGGGTGGCTCTGGTTTCCTTATTTTCTACCATGATTACCGCAAGATTATGAGTCTAATCAACCGCTTTCTACAGTTTTCTTTCATGACATCAACGGAAGAGGAGCGTCGCTAGAACAGCCGGTCGATTCTGTAAACTGTATGTCAAAGAGAAGGCTTGAAGTGATCGCGAAGTGAGATGTCATTCCATTTTCACCCATTTTGATTACTTCGATTGACAGCTCACTTTGTGATCACTTCACCCAAGTTATTCTGATTGTTTTTATTATTCTGATTGTTTTTATTTATTCTGATTGTTTTTATTTTATTTTTTAATTCTATCATTGAATCTTTAATTGTGTTTTTATTTATTCTGATTGTTTTTATTTTATTTTTTAATTCTATCATTGAATCTTTAATTGTATTTTAATTTAATTTTTATTATTCCATTCATTTATTTTGATTGTTTCTATTTTAATTTTAATTTAAATTATTTTTTACTGTTTTCTTTTTTTTTTGGTCTTTTTGTGGTAGTAATATCGCATTGGCGTTTAGCTGTTAGGGTGTTATTCACTGTTTAAGTAAATAAATAAATAAAAAAAAAAAATAAAAAAAAATGTCTTCACTTCAACATGTTTACAGAATCGCACTGCAGAAATTATTGATACTCACAAATTTAGCCGCAAATATTCGCAATGCTAATGCAGACAGGTGTGTTGTGCTTTCAAAGGTTTAAAATGAAAGTTTGAGTTCATGTAGGTACAAGATGGAATGAACAGATTTTTTTTTTCTTTCTCAAGATTCTGCCCCACACTAGGAATTTCTCCTATATCGCCGGTGCGTTTATAAACATACAATTTCACATACACAAACAGGCAGACCTCAAACAACTATCTGTTGGCCATACAAATATTTGTTACGTGCGGGAATCGAACCCGCGACACTCAGCGCAGCAGTCAATCGCCCCACCAATACGCCAACCGTGTCGTCAAATGTTGTTAGTCTCGTGAATTTGTCAAAAAAAAAAATTAATAAGTTTTTTTTAAGTATATTTTGTGTACATAAATAAATAAATAATCTCGACTTTCATGCTGTTCCTAAACTTTGGAAGCTATTCTCTTGAGCCGAGGTATGAGAAAGAATCAGGCATATAGTACGGACTGTAAGAGATTTCAGCAGTTCATGAAAAGAAACGTCCAGTTTGGGAGACAGTTTAGTCACTTAACTCATGTTTGAATACTCTCTCTCTCTCTGTAGTCAGTGAGTCTTCGTGAGTTCGTGAGTAAGGTAGCTGAACTGACGCACGAGTTAGCACGGGCTGGCTCGCGTTGGTAACGCAGTGGTGGCTAAACTCTGCAACAACAAGACACACATAATTATGAACATAAGTTTATTTTTGTATGAGGTGGGTTTGCTCTTTTAACTCTAGTCTAGGTCAGAAATGACAGAGACTAAGTCTATAATGGAGCGAGCCTACCCAGAAGTAGCCTGGAGGGCAATCGCGCTAATGAAATTCGGCTGGAACGCAACTGAACTGTAGCCATTTCACAACTTTTGTAAACATTCCGTATCGCGCTAAACGTTTGACAGAAACTTGGAACGCAACTGCATCACAACTGTAACGTTACCGCTGTCAAACAAAAAGTTGAAACAGTGCTACTTTTTCTCAATCGTTCGCGTTGTGTTGTTTGGATTTTGAAGGAAAATACGAAAATATAAGTAAATTGTACCACGCCTACTAACATTGATCTTATGGAGATAGCTCACGAGTTCGATGTTGCATTGGCTCGGGCCCAAGCCAGGCGGGAGAATAGAAGAGCTAGACTCCACATTTCAAATAATGATATTATCAACGCAACTTTGGTTGAAGTTTAAACTTTAGCGCGATACCAAATTCCTTACAGGTGAATCGAAACTAGATCATAACCAAAACTGAATTGGAAACGAATTGTAAGCGGACCTAAACTTTTAAAATTAGCGCGATTGGCCTCCTGTTCACTCTAACTTTGAAAAGATTAGGGCTGCAAGCGTTCGGAAAAACAGAAGCAGGCAGAGCGAGTTCGACTCCGCTGCTGTGCGCATTATGAAAGATGCTTGGAAACGCTTAGTGCTAATTGGTGGAATAGCAACAAGGTGGGGATGGTAAGTTGCAGTGCGTCTGGATGTCCGATGGTAGAAGGGGGCCGGAGGGATAAGGTGGTGGAGTTCTTGGGCACATCTCCGAAGTACTAACTGAGACTAACTGGACTGGCGCGCGTTGGTACGGTCCGGATTGAGTCGGTACCGCAGTGGTGGCTTTTTTTAAGGATTTTTTTTTTTTTTTATGGGACAAGCCCGCCACACATTCCCAACCACTGCAACTCCTGAAAGCCAGAATCAACAGTGGCGACCACCAGAAAAACGCCGAGTTAATGAAACCCGACGAGTCCCGGAGAAACGATTCAACTGTCTTGGATCCCGCAACGAAATTAATCAGAAGAGTACAGCGGAGGAGTAGGAAAAATAAATATAATTTCCACTTCCCTCCATATCAAGCAGGAGACAGATTAGAGCTAGGCCAATAGGCACCAAGGGACATATACAACTGGGTTAGGCCCAGTTGCCAAGCACCACGGATTATATATTAACATTTAAACTAATGGGTCCTAAATTGTGAGCTACTTTTGATTCCAGTAATAGGTATGGCAAAATCGCCTGAACGCACGGAAATTTGTTCTGGTTTCTACAAGGTCCGTATAGTAAACTACTCCAGATTTGACCAGAATACTATCTAACATAACATTACGTTCAGTCTGCCAAAGAATACACTCCCACAAGATGTGATGTGCGGATTGTTCGTATTCAAGGTCAGCTGTAGAGCATTGACATAAAGGTGAGGCCACAAGCCTAAAGGAAAATAATTTACTCTTAAAGTTGCCATGACCTGTGAGAAATTGGGCAACACAGTGATCCACCTCCAGCCATGTCTTCTCCAGCCGCTCACGAACGGATGGAAAAAACTGGTGGAGGTGTCGGCCCTTGATGGAATCTTCCCACCTACATTGCCATTCGCATAAAAGTGCCTCCCAGACGTCAGTCTGGGGTTTTAAGGAGAAGGTTTTTTTTAAGGATGGGAAATCATCAAACGACTCCTCGCGCTCTGGGTAAAGCTGGAGGGAGTGTCAGACTCCTACTGACTAAAACCCGTCCACGTTCCTCCTAATGCCCTTTGCGTTCCAGGGCTGCGGTGACTCTTTCGAACCAATTCCGCAACCAGTGGTGGCTTAACTCAGTAAAAATAATTTCAATGAAATGAACATAATTCTGTAGTCAGTTAGTCTTCGGCATTCACGACTAATTGAACTGGCGCGTGTCGGCGCGGTCCGGATTGCGTCGGTAACGCAGTGGTAGCTTGACTCAGCAACAATAATTATCACACGATAAATATCTAAATAATACTTATCGACGTCAGTGCGTCAGTCATCACCCGTGGGTTTATCAATAAATAAGTCTGTTATTTGACCTTCATCTGCGTTGTTTGGTCCGATACAGCGATAAAACACTGGAGATTTACGAGGTGAATGCTTCTCAAGCTTATTCCAATATTCAATTAAAGATTAAGAGAATTAATTTTGATTTAACGAGGAGAATTATTTTGTAAATGGCTGATAGGGTCGAAATGTTCAACCTAACTATACTCAATCATTGACTTTTATCCCGAAACGAACGGTTGTGGTTCTGTATAATGATAAGAAATGGTAATTTAATATCACTACTGTTATAAAACAAAGTCCTCCGCCGCGTCTGTCTGTCTGTCTGTTCACGATAAACTCAAAACCTACTGCACGATTTTCATATTGTTTTCACTAATGGATAGAGTGGTTCTCGAGGAAGGCTTTAATAAGTATATAATTGTCAAGCGGACGAAGTCGCGGGCATCAGCTAGTGGTAGATCATTCATAAAGAAATAGAACACTTAGGTACGTATTTTATTTCGAATGGACTGGCTTTCGTTAGCGAATAGAATTATCTCTAAACGAACCTACAAAAACACAACCATTCCATTTTTTTTTTTTTTTTTATACAAAACGGGGAAACTCTTGGCCCAAATCTCACCTGATGGAAAGTGATGATTAGGCCGAAGATGGAAGCGAGTTTCACCCGGAATCCTCTTACACAGAGGAACTGGCTATCATACCTCTAACTGCCGGAACACAACAATGCTGTTAACATTGTTGTTATGGCGACAGACTTAGACATGATGGTGGTAGCTTGCCAGGCGGACTTAGAAGAAGTCCTACCACCAACCAAACCGAGCAAAAAAATTTGCCCCCGCTGGGAATCGAACCCGGGACCTCTGGGTCTGAATCAGGTGGTATAACCACTAGACCACGGAGGCGGTTAGTGTCACCGGTTTAGCACCACCCAGGGACCACGTGTAGGGATTCGCTGAAGGGTATTCTCCTACGGACGCGGGTGACTCGGCCCCTAAAAGCAATGGAATCGAATGCTTTTGAATTATAGCTATGCTGGAATGGCAGTGTTGCGAGGCCTCCTACATGGTAGAAGAAAAATGACCTGTTAAAGTCGTGGGAGTCCGCTAGATGCCCCAGAACCACAGACTCGGTCGATGTTCCAACGCTTGAGGAGGCCCGTAGGTATCCCAGCAGTTGCAGTTTTTCAACTGACATTATGATGAAATTTTGCGAAGATCCTTATCTAATAATTTGTTGTGATAAAGCCTGATCAAAGCACAGCGAACTCAATAAAATCAATCATACAATTAAAAGTCACGGTCAATTCATAAAGTTGGTACACTGATAAAGGATTTTGTCAGATTCTGACGTAGGTAATAGATAGTGGTTAAGTTGCTGATAGCTACTTTTTTACTAATTCAAGGTTTTCAAAATACATACCTACCTACTTTTGCGTACATTCATATAGGCAGACTAAGACTTAGGGCGGATTTCACCAATGAAACTGCTAGTCTAATCTGTAAATAACCATTTCGATATCGACTTCACCTGAGTGACTAAGCTTACAAAGTGAACTTTATTTCACACATCATAAGGTCTTATATTTATACGAATTTGAAACTCACCTCGGATTCCGCTGTCGAGACACGAAAATGTTGTTACAGAATAGCACTGCTGATCGCGATCAAGCTGCGTTCAAGAGTTGTCACTTGTCAGGGTCAATATTCCATAGAAAATAATAACACAGCTCGTAAACGTGGTTCATATGTGTTGATCGCATTCTGTTTCCGATTGATGAAATCCGCCCTAAGTTGCTTAACCCCCAGTTTGTGGAACGCAAAATAATGTGACAAAAAGGTAACAGGAGCTGCTGAGACTGTGGTTGGCTTTTGACAATTTATTTTTAACCAAACACAAATCCAATCAATCAGGATTGTGGTTTTAGAGCGATTTTTGAAACTTTCTCGATCGCGGTAGCCTAAAAGTCAATTCGTATTGAAACTAAATAAGCGCCATTTAGTGACAATAGCGGAAAACCTTTTTTTTTCTATACAATACAATGCCTATTTGACATAAGCGAACGTTTATGTTAACGCAAGTAAGTACGTTAAAAAACTCGCTCAAATCCCTCAGTTTAGACCACGTTTTGCACATGCAAGCAACTCGTATGCAAGTTATACTCGTATACTTTATGCGATCATTGCTCTTTCGTGCCCCGCAATGTAATTAAACTAGTATTCTAGTTGATTGCAGCTGAAAGCGAAGTGCTATGAACGAACATCTAGCTGATACTTTAACACATTAATTTATAGGTACTAAAACCTTCCTCGAGAACCACTCTATCCATTGGTAAAAACAGCATGAAAATCGTTGCGGTAGTTTTTGAGTTTATCGCGAACAGACAGACAGACAGACACGGCGGAAGAATTGTTATATATGTAGTGATACCCAAGGAGTATACCTACCAATAGGATCAAAAGTATCCTATGTCCTATTTCGGGGCAAGGTCTACTCGTGTGCCAAGCTTCATCCAAATCCTTTCAGCCCTTAAGACGTGAAAAGGTAACAGAGTTTCACTTTATATGTAACTAGCTGACCCATGCAACTTCGTCTGCGTCACATTTCCCATTAATGCTCGGCTCCTTTTAGTCTTAGCGTGATGATATGTATATGATATAATTGCCTATATCCTTCCTCGATATATGGGCTATCTAATACTCAAAGGATTTTTCAAATCGGACCAGTGGTTCCTGAGATTACCCCCTACATACAAACTTACAAACAAATGTTACCTCTTTATAATATACTAGCTGATCCACGCAACTTCGTCTGCGTCACATTTTCCATTAATGCTCGGCTCCTTTTAGTCTTAGCGTGATGATATATAGCCTATAACCTTCCCGGATAAATGGGCTATCTAATACTGAAAGAATTTTTCAAATCGGACTAGTAGTTCCTGAGATTACCCCCTACATACAAACTTACAAACTAATGTTACCTCTTTATAATATTAGTATAGAAGTATAGATATTAGTATGAATTTTCGTTCCATAAACTGAGCACACTTTTAGTTTGCTAAACGCCACTTCCTCCAACCTTGAAAATTCTTGCTCATCCAAAATGCTACCTACCTACACGGTGCCTTAGATACGACTCCTACGAGAACTAAACAAGTTAATAGTTACTTAAGTAAATCACCAGTAATTGTATTATTGTAGCTAGTGCACTCAGGCAAGTAATACCATTGTTATTCTTAAAAAATGCAGATGCAGGTACCTACAGTAATTTGGGTTTTTATTTCTGCAATTCTATTCATAATAGGCAAGGAAAACATAATTCTAACGTAATTATTATAATGCCGCCTTCACTATGATAAATTGAAGTTTAAATAAATGCATGATGGTGTGCTCAGTCAAAATAATCGAGTTGTTTATTTGCTTTTCTGCGACTTACGATTATAATCATTATAATGTACTTAGCGGTTTAATAGAGTGATATGATAAACATAATAACACGTAGATATGATGTAGGCAAATATGACAAGATAAGACAACAACAAACGTAGGTAGGCTTTTGATATCTGGATTTAATGAGTTTTTAGTCTTATTTCAAGATTACTAGCTGACCCGCGCAACTTCGTTTGCGTCACATTTTCCATTAATGCTCCGCTCCTATTTGTCATAGCGTGATGATATATACCTTCCTCGATAAATGGGCTATCTAACACTGAAAGAATTTTTCAAATCGGACCAGTAGTTCCTGAGATTACCCCTACATACAAACTTACAAACTTACAAACAAATGTTACCTCTTGATAATATTAGTATAGATAGTATAGATTATGCCCGCGACATCTTACGCGCATATCATACCGTTTTTCCCGTTCCCGTAGGAATTTCGGGAAATCGTCTCTTAGCACTCCCCTGCACTCCCCAAGGAACCTACTTGCCAAATTTCAACTTTCTACGACCAGTAGTTTCGGCTGTGCGTTGTCAGTCATTCACTCACTCATTCAGCTAGTGATAACTGTGGGTTGGTGGATTCAGAATTTCCAGATAGTTCCCAACCTTAAATATCTACTCAAGCTTGTAATGATTGATTCAAATTTTATTAATACTCGAGCTTCACAAGCGATTGTTTTTATTTGAAAAGACAAAACAATTGACTTTATATCCCTACCTTAATGAAAAATAATGATTTTCGATGCAATTGCACCGTGCAACAGATTCTGTCGTTTCACAAATTCATAGCAGATCTAAAGAAACACATCACTAGAGCGAGATGTAAGATTAATAAATTAAGATGTGCCACTACTAGCGAACTAAATTGAATGCCAAGAATACATGACAGAACTGAACTGAGCATAATGCACTAACAGCTAACAAGGTCGGTTGTAAATGGGCTATATTAGGTACGAGTACTTTTTGACGAACGGAACCCTTTCCCTGTGTGATAGTTTTGTGTGTTATTTTCCTTTTAAGTTAAGTACCTACTTATTATTACTAATAAGTACCAAATTCAAATTACCTTGCTAAAGTAGAAACTAAGTACGTGGAGTTGTCATTTTGCGAATTTCCCATTAAATTAATTTTCCATTTTTTTATTTTTTTATTTATGTAACTTTACATCGTGATAGAAAGTAATCGGATTTGACGAGTTAGGTCTCTGTAAAAAAAATTGCAGACAAATGCAGTTCTGCATTTGTTGGCATATACCCAATGATATATAAAACTACGTCATTGCATATACCTACATATCGTAACAAAATTGAAAACTACAAAAATTGCTAGATACGAGAGGGACAATGTTAATACAATGCTAATGTTACATATGCTAAGCTATGGACCTTTTCCACAGGATTAAGATATCACTATAACTTTAGCTCAAACACATCTATGGTTTCACAAAAGCTCTATATTTCGCCACCCCAACCGGTTTGCTTCTCACATCCAGTGGATTCTCGTGGCCTACACCAAACTGAATGATGACCATAAATATTGACCACACGTTTCTTACCCAGCTCGGTGCCAAAGTGAAGAACCTGAAGGTGGGCGACCGCGTGGCCATCGAGCCCGGTGTGCCGTGCCGCTACTGCGAGTTCTGCAAGACTGGCCGCTACCACCTGTGTCCAGACATGAGCTTCTGCGCCACGCCACCCGTGCACGGCAACCTTGCCAGATACTACAAGCATGCTGCTGACTTCTGTTTCAAGTAAGTTTAGCACCTCTATCAGTATAGATTCAATAGCTTATAATACATCCCATCTGGAGGATATGATAGTGAAAACCGTATCAAAATGGGTTGAGTGGTACGTACGTACTGAGGAAATATGCCGCCGTAAAGACAGGCATAAAAAGTGACTTAGTTTTGTACTACATATTTAGTCATTCGTAATGCCGTGAAACGTATTAACATGATTACTTATTCCATTATATACTTAATTTCTACTACACCGTAGTTTACTTCTTTCCTGCCCTATAGCGTTTGTTCTACGTTTGCAAGAATGCTTACCTATAGTACATTCGCCAACATATCAAGCTAAAACAATCTGTTAAATTTCTGTATTAGATTTTCAACTTTGTAGCTACAGCCATTAAGTTTTATTTTGATTGGAAAAGTTTGACAGTTTCGGGTACCTTGATGTGCTGGCGTCTGTACTAGTAAATCTAAACGCAAGTCATGCTTGAAATTCGCTCCACACTTAAGAAGGTTAAAAGATTCCAAATGTACCACATCCGAGACAGTACCCATTATACCATAGAAGAAAAACGGGCCTGAAACTTCATGGTAATTCTAATCTCCGCCAATCCGCAGACTCCCCGACCACGTGTCGATGGAGGAGGGCGCGCTGCTGGAGCCGCTGGCGGTGGGCATCCACGCGTGCCGGCGCGCCGCCGTCACGGGCGGACACGTCGTGCTGGTGCTGGGCGCCGGCCCCATCGGCTTGCTCACCATGCTGTCCGCCAAGGCCATGGGCGCCAGCACCGTGCTCATCACAGGTAACACGGCCGGTGTTTGTATACGATCTGCAGTCTGAAACACCGACACGCTTTTGCGCATGTTATTATTAGAATAATAAAAAAATATATATTTGTATAAGCAACAACAGTACATATTTTAAGATCTTATGAATTGGATGGATTTATTTTGGACGTAAACTCTGAACAACGCCACTTACTTAAATAAGATGTTTTAGTAGTGCGTGATCAACTGGTCATATTTAAGGGAAAGAAACAATGGCATAAAATAACTAATAAAAAAACACGACCGCAACAAAAGTTCCAAACAGGTCACTTTTCAGAAGTCTGATGCAACTGCATCAGACTTTTGACAGTTGGTAGCATTATTTTAATTCAATCACAGACTGATTTCACCAACTGCATCAAAGTGCTTCCAGCACATCGCCGTATGTCAATGCCTCATCATAATAAGTTGGCCAAAAAATATATTATCTTCATTTTGTTTCTTACGCAGATGTGCTCCAAGCCCGCTTAGACTTCGCAAAGCAGCTGGGCGCTGACCACACCCTCCTGGTGACGCGGGAGTCCAACGAAGCGCAAGTGGTGGAGAAGATACACGAACTGCTCGGCTGCCAGCCCGACGTGTCGTTCGATGCCAGCGGAGCGCAGGCTACCGTCAGAGTGTCGTTGTTGGTGAGTGTGATCACAGACACCAAGACATACGGAGCGTCGACGTATAGATCTATACTAATTACTAATCTATAATATAAAAATGAATCGCTGAATGTGATGCTAAGCGCAAATCTCGAGAACAGCTGAACCGATTTCGCTAATTCTTTTTTTGTTGTGTTTGTTATTGCTATTTTTTGCTATTACAAAGAGAAGGTTTTTATGTAAAAAAAAAGAAAGTTGCCAGTGCAACTAGCTAGCTAGCTAGCGGGGGACAGCTAGTAATATTTTGTTTATTTGTTTGAACGCGCTAATCTCAGGAACTGCTGGTCCGATTTGAAAAATTCTTTCAGTGTTAGATAGCCCATTTATCGAGGAAGGTTATAGGCTATATCATCACGCTAAGACTAAAAGGAGCGGAGCATTCATGGAAAATATGACGCAGACGAAGTTGCGAGGGTCAGCTAGTATAATATAAAATCTGACAAATGGGATGTCTACAATAGTCCATTCTTTGTACAATTGCACTGCATATAGTACATTATAATACGTAGTGGTTGCAAGCGTGGGGTTCGATTGGGTACTTCCAACTCGAGCAAAATATTATTGGATATTTCCGTTAGCTTCTAAGTAACCAAATGTCACTTTCTGGGCTGGAGTTAGAAAGTTGACATAGTGAAACCAGCTAGAGAATAAAAATGTGTTTAGGCTCACAATTGTGTGAACCCACGCCCGTATCTGACAACCATAGAGTATATAACCACTAGAGAGCGTATAGGCCGATTTCTTCTAAGTACGCGGCTCACTACAGCGGGCCGGGGGACGAGGAACAACGCGCGGCTGCAATTGGTCCGTTCAAGGTCAAGTTGCATAGGTAGCCTATGGTTAGTGGTGGCACTACTTGATTAAAGGAAAATAGTCGATATCGATAAAATGGATTTTAAGATTACAAAAATACTCAATCCAAACAAACAGCGCTATATCTTGTTTAAACAAAGTTTCCCTATTAAACCTTATCTTTCCGCTTTTATTTTAATTCTGAAATCTTCGAAAATCTAAAATGAAAACATGTAGGTATGTCAAACACACAGATGAAAAATCTGAGACCCTCCTCCTATTTTTAAAGTCGTTTAAAAGTAGTTACTTACGTGTTTAATGTAAGTATGTGAATTGATTAAAAATTGTATTAGTTGTAATTTTATGATCATCGATAAATCGACTTCAATCATTAAACGTAACAGCACAGATTTTTACGATAAAAATACAAAGGGGAAGAAAGGGATAAAAGTATAAGTATTTCCTAATGAAAGAAAGAGACTTTTCCAAAAGACATCAACGCGCGCTTCTCACAGTGTGCTCGTTCACCTAACCACCATTTTATATAGACCCCTGCAGTGGCTCATCATCTGATTCAAATCAAAAATATTTTGCGTAGTCTTTATTCTCCGATGAAAAGTTATGGCATCATATTTGTAACAAAAGGTCTAGGAATGTTTCCCACACAAAATTCACCGGGTATGAAGGCATTTTTATGCGTTATAAATTGGATAAAAATTAAAACGATTTGTAAAAACTTAGCACGCCCACAGGTCTAACAATTGGTCACAACTAAAATGGTTACTAGTGCCTGCTGCCTAACATCTGAGCAAAAACACTAATAGTTTTCGTGCGTCGGGGCAATGTATGCGCAGTCAAGTGGTTTAATAGTCTTTGCTGACAACCCAATAGTAGAGGAAAGTACAAGCAAACCTGCAACTTAATTAAAGATAGTTTTTTGACTGTTCGACAATAGTTGTTGCTGATGTCCTCGGGAGGATATAACAAATGAATGATGCAGTTTATAAAGGCTTCATTCTTTTTAACTTATTTTTTTTTTGTAAGAAACTATCTTCTGTAAGTTGGATGCGCAGCATTGGCTGTAGCAGCATCGAATAACAAGACACATTCGCTTATGGTCTGGCGACCGAGGGGCAAGTAGTGTGTTCAAAAAAAAAAAACACTAGATTTTTTTGTCCTGTAAACGTGCTTTGTGCCTTAAGTTTGTACTGAATAAGTGTATTATTTTACACTTTTCCTTCAGGCGACGAAGTCCGGCGGCGTGGCGGTGCTGGTGGGAATGGGCGCGGTGGAGCA
This sequence comes from Ceramica pisi, assembly GCA_963859965.1. Lineage (NCBI taxonomy): Eukaryota > Metazoa > Arthropoda > Insecta > Lepidoptera > Noctuidae > Ceramica > Ceramica pisi. The sequence continues at coordinate 2,418,481 of OY982544.1, read as the reverse complement.
GACGGTGCCGCTGGCCGGCGCGCTCGCCCGCGAGGTCGACATCCGCGGCATCTTCCGATACGTCAACGAGTACGTACCCTAGGCGCTTTGATTGTAGATACAATTTATTACTATTAGTAGGCTCTGACCAGTACCTCACCTGATGATGCGACGACGCAGCACGTTTGCCTCAAGATTCAAAGCACTTTTGAAATGTTTAAGTCGGTCAGTCAAAAACATGAAGCTATTTGCACGTTCCAAAGCGTAGATCTCTGGAAAAACATGCAAGAAACTCCACGGACGCGGTTTTAAATCATGTTGTTTTACAAAAATCTTAGTTACATGTACCTACTTGTTTCTTCTGCATGTGAGGACAATGCAAAATAAAAAACAAACTTTTTATAAGAACTTAAAATATAAAGATCAAGCCAGTGGTGGTTAACAGATGACCAGTATCAACTGACCTTGCCTAGACGTAACCTGTACACTCTTGATTTAAAGAACCCCAGGTTGTAAACACAGAGTCCGGCGACTCTGTGCATTCTAAGATAAGAGTCCCCTGATTCGGACAAAACTGCCCAAAGGATCACCATTTAGTTTGATGCTATCCGGATACAACTATGGATCCCGATCGATGGCTTGATGATTCAGTAGTTCGGACTCAGTAGGCTATAGGTTATAGTTTAAACATTTCAGAATAGTTATATATGATACAAGAGCGGTAAGTTGGTCTTTACAAACGAGTAGACAAATGTAAGCCCGAGACGAAGGCGAGGGTTTACCATAGTCACGAGTTTGTAAAGACCAATATCCGCTCTTGTATCATCTGAGCAAAAGGTTCTTCGCAAAAATTACGCTTCCGAACGGACGCAGGTGGAAGCGTTTTTTGCTGACGGATGCAGACGGATTGAATTCTTATAATCATATTGTTTATGGACATTTAAAAAAATACCGTAAAGAATACGCACGGCGCCATACATGGCCATACTCTCAACTAAGTACCTACTTTACCGCACGCTCCATTGTATGGTCCGTAATTTTGAACTTTCGAACATAGTATACAGGCTTCGTAAATGCATTTTATAAGCAAATGTGTCGAAAAAAGTATTACCTATTCTACCGTACCTCTCATTGTAATACCGTATTTCTATGCTGTCTCCAGGTACCCGATCGCTCTGAACATGGTAGCGAGCGGGAAGATCAACGTGAAGCCTCTGGTGACGCACCACTTCAGTCTGGAGCAGACGCTGGAGGCCTACGAGGTGGCGCGCCAGGGCGCCGGCATCAAGGTCATGATCCACGTGCAGCCACGAGACGCTAACAACCCCACCAAGTTCTAACCTCCTTTGACACCCACTTCAGAACTGGTGACATATCCAGCCTTACCGACAATTTATCGTAGACGATATTTTTTGAAAACCGATTTTATATCTTAAGTGATACCTAGCTTAAAAGACAACAAAAGGATTTTAGAAAAATATGTCACTTATGATACGTTTGCGGTAAGCGCTCGAAGATATGACGCTGTAATGGCACCATGATTCCAGTGCGAGAAAGCGACGAAGCTATACATGACCGATAGCACCATCTCATTTTCGCAAAGGGATCATGGTGGCAGTAACTCTTCATAATGCAGCCCCTTATCGGTTTAGTACGAAAAAACTTAAAGGTTCCATGGAGATAATGAAAAAAAAAACCTAAGTATAGGTTTTCAGTTCTAACAAAAAAAGCCTGTTAAATTAATACATCTTTGAACGACCAAAACTGGTACTTACAGAAACCGCTTAGGTATAGTGTTGTTAATAATTCGTGAATCGTGACTCACCTCCGTCAATCCCTATCTAGAAAGGATCGTGCCTGATATTACCGATGGAACCTCTGAGCTATAGTGTCGAGTTAGTATTCCATTTGTTAACTACTCTCAGTCTTTTAACGTTACGTTGTTGAGTAGGATAGGAAGAACTTTCTTCGAAAAAAAATGAATAACCAAATTATTGGATGTAGGAACCTCATGTATTTATACATACTTGCCTACATTTTAATTTTAAAATTATTGTTATTTGTTAAGAAGAAACATTCTTCGTTGTTTAGATTTAAGTTTGGAAATGTTGTTAAAAAGAGTGTGCTTGATTACTCATCGGTAAAAGATTCCATTTAGAGGTGCTTCTTTTAGACTAAATTATCATCAAATTATAAGAATAAAAGCATCTAAATGATTAAGTACAAATGAAAATAAAATATTTTTATATCAAATAAAGAATTATGTTTTCCGAAATATGTTGTTTTATATTATACAACAAATATCCTGCCACCCCAGCTCTGCCTATATCCGTCTAGAAGAATGTACGTTGCTCTTTGAAATGGTGATAGAATGTTTAAAATGGGTGCAGTATTTCCGGAGTTTAGGTAACCTTCACATTAGTATGCAGGATTTATTTTTAAAGGATTCGTGGATTCCCAAATCCGAAACTATGAGGAGTATCGAAAAACACTGGAAGGAGTCTCGAGCCCGATTTGGCTGAAAACTAAAACCGCATCATTGGAGTTTTAGAAATATCTGTAATCCAGCCAGGAATCGGACCGGTTGATTTCTATAAATTCGGTAATCACACCCTGTATTTTATACCATCTTTAAGTGTTGGTACAATACGATTCAAAAATCTTTGCCCATGCGAAGACGTTGCAATTGGTTGCGCAGGATGTCAATTTGACAAGAAACAGAGAACAGCGCATGCGCGGGTAGGTCGCGCATGGCGTCTCAGTTGCTCGTTTACGTTCGATGCATACTTGTGTCCCGCTTACTCAATGCATTACGACTGTTGATGCGGAAAGTGTAACACATTGTTGTTGTGTTTAATTATTTATTTTAGTTATTTCTTACTGTTTGATTTGTGTTTTATGTGTTTTTGTGGTGTATATGTTTGTTGTGTTACTTTGTGATCTTGTTATTGTTACTGGTTGTGTTTCTTACTTGTTTATAATACAAAAAGTATAAATCAGAAAAATATTCTACGAACGTAACACTTGTTTATGTGATTGTGCCTGCGCGGTCGTCAATAAAACTTAAATTCCGAGCGGCAAAGATACCTAAATCGTAGGATCAATTTATGGGAGGACGCTCAGTCCTTCTGCTTTCAATCGAGCTCGTCTTAACAATACGTAATCAGCACCAGTGATAGTGATTATTGGTTCAGCAAGATTGCCGAACAGTCTTAATTGGCCGAATATAGTAGGTAGGTACTTCTTCTACACAGTACAGGGTAGGTACATAGGTTGGTTACTTATATCCTGCCGATACAATGAAGACTACACTAACTTATCCGTAGGTACTCAACAGATCGGCACAGCGGCATTCATCCACAATGATTCACCAAACAAACATAGGAAATGATAAAAATATTGTCAGTAATTGTTCAAATAAGTAGGCAATGTCAGGTGCCAGGTGTTTCAGGTCTCGTGATTGATAAATGTTTATTTATTAGGGGTTTACAACAATGTTTATACAAGTTTTTTTAGGCGTTGCTAGGCAGAAACCACAAGATATTATATTGTAGTCTGTGGGTGTATGGAGGTAGCTCTGCCAGAGATGCGGTGTGCGAAAGAGTTACCACGGGCCTTGTACGGTAAGGGCAGTTGGAGAAACACGGATGAGAGTCTCAGTCTGGCTCTCTCTTCCGCAGCCGCTCCACCCAGAGCGTCAGAAGTATTTTGATGTTCTCATTAGAAAAAAAAGAAGTGTACCTATGGTAGCACCTCGATGAGTGTAGCCGAGGAATGGTGTAACTAGTAGAATAAAGCTTATTTTATCTCTTTTTACTCTTTCGTTGTCGCTTACTTAATTCATGCGTCTGAACAGATATGTAAAGCGACAGAAGTGACTGCTGTAAACCTGTAAACTTGCTTCAGGCAACTTCTAGCTGCCTCGCATTTTCAGTTCACGCATTTGCATAATGTAGGTAGATACATTTTTAGGGTCACCCTACTGCTATGCCTACGCTGTCTGTCTGTCTGTCTGTCACCAGGCTGTATCTTATAAACCGTAATAGCTAGAAAGCTGAACGATTTTCACAGATAGTTTTTTTGTTTTCTATTGCCGCTATAACAACAAATAATAAAAATTAAGGTTCATGGTATTTTCTACTATTGCGGCACTCGTTTGACCTCTATCTCACCTGATGGCAAGCGATGATGCGGTCGAAAATGAGGACGTTTGCCTAAAAGTAACCTATTCACTCTTGAATTAAAGCCTCCCAGGTAGCTATCAGGAAACACAAACTCCGGCAGGGAATTCCATAGCTGTCTGTAGGTATGCACTATGAATGTGTTCCCTTTATTTTTTTTGGGTGGGAAATCATCCTTTGACTTCCCCCGCTCTGGGCGGAGCGGGAGGGAGTGTCAGACTTTTACTGACTAAAACCCATCCATGTTCCTTCAGTGCCCTTTGTGATCCGGAGCCACGGTATCTCTTTCGAATAGTTCCGCGACATGAATGTGTTCCCTAAAGGGTTTCTGTGTGTGGATGGGATGTCCACAAATGTATCAGTGGCGCATCGCCGTTGGGCTTGTGGTCCGATGATGCTACGGGCGGAATTAAATTATGTAATTCTGTCGCAAAAGCTTCATATGATGATGAGGAGAAAAAAAGTCCTTGTAATTAAATAATAAGTAGGTACTTAGACAGAAAGTACTACGGACTGGTAGGCACGTAAGGGCTGTACGTGTACTGTGTAATAATAGATTAAGTATGCACCGACGAGGGGATAAATCAGTGTTTTATAGGTATCACGGGCGTCATATTGAATCCGAAGCTAAGAATCCTGAATGCAGAGAGGGATTCAAACTAACCCAAAGGAACGAGACGTTTAGATATCCCCAAGGGGATTGTATATTTATTATGGCGATATTTCCCGAAGGAATAGATTAAGGGATGTGTTGTGTGTTTTTCTTGTGAAGGCCTAACTACTGTCATTAACATAAAAGTATTCAGCAGCTATAAAATGCTTAAACTAATAAAGTTCTTATATCTAAACTAACAAATAAATAACAAACTAGACCTTTTAGTCTCATGACATCAAGATAACATTTATTATCTTTTTCACATGTTTACACTACGAGAGACGTTAAAAAAAATAAATCACATTACATAATGATAACGATCGTACCACTGCACTGTACTCTGGGAATCCTACGAGAATGGCCGCCAACGCCGCTGCGGTCCTACATGGACCTTACGATGTCAGAATTGTGAGTTTAATGATAGAACTGTTTACAAAATAGAAAGCTTTAATTGTAATAAGAAAAAAATAAAAAATGGTATACAGGGCTTGTTTAAATAAATGTGGGAAACTGCAGTGACAACACTACCCATGTAATAAATGTAAAGTTTTGTTAAATCAATTGGAACCAACAAGAGTGCACACATTTTTCAGCGTTTATCATTTCTTGGATCTCATTTATGAACTTTAACCTGAGAGTGATCTGTGATGAAACTTTAATGGTTATTGCTTGTTTCAGGAAAATATTCCAGTGCCTGAAATTAAAGATGACGGTAGGTAAAATCTTAAATTTTACACCTGGTTTCGTTATTAGCAATTAACGGCATTGCCCTGCAGCAAGATACCATCCCCGATTTAGGGACAAGTTCTCATCTCATACAGAGGAGACACGAGCTTTACCCACCGCAATTCATCATTCGTTATACTGGAGTCAAGAAGCAGTCGCACCTCCTATAGGTGCGACTGCAAGCTCCTACACAGTCGATGATTGTGGGTCCCAGATAGGCACTTCAATTTGTGTAATCTTCATCAGCATCACCAGTCACCGAAAAAAATGCTCTGGGCTCGCATTTTTGGTAACTGATACTCTCACGGTCTGGTGGCCTGCTCCCTAACCGCGGAAACAGCGGGTCTGAGTGCTATCTCATTGGTGTTTTCTTGCAGAGGTACTAGTCAAGATGGACTGCGTAGGCATTTGCGGGTCTGACGTGAAGATGTACACCACGGGGACCTGCGGGGTGGAAGTCGTCACAGAACCCATTGTGATCGGCCACGAGGGAGCAGGCGTTGTTATCAAAGTAAGCTTGTAAACAAGGAAATTAATTATCTACGTTTTCAGCCAAAACACTATATAGTCTTCTCTCACAGACAGTTTCTTTAAGAACTAGGTATAGGTAGGTAGATAGACGGGCCATAAAATCGTCAGGATGACGAATGTGAAGGAGAGGTTTGCCACGTCATTTGTTCAGTTAATTTTTTTGTCAGCCACGCATTCGTTTAATGCGTTACCGTGTTTCGGTGGTTTTGTGTCACTGACTCTGGCAGAGCCACCATCAGGGATTTTCATTTTGAAAACACAAAAAAATTGTCGCTAATTAGTCGAAATTTGTCGCCAAATATCAGAATTTGTCGGTCACTGGTTCAAAAGATATAAGGGTTTATAGGTGGCCGATCTGGAGAGAGTCTCCCCAGCAGGGCCACATTTATATCTCAAAAACTAGGGCACCTAGCAAATATCTCTTTTCTCCCATAATTTGTCGCCAATTAGTCGGAATCAGTCGCCAAATATCAGAGTTTGTCGGTCACTGGTTCAAAAGATACAAGAGTTTATAGGTGGCCGATCTGGAGAGAGTCTCCCCAGCAGGGCCACATTTATATCTCAAAAACTAGGACACCTAGCGAAGATGTGTTTTCTCCCATATTTTGTCGCCAATTTGTCGCAATTTGTCGCAAAGTTACAGATTTAGTCGGTGTGTAATTAAAAAGATATTAAAGAATTCAATTTCCCCATACAGTGGTACAAGCGAGTACAAAATACTTTATGTAGTTTCTAGACAGTATCTATGACGTCTTATGGAGGAATGTTTGTTTCGAATTAAATAAATGTAAACTTATTCTATAATTTCAACCCACCATAGGAAAGCTGTATTCATTACCTATAAACAAATCTACAATACATATAATTATGTAATTATTTATCTAACACAATGTGCACTTACCACTTAGTCGCTGGCAGATAGATCGCTGCGCTCCGTTTCATTTACGGTAAGTAAGAAAGAGATAGATGCGCGTGTACAGATGAGCTGCTTCGAACGAGTTGCCCGTCACGTAAGTTGAAGTCAGCCAGTTTAATTAAAGTGGAACTTATTATGAATAGTTACGAACTCGAGTGTTGTTATCTCTAGGTATTCCGAAAATACAAAAACGAAGAATCGAGCGAGATATAACGAGGGTGTCACCTGCTGTACGTCACGGGTGCGGCGCGTCGGCGTTCGCGCCCGCCGCTCAAAGTAGCTACTTAAAAAAAAATAAAAACTCAACCCGTCCATACCCACAACACAACACTCGCAATCACCTCAAAATACACACCAACACAACACACATCAAACGAACTTTATGGAAATTCATTTTTATATAATAAAATTTGATTACAATTGACAATACTTTTTCAACGTTTAAGTATTTTAAACATTTTACTAAAGGTACGACATTTATTTATTATTCTAAAGTTAATTAGAGCTTAACATTGTAAAGTGGTAAAACAGTTGCATGCGACTGTACATCTTTCACCAAATAGACCAAGAGCAAGGTTTAATGTTTTCAAAGAAGTTTAAGCCACTCTAACCTAGTAATTTAAAACATAAAAACATGAATTAAATTGAGAATTTATCTCTCTCGGACATTTCTAAAGACTTTAGACCGATAAAACTAGAAGTATATTACACATATTAATAGAAATATTTTTTTCTTGGTATTTTTCGTGAACTCTTCGACCTAGCTCTTGGACTATACCTTACTAATTGAACTCATTATATCTCCTAAACTAAGATCCGATTAAATCTGTGACTTGGCGACAAATTGCGACTAATTGGCGACAAAATATGGGAGAAAACACATCTTCGCTAGGTGTCCTAGTTTTTGAGATATAAATGTGGCCCTGCTGGGGAGACTCTCTCCAGATCGGCCACCTATAAACCCTTGTATCTTTTGAACCAGTGACCGACAAACTCTGATATTTGGCGACTGATTCCGACTAATTGGCGACAAATTATGGGAGAAAAGAGATATTTGCTAGGTGCCCTAGTTTTTGAGATATAAATGTGGCCCTGCTGGGGAGACTCTCTCCAGATCGGCCACCTATAAACCCTTATATCTTTTGAACCAGTGACCGACAAATTCTGATATTTGGCGACAAATTTCGACTAATTAGCGACAATTTTTTTGTGTTTTCAAAATGAAAATCCCTGATGGTGGCTCTGCCAGAGTCAGTGACACGGTGGTTTTAGTGAGCGATCGAAATCTATGCCTACATGTACCTACAAAGCGAATCTATTTAATGTTGTTGGGGAATAGACCAAGACAGACTGTTTATAATTTCTATTTCTGCCACCAGAAAGGTTCCCGAGTGACCTCCCTGGCTGTGGGCGACCGCGTGTCCATCGAGCCGACGCAGCCGTGCCGCGCCTGCGAGTACTGTAAGCTGGGCCGCTACAACCTGTGCGTGGCGCCGCACTACTGCTCGTCCATGGGCACGCCCGGCAACCTCTGCCGCTACTACAAGCATGTCGCCGACTTCTGTCACAAGTGAGTTCTATCATCTGTCACTGTCCGACTACTGCAAGCTGGGCCGCAGCTACCATTATCTCTGTATACCAGTTCATATTGTCCCATTAGCTCGTAGCTATATAATAAAAAGCCGCACAGGTCGATCTTCAAGGTTAAGCAACGCTTGCCAAGGTTGGTCTGTGGATGGGTGACAATCTTAACATACCGAGTTTCCTCCGTGCCTCGGAAAGCACGTTAAGCTGTCCCGGCTGTCATTTGTAGATCTTTGGCAGTCGTTACGGATAGTCAGAAGCCAGATAATCTGACACCAGTCTTACCAAGAGTACCGTGTTACCCAGTTAATGGGTTTTGGAGGTCTGGTAGGCAGCCGCTCCACGTAAAATACTGGTATTCAGCTGAATCCGGTTTGACTGGAAGCCGACCCCAATATAGTTGGGAAAAGGCTAGGCAGATGATGGTGATTGTCCCATTGCTGAGCAAATATCTTGGCATACTTTTCTACCCGCTCATCGACTTATCGCCAACAATGGCGTTCCCTCTTTGATCTTATGGTTTAGCGAATTCGATTTGTGAGCTGAATAATGCATAGCTACCTACTAACTGTTTTTTACAAGGATGCCAGACAACCTGACGATGGAGGAAGGTGCGGCGGTACAGCCGCTGGCGATCGCCATGCACGCCTGTAACCGCGCCGGCATCCGCCTGGGACAGCGTGTGCTAATCCTGGGCGCGGGGCCCATCGGCATCCTGTGCGCTATGACGGCGCGGGCCATGGGCGCCAGCACTATACTGATCACTGGTAAAGTTACCTAGAGGAGAAGATCTGTTTTTCTTTACTGCGAGAGTTATGAAACTTGATGAATAAAGGACGAAAATACACGGTCTCTACCACAGACTAAATTGGTGATGCTCTTAGTTTATTCCAGAATTGTGATTAATGAATTTAACTTGCCAATGGTTGAGTTCTAGGTTTAATACCCTGGGTTTAGCAGAGCTAATGGGTTTTTCAATCACTGACTGACTAGACATGTTCAGTTGTTTTTTTTATACATTCTTTTCAGTTTCGACGCAAATGCTTTTTTTTATAACTTTTGCATTTTTTTTCGAGCGGTACTTTGTTTTTTTTTTCAAATATCTTCTAGGTTCATGCTCTTCCGAATCGAATGACACCTCATTCATATTTTTCCGATACTGCTAAAAACATTTGAACAAAAAAGCAGTTGTTGACTAGACTATCTGTAAAAAAAAGTGTGTCGACAGACGTGGTCCAATCCAGGCTGGACACAGCACGAGAGCTGGGCGCCGACTACACGCTGCTGGTGAAGAGAGACTACTCCGACCAGGAGGTGGTGGACGGCATCGTGGCGCAGCTGGGCTGTCAGCCTGACGTCACCATCGACGCCTGCGCGTACGCCTCTGCGCAGAGAGTCGCCATGATGGTAAATCTTAACTAAACCTACCTCGTAACCTTTGTAAAGATACCGCGACGTGTATCTGACATCGACGCACAAATGATTTCCATGGGTCCAGGGTATGATTCTGGACACCCCAGTGTTGGAATTTTTCGTCGGTTCTTTTCTCATTTTTTCATTTTTTTTAAGAGTACCACAAATGGGTATCAGCTCAGCTGAGCTGATATCTATTTGTGGTTTTATTCAGATTGCTCTTTTTAATGGAAGTAGTCAATTAATTATTTTTTTTTTATTAAAAATCTCATTGGGTTAAGGTCAGAATAACGATTATGAGCAGTCTAAAGTAAAAAAACCCTTGAAAAAAATGAAAAAATGAGAAAAAAGCCGACGAAAAATTCTAAGTCTAGGGTGTCTAGAATCATGCCCTGGACCCATGGAAATCGTTTGTGCGTCGATGTCAGATACACGCGGTATACTTATATTTCGAGACTTTTCGACTAAATTCGATCATATGTATTTGATTCGGCCAAAAGCTCAAATTAACAAATTTTGATCATGAAAAGTTCTGGAGTGGTGACCGCGTACCGGAAGACGCAACTTTGGCCTCCCACCAGGTGGACCGATGACCTGGTGAAGGTCGCAGGTAGCCGATGGATGCGAGACGGACAGGACAGGTCGTTGTGGCGACGGTTGGGGCAGGCCTATGTCCAGCAGTGGACATTTTTCAGCGGATATGATGATGGTGGTAAGTTAAGGACTTAATGAACATGTTTGTCTGAATGGCAGGTAACGAAGACGGCAGGAGTGGTACTGGTGGTGGGCATCGGAGACAGTAAGGTGGAGGTGCCTCTGACGCAGGCGCTGCTGCGGGAGGTTGACGTTAGAGGATCCTTCAGGATTGTTAACACGTAAGCCTCACTGCTAACTTCTATTTCGCCAACATTTCCTCGGGGGAATTTAGTGGTACTAAATAGTATCTAGAGCCACATTTTACCATTTACATAAACCTCTACTAGCTTTTGCGTGCGCGACTTCACACATACCCAGTTTTTCCCGATCCCGTAGTAATTTCGGGAAATCCTAGTTAAAGTTAGTGAGCTTAGTACTCTCCTAAACTCCCCAAGGAACTCACATGCCAAACCTCAGCGTTTTACGACCAGTAATTTTGGCTGGGCGTTGTCTCTCTCTCTCTCTCTCACTCATTCAATAATTTAGACACGGAAGAATTTCAAGGATATCTGCCTAGACTTTTCCCAACTATGGCATTAAGTCCGCCTCTGTACTTTTTTATGTGATGAAAATGTGAAATGTGTGAAATATGGAACATCGGGTGGTTTTAGTCAGCAAGAGTCTGACAGACCCCTCCGCCCGCCCCAGGGCGGAGAACATCCATGATTTTCCCCCGTAAAAAAATATAAATAATAATATAAAAAGGGTTCCTCTCATCTACCTATTATTTCACGTGAAACAACTGCCTATCTAACCTCCGAAACCCGGTATCTGTGTCGCACGGCACTTCTTGACAAGACGTTGTTAGATTTTCTGGCGTGATTTTCTAACCTAACCTAACCTAACTATCCGTAACGACTGTCAAAGATCTAATGACAACCGGGACCATTCTCGGTATGTAATATTTATGTTCTTGGTCACCTTGATTGACCTGACGTTATTATTTAGCCACTAGCTCCTCTCCACATTTTACAATTTACTTCCCGTATAATATCTGGCAAGGCAAGCTTATTACTTTAGTAGGACTGGTACTATTTCTGAACCTAATACATCTTTGCGTATACAGATACCCGCCAGCCATCGCAGCGGTGTCGTCCGGAGCGATCAACCTCAAGAAGTTCATCACACACCACTTCCCACTGGAAAGGGCCAAGGAAGCGCTCGACCTCGCCAAGTCCGGCAACGCTATGAAGATCATTATACATGTACAGAAGTTGTTGGCTTTTACTTACACCCACCATACATCTTATAATATAAAGAGGTAAATGACCGGACGAGTGTGACGCCTATTGACAGGATTGGTCCACACTAGCCCCAAGGCAAGAGGATGAAAGGGAGGTAAACACTAAAATTTATCGTTTGTGGCAGGTAATCTCTAGTACCTACTGACCCGGTTCATAAAATTCTTCAAAATAAGGATAGTTTCTATCCCTTGACCACCGACTCAAAGCCGCGGGGAACTGCATGTATTCAGCTGCCCTCATCCTCAGTCTGAAAGGTGTAGCCACAAGTTAGGTTTATCCAGATCTAGAAACGGTTTATTAATAATTCAACATTGAATAGGCCAACACAGATCGTTCCCAGCACACACTTGAGGTATACATACGATATTTTTTTCATGTTTGATAACGATTTTTTTTTTCTTTTCATTGTGACTAGCTGAACCGGCGAACTTTGTTACGGCGCCTAACAGTCAATTCTTTAAATTTTTAGATTTTTTTTTTCTAAAATAAACGTAGCCTAATTTACTCCTTATTACATCAGTTACCTGCCAATAAGTCCCGTCAAAATCGGTCCAGCCATTTCAGAGATTCGCCGGAACAGACAGACAGAGATAGATGGGTTTGCTCTTGGCTCTAGTCTTGGTCAGAGATGACAGAGACAAAGTCTACGATGGAGCGAGCTTACCCAGAAGTATCCTGTTCACTCTTAACTTGGAAGAGGTTAGGGTTGTAAGCGTCCGGAAACACAGATGGCAATGAAGGAACATGGATGGGTTTTATGATTTCCCATCCCTAACAAAAAAAAAAAAAAAAAAAAGGCAGAATGTTCCACTCCTTTGCTGTGCGCATTACAAAAAGTGTTTGGAAACGCTTAGTGCGAATTGGTGTTAGGTTTTAATCAAACTAAACATTAACACGAACTTCAACATTTATTTACAGTATAAAAGAGAACAGGCACATTTAATTATTTATTAAATTAATTAAATCGAATAGTAATTTGATCGTTTTAAGCAAGTCAGATCATTTTTCAGGCTCGTTTACACGATGTTAGTTTCTCGGTTATCGAGAGGTGAGGAAGTCAGTGCAAGACTCGTAGGCGAGAAACTACACTCGTGCGAACGAGAGTTAAAGCTTTGATGTAACTGAGGCGAATCCAGCGCGGGATACGGGACGAAATAGGGAATATGCATGCGATTTTTTTATTTGCAAAATAAAATACTTATTAGCTCTAGTAAAAAATCATGAAATTATTTTTTAAATACCTTCATTATTTATGAAGTTATAAAGCTTCGAAGACTACAGTTAGAAAGAGAAGTCCGATACGAATGGTGAAGTCAAATTACACGACGACTATACAGATGCCATAGAAAACAGCGTTATCGCGAGAGGGACAGATATATTTGTTTAAAATAATTGTATCTCGTCCGTTTTTCGAGCAATTTAGATTCTAATTTCATTGTTAGTATTACATTTTCAAATACTTTTACATAAACTGTTCTGATCATAAATACTTTTTTCATGCATATTCCCTATTAGCAACGATTGCGAATAGTCGGTTGACCTTGTAATGGCATCTATACCACAACAAACGAATTACGAAAAAATAACTCTAAAGTTCTGTGCCCGAGATGAACGGATACGAAATCCCGACAGCAATCATTGAGCAATTGCCCACTACCTACAAAATCATCTGGTTGGAGGATACTTCCATTTCAATGCAGTTTGCAGGACTGCCCAACGTATTCTGCATATCTCTATAACCTCCTAACCATTAATCTTTAAAACAATCTACAAGTACGCGCGGGATTCACCGCAGTTTGAACTATCCCTAACAAACTTAGATGATCACGAATCTATCGTATCATATAGTTGTATCTATGTAAGTCGGTGGTTCGGTGAGGTGTGTTCATATGAGGTTGAGTCGCGAGGGGTTGAACACCCCGGGCCGCGTGTTCAGCTGAGCTGACGTACCGCGCGGCACTGGCATGCTGCCCAGCCGGTTTCCTACAACACACAAATACCATATTAGAGTCATTTGTTTAACGCGGCTGCAATACTTTAACTCATTCAAGACTTGCTACTTATTAAATAAAAACCATATTTAAAAAGTTAATGATTGAAGGATTACAGTATATCGAGCTTTTTATAAATTCGTATTTAAAATTTAAAATGAAAAGTTTACACAGCCACAAAAAAGGTTAAAGTGCCATTGCGGGTGCAACTAAATCGGTCCACCTTTTCAGATTACAATACAACACAAAAAGCTTTTAATCGTGAAAAATTTATTAATATATTAAAAAAAAAAAAAAAAAAAAAAAAAATTTATTGAAATAACATGTTTACAAAAAAGTGTACATTATAGTGCAGTTGTATATATTAATCTAGGTCTACATTAGGATAATAATTATCTAAATTTAAACTATGGAAGACAAATATGAGTTTACAGTCAAAAATAGAACTCTGAAAGTAATGTAGTGCGTTGCCTGATCTAGGTTTACTTAAACCTGTGTTTCAGGCCACCTCTCTGCGAAAGTATTTGTTAAATGGGAAAGTCATTAAATTAAATAAAAATAAAATATTTTCAAAAACTAAGCAGATACAATATTTTGCATAACCTTATCATAAACTACGCTTATAGATCCTGATTTAAATCTACAACTAAAATACTAATTTTAGGTAACTACAGTTAAGTCAGCTACTTTAGTTCAGCACCTCTAGTAGTTTTTCCGTGTCCGAGTAATTTAGTTTTGCTAAATAATCAAATAACATTATACTACACTTATAATAACTTACATTATATATCTGAAGCAATTTGTTAAATTTATTATATAAGAATGGTCCTAGAAATAAATAGAATCTTTTTGAGAAAGCATGTTTAGTTTGATGGTTCGTGCAAACCAGATCCTTTCTTCTTTTTTCTGAAGGTACAGGTTTAAACTCTAGTTCATTGTGTTGTAGTAAAACTATACTTAAAACAAAAAGTTGTCGAACTGTTAGCACCTTGCATGCCATATAAAGCTGGTGTGTGGGAAATCTAAATGGGCGACGGGTGGCGACTTTTAGAATTGCTCTTTGAGCACGTTCTAGCAGTAGTAAGGTTGATTTTGCGGCACCACCCCAAGAAGTTATGCAGTATGTAAGAATAGATTGACACAAAGCCAAGTAAACCTGTTTAATTAATTTAAAATCGGCTATGTCCCGTAAATTCTTAAAAATATATATTAATTTACGCACTCTAGTGCATAATAAATCAATGTGTTTACGGAAATTTAGGTTTGTGTCAATCGTGACGCCTAAGTATTTGATGTGGTCAGCTTTAATTAAAGTGGGACAAGTGCATGCCGTGTCAGCGTTTGTATTACATTTGTGCGCGTGAATGTTTTGGTTAGTAAGCATCTTGTTAGTATTTCTCATTGTAAATAGAATAAATTTGGTTTTATCTGAATTTAACGTTAATAAATTGTTATGTAGCCAATTACACACCATATTAAAGCCATTCTGAGCAAGTTCATAGACATCAGATCTTGATTTACCTGAGAACAGTAGAGCTGTGTCATCCGCATATGACATAATTAAACCATTTTGAAGTTGTAAGCGGCAAAGGTCATTAATATATATTAAAAATAATGTGGGCCCCAAAATACTGCCTTGTGGAATTCCATAATTACTATTTTTGAGTTCAGAGCTCGTGTACTGACCGATTTTTAGAGACTGGTAACGGTCGCTAAGATAATCAGCTAACAGTTTTAGCTGTGTTCCTCTTATCCCAATTTTTTCCAGTTTAAATAAAAGAAGAGAACAAGAAATAGTTTCAAAAGCCTTGGCAAGATCTAGAAAGATCCCAATGGTATGCATGCCACTATCTAGATTTTTACTTATAAAATTTGTCAATTTGTGTACTGCTTGGCTTGTTGATCTTTTAGGCCTGAAACCAAATTGTTGATCTGAAAGCAATTTGTTATTTTCAAGATATTTTACTAGCCTGTTGTTAATTATTCTTTCCAAAATCTTCGAGAGTCCCGTTAGTACTGAAATAGGTCTATAGTTAGTAACACAGGTTTTGTCTCCGGATTTGAAAACAGGGGTGACTACTGCTTTTTTTAGCAATTTCGGGAATATTCCTTGAGTTAAACATATCTGAAAAATGTGAGTTAGTGGAGGGGCAATTAGGTGTTTAAGTCTTTTCAGTATGGCATTAGGAATCTCATCCCAACCGACGGCGCAAACGTCCTTTAACCCATCTATTATACCTATCACTTCACTCACGTCTGTATTTAACAGGACAAAAGAGTTCAGTGCAGCGTGAGTCATACATGTGGTTTTTTTCTGCCAGATTTTTCCCTATGTTAATAAAGAAATTGTTTGCTTTATTTGTCGCTGCGGATGGGTTCAATTCGGTTGTTAAAAGTTCGAGCGGAGGTTCTGAGTGTTTGGTTCTACATGTGTTACTTTTAATATATTTCCAGATTAGCTTACTGTTTTTACCTGCCTTCTGTAGTTGATCTTTGTCATATTGTTTTTTAAGCTTTTTCAACAGATTGTTACAGAAATTTCTATATCGCTTGTAGGTGACTGATAGTATTTCATTGTTAGGGGACAGTTTACATTTTTGGTGTAGTCTGTCTCTATGTCTGATACAGCGAACAAGTCCGGGCGTAATCCATGGTTTAATGTTATTGTACTTTCTGGGTATTACTTTTGTTAAAGTGTTTCTCTTAATAGCACATTGTAACAAATCAATAAAACACTGTAACGAAATATTAGGGTCACTCGAATTATTATAAACGGAGTCGAAATTAATACCTCGTACGTCGTTTTCAAGATTAGTCATGTTGAGTTTTGAACAGCTGCGCATGCAATTTTTTCTAGGTGAAGGTATTTGCAATGTTAGTAAAACTGATTGATGGTCCGTAAGTGACGTATTTGTAACCATTGTTATGGACGGCGCTTTTGACTTTATTATGATATGGTCGAGGCATGAGCCGCTCTGGTGCGTTGGGTAATAATGTGCTGGTAGAAGTCCATGAAATGTGCAGATGTTCAGATAGTTATGTGCATGAGTATCGATTTTCCCGGAAGCAATGTTAATGTTAATGTCACCTAAAAGTATAATATTTTTATAAGATGAATTTTTTTCTAGGTTTATGTTAAGCGAGTCTAGGAATCTGTCAATATTTTGAGATGGAGGTCTATATATAGCCATAAATATCGTATCGGGGGAAATTTTAATTGTTAGGCAATTACAGTCTTGAAATAAGGGTTCTTCAACCATTGCTTCTAAATTATTTTTTATATAGATAACTAATCCACTATTTTGATTAATGTGGCTACTTGTTTTGTGGAAATTGTATCCGTCTATTGATGGTATATTCGTTGTTTGTTCGGAGAGCCAACACTCTGTTAGCACAATAATGTCACAGCTTATTTCAAGATTCTGTAATAGCACTTCAAAGCCATTGAAATTACGGTTTATACTACGAATGTTTTGTGTAAGCACTGTTAACATTTTCTTACCAGCGTTAAGATGATTTTTGCACTCCTCAAGATTACAAATGATTGCTTCGGACACTGAAAAACTGTCAAGATCACTGATTAGCTGATTAGTCATTATACTAAAAACTAACTTATCTACTTTTATGTGCTAATTAACAAATTATTCGATGGCGCTCTTAGGCGCCTTCATAGTCTATTGAATTAATATAATTGTCTTCAGCATATTTTCGTGCTGGGCAATTTATGTCACCAGTTGGGTGATCATGTTTCCTCTTAAAACGTTTGCACGTTGCACACTGAGGAGAAGATTTGTTGCTGCAATCTTTGAACGAGTGTCCCGTCTCTCCACAGAGGTTACATGTTGGAGATGTTTCACGGCAAAACTTGGCTGCGTGGCCAAACTGTTGGCAATTGAAGCACCTGGTCACTAAAGTGAAATCTCTAACTGGGCATGATGTCCAATTTATAAAAATACGGCCTTGGTTCACCAGTATTTTTCTGATGCTGGGCGGGACTTCAAGTATATAATTACATGTTGAGCGATCTTTCTTACCGGACTTATGGCTCATTTTTATTGTTTCTAGAAAGGCCTCTCGAGTAATTTTCGGCAATTTCTCAGATAGGTTTTGCTCATAAATGCAATCCAATACTTCTTTCTCACTGAGAGCTACAGGGACACCAATTATTGCTATCCTGGGACGGCGTTTTGAAGTTTCTTCGATTTTAAGACCCGACGAAACCAGTTTCTCCGAGTTTTTTAATTTAGCAATGTCATCTTTGCTATCGGTGCTAATAATAACGCCTCCATTCCTAATTTTTCTAACGCTGCGGACCCGAAGTTTCAGTTCCTCCGGCGAGATAATTTTTTGGACAAGTGTTTTGGTATCGTCACTAGAATGATTTTTATCGGTCGGATAGATGGCAACAGAACTAAAGTTTGCTGGGCGAATAAAATTGTCTGCTCCCTTTTTAACCATATTGGCATAAGAAGGAGCTTGTGGTTGCGCTATCTTTTTATCGACGACCTCTTTGAACTGGTGCAGAGTGTTTGCAACGACCTGCTGTTCTTGAAGGAACTGGATGGTGCTGTAAGCCTGAATAGATTTTTGCTTCAGGGATTGATACAGGACAGCCATTTGAGATGTCCCATGTGCGACTTTTCGACAAAGATTGGTGACGCGAAGCTTCTGGTCAGAGTTCATTTTTCCTTCGGCAACAGTAGAGCAAACATCGTTTAAGATGGTCTCTATGGATCCTAACCATTTTTGGATCTCCGGCGTAGCGATGACCTCAGCCAGTAAGTCATCCTCCGTGGATGCTGGTGGCGCTGTTTCAACCGGTTGGTTTTGGTCAGTAGTTGATGGAGTTGGCGGTGGGCTTCGCCGCATTAGTTGGCTACGCCCAAAAGGGCTAGACCCTTGGTTCGACATTACTAACACAGAAAAACACTATTTTTAATGTAATTAGTTCATCGCGCACTGTGAAAAAATTGTTAGATTGCACAAATAACACGCGCGACACACTTTAGCTCAATATGACTGAGTCCGCAAATTGTTTTATTAAGTAATATTCGTAATTATTTAGAGGTGATTCATGATAATTAACACAAAACACGTCCGCTTAGATTAGTATGTAAATACATTTGTCATATTGCATTCTTATATTGACAAACGATAAACAATTAACTGTAAAGACATAAAATAATATTTAAAATAAAAATAAGTAATGAATTATCCAATGTTAAAGTGATCGCGGGTGCAACATCGTATGATTTGCAGTTGGCCCGAAATCATATAATAATAAATGTGCAGCTTTAATATAAAATGGGTTAATAGTTATTAATTTAAGATCTTATCTTTTGCACTGACATAAAATAGTAACAAATATTGTTACTTAAAAACTGATGTAGAGAGTCGTCTCGTGGAATCACCCACAAATACTGATGTACCTACTACTAACAAAACAACCACATTCAGTGGGCAGAACACCACAGCCTACGGTAAAAGGAACTCTAGGCCTAGAATAAATGGGAACTCAGATAACTAGTATACAAGGAATTACAGATATAAAGGGTAGCAAAGAAGGAAATACATGGATCCAACGCAAAATTAAAACACAGTCCTAGAGTAAAAACGAACACATAGAAAACACATCGGCTAAACTCAATAACTCAGGGTAAAAGGGAATACAGACCAATGGTAAAAGAGAACACAGGTTCAGGGTATAAATATGCACAACAGTCCATTCACAGAATAGAGATCACCTGCGATTTTGATCAGAAATAAACTATACTTGACTTTGCGAACCGAGATAATTTAGAAAGAAAGAAAAATGTGATTAGTAAATATTTGTTTTTTTTTTGTTTGTTACAATCTTCTCGACCTAATTCAAAAATTATTTCACCATTAGAAACCTACATCTTTACCAAGTAAAAAAGGCTTTATTATATTTAAAAGAAAAATAGAAATCCCTTCAAAAATTACAATACCAAATGGCCAAGTGGTACTGTGAGCTAGTGAGTTAAATAAATTAAAATCTTTATTCATACAAAAACCTTTAACATTGCTTAGAACTAGGATACATTAACTTGGTTAACTAAAGGTCATACGGATAAGGTAAACCCTGACTCCCAAACTAGGTGATCCTGTGACTTGGGAGTCAGTGATTCTGCTGTCGCTGTGGCACCAAAAACCTTTTATGTTGTGTTCAAACATTACAGAAAATAGTAATTGACAATGCAGGGTATTAGAAATTAACGGGAATTAAAAGGAAATTTTGGGTTATTGTATTCAAATTTTGAGGTATATCATGTGCGTGTATGATACTCGTATGTTATTGTAAAAAAGTGAGTTGGAAGTGAGAGTTGCAGCTAATGAGTACTGACCCGCCGAGCTGGAGGTGGCAGCCCCTCGCGAGCTGCCCCCCGCGCCCCCCGCGCCCCGCGCGCCCCTGGCAGCGTATGCACCGCGCGCTGCCTTCTTCTTGGCTGCTGACGTCGGCTTGCGCTTGAACCTGATACACAACAACTTGATTAGTATACATCATGGATGGCGATTTATGGCGAACCTTTACTGGTGATCGTCATCATCATCATCTTCCTGCCCTTATCCGATATTACTTGGGGTCGGCGCAACACGTTTTCTTCTCTCGTTCTGTCCTATCAGCCGTCACACTATCACTAACTCCCTTTTATTTCATATCGCTCCTCACACAATGCATCAGCTTCATTGGTGATCATGCCATTTAATAAAATTGTAACTGTCCGATTTAAGATTGATATTAGGAAACCTGAAATACTCGGTTGCAACGAAGCTACATTTCCACTTTTAGTCAACTATTAACAAGCTTCGTTTAAAAAAATCTTAATATTCAATCCATATGGTCCGTCTGTCTGTCTGTACCTCTTCACGCCTTAACGGCTGAACGGATTTGAACAAGTTTCGTCACACGGATAGACTATGTAGAAAGAAAGAAGAAAATGAGTTTATTTGCGCCAGCCAAGTATGACGCATACCAAAAATACAATAACATAAAATTACAATTGTGTATATGAAAAATTGGGAAGATATGCGTCGTATGTCTTGTCATAGGACGATGGCTACTTTTTATCCCGGAAGTATGGTCCCTTTGAACAATTTCCGACATTCGTGAACGTATTCGTAGCTCGCTCCATCGTAGACTTTGCCTCTGTCATCTCTGACCTAGAGTCTAGACTAGAGTCAAGAGCAAACCCATCTGAACTAAAAAAAACGTGAAGCTAGTGTAGTATAAACCGCACCTCTTGCGCACTCCCCCCCGGAAGCTCCTCCCGCGGCCCCTGCGCCTGCCGCCCTGGCCGCCCACAGACGTGTTGGCGTCCTGCGCCGCGCGGCTCCAGTCCGTGTCGGAGCCCGACTCCGGATCCTCTTCTATCACCTTTGACTCCTCCTCTTCTAACTCATCCTGGTACTGCATGAGGAGGCCTAAAGATGATTGAAAATTAATAATTAAAGTTGTCGTGTGCAGCTAGTGGGAATGATATTCGCAAGCCTCGTATGGAGCACAATTCAATAACGCATTCAGAAAATGCGGGGGCTGCAATGGCGCTGCAGTGCGTCAGAGATGTTTGCGGCGGCACGTGTAGATTGTTTTTACACAATAATGCGCAAGCGCGCAGTATCAATGGTGGCTCGCGTCATGGCTAGCCCTAAGAAAGTCCGAAAAAAATAATAACTTTAAAATTAAAATACACGCCTGCCATGTAAAAAAATAAACTAAAAAATGAAGAAATATTCACCCAAAAATTTTAAACTGATACAACTTTTTTATTGCAGTCGGGCTGGCCACTGGGCGACTGCAATAAATAAGTTTCAGTTTTTTAGTTTATTTTTTGACATGGCAGGCGTGTATTTTTTTTTTTAATAATAGGGAATATGCATGGTGTTTTTTTATTTTATTCTTTTCATCTTTATAACGCAGGAACAAATATAAATAGTCTTGGAAATGTCTTACTTATTTTTTTTTTAAATATTAAAAATGCTGAATAAAATTTTGCAGTTCAAACGCCGCCATTTTTCGCGGGCTTTGGATGACGTCACACAACAGGTCGTCGTTACGTCGCGCGCTTCGCGTGTTTGTTTGTTCACCTTTTTGAACTTTGGGCGTTTCAGTTTTCAGCTCGATTCTCGTTTTATTCGACATACAGACCATGGAAGAAGCTGAGAAACCATCTTACAAAGTATTGTAAGTGAGAAACACTATAAGAACTGTACAAAAAATATAAGAACTACACCTGATAATCGATTCTAGGTAAATTGTCTGATTGCGCTTTAACAAAACCACTGTCAATCATCGTCCTAGATTAATAACAAATCTAGATTAACTAGAAATCACCGCAGGAACACATTTATTACTGGTTAACAAAATTTTACACTCGAAAATGAAGACGGGAGCCGGTAAATAAGTCAATCCAATGTCAGTCATGTCATTGTCATGTCATTGTCATGTCATTGTCATGTCATTGTCATGTCATTGTCATGTCATTGTCATGTCATTGTCATGTCATTGTCATGTCATTGTCATGTCATTGTCATGTCATTGTCATGTCATTGTCATGTCATTGTCATGTCATTGTCATGTCATTGTCATGTCATTGTCATGTCATTGTCATGTCATTGTCATGTCATTGTCATGTCATTGTCATGTCATTGTCATGTCATTGTCATGTCATTGTCATGTCATTGTCATGTCATTGTCATGTCATTGTCATGTCATTGTCATGTCATTGTCATGTCATTGTCATGTCATTGTCATGTCATTGTCATGTCATTGTCATGTCATTGTCATGTCATTGTCATGTCATTGTCATGTCATTGTCATGTCATTGTCATGTCATTGTCATGTCATTGTCATGTCATTGTCATGTCATTGTCATGTCATTGTCATGTCATTGTCATGTCATTGTCATGTCATTGTCATGTCATTGTCATGTCATTGTCATGTCATTGTCATGTTGTAACGTTACATTTTACAGGGGGAGCCTGTAAAATGTGAGGTCACATATAGCACTCACCTACCTAGGAGGGGAATGCGTACTAAAAGGGAAAAGGACAAATAAATAGTATAAAGATTTAATGATTACAAAACTTAAGAACGGATGATGAAAGAAAAGGATGAGTGGACGTGAGATGGAAATGAAATCTTCGTTGAAGATCCGGAGGACTGGAGGGTCCGTTGAAGAACCGGAGGACCAGCAGGGTCCGTTGAAGAACCGGAGGACTGGAGGGTCGTCACTCTTCAATGGGCTGGAGAGGATGGGCCGAGTAACGTCTTCCTCCCAGGCTCGTTCAACCCAGGCATCAAGGTGTCCTTTAAAGGCGGCAAGGAGAGAGGCCGACTTTTTAGGTTCGAGGAGGTAAACTTGGAAACGTCCTCCTCTAAGTCTACTCTCAATATAGGAGGGAGGGCGACTTCTCTGGTTCTCAGGAGGCAAACTGTCCTCTCAGTCACTCTTAAGGACTTTTTCCGAGTTGTTGCTTATCTCAGCTCCAAACGTAGACTGACCATTTCTTTACGACGGCTCTAAAATGAAGGCTCGCTTTTATTTTGAATTTGATATGAGTTTCTAGAATTTGATGGAAAAGGAAAAATTGACTTTATGAAGGTCTGATGACAGTTTCATATGCGACCTAAAACTCCTAGCTAACTTCAGAATACAAATAAAAAGAAAACTAGGTCTGTCTAAATGACAATGTCATAAAACAAGAAATGTAAACAAAGCATTGAAGATAGCTAATTTGCAGAAAAACTTAGAAAATACAAATTAAAAAGAATCTAGGAATCAAGTTATGGCTATGCAGCTATGTATTAATTTATCTAGGAAGTTTATAGAGAGCGTAAGTACAAAACAATAAGACACACTACATTACCCCGAAAACCCCGGAAAAATTTTGAATGCAATGAAAAATTTTTTCTTGTTTAGTAATTCAAGAGAGCAACAATAGAAGAACAGTAACTAGGTAGTTAAAATTAAATTAAATGAGTATTTACAATGATACAGTAAATAAAAAAAAAATACTACATTACCCAAAACCCCAGAAAGTTAACAACTAGGGAAATTTAAAGGTTGAAAATAAAACCTTGCTCTTTCACACACCTTACATCAAACTAGTATAGGTACTTTTCACACTTCCTCAAACATACATCACCATCATACTTAGGGGATACGGTTCACATTCAATGACGCGTACTCCACAAGGGATTATTTTTAAGGTTTACGAAGGCTTATTTATTTTATTAGGTGTCGTAACCCGCACCTTTTTTAAAACCCATTAAATTAAAATAAAAATAGTTATAAGTTTTTCTGCTTAGAAAAGCAGTCCAAGGTTTATAGCATAAAGTGCTTAAGAAAAGCCTTCAAGCTTAAGTCAAGGGTTCAAGGAGATTCAAGACTAAGGATACATAAGCCTTCGAGTTTCAAGTATTCAAGTAAGTTTAAAAAAAAATATTATCTATATACACTAAGGCTTATTTTACGAGTTATAAAACCGCTCGACACAATGGCTTATTTTACGAGTTGTGTACCGCTCAACAAAAAAAAATTATACAAGCCAAAAGTTTTTGAACGATGATGAAGTAACGTTTAAAGTGTAAGAAATTCAGAATATATGATGAAGCATTTGTAATGGGTGTAACGTAGTTGTTTAGGTATGTATAAACGTCTACAGGATACTCTCCTGTGTCTGTCGTAAAGTAACCAATCTCCAACCTTGGTAGCGCCCACGAATGGATATAGAATCGCATCCAAGAGGCCGAAAGGGTGCCAATTATCTCATGATAACGGATTGTATGTGGGGGTGAAGAATACCTAGGTGATAGAATATATAGATTGTATATACTTAATATTTTGGTAAAGAGTTAAGTTTAAGGAGTAAACGACATACGGGATATTGTCCAATAGCCGTCGTAGAGTAACCAATCGCTTACTTGGTAAAGCCCAAAAGTGGTGATGGCCACTAGTTGGTTTTAAAAACTACATCCAAGCAGTGAAAGGGTGCCAATTACCAGTGGGTAATGGAATGTGTGTGGGGGTGTAGTATAAGATGATGTAAAGTTTGTAAGAGGAGTAAGGGTTGAGATGGATGAGGATGTATGATGGAAATAGTTACCAAATATAATCGCCTTGTGGAAGTTTGTTTTTGAATTTTGAAAAAACTTGCAGAATGTCTGAAAATGATTTAAGGGGTGGGTTAGTAAAAAACTGGGCGCCAATCTGTAACGTTACATTTTACAGGGGGAGCCTGTAAAATGTGAGGTCACATATAGCACTCACCTACCTAGGAGGGGAATGCGTACTAAAAGGGAAAAGGACAAATAAATAGTATAAAGATTTAATGATTACAAAACTTAAGAACGGATGATGAAAGAAAAGGATGAGTGGACGTGAGATGGAAATGAAATCTTCGTTGAAGATCCGGAGGACTGGAGGGTTCGTTGAAGAACCGGAGGACCAGCAGGGTCCGTTGAAGAACCGGAGGACTGGAGGGTCGTCACTCTTCAATGGGCTGGAGAGGATGGGCCGAGTAACGTCTTCCTCCCAGGCTCGTTCAACCCAGGCATCAAGGTGTCCTTTAAAGGCGGCAAGGAGAGAGGCCGACTTTTTAGGTTCGAGGAGGTAAACTTGGAAACGTCCTCCTCTAAGTCTACTCTCAATATAGGAGGGAGGGCGACTTCTCTGGTTCTCAGGAGGCAAACTGTCCTCTCAGTCACTCTTAAGGACTTTTTCCGAGTTGTTGCTTATCTCAGCTCCAAACGTAGACTGACCATTTCTTTACGACGGCTCTAAAATGAAGGCTCGCTTTTATTTTGAATTTGATATGAGTTTCTAGAATTTGATGGAAAAGGAAAAATTGACTTTATGAAGGTCTGATGACAGTTTCATATGCGACCTAAAACTCC
Source organism: Ceramica pisi (assembly GCA_963859965.1). Classification (NCBI taxonomy): domain Eukaryota; kingdom Metazoa; phylum Arthropoda; class Insecta; order Lepidoptera; family Noctuidae; genus Ceramica; species Ceramica pisi. Next base: position 2,392,648 of record OY982544.1, on the reverse strand, counting down.
TAGCTAACTTCAGAATACAAATAAAAAGAAAACTAGGTCTGTCTAAATGACAATGTCATAAAACAAGAAATGTAAACAAAGCATTGAAGATAGCTAATTTGCAGAAAAACTTAGAAAATACAAATTAAAAAGAATCTAGGAATCAAGTTATGGCTATGCAGCTATGTATTAATTTATCTAGGAAGTTTATAGAGAGCGTAAGTACAAAACAATAAGACACACTACAATGTCATTGTCATGTCATTGTCATGTCATTGTCATGTCATTGTCATGTCATTGTCATGTCATTGTCATGTCATTGTCATGTCATTGTCATGTCATTGTCATGTCATTGTCATGTCATTGTCATGTCATTGTCATGTCATTGTCATGTCATTGTCATGTCATTGTCATGTCATTGTCATGTCATTGTCATGTCATTGTCATGTCATTGTCATGTCATTGTCATTTCATTGTCATGTCATTGTCATGTCATTGTCATGTCATTGTCATGTCATTGTCATGTCATTGTCATGTCAATGTCGTCGTGCGGTGGTGTTGTGTGACGTCTCACACGAGCGTCACCATTGGTCCGATTGGACCAATGGTGACGCGTTTCGCAAGTTTAAATTTCCCGCGCTGATTTTGTATTTTTATGTATATTTTTTTTTCGGTTTAAATAAGAACTAAATTAAAAAAAATTTTTTAGATATAATTTGACGAAAATAAAGAACTAGAAAAAAAATATTCCAGACAAATTTAATCTTCATGCATATTCCCTATTGTTTTGATGACTGAAGATCGTTTTACGGCAATAGTGTTCGTGTAGTATGTATATGACTCACCCATCTTCTCGATGGCGTAGGCGCTGGTGATGTTGAGCAGCTGCTCGCCGTACTTGTGGTAGTTGGCGCGCGTGACGTAGGGCAGCGCCAGCATGTGCTCGTGTAGTATGTATATGACTCACCCATCTTCTCGATGGCGTAGGCGCTGGTGATGTTGAGCAGCTGCTCGCCGTACTTGTGGTAGTTGGCGCGCGTGACGTAGGGCAGCGCCAGCATGTGCTCGTGTAGTATGTATATGACTCACCCATCTTCTCGATGGCGTAGGCGCTGGTGATGTTGAGCAGCTGCTCGCCGTACTTGTGATAGTTGGCGCGCGTGACGTAGGGCAGCGCCAGCATGTGCTCGTGTAGTATGTATATGACTCACCCATCTTCTCGATGGCGTAGGCGCTGGTGATGTTGAGCAGCTGCTCGCCGTACTTGTGGTAGTTGGCGCGCGTGACGTAGGGCAGCGCCAGCATGTGCTCGTGTAGTATGTATATGACTCACCCATCTTCTCGATGGCGTAGGCGCTGGTGATGTTGAGCAGCTGCTCGCCGTACTTGTGATAGTTGGCGCGCGTGACGTAGGGCAGCGCCAGCATGTGCTCGTGTAGTATGTATATGACTCACCCATCTTCTCGATGGCGTAGGCGCTGGTGATGTTGAGCAGCTGCTCGCCGTACTTGTGGTAGTTGGCGCGCGTGACGTAGGGCAGCGCCAGCATGTGCTCGTGTACTATGTATATGACTCACCCATCTTCTCGATGGCGTAGGCGCTGGTGATGTTGAGCAGCTGCTCGCCGTACTTGTGGTAGTTGGCGCGCGTGACGTAGGGCAGCGCCAGCATGTGCTCGTGTAGTATGTATATGACTCACCCATCTTCTCGATGGCGTAGGCGCTGGTGATGTTGAGCAGCTGCTCGCCGTACTTGTGGTAGTTGGCGCGCGTGACGTAGGGCAGCGCCAGCATGTGCTCGTGTACTATGTATATGACTCACCCATCTTCTCGATGGCGTAGGCGCTGGTGATGTTGAGCAGCTGCTCGCCGTACTTGTGGTAGTTGGCGCGCGTGACGTAGGGCAGCGCCAGCATGTGCTCGTGTACTATGTATATGACTCACCCATCTTCTCGATGGCGTAGGCGCTGGTGATGTTGAGCAGCTGCTCGCCGTACTTGTGGTAGTTGGCGCGCGTGACGTAGGGCAGCGCCAGCATGTGCTCGTGTACTATGTATATGACTCACCCATCTTCTCGATGGCGTAGGCGCTGGTGATGTTGAGCAGCTGCTCGCCGTACTTGTGGTAGTTGGCGCGCGTGACGTAGGGCAGCGCCAGCATGTGCTCGTGTACTATGTATATGACTCACCCATCTTCTCGATGGCGTAGGCGCTGGTGATGTTGAGCAGCTGCTCGCCGTACTTGTGGTAGTTGGCGCGCGTGACGTAGGGCAGCGCCAGCATGTGCTCGTGTAGTATGTATATGACTCACCCATCTTCTCGATGGCGTAGGCGCTGGTGATGTTGAGCAGCTGCTCGCCGTACTTGTGGTAGTTGGCGCGCGTGACGTAGGGCAGCGCCAGCATGTGCTCGTGTAGTATGTATATGACTCACCCATCTTCTCGATGGCGTAGGCGCTGGTGATGTTGAGCAGCTGCTCGCCGTACTTGTGATAGTTGGCGCGCGTGACGTAGGGCAGCGCCAGCATGTGCTCGTGTAGTATGTATATGACTCACCCATCTTCTCGATGGCGTAGGCGCTGGTGATGTTGAGCAGCTGCTCGCCGTACTTGTGGTAGTTGGCGCGCGTGACGTAGGGCAGCGCCAGCATGTGCTCGTGTAGTATGTATATGACTCACCCATCTTCTCGATGGCGTAGGCGCTGGTGATGTTGAGCAGCTGCTCGCCGTACTTGTGGTAGTTGGCGCGCGTGACGTAGGGCAGCGCCAGCATGTGCTCGTGTACTATGTATATGACTCACCCATCTTCTCGATGGCGTAGGCGCTGGTGATGTTGAGCAGCTGCTCGCCGTACTTGTGGTAGTTGGCGCGCGTGACGTAGGGCAGCGCCAGCATGTGCTCGTGTAGTATGTATATGACTCACCCATCTTCTCGATGGCGTAGGCGCTGGTGATGTTGAGCAGCTGCTCGCCGTACTTGTGGTAGTTGGCGCGCGTGACGTAGGGCAGCGCCAGCATGTGCTCGTGTACTATGTATATGACTCACCCATCTTCTCGATGGCGTAGGCGCTGGTGATGTTGAGCAGCTGCTCGCCGTACTTGTGGTAGTTGGCGCGCGTGACGTAGGGCAGCGCCAGCATGTGCTCGTGTACTATGTATATGACTCACCCATCTTCTCGATGGCGTAGGCGCTGGTGATGTTGAGCAGCTGCTCGCCGTACTTGTGGTAGTTGGCGCGCGTGACGTAGGGCAGCGCCAGCATGTGCTCGTGTACTATGTATATGACTCACCCATCTTCTCGATGGCGTAGGCGCTGGTGATGTTGAGCAGCTGCTCGCCGTACTTGTGGTAGTTGGCGCGCGTGACGTAGGGCAGCGCCAGCATGTGCTCGTGTAGTATGTATATGACTCACCCATCTTCTCGATGGCGTAGGCGCTGGTGATGTTGAGCAGCTGCTCGCCGTACTTGTGATAGTTGGCGCGCGTGACGTAGGGCAGCGCCAGCATGTGCTCGTGTAGTATGTATATGACTCACCCATCTTCTCGATGGCGTAGGCGCTGGTGATGTTGAGCAGCTGCTCGCCGTACTTGTGGTAGTTGGCGCGCGTGACGTAGGGCAGCGCCAGCATGTGCTCGTGTACTATGTATATGACTCACCCATCTTCTCGATGGCGTAGGCGCTGGTGATGTTGAGCAGCTGCTCGCCGTACTTGTGGTAGTTGGCGCGCGTGACGTAGGGCAGCGCCAGCATGTGCTCGTGTACTATGTATATGACTCACCCATCTTCTCGATGGCGTAGGCGCTGGTGATGTTGAGCAGCTGCTCGCCGTACTTGTGGTAGTTGGCGCGCGTGACGTAGGGCAGCGCCAGCATGTGCTCGTGTAGTATGTATATGACTCACCCATCTTCTCGATGGCGTAGGCGCTGGTGATGTTGAGCAGCTGCTCGCCGTACTTGTGGTAGTTGGCGCGCGTGACGTAGGGCAGCGCCAGCATGTGCTCGTGTAGTATGTATATGACTCACCCATCTTCTCGATGGCGTAGGCGCTGGTGATGTTGAGCAGCTGCTCGCCGTACTTGTGGTAGTTGGCGCGCGTGACGTAGGGCAGCGCCAGCATGTGCTCGTGTACTATGTATATGACTCACCCATCTTCTCGATGGCGTAGGCGCTGGTGATGTTGAGCAGCTGCTCGCCGTACTTGTGGTAGTTGGCGCGCGTGACGTAGGGCAGCGCCAGCATGTGCTCCTGTTGCTCGGGCAGACGCGTCGCCATCGCCTTCAGCGCGGCTTGCGGCAGCACTGTTGCTAGCGACACTCCGCGAGCTGAAGCCATCTCACTGCATGACATAATACCACAATTTTAATGAATGGCATCTTTTCATATTTTTGTCGGATGCTGTCATCGAAAATGGACATTTCCGAATTCAAATGGCTAGTTAATTTTGAAAAACTAACGAAGTGAAATTTGTACGGCAACAGATAGAATCCCAACGTCATCTAACCCACCAGCGGCGAACTACTTATGAAACTGCATTACGGTATCAGAGTTTATCGTGGGATGTGAACATCAACATTCCTAAAAGCAACAGTTGCCCACCGGACAAGACAACTTTTCAGTCAGAGTATTTTCACTTTTCAGGAGAAATAAAAGGTGTTACGTTATAACTCATACCGAAAGTGTCTGTGATTCGGATTCCAATTCAAGTTCCACGATCAGCACCTATAAGTCCTTCTGAAAGATATTTTTGCTGACGCAGATAAAAATGACCACGTATTATTTAAAAATACAATGAGTAGGAAAACGTGCGTGTTGGTTACCGGCAAGCCTCGACCAGGTCGGCGTAGCAGCGCTCCTCCAGCCGCTTGAGCAGCGCGGCCACGGGCGACGCGTCGCGGGGCGCCGGCGCCACGGCGGGCCCGGCCGGCGCCGCGCGGGACACCTTCATGGGGAACACCACGCGCAGCCCGCCGCGCATCAGTCTGCGGGGGGAATACAAAAAAAAACATTAAATGATATTAATTTTATAAGTAGGTAGCAATCAACAGTTTTAGGCCAGATTTCATCAATGAAACTGAACGCTATCAGCATAAAAACCGCGTTTACGAGCGATTGACACTGACAGCACTCGAACGCAGTTTAGATGTACAGACCGCGTTCAGTGTCATTGGTGAAATCTGCCCTTACACGTCAATCTTTTTTTGATATTTTAAACTAGATGAGGCGGGTGTTTCTTAGCTGACTACCCTGACAGTCCAGTCAAATTTCGATATGAGTTTTTCGTACGATTTAATAGTAGATTATGAAACGAGGAGATAAAGCTGTCTTATGACACAGGCGATATATTGAATTCCGAACACAATGAAGGATTCGAGAGTTCTCTCGAACGCAGTGAAATACAAGAATGCTGAATGCAGCTCAGGATTCAAGCTAGCCCAAGTCAAAGACACCTTCATCCCCTCAGAGCATACCTACTGTTAGACGATTGTGCTCTAGCCATGAACACAGGTGGCGGCCGCACGAGGAACAGCGAGCGCGGCCGACCACCGGGTTATAATGTGATTTGAATTTGGAACGCATTTTGACTGCGCTCGCTGCACTTAGCTTAGTCCAGTCATTTTAGGTTTTATCTGCGGAAAAAATCCTTGTGAGCTGAATTTTTGTATACACCATTTTATTACGGTGTTGTAATGAAGATGTGAAAAATCGACATCGATATCGTGCCGGCTGAAAAAGTTATAAAGTGCAAGAGACATTTTTTGTAGATAATTTTACTAGGAACAATTTTTATAATGACCGCTTGACCTCCGAGTATATTATACTATTTTTCGTGATCTTTTGACTTGTATAACTTTTTTAGCCGGCACAAAATCGATGTCGATTTTTCACATATTCATTGCAACACCGTATATATAATAAAGGTGTATACAAAAATTCAGTCTACTAGGAATTTTTCCACAGATTGGGGTTTAAAATGCCTTAAATGACTGGACTAAGCAGCGGAGGCGGGCGGAAGCCGCTCGCGGGTTATAATGGCGTACTTTACACATAGTTAGTGCGAGTACGTACTGGTCCACCTTGGGCCCCAGCACCACGTAGGCGCTGGCGATGTCGTTGGTGACGACGAGGCGCTCGGCCAGCAGCCCGCGCACCACCAGCTGCCGCAGCAGCCGTACACACAAGTAGACACACAAGTAGTGCGAGTACGTACTGGTCCACCTTGGGCCCCAGCACCACGTAGGCGCTGGCGATGTCGTTGGTGACGACGAGGCGCTCGGCCAGCAGCCCGCGCACCACCAGCTGCCGCAGCAGCCGTACACACAAGTAGACACACAAGTAGTGCGAGTACGTACTGGTCCACCTTGGGCCCCAGCACCACGTAGGCGCTGGCGATGTCGTTGGTGACGACGAGGCGCTCGGCCAGCAGCCCGCGCACCACCAGCTGCCGCAGCAGCCGTACACACAAGTAGACACACAAGTAGTGCGAGTACGTACTGGTCCACCTTGGGCCCCAGCACCACGTAGGCGCTGGCGATGTCGTTGGTGACGACGAGGCGCTCGGCCAGCAGCCCGCGCACCACCAGCTGCCGCAGCAGCCGTACACACAAGTAGACACACAAGTAGTGCGAGTACGTACTGGTCCACCTTGGGCCCCAGCACCACGTAGGCGCTGGCGATGTCGTTGGTGACGACGAGGCGCTCGGCCAGCAGCCCGCGCACCACCAGCTGCCGCAGCAGCCGTACACACAAGTAGACACACAAGTAGTGCGAGTACGTACTGGTCCACCTTGGGCCCCAGCACCACGTAGGCGCTGACGATGTCGTTGGTGACGACGAGGCGCTCGGCCAGCAGCCCGCGCACCACCAGCTGCCGCAGCAGCCGTACACACAAGTAGACACACAAGTAGTGCGAGTACGTACTGGTCCACCTTGGGCCCCAGCACCACGTAGGCGCTGGCGATGTCGTTGGTGACGACGAGGCGCTCGGCCAGCAGCCCGCGCACCACCAGCTGCCGCAGCAGCCGTACACACAAGTAGACACACAAGTAGTGCGAGTACGTACTGGTCCACCTTGGGCCCCAGCACCACGTAGGCGCTGGCGATGTCGTTGGTGACGACGAGGCGCTCGGCCAGCAGCCCGCGCACCACCAGCTGCCGCAGCAGCCGTACACACAAGTAGACACACAAGTAGTGCGAGTACGTACTGGTCCACCTTGGGCCCCAGCACCACGTAGGCGCTGGCGATGTCGTTGGTGACGACGAGGCGCTCGGCCAGCAGCCCGCGCACCACCAGCTGCCGCAGCAGCCGCATCGGGTCCCCGCGGTGCCACGACTTGCATCTGCATTTAAAAAAGAAAAAAAAATATATTAAAATAACATCTCAACATTGTCAGTACGTAAACCATGCAGCAGTATTTTTTTATTATTTTTTTACTTTTGATAGGCATACGTTTCACCGCTATCTCAGCTGACAATATTAAGCGATGATGTTTTCGGTTTTATTTATTTTTTTACGTGCGAGAGATGGGTATAGAACGGTCAAATACAAAATTTGAGCCCTGCCTCCTAAACTAGGAATTTCCTGTATCTTAGGAGGCAGTGTCCTCGCTTACAAAGAGGACAAGCGTCGTATTGGGAACATTGGCAACTTTTGCAGAGACTTCAAATAATGACAATGTAAACATTGTTAGTTTTATTTGCAATAAAAACCAACAACTAACTTTTTTCTGTATACTTACATCTTCCTTTTTTTTAATTTCTTGTGTGTACATAAATAAATAAACCAAAGATTAAAATGGTATTTTTGTTGACTCTATATAAATGCAATTTATTGAATAGTATATTTGTGTAAAATGGATATAATCATAAAAACCGGGTTTGAAAGTATTATACACAATATTAGTTTCCAACCACAAACAGTGATAAAAGGCAATAAATTAGTATCAGCCCAACATGTAAGAAATGTTGAAGAACTGCGACGTAACGGCAAGAGTTACTTAAAACAAGCCCAAGTAATTCGCCAGATATCTGTGACACGTAAGCGGGACACAAGTATGCATCGAACGTATACGAGCGATTGAGACGCCATTACAGCCGCCCTCTTATGCGAGAAGGCGCATGCGCGACTTACACGCGCATGCGCTGTTCTATGTTACTTGTCAAATTGACATTCTGCGAATCCAATTGCGATGTACTTCGCAGAGAACCCTGCTTCGTACTGTACAGAGCGGTCCGCACTGCAGAAGACCGTACGGTCTTGAAGACGCGACGCATGTGGTCGCGATCCCCAGCAGTGAGGAAACGACGAAGAATAGAAGAGACATTATCCTATTATCCTAAAAATATTTTGCAGAGTAAGCATAGCATCAGGTGACAACACCAGACATGGTATGACCACTTAAAACTGCACAAGAGCACACAATACTTCTCATTTTGAAAAAAAAAAAAAGTTCTTGTAGGGACCATTTTTTCGAGTAATCCTAACTAAATTGTTCTGAAAACATGAAAAAATTTAAAAAATATGTTAATTAAATTTGTTATAGTTTTGAAAATTACAAAATTGCTGTTTTAATTGTGTCTTTGATTGATGCCGTAAGGTATGTCATGTCTAGGAAAAAAATGGATGATGACAAAATCAGTGAGTATAACTCACCGTCCGTGTAAAGGCGTCCTCTGCAGCGCTTGCAGCCGCGCCTGGTTGGAGCCGCGCAGAGTGTCCGCGATGTGCAGCAGCGTGTAGGAGGCGCGCGGCCCGCTGCAGCTGTCGCGGATGCAGCGCGCCAGCACCTTGCACTCCTCCGTCACGTCCACGGGCTACAAACACAAACCTTGTTTTGGCTTCCTGAGCACTATAGAAGACGACTACGCAAAAATAATTATAAGTGACGAAGGAAATAAACGGGCAGTAAAAGTAGTCGATAATTTTGCAGGCAGTGGAATCACAGGCAGCGGTCAAAAACAAATTTCTAAGAATAATACTCGACGAACGAGGTGGCTTGGGCAAAGAATATACCTGAAACGGTATGGAGGCCTTTGCCTAGCAACGGTGAACCGCTCGCCGAGGTAGGCCAGCACTCTCTCACTCCTCCACCATGTGTACTAGTACGATACCTTGTAGTCGTGCGCGTTGAGACAGTTGTCGCAGGCAGTGTTCCGGTTCCGCACGCACTCCTCGCGGTTGAACCGCTCGCCGAGGTAGGCCAGCACTCTCTCACTCCTCCACCATGTGTACTAGTACGATACCTTGTAGTCGTGCGCGTTGAGACAGTTGTCGCAGCCAGTGTTCCGGTTCCGCACGCACTCCTCGCGGTTGAACCGCTCGCCGAGGTAGGCCAGCACTCTCTCACTCCTCCACCATGTGTACTAGTACGATACCTTGTAGTCGTGCGCGTTGAGACAGTTGTCGCAGGCAGTGTTCCGGTTCCGCACGCACTCCTCGCGGTTGAACCGCTCGCCGAGGTAGGCCAGCACTCTCTCACTCCTCCACCATGTGTACTAGTACGATACCTTGTAGTCGTGCGCGTTGAGACAGTTGTCGCAGGCAGTGTTCCGGTTCCGCACGCACTCCTCGCGGTTGAACCGCTCGCCGAGGTAGGCCAGCACTCTCTCACTCCTCCACCATGTGTACTAGTACGATACCTTGTAGTCGTGCGCGTTGAGACAGTTGTCGCAGGCAGTGTTCCGGTTCCGCACGCACTCCTCGCGGTTGAACCGCTCGCCGAGGTAGGCCAGCACTCTCTCACTCCTCCACCATGTGTACTAGTACGATACCTTGTAGTCGTGCGCGTTGAGACAGTTGTCGCAGGCAGTGTTCCGGTTCCGCACGCACTCCTCGCGGTTGAACCGCTCGCCGAGGTAGGCCAGCACTCTCTCACTCCTCCACCATGTGTACTAGTACGATACCTTGTAGTCGTGCGCGTTGAGACAGTTGTCGCAGGCAGTGTTCCGGTTCCGCACGCACTCCTCGCGGTTGAACCGCTCGCCGAGGTAGGCCAGCACTCTCTCACTCCTCCACCATGTGTACTAGTACGATACCTTGTAGTCGTGCGCGTTGAGACAGTTGTCGCAGGCAGTGTTCCGGTTCCGCACGCACTCCTCGCGGTTGAACCGCTCGCCGAGGTAGGCCAGCACTCTCTCACTCCTCCACCATGTGTACTAGTACGATACCTTGTAGTCGTGCGCGTTGAGACAGTTGTCGCAGGCAGTGTTCCGGTTCCGCACGCACTCCTCGCGGTTGAACCGCTCGCCGAGGTAGGCCAGCACCTGCGCGCGCCGGCACTCCGTCACACTCTCGCACACCTCCACCATGTGCAGCAGGTTCGCTATGTGCACCCCTCTGGCCTCAGCCGTTGTGTTTCGCTCCACTGTAAATAATACCACCTTATTATAGTTCCATTGCTGGGCAACGGTCCCCGTCTTCTCTTAAAGAGAAGGCATGAGCATTGATCACCGCTCTTTCAAGGAGAACCTCCTGAGTCCAACTGAGTGTCCCATTCTATCCACTACACAAGGATCGTTAAGATACTTCTCAATATTTGAGGAAGTTCTAACGTGTGCCGGAATGTCTTGGCTGGATTTATCTTTAATAAGAAGATCCGAAACACATTCAGAGGTATTGCTACAACTCAAACAAAGCCCAGACTCAGAAATATATTTGATGGAAACGAAATAAGGATAGGAAGCCGAGGAGAGAAACACAGGACCGTTCTAAAGTTAAAGTACATTCTTAAGCAAATATATAAAAGGGCCACTTACTTTCAAGCAGCCTCCTATATCTCACGACGTCAGAGTACGAGTAGTAGAGCAGACAAGTGGCGACTTCTCCATCCCGGCCGGCGCGGCCCGCCTCCTGGTAGTAGCCCTCCACGGACTTGGGCATGCTGTGGTGGATCACGTAACGCACGTCCGCCTTGTCCACGCCCATGCCGAATGCGATCGTCGCGCAGATCTAACCAGGCAATATCGCGAAACGTTATGGTGCAATGAAAAAAAAAATAATAATAATAAAAGTCCTATTTAACGAAGAAACATTTTTGTGTTTATTGGCATTATACAAATAAAAACATCTAAAAATTTAGCACTGGTGTAGACCAGGGAGGATTTCCGGATCACACGAAACCCAGTAAAGTCGTTCCATTGTTAAAATCGAGTGGTAGTCAATAACCCAGCAATTATAGGCCTGTGTCAGTTCTGCAGTTCTTAGGAAAGTAATGCTGATTGAGTATTAACTTTTCAAACACCTAACTAACATAACATCTGATTAGATGTTACGTCACTTTAATAAAAATCCAACTTTCATGAACATCAGTACGGTTTCAACAAAGGGCGCTGTACTACTGACCAATAAAGCTAACCATAAACCACCCTAATAAAGATTTTTTTAACGCCTGGGAAGAGTTGCAAGACGTCATTGGAATATCTGGGACCTCTCGAAGGCGTTCGATTGCATTAACCATGTGACACATTTTTTTAAACTTGAGCACTATGGGATTAGGAATAAAGCCCTAGTATTTCTTTAGATCATACTTGATAGACAGATAGGTTAACGTTCAGCTAAACGGTGTAAACTTACTAGGGCCTTAAATTACATTGGGAGTTCCTCACGGCTCAATATTGGGTCCATTCCTTTTTTTAGTTTATACAAACGATTTGCCCTTATTACTCCATAATCACTGCACAAGGAGACTATTATAGGCTGATGATGATGACTTCAAAATAAAACGAAGTTATTGATTAGTGATAGTCATGATTCATTCATCATAAAGTGACTTTACCTAAAAATATCTAGGCAACGTAACACTTTAGGGCACCATGTTCGTAACATTTTTTGTTTATTGGAGCGTCTTCTACCGATCACGATCTAACGTGCATTTATGATGCATGTTAAATCGTGCGCCGCAACGGCAGGGGGGGTGGTGTCACTAAGTTTTTATGCCCTTTAGGAGATTTTTTTTTTAGTTAGGGTATTGACTTGTTTAATAAAATGACTATCAACTCAATTCAATTTATTTTAAATCAAAACTGTCAAACTACTACTCGGAAAGTTCACGCAGAACAGTCTGCTGAAGTATACATAATCGCTTCTGCACTCAAACTGAAAAAAAAAAACAATCAATGAACTATTTAGAGACACTCGAACTGTCAAGGAGTTGTTGTAACAGTTAGACGTCAGCCGCTCTAAGCCATAGCTTAGCTTCCTACCTATAAAGTAGGACGAACAAGGAACTCCATGGTCGCTCTTTAAGTTTTTGTCAATCAGAATGATGAAGCTAATTACCCACTCCAATCCATAGCTTAGGTTCCTATGAAGAAGGACGGATAAGGTACTCCATGGATACTCTTCAAAATCATATAGTCGCTTCGCCCGCGACACGTCCACGTTGCAATTTTCTTTAGGATCTCAAATTATTATTTTTTTATAAATTATAGCCTAGATGTATCGTCCTGATAAATTAACTTTATATTGGTGAAAAAATTGTTAAAAACAGTTCAGTAGTTTCGGCACCTATTTGGCACAAACAAAAAATTATTTCCTCTATTTTAGTAGATATAGACTTGACTAGCAGCCCGCGGCTTCGCCCGCTTGACAAACTATATACTAAAACCTTCCTCGAGAACCACTCTATCCATTGGTGAAAACAGCATGAAAATCGATGCAGGAGTTTTTGAGTTTATCGCGAACAGACAGAAGCTGCGGAGGACTTTGTTTTATAATATGTTAGCGATTATACCTAATAGTACCAGCTGACTTACCACATTATACTTATCGGCGACCCAGCCAGCCTGCACCTCTTCTCGTTTCTTATCGCTTAGCCCCGCGTGGTAGGGCGCCGACTGAATTCCCGACTTTCGCAAGTCCGTCGACAAACTCTCACACTCCTTCCGTGATAAGCAGTACACTATTCCAGATACTCTACGAAGAAATTAGAACGAATTAAAATAAATAACACACAGATTAGCTGTATCTTTAAAAGAAAAATATCGTGCAAATTATGTTAAAGTGCTTCTTTAAGCCCAAGTTTCCTAAACCTACTTATATCAGGAATTCACGAAAACATATTTTTTTCGTAGCTTTGTATCGTCATCTATCCGCCACATATGAACTAAAGACCAGACGTCACATAAATCGTGCATTGCGGTATCAAAGTTCTCCGCGCGATTTTAACACATGCAACAACCCGACAACAACCATCTGGCAGTTGCCCACCAGACATAAGACCCATCAGAGATATCAATAATCTCTGAGATTACTAATAAAATATGCTACTGTGTCCCAAGAACTGTTATTCGACGAGAGGTACGCGCACGTCCTCTTTTTGCTGTGTCCCATTGCCGCACCAATGCTGGTCTGCGGGCGCCTCTACGTCGCTTGTGCAAACACTATAATGACTTTTGTTCAGAAACTACAGAATTAGACTTATTTTCAGTGTCAGCAAATAGATTTCGTTTTGCTTTGTTAAAGAAACTTAAGGATTCCGATATATAGTTATTTGATCAGTCTTGTAGTCTTACTCGCATAGATTGTTCATTAGTATAGTCTTATGAATTGTATATGCTGTGGATAACGGTGTGAGTGTCACATTTGTAATATCTTTGTTTATATTATTTGCGCAGATATAATGTGTTACTGTTTGTTTGTCCCAAATAAATAAATAAATAATCAGGTCGGAAGATCCTGCCTTTTCAATGGAGGTTATCAGGACTTTTTTTTTACTTTTAATAGGCACGCGTTCGACCACTGTCTCACCTGACGGTAAGTGATAATGCGGTCTAAGATGGAGCACGCTTACCTAGAAGTAACCTATTCACTCTTGACTTAAAGACTCCCAGGTTGTAGCTATCAGGAAACACAGGCTCCGGCAGGGCATTCCACTCCTTTGCTGTACGCACTATGAATGTGTTCCCAAAATGTTTAGACTTTACTTTACCTTTACAGGATTATAGAAAACACGCAACTAACCTGAAAAACTTCTCTTTAATAAGTGTAGCAATCTCCTGGTTGACAGATTTAGGTTTCTTCTCTAATATCCTGTAGGCAAGGTTGGGCCTGTTGAAGCTGCTGAGGAACCACTTGCAGGAGCGCACCTGCAGCTGGTGCAGGATGTCGGTGCGCACGCGCGGGGTGGCCGTGGCCGTGAGCGCGATGATGCTGGTCTGCGGGAACTGCGCGCGCAGCACCGACAGCCGCTTGTAGTCGGGCCGGAAGTCGTGGCCCCACTGCGACACGCAGTGCGCCTCGTCGATTACGAACCTGGACCCGTACCGTTATTATTTGCAGTGCAGAGAAAGTCCAGGATTGCAGAATGTTTTAGAAAGAGTTACTGCGGCCTTGGCACGCGACGGGCAAGGGAAACACTGATGGGTTGTAGTCAGGAAGAGTCTGACACTCTCTTCTGCTTCGCCCAGAAGGGAGAAGTCATTTAATGATATCCCATCCTTAAAAAGAAAGTGGACAGTTCTATACTTGATACTTTTCATTGCCCTTTTTACTCCGTGTAAATGGTCCTTCGAGCCGGATTGCTATGATTTTTAATATTCAGTACCTATTTTGCGGTGTAAACGAAAATATAAATGGAAACGAACATATACGTGAACGAACGCGCACCGCGACTTTGAAAAAAGTCCAATAAGTCTTATTGGATTTTTTTATACAAAAATGTTCGAACCCCTTTTATTTTAATTTCATTCAATGAATTTAAAATTCACAGTCCAACCGAAGCTAAAGTGGCCCTAAAATAACGGGCAACTTCACGAGTATACTCTTTTGCACAGATGCAGGTGACGGCTACTTCATGCTTAAGAATAGATGCAGGTGACAAAAATTTAAAATCCTATTCAAAATAACATTACCTAGCGAGTTTCCCTCTCGAGTAGAGCATGCTCAGCATCGACTGGAACTTGGAGGAGTTGCTGATCTTCTCGGGCGTGACGTAGAGCAGCTTGATGGCGGGCTCGCGCAGCGACAGCTTGTGGTATATCTCGTCACATGTCGCCAGAGACACGTCGCCAGACATGTGCGCGGCGGGGATCTAGGACATACCACTAATTTTACGTGTCGCCCATTTTTCACGTGAAGATCAAAAAGGGGGGAGGGGTTTTGGAAAAGAATCGCGAAATATTACAAAAGGGGGTGTAGTGATTATATTTCACGTGTATTTTGTTTTATTAAAGTATGTATTTTATACACGGGTTGCTGGTTAGAGGGGATTTTATTATAAACCTCACCATGTATCACCAGAGGGAGTTAAAATTTTGCTTAAAAAAACATCACGTGTTTAATAGACAACCGCTTAACATCAACTTAGATCGTAGATTGTAGAACCAAATGTTACTCTTATTATTCAGCTGGCACTGTAACTCTGTTAGGTGGGTGTAATTTAATCTTCAAATGTTTAGTTCCAAAAAAACGATATTTTTGACGATTTCTAATATGAGACTGTATATAATCTTTTTTATAAAAAATCGTCGGATACATCCATATCTATATACAATACAATAAAATCTTCGGCTGCCTTTTGTTTGACCCTTAAACTTACTCATTTTATACGATACAAAAGGCAACAAAAATGACAAGTCAATGAGTAAAATATGTAAGCTTGAAGGGTAAACCTTACTTCCCGAACAAATTTTCTTTTTTAAATCTCAACCATTTTGGGTTAGCGAAATTAATTGTTAAACAGATTGACGGACTAATATTTTTTTTTTGTAATTAAATTATAAACGATTTTAGTTAGTCACACTTAAAATATAAATTAGATTTCGACTTACATCAAGCGACAGTAGTTTGTTGACTTGGTCCAGGATGAGTGACTTGAGCGGAGATATCACGATGGTAACGCCGGGCATCAAAATCGCGGGGAGCTGGTAGCAGAGTGATTTACCTGCAAACGTTAATCATGTAAAACTATCTTCATCATTCTGCACTCACGACTAAAAAAGACCTAGAAGACGTTATGCACCGACCCAAAAGGGCTTAGAACCATTGTGGCATAGCCCTCCCGCCGGCATTTATATTGCGGCGCACGATCTAACATGCATTATGTGGGTGAAGACACTTCAATAAATAAAAAAAAAATAGAGATTTGGTGCCCTAAAGTGTAACGTTGCCGAGATATTTCGAGGGAAAGTCGCCATTTGTTATGATAAGGGCAAGAAAATTAAGGCATTTTACATCATACAAGTCAACTGCTAATTATGGACTTATATCCATTTTCAAATAAAAACTATCACAGATTTATGACGGAAGCTCTTTTGCCCATTTAACATAGTCCCACAATCACTATAAGCCGATGCATTAAAGAAAGGAATCTTAAATGGCGTCTTGTACTTGCGTTGACAGATAGTACAGTTGACAAATAAATTTTTCAAGTCGAAGACATTTTCAAATTAAATAATAAAAACATGACCGGGTCGTATTTATTTCAAACTAGCTCCTGCTAGTGGCTTATCGCGCGTGTTAAAGTTGAAAATCGAAAGGCACGTGGAGTAATATATTATTATAAGATCGTGTTATGTATGTGTGTGTACCGAGCATAGGTAGGCGAGCGGGCTGCGTCCCGCCTCCCCGCGCCGGAGTCATGTTCTCTAATAAATCAGTGTGCAACTTACTAGCGAGCGAGTTTGACATGTTTCCCCAGTACCCGTACCTACATACGTAACAGATCGTTATTGTTGTTTTCATCGAAAACAGTAAGTAATTTATTCAGGATGAATTTTCCGTTTCTGAACACCTGACAACATAAAACAAAAGGAGGATCCTTCAAAAGATGTTGGTAATTTATTGTACAAAAACAGCACCTAAATTTTAATAAAAGACTGATGATTTTTTTCTGCCTACGGTACGCGCGAGAGTGAGTATAGACGGCACTAGTGTGCAAGCGAGAAAACATGATAAGCACCGCCATTTTAGATTCCTTTCTTTAATGAACCGGGTTATACATTCACAAATTAGTTTTGCAAAAAAACTTTACAACCTTACAACCCACACGTAAAGTCCACTTTGCAATACAACTTTTATGACTCAAAAGAACCGGTCATCCTGAAATCAACCTAATTCACACCACAACAAAGTTGACATTCCACTAATAAGTTAGTAAGAACCAAGAATTCGAATATAGAACAGAGAGCGAGGTAGCTTACCGCCGCCAGTGGGCATGAGCACGAAGCAGTCGTGCCCCAGCAGCGTGGCGTTGATGACTTGCAGCTGGTTCGGCCGGAACGACTTCAGTCCGAAGCGCTCGTGGAACACCTCCATCATTGGTACCGAGTGGGGGTAGTCCAAGCCGTCGAACTCGCCTGTGACACAAGTGATTCAAGAGTCAACACCATACCACTGCCTAGACATATCTTAGACACAGGGCTGTCAAACATACCCTTAGCACGTTAACTTTACTAAGTAAATAAAATATTTCATAAGAAATTTAACCAAATCATTGTGCAAATAATGTTCAGATTCGTAAAAGCGAATGTGCGAAAGCGTTTCATACGAATATTAACATTAATGTAGTACGAATTATTAACATATCCAAACAAGACTCTTGCTTAGCACTGTAAAGTTAAAATTCGGTCTAAGAATAGGAAGTAAATATTAGTTGCATTGTGTCCAGTTATATTATCAAAAAAATTGATTACTTATTTTATTGACACATTAATGAAAATTGAAGACTTCGTTTGTCGTAATGGCTTGGTGGCTAGAACTCACAGATACCGTCTTCTGTACTTGATGCATTATGTCGTTAATTTTTTTCTAACTGACAGACAAAATAGAATTGTACATTTTAGACTCAAGAAATGTCTCTATTAGACGAGAGTTTTTACACACAGTGCTTCAGATTATTCGATTATCTAATATCTACTATTGTATTTAAAAAAAGCTGTGACTCACCAGTGATACCATCATTCTGCGTGCCCGCATGGAAGTCACCCATTCCTTCGTACTTCGGCTTTTCCTTCACAACCGAATCATCCATCAGATTCACCACTCGTGGCTCCTGACTGCCCACATCTTCTAGATTATCTTCAAAGTCCTCAGGCCTATACTCCGGCCAGCCATCTTCATCGATGGGTATGTCTATAGCACTATTCAATCCTTCTGCATTACTAGTACTGGCGACAGAATCGCTGATGTTAATGATGCTAGCTTGAGTTGCTTCTGGCATTATATCTGTGACGTCATCCATGTCTATCGGCACTTCATAGTCATCCATTGGTTCACTGTCTTCTTCATTGTCTTTGAAAGAATCAGTGCTAGGCCTGTTGTGGTTTAGTAGAGAGTTCTTGCTCAACTGCGGTGGTTGGAAGTCTACAGAACTCTGTTCAACAGGTACACATTTCGGTGCTTCTGTGGCTACCAAAGGTTTCAATCTTTCCGAAGCGGTTCTTATCCTTTCAGCAGTAGATGATGGTATGTCTTTGTTAGGCGTTGATTTGTTCTCCTCTATCGTGAGTCTGGACGGCTTTTTGAACACAAATTTCCCCTTCCCTTTAACTTGTTCAGACGTACTTGTGTTCTCTGATTCAGATTGACAGCTCGTTTCTAATTTAGATGAGTTATTAAGTGGTGAAAACGCGTCGAAAGTTAAAGATTTTTTGGGTAGTTCATTTCTTGGTCCTTTAGTATTGAAAACAAAGTCTGGTGTAGATGTAGCTGTTACAGGATTGTCGGCTTTTTGAAGACATTCCGTTACCCTTTTATGTACTCCACTAGATACGAGGTCAAAGTCATCTATATCATCGTCATATCTACTGAGCAGAGAGGGACTATGACTACCATTTAGTTTATGGTCACCATTACTCAGTCTATTGTCTATTTCACCCTGTAATGCTTTTGAACTTACACTATCAGGTTTAGCTAATATTTTCTTTAGTTTATATTGTAATTGTTTCACTCTAGCATATATTTTCCTGTCGTAACCTGGGAATTTCTCCTTTATGCAGTTTGGTATTTTGTCAAAGGCGTGAAACATTTTTTCCAGTAAGTCTATATAAAGTTCTTTACACTGCTCCTTTTCTCCAGGCTCTATTGTATCCTAGAACATTAAAATTGTAGAAATACACAACATGCATGTTTTTATTGACAGTATTAACAGGTGGAATCATTCAAAATTTGAAGCAAAATGCTGCAACTTCATGCTTTTTCATAATAGAATAGAAGAGAATATTGTAACAGAAAAATAAGCAACTTTGTGGAGCTTCCAACCAGAATCCATTAATCTACCTAATTAGCTTCTCCAGGCAAACTCATTTTTTTCCGCCCTTACAATGCCGAATTTTTTAGTAGGTGCCAACTGCCCTCTATTTTGCCGCCCTTCATTTATTCTAAGTTAAACATTTGCACGGCTCGCCTCCTTCTACCGAACTAGAGGAGGGCCCGAACTATGCTTCCAACTCACAGAACTACATATCGCCCAAAACACGACTTAAGTGCGTGCTACAAAAGAATTATTTACCTTATTATTCGTCATTGCTGGATGTTTGGCGACGGTGTTCAAGAACCCTGATATTGTCTCATCCACCATTATATTCTTCAAAGGGTCCTTATCTTTGTGGCGCGGTTTCTCAGGAGTTTTTAGAATCTTCTTACTGTTCTCTTGTGTCCCATGTTTAGTCTTTGGTGGGGTAGGGGTTGAACTTATCCTAATTGATCTATTTACTTTCTCTGGTGTTCCGGATTTAGATTTCTTGCGAAATGCTACTGGGAAGTCTTGAATATCGTCCTGAAATATTAGATTTAATCATGAACCACGTTAAGTCTTCTTTACACTCTTGCGCGAGTGGGGATAATCTGGGCGACGAGCTTCACGAGCGTGTATGTGTAGAAATATCTATACTAATATTATAAAGCAGAAGAGTTTGTTTGTTTGTTTGTTTGGTTGAACGCGCTAATCTCAGGAACTACTGGTCCGATTTGAAAAATTCTTTCAGTTTTAGATAGCCCATTTATCGAGGAAGGTTATAGGCTATATATCATCACGCTACGACAAATAGGAGCCGAGCAGTAATGGAAAATGTGACGCAGACGAAGTTGCGCGGGTCAGCTAGTCTATATATATAAAACAAAGACGGGTTTGTTACAACACTTATAACTCGAGATCTGCTGATCCAATTTTCGTGGTTATTGATTCGTTGGATTTGTCTCCGACCCGAATAGCAGAATACATCTTAAAAACAATGAAAACTCGATATGTGCAATGAATATACTTAATTGACGGGAGCGAAGCCGCGGGGGACAGCTAGTTGTTAATAAAGCAATTATTAAATATTCAATCGTGTTATTTATTTGGCAACGTAAAACTGTCACAAGGCAATTGTTTTGAATGTACGAATGTTGGTTTCCGGTCCGCTCGTGGGCCTCGTCGCGCCTTGGCCCGCCACTGGAGGCGCGAGTTAATGGGCCTCGCTAGTGACGCGAGTGTAGTGTCAACATTCGCGCTCTCACTTCATCCGTTTACTATAAGCTGTGCACGTAGTGTGTATAATTTGATACTTTACCTACATAGCGGATTGTTCTCATGAAGAGATTTTATAGTTTTTTGAACTATTTCAAAAAGTGCCGATAATTTCGTACCCTAAACAAATAACCAAGTCTCTTATTGTGACAACTTTTGGTTTTTACATTCACAATCATAATTGTTGTGGTAATTTTGTAGCTATAATTTATTAAAGCTTTCATATCAATGAAAGCTTTAATAAATTATAGCTTCTTTAAGGATTACCACAACAATTATGATTATTAAAAATATTTATTCTAGGCTTAGGTTAACATTCTTTCTAACTTTCACAGCAGCTAAACGTGCTTGACAATTTGGCATATTAATTTTGATTCTACAAATACCTAAGCTAACTTACCACATCCATTTCAAACATGTCATTGCTCTGATTATCATCTGTCATCTTATTGCTATGTGTGATTGGACTGACTCCATTGCCTGTCACTTTAATCAGTTGGTTCACTTTGTGGGTAGGCAGGAGTGGAGGTGACCCTTGATAACCATTTGAAATCTTTGGGGTCTGAAATACAGTGTACAATTATTACATGACAATCACACACTTTCTATCCATAGATGCCTTTGCAAAATCAAAGCATATATATTTTTTTTTTATCTTGGACTTATCTAGTGAAAAGTATCTGGAATCTGAATGCTAAAATATGTAACATGTAGGCTGTTGCATATTGTTTCCCCGGTGTAAACTAAGCTTTAGACTCAGAAGACACACTTCTCTAAACATTTGGAAGTAGGAACAGTGATACTTGCCGTTGTCTGAGGTTGATCATCTGTAATCTTCTTAAATGGAGGTGTGACTGAAAATTAAAAAAAAAAAAAACATTATATAAATAGTAATTTCCTGTTATATTTTATGTTGAACCAATGGATGAAAGCCAACTCATGCCCAAAATGACCTGCCAATGTTTACTATCTCCACTCCAATATTGAACAAAAAATAAGTAGTAATCAAATATTTAAGATTTTAAATGATACTTACAGTTAGCTGTAGTAATATAGGACTTTGATTTAAATACAAATCTGGATTTCTTCTCTGAGACCTGCTCATTTTTGCTTCCACTGTAAATAAACAAACAATGCATAAAGATAAATGCTTTTATGTAAAGCCAACTAATGGAGAGCTTTTTGATATATAAAAACAGCATTACAAGTTGATCTTCAAGGTTAAGGAATGTAAGCACAGCGGGTCTAAAAAAGGAACTTTATTAATATCATAATATTAACTTCACAACAATCGGTCAAATTCCATTTTTTATCTTTTTCGCTAACACATTAGGTTTAAGGTTGATTGGGAAAATTTTACAGTGACGGGTAGCGTGATTAACTGTCTGATTCTGCTGAAGTGACCTATTTAGACTCAAAGTATAGTCCATAGACAGGTGCCCATCTATTACATACAGGCCGTCTTATAGACTAGGTAGATTGATATTTTTTTGTTTGCTCAATTAGGAGATAGACATTAATGCAAATCCGCCCCTAAGACGACCCACTGACCCATATTGTGGATAGCCAAGAATAGTGAAATTAATCCTGAAAAGTGGACTTTATTTAATTGTGACACTACTAATTTGTCTGTTTTCTTATATGGAATCTTTTTTAGGTTCATGGATTCTCTAGATTCCATAGTAGCAATTCTTATGTTGTGTTCTGCTTAGAACATGTTGAGACATGTTCTTTAACACTGGTTTTGATACGTATGTCATTGATATGTCAATGAGGAAACGAGATGAGCTTTCCACTGATTTTCTTTGAGAGCATAAACGATAAACATGCTCTTTCTGTGTAGAAAGAAAAGAAAATACCCTATCTCTTCCTTATCATTGATGATAATAATTATGGAATTGACTGACAACACCAACAGCTGATGATATTTTGGATGACTCATGTTAACATGGTAGTGAAATTAATGAATGAGAAATGATCTATCCTTTAATGTTTTTCTTTTATTCCGTACAGTCCTAAACAGCAGACAACAAACCTATCACTAGGTACCCTCCACACCAAGTTGTGAGATAAAAGTGGGAAATAAATATAATAAATAGCTTACTTCATTACTCCCTGCCAATATAGGAAAGAATTTAAAATACTGGTTTGATATTAAATATCAGATTAACAATAGAAAAGATGACGAGATAATACTGAAGCGTAAAAAAGTTAAAAGTTTTTACCTTGTACTTGTATTGTTTGAATTCGAATTTCCAGTTGCGTTCTTGATAAAATTCATCAAAGAGGATTGTTTACTTTGAGATGACATCGTTTTATTTATTAGGAACAATCTTTTTCATTTATCATTGTAAAGAATCTCCAATTTTGTGATTTTCCGTACTTTTTCGTAGGTTGAATTCTAGTTTTCAAAATTCACAATATCACGTTCCAGAAAACATTACTGTCAAAACGCTGTCAGTTGAACATGACTTTCCCAAGTTTCCCAAACACTACGCAAATTTATGCCAAAGAGGTTAATTTTCCAGAATGGAATGTTTTGCAAGCACTCACAGATAAATAATTTTAATTTCATTCATACTTGCAGGCAGCAGTGCGAAAACTAAACCAGACTGTTAATTTAGTAAGAAATGTTTTCAAACACAACACTACACAAAAAAAATTGACAGTTCAGTGACGTTTCTTCATTTGTTGTGAATGTGATTTTTCAAATGAAATAATGTCTCTCAGAAAAGTGCTTTTTCTAACAAGAACTGCGTGTTGTAAGATAGCAAAACTGCAATCTAATAATTTTGTGAGGCAGAATATATGGTTACTTTCAGCCAACGCGCCAAAATTGTACAGTACAAAAAATATAGGTTAGTATCCAATTTTCGCCCTTACACCCGGCAAATGTTGAATCAATAGTGTGTTCATTCAAATAAACGTGTACAGATTTGTATTTAAAATAATTCAATCATTTCGGACAATAATATAAATTGCTATTATCATTCTAATATTATCTCAGATCATAGAGACGTGTGATAAAACTATTGTAGTGAAGCAGACTCGTAGGATAAAACGTAATACTGAAACGAAAATAAATTAAAAAACTAAAAAAAAATAATCAACCCCAAAATAATTCTTCTTCTCTTCCCCAACTTCAACTTGGTTGTTTCATAAAATGTACCAAATTAATTCTGATGTAAGAGATTAGTGAAACCATGTCACATGGTTGTCTTACCCCATCTCTATTTCATTTTGGGAGCAAATCATATGTAACTGTCTAATACTGTCTATTAAATAGTGCTTAAATATATCTCTTGAATGATCTAAAAATGTAAGTTGAGTAAAAAATTATTATGCACTCCAAACTCCAACCATAACCCATTATTTCATGCACACAAGCCATCAGGAATCTATACTAATATTATAAAGAGGTATAGTTTGTGAGGTTGTAGGGGTCTCTGGATCTACTGGACCAATGTTGAAAAACTCTTTTACCCACTGAAAGCAACCTTATTGTCGGTGTCATGGGCTATATAATTATATTAACCAGAAAAATACGCCCCATGACGTGGGCAGGAGTCAGCTAGTAATATAAATGTATAACTATCACAATGGAACTCCTAGCTCAATAAAAAAAAATGGTGATTGACATTGAGGCTATTAAATATTTGCTTAAAGGTTCACAACATTTTACACTTATTCAAAAAAGGCAATAAAACAATCTCTTACTAATAATATAAGGGTACAATCTTGATTAAAACTCAGTAACACTTAAATTGTTTGAATAAAATGTTTTATTTTATCCTATTTTGATCTTTTCAGAAAATAAAAATGATACTGACAAACCAGATATTTTGGGCCGCTTTTTCCCACAATCCCCACTGTCCACAGAAGATGCACAGGCCATTAAGAAGGAACAAGAGAAGTTTGAGCAGGAGAATAAGGAGAAGACAGAAGAAAATGAGAAGAGTTGGAGACGGATGAAAATGGGGTACACCATGATCACGCTAGTAACTCATTTCAGTGTGCCTGCCTTTCGTTATTGAATAACTATTCTAATATCCAGCACAAACTGGTGAACAGGATTCCAGAGTAATTTTGTATTAAATATAAATATAGCTATGTTACTCTGGGAAAATGTAGCCATCTAATGGTGACAAAATTTAACTTAAACATACCATGCCTAAGCTAGGCTAGGCTTACTTGAACTCATTGTCAATGTTTTCCAATTATGTGTCTATGGACTGCATTATCATTGCAAAAAAAAACTTTATTTCTCGTGTATTTGCATGATGATCGCTTTGTGTGACGCCTCAGACGTCGCCCTAATTGGCCAACGATCATATAAGAAGACGATGCAATTTCGTCGCCCGATGAAAATGGATACTGTGCTCGCGCGATGATTAAGAAATGTGTGTGTTTAATCTGTCAGCGCCCGAAAACAAAAATAACAATAGTAAGACAACACAACTTCGCTCCAATAGGCCTTAAGGGCGTCGACAGGTAAATCTCGTCGTGCGACGATATCGCATCGTTAACTCGTGCGATTTTATTTTGGTTTTTTTTTTGTCGGACGCCAATGGTTAACACTGGCATAAATTCAACAACAACGTCTAATTCTGTCTGTGTAAACAGTCAACTATTGTTTTAACCTTCTTGTTTGGTTATAGTACTTCATGTATATGTCTTACCACTGATATGCATGTAACATTACATTTAAATGTGTCCTCATCTCAGTTTCGCAGTATTCGGAGGTGCTATGACGGTGATGGGCAGCTGTCTGGTGGTGGAGATGGGAGCTCCTCGGCGCGGCGACAACGGTGAGATCTTGGAGGACGAGTTCTCAGACATGCCCATCGTGCTGCAGTATCTGCGGCGCACGTGGAAGGAACTCACCTTCTATGAAAAGGTACTTAAGGCACACTCAGCCTTATTGCGGCACCGCCACGCTGGAACGTAGAATTTTCCAGTGTGAAAAGCGCCGCGAATTCCGATGTTGTGCCGATCATTGATTTTGATCGGTGAAATCGCATCAAGCGTCGATCCGTGATTGATTTGGTCTTACCGAATAGATTTTGGCGGTGCGTTGCCGCAACGCGGTTGTGTTTAGGCTCTTCAGACGCAATGTACATAAAATTTGAACTCATCTAAAAACGTTAATTTTCTCATCGAAACTAAAGCATCGTTCTAGTAGAAAACGACATCTCTTAGCGATAAGGACGACTCTGTGGTAATGGTCTGTTTAATCTAGTTTAATTTGTTTTAATCTAGTTTTTCTGTAACGTATATGGTGTACATAATAAAGAGTATTCTATTCTCTCAAAGTCCGCGAACGTCGTGTTTATAAGTTCGGCAAAAACGAAAGCGTCAGTGCGCCGTCAGAGGGCGCTTCCAGTTTTCCCACCAACGACTTTAATATTTTTTCGATATCTAAGAAGGAAATCGCGTTTATTTGACCAAGAATATTACAGGATGTATTATTATTTCAAAATGAGCTCCATTTCTTCAGCAACTA
Organism: Ceramica pisi; assembly: GCA_963859965.1. Lineage (NCBI taxonomy): Eukaryota > Metazoa > Arthropoda > Insecta > Lepidoptera > Noctuidae > Ceramica > Ceramica pisi. The sequence goes on along the minus strand of OY982544.1, from coordinate 2,366,728 downwards.
TTATAGTTTACAAATTAGAGCTACCCCGCACTCCAACTCCGCGCGATTGTTTTGTTTACACAGAGGAAAATAAATGTTGCCTAAAAAATAGACTTCACACTCACGGTTAATGTGCATGTGGCTTAGACTTGCGGCAATTCTATTGCAATTTTTACGAGAAGTGTGACGAGAACGAGATTTAAGAAGATTTGCTTCTTAAAAAACATTGTTATTATTCTACAGATGATAAAGGAGCCGTCCCGCGAGAAACTGTTGCCCGACCCACTGCCGCCTCCGTACCAGCCCACTTACACGCTTGTGCTGGAGTTTACTGACGTCCTGGTACATCCCGACTGGTCCTACCAGACCGGATGGAGGTATGTTCTTCATTCTTACCTGCAGATTTAGACCTATAAAAAAAAAAACATTTATTTCAGGCAATATATAAGAAGATAAATTTAAAAATAATAAATTTTCAAAAAAAATAATCAAAATTGTTAGCAGGAATATTGACAGCCATATACAAAGAAATAATTAGCTTCATATACATGTGGCTCTCAATATTCCATTGTCAGAATCATGTACACGGCTCTTATAGGAGGCCCTCGCTTTGCTACGCCATGGTAACCCAAATATGCACCTAAATGCGTTATAATATTGCACTCGTAAGGTGTTATATGCGCGTTGTGTGTCCTTGTACCATAGGTGGCGAGTGTACAGCGACCGACGTAGTACATATACGACCAAACTTAACCGTTATGTAACTACGCGACGAAACGTCGTGCTAGCTAGCTGTGCCAAACTTTGCGCAACTTTCTAGGAAAGTCCGCATCTTGGCCATTGCGAACTAGCTTAATCAAGGCCATAATACACAAGTTTTGGCTGTCACAGTAATAGTCAGAATAAACAGTCATCTTCCTCCACGACCTGACTTCGCCCACAGCCGTACCAATCACATTTAAACTAAAAAAAATGTTAGTTCGCCAACCTCATCCAGGTTTATTTAACCCGCAATGTTTGTAACGTCGTCTGCCCGTCTCGTCAACAGAAACAAACACTATAAAAATAAGCAATCATTCCATGTAAAATACTAGACGACGCAGTTGGCGCAGTGGTCGAGCGAACGGCTGCAGCGCTGCGTGTCGCGGGTTCGATTCCCTCACGGAACAAATATTTGTATACCCTACAGATAGTTATTCCGGGTCTGGCTGTTTGTGTATGTACGTGTGAGATCGTACGTTTGTGAATTCACCCACGATACAGGTGTTTCTAGTTTGGGGCAGAGTTTAAAAAAAAACATATAGGCTGCCTGTCCATTATCACGGACAAAATGCAATTTTTTTATTTGCAAAATTAAATACTTATTAGCTCAAATTAATCACAGTGATGAAGTTATAAAGCTTCAAAGATTACAATTAAAAAGAGAAGTCCGATATGAACTTTGACGTCAGAGTCCATGACGCCTATACAGCTGCCATACATAATAGCGTTTTCGCGAAAGTGACAGATATATTTGTTTAAAATAATGATATCTGGTTTGTTTTTCGACTAATTTTCATTTTATTTTCAATGTTAGTATTATAATTTTGTATATTTTTAGATAAACTGTGTAGATAATAAATATTTTTTCATTCATATCCCTATTTGTTAATATTTCTCCGCTCAGCTGCCTCGCCCCGCGTCAATGTACAGGCAGCCTAAGACTGGTAGTTGATCCTAACATAGTAGCCCTAAGCAGATAACGATTTTGTCTTTTACATCTCCAGGTTCAAGAAACGTCCAGGTGTTGACCAGTTCCTCCAAACAGTGGCCAGCTCAAACTACGAGGTGGTGATCTTCACCTCGGAGAATGCCTTCATGATTTGGCCGGTGCTGGACAAACTGGACCCTGAGAACAAGTACATTACGTACAGACTCTTCAGAGACTCCACACACTTCATTGATGGCGTCCATGTTAAGAATCTTGAGGGACTAAATCGGGATCTTTCAAAGGTGTGTATCAGTATTCACCAGCCCTCCTGCTCACCTGCATGGAGGAGGATGAGACAGTAGCGCATCTGCTTCTAAGCTGCCTGATAGTCGCTGATTGCAGGGCTCTCCAGGCACCCTGTGAGATAGTAGAACCTCAATGCCAAATTTCAGCTTTCTGCGACCTTTTGTTTCGGCTGTGCGTTGTCTCTCTATCACTCAGTAATGGAAGAATTTATTATGTTAGGTAGGATTGATATAAAATTGTATATAACTAGCTGACCCGCGCAACTTCGTTTGCGTCACATTTTTCATTAATGCTCCGCTCCTATTTGTCTTAGCGTGAAATATATTATAGCCTATAACCTTCCTCGATAAATGGGCTATCTAACAGTGAAATAATTTTTCAAATCGGACCCGTAGTTCCTGAGATTACCCCCTACATACAAACTTACAAACAAATTTTACCTCTTTATAATATTAGTATAGATTTGGGAACCAGAAAAACCTTTCACTATGGCTATCTAGCTACAGTACGCAAATAATTTCGCGAAAAAAAATCCAGAAAATAGTTCCTTTTAAAATCATTACAATGAAACTTCACTTGATAAGCTTGTCTAATTTAGTCATTACAGTAACACTACCTACAAAAGATGTGTTGTAATTCCAGGTTATAGTAATCGACTGGAACAAGCAAGCCACAAAGTTCCACCCGCAGAACTCGCTGATACTCAAGAAGTGGAAGGGCGCAGACGAGGACACCGCACTCCTGGACCTGGCAAATCTGCTACAGAGTAAGAACACTACTAGATATAACGTGTTTTTACTTGGCGAAAATTTACCATGTCAGTGAAGTTTCTCATAGGGACAGGAGTAAAGTCCCGCTAACATCCATTGATAAGGGAGGATCCTCAGACCAGTCGGTGGTTGTGTCTGGTGGAAAACTGCCCTATTGTTGATATCCGGACTGTTGTATATGTTAAAATTTACCATGTCAGTGAAGTTTCTCATAGGGACAGGAGTAAAGTCCCGCTAACATCCATTGATAAGGGAGGATCCTCAGACCAGTCGGTGGTTGTGTCTGGTGGAAAACTGCCCTATTGTTGATATCCGGACTGTTGTATATGTTAAAATTTACCATGTCAGTGAAGTTTCTCATAGGGACAGGAGTAAAGTCCCGCTAACATCCATTGATAAGGGAGGATCCTCAGACCAGTCGGTGGTTGTGTCTGGTGGAAAACTGCCCTATTGTTGATATCCGGACTGTTGTATATGTTAAAATTTACCATGTCAGTGAAGTTTCTCATAGGGACAGGAGTAAAGTCCCGCTAACATCCATTGATAAGGGAGGATCCTCAGACCAGTCGGTGGTTGTGTCTGGTGGAAAACTGCCCTATTGTTGATATCCGGACTGTTGTATATGTTAAAATTTACCATGTCAGTGAAGTTTCTCATAGGGACAGGAGTAAAGTCCCGCTAACATCCATTGATAAGGGAGGATCCTCAGACCAGTCGGTGGTTGTGTCTGGTGGAAAACTGCCCTATTGTTGATATCCGGACTGTTGTATATGTTAAAATCAAACAGAAAATGTTGATAAAGTCCGGACGCGAAGCAGGAAGAATTTCGTCTTTTGACCTGTTAGTACCTGTCTCTGTCACTCCCGCGTAAATAGAATAAGTCTTGCTCGCACAGATGCAATGGCCGCCGTCCTCAGGGATTGTAAACCTTTTACCTGAGTCTAAGGTTTGTTCTTGTTTGCATGTGTATGTCACGTAAAAAAAAAGGTGTTCTGGGCGATAAGGTTTACTTTTGCTAGCACTGTGTCACTGGATTTTAAAATGAAATGCGTGTGTTCTTTACGAGGTTTATTGGTAACTAAAACTGATTAGGTCATGCATCTCTTTATAAGTATGAAATCGGCGTTAACATAAGCCGCCCACCAAAGGACTATGATAGTCCTTTAAAAACAATAATATTTGAGAGCTTAAGATACATGCAATAACTAAAATATACTACTTTAATCAATCATCTGGTATTGTATCGATTGGTAAAGCGCACAACTTTGTCACACATCGCTTGGTTATGCTATCACCGCTCTTGACGCTATACACTCTGGTTAAACCGTCGGGGCCGGGGTGCTTGTCAGTGATGCGTCCCATACACCATTTTCCCGGAGGGAGGTTGTCTTGCTTGATCAGCACTATATCTCCCTTCTTGAACTCTTCTTCGCGTTTTAACCATTTTGGTCTCTGCTGGAGTCTTGTTAGGTACTCATTCTGCCATCTGGCCCAAAAGTCACTCAACAATTTTTGCGTATATTGCCAGCGTGCTAAATTGCTCATTTTAGCGTCCTTCAGGTTTGGATTCGGTACGGTGACTGGTGCTTCTGTTATTAAAAAATGACCAGGTGTTAGTGCTTGCATGGTGTCGTCGTCCATTGGACATAACGGACGCGAGTTCAGGCATGCTTCTATTTCGCAGAGAACCGTCATCATCTCTTCGAATGTTAAGTTTGCAGTGAGGACTCTCTTCATGTGATATTTTATTGATTTAACTCCGGCCTCCCATAGTCCTCCGAAGTTAGGTGAGTATGCCGGTATAAAATGCCATTGAGTTCCGTCGTTAGCAAGTAACTCAGCGACCTTGCCATCAAATTGCAAACCAGCTTCTTTCCAGGCTTCATAGAGTTGCTTATTAGCGCCAACAAAATTTCTTCCTTGGTCGCTCCACAGATTTATGCATTTTCCTCTACGGGCGCAAAACCTTTTGAAGGCGCCTATGAATGCTGCTGTGCTTAGGTCGCCGACCAATTCTAAATGAAGTGCTTTCGTGGACATGCAAATGAATATTGCTACATAGGCCTTGGTAGTTCTGGCTCCTCTGCCCTTACTTATCAATAATTGGAATGGTCCCGCAAAGTCGACACCTGAATTGAGGAATGCACGTGCTGGTTTCACCCGTACGCTTGGTAAGTCACCCATTACTTGTGTCTTCACCCTTGCGCTTAGCTTTGCACATACCAAGCAACGATGGATGTATTGTTTGACCAGCGTCTTTACTCGCAGTATCCAATACCGGGATCGAAGGTAAGTAAGCATCAACTGTATACCTCCGTGCAACGTCTTCGAGTGGGCTTCTGCTATTATAAGATAGGTAAGTTTGCTGTTTCGAGCCAGAATGATTGGATGCTTGCATTCATCACTCAACTCTGCGTTCCTGAGGCGGCCGCCCACCTTGAGGACCCCATTCTCGTCAAGGTAAGGATTCAATGATTTTAATTTGCTTGATTTTTTTACTCTTTTCTTTCTTTTTAAGCTTTCTATCTCTTCCTTAAATTCATTCTCTTGTTCTAATTTTATACAGGTTTGCAAGGAGAGTTGGAGTTCTTCCGTTGTGATTGTACTGGATTTGTTTTCTTTTAATTTATTTTGTTTCAGGAATCTTCGGCAGTAGGTGATGGTTCTCAGTAGGTCAGTCAGTGTATCAAAGGCGTCGAGTTGTGTGGATAGTTTATTACTTTCTTCGTTGTCGTCTTTTGTTATTTTCAGAGCTCGTAAGGTGTTTTTCTTTCTCTCTAGGTCTGTTGGTGTTATGTTTAGTCTAGTGAACTGTATCTTCTGGTGTAATAACCATTGTGGTCCGTCCCACCATAGGTCGCAGCCCTTCAAATTGGCTACTAGCATACCTCTTGACGCAATATCAGCTGGATTATCTTGGGATTGGACATGGTGCCACTGACTACAACTTACATTGGTTGTGATCTCGACAACACGATTTGCCACAAACGCTTTCCATTTGTTCGGGTCTCCATGTAGCCAGGAAATAACAATGGAAGAATCTGTCCAAGCGTAGATTTGTGTTGTAGGTATCCTCATTGCTTGCCCTATTTGCTTTAGTAGTTTGGATAGGAGCAAAGCCCCACACAGTTCTAGTCGAGGCAATGAAATGGTTTTCAAAGGAGCTACTCTTGTTCTTGCGGCAATGATTGTGCTTTTTACTGTGCCATCAGAGTTTGTGACTCGGCAGTACGTTACAGCCGCATATGCTTGTTCAGAGGCATCGCAGAATCCGTGAATTTCTATGGAATCCTTTTTTGAGTTTAACGTTCCCATCCATCTGTTTATGTAGATTCCGTTAACGTTTTCAAGATCAGTTCGTATTGTAGCCCATTTTTCAGCCAGTATCGTATTCAAGACTTCATCCCAATCAATCTTTTCCTGCCAGAGTTGTTGAATTAAAATCTTCGCCATAACAAGGCAAGGAGCAATCCATCCGAGTGGGTCGAATAACTTTTGAATGTCGGATAGAATGCTTCGCTTCGTGATTGATTTGCCGATAGCTGGTAAGTTCAGATTATATTCGAATTGATCTTTACCCAAATTCCATTGTATGCCCAAGGCTTTAATTGTTCCATCAATTTTTAGATCTAGATGTGCATTGGATGATCTTTCGCTTGGTTCAATAGTCTCCATGAAATCTCGGTTGTTTGAAGACCATTTTTTCAGTTCGAAGCCACCTAGACGCAGTAGCTTTTAGAGATTTTGACTAATTCTTATAGCTTGTTCCAGATCATCGTGGCCTGACATAACGTCATCTACATAAAAATCTTCACGCAATATCTTAGCAGCTTCGGGATATTTGTCACCTTCATCATCAGCCACTTGCATTAGTGTCTTTACGGCGAGATAGGGTGCGGAAGCCGTTCCGAATGTCACAGTCAAAAGTCTGTAGTCTTTGATTTCTTCCGATGTATTATCTCTCCATAGAATTCTTTGATAGTCGATGTCTTCTTTATTTGTCCAGATCATTCTATACATCTTGTGAATATCAGAAACATAACAAATAGCATGCATCCTCCATCTAATGATAATACTTCTCAAGTCATCTTGTAAGTTTGGACCCGACAAGAGTTCATCGTTTAGTGAAGTACCGTTGCAGCCCTTGCACGAGGCGTCAAATACAACACGAGTCTTCGTGGTTTCTTTGTCACTACGGATCACCGCGTGGTGAGGTAAGTATACTGATTTGTCATTTATTTCATTCTTAGGTATTTCTTCTATATGTTTTAATTCTTTATATTCGTTAATCACTTTTGTATATTCTTGCTTCAGTTCTTTGTTTTGATTAAATCTTTTTTCCAGTTGAAGGAGTCTTCGCTTTGCTATTTCTCTTGTGTTGCCTTCTACTGATTTTGGGTATTCTGTTTTGAATGGTAGCTTGACTATGTATTTTCCATTCTTATCTCGCTTGTGTGTCTTCACGTATATGTCTTCACATAGTTGTTCAGTTAGAGTTAGTTTTCTTTTCGTGTCTGTATCAACTTCCCATATAGTGGTAAGTAAATCTTCTATGTTAATTTCTTGCTTCATGGCCGTCAATGATTTTTCTCGTGCGTTCAGTTTAATTGTTATTCCACCCAATAAAATCCATACCAGGTAGGTATTCTGGGCGCATGGTGTATCTGGTGGACCTTTAATAAGTCCTTGCTTGAGAATTGCTGCATATTCGTTAACACCCAACAACAGATCTATCGGTCCTGATGCATAATAATTTGTATCTGCTAGTTGGAGGTTTGCTATGTGCGGCCAATCAGTCCCCTTCATGGTGTTCTTCGGTATGTTCGAAGTCAAGGGCTTGGACATCACGTAGGCTCTGATAGGTAAGTAGAATTGGTTTTCCCACCGTGATAATACTTGAAACTTGACCTCATGCTTGACTTTCATCTTCATGGCTTCCATGCCGGAGACGATTAGATTTACTGGGTTTTTTTCTAGATTCAGAATCTGAGTTACCTTCTCGCTTATAAAACATGCTTGAGATCCTGAATCTATCAGTGCTCTTAAAACAGTAGTGTGACCATGTTCACTCTTCAAAGTTACTACTGCTGTGGCCAATAGTGAAATCTTCTGCCCCGCGGTATAATGAGACGCGATCATTGTGTGAACCTTCTTCTCTTCTACATCTGCTTGGCTGCATGAAGTTGGTTGCTTGGTTTCTACATTTGGACCCACTTCATCAATCTTCTTGGGTTGATGTAAAAGTGTATGATGTCGTCTCTTACAGGTGCGGCAGGACATCGGCATACGGCACTTGAATACTGCATGTCCCGCCCCAAGGCAGTTGAAACATAATTTGTTTGCTTTGACATGTTCGCTTCTTTCATTAATCGTCATTTTATTGAACATGCTACAATGACACAGTGTGTGTGTTTCTTTACATAAAGCACATGATTTTTGTTTATCATTTTCTGTTGTTGCAACATGAAGAACACGCTCTTTTGTAGGTTTAGAGGTAGTCGTTGGCGAAACCATTTCAAGCGTCCGGAATTTGGCTTCTAAAAACTCACGCAATTCCTTCCATGTAGGCAGTTCTTGGGCGTTCGCCGAGTAGGCAGAATGTTCCCATTCCTTGTGTGACTCCGGGTCCAACTTCTGCACAACCAGAAATATAATTACTGGATCCCAGGAATCAGTAGGCACTTGCACGTTTTTTAGACTGCTTATAACTTCGGTCGTACAATCCAGAAGGGTCTTCAGCTGTGCCGCCGTTTGATTGGTACATTTTTTCTGATAGAATAATCGCTTCATTAATGCATTTACTATTATGCGCCTATTATTGTAACGGTGATTCAGCGTTTCCCAAGCTTGAAAATAATTAGCACCCGTCACCTGAATGTGTTTCAGTAAAGAAGCCGCTTCGCCCGTGATACTGGTTTTCAAATAGTGTAATTTTTCAACTTCACTTAGCGTCGTGCAGTCATGAATTAATGACACGTACAAGTCCTTAAATGTCGGCCATTCCTCGTAGTTACCGGAAAACGGAGGGAGTTGTATGTTAGGTAGCATCACTTTAGCCCGTAATTTTCCATCACACGACGTATTGCTGCATAAAGTTTGGTCATGATCAGTCGTCTTCGAAATGCATGAAGTAATTGAATCCAACATTTCTCTAAGATCTCCTAACATACATAGGTATAAGTCTTCTTGGAGGAGGAATTCTTCATTCACGAAGTACGGTATGGCTGCACGTTGTTCCCGAGTTGTACCTGTCAACAGCTCGTTGTGTGCTTTCTTAAAAGCCACCCAATATTCTTCAATTGTTTGAATACGACCTCGTAAATATCCAGGCTTCGATAACCGTTCTCTTGGGCACTTTTTAATGTTTATTTGCGTCTTTTTAAGTGTTGCCGCCAAATCTTCTAGTACAGTTAACGCTTGATCTGCTTGAGACGTCATTGTTTATTTGTTAATCACAAGAATCTTCAACATGTAGCACAATTTAATAGTCTATTTGTTAAGTTATTAATGTTCAAATGATAAACCGATATACTTTACGCACACACTAATTGACCAGTTCTAAGAAATTCGTGCAAAACAACTCCAGGTGGTCCCTTATCGCTCAATGGAATGCGGTTCTTTTGTTCGCACATCGGCTGCTCCGTCAATTCTAACTGAGGTTCAATCCGGCTCGTATTCGACCATATGTTCTGGGCGATAAGGTTTACTTTTGCTAGCACTGTGTCACTGGATTTTAAAATGAAATGCGTGTTGTTCTTTACGAGGTTTATTGGTAACTAAAACTGATTAGGTCATGCATCTCTTTATAAGTATGAAATCGGCGTTAACAAAAGGAATCGAGATTAGTTAGACTAGATGATAATGTACACAAAACTGTTGATTCTTTTGTAATAAATGTGATAGGCGAGACGTCTTCGGAGAGCAGTAGTAACTCCGATACAGAGGAATCGTATTCTGAAATACGAATTTTCATTTTTTTATTTCTGCCGTATTAGTAATTGTTCTTCTTGTATTGATTTTTAAATCACATATTTGAATAAAAACAATTTTATTTTAAGAATAGCGTAATCTCCATCATCTGCAGTTGCACTAATAATAATAACGAACAACTACCGGAAATACATTGTGAAGGATGGTACGGTTGACATATGTCGGGCATGTCACCGACCCGGGGAATCCATTCGCCACATTATTTCCGGTTGTTCCAGTCTGGCTAACGGAGACTATTTGCACAGGTACAACCTTGTAGCCAGGATTGAACTTGCTCTGAGATACAATATTGACCAGCAACTTGCTCTGAGATACAATATTGTGGAATCGGAAGTACCGTACTATAGGTATGTGCCCGACCCAGTTCTCGAAAATGGCAATTGCACGTTGTACTGGGATCGGTCTATCATCACTGACAGGACTATTGTTGCCAATAAGCCTGACATAGTGGTGATAGACCGACTAGAGCGTCGCGCAATGATTGTTGATATAGCAGTCCCTCATGACGAGAACCTCGTGAAGTCTGAGAAAGAGAAACAAAGTAAGTATCTTGACTTGGTTCGCGAGGTTGTCGACATGTGGGATGTGAACACAGCAGTCATTGTGCCGATAGTCGTGACGGCCAATGGCATAATTTCCAAGAGCCTCGACCAACATCTAAAGAGGCTCTCGTTGGGCAGCTGGATCAAGGGCTTGATCCAGAAAGCAGTACTCCTGGACACGGCGCGTATTGTTAGGAGATTCCTCTCTCGGGAGCCCTGACCACCGGTAGCTTGGACCCTGTTCCCGATACCGGTGGGCTACTATTTTTTATATTTTTAAATGTATTTTCTAATGTTTTTTTTAAGATATATTTAAAAATGTAAATTTTATGTATATAGAAATGAATAAACGGAATAATAATAATAATAATATCCTTGGACATTTCACACAACGCCATATAGTCCCAAGCTAAGCAACTTAATGCTTGTGTTAAGGTAATGGCTGATAAAATACTTATATACATTTTTTTTTGTAAATACATACATATTATAGATAGAAAAACACCCAGACTCGGAACAAATACTAGTAGGTCGTACAAATATTTGTTCCGTGCGGGAATCGAACCCGCGACATGCTGCGCAGCAGTCAATCGCTCAACCACTGCGCCAACCGTGTCGTCACTTACAGTGCATTTACATTATTTTTTTCTATTTTACTAAAGCCTATCTGAACTTCTGAAGCAAGTCTCTGACGATGAGGAAAGCTCTGATAATGATTCTCACACGAATTGGAATAACTATAAAATAATATAACTAAAAATGATTATTAGAAGGATTGCAACCATGAAACGTTTCTGTATGTTTACATAACCCTATGATAGATCGTAGTTCGAAATAACAAAAATAAATTCAGAATTTTTTTGCAAAAATTACTTGTTTTGAGAACTGTCATTTTCGATTTAATTTGAAAAGGTTCCATCCCATTTTGATCGCGCGCGGATTATATGCGGAAGAGGGTGTAAAGTCCCACAATCCTCCATAGAAAAGGGAGGATCCTACAACCGGACGGATATTGCGTCTACTGGGCAAGTGCTCGATAGTTGCTTTCGGGAGTTTGTATGTCTGGTGAGCAACTGCTCGATAGTTGCTTTCAGGTGTTTGTATGTCTTGAAAATCTGCTCTATAGTTATTTTCGGGCGTTTATATGTCTGGTGGCCAATGCTTTTGGTCGGTTGTATATGTTCGAAATTGTGTGACGTGAGGTCTTTAGTACGTATATGGCGGCATAGATGCCGCTACAAGTGGTTTATTTTGAGTACTAAGCTATATAATGTTATTTTGGAACAGCCTGATCTTATACTATTCTTCCCCCCACAGCGATAGCGATGTCAGACGTGATCGACGTCCGCGAGGTGCTGACGTACTACAGCCAGTTCGACGACCCCATCGCCGCCTTCCGCGAGAACCAGCGCAAACTCATGGAGCAGCTGGAGGAGAAGGAGCGCGAGCACAAGGGGCCCGAGCAGCCGCTCACGCGCTCCTGGCTGCGGACCTTCACGCGCCGCTAGCGTGGCTGAAGGTATGTGGGCAGTACACACCACCACACCAGTCGCTGTGAGCTCATGCAGCAGCTGGAGGAGAAGGAGCGCGAGCACAAGGGGCCCGAGCAGCCGCTCACGCGCTCCTGGCTGCGGACCTTCACGCGCCGCTAGCGTGGCTGAAGGTATGTGGGCAGTACACACCACCACACCAGTCGCTGTGAGCTCATGCAGCAGCTGGAGGAGAAGGAGCGCGAGCACAAGGGGCCCGAGCAGCCGCTCACGCGCTCCTGGCTGCGGACCTTCACGCGCCGCTAGCGTGGCTGAAGGTATGTGGGCAGTACACACCACCACACCAGTCGCTGTGAGCTCATGCAGCAGCTGGAGGAGAAGGAGCGCGAGCACAAGGGGCCCGAGCAGCCGCTCACGCGCTCCTGGCTGCGGACCTTCACGCGCCGCTAGCGTGGCTGAAGGTATGTGGGCAGTACACACCACCACACCAGTCGCTGTGAGCTCATGCAGCAGCTGGAGGAGAAGGAGCGCGAGCACAAGGGGCCCGAGCAGCCGCTCACGCGCTCCTGGCTGCGGACCTTCACGCGCCGCTAGCGTGGCTGAAGGTATGTGGGCAGTACACACCACCACACCAGTCGCTGTGAGCTCATGCAGCAGCTGGAGGAGAAGGAGCGCGAGCACAAGGGGCCCGAGCAGCCGCTCACGCGCTCCTGGCTGCGGACCTTCACGCGCCGCTAGCGTGGCTGAAGGTATGTGGGCAGTACACACCACCACACCTGTCGCTGTGTGCTCATGGAGCAGTTGTAAAGTAAAAATCTCGCCATGGAAACTTAGGTGAAGTCAATCTATAGCATAAAGAAGATTGACAGCTCACTTCACGTAAGTTTTCACAGTGAATAACAGAACCGCACTACATAACACACCTTATGCAACGCCTGATAGGCGCCTCCTCTACGAGCGACTGAATCGCCCTGCCATTGTCGGGTGATCTCCATGACACGATGTTTCTTCCGCCTGCGTGTCACCGCGACCCGCAACGGATCGCTACGATTCGTCGCAAATTGTCGCAGCTCCTCAGCAAATAGTTACACATTTGTTTTGTTTTACAGCGAATGCGCTGCGAGGCGTTGACGTTTTCTCCTCATTAACACACGCCGCATCGCCGTGTGGAGACACGTTCATAGAGTAGCTATATAATAAAGGTGCAGAATGACAGTATCGGCGCGATTCACTTGCTGGTGGAGGTGGCCCCATAGAGCACATAATAGCAACCACAAAACCTTGTACTCGTCTCAAACAAATGTTGCAGCAACATGTTTTGGTGTTCTGTTACACGTTGTATAAATGGCTAAATCAAGCCAGAACTATATTTTAATACAATCTACTGCATAAGCACGTGGTTAGTTCATTTCTAATGATTGTCATTGTTCTCACTTTGCGATTTTACATCCTAATATCTTTACACTTTAGAGCAACATTTTGCAAATATTTACTCCATGTATATTTTCTGTTTTCTTTTTTTTTTTTCTTTTTTCCGTGTCTTCTACCCATATGTAAGCCTTATTGCGTGCCGTGATTTTAAAAAAAATCATAAAGGCTTTATCCCTTCATACTATACAGTTGGCTTTAGTCTGCCAACATTTTGTTTATAAAACTCAAAAAACATGTTGCTGCAATACTGCTGCATAAATTGTGTATCTATAGAGGCTTGACCATTCTCAAACCGCAGGTACTAACCAACACTGCCTTTAGATCATTATTAATGCCTGTTAACTTAGTAGTTATGTATTAAAATGTACCAAATTTCCATATTGTTAGTCTTGGCTAATAATATCATATTATGATGTTTGATCTGGCGAATGAAATTAGTAGAATCTTCCATGTTTTAATTGTTATAAAATAATTGTTTTACAAATTAATATACTTGCCTCTTTACTTCATGTCTTCAAATGTTATTTGTTTGGTAATAAAATACAGCAAGTTTTAGTTAAGGCAGCATTCTGTTCAAACTAGATGGCCCATCACTCAACCGTTGTTGTCGTCAATACATGGATATAGTTTGTTTCAAACTTAACGACTTAATTTTGAATCAAACCATATCCATGTATTTCTTGTTATTTTATGGTTTGCTGAAATTATTATTAAGAACCTATCAAATGATGGCGACACGGTTGGCGCAGTAGTTGAGTAATTGATTGTCTCGCGGGTTTGATTCCCGAACGGAACAAATATTTGTATAGCCTACAGATAGTTGTACTGGGTCTGGATGTGTGTATGTTAGTATGTCTGTAAACGCACCTACTATACAAGACGTTATTTAGATTCCTATGGTTGTTACATAGTGCTTGTTTCCTCTGGTTGGGAGATATCAACTGTGTGCTTATTTATCCAGTTTTCGACGATGTTCCCGAAGACTGAAAGAATACCTCTGCGGGATACCTACTGATGCTCTTGTTAAAAAGCTAAGCTTTAACAACTCTGCTTGTAAATGCATTGTAAGTAGACACTGCTTCACGCAACACCAATTAAATTGTTAGTATGAATGGTTGATAGTTCCCAACTGGTTTTTACGGCGACGTAGTTCTAAACTTGCCAATACTTGTACTTACCGATGCACGCGCAAGTTTAAATCCTCGTCGCAATCTTGATGAATTAATTTTATTGTGAATATGTTTGTATGTTGATTTGATGTATGCAAGGTTGTTTGTAAAAACTCAGTCATATAGGTAGTAAATATAGTTGTTTATAAATAAAATTATTGTTTTATTTCACTGTCATCATTACAGAAAAATAAACTGAAGGAGGATTCATCATTAGTATTCTCAAACTGGGTCTTTGGCCATATGTCTAAGAGTCCAGATTCAATCTCTTCGTTTTCAAATGCGTCATATATTTCCTTTTCACTGAATTTGCTCTCTTTTCTATAGAACTTATTTTCTCCTAATTTAAAGTCGTCAGGTATCCTCTTTAGCTTTTTCCAAATATTACTGATATCTTCTATAGATGATACTTCCAAGTCTTTTGGTTCTCTCTTATAAGCCTTGCTCCATTCGCTTAGCAGTTCTGTGCTGGTGTCGTCGAAAAAGGCTGTCATATATTGCGGACACAGTGTGTGGTAGGACACATCACCTAGCGAGTTTAACATTAGCAAATTATATTTATCATCCTGTTCTAATACTGACAACCCAGTGATGGAAGTACATAGTCTTTTCTCAATAGGATTATTCAAATCGCAGCAAAGCATTTTCTCTCTAGCTTCATTTAAAACTTGTAATATACTTGGTGGCCGGTAAGGGATGGTGACACTACTGATGTCTGTATGCCTGGTAAGTCTGTCAGCATGATTACTAACTACACACAGGTCCTCACACCACTGACTGCTCAACGTAATCAGCTCCTTATTATAATCAAACTTGCACACCGACATGTAAGTGGGTAAACACTGCATACCATGTGTCCATCTTTGTACAACTTTCAGTTTGTTCTTTTCTTTTTTGTTGTACCTTAAATCCATTAGGAATAGATGATGGTCGGTCCCAAAGTACAGTAAGCGATTGTCTGTGGCGTGGCTTGCAGCACTAATGTCGTTACATGCCACATCATCTGTGATATGTCTCAGGTTTTTCCACCGTTGGAAGGCAGCGTTAGTTCTTTTATCATATACAGTAATGGAACTTTTCGAGACGTGAGTGAAGTAACCTCTTTCAGAGCCGAGAACTGTGCTCCAATTGTCGATGAGACTTGATATGTTGCCTCGTAGCTGTCTACTTCGTCCAGTCATCCTGTCTATGTTAACGATAGTCAGTTTATAGTCTAACGTAGTTACATACAAGATGTTTTTATGATATTCATCAAATGATATTCCAGTGAATGGTAATGTTGATTCCATTTCTTTAAGTTTTTCTATTTCTATGTTACCATCCGTTTCTTGTATTTTCAATACAAATATCTTGTTTTTAGTTCTCAATGCAATGATGTTCTGTGATAATATTGTTTCAAGGATGTTGAGGTCTTCTCCGCAGTCAAACTTAACAACTGTATCGTTTTCTATTAACAGATTGTATCTCATGAAGTGGGAAATATCTGTAAACAAACAACAGCTAATAAAACTATGAGAAACCTTACTCAAAAGCACTGTACATGGTAAGACAGTTTTTTCAGAAATAGGTTGTTCTCATAATATATGAGTGAACAGTCACAGGTAGTTGTTGGATTACATGGAAACTCACATTCAAACTTGTTATGTTTGAATCGAGCTGATTGTTTATAATAGTAACATTTTGTAATGAGGGTACAAATGAATAAATCAGTTTGCTTTCTGATCTAGACTTGTGTGTATCTTTTAGTGGCGACTACGGAAAATAAGTTGGATTTCGGTGAAAATGACGGCAAATGTAACGAATATAGTGTTTCCCGGACAATTTAACCCAAAGACTGATAAGTGGTGTGATTATAAAGAACAATTATTGTGCGCGCTTGATGCGGCGGGTTACGACGTACCTAACCTCGACAAAGGACGATCGCTGTTTCTGTCTCAGTGCGGCAAAGACACTTTCGCGCTAATTGCATCACTTTTAGTTCCAAAACGTCCTACGGAAGTACCGTTAGCGGACATTTTTAGTGTTTTGGACAAGTTTTATGAACCCGAGGTTAACGAAATTTTGCAAGCGGGAAAATTTTACAAACGTCAACAAGTGCAAGGTGAAAGCGTGCAAGACTTTGTGGCGGCTATAAGTCTACTTGGTGCAAAATGCAATTTCATGGACTTTAAACGACAGTTGAGAGACCGACTAGTGCTGGGGGTGCGGGACGATCGCTTGCGACGCGACTTATTAAGAAAGAAAGACTTGACGTACGAGGTCGCGTTACAAATGTGTCTTGACTATCAAGTGACGTTCCCTGATTTGTACCCTGCGTGTGTGGCTAGTGAGTCTAAGCAAACTCCGTCCAGTGTCACAGAGACTCAACCTATGGACATTGGTAACGTTAAATCGAACGAGTGTCGACGGTGTGCACGCGCACACAGGCCGGGCGAGCGCTGTCCGTTTGTTAAGGCGAAGTGCTTCTATTGCAAAAAGTTTGGACACATTGCGGCGGCCTGCGCCAAGAAGCCAGGTCGTGAACACCAGGTCGACGACACAAGGGAAGCCAATACGAGTGTGGACACTTCAACTGAGAAGATGATGGGCGTATACGTCTGCGTGGATAATTACTCACCACCTATTACCACAGACGTTGTGATAGACGGCGTTCAGTTATCAATGGAAGTGGACTCGGGTGCATCGCGTACCATTATGTCGGAAGAGACATACAAGAAGCTGTGGTCGACGCCCCCACCCCTACGACCTACCAATCTAAAGCTCGTGACATGGACTCAAGACCCTTTGAAAGTATTAGGACTAGCAGACGTGCGTGTTGTGCTAGGTAACAAGGAAGCACAATGTGAACTGGTCGTGGTGTCGGGGAATGGACCAAATCTGCTGGGCAGAAACTGGTTCCATACACTAGGACTTCAAGTATCAGGATTGTGCTGGACTGAAGAGGAGATAGAAGAATATAAAAAAGAATTTCCAGAACTATTTAAAGATGGACTCGGCTAGTACAAAGGCCCTGAGGTGTCACTTCACGTGCGGTCAGATGCTACGCCCCGCTTCTTAAAGGCGCGTGCGGTGCCCTACCCTCTTAAAGAAAAAGTCATTAGACAGTTGAACGAGATGGTGCAGATGGGTGTACTGACACCTGTTCGTTATTCGAAGTGGGCGACACCGGTGACGCCGGTGATGAAAGAAGACGGAACAGTGCGAATGTGTGGTGACTATCGTCTCACTGTGAATGCCGCTATAGATACAGACGTCTATCCGCTGCCGACGTCTGTGGAGGCGTTTGTGAGACTGAGTGGCGGCAGAATATTCAGTAAACTGGACTTAAAAAACGCGTACACACAACTGAAGGTAGACGACGAGACAGCTATGCTGCTCACGCTGAACACTCCAATCGGTCTTATGAAGGTGAATCGCCTGCCATTCGGTGTCAGCGCGGCGCCAGCAATTTTTCAGCGTCTTACACTACAGCGGCACTAGCGGGGATGGACTGAGTGGCGTGTCTGTTAGATGATATAGCTGTCACGGGGGCCACGATTGATGAACACAACCGGAGACTTAGAGAAGTACTGATCAAACTGCAACAGATGGGACTCCGCCTCAACGTGAAGAAATGCGTGTTCGCGGCGAACAACATCACATTCCTTGGGCACTTGATTGATGCAGAGGGACTTCACCCAGCACCGGCGAAAGTCAAAGAGATCCAAGAAAAGTCGGCCCCAACCAACAGAGAGACTTTGCGTGCTTTTCTGGGCTTATATAATTTTTATGAAAAATTCTTGCCTGATAAGAGCACTGTGTTGGAACCACTGTATCGACTTTTAGAATCAAAAAGACCTTGGAGGTGGAGTGAGAAGGAACAGAATGCATTTGTGGAGGCGAAGAAATTACTGTCATCAGATCGAACGTGGGTGGGCTATGACTTGCAGAAAGAGCTACTTCTCATTTGTGATTCATCGGAATACGGTCTCGGAGCGATCATTGCACACGTCATGGAGGACGGGTCAGAGCGGCCAGTGATGATGGCCTCACGGACACTACAGGCTCACGAGAGACGATACGGGCAGATTGATAAGGAGGCCCTGGCTATTATATTTGGATTGACAAAGTTTCACGAGTTCTTGGCGGGTCGGAAATTTTGTATTGTGACAGATCATAAGCCGTTGGTCGGTTTATTCAACCCTGCAAAACCAATTCCAGATCAGATATCACCGAGGATGTTGCGCTGGTCATTGAAACTTTCCAGTTATAATTACAGTATACAGTACAGGCCTGATAAATTAATTGGCAACGCGGACGCGTTGAGCAGGTGGACCGCTCCGGACACGTCGAGTGTGCAGGAGGAAGTGCTGCGCGACGTGCTGCTGCTAGAGGAGCAGCCCAGTGGCTGGGAGTTGGACGCTACTAAGATAGCCGCGGAGACAAAAAAGGATGTGGTATTGCAAAAAGTAATGTTTCATGTTTTGCATGGATGGCCACGAAGAAACATGGATCCGAGCCTGCAAGCTTATTGGACACGGAGAGAGGCTCTTTCACATAATAAAGGTTGTTTATTGTGGAGCAACAGAGTCATAATACCTTCGTCCTTACAGGACAAAGTGTTAAAATTGTTACACGCCCCTCATGCGGGCATTGTCCAGACAAAAGCGTATGCAAGAGGCTACGTGTGGTGGGTCAACATGGATCGGCAGATTGAGAGTGTGGTGGCCGCGTGTCAGCAATGTCAGCTTGTGAGAAATAACCCACCAAAAGACCCGCAGACTTGGATTGTTCCAGAGAAGCCATGGAGCCGTGTGCATGTGGATTTTGCGGGGCCCTTTCAGGGAAAAACGTTTTTAGTCCTAGTAGACAGCTACAGCAAATGGTTTGAGGCGGAAATTATACCAGCAATGAACAGTGGTACGGTGATAGCTGTTATGAGGAAAATTTTCACTTCTCAAGGGCTGCCCGACGTGTTGGTGTCCGATATTGGACGTGCGTTCACCTCGGAGGAATTTAATAAATTTCTAAAAAAAAATGGAATTAAGCATCTGTATTCACCGCCCTACCACCCAGAGACGAACGGGCAAATTGAACGCACGATTCAAACATTTAAAAATAAAATAAAGAAACTAGAGAACCTAGACATGCAATGGCAAGAGAAACTTTGCAAAGTTTTATACTATTTACGGACGGTACCCAATAGCTCTACGAACAAGACACCTGCTGAGTTACTGAATGGACGAAGATACAGAACAGCCGTGTCGAGCTTACACCCCGACTCAACGCCGAGCCGCGCCGAGCAGCAACTGGAGGCAGCGGCGCAGCGCCCACCCGCGAGGACTTTTATGCTACTGCAGCCCGTGCTCATACGCATGTACGGGCCTGGGAACAGAATGGTGTCGGGCCACCGTGGAGACGGTAGAGGGGCCGGCCACTTATGTGGTAAGAACGGAAGATGGAGAGCTGCATCGGCGACACGCAGACCAAATACTGGCCAGGCCGACGGACACATCTGCTAATGGATCACCAGTCATTGACAGTCAACCAGCCAATGATACAGACTCTGAATTATCTCAGGATCCGCCGATTGTGATTCCGCCGCCTGAATTATGGCCAGATATTATAGGGATTCCTAATGAATGATTGAAGTGATTATAGACGGTGTTGTATTATGTTAGAAGTAGATATTTTTGTAAAATTGATTTTGGTATTTACATTTGAATTTATTGTGGTTTGTACCAATCATTATGAGAGAAAGGTATGTTATGTTTGAATCGAGCTGATTGTTTATAATAGTTGTCTAATGTAACATT
This sequence comes from Ceramica pisi, assembly GCA_963859965.1. NCBI lineage: Eukaryota > Metazoa > Arthropoda > Insecta > Lepidoptera > Noctuidae > Ceramica > Ceramica pisi. The sequence goes on along the minus strand of OY982544.1, from coordinate 2,346,566 downwards.
TTGTAATGAGGGTACAAATGAATAAATCAGTTTGCTTTCTGATCTCGACTTGTGTGTATCTTTTAAAACTAAACCAATTTTATAGATTCATAAAGGCGCAGACCCACCGCGGCGCACGGAGACGCCACCCACCCACCCAGTTCATAAAAAAAACTACTTACACAAGCAACTAAATTCACTGTGCACCAAATAGTCCAGTCCACTCAAACTCAGCAGCAACATGTTTCCGTGACCAGCGTAGTACCAATTATAGCTGCTCTCAAAGTATGGATCAGGGTTCTGTTCGTAATATGCTGCTATGTCGACCAGTTGCTTCGGGCAGTGTAACACTTCATCATTGTACCATTCATATTTACGTTTTTTACCCATTAAACCTGGTAAAGATAAAATGATCATCATCATCATATCAGCCAAAAGGCTTCCACTGCTTAATATAGGCCATCCCCAAGCGTCGCCTCAACAACCGGTCAAGATCAAATGATACCAAAAGTTATTTATTCTTTATGCACAATAGTGGTCCATGTGCAGACTTAATGCAATAAGGCATTATTTTACTCAGTGAGCTTTGGATTAAAAAAGAATACACAATTATTTATTTTATGTTTTTGATACTAGATATAAAACAAAATGGTTTATTAATTTAGAGGTAGAAGATTAAGAAGCTTTCAAATCTCTCTGTTTCAATAACATAAGGGTAGAAAAAGCGTCTTGAAACTAAATATTGCACTTGTCTATGGTCCCTTGAATCAATCTGGTTTGAATGGAATTTTATTGTTGTAAGGCAGAAAATTAAATAATTAACTTACTCATAATTCTCTTGTAATCCTGCATAGTGTCCTGCCAAACCATTTTCTTTTTCATATACTCGGTAACTGGATCCTTTTTATCAATATTCTTTATGAGCGATATCATTTTGGGCAGCAGACTCTTGTGAGAGAATGTTTCAAAGTAACCTGAGCTGGTAAGACCTCCGTCCCAATCCTCACTGAACACATTCAAAGGATGTCCGACGAGAAGGAAATGCTTGTTGTCTCGGTACTTGCCGGCTGTAGTCCGCCTTTGCCTCACAGTTTGACTGTACAGTGTATAAACATTGTTCTTTTTCTTGACATTTTCTTCTAGGTAACCAACTATTTTGTCGACCGAGGCATTATTGTCTAATTCGCTGGCAATGAATGTGGCTTCTTTTCTTTTCTAGAAGCAATGAGATAAAAATAAAAAAATCACATATTACATGCATTTTTGCTAATACAGATTTTATATTCACTTTTTCACTGGAAAAAAATCGGTGAAATGTGATTGCTACTTGCTAATAGTGAAACTTTACAAACCTTAATTATATCGATTTTACTGTCTTCGTGAGACATTGTGATAGATTTTCTTGTTTTCGTTTATTCCATTTCGCATTTGAATGGATCCTATATGAATATAACTGTGTAATATTTCGCTAAAACTGCAAAATTTTAAAGAATTTTAGGTTATGTTTGTTTTTTTTTTTTTTTTTTTTTTATATTTATGGCAACTGAGCCGGTTCCGACTATTCTGCCAGTGTCACGTGGTGACGGTAGCACAGAGAGGCAGTCCGTCAAACTTTCCGTTTTACTTCGTGGTAGGTGTTAGTGTAGCTGAAACGAACACATGGGTTAGTAAAACATATAATCTAATTTACAAGCACACTACAACACTACTAGTTTATACTATTTACAGACTATTTACACACACGTTACGCACTAATTAAAATTTTAAGTCATTCTCGTTAATGAATGTGGCCAAAATGTTGATTAGTTTAGGGGAGAAGTGGGAAAGGAGGGTATGAAAGTTGGTTGGGAGGGGAATGTTAAGTTTGGAAATTTTATTATATAGGTCAAAGGATTTATTATTTAGGGAGCAACAGAAGAAAATATGGTCTAAAGTACCATCCGCAAGGCCGCACTCGCACAGGGAATTATCCCGGACGTGGATTTTGTTCAGGAACACAGGGCTACAACAATGTCCAAGTCGGAGTCTACAGAGGGACGAAACAGTTCTCTTCGACAATTTAGGATATTTAAAAAACCAAGGCCTACGCTGGATTTCAGGCTGTATGGCAGCGTAGTAGAGGCCCTTGGTTTTAGAAGTCGTCTTCCATGTTTCAGTCCACGAGTTAAATAACTTGGGTTTGGCACCATTCCGCAAATCGTAGTTATGCGCTACGTAGTGCTTTTGATCAACCGGATTCGATGTGGCATACTTTGCTAACGAATCAGCGCACTCATTGCCAACAATACCCGAGTGACCGGGGATCCAGGTTATCTCGATGTCCAAGCCGTTTTGGGAGCAATCAAATAACAAGTTCTTTATATCTATAATGATTTGACTATTAATTTTACTGTGAAGTTGATTTTGTTTAAGGGCCTGAATGCTACTACGGGAATCTGAGAAAATTACTGACCTTGTTATCTGATGAGATTTAATATAGTGTAAGGCTTCTAATATACCAATACACTCTCCTGTAAAGACTGATGCTTCTGGTGGGCATTGAAAAAGTAAAGCTATTTTGGAATTTTGAAAATAAACTGCCACACCAGTACATTCGGTTTCAGAGAATTTTGAAGCATCCGTGAAAAAGAAATTCCATCCTTCCCAATAACGTTTGACAGCTGACTCAAAGTCATGTCTAGCGTCTTGAGAATTCCTAGATAAACCTAATCCCAAAACGACTTTTGGTTCGAAATGAATCGCCTCGTATGCGGCGGAGAAGACCGGAAGAGTAGGGTATTGGCAAATAGGCGCGGAGAGTTGTTTAAGCTCTCTGTACCTATTTAACAATAGGGGAACCACTTTATGGTTCCAATAGGAAGAATTATTAAGGGAAAGGTCAATTAGTTCTAAAATTGGGATCAAGGGATGGGATGAGAGGGAAAATACCTTAGTTAGGAAGCGATCTGCCAAATACTGTCTCCTAAGGTGTAGGGGTGGGTCTGCACATTCCACTTGCAGCCTATTTATGGGAGATGATTTCATAGCCCCAACGACAATTCTTAGGCATTTGGACTGTATGCTATCTAATTGTTTAAGCGCTTCTTTGTTACAGGGCTCAAGAAGGTAGCTGCAGTAATCCATAGCACTTCTGGTCAGCGCATTATAGACCAGTTTAAGGGTGTAGGGGTGAGCTCCCCACCATACCCCAGCCAAAGCCTTAAGGACCGACACAGAACGTTCACATTTTTTGACCGTGTTGTTGATGTGATCGACCCCAGACAGTCTTGAGTCTAGAGTTACTCCCAGAAACCTGGCCTTATCTTCGACTGGAATGCTTTGACCATTAATGTTAATATCTATTGGAGGCACAGAACGCTTGCGTGTAAAAATGACAGCTTTACTCTTTGGAGCACTTAAGGACAAACCATTGTCAAGCAGCCATTGGTTTAATGAGGCCAGAGAGACATTCATCGAAAGAGCGGCATCCTGAATGGAACTGCCACATACCATTAGTGCAATATCGTCAGCATACTGAAGGATTTTACAGTTGAAATTAAGGCAAGAGGGCAGGTTAGCTGTATAGATGTTATATAGTGGGGGACTAAGAACTGATCCTTGGGGTAGTCCTCTCCAGACCGATCTTTGTTCAGAGTCACCCCCTGGTATTCTTAATTGAATGGTGCGATTGGTAAAAATGCTACCAATGATGGGACAAATCCTCGCCGGGACTCTCAGCTCGTGCAGCTTTTGCCTGAGATTAGGGAGGAGAACTGAATCATAGGCAGCTGATATATCCAGGAAGACAGCAACCACAGACTCGTTCCTGCTAAGGGCCAGCCGGACCTCTGACGTGAGGATACCCACACTATCAGCTGTGCCCAGACCTTTCCTAAAGCCGAATTGAGTCGTTGGGAGCAGTTTCCTGTTTTCCACCAACCACACTAATCGGTTTTTAACAAGGTGTTCTAAAAGTTTGATGAGTATGGACGATAAGGCAATAGGTCTGTATGAGCAATGATCATTAGGATCTTTGCCTGGTTTTAGAATCGGAATGACAACTTGAACCTTCCACTCTATGGGAATGTAGCCAGAAGTAAAACAGAAATTAGCCAGGTCCAGGTAATATTTGTGGGTTTTTGGACCAGCTTTAGAAATAAAGGAGTACGGGAATCCATCCACTCCCGGTGCGGAGTCCTTGACGTGGGATAGCACAGTTTTTAGCTCCTCCAAGTTAAATGGCATGTTCATTGGTTCGTCAATGTTGTCTGTGTCATAAATATCAACACTGGTTTCCTCAACACCTGGGACATAAGCTGGAGCGATTTTTGAGAAAAACTGGTATCCCAGCTCTTCCGTGAGGTTGTTAGAGGAGGCAGGTGCTAAACTGCTCCTAAAACGTTTCACCTTTCGCCAAACCATCGAAACCGGGGTGGACGGACTCAGCGAACTACAGTATTTTGACCAACCTTCGCGTTTTTTCCGTTTTAGGAATTTCCTGGACTTGGCTAGTATCTGTTTGAAGGCAATGAGGTTATCCAGGTTCATATTGCCGTTGACTGTCTTTTCGGCCTCATTCCTGGCCCTGACCATGTTAGTGCATTCCCTATCCCACCATGGCGGGGAGGGAATTTTACCAGAATGGGGTTTTTTGGATGGGAAACAATCATCAGCAGTGGAGAGAATGGTGGAAGAGAAGGACAAGAAACAATCCTGGGTGTTATCCCTGTCAACTTCTGGAAGGGAAGATATTCTTAGGTCCAGAATTTTAGCATATAAATCCCAGTCTGCTGAATTTAGTTGGTGTTTTAAAAGAGGGGGGGAAACATTAAAAGGAATATTTTTGGAAGGAAACTCAATTATGATGGGGTAGTGATCACTTCCATAGGTCATATCCAAGCGACGCCAAATGAGAAGACTAGCTATATTGGATGAACAGAATGCTAAGTCAACACAGCTAATATTCTGACCAGGTGCAGATCTACGTGTAGCACTACCATCGTTGATGAGACAAAGATTGAGTTCATCCAATATATCAAGTAAGCCAATGCCAAAGTTATCGCAAGTATCTGATCCCCAACGATAATGGTGACAGTTAAAATCACCCAGAACAAGTATTGGACCGCTAACACTACATAATAAATTCCTAATTATTGAAAGATATTCTAGATGTGGGTGCGCAATATAAAAAGAAAAAATATTTATACCCTCAGCCTTCACAGCAACAACATTTATGTCATCGCCAACAAAGGTTAGAGGAATCTGAGAGAATGATACCTTGCTATTGATGAGCAAGGCACATCCTCCGTATCCATCAGATCTATCATGACGTACACTGGTAAAACACGGCAACCTGAAATTGCTTCCAGGTAAGAGCCATGTCTCAGCAATGCCGCAGATTGATGGTTTAAACTTATTAATTAAAAAAGAAAGATCAGGCTTTCTGGGAGTAATACTCCTCACGTTCCACTGGAGAAATGTCAGGGGATGGAATGTTATGGATATAATTTAGAATAGTGGTCAATTTTGATGCAACGTGGTCAGGTATAGCTTGGGATGGGTTTGCAAGAGCAGACATTAGCATGTCAGTAATTAAATTTAAAATATTGGTTGAGGTATCCTGTCTGTGAAGCATTGGCTCTGGAGCTTCCATTGGAAGGGCACAGCCGTTCTTTGATGGGGAAAAGGAGTAATTTTGAGTGAGGTTCAGGTGAGCTTGTCTATCATAACCGGGTGAAAGGGAGATATGGGGTTTGGGTTTCAAAAATACCGTTTTACGGTATGATTTTTGGGTTACTGGGATGGGACTTGAGGACTGGGATTGCAAATTATTTGCAGTAACTTTGTTCCGTGGGAAAGACTTGGAGACTTCAGCATATGATCTGGAAACAGGTGGGAAGACCCGACTTGCCTCCGCATACGAAATCGATTTCTCCGCCATCAGAGCTTTGATACTCTTCTGTCGGCCCAATTCAGGACAAGCACTGTCATTTGCGAAATGGTTGCCACTACACGAAACACAGAGACTCAATTCACGGGTGACTTCACATCCATCGCCTGGATGATCTTCACCAGACTTAAAACATCTAGGTTTCGATCTGCAAAGTGTGCGTGTATGGCCAAAGCGGCAACAATGATAACATTGAACCGTTGGGTAAGTGTACCGCTCAACTGGGAGAGCCGAGTAGAAACTGTACACACGTTTAGGTAGGAATTGTCCGTCAAAAGTTAACACAACAGTCTGTGTGGGTCTCCACTCTGTCACACCAGAAGAGGACACCTTTCGGTTCATCCTTCTGGCCTTGATAACAGAGCCACATCCCTCTGGAACCTGGATATTTTTAATGATTTCCTCTTCTGACCACTCAACTGGTATATCCCTAACAATACCCATTCTTGTTATGTTGTATTGTGGAATGGCAGCCATGTAATTGTGTTGGGAAAGAATTTTATTGTTAAGAAAACTATTTGCATCCTGGTGCGACTTGAACTCAACTGACACACGATTTCTGCCTATACGTTTGATCCCACCGAGATGTACGTTATTCACGTTATTTATCGTCAAAAACATACCAAACTTGATAGGTTGTAGCACAGTGCCTGAAGTTTGTTCGTCCTTGAGCGAAACATTCACAATGTATGGTGGATTATCTCTTGCTGTATAAGAAAGCCTGCCTAAAATATTTTTCGCAATCTTGGGTTTAACATTGGAAGAAACTAGGGGCGAACTAGCGGCCCTCTTGCGATTAGGGGTATCCGTATCCATAATAGGGTCCTGTTGTGTTATTTCGATGTCATGGGGGAGGGTAATTGTTAGTCCGGGGGAGAGATCAAATAATTCATCAGGGGGGTCAGGATCAGGGGGCTTTTTCGAGTTCATCTCGAATTATTGTTAAAAAGAAGGACACTTACAACAAAAAACAAACCTTACACCAAGAACACAGACACAGAGAACACTTTCGATCGAGTTTTAAACCAGATTAGATCACAAAAATCGAAAATATTCGTAGCACTGACAAAAGCACGGGTTTAGCCTTCACCACTACCAACGAAAAGTCCATGTTTGTTTTTGTTTACCATCGATCCATATGTCATTGATTGTCAGTCATCCACAGACTTTTTTCCTTTTGCTCACAGACTGTATCAAAAACAGTTCTTTTTATCACTCTGACAATCCTTTTTTATCGAACGCAAGGCTTTTGAGTAAGGTCGTTAAATAAATGCGCCAACCAAAACAATATTTTGACGACGCATCCTACAACGGGTTTTACGTAGGTCCCTTTCAAAGACATACGTGTCATGATACAAAATTAATTATGGGCTGCAGTTAGCTACTTATTACTCGTATGTACACAAAATACGTCGCTGAAAAAAGCCAGGCCATTCTGTCTTGTTTCACTAAACTTTCTGGGACGTCTTTGTCTCACTGCAACGCATGGTCTCTCAAAAAGCACATGAGAATCTGTTTGGATGGACCTTCATATTACCAAAATCTGATGTTATCATCAAATTATAATGCTATTAATCCTTTTGTGCTCACATAGTGTGTCTCTTTCATTATAAAGGCATTAAAAAATCATTGCACATGGTAATATCATATACATACGTACCTACATCCTCACGCAATAAGTTAATCTGCGACACATCAATCAACCGACGTTTTTAAATGAGCTAGAAATGTTAGTTCAAGTAATCCTGATCTCTCATTTCGTTATCATAGAAAGTACCCCAGCACCAACGCATTTGTTGGTAACACGTGCAGGGCCATGCTATGAACCGCATAAGACCATCATAAAGGTTTCTGAATTCAGTATTACAACACAGACTTACGATACAAAACTGAGCGGTGTGATCCATATTTCTGAAGACATTAGTAACGGCTGGAAGATAAAGGTAAGTTGAGAAGAGACTTCATTCAAAGGCCTTAAGCTTAAAAGTTGGTTAACAGTGATAACACGTAGCGTGCCTATTTCGTTCGCACCCTACCTACTGCCGTCGGCCAGCGGTCTTCGTCACCATTCACTCGAAATATAGGCCTGCTGGCTGCTTTAAATCATTTAATCCACTGATGGGTCGTGTAAATCCTATATACAACGAAATATCACCCTTGTGCTGGGCTTAGGTACGCAGCTACGCGGCCTTCCTAAAATTGTTGGAAAAAAATTCTAGGCCACAATGCAGAAGTGCGTGGATATACGTAACATCGATACATGTGACTTCTTCAAGTCATTCTTCGTGGTGGACAACGGTTGTGGCGCAGACCAGAACGAGCAGAACTTGTACAGCACACTCATCAACTTTACTACTCCAAAGTGAGAAAACTTCTCTATACTTCAGGGTAGGGCGACTGGGCCCTTATTCATAAACTTTACTCTGCCCAAGAGACCGTAGGTAGTTGATTTGAATGTTGGGCTGCTGATCGTATTAATCCCCTGGCCCTACACTCCCCAAGGAATCTACGTGCCAAATTTTAGCTTTCTGCGACCAGTAGTTTCTGCTGTGCGTTCTCTGTCAGTGTGTCACTCACTAAAGTAACGTAAGAATCTATACTAATATTATAAAGCAGAAGAGTTTGTTTGTTTGGTTGAACCACGGTTGAACGCACTAATCTCAGGAACTTCTGGTCCGATTTGAAAAATTCTTTCGGTGTTAGGTTATGGGATAGGTATATATCATCACGCTAAGACAAATAGGAGCGGAGCAGTAATGGAAAATGTGACGCAGACGAAGTTGCGCAGGTCAGCTAGTTTTATATATTAGGATATCGAGGGATCGAGGGAGGGAGGATATTAGGATAGTGTCGGTACAGCATATCAAGCTACAACAGGGTTTTGTGGCAAATTTTAGCAGAGGCCTACGTTCAGCGGTGGAAGCTATCATAGGCGCCGCTGATTCGATTTGATTGATCAGCTGTGATAACACCTAAATCCTATTTTATATGAAAGAGTAACCACACTTTATTGATTGCGTTTTCTGCACTATCTAGGTACACTTGACTGAATTTTCCTTACAGAATGAAATGCCCCATCCAAGCTGGACGCTATGAGTTACGAAATTATCCGTTCACTAGCAAAGACGACTACGTATCGGTGTTTGAGTCGAAAATATCTGCCAGCGTGTTCGGCTTCACGTTCCGATTGGATGGCTACACTCACGATCGAAGGCAGGTAAGAAGTTATGCAGCTCTTACCAAATTGAAGCGATTCCTGCAGCGGATGCGGGAGGAAAGCTCGCACCGAAGTACCCGCAACCTACACGTGAACACTTTTTTACAAAAAAATATAACCGACTTCCAAACTAGTGTTTTTGTTTTTCGTTAAGGTTATTTTATACTTTGTAGTGTTTAGTTTGGAAGTCGGTTATATTTTTACGTAAAAAGTTTTTTATTTTTCACTTTTCAGTGGTGATACTTGGACGACGTCTTCGTCTACACAGAAATTGAAATAGGATACCTACGCTCATATACCGCGTGTATCTGACATCGACGCACAAACGATTTCCATGGGTCCAGGGCATGATTCTGGACACCCTAGACTTATATAGAATTTTTCGTCGGATTTTTGTCATTTTTTTCAAGGTTTTTTTTACTTTTTACAAAAAAATATAACCGACTTACAAACTAGTGTTTTTGTTTTCCGTTAAGGTTATTTTATACTTTGTAGTGTTTAGTTTGGAAGTCGGTTATATTTTTACGTAAAAAGTTTTTTTATTTTTCACTTTTCAGTGGTGATACTTGGACGACGTCTTCGTCTACACAGAAATTGAAATAGGTACGCTCATATACCGCGTGTATCTGACATCGACGCACAAACGATTTCCATGGGTCCAGGGCATGATTCTGGACACCCTAGACTTATATGACTTATATAGAATTTTTCGTCGGATTTTTGTCATTTTTTTCAAGGGTTTTTTTACTTTAGACTGCTCATAATCGTTATTCTGACCTAACCCAAAGAGATTTTTAATAAAAAAATGATTAATTAACTACTTTCACTAAAAAGAGCAATCTGAATAAAACAAAAAAAAAATAAAAAATGAGAAAAGAACCGACGAAAAATTCCAACACTGGGGTGTCCAAAATCATGCCCTGGACCCATTTTTTTTTTTTGTGATGTTTTTGTGATGTGGACCCATTTTTTTTTTTGTTTTTGTTCTTGTTCCTTCATTGCCCTTTGTGTTCCGGAGCCACGGTGTCTCTTGCGAATAATCCCGCGACTCCGGCAGGCGTCGGCCCTTTCGGGCCCCTCTGTGTTGCTGACTCTCTTTGAGGCGCGCGTGGAACACTAACGCGCCGTCGACACGGCCTGTCGTCACTAGACGGACGGACGGCGAGCCACCCATAGCTCGCCGTCCACAGGCCCGCGCCTACGGTGGCCGGAGGTCACCAGGTGGCCCCCGACGCCCGCGGCGTCCACCACGGCGGCCGGGACGAGAGGGTCTCCTCTCCCGCTCCGCCACCTCCTTCGCTAGCATGACTGCTTCGCAGAAGGAGGCAACGGCGTCCCATGCCCTGGACCCATGGAAATCGTTTGTGCGTCGATGTCAGATACACGCGGTAACGGTAATTAAAACTACTGATCCAAACTAAATTAAATTTTAAAGGGACCAAATGGCAAGCATCGAACTAAAAAGGAACCAAACGAATCGGATCAGAAAACTCGGAGTAATCAGTGTAGTCGCCAGCACATCAAGGTACCCGAAACTGTCAAATATTCCCAATCAACTTTGAGCCTTATCTTTTTAGCAATAAAGTTGAAAATGTATTGAAGAAATTTGACAGATTGTTGTTGCTTGATGTGCTGGCTGCTGGCGTCTGTACCTACAAACATAAAAAAAAAACTTGAGAAGTATAAAGGGACACCCGGATGGAACGAAGTTCCTTTTATTTATTATGTACAAAAACCTGTATACACTCAACAAAAACACATAAGTATCTAATATCCTATGAATTTTTGACTTTGACCTTGACTTCGACTTCGACTTACGAATCTGAATACTGGCATGCTTTCTTTAAGAGAGAGAGAGAGAGAGACAGACAGAGAAACATGCGCACGCCGCACGGCTTACAATAGCTTACTATAGCAAAAAGTGTCGTGCCAACTTTTCGTGAGAATTTTTTCCGTCTAGCCCCCTTTCACAACGCGCGATAAGGAACTTCGTTCCAAAAACAAAAAAAATACCCACCGAATTGAGAACCTCCTCCTTTTTTGCAAGTCGTTTAAAAAGGCACTCAGTGTGGCCAAAAATTAAAACTTTTAACCGGCGGCGAAGTGTATAGCCATGTACAGTCGCCAGCACATCATGCTGCCCGAAACTGTCAAATTTTCGCAATCAACCTTGAACCTTACAACGTCAGTAAAAAGTTGAATATCTATTGCATAAAGACAGATTGTTCTAGCTTGATGTGCTGGTGTCTGAACGTTAGCTTTCACACGTAGGTGGTCGGCATGGCTAAGTTAATTCAAGTTCATTTGTTCGGCACTTCGCCGCCGCTGGTACCCGGCACGACAAGCGCGGCGTATGAAAAGGCACTAACAAACATCGTCGCCTTCTAGTGTAGTTGTTAATTTTTTTACAGATATTTTGTGTGGAAACCTACTTGCAACTAGTTTACAAGAGGAATCATGACTGGGCCAAGAATACTGATGATCGAATGACTACCTCCCCTCCAACAACACAACAAACAACAGTCGAAGATGAAGACTATTAAATTCTGGAAATAAAGCAATCAGACTGCACTTTAGCTTCGCTTAGTTTCCATTTCAAACGAATATGAACCATAATATGTTATGCCGATTGTGTTAAATCGTATGAATCGCTGACTTAGACAAGTCGAAGAATGGGCTGTAAATCTCGGCCTAGCAAGGGGCCAAATAGAGCAATAAACTTTACTTTGAAATAAATTAATATCCATGTATTTTCAAAAGGCTGATAAACAAAACATTTTACCAGAAATAAAGCTAGATGTAGTATTAGGCACTTGTCTCACCGCCAGCGAGGAAGCAATTGGCATGATGAAAAACACTAAGAATTATAGAAATTATGGTTTGAAATAATAAGACACGGCAGACAGATTCTAAAAAAGCCTACCTTCAATTTACAAGAGCGATTAATTTTATTTTAGTGAAAATAAAAAATGAAAATACTACGATGCGCCATATTAGATCGAACACCTATCAGAAGCGAGTGACGTCACCCTTTAAAGTCATTGCCTTGCACCGTGTTTTTTCAGGGATAGAGACATTGAACTGCCGCGTAAGTTCGGCACCTAAGGTGTGTCATATCCATGAAGCAAATATTTGTTTTTGTATTGTATTTGCTTCATGGTCATATCAGAAGAATACGTCGGAACGTAAAGTGAACCGCGAAACTTCCGTCGCTTACCTTCGGCATAGTGTGTTAAGAAACTGAGACTTTAATCAGCAAATAAAACGACATTTAAATAATACAATCTCTTTATTCATCCCATCCCCACAAGCCATGGCTCTCCCTTATGGTTTCTCTATTATCTCTCCTCGACCTGGTGACAGCACTCGCTTCTCCCTTCGCGATAGCCTTCTTCCTCTCCATCTTCTTCTGCCTTACTTCTAGATTCTTCTTGACTTGCTGCTTCACTACTTCTGGGGCTATCGTACTGGCTGATGTGTATGTCCTCATTGATCGAACGTCAGATAAAGCTTTCTCGATCATCGCTAATCTGTACTTTTGAGAGTTCTTGTCTAGATCTGTATTGTCGTCTTCTGTTGGGTCTACGAGTGTTGGTACTTCTTCATCGTCTTCTTCTTTTTTAGTTTCTTCTGCGGTCTCTTTGTCTGATATGGTTAGGGTAACGGTTTTTGTTGTAATCTGTTGAATTGGGCGCTCGTCGTTCTGTATTGAGGCGTCGACCTAAAAATTTGACGTTAGATTAATTTACAAAGAAAACACTTTTCACATACAAACGTTTTAATTAATTCTGTTTCAGCTTTTACTCAATTAGTCTCTGTTAGAAAAACAAATCGAAGGTAAGTCGGAAATAAAACAAGGATATTATTTACCTCTTTTCTGAGCTCATCTAGGTCCTGTTCTGTCATCTTGTTCTTGCCTTCTGTCTCTTGATCATCATCTGATTCCATTTCATCATCACTTACTTGAAGTCCGATGCCCATTTCCTGGAAAATAACAGTATTTTATATCAATGCAGATATTTGTAATACCAAAATCATCACGTCGCGCGTCGTCACGTCGTCGTCGTGTTTGTGTCATAATTCCTAAACTCGAGTATCCGAGTTTTATTAACTAGCAAATACAGGGGCCTGTATTGGGACCTAAATAGACGCCAAAAATAAATATAGTAGTAAGAGTAACCAAGCCTTAATCGATGTTTAGAAACAATTTTTCATACAGGTATGAGGTGACATAGTCGCGAAACTGAAACAAAGCCCCATTTTTAGGGTTCCGTACCCAAAGGGAAAAACGGGACCCTATTACTTCGCTGTCTGTCTGTCTGTCACCAGCCTGTATCACAGATTTCTCTCTCTTTTTTGCCGTTTCTTTAGAAAATGGTACGGAACCCTTCGTGCGCGAGTCCGACTCGCACTTGTTTCTCATCTCATGTGCCACATTTGCGGCTAGTTTCTGTTTGTCCTCAAAAAAGTAACAGAAGGCAAAGATACTATTTTCAATTTACCTGAAGCAGTTCATTATCAACGTCCTTGGTGCGTTTGTACCCAGAGCATGCGATCTCCGTGTCGAGTTCGTCGTCTCGCTCGAGGTCACTGAACTTAGGGTAACCGTCGCTCACGTATCCAAAACGTTTCTTGAAGAACTCACGGACGCAACGCACGTCTCGGTCGAAGTAGCTAAGAATAGGTAAGTTAATGGCATTAGCTGTGTTACAACGCAACAATAAAATTACATGAGAAATATTACAAACAAAGAGAAAATGAAAACATCGGCGGATTCAGGGCGTGGCTAAGAAGCCCAAGCCCTTCCAAAAGTGGGTCTTTTGGAAGGGCTTGGGCTTGGCATTTCTTTGGTAGTCTACAACCTCAAGTCATTCAGGAATTTACGAAAAGTAACTCCAGATTGCTTGTCATGACTACTGTTTTAGCGTTTACTTTGCTAAGGCCCTCCTTTAGCAGAGTCCAGACCCCCCCCCCCCATACAGACAATCCTGGATCTGTGGGGAAGCTGTTGGAAGAAGCAAGTCCCTTTTATAGCAGCTAGATGAGAGTAGCCGAGGACTAGACTATTGTTCTGTCTACTCTGGTAAATACTGATTCTGATTAGTATGGTAAATATTGATAGTCATTCCAATGCTGATCAGCATGACTATCAATATTATAACTAAAAAAAATATACAACATTATAAAAAAGATACTCACAGTTCAGCATTAGGATGAGAAGTGGAGACCATTTGGGGGAAATCAATGATAATGGGATGGTTGTCCTCATCGATCATTATATTGAACTCGTTGAAGTCTCCGTGAATGACGCCGCAGTTGCCCAGGCGCACAATCAGGTTCATCAGCTCGTCGTACAAACCTTCCGCGTCCGCTACTGAAGATACGTGGGTCCTGGAAGCATGATAACCAATAAATATGAGCAAGGAAAGGAGCTATCATATTTCACATTACTTGTTCATTAATATTTTTATAGTTTAAAGTAGACCTAGAATGCATCCTTCTGGAACACTTGAAGTACTGTAATAGTACTTTTTTACACTACAATAGTAATGTAATTTTTTTTATATCATCAATCAATGAATGATCTAATAAAATTCTTTCATGAAATACACTTAAAACAACCATATTGGACAAATAATTTTTCTTCTACATAGCTTGGACAATCCTGATTTAATAATAATTGTAGCAAAGAAAGGAAACAAAGTGAGACTTACAATGGTCCACCGCTAACCAACTGCATGACAACACAATGCCTGTTGAAGTCAACTGGCTTGGGGACAGGAAAATCTCTGTCATACAGTGCCTTCATGTAAGCAAACTCCTTGGTGGCAGAGATACGGGAAAGGTACAACCAGGATGCACGGTTGCGGTGCGCATGGTAATCTCGCTTGTCTTTTATGTTGCGGAAACATGTGCGGCCGAGTCTGGAATTATATTTAAGACTCATAATTATCATAATAGTATAATAAAAATTACAACACAGTATAATAAAAATTGTAACGGTTTTATTATTTTTTGGGTCTATTTAATGAAGTGATAGACATGACAGACTATTTATGAAACTACAACAATCATAGTTAAAGTACTTTTATTTTTCAACCGCCTCCTTCTCCTAGTATAGTTATGGTTCCTACATTCTTATAATCCCTAACTACAAAAGAAGTTATGGTCCAAATTTATAATGTATTATGTCATGTAAAATGGGTTTGTAGGTTTTGTTGTTATTTTTCTCTATTAACTGATAATTCTCTTATATCTAATATAATATATTATACATTGTCGGGATAGCGCAGATCCACGGAACTAGCATTGGATAATTCCATGTATCTGTAAAATGTAGCCATACAATATAGAATGTACTTACTTTAATGGATTTCTACAAATATACAATACAGAGTTTAATAGATTTCCACTGTGAACAGTTCCTAAATCTCATGAATTATTACTCTCCATGTAAAAATGAGGTCATTAACTTTTTATAAAAGAAAAATATTAACTTATAACCTTCCCCTGTAAACCTACATGGAGTGCAGATATGCAGAATTATCTGAATTAATGATATATTGCATTAAATAAAAAATAATAATATAAAATATAGTGTCACAGTGATTGTTATCAGACTCATTGAAACAGCTTGAGGATATTTTGATTTTTTTTGCATATACTCAGTGTGTCTGAGAAAAAGTCGTAAGGGTACTAATTTTTTTTATTTGGCAAAACAATGTTTGCCCGGTCAGCTAGTATGAATATTAATATGTAATACTAGCTGTCCCCCGCGGCTTCACTCCCGTCAACTGGCTTCCCTACCTACCCATTTTTATTTTGTTGTTTTTAAACCTTCCCTGTATTCTGGCAAACTAAACAAAAAAAGAATTACCGAAATTGGCCCAGCCGTTCTTGAGTTATAAAATTACAACGAAAAGTGGCATTGACTTTTATATATTACTAGCTGTACCCCGCGGCTTCGCTCCCGTCAACTGTCTACCTACCTACCCCAGAGGCCTTAGTATGAGTTTTTCGACTCGCGTTCGAACGCGTTCGATTGCGAGCGCGTTAGAATTTAGTATGGGAATTTAGTTATAGTGCCACCTGGTGGTCACTCGTAGAACCTAATTTCCCATACTAAATTCTAACGCGCTCGCAATCGAACGCGTTCGAACGTGAGTCGAAAAACTCATACTAAGGGTACTGTACTCTCTTACTCTTACTCACAGACAATTTGTATTTGACTAATGTCAATATTTATACGATACAAACGTCACTCAATTGTTTTGCCTTCCCAAGCCTCTCCACTATCACTTAAACTTTATGGAATGGTATTAAAGTTCAAATTGACTTTTAAGTATAATTACGAATCTTTTGTATGGGAGTATAGAAAAGTGTTGTTTTTAGTATTTTTCAGGCAATTTTTATATTTTTTGTCTCCGTAAGAACCATCCTCGTACTTCAAGGAATATTCTAAAAAAAGAATTGGCCAAATTGGTCCAGGCGTTGTTGAGTTATGCGCTTACCAACATATTTAGCGATTCATTTTTATATTATAGACTAGCTGTCCCCCGCGGCTTCACTCCCGTCAATTAAGTATTCATTGCACATATCGAGTTTTCATTGTTTTTAAGATGTATTCTGGTATTCGGGTCGGAGACAAATCCAACAAATCAATTACCATGAAAATTGGTTCAGCAGATCTCGAGTTATAAGTGTTGTAACAAACCCGTCTTTGTTTTATATATATAGATATTGATGATGATTAATGATTAATTATGTGCATATGTGATTATAATTATTGACATTGGTATTATTATTTACCTGTGTAGCTTTAGACACAAAGGGTTGCGATCTTCGTCGGCCACAGTATAAATATTAGACTCTTTGCCTACTCCAATCTGGTTGCCAAATGAAGCAATCACTTTTCGGTTTGTCAATGCTTTTAGAGCCAAGTAATCATAGCCAGAATTCGTGAGACGGAACCCATCATCTAGAGGAGAAAGTAGATGGTTAATAACCCAAAATTTAAATAATAATCAAAATAAGTGCAGTTCCTAACTCACAATGTTTTCCACGCTCATACGTCAATAATCTATGTTTACAAAGTTCTTTCATCAATTTGTGGACACCGCCATGACGGAGATTTGCTATGGATGCCACAAGAGAACCAGGTACCAGCTCATGGTTCTTCATGCCCATTTCCACCTAGAATTATAGAGAATTTGTGACAAAATAAACACCATAATTTAGAGGTTACTTAGTTTTTGTTTATTGAGTAAAATACACTTACAGCAGTCAATACTCTGAAGTCTTCGGAAGTTAAATAACGCAGCATTGCTACATCTAACTTTCCCATCTTGAAAAGTTGTATTTATTTCAGTTTTCGACAATCGACGAACATAAAAGACCACCAACAATGTGATCCTAGTCAAGTAATCAAGTTATCAAGATTGGTAGTCAGTCAACTCAACTTCAACCACAGACTACATAGAGATATGACTTCAACATCAACTGTCAATGTCAAATGCAGAGTAAAGCACAGACTACATAGAGATACTACGTATGAGTAAAGTCATGAAGGTTATCTATACCTTCATGAGTAAAGTAACACATCACAGACTATTTATCGATCCTACATAGCGATCTATAGTCTACAAAACGTAATCTATAATCTGCACCCTTATTCACAACCATTCGATTCGATTCCGTATCGAATCGAACGTCTAAGTTATCGAAGATGTCCTCCAAACGCAATTCACAGATCCGAAACCGAAACATTTTGACAGTTCAAATTCGATAAGAAGACTCGAATCTTTCCGACAGCTGTTTGCTATCGGGAGTCATATCGAATGAAATTAAAACGAATAAATAAACCATATTTCCAGCTTATTTCAGTGAAATAAAAATACTGTAAACTTTTTAAACACTGCCTGAAGTAAGTAAATTATTTTTTATTAATGTATTGACCGTATTTCATCGATTTATACTTATTTACATAAAGTCAAAGTGTTTACGGAAATGTGATATTCGTTCAAGATTTTAGATAACATACTCGTAATTTGCTATTTTGGTAGATGGAGTATGTGATTGTGCGAGCCAGAGACCGTCGATGTGCCGCAGAACAACAGAGGCAGGAGACGTTGTCTCTTCATAGAGCCTAGGATATGACGAATCCTTTTGCCGACCCGCGGTTTCAGTCCGTTTATAGGTTAACACCCGACATAGCCCTTAGCCTCATAGAAGAAATAAGGGCCTATTTCCCTGAAACGCACTCATCTGCCGTAAAAGGACTTGATAACTAATACTGGCATCCCTACTAGGCGCCGCGAACAACACGACTGAATCCACTTTCTCTTTTATTGGCCGAAGAGAAGATTGCCGTCAAGTCAGACAGTTTTTTTTTTACAAAAGTATAAATCCTGCTACACAAACCTTTCATAGCAAAATGTACCTGTGAGATCTCATGTACACCCAAGTCAAATCAAATTGTTTTCTAATAAAATAAGTTACCTGCCATTATTTAATGACTGTATCTGTAATATTTATTTCTATCTATACTATTTTTCCTTTCTTTTGAATACAAAACTTGAAGTTTGTGTGTCCATACTATAGAATTTTGACGATCAGTGAGTAAGCTAAAGGTAGAAATTCAAGGTAATTTGGGGGGTACCTATTAGCTAGTTGATGAAAATAGTTCTAGTTTTAAAAACTTTTTCCGCTTTGCCAGTTTGACAGACTGCTGTTTACAAAGCAGGTTTATTCGAAATAAAGTTTATTTTGGTTAATAATAAAATTATTTTGTGTCGTTTGCTATCTATTAGGCAACTAGCTGTATATTCCATATTTAAACGGAACAAAATATTCAAATAAACCAATTTTATTTACTACTTTAAATTTTCTACCACGATCATCTATTTACTACCATTTTTTAGCGTTCCCCATAAACACAATGGTCTATCGGATAGAAAAAAACACATCCGTTCGGATCTGTGAATAGCGTTTTGACAGTTCTTCGACTCGGAAATGATATTGTCGAATTCGGTCCCCTACCGACACGGAATCGAATCGAATGGTTGTGAATAAGGGGCCTGGTCTGCTTATTATAGTCTGTGCTAATACTATACTAAGAGTAGTATTATATAAAGGAACCTGAGACTATACTCCAATTACTCTATGGTCAAATGTCAAAGTTTTTACTCCGTTTAACTCACTGAGGGACTTTCACGGCACGCAAACTTAGAACAAAAAATTTCAACCGTATACTCTATGGTTAGAAGTTTTGAACATAACAGATTGCCTCGCCCCCTTCTGTCATTCTTCACCCCGCTAACGCCCGTAGCCAAATCCATAGATATTTGACAAATGTCACTGTCAAAATTAGAACTTTTCTCATCTGTTGCCACCATATTAGTTTATTTTTATATTAGATTATTTTCCGTACTTATCCTCTCAGTGCTATTGTATACAGTGATGTTATATTTTGCATTGGTAGTACAAGGTGTACAACAAGTGTTGTATCGAAAATTGTGGTACTAAACGGAAGGACATGTGGGTTCTGAGCATTACCTAATAGTGAATATTTGCGCAGCTTAAGCGCGCAAGCTCTTCAAAAACTATGTGTGTGCCAGAAACACTTTGAAAAAAGGTTCATCAGTGAGAAGCATCGGCTAGTTGGTTCTTATCCATCATTGTTCTCGGCCGGTGAAATTGCTTCTGGAATACCCATAAAAGTTGAGCAAGGTTAGTACGTATTAAATAAATATCTGCTGATCATGTAAAATAAGTAAATTCCATAATAACCCACTCAACCTGAGACGACCCACTTACCCAAGTTATAGCGCATAAGCGCATATTGGTAAACATAATATAGAAAACTCATGTACCTATGCATTTCTTTTTTCAGAAGTATATCAGAATCATGATCACAATATTATTCTCGGAAAAGGAAACATGATGACCACACTATCATGCCCGTCTCCCTGGTAAGACTGTTATTTTCATAAACTATTTAAAGTTTAAAATAAATTCCTGTGAACATATTGATTATTACAATGAAACTAAAGTATTTTTTTTACCAAACCATTAAAAAAATAAAATGAACTTTATTTCAGATAACTCACTTCCAGTGCCCTTGTCATCAGAAAATACAACTATTAATGTTGAATTGCAGTCAATTTTCAATACAGAAAACAATGGGAATGTAACAGGTATGTACTTACGGTACTTATGGTCCTTAGTTTCAATTCCCTATCGATATTTGTGCATAGTTCTAATTGATGTAATATACCGTATGTCTACAACATATATGCAATCCTTGAAACCACATACTAGTTATGGTATTTGATAACGCTATACAAAAAAGTAACGAAATCGGTCCAGTAGTTTTGTCAAAAAGTCGAGTTTTACTTTAAAGCAAATTTGAACACTCTGTAGAATTGCAACAGTAGGTTAATAGTACAATGAACTTGAATCCTTGAACATTGAAAAGCGACGTTGCCACGCTGTGCAATCATTCACCTACGCAGTTGTACTCATTTTACCTATTTACCTAAAATGCGAACTCGGTACACCTAAACGACAGGCGGGACTTTAATGTGTTTGTATTGCATTTTAATTGAAAACAGAACAAAGCTGTTGTGGCATAGTTGAAGATCGTGGGTGAGACCAGGCAAGCACTTTTCATTGTGTAATTTATTTATCATCACTGCTCTCAAAACGGTGAATGAAAGAAAACTTCAAGTTTAAAGATGTCCTAGAAAAAAAAAAATCGAAGACATGTGATTTCTACCAACCCGTATGCCCGCGTAGTGGATTGCAACCCACTCCATCTCACAGAGAAGAGGCTTTTGTCCCTAACCAGAGGAAACATTGTAGGACCGACTATTAAAAATCTTAATGTTGTTTGTTTTTCGTTACATTCGTACGTGAAATTTCTCCTCGTGAAATGTTCTTGACCTGTCACGGCCGAAATTTTATTTTGTTATTTTTACTCAAATTCATTTTCACTGAGACATTCCAACAATACCTGCAAGTGTACACGGATGATCACGGCGGCGCGGTTCGTTTGTCGGCTTAGTACAAAAAGACGCGGCACGCGTGTGTCGGCTTTTTCAAAGGCCTTCGGCTTTTGGCGAGGAGGGGCGCGGGGAGCGGGTTGCGCGCGCGCTCGACGCGTAGGGTTGGACACAGTTATCGACAATATTATCAGCTTTCTCTCATTGTCTTTTGAAGAGAATAATGATCGGTTAGCAAAAAAGATGTTCTATTTTTAATGGACATGGTTAGTCTAAAATTATTATAGCACCACTATGTACCTACCTACCTATTCTGATTAAAAACTATAATTGAGTGGATTTAGAGATAAAAAATAATGTAATAATGTTTACATTTTAGGAAGAAACATCCTATTAAAAAAACGTACTCACCCGTTTTCTACATTACTCACTATCTAGGTAGTACCTACGGTAGTTTCGTAAGTCGAAACGTACAAAAATTAAAATTTATTTTAAAAGTCCAATAAATTTAACTATCACTTCACTGTTAAATACGGTTATTAAAAATAGTACTAGTATTGTAATGCCTTGATTGCGTATTAAGTCTTTATTAGATAAGTAATTGTAGAAAAGTATCGATAAAAGATAATTATTACATTGTTTACCCTATTTACCTATGACTTTTATTTTTTGCCAGTACGGATGTAAGTTTTGTCAGTTCACCGCGAGTCTTCCGGGATAGCGTGTGTGCATTTCGCAAAGATTTGATAGGTACTTGTACACGCATTGTTTTACGTGATTTTTGTTATTCACTTGTATGTATTAGTAATTATTTTCTTACAGTGAAATAGACACTGAGTACTGTACAGTACTGGACTTTTGTGGGTACCTAGGTACTTATTTTTTACGGTGAAATAAACACTCGAATCCTGGTCGAAATTTGTTGGGCAAGGTTCGGGACAACATTGTTCGGCGATGTCACTTGTGCATTCAAAAACGTGGTGGACATTTGAGAAAATTTAAGTTTTAATCCATCTTGTGCTATGACAGAATTTATTTAGATTAGTTCAGTAATCAACTTATCACGAAGTAAAAAAGAACGGGTGAAAAAGAATCATAGTGAATTTCATCGCAATTGCCAAAGATAAATCAAAACGCCGCCGCGCGAGCATTGTTGCCGCACTTCTCGAGGTCAGTCGAGGTCAAGGTACGTTTTCTAAATAGGGTGATTTACTTTTACTAAATTTATTTTCATATTTATTTTGTTTGAAAACTTAATTTTTTTCATTTACGTTTTTTTTAATTTATAACAATTTATTTATACTTCTGTGGACAAGTGTTACTTGTGGTTTCAATTATTGCATATATGTCGTAGACATACTGTATTTACAGATCAGTCATTAACAATGCCTTCAACATCGTAGATAGCGAGGTATAATGATGATGTTATATCAAGTGTTTCTGGTACAACAAACAAAGACAATGAATTGGGTATTATTGGTATGTATCAAATTCAAATATTTTTATTCCTTTTATGCATCCTGTCTGAATCAGTACAAGTTACCCATGTTAATATACTTTAAAAATTAGTATGTCAAAAAATCTTGCTTGCTTGATGTTTAAAATGTTTATTTAGGAGTTTACTTTCATAATAATAATTAAATTGATGAAAAATTAACTAACTATGACCAACAGTGCCTAAAATACATACTTTGGTTGGCATTCCATTTAATATTTGTTTATAACCTAATCTTCTAATTTAAAAAACTATCGTGTCAGTGTTTGTTATCGAACTCCTCCAAAACGCCTTGACTAATGTATATATTTTTTTTGTGTATATTTAGTAGGTCAGAGAATAGGTTGTTGGCTATTTTGTTTTATTTATTTGGCAAAACAACGTTTGCCAAGACAGCTAGTAATAATAATAAAATCAAGCCATTTTGATTATTTCTTTATACCAGTCGATTAATCTCAACATCAAAAATTTAAAATTTCTTATATATTTTTCTGATCAATTCAATTTCTCAAATCAATTTTGTTTATTAATTTACTATATACCAATTTTAATTTAAGTGTCAATTGTTCCAGCTCAATATGCTGATGGGAGAAGAGTTAGGTCCACCCTCGAAAACACTGCTGAAACAAGATCATTTTTTGACGACCTGTTCGACTCAGTGAATGGTGCGAGTTTATAAAGTAAGACGGCAAGAGGGAAACCCTTACGCGCAGCTTGTACAACAGGGTCACCGCACCAAAGATTTTGGCAAGAATCCATTAAAAAATTAAAAGAAATACGTTTTGTGGACGTCAAAGGTAGGGAGACAACTGTGCCTTCATTAAAAAATTGGATTGTAATTCTATAAAGTTATGGCTGTGGCAATTCCTCCAAAAGAAAAATGTGAAATTAATGCGCCCGTACTATTTCACCTCTGATCCAATGGAAAACTTTTTTGGACAAGTGCGGGCGTATAATTGCAGAAATAATAACCTGAATTGCCACACCTTTGTCAACACCTTCATATCTAATAACGAGATTTATAAAATTTCACTCAGATACTTTTAATTGTGAAGATGATCCCGCAAACCAGCTAGTTATAGACTGAAACAGCTATTTGTACCTTCCAAAAAATCTGAGTGAAATTAATGTAGAACCCCATACGTCAGGAACGGTGCCGCGATCTGTTGCTCAAGAACGCCTCAATGTTCATGCAAGAGCATACACAGCAGGGTGGTCACAAGGAATTTCTTTTCAAAAATAAAATGTGGCGATTGCGTTGCCGATCTAACTACGCGCGAGGTCAGTGCTGTACATAATTGGGTGCAAAAAAAGAGTCTAAAACCAACAAAAAAATTAAATTGACTACCCTTCTGAAAATGCAGTGAGAGCGTTCGGAGTAGTCAGAGGAAGCAAATGAGTACTTAGAGCATTGTCCAGCAAAAAATAATATTTCAAAAAGAATTAAAAGCAAAATTATGTCTAAGTAGGTACTCATTCGACTTCCTTTTTTGTGAAACGCATAAAAAAGAAATAGAAAATTCATTAAGCATGGGGTAAATTTAGTAATTTTTAACTGGTTTTGTACGATACATAAAACTATGAAAGACACAGATGTATCCCGACTAATCGGTAAATCTCTTCCGAGAATGCAATCTAAAGCATTCATTAAATTTAAAACTAAATTAAAAAAATAAAAATCTAAATAAGTATTTGTTGTGTTTTATTTACATATTTCTCAGTAGTTCCCACTAGTCAGTATGTAAGAGTTAGACAACTTAGATATTTCATGAACATGTTTTGCTGCTACCAGCAAAAAAAATTGAGGTCTGAAATATATCTACAAACAGTACAACGGGGTAATTGAGGCTTTATGTGTGGGCCTTTGCCAAAAACTCAACACGTAAATTAAAAAAAAAACAAACTGTCATGTTCGAATCTTCCAACTTTTGACAACCTCTACTTACCACTTTTTTTCTATGGGAGTGGGTCGTCTGATACGTAGTATCTCTATGTAGTCTGTGGGGACTTTCATTGGTAGTGGTAAAGGTATAACACGTGCTTTTGTCAGTGCTACGAATATTTTCGATTTTAGTGAACTTTTGTGTTGTGAAACTCGATCGAAAGTGTTCCTTGTGTTTGTGTTCTTGGTGTAAGGTTTGTTTTTCGTTGTAAGTGTCCTTTTTAACAATAATTATTCGAGATGAACTCAAAAAAGCCCCCTGATCCTGACCCCCCGGATGAATTATTTGATCTCTCCCCCGGACTAACAATTACCCTCCCCCATGACATCGTAATAACCCCACAGGACCCGATTATGGATACGGATACCCCTAGTCGCAAGAGGGCCGCTAGTTCGCCCCCAGTTTCTTCCAATGTCAAACCCAAAATTGCGAAAAACGTATTAGGCAGGCTTTCTTACACAGCTAGAGACAATCCACCATATATTGTGAATGTTTCGCTCAAAGACGAACAAACCTCAGGCACTGTGCTACAACCTATCAAGTTTGGTATGTTTTTGACGATAAATAACGTGAATAACGTACGTCTCGATGGGATCAAACGTATAGGCAGAAATCGTGTGTCAGTTGAGTTCAAGTCGCACCAGGATGCAAACAGTTTTCTCAACAATAAAATTATTTCCCAACACAATTACATGGCTGCCATTCCACAATACAACATAACAAGAATGGGAATTGTTAGGGATATACCAGTTGAGTGGTCAGAAGAGGAAATCATTAAAAATATCCAGGTTCCAGAGGGATGTGGCTCGGTTATCAAAGCCAGAAGGATGAACCGGAAGGTGTCCTCTTCTGGTGTGACTGAGTGGAAGCCCACACAGACTGTTGTATTAACTTTTGACGGACAAATACTACCTAAGCGTGTGTACAGCTTCTATTCGGCTCTCCCAGTTGAGCGTTACACTTACCCAACGGTTCAGTGTTATCATTGTTGTCGCTATGGACATACCCGCACACTTTGCAGATCGAAACCTAGGTGTTTTAAGTGTGGTGAAGATCATCCAGGTGATGGATGTGAAGTCACCCGTGAATTGAGTTTCTGTGTTTCGTGTAATGGCAACCATTTCGCAAATGACAGTGCTTGTCCTGAATTGGGCCGACAGAAGAGCATAAAAGCTCTGATGGCGGATAAATCGATCTCGTATGCGGAGGCAAGTCGGGTCTTCCCACCTGTTTCCAGATCATATGCTGAAGTCTCCAAGTCTTTCCCACGGAACAAAGTAACTGCAAATAAATCGCAATCTCAGTCCTCAAGTCCCATCCCAGTAACCCAAAATTCATACCGTAAAACGGTATTTTTGAAACCCAAACCCCATATCTCCCTTTCACCCGGTTATGATAGACAAGCTCACCTGAACCTCACCCAAAATTACTCCTTTTCCCCATCACAAAACGGCTGTGCCCTTCCAATGGAAGCTCCAGAGCCAATGCATCACAGACAGAATACCTCAACAAATATTTTAAATTTAATTACTGACATGCTAATGTCTGCTCTTGCAAACCCATCCCAAGCTATACCTGACCACGTTGCATCAAAATTGACCACTATCCTAAACTATATCCACAACATTCCATCCCCTGACATTTCTCCAGTGGAACGTGAGGAGTATTACTCCCAGAAAGCCTGATCTTTCTTTTTTAATTAATAAGTTTAAACCATCAATCTGCGGCATTGCTGAGACATGGCTCTTGCCTGGAAGCAATTTCAGGTTGCCGTGCTTTACCAGTGTACGCCATGATAGATCTGATGGATACGGAGGATGTGCCTTGCTCATCAATAGCAAGGTATCATTCTCTCAGATTCCTCTAACCTTTGTTGGCGATGACATAAATGTTGTTGCTGTGAAGGCTGAGGGTATAAATATTTTTTCTTTTTATATTGCGCACCCACAACTAGAATATCTTTCAGTAATTAGGAATTTATTATGCAGTGTTAGCGGTCCAATGCTTGTCATGGGTGATTTTAATTGTCACCATTATCGTTGGGGATCAGATACTTGTGATAACTTTGGCATTGGCTTGCTGGATATATTGGATGAACTCAATCTTTCCCTAATCAACGATGGCAGTGCTACGCGTAGATCTGCACCTGGTCAGAATAATAGCTGCATTGATTTAACATTCTGCTCATCCAATATGGCTAGCCTTCTCATTTGGCGTCGCTTGGATATGACCTATGGAAGTGATCACTACCCCATCATAATTGAATTTCCTACCAAGAATATCCCTTTTAAAGTTTCCCCCCCTTTTTTAAAACACCAATTGAACTCTGCAGACTGGGATTTATATGCTAAAATTCTGGACCTAAGAATATCATCCCTTCCAGAAGTTAACAGGGATAACGCCCAGGATTGTTTCTTGTCCTTCTCCTCCACCATTGCCTCCACTGCTGATGATTGCTTCCCGTCCAAAAAACCCCATTCTGGTAAACTTCCTTCCCCGCCATGGTGGGATAGGGAATGCACTAACATGGTCAAGGCCAGGAATGAGGCTGAAAAGACAGTCAACGGCAATATGAACCTGGATAACCTTATTGCCTTCAAACAGATACTAGCTAAGTCCAGGAAATTCCTTAAAAGGAAAAAACGCGAAGGTTGGTCAAAATATTGTAGTTCGCTGAGTCCGTCCACCCCGGTTTCCGTGGTTTGGCGAAAGGTGAGACGTTTTAGGAGCAGTTTAGCACCTGCCTCCTCCTCTAACAACCTCACGGAAGAACTGGGACACCAGTTTTTCTCAAAAATCGCTCCAGCTTATGTTCCAAGTGTTGAGGAAACCAGTGTTGACATTTATGATGCAAACAACATTGACGAACCAATGAACATGTCTTTTAGCTTGGAGGAGCTAAAAACTGTGCTATCCCACGTCAAGGACTCCGCGCCGGGAGTGGATGGATTCCCGTACTCCTTTATTTCTAAAGCTGGTCCAAAAACTCACAAATATTACCTGGACCTGGCTAATTTCTGTTTTATTTCTGGCTACATTCCCACAGAGTGGAAGGTTCAAGTTGTCATTCCGATCCTAAAACCAGGCAAAGATCCTAGTGATCATTGCTCATACAGACCTATTGCCTTATCGTCCATACTCATCAAACTTTTGGAACACTTAATTAAAAATCGATTAGTGTGGTTGGTGGAAAACAGGAAACTGCTCCCAACGACTCAATTCGGCTTTAGGAAAGGTCTGGGCACAGCTGATAGTGTGGGTATCCTCACGTCAGAGGTCCGGCTGGCCCTTAGTAGGAATGAGTCTGTGGTTGCTGTCTTTCTGGATATATCAGCTGCCTATGATTCGGTTCTCCTCCCTAATCTCAGGCAAAAGCTGCATGAGCTGAGAGTCCCGGCTAGGATTTGTCGTATTATTGGTAGCATTTTTACCAATCGCACAATTCAATTGAGAATACCAGGGGGTGACTCTGAACAAAGATCGGCCTGGAGAGGATTACCCCAAGGATCAGTTCTCAGTCCCCCATTATATAACATTTATACAGCCAACTTGCCCTCTTCCCTTAATTTTGACTGTAAAATCCTTCAGTATGCTGACGATATTGCACTAATGGTATGTGGCAGTTCCATTCAGGATGCCGCTCTTTCGATGAATGTCTCTCTGGCCTCATTAAACCAATGGCTGCTTGACAATGGTTTGTCCTTAAGTGCTCCAAAGAGTAAAGCTGTCATTTTTACACGCAAGCGTTCTGTGCCTCCAATAGATATTAACATTAATGGTCAAAGCATTCCAGTCGAAGATAAGGCCAGGTTTCTGGGAGTAACTCTAGACTCAAGACTGTCTGGGGTCGATCACATCAACAACATGGTCAAAAAATGTGAACGTTCTGTGTCGGTCCTTAAGGCTTTGGCTGGGGTATGGTGGGGAGCTCACCCCTACACCCTTAAACTGGTCTATAATGCGCTGACCAGAAGTGCTATGGATTACTGCAGCTACCTTCTTGAGCCCTGTAACAAAGAAGCGCTTAAACAATTAGATAGCATACAGTCCAAATGCCTAAGAATTGTCGTTGGGGCTATGAAATCATCTCCCATAAATGCGCTGCAAGTGGAATGTGCAGACCCACCCCTACACCTTAGGAGACAGTATTTGGCAGATCGCTTCCTAACTAAGGTATTTTCCCTCTCATCCCATCCCTTGATCCCAATTTTAGAACTAATTGACCTTTCCCTTAATAATTCTTCCTATTGGAACCATAAAGTGGTTCCCCTATTGTTAAATAGGTACAGAGAGCTTAAACAACTCTCCGCGCCTATTTGCCAATACCCTACTCTTCCGGTCTTCTCCGCCGCATACGAGGCGATTCATTTCGAACCAAAAGTCGTTTTGGGATTAGGTTTATATAGGAATTCTCAAGACGCTAGACATGACTTTGAGTCAGCTGTCAAACGTTATTGGGAAGGATGGAATTTCTTTTTCACGGATGCCTCAAAATTCTCTGAAACCGAATGTACTGGTGTGGCAGTTTATTTTCAAAATTCCAAAATAGCTTTACTTTTTCAATGCCCACCAGAAGCATCAGTCTTTACAGGAGAGTGTATTGGTATATTAGAAGCCATACACTATATTAAATCTCATCAGATAACAAGGTCAGTAATTTTCTCAGATTCCCGTAGTAGCATTCAGGCCCTTAAACAAAATCAACTTCACAGTAAAATTAATAGTCAAATCATTATAGATATAAAGAACTTGTTATTTGATTGCTCCCAAAACGGCTTGGACATCGAGATAACCTGGATCCCCGGTCACTCGGGTATTGTTGGCAATGAGTGCGCTGATTCGTTAGCAAAGTATGCCACATCGAATCCGGTTGATCAAAAGCACTACGTAGCGCATAACTACGATTTGCGGAATGGTGCCAAACCCAAGTTATTTAACTCGTGGACTGAAACATGGAAGACGACTTCTAAAACCAAGGGCCTCTACTACGCTGCCATACAGCCTGAAATCCAGCGTAGGCCTTGGTTTTTTAAATATCCTAAATTGTCGAAGAGAACTGTTTCGTCCCTCTGTAGACTCCGACTTGGACATTGTTGTAGCCCTGTGTTCCTGAACAAAATCCACGTCCGGGATAATTCCCTGTGCGAGTGCGGCCTTGCGGATGGTACTTTAGACCATATTTTCTTCTGTTGCTCCCTAAATAATAAATCCTTTGACCTATATAATAAAATTTCCAAACTTAACATTCCCCTCCCAACCAACTTTCATACCCTCCTTTCCCACTTCTCCCCTAAACTAATCAACATTTTGGCCACATTCATTAACGAGAATGACTTAAAATTTTAATTAGTGCGTAACGTGTGTGTAAATAGTCTGTAAATAGTATAAACTAGTAGTGTTGTAGTGTGCTTGTAAATTAGATTATATGTTTTACTAACCCATGTGTTCGTTTCAGCTACACTAACACCTACCACGAAGTAAAACGGAAAGTTTGACGGACTGCCTCTCTGTGCTACCGTCACCACGTGACACTGGCAGAATAGTCGGAACCGGCTCAGTTGCCATAAATATAAAAAAAAAAAAAAACTCACTGACGTCAGTGGTTTAACTAGAATCATAATCTAAAGCGTCCTCCACACTATTCCGAAGTTGCACGAGGCGAAGTGCTCTCCGAAGTTGACCGAAGTCCGAAGTAGGTGTCCACACACTCGAGCAACTTCGCGAGGAGCTCAGTCCCCCGTTCACCCCGATCCCCTCACGATAGGCATCATGGATAACGTTCATGTGGCAACTGCCGTTGCAATATGTACTCTCGCGTAATAAAAATACGTGCGTATTTACTATGGCTGACGCGAACCGAAGTGAGTCGAGTAGTGTGGACGGACGCTTCGTATTCGAACTTCGAGTCGAGTCGTTTGACACGGGCGCAAAAACCGACAACAACTGGAAGTCGCCCGAGGTGAAGCGAAGTTGCACGAGGCGAAGCGAAGTGCCCCTCCACACTATCGTATTCGCTCAACTTCGATCAACTTCGGGAATAGTGTGGGGGCTACTTAAAGTCCGTGTGTCCTAACTCTATGTACAGTCGCCAGCATATCAAGGGCACCTGAAACTGCCAGATTTTACCAGTCAACCTTGAATCTGACTTCGTTTAGGATAAAGTTGAAAATCCATTGAAGAAATTTGACAGATTGTTGCAGCTCGATGTGCTGCCAAAGAGTAAAAAAAATAATATGGGAGGTGCTGGCGCTGGCGTCTGTACTCTACTATAAATCAGTATATCAGTCTATGTTGGGATTGAATGAAAATGGAATGAAACAGTGATGAAATCACAGAGTACATTTTGAATGAAATATTAGTGCAACGAAAACGTCAAACCGAGGTCAAAGCAATAATAGAGATAACGAACGCTGCAAAGAGCTAAATGCTACTCTATCGTTACGTCATAAGAGTTTTTTTTCTGGCGAACACAACTCTAACTAATGCGCCAATAGGTATTCTTTTCCTCTGTTTGGCGCACAGACCATACGTAGTATCTCTATGTAGTCTGTGCACAGACCACATAGAGGCTGTTTGGCGTCGCCCAATTCCTAAGCGCCCGCGTCTGTGTTCTATTTTTTGTTCAATACCTAACCCGTAATACAGTGTGAATGATACATTATTGTTTTGCAATTTAAAGTGACTTTACGGTTGTTTTTGCGTGCAACTTAGTACATGTTTATTTTTAATCAAACAGTTTAGTTTGATATTTTTTGGGTGATAATTTGTTTATGCAAATTAAAGATAATGGCTGGCGCCTTCAACAATGGTATCATACATTTGGATACGAGTCCAGTATTCGTGTTTTATGCTGGACAGCTTGTGTCAGGCTCAATACAATTTGAGCTTGATCAACCATTAACTTTTTCTGGTGAGTAGGTACTGAGTGATGATGACTGATATGTAGAAATACGGTTACGTGCTGCTACATTCCTGACTTTTGAGATAAATATCATTAATTTAAGTAGTGACTCTATCATTCTAAGCAGCTTAATTTAGTCAGAAAATATTATTATTTTATTGTGCTGTGTAGGCACATGTTTAAAAAGCAATAAGATGTAAACAAGTAAAACAAAATAGATGTTATCTCATCAGATGATTTCTTATCTTTTATCATATTTTGTATGAACTCAAGTACTATTAAAAAAATGCATAAGTTTTATATATCATTGCATAAATTGATATTTCTGCACTATTCTATACAGTAGAAAGATGTTTTTGTTATTAAAAATTTAAAAGTTAAAAATTCTTTCACCATTAGAATCTTACATTATCCCTGATGAACACAGGCTATAGAATATTTTGTTGCAGTTTGAGTGAAGTGGTTTGTTTAGATAAGTAATTTACACATTACCCTATTAAGAGGGTAGAGGCGAGATGAAGTTTGTGTATTACTAATTAAACCCACGTGAACGAAGTTTGCAGGCATGTGCTTGTTATATAAATAAGAAAAAATATTGGTCAACAGCTCATAATGACCTATCTAAAGTGATCTCAACAATGACAATTGTAGGCAATTACAAAGGCCTGTTCTTCCTTAATATTCAGTACAACATTTTTTTACAAAGGAATTAATGGTCAAGGAAAATAAAAATTGATGTAATCACATCATTAGAAAATATTTAATTGGATTTCCTGTATAGCACTAGTGTAGGAAATACAATGATTTTGTACATCAATAAAAAATCCTAGCTTTTCCTCATGAATGTTGACTATTTTTACACTTAAACCTACATCCTAAAATGCAAATTCAGATTTTTGTATGTCAATCATACCTATCTCGGCTGAACCCATTTTGATTTGGAACATATATTTAGGCTTAGATTAGGGAGTAGGATACTATAAAATCAACAAATTAGTAAGTTTAAAAATTTCTACACACCTACTGTTTTTTGTTATTTTTCAGTAATCTACATTCAATTCCTTGGAGAAGCCAATGTGTCTTGGACAGAAACTGAAGTAGAGACTGTTGGTGGTGTTAAAAACCACAAAATAGTCAAGTATGAGGGCCATGAGGAATACTTCAATTACACTTACAATATTGCTGGAGGTGGATCAGGTATAACATTTTAATTCTCAATTTCTCACACTTTATACCTTTGCAACTTAGATACAACATAGTTCTGACAGTTAAACCATAATAACTAATGCAGAGACCTAGGATTCGATTGGGTTGGCACTGGATGTATGCATGCATGCATGTCAGTCAAGCTGGTGTCAGCAACTTCACATCCAATGTGCAAATTTTGTGTATGGGTGGGACAAATATGACTTGGCTTTTTGTACTGTCCCTTCTTTCGCATACTAATATTAGGCCAAAAAGAATATCCGCAATTCTACCATACTTTAAGTGCGCATATCTGCACTCCGTGTAGGTTTACAGGGGAAGGTTGATAAGTTAATATTTTTCTTGTCTAAATTGGTTTACACCTCATTTTTACATGGAGAGTAGATTGAAGTCTTTACTATATGTACCTATTGTTTGGCTAAATTATTCGTGGAATTATCCAATGTTAGTTCCGCGGATTAGCACTATCTCCAACAATATGTTATATTTCACCATTCATTCCAGGTACCTCTCAACTTCCAACCGGAAGGCAGGCTATTCCTTTTAAATTTCAAATCCCGTTCACTGCTCCATCATCTTTCAAAGGGGAGCAGGGTCAGATATCGTACTCCATGACTGCTCATCTGGTGATTCCGGAACAAGTACACGCACACGAAGTGATTGCCAGGGACTTCCAAGTTATAGCACCGTTTGATTTGAATTTGGGGAGTGACAGGATTAAAGTAAGTAACCGACCTATTCTTGATGTCATGAGCAACTTTTTTTTTACTATTGATAGGCATATGTTTGATCGCTATCTCATCTGATGTTAAGCGATGATGCGGTCTAAGATGGAACATGCTTGCCTAGAAGTAACCTGTTCACTCTTGACTTAAAGACTCCCAGGTTGTAGCTATCAGGAAACACAGACTCAGGCAGGGAATTCCACTCCTTAGCTGTACGCTCAATGAATGTATTCCCAAAACGTTTTGTGCGTATCGGTGGGATGTCCACCATGTACCGGTGGCACATCGCCGTACGTCTTGTGGTCCGATGGGGGAACGGGCTTGGCAGAATTAAATTATGCTATTCCGAATTCCGTCGCACACTCCCCAAAATGTAACCAATAGAAAACAGATTTTTGTGTGCCCTTATACTATTTTTACTAATAGTCTGATGACTGATGATTAATAAAACCAAGTCAGCCGTATGTTCGACTATTAAGTTCATCATCAGGGTATTCTGTCATATTTGGGACTTACTTTTGCTTTCTTTATTATCTTGCGATTGTCTCCTTCTAAAGCCAGCAGGGGGTTTAAAAAGTCCTCTTCAAAAGAATCATTTCGGGGGCCGAGTCACCCGCGTCCGTAGGAGAATACCCTTCAGCGAATCCCTACACGTGGTTCCCGGGTGGTGCTAAACAGGTGACACTAACCGCCTCCGTGGTCTAGTGGTTATACCACCTGATTGCCTGTTTTTGTTTTCTTTTAATCTTGTGTTTTAGTTGGTAATTTATATTGTTATTGTGTGTCGCTTCTGGCGGAATGAATACATTTTCTTTCTTTTCTTTTTTTTCTTTGATTCAGACCCAGAGGTCCCAGGTTCGATTCCCAGCGGGGGCAAATTTTTTGCTCGGTTTGGTTGGTGGTAGGACTTGTTCTAAGTCCGCCTGGCAAGCTACCACCATCATGTCTAAGTCTGTCGCCATAACAACAATGTTAACAGCATTGTTGTGTTCCGGCAGTTAGAGGTATGATAGCCAGTTCCTCTGTGTAAGAGGATTCCGAGTGAAACTCGCTTCCATCTTCGGCCTAATTATCACTTACCATTTTCCCCGTTTCGCATATTCGCATAAAAAAAAAAAAGAAAAATATTGTTAGAATTAAAAAAAAAAACACAATAATCTGTCACATTTCATTTTCATCTTTATCGCTAGCACATTAGGTTCAACGTTGATTGGGAAAATTGGTCAGTGATGGGTAGCATGATGACGTGCTTTCTGATTTTGCTAAAGTGGCCTTTTTAGAACTGCTGATGAACCCCCTCCAGCGAGGGCTGGCTCTCTTCTTCAGGGCAAAAAGATGATGATGGGATATCTAGGTACTACAAAACATAAATAGTCAATTGGGAAGCCCTACCATTTTGTAACATCATTTTCTTTCACAACCAGGAACCGATAGACCTGGAATTCGAAGAGGTGCATGGATGCTGCTTCGGTTCCAACCCCATCACGATCCGCGTGCGCCTGCCGGTGTCGGGTTACTGCCCCGGCCAGGTCATACCGGTGTCCATTGAGGTCGACAATGACAGCAGTGTCGAAATCACCAAGATGATCTTCGAAATCTGTTCGGTAAGTTTTTTTTTTTTTCACTATTAATAGACTAGGTACGCGTTTGAGCACTATCTCACCTGATGGTAAGCGATGATGTGGTCGAAGATGGAGCACGCTTGCCTAGAAGTAACCTATTCAAGACGTAAAATTCAGACTCATTTCTAAGAATTTCCTGATAGAAAATCCCGATTAACCATCTGAACCCCCGTCCCTAGCTGTGCTCAGTATTCTTGTTTCTAAAGGAAGAAGAAAGAAAAACTGTTTACTCACGTAAGACTGTAATAAATCTTGATTAGATTATATTTTCTCGATATATTATAAAAAAAAAACTTTTGTACCTAATAAATCCAATCCTTTTTTTTCTAAATAAGACGTCTTATTTAAAAAAAAAAGTTTACTATTGCTCGCAATATTTTACAATCTTACGGCGTTAGCAACTTTCCGGTGACTCTGTCTGGCAGACTCCGTAAAAATGTGATAGATCTTGATTAGATTATAATTCCTCATTTATTTCATCCAAATTCAATAGTTTCCAAATCCAATACGTCCGACCGTGTCTCATTTAGGAAAAATAGTTTACAATTTGGAATACACCAGTATTCGAAATTTCGGCTGAATCCGGTTTGACTGGACACCAAAGTAGTTGGGAAAAGGCTAGGCAGATGGTGAGTTTACAATTTCAATCGATATTTTACAATATTACGGCGTTTGCCATTTTCCGGAGACATACATATATCCTACACGGGAACATGTGTCACTACCGCGTGTAACGACCAACGCTCAGCATTATGCCGAGGCCCATGCACGAAATCGAATCCACGGCGCTGGTTTCCAGCGTAAACCGATGTGTCTCACAGCAATAAATAAAACATCAACTTACTCCTTGCTCCGAGGCACAGAAAAAATTCTGCGGGGCTAGAAAGGCCACATAGCAGAATCAGATAGCACATCACGCTACACTGTAAAATTTTCTCAATCAACCTTGAACCTAATGCGGTAGCGATAAAGATGAAAATGAAATTTGACATATTTTGTGTGGTTAATATTATGATTCTAATATGATTCTGCTAAAGTGGCCTTTTTAGACTCCCTGATCATTAATTAAAATAAAATATAGAATACCTAATAAATAACATGTTTCCTTATGAGTGATGACTTTAAAATTAAATCTGTGGTTTTGTGTGACCGTTAGAGGAAACCGCAGGCGACAATACCCGTAATTGGCGTATAATAAACTAGTTTTGCTCATTTTTCCTCTCGTTAAGGTTTTGACGGCACGGTTGGCGCAGTGGTTCAGCGATTGACTGCTGCGCTGCGTGTCACGGGTTCGATTCTCGCACGGAATAAATATTTGTATGGCCTACAGATAGTTGTTCCGGGTCTGGCTGTTTGTGTATGTGACTTTGTATGTTTGTAAACGCACCCGCGATACAGGAGAAAGAGTGTGGGACAACATTTTTATTCAAAGTGACTTCTAACAAAAGTACCTACAGTGCGGAATTTTTAACGTTTTAGCTTGTGTGAAGCTAAAACGTTTCGTGAGGCTTTCGCGACGACGGAATCAATCAACATGCTTATCAAAAATAAGCTTGGAATCGTGATGAACCCCCCATTTTGAAAACAACAAGTTCTATCCAAATGCAATAGTTTCCAATGATTCTGTGTTATGAAACAAATAGTCCACAATTTTACGCGGTATTTAATAAACTTATTTAAAATAAATAAACTTTATTCAAAATGTTACAACAGAATAATACATCTATACTAATACTAATATTATAAAGAGGTAACATTTTTTTGTACCTAAGTTTGTATGTAAGGGGTAATCTCAGGAACTACTGGTCCGATTTGAAAAATTCTTTCAGTATTAGATAGCCCATGTATCGAGGAAAGAGGTTGGCTACATATCATCACGCTAAGACTAAGGGCGGGTTGTTTCAACTACACTTAACGCACGCGTAAACGTTAAAAATGGTGCTAACTATCGTCAAATCTAAAAATTGGGTTGTTTCACAAAATGTCAGCGTTAACGCACGTAAAATATAACGTTTACGTTAACAGATGGTCTGAGCACTCGTTAACGTAACTTTAGTTGCGTCGAATAGAACAATATTGTGAAAATTCTTTTTAATTCCTCAATACCAGTTCTTCTGATGTCACAAATAAGTGGTGGAATGCAAAAAAAAGCTATTTAGGTAGGACCCGTGTCAATAACTTAGCTATTGGGATGAGCAGGAATTTATACCAGAATGTTTTGAAACAACGCTTCTAATTTAACGAACGTCAAACATCGTCCGTAATCGTAACTTTTTGACGTACGTATGTTACGTTAACCAACTGTTTGATACAACCCGCCCTAAAAGGAAAATGTGACGCAGACGAAGTTGCGTGGGTCAGCTAGTTTTAAATAATAATACAGGTAGAACAAGGAGGGCCTGCACTAGGAGGGTCCTGTATCAGTAGCGGCACACATCCTGCTACCTAAAACTGTCAAAATTTCCCAATCAACTTTGATCTTAAATGCTTTAGCGATAAAGTTGAAAATTAAAGAAATTTCACAGTTCTAGCTTGATGTGCTGACGTAGGTACTAAGAATCATCTAAGATTTTTTAACAATACTTACTTAATATTAGAGTAGCATCTGAGTAGAAAATATTCCTTGCCAGAAAGAACTATACCGAAGCCAGCGCCCGGCGTCCGAGTACATACCACCAGAGAAGGTGTTGGTGACTCAGAAGAAGGGAGCAGTGATGGGCAAGAGCAAGCGCCGCTTTACTGTAGACCTGGCCGTGCCGGAGATCATAGCACCATATCTCGAGAACTGCAGCATCATTGATGTAGGGTATTTCTTCAGGGTAAGTTGGTTAATATATTGATTTTTTCTCCAATTTCTTTTCTATTTTGAAGCCACTTAATTATTATTATTTATTTATTTCAGACTAATAATGTCCATAATTGTTAGTAGTTAATGCTTTATTTACATTAGGTCTTTGGACCGATTCGGTTAACCCCGTATTCGGTCGCCGACTACTTTAAACAGGTTTTCGGTGACTGAACACGGCTGATTTGTTGAAACGAGCCACTGTTCGTCTGAATGTGATCGTCAAATCCGGTAAACCGACAATTTAGGTAAACGAATATGGTCGCCGTATTCGGTGACCTAATTAATGTTAACAGCCCAATTGACTTAATGTAAACGCGCCATAAGATGACAGGCTTAACAATGATTGAAAAATTCCTCTGAATTCTTAATATGCTATAACTACAGGTTGTTTAGATTCTAAACCTATTAAACCATTACCCTCCCCCAAACCCAATGCATAAAACGTGAAAAGAATCTGAACAGTGAAGACGTCGTCATTAAAGTTACAGAAGGTAAGCTATATTTCTTCTATTTCAGATAACAATTAAACTATCAGGCTGTAACGACGATTTGCAAGACGAG
This sequence comes from Ceramica pisi, assembly GCA_963859965.1. Classification (NCBI taxonomy): domain Eukaryota; kingdom Metazoa; phylum Arthropoda; class Insecta; order Lepidoptera; family Noctuidae; genus Ceramica; species Ceramica pisi. The sequence goes on along the minus strand of OY982544.1, from coordinate 2,308,138 downwards.
GCCGAAATGTGCCTAGGATTGGTTCCAGTTCGAGAGTTTGCAAACGGCGAGTACGTTCACCCTTTGGCCCACAGCCTGCCAACGGTGCCCATACCCGACCCTAATAGTACTACAGAGTTCTTGCTACCACCCCCCACAGCAGGCTTCAGGGGATCCCATACTAGCCTCCACAAAGTTCAGTACAATCCGGCTCAAGCCGGAGTAAACCAGAATAATCTGCCCCAAGTTCCATACTCGAACAATCCACCACCTTACCCCTATTCAAGTGGAAACGGTGGCTATCCAACAGAAACTCCTGTGTCAATCGAAATGAAGCCGAGACCGTATCAAGATTTTGATATCGGTTTCAAAGTGCCGGAGCCATTGCCAGCAGGTGGTGGGCCTGGTTATCCGACTGGCGGGCCGGGTTACCCAACAAGTGGACCGGGTTACCCGACGAGTGGACCGGGTTACCCAACGAGTGGACCGGGTTACCCAACGAGTGGACCGGGTTACCCAACGAGTGGACCGGGTTACCCAACAAGTGGACCGGGTTACCCTAAAAGTGGACCTGGATATCCCACTGGCGGGCCTGGTTACTCTTCCAACGCTTCAAATCCCCCACCACCGTATGCTAGTGTCCAACCTCCTTATCCTGCGGGCAATCCAGGAAGTAACAATGGTGGACAGCCATATGGCCAGGGCGGATTCACGCCTTCTGCTCCGCCTCCTAGCAGCTAAGCAGGATCTTGATACAGGTGTACGTCTGTTGTGACTTTGACAGCGTCCCTATTTCATTACAACAAGGGCGGTTTTCGTATTTCATATATTCTGAGACGTATTATCGTACGTTCAAACGGTCTGATGCACTAGCCGCTGATAAAATCCTAGTGCAAAACCAGAATTAACTTGATAACGCTTAACATATTTGAAATGTACCTACGTTATCTTAATACTGCGTTGTAAAGAGACAGAACAGGTGAAATATTTTTTTCTTGTTATTCCAATACATTGTGTACCTAGGTAAACGGCATTTTTTTTTTTAATTGTTCGGCTAAGCAAGTTTCGGCAACCGTCCTTTCGTACTTATTATTTGGCCGTTTTTGACTTATGCTTTCAGAATAATGATTAATAATCTTATAATAAAAAAAAGATATGAAAGCCATTAGAGGCAATGTCTACCGGATACAACTTTAACACAGCTATTATCGCACAAAAACTTTTATACTTATGTGTCTATTATTAAAATATTAGTAGAAAAGAACTATGGTATAGAGTTCGTAACTCTTGTAATTTTCTACTGTTATGCATTGAAAATGACGTTTTATAAATTTTATAAAAAAAATAGATATAAGAGCATAATATTGAATATTGTTATGACTTTCTGAAATTATACTACAATTATGTAAAATTATAAGATTAAACGAACTTACCTGAAGTGAAGTTCTATCTTAATTATACGAAGCTCTTTGTCCGAGACGGATTTTTACGTGTAGTACGATGATTTATTCAGCGCAAGTCACAATTTTAAAGCCTAAAAATAAAAGCAAAACTTTTTAGTGTGGCAACTCTGTTTACATGTCATTACGTTTAAAGTTAGGCTTTATGAACAATCCCTATACTGGGATTATACTTTGTAAGTATAAGTGGGAGGGTTTTAGGGACTGTCGCCGTCTCGGACAAAGAGCTTCGTATAATTAAGATAGAACTTCACTTCAGGTAAGTTCGTTTAATCTTATAATTATACTCACTCTTTGTCCGAGACGGATTTTTACGTGTAGATGTTTAAAGTAGGATTGTGAATAAACATCAATTTGTTGAGATAGACTTAAGAGAAAACATTTATTTACTTTTAACAATTATTTATCAAAACCTATCAACTTATTTTATAAAACATACCAAATAAACTTTAGATGTTTGTTATAGTATTGCATATTGCACTACCAAATTGGGTTGGATCCTGGTTTATGGGTCTATTGTAATGTCTGGCAAACATGGCAGAATTTTGTGACCAACCCGCAGCCTTCCTTATAACATCAATGTTAATCCCAGATCTGTTAGCTGCAGATGTTGATGCATGTCTGGTACTATGAGCAGAAAAGATGGTGATGTCTATTCCAGCTTCCTTCAATATAAGCTTGATCCAGCGACTTATAGTCTGAGTTGATGCATTCTTGTGTGGTTTCTTGAATGTGAGAATTAATTTGTCAATATTATTTCTTATAGAATCAGTTTTATCTAGATAAGATTTGATAGTGCTGACAGGGCAAATTTCCTTTTTGTCAGAGAATGTTTTCAAGTTGAACATTGGCTGTAGACCCCCTCTTCTAGAGGTTTTAATTATATCAGGTATGTATACTTCTAGACCTATATCTGTGAATTTCATATTAGAAATTTTTATCATTGACAAGGTCTGTACTCTATGGCCAGTTGTTAATGCAAGTATGGTGACTAATTTTTTGGTTAGTTGTTCCAATGATATATCTTCATTTGGATAATATCCAGCTAAGTGATTGAGTACCAATCCTGGATCCCATGTTGTGTTATATTTTGGCATTGGTGGTCTTGATCGGAAGATTCCCTTTGTAAACCTTTTGAGTCTATCGTCAGATCCAATCTTAGGTCCCATCAGTAGTGATAATGCTGACCGAGCAGTATTGATGGTACCATAAGATGCCCCATTGTCATAGCATTGTGATAAGAATTTTAATACATAAGGAATAGATGCTTGATATGTGTCTAAACTGTGCTGTCCACAAAACTTCCACCATAGTTTTAGGGATGAATCATATTGCTTCATCGTGTTAGATGAAAGCGAGTTCAACATTATAGTTAAGGCCGAGTTTGGTGTTCCTCGTCTTACGAACGCCTGGCTGACAGCAGCCCTGCAGCCAGGGTAAGCTGTTGATACAGCGGATGATTTTCTCTGAAAGGAGATGATAATAGGTTTTTGTTAGGTTCAAATATGATGAAGTCTGCAGTTGACAATGATTTAATTAGAGGGAACCAGGGTTGTGATGGCCAGTAAGGAAAAACCACAATTCCAGTAGCACTATCTCTTTGAATTTTATGTAAGCATTTTAACAATAGCGAAAATGGTGGGAATGCATAGAAGAATATGCTGTTCCAATTGAGAGTAAAAGCATCCACAGCAAATGCTTCTGGGTCACGTTTCCAAGAGACAAACTTATTACACTTTTTATTTGTTCTAGAGGCAAATAAATCTATTTCTGGTATACCAAAACATCTAGTTATTTCTATGTAGGCTCTTGAGGAAAGTTCCCATTCAATATTAATTTTTCTTGATTCTTTATCAGCTTCGAAATTATCTTTAGTATTTATATACGAAGCATAGATCCAAATGTTTCTATTTTCGCACCATTGCCAAATATCTCTTGTGATATCATTTAAGTGGGGAAACTGTATCCCCCCCATTTTATTTATGTATGCCACAGCAGTGGTGTTATCTATCCTCAATAAGACTTCACAGTTGGAAGTTTCTTTTGTGAAACACTTTAGACCTAAAAGGGCAGCCTTTAATTCCAAATAATTAATATGATGTTTTTGTTCTAAATGTGACCATGACCCAGAAGCTTTTTTGTGATTGCATACAGCTCCCCAGCCTGTGGTAGAGGCATCGCTGTGTATTTCTAAATGAAATTTATATTGTTTTATAGGATTACTTTTATGTATATTATTTCGCCACCATGTTAATTCCAATTTAATTTCGTGACAGATAGGCATGTGGGCTTCATAACTATCATTTGATTTTAGCAAGGCTAAATACTTCTTTCTTTCTAATATTTTAGTATATAGCCAAGCATAAGGTATAGCTGGACATATTGAATTCAATGTCCCTACCAAATGGCAAAATTTTCTTATTTTACAAGAACTATTATTATGTTGAAAAGATCTTATTTTTTCCAGTATTGTTATTTGTTTCTGATGTGGGACTGACAAGGAGAGATCTGATGAATTTAAAATAAAACCTAGATATTTACATATTTGGCTAGGTGTTTTAACACTTTTTTCAAAATTAATAACAAATCCCAAGCTTTGTAAGAGTTTGCATGCAACATCAATATTTACTTTGCACTTAATTTCTGATTCATTGAAATATAAACTGTCGTCTAAATAGCACGTTAATAAAATGTCTTGCTTTCTTAGGTGTGCACATACTGGTTTGAGAAGTTTTGTGAAAACAAAAGGAGCTGAACAGAGGCCATATGGTAGGGCATTAAATTCATATAATATATCATCATATTTGAATCTGAGGAATTTTCTGTAATTCTTAGCTATTGGTACAGAAAAGTAGGCTTCTTTTAAGTCAATTGAAGCCATAAAACAATTTTTGGACATTAACTTACAGGCTGTTCGGATATCCTCTAATTTGAAATGTTCTGTGGCAATGTACTGATTTAATTTCTTTAAATTTAGAATGAATCTATAAGACCCATTGGGTTTAGGCACTAAAAATATGGGGGAAGTAAATTGGTCTTCACAGTATGAGCATTCAGAAATTGCACCTAAATGTAAAAGCTTTTTAATCTCTGAATTTATAATTTGTTTTTCTTTATTTGGCCAGTGTTGTGGCTGTGTATTGTAGGGTGCTGGTACTTTGGTGAATGGAATTTCATACCCTTGTACCCATTTTAATACCACTGGGTCATCAGTGATTTCAAGCCACTTATTAAGGAAATGTTTGAGTCTACCTGCATGTACCTGTATATTTTCTATTTGTAGTGTCTGGATTTGGCTGGAGGGTGTCTCCGCTCTGGTTGGCGTCTGGCGTTCGAGATGCGAGGTTGTCTCCTGTACACCTGTTGTTGGTGATGTTGCCCACCGCGAACTTGTTGATGTTGTTGACGGTTCTGCGGTGGGCCCCTCCAGTTTAACTGTTTCTTGTTTGTGGATTTTGGTTTCCTTTTAAAATATTGGTCAATGACCGGCCTAGACAGGTCATTAGAGTTCCTGTAAGATTTTGCCTGGCAATAATCCTCTTATCTCTCTTGACCGAAGGTTCAGATAGTGTGGCCATTATTTCAGGGTTCATTATAGGGGCAACAGCATTTGGGAAATTCGAAGGAGTACAGTATTTCTTAATGATGCCGTCTTTGGCCTCCTTTCCCAATCCGGCGGACATTATTTTTGTCCAACGCAAGGCCAATTCTGGTCTTATAGGATCACCAAACTCCGTTTCTTCTTCCCCCTCCTTTCCAAGGGCCAGTAGAAATTCTTCTGGGAGTTGATTATTTTCTGGAAAAGATTTATTTGATTTAGAACCATGCGTTTCTTAATTGAAATGTCTATCCACTCTGTGATAGCGCTTAAGTTGGCATAACCAGTGCCTTGATTTAACTAGGAGCTTATCTATCCACGAGGTGATAGCACTAGCTCATATAGGTACATAGTGCCTGTCTATCCGCTAGGTGATAGCGCCAGCTCATATAGGTAAAAAATGCCCGTCTATCCGCTAAGTGATAGCGCTAGCTCATATAGGTGCCTGTCTTTCCGCTAGGTGATAGCGCCAGCTCATATAGGTACAAAGTGCCTGTCTATCCGCTAAGTGATAGCGCTAGCTCATATAGGTGCCTGTCTATCCGCTAGGTGATAGCGCCAGCTCATATAGGTACATGGTGTCTATCTATCCGAGATGATAGCGCTAGCTCTTTGTAATGTTTAAGCAGGTACATAGTGCCACAGTGGTAAAACTCTTTTGTAAATTTGGGACATGGAGCATGTCTATCCGCGAGGTGATAGCGCTAGCTGGTAGTTAATTAAAACTCACAATAAGTTAAATGATTGGTACCCCCAGCCAAAGCGTTTTAAGATTTTATAGTGGTTAGGTATTCTAAATACTACACACCTGTAGGAGTGTCTTCAATCGCCTCAGGTTCTTCGAGCTGCGTCGGCGAACAGAGCCGGGGCGGAGTTGTTGAATCTTCCTGAGAGCGTTGACTAGCTGGAGACAGTTTCCTTAGCTTTTTTTCTAATTTTCTTATCTTCTTTCGAAGATGTTCCTCTTCACTTGTTTTTCTTTTTCCCATCTTTACAGGTCTAATACAAGCACTAGGTACTAATTATCTAAGATGATTTCCAAATTTCACGTGAAAAATAAAAGTTCCCGAGTTCGAAAGACCGTATTGAAAAAACCGTTGCACGAAAAAAGAGTCGATCATAGGTGCCAACTTACAGGAAGCAACCGAAAAGAAAACGGAAGAAACAAAACGACGAACACTTTTGTCAATCTGTATAATTACCGGTATTCAGACCGGAAGTGGATCTGCACTAGCCAAGATACTTATTTTGTTCTAATTATTCTAGGTTATAAACTTCTTTTAGATCCATAAATAGATCTTAACATGAATTTATAAGGACTCACGGTTTTTTATAGCAATATAATTAGAATGTTTTCCAAAACATACCTGTAATTCGGAATCCAATTAGGATTCAATGAAATGTTTACAACAACAAACCTTGACCTTGACTAGGAAACTCTTCACATGTTATCTTTGTCCATGAATTTAACATTGTGAATGCTAAACACACTATTGGAATACTTTGTATACTGTTGAAAATGAATTTCAAGTCAAAAATTACGTCGATAATCGAGATTTTGGACATTATTCCACGATAAATATATGACCGCGCCGCGCACAAAAATCGTAAAGACATGTAAACAGAGTTGCCACACTAAAAAGTTTTGCTTTTATTTTTAGGCTTTAAAATTGTGACTTGCGCTGAATAAATCATCGTACTACACGTAAAAATCCGTCTCGGACAAAGAGTGAGTATAATTCTTATTAGAATGATAAAAGTTATCGGCCTTGTCTTTATAAAAATATACTTATTCTTATATCTAGCTTAAAATATAGTACATATTTATTTACTGTACTTATGTGGAAACAGTAGGTACTTATGAATAACTTCGGCCTTATAGGTCAAACGGTGCTTGTATAACTTTCTCGAGGTGCCTCTACTAGCAAATTATAATGATGCCTGCATTAGATATTTCTACACTGTAATGCCATATTTTCTATAAGCTTATATTATAAAGTATTTACTTACTATTTTTGTATTTGGTAAAAACATAAGTCGATCGAGGCAATCTTTCGAAGCTTTACAATACAAGTTGACTTCCCATTGCCAATCTTTCGAAGAGAGAAAGTACTCATTGAATATAACTATAACTAGAAACGTAGCAAAAATATCTGCTATTCGTCCAGTTATTTGATTATGAATGTACTGAACAGAGGTAATTTTTTCCATATTTGAGTGGTATTCCATAGCACAGCTGGATACCATAGTAAAAGTTGTACATATTTACGAGTACTTTCAACTCGTCAAAGATTTCCATTATCTTCATAAACACGGTGCCATTTTAGTCGTCTAACAAAGGTGAACCATTTTATGTACCTACTTGACGTAAACTACTACCTCTAGGCAATGACGTATTATATAAAGGCACGTCATAAACTTACATCGCGGCGCTTAAAAACGGCGAAAATACTAGATAGCTACTAATACGCTTTTTACAGAGTATACAGGTGAGTTTTTCGTTTCTGTGTAGTGTTTGATTACATCCGGCGCATAGGGAATCCATTTGTAATGTTAATTATTATAGCTGGATTGAAAAGCAATTTTGTGACTTTTTATCCCCTTTAGCGACGAATAGTGTAAATAAGGTATTCCGTAGATCGAAGAGCTTGTACTGGTTGAAGTTAGTTTCTCCTGTCGAACACAGATGGCGTAGTGTTCAACTGTAGGTCAGGTGAGTTTGCAATTTTTGAATAATTACATCGATAGATAAGTTATTTTCTCAATCTTTCCTACCTTTTTTTGAGGCCGAAGGTTTACAGGTTACTTGCTTTCCACTGCTGAGGCTTTGTTCTTGTTTGGAAATTCAAAACAGAAACTTCAAATTTGAAACGGGTGGACGTTAAAAACTTTGCACTTGTTTTTGTTAACTTTTCTTTGGAATTTCTTGAGTACTGCAACGTTCATCACTCTTTTTTGTCCAGAACTTTAACTTAATGCACTTTTTTTCACACTTTAAGCGTTTTAGCTATTTTTAAGTAATTAAGATACACGGAGCTAATGTTTAATCAAGCACAGTAGCGCCCTCTCTCTTTTTTTTTTTTTTTTTTTTTTTTTTTTCTTGTTAACTTAAATTTCAACGCCATTTCAACTGATCAATCGTCATCCAGTATATCTATGTCGTATGCGTCCTCGTCTAATATTTGTTCAAATGACTTCTCATCTTCTAATCTCTGGTGAAGTAACTCTTTCTCTTCGGCCAATTTCAGTCTTTTGTGAGCAATCCCACTCCCTCCTGCCACGGGTTCACACTGCGTTGCATCTGAGGTTGTCACGTTCAGTAAAGCACCCCTCCCAGCTATGCGTTCTATATACTCCCCAACGTGCCTTCCGAGGGTAGACATCATTTGATATTGAATTGAGGAATCCTTCATGATGGTGCATGCAGTCCCGCATATATATGTCCTAAACATTTCACCATTCTTTATTTTGTTGGCATTTCTCTCCAAATAATATATACTCCTCATCTCTAGGCTTTCGTCCACCAAGTCCATTATCCTATACCCAGACAACATCCCTGTGATGAGCTTCTCTTTCCTTCTTATTTCTCTGGAGTCGAAGGATATGCTCTCTCCAAATAGAACATAACATTTCCTTGTGGGATCATACCGAAATATCCCCTCTTTACAATTGAAATCAATGTTGATACCTCCGGTTATATATACGCTTAAGTCGGCAAAACTAGCTCCTAAAGGATCCCTATTACACCACATATAGTAGAAAGCAGCTGTTGGCGCATTCCAATAATCATCTATTAGCAATTTTGAGCAAAGGTATCTAGCTAATTGGGAAATAGACTTGATGTTAGGTCCCCCAAACTTATTAAGCTTGTCGTTTTTCCACTTAAAACTCCCTGTTACTATTTTATTCCTCACTTCAGCGTGGTTTTCTAGGTAATAATAGTACAGCGACTTTACTGTATCTATAAAACTGAAGTGATTTATCATACGGGGTGATCTACACTGTATCGCATCCCCAAAAGGTCTGAGTTGTTTCTCCCTCACTTCAAGCGTTATTGCCTGTGATCTCCCAGGTACAATGATACCATAGTTCCCATTCAAACTTATCGGGTATATCCCAGTGTCCATGTACTCTAGGTCATTATCAATGGTGAGGCAACCTAGAGATTCTTTGTTTTTCAGCTTTGGTATTTTAGCTAAGTCATTGGTTCTAAGTCCCAATATCTTTGAGGGATTATAACTAGCCTGTACTTTTATAGTAGTTCGTATGGAGTTGAGATCTTCACCCTTCGTCTCATCAAATTTCCACATTACATAGCCTGCTACATTCGCGACAAGCTCTCTGAAAGTCGCCATCTGTGTAAAGTTTGTGCTCACGTTCAAAAGAGATGTCCCTATATGAGTGAATGTGCCCCTCATTTCCCTATACTTGAAATGTACGGTAGATATTGAGTTATTAGTCTCGTAAGGCAATCTGCTTTTATTCAATATAGTCCTAGGTTCACTTTCTGAGGGCACCAAACTTATCAAAAAGTCATTGTCTTTTATCTCCAACTTCGACTGTATTTCGAATAGTGCTCTCCCCCACAGAATAGGTAAACTGCAGTCACCAGAGAATTCATTCAATAGTGAAACCACATTAGCGTTTTGTATGGTGGTTTCTTTCGCTATGTTTCTTGCTTCTTCTAGTGATAAGTTACTCATCTTGCATTCAAATGATAGACACTCCAAAAAATGTTTTAAGTCATCTTTGCATAAGTTCGGCCTATCTCCGCCCCCTGTTATTGCTCCTCTCAGAACAAAATTGTTGTGCATGATTGCATGTTTTAAATAAGCTAGGTTAGGAGGAAAATTGGGTAGGATAGGCAAATATCGTGGGTTTGGGTCCAGTGAGTTTACTAAGATTCGTGCCTGCCTCGCTAAGCTTATGTGTGGTTCCAATATACCTTGCAGTGCAACTTTTGCCTCATCAATGGAGTCCTTCCGTAATGTTGGATCTGGCATCACCTCCTCTGAGAAAAGAATCTCTTTTAATAGGGGAATACGCTGCGGCCTAGGGACAGTTACCAATGGTGTTTTTGTACCTGTATATTTTCTATTTGTAGTGTCTGGATTTGGCTGGAGGGTGTCTCCGCTCTGGTTGGCGTCTGGCGTTCGAGATGCGAGGTTGTCTCCTGTACACCTGTTGTTGGTGATGTTGCCCACCGCGAACTTGTTGATGTTGTTGACGGTTCTGCGGTGGGCCCCTCCAGTTTAACTGTTTCTTGTTTGTGGATTTTGGTTTCCTTTTAAAATATTGGTCAATGACCGGCCTAGACAGGTCATTAGAGTTCCTGTAAGATTTTGCCTGGCAATAATCCTCTTATCTCTCTTGACCGAAGGTTCAGATAGTGTGGCCATTATTTCAGGGTTCATTATAGGGGCAACAGCATTTGGGAAATTCGAAGGAGTACAGTATTTCTTAATGATGCCGTCTTTGGCCTCCTTTCCCAATCCGGCGGACATTATTTTTGTCCAACGCAAGGCCAATTCTGGTCTTATAGGATCACCAAACTCCGTTTCTTCTTCCCCCTCCTTTCCAAGGGCCAGTAGAAATTCTTCTGGGAGTTGATTATTTTCTGGAAAAGATTTATTTGATTTAGAACCATGCGTTTCTTAATTGAAATGTCTATCCACTCTGTGATAGCGCTTAAGTTGGCATAACCAGTGCCTTGATTTAACTAGGAGCTTATCTATCCACGAGGTGATAGCACTAGCTCATATAGGTACATAGTGCCTGTCTATCCGCTAGGTGATAGCGCCAGCTCGTATAGGTAAAAAATGCCCGTCTATCCGCTAAGTGATAGCGCTAGCTCATATAGGTGCCTGTCTTTCCGCTAGGTGATAGCGCCAGCTCATATAGGTACAAAGTGCCTGTCTATCCGCTAAGTGATAGCGCTAGCTCATATAGGTGCCTGTCTATCCGCTAGGTGATAGCGCCAGCTCATATAGGTACATGGTGTCTATCTATCCGAGATGATAGCGCTAGCTCTTTGTAATGTTTAAGCAGGTACATAGTGCCACAGTGGTAACTCTTTTGTAAATTTGGGACATGGAGCATGTCTATCCGCGAGGTGATAGCGCTAGCTGGTAGTTAATTAAAACTCACAATAAGTTAAATGATTGGTACCCCCAGCCAAAGCGTTTTAAGATTATATAGTGGTTAGGTATTCTAAATACTACACACCTGTAGGAGTGTCTTCAATCGCCTCAGGTTCTTCGAGCTGCGTCGGCGAACAGAGCCGGGGCGGAGTTGTTGAATCTTCCTGAGAGCGTTGACTAGCTGGAGACAGTTTCCTTAGCTTTTTTTCTAATTTTCTTATCTTCTTTCGAAGATGTTCCTCTTCACTTGTTTTTCTTTTTCCCATCTTTACAGGTCTAATACAAGCACTAGGTACTAATTATCTAAGATGATTTCCAAATTTCACGTGAAAAATAAAAGTTCCCGAGTTCGAAAGACCGTATTGAAAAAACCGTTGCACGAAAAAAGAGTCGATCATAGGTGCCAACTTACAGGAAGCAACCGAAAAGAAAACGGAAGAAACAAAACGACGAACACTTTTGTCAATCTGTATAATTACCGGTATTCAGACCGGAAGTGGATCTGCACTAGCCAAGATACTTATTTTGTTCTAATTATTCTAGGTTATAAACTTCTTTTAGATCCATAAATAGATCTTAACATGAATTTATAAGGACTCACGGTTTTTTATAGCAATATAATTAGAATGTTTTCCAAAACATACCTGTAATTCGGAATCCAATTAGGATTCAATGAAATGTTTACAACAACAAACCTTGACCTTGACTAGGAAACTCTTCACATGTTATCTTTGTCCATGAATTTAACATTGTGAATGCTAAACACACTATTGGAATACTTTGTATACTGTTGAAAATGAATTTCAAGTCAAAAATTACGTCGATAATCGAGATTTTGGACATTATTCCACGATAAATATATGACCGCGCCGCGCACAAAAATCGTAAAGACATGTAAACAGAGTTGCCACACTAAAAAGTTTTGCTTTTATTTTTAGGCTTTAAAATTGTGACTTGCGCTGAATAAATCATCGTACTACACGTAAAAATCCGTCTCGGACAAAGAGTGAGTATAATTCTTATTAGAATGATAAAAGTTATCGGCCTTGTCTTTATAAAAATATACTTATTCTTATATCTAGCTTAAAATATAGTACATATTTATTTACTGTACTTATGTGGAAACAGTAGGTACTTATGAATAACTTCGGCCTTATAGGTCAAACGGTGCTTGTATAACTTTCTCGAGGTGCCTCTACTAGCAAATTATAATGATGCCTGCATTAGATATTTCTACACTGTAATGCCATATTTTCTATAAGCTTATATTATAAAGTATTTACTTACTATTTTTGTATTTGGTAAAAACATAAGTCGATCGAGGCAATCTTTCGAAGCTTTACAATACAAGTTGACTTCCCATTGCCAATCTTTCGAAGAGAGAAAGTACTCATTGAATATAACTATAACTAGAAACGTAGCAAAAATATCTGCTATTCGTCCAGTTATTTGATTATGAATGTACTGAACAGAGGTAATTTTTTCCATATTTGAGTGGTATTCCATAGCACAGCTGGATACCATAGTAAAAGTTGTACATATTTACGAGTACTTTCAACTCGTCAAAGATTTCCATTATCTTCATAAACACGGTGCCATTTTAGTCGTCTAACAAAGGTGAACCATTTTATGTACCTACTTGACGTAAACTACTACCTCTAGGCAATGACGTATTATATAAAGGCACGTCATAAACTTACATCGCGGCGCTTAAAAACGGCGAAAATACTAGATAGCTACTAATACGCTTTTTACAGAGTATACAGGTGAGTTTTTCGTTTCTGTGTAGTGTTTGATTACATCCGGCGCATAGGGAATCCATTTGTAATGTTAATTATTATAGCTGGATTGAAAAGCAATTTTGTGACTTTTTATCCCCTTTAGCGACGAATAGTGTAAATAAGGTATTCCGTAGATCGAAGAGCTTGTACTGGTTGAAGTTAGTTTCTCCTGTCGAACACAGATGGCGTTGTGTTCAACTGTAGGTCAGGTGAGTTTGCAATTTTTGAATAATTACATCGATAGATAAGTTATTTTCTCAATCTTTCCTACCTTTTTTTGAGGCCGAAGGTTTACAGGTTACTTGCTTTCCACTGCTGAGGCTTTGTTCTTGTTTGGAAATTCAAAACAGAAACTTCAAATTTGAAACGGGTGGACGTTAAAAACTTTGCACTTGTTTTTGTTAACTTTTCTTTGGAATTTCTTGAGTACTGCAACGTTCATCACTCTTTTTTGTCCAGAACTTTAACTTAATGCACTTTTTTTCACACTTTAAGCGTTTTAGCTATTTTTAAGTAATTAAGATACACGGAGCTAATGTTTAATCAAGCACAGTAGCGCCCTCTCTCTTTTTTTTTTTTTTTTTTTTTTTTTTTTCTTGTTAACTTAAATTTCAACGCCATTTCAACTGATCAATCGTCATCCAGTATATCTATGTCGTATGCGTCCTCGTCTAATATTTGTTCAAATGACTTCTCATCTTCTAATCTCTGGTGAAGTAACTCTTTCTCTTCGGCCAATTTCAGTCTTTTGTGAGCAATCCCACTCCCTCCTGCCACGGGTTCACACTGCGTTGCATCTGAGGTTGTCACGTTCAGTAAAGCACCCCTCCCAGCTATGCGTTCTATATACTCCCCAACGTGCCTTCCGAGGGTAGACATCATTTGATATTGAATTGAGGAATCCTTCATGATGGTGCATGCAGTCCCGCATATATATGTCCTAAACATTTCACCATTCTTTATTTTGTTGGCATTTCTCTCCAAATAATATATACTCCTCATCTCTAGGCTTTCGTCCACCAAGTCCATTATCCTATACCCAGACAACATCCCTGTGATGAGCTTCTCTTTCCTTCTTATTTCTCTGGAGTCGAAGGATATGCTCTCTCCAAATAGAACATAACATTTCCTTGTGGGATCATACCGAAATATCCCCTCTTTACAATTGAAATCAATGTTGATACCTCCGGTTATATATACGCTTAAGTCGGCAAAACTAGCTCCTAAAGGATCCCTATTACACCACATATAGTAGAAAGCAGCTGTTGGCGCATTCCAATAATCATCTATTAGCAATTTTGAGCAAAGGTATCTAGCTAATTGGGAAATAGACTTGATGTTAGGTCCCCCAAACTTATTAAGCTTGTCGTTTTTCCACTTAAAACTCCCTGTTACTATTTTATTCCTCACTTCAGCGTGGTTTTCTAGGTAATAATAGTACAGCGACTTTACTGTATCTATAAAACTGAAGTGATTTATCATACGGGGTGATCTACACTGTATCGCATCCCCAAAAGGTCTGAGTTGTTTCTCCCTCACTTCAAGCGTTATTGCCTGTGATCTCCCAGGTACAATGATACCATAGTTCCCATTCAAACTTATCGGGTATATCCCAGTGTCCATGTACTCTAGGTCATTATCAATGGTGAGGCAACCTAGAGATTCTTTGTTTTTCAGCTTTGGTATTTTAGCTAAGTCATTGGTTCTAAGTCCCAATATCTTTGAGGGATTATAACTAGCCTGTACTTTTATAGTAGTTCGTATGGAGTTGAGATCTTCACCCTTCGTCTCATCAAATTTCCACATTACATAGCCTGCTACATTCGCGACAAGCTCTCTGAAAGTCGCCATCTGTGTAAAGTTTGTGCTCACGTTCAAAAGAGATGTCCCTATATGAGTGAATGTGCCCCTCATTTCCCTATACTTGAAATGTACGGTAGATATTGAGTTATTAGTCTCGTAAGGCAATCTGCTTTTATTCAATATAGTCCTAGGTTCACTTTCTGAGGGCACCAAACTTATCAAAAAGTCATTGTCTTTTATCTCCAACTTCGACTGTATTTCGAATAGTGCTCTCCCCCACAGAATAGGTAAACTGCAGTCACCAGAGAATTCATTCAATAGTGAAACCACATTAGCGTTTTGTATGGTGGTTTCTTTCGCTATGTTTCTTGCTTCTTCTAGTGATAAGTTACTCATCTTGCATTCAAATGATAGACACTCCAAAAAATGTTTTAAGTCATCTTTGCATAAGTTCGGCCTATCTCCGCCCCCTGTTATTGCTCCTCTCAGAACAAAATTGTTGTGCATGATTGCATGTTTTAAATAAGCTAGGTTAGGAGGAAAATTGGGTAGGATAGGCAAATATCGTGGGTTTGGGTCCAGTGAGTTTACTAAGATTCGTGCCTGCCTCGCTAAGCTTATGTGTGGTTCCAATATACCTTGCAGTGCAACTTTTGCCTCATCAATGGAGTCCTTCCGTAATGTTGGATCTGGCATCACCTCCTCTGAGAAAAGAATCTCTTTTAATAGGGGAATACGCTGCGGCCTAGGGACAGTTACCAATGGTGTTTTTGTACCTGTATATTTTCTATTTGTAGTGTCTGGATTTGGCTGGAGGGTGTCTCCGCTCTGGTTGGCGTCTGGCGTTCGAGATGCGAGGTTGTCTCCTGTACACCTGTTGTTGGTGATGTTGCCCACCGCGAACTTGTTGATGTTGTTGACGGTTCTGCGGTGGGCCCCTCCAGTTTAACTGTTTCTTGTTTGTGGATTTTGGTTTCCTTTTAAAATATTGGTCAATGACCGGCCTAGACAGGTCATTAGAGTTCCTGTAAGATTTTGCCTGGCAATAATCCTCTTATCTCTCTTGACCGAAGGTTCAGATAGTGTGGCCATTATTTCAGGGTTCATTATAGGGGCAACAGCATTTGGGAAATTCGAAGGAGTACAGTATTTCTTAATGATGCCGTCTTTGGCCTCCTTTCCCAATCCGGCGGACATTATTTTTGTCCAACGCAAGGCCAATTCTGGTCTTATAGGATCACCAAACTCCGTTTCTTCTTCCCCCTCCTTTCCAAGGGCCAGTAGAAATTCTTCTGGGAGTTGATTATTTTCTGGAAAAGATTTATTTGATTTAGAACCATGCGTTTCTTAATTGAAATGTCTATCCACTCTGTGATAGCGCTTAAGTTGGCATAACCAGTGCCTTGATTTAACTAGGAGCTTATCTATCCACGAGGTGATAGCACTAGCTCATATAGGTACATAGTGCCTGTCTATCCGCTAGGTGATAGCGCCAGCTCATATAGGTAAAAAATGCCCGTCTATCCGCTAAGTGATAGCGCTAGCTCATATAGGTGCCTGTCTTTCCGCTAGGTGATAGCGCCAGCTCATATAGGTACAAAGTGCCTGTCTATCCGCTAAGTGATAGCGCTAGCTCATATAGGTGCCTGTCTATCCGCTAGGTGATAGCGCCAGCTCATATAGGTACATGGTGTCTATCTATCCGAGATGATAGCGCTAGCTCTTTGTAATGTTTAAGCAGGTACATAGTGCCACAGTGGTAACTCTTTTGTAAATTTGGGACATGGAGCATGTCTATCCGCGAGGTGATAGCGCTAGCTGGTAGTTAATTAAAACTCACAATAAGTTAAATGATTGGTACCCCCAGCCAAAGCGTTTTAAGATTATATAGTGGTTAGGTATTCTAAATACTACACACCTGTAGGAGTGTCTTCAATCGCCTCAGGTTCTTCGAGCTGCGTCGGCGAACAGAGCCGGGGCGGAGTTGTTGAATCTTCCTGAGAGCGTTGACTAGCTGGAGACAGTTTCCTTAGCTTTTTTTCTAATTTTCTTATCTTCTTTCGAAGATGTTCCTCTTCACTTGTTTTTCTTTTTCCCATCTTTACAGGTCTAATACAAGCACTAGGTACTAATTATCTAAGATGATTTCCAAATTTCACGTGAAAAATAAAAGTTCCCGAGTTCGAAAGACCGTATTGAAAAAACCGTTGCACGAAAAAAGAGTCGATCATAGGTGCCAACTTACAGGAAGCAACCGAAAAGAAAACGGAAGAAACAAAACGACGAACACTTTTGTCAATCTGTATAATTACCGGTATTCAGACCGGAAGTGGATCTGCACTAGCCAAGATACTTATTTTGTTCTAATTATTCTAGGTTATAAACTTCTTTTAGATCCATAAATAGATCTTAACATGAATTTATAAGGACTCACGGTTTTTTATAGCAATATAATTAGAATGTTTTCCAAAACATACCTGTAATTCGGAATCCAATTAGGATTCAATGAAATGTTTACAACAACAAACCTTGACCTTGACTAGGAAACTCTTCACATGTTATCTTTGTCCATGAATTTAACATTGTGAATGCTAAACACACTATTGGAATACTTTGTATACTGTTGAAAATGAATTTCAAGTCAAAAATTACGTCGATAATCGAGATTTTGGACATTATTCCACGATAAATATATGACCGCGCCGCGCACAAAAATCGTAAAGACATGTAAACAGAGTTGCCACACTAAAAAGTTTTGCTTTTATTTTTAGGCTTTAAAATTGTGACTTGCGCTGAATAAATCATCGTACTACACGTAAAAATCCGTCTCGGACAAAGAGTGAGTATAATTCTTATTAGAATGATAAAAGTTATCGGCCTTGTCTTTATAAAAATATACTTATTCTTATATCTAGCTTAAAATATAGTACATATTTATTTACTGTACTTATGTGGAAACAGTAGGTACTTATGAATAACTTCGGCCTTATAGGTCAAACGGTGCTTGTATAACTTTCTCGAGGTGCCTCTACTAGCAAATTATAATGATGCCTGCATTAGATATTTCTACACTGTAATGCCATATTTTCTATAAGCTTATATTATAAAGTATTTACTTACTATTTTTGTATTTGGTAAAAACATAAGTCGATCGAGGCAATCTTTCGAAGCTTTACAATACAAGTTGACTTCCCATTGCCAATCTTTCGAAGAGAGAAAGTACTCATTGAATATAACTATAACTAGAAACGTAGCAAAAATATCTGCTATTCGTCCAGTTATTTGATTATGAATGTACTGAACAGAGGTAATTTTTTCCATATTTGAGTGGTATTCCATAGCACAGCTGGATACCATAGTAAAAGTTGTACATATTTACGAGTACTTTCAACTCGTCAAAGATTTCCATTATCTTCATAAACACGGTGCCATTTTAGTCGTCTAACAAAGGTGAACCATTTTATGTACCTACTTGACGTAAACTACTACCTCTAGGCAATGACGTATTATATAAAGGCACGTCATAAACTTACATCGCGGCGCTTAAAAACGGCGAAAATACTAGATAGCTACTAATACGCTTTTTACAGAGTATACAGGTGAGTTTTTCGTTTCTGTGTAGTGTTTGATTACATCCGGCGCATAGGGAATCCATTTGTAATGTTAATTATTATAGCTGGATTGAAAAGCAATTTTGTGACTTTTTATCCCCTTTAGCGACGAATAGTGTAAATAAGGTATTCCGTAGATCGAAGAGCTTGTACTGGTTGAAGTTAGTTTCTCCTGTCGAACACAGATGGCGTTGTGTTCAACTGTAGGTCAGGTGAGTTTGCAATTTTTGAATAATTACATCGATAGATAAGTTATTTTCTCAATCTTTCCTACCTTTTTTTGAGGCCGAAGGTTTACAGGTTACTTGCTTTCCACTGCTGAGGCTTTGTTCTTGTTTGGAAATTCAAAACAGAAACTTCAAATTTGAAACGGGTGGACGTTAAAAACTTTGCACTTGTTTTTGTTAACTTTTCTTTGGAATTTCTTGAGTACTGCAACGTTCATCACTCTTTTTTGTCCAGAACTTTAACTTAATGCACTTTTTTTCACACTTTAAGCGTTTTAGCTATTTTTAAGTAATTAAGATACACGGAGCTAATGTTTAATCAAGCACAGTAGCGCCCTCTCTCTTTTTTTTTTTTTTTTTTTTTTTTTTTTCTTGTTAACTTAAATTTCAACGCCATTTCAACTGATCAATCGTCATCCAGTATATCTATGTCGTATGCGTCCTCGTCTAATATTTGTTCAAATGACTTCTCATCTTCTAATCTCTGGTGAAGTAACTCTTTCTCTTCGGCCAATTTCAGTCTTTTGTGAGCAATCCCACTCCCTCCTGCCACGGGTTCACACTGCGTTGCATCTGAGGTTGTCACGTTCAGTAAAGCACCCCTCCCAGCTATGCGTTCTATATACTCCCCAACGTGCCTTCCGAGGGTAGACATCATTTGATATTGAATTGAGGAATCCTTCATGATGGTGCATGCAGTCCCGCATATATATGTCCTAAACATTTCACCATTCTTTATTTTGTTGGCATTTCTCTCCAAATAATATATACTCCTCATCTCTAGGCTTTCGTCCACCAAGTCCATTATCCTATACCCAGACAACATCCCTGTGATGAGCTTCTCTTTCCTTCTTATTTCTCTGGAGTCGAAGGATATGCTCTCTCCAAATAGAACATAACATTTCCTTGTGGGATCATACCGAAATATCCCCTCTTTACAATTGAAATCAATGTTGATACCTCCGGTTATATATACGCTTAAGTCGGCAAAACTAGCTCCTAAAGGATCCCTATTACACCACATATAGTAGAAAGCAGCTGTTGGCGCATTCCAATAATCATCTATTAGCAATTTTGAGCAAAGGTATCTAGCTAATTGGGAAATAGACTTGATGTTAGGTCCCCCAAACTTATTAAGCTTGTCGTTTTTCCACTTAAAACTCCCTGTTACTATTTTATTCCTCACTTCAGCGTGGTTTTCTAGGTAATAATAGTACAGCGACTTTACTGTATCTATAAAACTGAAGTGATTTATCATACGGGGTGATCTACACTGTATCGCATCCCCAAAAGGTCTGAGTTGTTTCTCCCTCACTTCAAGCGTTATTGCCTGTGATCTCCCAGGTACAATGATACCATAGTTCCCATTCAAACTTATCGGGTATATCCCAGTGTCCATGTACTCTAGGTCATTATCAATGGTGAGGCAACCTAGAGATTCTTTGTTTTTCAGCTTTGGTATTTTAGCTAAGTCATTGGTTCTAAGTCCCAATATCTTTGAGGGATTATAACTAGCCTGTACTTTTATAGTAGTTCGTATGGAGTTGAGATCTTCACCCTTCGTCTCATCAAATTTCCACATTACATAGCCTGCTACATTCGCGACAAGCTCTCTGAAAGTCGCCATCTGTGTAAAGTTTGTGCTCACGTTCAAAAGAGATGTCCCTATATGAGTGAATGTGCCCCTCATTTCCCTATACTTGAAATGTACGGTAGATATTGAGTTATTAGTCTCGTAAGGCAATCTGCTTTTATTCAATATAGTCCTAGGTTCACTTTCTGAGGGCACCAAACTTATCAAAAAGTCATTGTCTTTTATCTCCAACTTCGACTGTATTTCGAATAGTGCTCTCCCCCACAGAATAGGTAAACTGCAGTCACCAGAGAATTCATTCAATAGTGAAACCACATTAGCGTTTTGTATGGTGGTTTCTTTCGCTATGTTTCTTGCTTCTTCTAGTGATAAGTTACTCATCTTGCATTCAAATGATAGACACTCCAAAAAATGTTTTAAGTCATCTTTGCATAAGTTCGGCCTATCTCCGCCCCCTGTTATTGCTCCTCTCAGAACAAAATTGTTGTGCATGATTGCATGTTTTAAATAAGCTAGGTTAGGAGGAAAATTGGGTAGGATAGGCAAATATCGTGGGTTTGGGTCCAGTGAGTTTACTAAGATTCGTGCCTGCCTCGCTAAGCTTATGTGTGGTTCCAATATACCTTGCAGTGCAACTTTTGCCTCATCAATGGAGTCCTTCCGTAATGTTGGATCTGGCATCACCTCCTCTGAGAAAAGAATCTCTTTTAATAGGGGAATACGCTGCGGCCTAGGGACAGTTACCAATGGTGTTTTTGTACCTGTATATTTTCTATTTGTAGTGTCTGGATTTGGCTGGAGGGTGTCTCCGCTCTGGTTGGCGTCTGGCGTTCGAGATGCGAGGTTGTCTCCTGTACACCTGTTGTTGGTGATGTTGCCCACCGCGAACTTGTTGATGTTGTTGACGGTTCTGCGGTGGGCCCCTCCAGTTTAACTGTTTCTTGTTTGTGGATTTTGGTTTCCTTTTAAAATATTGGTCAATGACCGGCCTAGACAGGTCATTAGAGTTCCTGTAAGATTTTGCCTGGCAATAATCCTCTTATCTCTCTTGACCGAAGGTTCAGATAGTGTGGCCATTATTTCAGGGTTCATTATAGGGGCAACAGCATTTGGGAAATTCGAAGGAGTACAGTATTTCTTAATGATGCCGTCTTTGGCCTCCTTTCCCAATCCGGCGGACATTATTTTTGTCCAACGCAAGGCCAATTCTGGTCTTATAGGATCACCAAACTCCGTTTCTTCTTCCCCCTCCTTTCCAAGGGCCAGTAGAAATTCTTCTGGGAGTTGATTATTTTCTGGAAAAGATTTATTTGATTTAGAACCATGCGTTTCTTAATTGAAATGTCTATCCACTCTGTGATAGCGCTTAAGTTGGCATAACCAGTGCCTTGATTTAACTAGGAGCTTATCTATCCACGAGGTGATAGCACTAGCTCATATAGGTACATAGTGCCTGTCTATCCGCTAGGTGATAGCGCCAGCTCGTATAGGTAAAAAATGCCCGTCTATCCGCTAAGTGATAGCGCTAGCTCATATAGGTGCCTGTCTTTCCGCTAGGTGATAGCGCCAGCTCATATAGGTACAAAGTGCCTGTCTATCCGCTAAGTGATAGCGCTAGCTCATATAGGTGCCTGTCTATCCGCTAGGTGATAGCGCCAGCTCATATAGGTACATGGTGTCTATCTATCCGAGATGATAGCGCTAGCTCTTTGTAATGTTTAAGCAGGTACATAGTGCCACAGTGGTAACTCTTTTGTAAATTTGGGACATGGAGCATGTCTATCCGCGAGGTGATAGCGCTAGCTGGTAGTTAATTAAAACTCACAATAAGTTAAATGATTGGTACCCCCAGCCAAAGCGTTTTAAGATTATATAGTGGTTAGGTATTCTAAATACTACACACCTGTAGGAGTGTCTTCAATCGCCTCAGGTTCTTCGAGCTGCGTCGGCGAACAGAGCCGGGGCGGAGTTGTTGAATCTTCCTGAGAGCGTTGACTAGCTGGAGACAGTTTCCTTAGCTTTTTTTCTAATTTTCTTATCTTCTTTCGAAGATGTTCCTCTTCACTTGTTTTTCTTTTTCCCATCTTTACAGGTCTAATACAAGCACTAGGTACTAATTATCTAAGATGATTTCCAAATTTCACGTGAAAAATAAAAGTTCCCGAGTTCGAAAGACCGTATTGAAAAAACCGTTGCACGAAAAAAGAGTCGATCATAGGTGCCAACTTACAGGAAGCAACCGAAAAGAAAACGGAAGAAACAAAACGACGAACACTTTTGTCAATCTGTATAATTACCGGTATTCAGACCGGAAGTGGATCTGCACTAGCCAAGATACTTATTTTGTTCTAATTATTCTAGGTTATAAACTTCTTTTAGATCCATAAATAGATCTTAACATGAATTTATAAGGACTCACGGTTTTTTATAGCAATATAATTAGAATGTTTTCCAAAACATACCTGTAATTCGGAATCCAATTAGGATTCAATGAAATGTTTACAACAACAAACCTTGACCTTGACTAGGAAACTCTTCACATGTTATCTTTGTCCATGAATTTAACATTGTGAATGCTAAACACACTATTGGAATACTTTGTATACTGTTGAAAATGAATTTCAAGTCAAAAATTACGTCGATAATCGAGATTTTGGACATTATTCCACGATAAATATATGACCGCGCCGCGCACAAAAATCGTAAAGACATGTAAACAGAGTTGCCACACTAAAAAGTTTTGCTTTTATTTTTAGGCTTTAAAATTGTGACTTGCGCTGAATAAATCATCGTACTACACGTAAAAATCCGTCTCGGACAAAGAGTGAGTATAATTCTTATTAGAATGATAAAAGTTATCGGCCTTGTCTTTATAAAAATATACTTATTCTTATATCTAGCTTAAAATATAGTACATATTTATTTACTGTACTTATGTGGAAACAGTAGGTACTTATGAATAACTTCGGCCTTATAGGTCAAACGGTGCTTGTATAACTTTCTCGAGGTGCCTCTACTAGCAAATTATAATGATGCCTGCATTAGATATTTCTACACTGTAATGCCATATTTTCTATAAGCTTATATTATAAAGTATTTACTTACTATTTTTGTATTTGGTAAAAACATAAGTCGATCGAGGCAATCTTTCGAAGCTTTACAATACAAGTTGACTTCCCATTGCCAATCTTTCGAAGAGAGAAAGTACTCATTGAATATAACTATAACTAGAAACGTAGCAAAAATATCTGCTATTCGTCCAGTTATTTGATTATGAATGTACTGAACAGAGGTAATTTTTTCCATATTTGAGTGGTATTCCATAGCACAGCTGGATACCATAGTAAAAGTTGTACATATTTACGAGTACTTTCAACTCGTCAAAGATTTCCATTATCTTCATAAACACGGTGCCATTTTAGTCGTCTAACAAAGGTGAACCATTTTATGTACCTACTTGACGTAAACTACTACCTCTAGGCAATGACGTATTATATAAAGGCACGTCATAAACTTACATCGCGGCGCTTAAAAACGGCGAAAATACTAGATAGCTACTAATACGCTTTTTACAGAGTATACAGGTGAGTTTTTCGTTTCTGTGTAGTGTTTGATTACATCCGGCGCATAGGGAATCCATTTGTAATGTTAATTATTATAGCTGGATTGAAAAGCAATTTTGTGACTTTTTATCCCCTTTAGCGACGAATAGTGTAAATAAGGTATTCCGTAGATCGAAGAGCTTGTACTGGTTGAAGTTAGTTTCTCCTGTCGAACACAGATGGCGTTGTGTTCAACTGTAGGTCAGGTGAGTTTGCAATTTTTGAATAATTACATCGATAGATAAGTTATTTTCTCAATCTTTCCTACCTTTTTTTGAGGCCGAAGGTTTACAGGTTACTTGCTTTCCACTGCTGAGGCTTTGTTCTTGTTTGGAAATTCAAAACAGAAACTTCAAATTTGAAACGGGTGGACGTTAAAAACTTTGCACTTGTTTTTGTTAACTTTTCTTTGGAATTTCTTGAGTACTGCAACGTTCATCACTCTTTTTTGTCCAGAACTTTAACTTAATGCACTTTTTTTCACACTTTAAGCGTTTTAGCTATTTTTAAGTAATTAAGATACACGGAGCTAATGTTTAATCAAGCACAGTAGCGCCCTCTCTCTTTTTTTTTTTTTTTTTTTTTTTTTTTTCTTGTTAACTTAAATTTCAACGCCATTTCAACTGATCAATCGTCATCCAGTATATCTATGTCGTATGCGTCCTCGTCTAATATTTGTTCAAATGACTTCTCATCTTCTAATCTCTGGTGAAGTAACTCTTTCTCTTCGGCCAATTTCAGTCTTTTGTGAGCAATCCCACTCCCTCCTGCCACGGGTTCACACTGCGTTGCATCTGAGGTTGTCACGTTCAGTAAAGCACCCCTCCCAGCTATGCGTTCTATATACTCCCCAACGTGCCTTCCGAGGGTAGACATCATTTGATATTGAATTGAGGAATCCTTCATGATGGTGCATGCAGTCCCGCATATATATGTCCTAAACATTTCACCATTCTTTATTTTGTTGGCATTTCTCTCCAAATAATATATACTCCTCATCTCTAGGCTTTCGTCCACCAAGTCCATTATCCTATACCCAGACAACATCCCTGTGATGAGCTTCTCTTTCCTTCTTATTTCTCTGGAGTCGAAGGATATGCTCTCTCCAAATAGAACATAACATTTCCTTGTGGGATCATACCGAAATATCCCCTCTTTACAATTGAAATCAATGTTGATACCTCCGGTTATATATACGCTTAAGTCGGCAAAACTAGCTCCTAAAGGATCCCTATTACACCACATATAGTAGAAAGCAGCTGTTGGCGCATTCCAATAATCATCTATTAGCAATTTTGAGCAAAGGTATCTAGCTAATTGGGAAATAGACTTGATGTTAGGTCCCCCAAACTTATTAAGCTTGTCGTTTTTCCACTTAAAACTCCCTGTTACTATTTTATTCCTCACTTCAGCGTGGTTTTCTAGGTAATAATAGTACAGCGACTTTACTGTATCTATAAAACTGAAGTGATTTATCATACGGGGTGATCTACACTGTATCGCATCCCCAAAAGGTCTGAGTTGTTTCTCCCTCACTTCAAGCGTTATTGCCTGTGATCTCCCAGGTACAATGATACCATAGTTCCCATTCAAACTTATCGGGTATATCCCAGTGTCCATGTACTCTAGGTCATTATCAATGGTGAGGCAACCTAGAGATTCTTTGTTTTTCAGCTTTGGTATTTTAGCTAAGTCATTGGTTCTAAGTCCCAATATCTTTGAGGGATTATAACTAGCCTGTACTTTTATAGTAGTTCGTATGGAGTTGAGATCTTCACCCTTCGTCTCATCAAATTTCCACATTACATAGCCTGCTACATTCGCGACAAGCTCTCTGAAAGTCGCCATCTGTGTAAAGTTTGTGCTCACGTTCAAAAGAGATGTCCCTATATGAGTGAATGTGCCCCTCATTTCCCTATACTTGAAATGTACGGTAGATATTGAGTTATTAGTCTCGTAAGGCAATCTGCTTTTATTCAATATAGTCCTAGGTTCACTTTCTGAGGGCACCAAACTTATCAAAAAGTCATTGTCTTTTATCTCCAACTTCGACTGTATTTCGAATAGTGCTCTCCCCCACAGAATAGGTAAACTGCAGTCACCAGAGAATTCATTCAATAGTGAAACCACATTAGCGTTTTGTATGGTGGTTTCTTTCGCTATGTTTCTTGCTTCTTCTAGTGATAAGTTACTCATCTTGCATTCAAATGATAGACACTCCAAAAAATGTTTTAAGTCATCTTTGCATAAGTTCGGCCTATCTCCGCCCCCTGTTATTGCTCCTCTCAGAACAAAATTGTTGTGCATGATTGCATGTTTTAAATAAGCTAGGTTAGGAGGAAAATTGGGTAGGATAGGCAAATATCGTGGGTTTGGGTCCAGTGAGTTTACTAAGATTCGTGCCTGCCTCGCTAAGCTTATGTGTGGTTCCAATATACCTTGCAGTGCAACTTTTGCCTCATCAATGGAGTCCTTCCGTAATGTTGGATCTGGCATCACCTCCTCTGAGAA
The DNA here is from genome assembly GCA_963859965.1 of Ceramica pisi. Lineage (NCBI taxonomy): Eukaryota > Metazoa > Arthropoda > Insecta > Lepidoptera > Noctuidae > Ceramica > Ceramica pisi. The sequence goes on along the minus strand of OY982544.1, from coordinate 2,281,832 downwards.
AAGAATCTCTTTTAATAGGGGAATACGCTGCGGCCTAGGGACAGTTACCAATGGTGTTTTTGTACCTGTATATTTTCTATTTGTAGTGTCTGGATTTGGCTGGAGGGTGTCTCCGCTCTGGTTGGCGTAAAAGAATTCCTTAACTTCTTCTCGTGATGGTTTGAGCAATACATCTGCCACAGCTTGTTGATCCTGCCCTGGTAGTTCGCTTTTATCAATCCACCAGTTTATTGATTCTTTTCGGCACAGGTATCTGTTATATTTGTGGACATCATCGCGAGATTGTTCTGGGGCCAGAAATACCCTAGGTACCTTGTACTTCCTGGCGAGAGATCGATCAATAGATATTGGATACTTAAGCCCCATTACCACCATAGCAGAGGAAAGAGGGTTTGGGTCTTTTGTGCACTTAGAAGCCCTTTCTATTGTTTTAAGATGGTACAGTTTCCTCTTCCTTAATATTTCGATGGTAAGAGGTCCCGCATTGTTTATTTTATTTAATACCCAATTAACGTTCTTTCCCTGTTCTTCATTCTTCTTTTGTTCTTTCTCTTTCTCATTTTCATTGCTTGTTCCTTCCAAATTTTGCATGTTTTAGGGACTGTTGTTACTCTCATGCTTGTTGCTAGAGGGAGATAAATATACATAGTAAAAGTTGTACATATTTACGAGTACTTTCAACTCGTCAAAGATTTCCATTATCTTCATAAACACGGTGCCATTTTAGTCGTCTAACAAAGGTGAACCATTTTATGTACCTACTTGACGTAAACTACTACCTCTAGGCAATGACGTATTATATAAAGGCACGTCATAAACTTACATCGCGGCGCTTAAAAACGGCGAAAATACTAGATAGCTACTAATACGCTTTTTACAGAGTATACAGGTGAGTTTTTCGTTTCTGTGTAGTGTTTGATTACATCCGGCGCATAGGGAATCCATTTGTAATGTTAATTATTATAGCTGGATTGAAAAGCAATTTTGTGACTTTTTATGCCCTCTAGCGACGAATAGTGTAAATAAGGTATTCCGTAGATCGAAGAGCTTGTACTGGTTGAAGTTAGTTTCTCCTGTCGAACACAGATGGCGTTGTGTTCAACTGTAGGTCAGGTGAGTTTGCAATTTTTGAATAATTACATCGATAGATAAGTTATTTTCTCAATCTTTCCTACCTTTTTTTGAGGCCGAAGGTTTACAGGTTACTTGCTTTCCACTGCTGAGGCTTTGTTCTTGTTTGGAAATTCAAAACAGAAACTTCAAATTTGAAACGGGTGGACGTTAAAAACTTTGCACTTGTTTTTGTTAACTTTTCTTTGGAATTTCTTGAGTACTGCAACGTTCATCACTCTTTTTTGTCCAGAACTTTAACTTAATGCACTTTTTTTCACACTTTAAGCGTTTTAGCTATTTTTAAGTAATTAAGATACACGGAGCTAATGTTTAATCAAGCACAGTAGCGCCCTCTCTCTTTTTTTTTTTTTTTTTTTTTTTTTTTCTTGTTAACTTAAATTTCAACGCCATTTCAACTGATCAATCGTCATCCAGTATATCTATGTCGTATGCGTCCTCGTCTAATATTTGTTCAAATGACTTCTCATCTTCTAATCTCTGGTGAAGTAACTCTTTCTCTTCGGCCAATTTCAGTCTTTTGTGAGCAATCCCACTCCCTCCTGCCACGGGTTCACACTGCGTTGCATCTGAGGTTGTCACGTTCAGTAAAGCACCCCTCCCAGCTATGCGTTCTATATACTCCCCAACGTGCCTTCCGAGGGTAGACATCATTTGATATTGAATTGAGGAATCCTTCATGATGGTGCATGCAGTCCCGCATATATATGTCCTAAACATTTCACCATTCTTTATTTTGTTGGCATTTCTCTCCAAATAATATATACTCCTCATCTCTAGGCTTTCGTCCACCAAGTCCATTATCCTATACCCAGACAACATCCCTGTGATGAGCTTCTCTTTCCTTCTTATTTCTCTGGAGTCGAAGGATATGCTCTCTCCAAATAGAACATAACATTTCCTTGTGGGATCATACCGAAATATCCCCTCTTTACAATTGAAATCAATGTTGATACCTCCGGTTATATATACGCTTAAGTCGGCAAAACTAGCTCCTAAAGGATCCCTATTACACCACATATAGTAGAAAGCAGCTGTTGGCGCATTCCAATAATCATCTATTAGCAATTTTGAGCAAAGGTATCTAGCTAATTGGGAAATAGACTTGATGTTAGGTCCCCCAAACTTATTAAGCTTGTCGTTTTTCCACTTAAAACTCCCTGTTACTATTTTATTCCTCACTTCAGCGTGGTTTTCTAGGTAATAATAGTACAGCGACTTTACTGTATCTATAAAACTGAAGTGATTTATCATACGGGGTGATCTACACTGTATCGCATCCCCAAAAGGTCTGAGTTGTTTCTCCCTCACTTCAAGCGTTATTGCCTGTGATCTCCCAGGTACAATGATACCATAGTTCCCATTCAAACTTATCGGGTATATCCCAGTGTCCATGTACTCTAGGTCATTATCAATGGTGAGGCAACCTAGAGATTCTTTGTTTTTCAGCTTTGGTATTTTAGCTAAGTCATTGGTTCTAAGTCCCAATATCTTTGAGGGATTATAACTAGCCTGTACTTTTATAGTAGTTCGTATGGAGTTGAGATCTTCACCCTTCGTCTCATCAAATTTCCACATTACATAGCCTGCTACATTCGCGACAAGCTCTCTGAAAGTCGCCATCTGTGTAAAGTTTGTGCTCACGTTCAAAAGAGATGTCCCTATATGAGTGAATGTGCCCCTCATTTCCCTATACTTGAAATGTACGGTAGATATTGAGTTATTAGTCTCGTAAGGCAATCTGCTTTTATTCAATATAGTCCTAGGTTCACTTTCTGAGGGCACCAAACTTATCAAAAAGTCATTGTCTTTTATCTCCAACTTCGACTGTATTTCGAATAGTGCTCTCCCCCACAGAATAGGTAAACTGCAGTCACCAGAGAATTCATTCAATAGTGAAACCACATTAGCGTTTTGTATGGTGGTTTCTTTCGCTATGTTTCTTGCTTCTTCTAGTGATAAGTTACTCATCTTGCATTCAAATGATAGACACTCCAAAAAATGTTTTAAGTCATCTTTGCATAAGTTCGGCCTATCTCCGCCCCCTGTTATTGCTCCTCTCAGAACAAAATTGTTGTGCATGATTGCATGTTTTAAATAAGCTAGGTTAGGAGGAAAATTGGGTAGGATAGGCAAATATCGTGGGTTTGGGTCCAGTGAGTTTACTAAGATTCGTGCCTGCCTCGCTAAGCTTATGTGTGGTTCCAATATACCTTGCAGTGCAACTTTTGCCTCATCAATGGAGTCCTTCCGTAATGTTGGATCTGGCATCACCTCCTCTGAGAAAAGAATCTCTTTTAATAGGGGAATACGCTGCGGCCTAGGGACAGTTACCAATGGTGTTTTTGTGTTTACAATACTTCTTGAGAAAACTGGTATACCCCAGCTGATAGAGGTTTCTTTCCATGGAATTGAAAAGAATTCCTTAACTTCTTCTCGTGATGGTTTGAGCAATACATCTGCCACAGCTTGTTGATCCTGCCCTGGTAGTTCGCTTTTATCAATCCACCAGTTTATTGATTCTTTTCGGCACAGGTATCTGTTATATTTGTGGACATCATCGCGAGATTGTTCTGGGGCCAGAAATACCCTAGGTACCTTGTACTTCCTGGCGAGAGATCGATCAATAGATATTGGATACTTAAGCCCCATTACCACCATAGCAGAGGAAAGAGGGTTTGGGTCTTTTGTGCACTTAGAAGCCCTTTCTATTGTTTTAAGATGGTACAGTTTCCTCTTCCTTAATATTTCGATGGTAAGAGGTCCCGCATTGTTTATTTTATTTAATACCCAATTAACGTTCTTTCCCTGTTCTTCATTCTTCTTTTGTTCTTTCTCTTTCTCATTTTCATTGCTTGTTCCTTCCAAATTTTGCATGTTTTAGGGACTGTTGTTACTCTCATGCTTGTTGCTAGAGGGAGATAAATATACATAGTAAAAGTTGTACATATTTACGAGTACTTTCAACTCGTCAAAGATTTCCATTATCTTCATAAACACGGTGCCATTTTAGTCGTCTAACAAAGGTGAACCATTTTATGTACCTACTTGACGTAAACTACTACCTCTAGGCAATGACGTATTATATAAAGGCACGTCATAAACTTACATCGCGGCGCTTAAAAACGGCGAAAATACTAGATAGCTACTAATACGCTTTTTACAGAGTATACAGGTGAGTTTTTCGTTTCTGTGTAGTGTTTGATTACATCCGGCGCATAGGGAATCCATTTGTAATGTTAATTATTATAGCTGGATTGAAAAGCAATTTTGTGACTTTTTATGCCCTCTAGCGACGAATAGTGTAAATAAGGTATTCCGTAGATCGAAGAGCTTGTACTGGTTGAAGTTAGTTTCTCCTGTCGAACACAGATGGCGTTGTGTTCAACTGTAGGTCAGGTGAGTTTGCAATTTTTGAATAATTACATCGATAGATAAGTTATTTTCTCAATCTTTCCTACCTTTTTTTGAGGCCGAAGGTTTACAGGTTACTTGCTTTCCACTGCTGAGGCTTTGTTCTTGTTTGGAAATTCAAAACAGAAACTTCAAATTTGAAACGGGTGGACGTTAAAAACTTTGCACTTGTTTTTGTTAACTTTTCTTTGGAATTTCTTGAGTACTGCAACGTTCATCACTCTTTTTTGTCCAGAACTTTAACTTAATGCACTTTTTTTCACACTTTAAGCGTTTTAGCTATTTTTAAGTAATTAAGATACACGGAGCTAATGTTTAATCAAGCACAGTAGCGCCCTCTCTCTTTTTTTTTTTTTTTTTTTTTTTTTTTTCTTGTTAACTTAAATTTCAACGCCATTTCAACTGATCAATCGTCATCCAGTATATCTATGTCGTATGCGTCCTCGTATTATTATTTATTATTTATTTATTATTTATTTATTTCTCTTCGGCCAATTTCAGTCTTTTGTGAGCAATCCCACTCCCTCCTGCCACGGGTTCACACTGCGTTGCATCTGAGGTTGTCACGTTCAGTAAAGCACCCCTCCCAGCTATGCGTTCTATATACTCCCCAACGTGCCTTCCGAGGGTAGACATCATTTGATATTGAATTGAGGAATCCTTCATGATGGTGCATGCAGTCCCGCATATATATGTCCTAAACATTTCACCATTCTTTATTTTGTTGGCATTTCTCTCCAAATAATATATACTCCTCATCTCTAGGCTTTCGTCCACCAAGTCCATTATCCTATACCCAGACAACATCCCTGTGATGAGCTTCTCTTTCCTTCTTATTTCTCTGGAGTCGAAGGATATGCTCTCTCCAAATAGAACATAACATTTCCTTGTGGGATCATACCGAAATATCCCCTCTTTACAATTGAAATCAATGTTGATACCTCCGGTTATATATACGCTTAAGTCGGCAAAACTAGCTCCTAAAGGATCCCTATTACACCACATATAGTAGAAAGCAGCTGTTGGCGCATTCCAATAATCATCTATTAGCAATTTTGAGCAAAGGTATCTAGCTAATTGGGAAATAGACTTGATGTTAGGTCCCCCAAACTTATTAAGCTTGTCGTTTTTCCACTTAAAACTCCCTGTTACTATTTTATTCCTCACTTCAGCGTGGTTTTCTAGGTAATAATAGTACAGCGACTTTACTGTATCTATAAAACTGAAGTGATTTATCATACGGGGTGATCTACACTGTATCGCATCCCCAAAAGGTCTGAGTTGTTTCTCCCTCACTTCAAGCGTTATTGCCTGTGATCTCCCAGGTACAATGATACCATAGTTCCCATTCAAACTTATCGGGTATATCCCAGTGTCCATGTACTCTAGGTCATTATCAATGGTGAGGCAACCTAGAGATTCTTTGTTTTTCAGCTTTGGTATTTTAGCTAAGTCATTGGTTCTAAGTCCCAATATCTTTGAGGGATTATAACTAGCCTGTACTTTTATAGTAGTTCGTATGGAGTTGAGATCTTCACCCTTCGTCTCATCAAATTTCCACATTACATAGCCTGCTACATTCGCGACAAGCTCTCTGAAAGTCGCCATCTGTGTAAAGTTTGTGCTCACGTTCAAAAGAGATGTCCCTATATGAGTGAATGTGCCCCTCATTTCCCTATACTTGAAATGTACGGTAGATATTGAGTTATTAGTCTCGTAAGGCAATCTGCTTTTATTCAATATAGTCCTAGGTTCACTTTCTGAGGGCACCAAACTTATCAAAAAGTCATTGTCTTTTATCTCCAACTTCGACTGTATTTCGAATAGTGCTCTCCCCCACAGAATAGGTAAACTGCAGTCACCAGAGAATTCATTCAATAGTGAAACCACATTAGCGTTTTGTATGGTGGTTTCTTTCGCTATGTTTCTTGCTTCTTCTAGTGATAAGTTACTCATCTTGCATTCAAATGATAGACACTCCAAAAAATGTTTTAAGTCATCTTTGCATAAGTTCGGCCTATCTCCGCCCCCTGTTATTGCTCCTCTCAGAACAAAATTGTTGTGCATGATTGCATGTTTTAAATAAGCTAGGTTAGGAGGAAAATTGGGTAGGATAGGCAAATATCGTGGGTTTGGGTCCAGTGAGTTTACTAAGATTCGTGCCTGCCTCGCTAAGCTTATGTGTGGTTCCAATATACCTTGCAGTGCAACTTTTGCCTCATCAATGGAGTCCTTCCGTAATGTTGGATCTGGCATCACCTCCTCTGAGAAAAGAATCTCTTTTAATAGGGGAATACGCTGCGGCCTAGGGACAGTTACCAATGGTGTTTTTGTGTTTACAATACTTCTTGAGAAAACTGGTATACCCCAGCTGATAGAGGTTTCTTTCCATGGAATTGAAAAGAATTCCTTAACTTCTTCTCGTGATGGTTTGAGCAATACATCTGCCACAGCTTGTTGATCCTGCCCTGGTAGTTCGCTTTTATCAATCCACCAGTTTATTGATTCTTTTCGGCACAGGTATCTGTTATATTTGTGGACATCATCGCGAGATTGTTCTGGGGCCAGAAATACCCTAGGTACCTTGTACTTCCTGGCGAGAGATCGATCAATAGATATTGGATACTTAAGCCCCATTACCACCATAGCAGAGGAAAGAGGGTTTGGGTCTTTTGTGCACTTAGAAGCCCTTTCTATTGTTTTAAGATGGTACAGTTTCCTCTTCCTTAATATTTCGATGGTAAGAGGTCCCGCATTGTTTATTTTATTTAATACCCAATTAACGTTCTTTCCCTGTTCTTCATTCTTCTTTTGTTCTTTCTCTTTCTCATTTTCATTGCTTGTTCCTTCCAAATTTTGCATGTTTTAGGGACTGTTGTTACTCTCATGCTTGTTGCTAGAGGGAGATAAATATACATAGTAAAAGTTGTACATATTTACGAGTACTTTCAACTCGTCAAAGATTTCCATTATCTTCATAAACACGGTGCCATTTTAGTCGTCTAACAAAGGTGAACCATTTTATGTACCTACTTGACGTAAACTACTACCTCTAGGCAATGACGTATTATATAAAGGCACGTCATAAACTTACATCGCGGCGCTTAAAAACGGCGAAAATACTAGATAGCTACTAATACGCTTTTTACAGAGTATACAGGTGAGTTTTTCGTTTCTGTGTAGTGTTTGATTACATCCGGCGCATAGGGAATCCATTTGTAATGTTAATTATTATAGCTGGATTGAAAAGCAATTTTGTGACTTTTTATGCCCTCTAGCGACGAATAGTGTAAATAAGGTATTCCGTAGATCGAAGAGCTTGTACTGGTTGAAGTTAGTTTCTCCTGTCGAACACAGATGGCGTTGTGTTCAACTGTAGGTCAGGTGAGTTTGCAATTTTTGAATAATTACATCGATAGATAAGTTATTTTCTCAATCTTTCCTACCTTTTTTTGAGGCCGAAGGTTTACAGGTTACTTGCTTTCCACTGCTGAGGCTTTGTTCTTGTTTGGAAATTCAAAACAGAAACTTCAAATTTGAAACGGGTGGACGTTAAAAACTTTGCACTTGTTTTTGTTAACTTTTCTTTGGAATTTCTTGAGTACTGCAACGTTCATCACTCTTTTTTGTCCAGAACTTTAACTTAATGCACTTTTTTTCACACTTTAAGCGTTTTAGCTATTTTTAAGTAATTAAGATACACGGAGCTAATGTTTAATCAAGCACAGTAGCGCCCTCTCTCTTTTTTTTTTTTTTTTTTTTTTTTTTTTCTTGTTAACTTAAATTTCAACGCCATTTCAACTGATCAATCGTCATCCAGTATATCTATGTCGTATGCGTCCTCGTATTATTATTTATTATTTATTTATTATTTATTTATTTCTCTTCGGCCAATTTCAGTCTTTTGTGAGCAATCCCACTCCCTCCTGCCACGGGTTCACACTGCGTTGCATCTGAGGTTGTCACGTTCAGTAAAGCACCCCTCCCAGCTATGCGTTCTATATACTCCCCAACGTGCCTTCCGAGGGTAGACATCATTTGATATTGAATTGAGGAATCCTTCATGATGGTGCATGCAGTCCCGCATATATATGTCCTAAACATTTCACCATTCTTTATTTTGTTGGCATTTCTCTCCAAATAATATATACTCCTCATCTCTAGGCTTTCGTCCACCAAGTCCATTATCCTATACCCAGACAACATCCCTGTGATGAGCTTCTCTTTCCTTCTTATTTCTCTGGAGTCGAAGGATATGCTCTCTCCAAATAGAACATAACATTTCCTTGTGGGATCATACCGAAATATCCCCTCTTTACAATTGAAATCAATGTTGATACCTCCGGTTATATATACGCTTAAGTCGGCAAAACTAGCTCCTAAAGGATCCCTATTACACCACATATAGTAGAAAGCAGCTGTTGGCGCATTCCAATAATCATCTATTAGCAATTTTGAGCAAAGGTATCTAGCTAATTGGGAAATAGACTTGATGTTAGGTCCCCCAAACTTATTAAGCTTGTCGTTTTTCCACTTAAAACTCCCTGTTACTATTTTATTCCTCACTTCAGCGTGGTTTTCTAGGTAATAATAGTACAGCGACTTTACTGTATCTATAAAACTGAAGTGATTTATCATACGGGGTGATCTACACTGTATCGCATCCCCAAAAGGTCTGAGTTGTTTCTCCCTCACTTCAAGCGTTATTGCCTGTGATCTCCCAGGTACAATGATACCATAGTTCCCATTCAAACTTATCGGGTATATCCCAGTGTCCATGTACTCTAGGTCATTATCAATGGTGAGGCAACCTAGAGATTCTTTGTTTTTCAGCTTTGGTATTTTAGCTAAGTCATTGGTTCTAAGTCCCAATATCTTTGAGGGATTATAACTAGCCTGTACTTTTATAGTAGTTCGTATGGAGTTGAGATCTTCACCCTTCGTCTCATCAAATTTCCACATTACATAGCCTGCTACATTCGCGACAAGCTCTCTGAAAGTCGCCATCTGTGTAAAGTTTGTGCTCACGTTCAAAAGAGATGTCCCTATATGAGTGAATGTGCCCCTCATTTCCCTATACTTGAAATGTACGGTAGATATTGAGTTATTAGTCTCGTAAGGCAATCTGCTTTTATTCAATATAGTCCTAGGTTCACTTTCTGAGGGCACCAAACTTATCAAAAAGTCATTGTCTTTTATCTCCAACTTCGACTGTATTTCGAATAGTGCTCTCCCCCACAGAATAGGTAAACTGCAGTCACCAGAGAATTCATTCAATAGTGAAACCACATTAGCGTTTTGTATGGTGGTTTCTTTCGCTATGTTTCTTGCTTCTTCTAGTGATAAGTTACTCATCTTGCATTCAAATGATAGACACTCCAAAAAATGTTTTAAGTCATCTTTGCATAAGTTCGGCCTATCTCCGCCCCCTGTTATTGCTCCTCTCAGAACAAAATTGTTGTGCATGATTGCATGTTTTAAATAAGCTAGGTTAGGAGGAAAATTGGGTAGGATAGGCAAATATCGTGGGTTTGGGTCCAGTGAGTTTACTAAGATTCGTGCCTGCCTCGCTAAGCTTATGTGTGGTTCCAATATACCTTGCAGTGCAACTTTTGCCTCATCAATGGAGTCCTTCCGTAATGTTGGATCTGGCATCACCTCCTCTGAGAAAAGAATCTCTTTTAATAGGGGAATACGCTGCGGCCTAGGGACAGTTACCAATGGTGTTTTTGTGTTTACAATACTTCTTGAGAAAACTGGTATACCCCAGCTGATAGAGGTTTCTTTCCATGGAATTGAAAAGAATTCCTTAACTTCTTCTCGTGATGGTTTGAGCAATACATCTGCCACAGCTTGTTGATCCTGCCCTGGTAGTTCGCTTTTATCAATCCACCAGTTTATTGATTCTTTTCGGCACAGGTATCTGTTATATTTGTGGACATCATCGCGAGATTGTTCTGGGGCCAGAAATACCCTAGGTACCTTGTACTTCCTGGCGAGAGATCGATCAATAGATATTGGATACTTAAGCCCCATTACCACCATAGCAGAGGAAAGAGGGTTTGGGTCTTTTGTGCACTTAGAAGCCCTTTCTATTGTTTTAAGATGGTACAGTTTCCTCTTCCTTAATATTTCGATGGTAAGAGGTCCCGCATTGTTTATTTTATTTAATACCCAATTAACGTTCTTTCCCTGTTCTTCATTCTTCTTTTGTTCTTTCTCTTTCTCATTTTCATTGCTTGTTCCTTCCAAATTTTGCATGTTTTAGGGACTGTTGTTACTCTCATGCTTGTTGCTAGAGGGAGATAAATATACATAGTAAAAGTTGTACATATTTACGAGTACTTTCAACTCGTCAAAGATTTCCATTATCTTCATAAACACGGTGCCATTTTAGTCGTCTAACAAAGGTGAACCATTTTATGTACCTACTTGACGTAAACTACTACCTCTAGGCAATGACGTATTATATAAAGGCACGTCATAAACTTACATCGCGGCGCTTAAAAACGGCGAAAATACTAGATAGCTACTAATACGCTTTTTACAGAGTATACAGGTGAGTTTTTCGTTTCTGTGTAGTGTTTGATTACATCCGGCGCATAGGGAATCCATTTGTAATGTTAATTATTATAGCTGGATTGAAAAGCAATTTTGTGACTTTTTATGCCCTCTAGCGACGAATAGTGTAAATAAGGTATTCCGTAGATCGAAGAGCTTGTACTGGTTGAAGTTAGTTTCTCCTGTCGAACACAGATGGCGTTGTGTTCAACTGTAGGTCAGGTGAGTTTGCAATTTTTGAATAATTACATCGATAGATAAGTTATTTTCTCAATCTTTCCTACCTTTTTTTGAGGCCGAAGGTTTACAGGTTACTTGCTTTCCACTGCTGAGGCTTTGTTCTTGTTTGGAAATTCAAAACAGAAACTTCAAATTTGAAACGGGTGGACGTTAAAAACTTTGCACTTGTTTTTGTTAACTTTTCTTTGGAATTTCTTGAGTACTGCAACGTTCATCACTCTTTTTTGTCCAGAACTTTAACTTAATGCACTTTTTTTCACACTTTAAGCGTTTTAGCTATTTTTAAGTAATTAAGATACACGGAGCTAATGTTTAATCAAGCACAGTAGCGCCCTCTCTCTTTTTTTTTTTTTTTTTTTTTTTTTTTTCTTGTTAACTTAAATTTCAACGCCATTTCAACTGATCAATCGTCATCCAGTATATCTATGTCGTATGCGTCCTCGTATTATTATTTATTATTTATTTATTATTTATTTATTTCTCTTCGGCCAATTTCAGTCTTTTGTGAGCAATCCCACTCCCTCCTGCCACGGGTTCACACTGCGTTGCATCTGAGGTTGTCACGTTCAGTAAAGCACCCCTCCCAGCTATGCGTTCTATATACTCCCCAACGTGCCTTCCGAGGGTAGACATCATTTGATATTGAATTGAGGAATCCTTCATGATGGTGCATGCAGTCCCGCATATATATGTCCTAAACATTTCACCATTCTTTATTTTGTTGGCATTTCTCTCCAAATAATATATACTCCTCATCTCTAGGCTTTCGTCCACCAAGTCCATTATCCTATACCCAGACAACATCCCTGTGATGAGCTTCTCTTTCCTTCTTATTTCTCTGGAGTCGAAGGATATGCTCTCTCCAAATAGAACATAACATTTCCTTGTGGGATCATACCGAAATATCCCCTCTTTACAATTGAAATCAATGTTGATACCTCCGGTTATATATACGCTTAAGTCGGCAAAACTAGCTCCTAAAGGATCCCTATTACACCACATATAGTAGAAAGCAGCTGTTGGCGCATTCCAATAATCATCTATTAGCAATTTTGAGCAAAGGTATCTAGCTAATTGGGAAATAGACTTGATGTTAGGTCCCCCAAACTTATTAAGCTTGTCGTTTTTCCACTTAAAACTCCCTGTTACTATTTTATTCCTCACTTCAGCGTGGTTTTCTAGGTAATAATAGTACAGCGACTTTACTGTATCTATAAAACTGAAGTGATTTATCATACGGGGTGATCTACACTGTATCGCATCCCCAAAAGGTCTGAGTTGTTTCTCCCTCACTTCAAGCGTTATTGCCTGTGATCTCCCAGGTACAATGATACCATAGTTCCCATTCAAACTTATCGGGTATATCCCAGTGTCCATGTACTCTAGGTCATTATCAATGGTGAGGCAACCTAGAGATTCTTTGTTTTTCAGCTTTGGTATTTTAGCTAAGTCATTGGTTCTAAGTCCCAATATCTTTGAGGGATTATAACTAGCCTGTACTTTTATAGTAGTTCGTATGGAGTTGAGATCTTCACCCTTCGTCTCATCAAATTTCCACATTACATAGCCTGCTACATTCGCGACAAGCTCTCTGAAAGTCGCCATCTGTGTAAAGTTTGTGCTCACGTTCAAAAGAGATGTCCCTATATGAGTGAATGTGCCCCTCATTTCCCTATACTTGAAATGTACGGTAGATATTGAGTTATTAGTCTCGTAAGGCAATCTGCTTTTATTCAATATAGTCCTAGGTTCACTTTCTGAGGGCACCAAACTTATCAAAAAGTCATTGTCTTTTATCTCCAACTTCGACTGTATTTCGAATAGTGCTCTCCCCCACAGAATAGGTAAACTGCAGTCACCAGAGAATTCATTCAATAGTGAAACCACATTAGCGTTTTGTATGGTGGTTTCTTTCGCTATGTTTCTTGCTTCTTCTAGTGATAAGTTACTCATCTTGCATTCAAATGATAGACACTCCAAAAAATGTTTTAAGTCATCTTTGCATAAGTTCGGCCTATCTCCGCCCCCTGTTATTGCTCCTCTCAGAACAAAATTGTTGTGCATGATTGCATGTTTTAAATAAGCTAGGTTAGGAGGAAAATTGGGTAGGATAGGCAAATATCGTGGGTTTGGGTCCAGTGAGTTTACTAAGATTCGTGCCTGCCTCGCTAAGCTTATGTGTGGTTCCAATATACCTTGCAGTGCAACTTTTGCCTCATCAATGGAGTCCTTCCGTAATGTTGGATCTGGCATCACCTCCTCTGAGAAAAGAATCTCTTTTAATAGGGGAATACGCTGCGGCCTAGGGACAGTTACCAATGGTGTTTTTGTGTTTACAATACTTCTTGAGAAAACTGGTATACCCCAGCTGATAGAGGTTTCTTTCCATGGAATTGAAAAGAATTCCTTAACTTCTTCTCGTGATGGTTTGAGCAATACATCTGCCACAGCTTGTTGATCCTGCCCTGGTAGTTCGCTTTTATCAATCCACCAGTTTATTGATTCTTTTCGGCACAGGTATCTGTTATATTTGTGGACATCATCGCGAGATTGTTCTGGGGCCAGAAATACCCTAGGTACCTTGTACTTCCTGGCGAGAGATCGATCAATAGATATTGGATACTTAAGCCCCATTACCACCATAGCAGAGGAAAGAGGGTTTGGGTCTTTTGTGCACTTAGAAGCCCTTTCTATTGTTTTAAGATGGTACAGTTTCCTCTTCCTTAATATTTCGATGGTAAGAGGTCCCGCATTGTTTATTTTATTTAATACCCAATTAACGTTCTTTCCCTGTTCTTCATTCTTCTTTTGTTCTTTCTCTTTCTCATTTTCATTGCTTGTTCCTTCCAAATTTTGCATGTTTTAGGGACTGTTGTTACTCTCATGCTTGTTGCTAGAGGGAGATAAATATACATAGTAAAAGTTGTACATATTTACGAGTACTTTCAACTCGTCAAAGATTTCCATTATCTTCATAAACACGGTGCCATTTTAGTCGTCTAACAAAGGTGAACCATTTTATGTACCTACTTGACGTAAACTACTACCTCTAGGCAATGACGTATTATATAAAGGCACGTCATAAACTTACATCGCGGCGCTTAAAAACGGCGAAAATACTAGATAGCTACTAATACGCTTTTTACAGAGTATACAGGTGAGTTTTTCGTTTCTGTGTAGTGTTTGATTACATCCGGCGCATAGGGAATCCATTTGTAATGTTAATTATTATAGCTGGATTGAAAAGCAATTTTGTGACTTTTTATGCCCTCTAGCGACGAATAGTGTAAATAAGGTATTCCGTAGATCGAAGAGCTTGTACTGGTTGAAGTTAGTTTCTCCTGTCGAACACAGATGGCGTTGTGTTCAACTGTAGGTCAGGTGAGTTTGCAATTTTTGAATAATTACATCGATAGATAAGTTATTTTCTCAATCTTTCCTACCTTTTTTTGAGGCCGAAGGTTTACAGGTTACTTGCTTTCCACTGCTGAGGCTTTGTTCTTGTTTGGAAATTCAAAACAGAAACTTCAAATTTGAAACGGGTGGACGTTAAAAACTTTGCACTTGTTTTTGTTAACTTTTCTTTGGAATTTCTTGAGTACTGCAACGTTCATCACTCTTTTTTGTCCAGAACTTTAACTTAATGCACTTTTTTTCACACTTTAAGCGTTTTAGCTATTTTTAAGTAATTAAGATACACGGAGCTAATGTTTAATCAAGCACAGTAGCGCCCTCTCTCTTTTTTTTTTTTTTTTTTTTTTTTTTTTCTTGTTAACTTAAATTTCAACGCCATTTCAACTGATCAATCGTCATCCAGTATATCTATGTCGTATGCGTCCTCGTCTAATATTTGTTCAAATGACTTCTCATCTTCTAATCTCTGGTGAAGTAACTCTTTCTCTTCGGCCAATTTCAGTCTTTTGTGAGCAATCCCACTCCCTCCTGCCACGGGTTCACACTGCGTTGCATCTGAGGTTGTCACGTTCAGTAAAGCACCCCTCCCAGCTATGCGTTCTATATACTCCCCAACGTGCCTTCCGAGGGTAGACATCATTTGATATTGAATTGAGGAATCCTTCATGATGGTGCATGCAGTCCCGCATATATATGTCCTAAACATTTCACCATTCTTTATTTTGTTGGCATTTCTCTCCAAATAATATATACTCCTCATCTCTAGGCTTTCGTCCACCAAGTCCATTATCCTATACCCAGACAACATCCCTGTGATGAGCTTCTCTTTCCTTCTTATTTCTCTGGAGTCGAAGGATATGCTCTCTCCAAATAGAACATAACATTTCCTTGTGGGATCATACCGAAATATCCCCTCTTTACAATTGAAATCAATGTTGATACCTCCGGTTATATATACGCTTAAGTCGGCAAAACTAGCTCCTAAAGGATCCCTATTACACCACATATAGTAGAAAGCAGCTGTTGGCGCATTCCAATAATCATCTATTAGCAATTTTGAGCAAAGGTATCTAGCTAATTGGGAAATAGACTTGATGTTAGGTCCCCCAAACTTATTAAGCTTGTCGTTTTTCCACTTAAAACTCCCTGTTACTATTTTATTCCTCACTTCAGCGTGGTTTTCTAGGTAATAATAGTACAGCGACTTTACTGTATCTATAAAACTGAAGTGATTTATCATACGGGGTGATCTACACTGTATCGCATCCCCAAAAGGTCTGAGTTGTTTCTCCCTCACTTCAAGCGTTATTGCCTGTGATCTCCCAGGTACAATGATACCATAGTTCCCATTCAAACTTATCGGGTATATCCCAGTGTCCATGTACTCTAGGTCATTATCAATGGTGAGGCAACCTAGAGATTCTTTGTTTTTCAGCTTTGGTATTTTAGCTAAGTCATTGGTTCTAAGTCCCAATATCTTTGAGGGATTATAACTAGCCTGTACTTTTATAGTAGTTCGTATGGAGTTGAGATCTTCACCCTTCGTCTCATCAAATTTCCACATTACATAGCCTGCTACATTCGCGACAAGCTCTCTGAAAGTCGCCATCTGTGTAAAGTTTGTGCTCACGTTCAAAAGAGATGTCCCTATATGAGTGAATGTGCCCCTCATTTCCCTATACTTGAAATGTACGGTAGATATTGAGTTATTAGTCTCGTAAGGCAATCTGCTTTTATTCAATATAGTCCTAGGTTCACTTTCTGAGGGCACCAAACTTATCAAAAAGTCATTGTCTTTTATCTCCAACTTCGACTGTATTTCGAATAGTGCTCTCCCCCACAGAATAGGTAAACTGCAGTCACCAGAGAATTCATTCAATAGTGAAACCACATTAGCGTTTTGTATGGTGGTTTCTTTCGCTATGTTTCTTGCTTCTTCTAGTGATAAGTTACTCATCTTGCATTCAAATGATAGACACTCCAAAAAATGTTTTAAGTCATCTTTGCATAAGTTCGGCCTATCTCCGCCCCCTGTTATTGCTCCTCTCAGAACAAAATTGTTGTGCATGATTGCATGTTTTAAATAAGCTAGGTTAGGAGGAAAATTGGGTAGGATAGGCAAATATCGTGGGTTTGGGTCCAGTGAGTTTACTAAGATTCGTGCCTGCCTCGCTAAGCTTATGTGTGGTTCCAATATACCTTGCAGTGCAACTTTTGCCTCATCAATGGAGTCCTTCCGTAATGTTGGATCTGGCATCACCTCCTCTGAGAAAAGAATCTCTTTTAATAGGGGAATACGCTGCGGCCTAGGGACAGTTACCAATGGTGTTTTTGTGTTTACAATACTTCTTGAGAAAACTGGTATACCCCAGCTGATAGAGGTTTCTTTCCATGGAATTGAAAAGAATTCCTTAACTTCTTCTCGTGATGGTTTGAGCAATACATCTGCCACAGCTTGTTGATCCTGCCCTGGTAGTTCGCTTTTATCAATCCACCAGTTTATTGATTCTTTTCGGCACAGGTATCTGTTATATTTGTGGACATCATCGCGAGATTGTTCTGGGGCCAGAAATACCCTAGGTACCTTGTACTTCCTGGCGAGAGATCGATCAATAGATATTGGATACTTAAGCCCCATTACCACCATAGCAGAGGAAAGAGGGTTTGGGTCTTTTGTGCACTTAGAAGCCCTTTCTATTGTTTTAAGATGGTACAGTTTCCTCTTCCTTAATATTTCGATGGTAAGAGGTCCCGCATTGTTTATTTTATTTAATACCCAATTAACGTTCTTTCCCTGTTCTTCATTCTTCTTTTGTTCTTTCTCTTTCTCATTTTCATTGCTTGTTCCTTCCAAATTTTGCATGTTTTAGGGACTGTTGTTACTCTCATGCTTGTTGCTAGAGGGAGATAAATATACATAGTAAAAGTTGTACATATTTACGAGTACTTTCAACTCGTCAAAGATTTCCATTATCTTCATAAACACGGTGCCATTTTAGTCGTCTAACAAAGGTGAACCATTTTATGTACCTACTTGACGTAAACTACTACCTCTAGGCAATGACGTATTATATAAAGGCACGTCATAAACTTACATCGCGGCGCTTAAAAACGGCGAAAATACTAGATAGCTACTAATACGCTTTTTACAGAGTATACAGGTGAGTTTTTCGTTTCTGTGTAGTGTTTGATTACATCCGGCGCATAGGGAATCCATTTGTAATGTTAATTATTATAGCTGGATTGAAAAGCAATTTTGTGACTTTTTATGCCCTCTAGCGACGAATAGTGTAAATAAGGTATTCCGTAGATCGAAGAGCTTGTACTGGTTGAAGTTAGTTTCTCCTGTCGAACACAGATGGCGTTGTGTTCAACTGTAGGTCAGGTGAGTTTGCAATTTTTGAATAATTACATCGATAGATAAGTTATTTTCTCAATCTTTCCTACCTTTTTTTGAGGCCGAAGGTTTACAGGTTACTTGCTTTCCACTGCTGAGGCTTTGTTCTTGTTTGGAAATTCAAAACAGAAACTTCAAATTTGAAACGGGTGGACGTTAAAAACTTTGCACTTGTTTTTGTTAACTTTTCTTTGGAATTTCTTGAGTACTGCAACGTTCATCACTCTTTTTTGTCCAGAACTTTAACTTAATGCACTTTTTTTCACACTTTAAGCGTTTTAGCTATTTTTAAGTAATTAAGATACACGGAGCTAATGTTTAATCAAGCACAGTAGCGCCCTCTCTCTTTTTTTTTTTTTTTTTTTTTTTTTTTCTTGTTAACTTAAATTTCAACGCCATTTCAACTGATCAATCGTCATCCAGTATATCTATGTCGTATGCGTCCTCGTCTAATATTTGTTCAAATGACTTCTCATCTTCTAATCTCTGGTGAAGTAACTCTTTCTCTTCGGCCAATTTCAGTCTTTTGTGAGCAATCCCACTCCCTCCTGCCACGGGTTCACACTGCGTTGCATCTGAGGTTGTCACGTTCAGTAAAGCACCCCTCCCAGCTATGCGTTCTATATACTCCCCAACGTGCCTTCCGAGGGTAGACATCATTTGATATTGAATTGAGGAATCCTTCATGATGGTGCATGCAGTCCCGCATATATATGTCCTAAACATTTCACCATTCTTTATTTTGTTGGCATTTCTCTCCAAATAATATATACTCCTCATCTCTAGGCTTTCGTCCACCAAGTCCATTATCCTATACCCAGACAACATCCCTGTGATGAGCTTCTCTTTCCTTCTTATTTCTCTGGAGTCGAAGGATATGCTCTCTCCAAATAGAACATAACATTTCCTTGTGGGATCATACCGAAATATCCCCTCTTTACAATTGAAATCAATGTTGATACCTCCGGTTATATATACGCTTAAGTCGGCAAAACTAGCTCCTAAAGGATCCCTATTACACCACATATAGTAGAAAGCAGCTGTTGGCGCATTCCAATAATCATCTATTAGCAATTTTGAGCAAAGGTATCTAGCTAATTGGGAAATAGACTTGATGTTAGGTCCCCCAAACTTATTAAGCTTGTCGTTTTTCCACTTAAAACTCCCTGTTACTATTTTATTCCTCACTTCAGCGTGGTTTTCTAGGTAATAATAGTACAGCGACTTTACTGTATCTATAAAACTGAAGTGATTTATCATACGGGGTGATCTACACTGTATCGCATCCCCAAAAGGTCTGAGTTGTTTCTCCCTCACTTCAAGCGTTATTGCCTGTGATCTCCCAGGTACAATGATACCATAGTTCCCATTCAAACTTATCGGGTATATCCCAGTGTCCATGTACTCTAGGTCATTATCAATGGTGAGGCAACCTAGAGATTCTTTGTTTTTCAGCTTTGGTATTTTAGCTAAGTCATTGGTTCTAAGTCCCAATATCTTTGAGGGATTATAACTAGCCTGTACTTTTATAGTAGTTCGTATGGAGTTGAGATCTTCACCCTTCGTCTCATCAAATTTCCACATTACATAGCCTGCTACATTCGCGACAAGCTCTCTGAAAGTCGCCATCTGTGTAAAGTTTGTGCTCACGTTCAAAAGAGATGTCCCTATATGAGTGAATGTGCCCCTCATTTCCCTATACTTGAAATGTACGGTAGATATTGAGTTATTAGTCTCGTAAGGCAATCTGCTTTTATTCAATATAGTCCTAGGTTCACTTTCTGAGGGCACCAAACTTATCAAAAAGTCATTGTCTTTTATCTCCAACTTCGACTGTATTTCGAATAGTGCTCTCCCCCACAGAATAGGTAAACTGCAGTCACCAGAGAATTCATTCAATAGTGAAACCACATTAGCGTTTTGTATGGTGGTTTCTTTCGCTATGTTTCTTGCTTCTTCTAGTGATAAGTTACTCATCTTGCATTCAAATGATAGACACTCCAAAAAATGTTTTAAGTCATCTTTGCATAAGTTCGGCCTATCTCCGCCCCCTGTTATTGCTCCTCTCAGAACAAAATTGTTGTGCATGATTGCATGTTTTAAATAAGCTAGGTTAGGAGGAAAATTGGGTAGGATAGGCAAATATCGTGGGTTTGGGTCCAGTGAGTTTACTAAGATTCGTGCCTGCCTCGCTAAGCTTATGTGTGGTTCCAATATACCTTGCAGTGCAACTTTTGCCTCATCAATGGAGTCCTTCCGTAATGTTGGATCTGGCATCACCTCCTCTGAGAAAAGAATCTCTTTTAATAGGGGAATACGCTGCGGCCTAGGGACAGTTACCAATGGTGTTTTTGTGTTTACAATACTTCTTGAGAAAACTGGTATACCCCAGCTGATAGAGGTTTCTTTCCATGGAATTGAAAAGAATTCCTTAACTTCTTCTCGTGATGGTTTGAGCAATACATCTGCCACAGCTTGTTGATCCTGCCCTGGTAGTTCGCTTTTATCAATCCACCAGTTTATTGATTCTTTTCGGCACAGGTATCTGTTATATTTGTGGACATCATCGCGAGATTGTTCTGGGGCCAGAAATACCCTAGGTACCTTGTACTTCCTGGCGAGAGATCGATCAATAGATATTGGATACTTAAGCCCCATTACCACCATAGCAGAGGAAAGAGGGTTTGGGTCTTTTGTGCACTTAGAAGCCCTTTCTATTGTTTTAAGATGGTACAGTTTCCTCTTCCTTAATATTTCGATGGTAAGAGGTCCCGCATTGTTTATTTTATTTAATACCCAATTAACGTTCTTTCCCTGTTCTTCATTCTTCTTTTGTTCTTTCTCTTTCTCATTTTCATTGCTTGTTCCTTCCAAATTTTGCATGTTTTAGGGACTGTTGTTACTCTCATGCTTGTTGCTAGAGGGAGATAAATATACATCTTCAGTTACGTCACAGGATAAGTAATAGTCAAATTGACATCAAAACAAACGTAGTGTCGCGCGACAGGTTGGTGCGTAACTAAGCGCGATGTGGCCAATTGGCTTCATTTCATGTTGTCAATTTAGAGTGCGGACACCGTATCTATAGTTTTATATATCATTGCCTCTAGGCGCGATTTTTCTTTTTTAAATGATAGGTACAGTAAAAAAATAATAATGCATTATTTAATATTATGTCTGCGCTCGCTCCTGGATGTCTCAAACTAAGTCATGTGTCATGATAATTGGCTCATCGCCGGCGCAAGTTTGCCTTCGTCTTTCGTCGGTTTTCTAAAGATTGTACTTCGTTGAATGTGCCACCACGACCTCATCTCACCGGCCCCCTTCCACCATCGGACATCCAAAATCCAGACGCACTGCAACTTACCATCGCTACCTTGTTGCTATTCCACCAATTCGCACTAAGTGTTTCCAAACGTTTTTATAATGCGCACAGCAAAAGAGTGGAACTCTCTGCCTGCGCCTGTGTTTCCGAACGCTTTCAACCCTAATCTCTTCAAAGTTAGAGTGAACGGGCTCCAAGCAGACCCATCACAAGTAAAATAACAAATGCTTTTTTTATTTTTTATAATGCAAATGTTGATAGAAAAGTATAATTATTTTTTTAAATATAATTTTGTGTAGGTAGCAGTAATTGGATATATGAACTGGGCTGTCATTGTAAGACTACTTCAATGGCACCGTGTATTGTAAAATAAAATATAACGATTTATATGTCTATGATATTTAATTAAATAATAAATAAAACATATTGTACCTACTTGTTATAGAGTACGTACTTTGATATTATAAATGACACCTACAGACATTTTTGATCAGATGTGATGCATTTTGATATGGTAATTCTATGAGTTAATAATTTTATATAAGTTACTGTAGGTCCTTATATATGACTTAATTATATAAATAATAAGAAATAGAACATGATTGTATACCGTTACATTTATTCATCACATAGATTTAAGCATTGATTTATATGTTTCTGTTTGTAAATCTAATTTATGTTAATGGATGCTGATTTTTACTAATTATTAACAAATTAAGGATGTAAATGTTTAGTTTCAAAAGTGCCTATGGTAGGATAAGATTTTGGGTCTAGTCCTGAAAAACAAAACGGATAAAGGTACTGAATGTCAAAGAAAAAGATAAGTTATAAGGATAACATTACTTTTGTACTGTTAGCATTTACAGTCGATTTATACTTGGTTTTTAAATGCCAATAAGAAATAATCGTAACATTTTAGATAACAAAAGTATATAAAGCGACTTTCATTTGATTTGTTGCTTATTGCATTTACTCTTTAACTTAATCTCTTTTGATATTTGCTAGTTACTGTCTTAATAAAAAGAAGATAATACAAATACACTGTTAGTGTATTTGTAGGCACAGATAAGGTTGAGTGACCAAATTAAAGGATATTGTAGGCATAAAGTTTTGAATACTTACTTACTTAATAATTTTGTACAAGTTAAAAAATAAGAGACCTCTTTTGTGTGCAACACAAACTATGTTATTAAAAACTAAGTTTTTGATTTATTTACTTTTTTTTTGTTGTTGTATTTTTATTTGTCTAACAAAATGTATAATTTCTGACGTGTTTATTGCGGATAATAAAATATAAGAATTGTTACCGTAAGAATTAACGTGGTTTTATTGAAACAACTCCTATTTATTATTCCGTTAGCATCCTCATGAGAATTATTTTGCGAGTTAGGTTAAACCAGTTCATCGCGCTTAGTGCTATTTATAGGCAGTGTTAATTTCTGCTTTGTTTCAAAATGCCGCCAGCGCCGTCGGTCGATAATACTTGGCATTTAGATGACTCATTGCCTCTCCAGTTTCGTCTAATGTACATGTACTTACATCTTCCTCTCGTCATATTGTATCCTGCTGTAGATTAGTGAAACTTATTAAATGGGCCTGGTTACCCAACTATCAGGCTGTGTTACCCACTAAGAGAGCCAGATTACCCAAAAGCAACAGTTGGGCCTGGATAACCAACTGGCAGTCCTGTTTACCAGACTCATAAGAAAAACCTTTCGCAGTTTTTTACCTGCATAAGTTTTGAGAAAGTTCCTCGATAAATAAAATGTGTTTTACCTTAAAAAGTGCGCAACTCGGTAAACTCCATATGAACTGATCTCTATGAAAAGGTATCTATCTAGGTTATAAATAAAAACAATAATTAATTATAACGTCTTTATTTAGGTCAAAAGAAACAAAAAAGTATTCAAGATTAAAACTACAACAAGAAAAGGTCTATTAGTATAAATGGCAGCATTATTCTGTTCATATTGTCATAAAATTACAGTTTTCGTATTCTATAATCTACTGTTTAACAGGAACACTAATAACAGCAAGGATTTAATCCTTTACTGAAATGAGGAATCATTAAATGCATTTTATAATATAAAAGATGGTAGAGTTTGCGCAATATAAGCTAGACGCTCTGAAACCAGACTTTCTGATGCGTAGGCCCTGGATATGGTGAAGATAATCTCTTCACCATATCCAGGGCCTACGCATCAGAACGCGGGCTGTCGAAGCCTCAAATAAGTTACCGCTCAGATGGGACGGATCGGCTTCGTTTTGAACGATGGAAACACGACTAGCCTGTAGGTATACCGGCACGAGTCGAGAGCACTTCCATTGGTCGGTTTAACTACGACAATTCTGACGCTTCACGTTATTGGTTCGTCAGTCAATGCTCATCGACTACTGCGCTTACAAGTTTCGTTCGCCCAACGTACATTGGCGAGATTACCCTGCTGCATTCTGTGCTCATGACTCAAGCCGGCTACTATACTGCTCGCGTGTGCACTGTGGCTACCTAATCACCTAATCACTCCCAGTACCTAGCGTTCACTGTGATTTAGGTCTTAGTACAGTGCAGACATTTAGGTCTATCTAGCTTATTCAGAACAGCAAAGTTACATGACGCGAACTATAGGATTAATGTCGTATCGTGGTAAGGCACATCCCGGTAAAAGACGTTTTTTTTTTTTCTACTGACTAGGTACTACATAAGAATAAAATAACAAGTATACATTCTTAAAACTATTACTTGCAATATAAATATAGAAAAGAAAAATAATATATGTATATAAAAAATAATGGTATAATACGGTACTTAATTAAGTTTGTGTCGTAGACATATTGGCACATTATTAATAACGAAGCACTATCAAAATACAAAAAGAGGGCAGTTAAAGAACAAGAGAAGCACTTTTAAGTAATAATTAAATATTTGAAAATTCATTAAAAAAATAAAGCGATTTAATCTGATAAAATATAATTTTCATCTCTTTTTGTTATCTGTTGAAACTTACAAGAGTATAATATAGATTTAATTGTACGTATAATATTAAAAGCTGGAAAAATATAACAATTGTAAAATACGTCATAATTTTAAAATCTAAACGAGTTTAAAATGAAAAATATAAAAAAGCTCTTATTCTACCGCGTGTATCTGACATCGACGCACAAACGATTTCCATAGGTCCAGGGCATGATTCTGGACACCCCAGCGTTGGAATTTTTCGTCGGTTCTTTTCTCATTTTTTTCAAGAGTACTACAAAGTATCAGCTCAGCTGAGCTGATATCTATTTGTGGCTTTATTCAGATTGCTCTTTTTAGCGAAAGTAGTTAATTAATTATTTTTTTATTAAAAATCTCATTGGGTTAGGTCAGAATAACGATTATGAGCAGTCTAAAGTAAAAAAACCCTTGAAAAAAATAAAAAAATGAGAAAAAAGCCGACGAAAAATTCTAAGTCTAGGGTGTCCAGAATCATGCCCCGGACCCATGGAAATCGTTTGTGCGTCGATGTCAGATACACGCGGTATAGTCAATCTAATTTATAACATTTTTAACTTTATTCCTTAAAGGAATTTAATTCCAAATATAATTATAATCCTGTGGTTTTAATTACTTATTTATAAAACGAGTAAATATAAGAATTATTAAAAAAATCGAGACTCTTAGAAAAATTCACGTTTAACTCAACATGTAGGCACGTATGAATTAAGGCTCGCATTTTTAGGCACATTATCCCTAATTAATTACAAAAGAGAAATCTTCTGTGTAATTTTGACAGCAGCGAGATGCTATTTTGTTTGTTATGTATGTCTTAAGTTACCACTCAAAAGAGCAGAGTAAAGGCCATTTAAAACAGGCATCTTAAGTACTATAATGTAATGTAAAAACATTTGTGTTGCGCTTATACAGAAAGTTTAATTTTTTGAATGCTACTCCTTTTAATTACTGGGATACAGATTATGGTAATCGCAAAATTTTCGATTGATACATTGGGAAAAATGCAGCACCATCAAACTCTCTTATAAATTAAAACAAACGAGATCATATCCTGTCTATAAATTTCCACCTGAGGGCACCACATTCGCTTGTACTCTTTATTAGGTAAAAGTTTAAAAAGTATTACTGTAGTTATTTTTAGACTGTTAAAATACACAATGAATAACTGACTATTGTTAACAAGAAATTAATAATTCTTTATTTATTCATGGTACTTATTATCATTCATACGCTTATAGTGCATGATGCACTAATCTTATCAACTGCGCACAGACATAAGGGGCCAGCGCAGACCATGACCAACTATATGATTGTATTTAATGTATAAAATATTGACAGTTGAAAAACGAACAAAAAGTCGTCCTAACTGCGCTGACCAAAGATCGTGAAGTAGTAAATATGCAGTGATAAAATACCTGTATCACAGAAATAAGGTATACTGTACAGACGCAAACACTCAAGCTACAACAATCTGTAAAATTTCTTTAATTGACTTTCAACTTTATTGCCAAAGTGATTGGGTTCACATTTGATTGGGAATTTTAGACAGTTTCGAATAGCCTGATCTGCTGGTGTCTGTACAGTTCATTTCATTTAGAACTGTCTAGGTCTTATATCCAAGCTGTTAGGTATACAGGGAAATTGAAAAAATACCCGAAACCTCTTAGGCAGTGAAAGTACACATGATTATAAGCAACTTTTGTTTTGGTAAAACTCCGAAATCTCGAAAAAAATATCAGCTGTTTCATACATTTTCATTGGCTAAATACTGCATTTTGTATGAAACAGCTGATATTTTTTTCGAGATTTCGGAGTTTTACCAAAACAAAAGTTGCTTATAATCATGTGTACTTTCACTGCCTAAGAGGTTTCCGGTATTTTTTCAATTTCCCTGTATAACACCATATTTCCAGCTTAAACCAGCTCGCAAGTAACGCGCATTAAAGTGCAGGCAATCGAAGTACAATTTGATCAATCGTTCGATCGTGCCTCACCATGTAAGTAATTAATTGTGAGTTGCATCTAGGTAGAAACGCAGCCTTGTTTTTTCTGCAATACATTAACCCAGGGACCGTTCAAGTATTACGTAAACACCTTTGGGGGGCGTGCCAGAATCGGCGCGTGATTGCGCGCGCCGCTCGCCGATTAAACAGCCTAGCTCGGTGCGGCTCGGCAAAGTTCGTAAGATCCATCGCTTGTCGGTTTTTTGACACGCACAAAGGCGCGCGCAGCTCGACTTGTGTTACTACGCGCCGTATATAATACGAGTAGGCTTGCGTGTTTGCGCAAAGAGCCGAGCCGTTTAAACGCACCTTTACATGTAATACAGTTAAGCATATTATCACTGCACTTAGTACACATTGAGGCAATAATTGAGGTAGATCGTTATTATTTAGGTTCCTTCTCATCTTTGTCTTGTTTCTCGTCCTTTTTCTCGGCACTCTTCATAAATTCTGGGTTATATGGCGAGTTATCACCTAGAGGTAGTTTTTCTATAACAAACATA
Source organism: Ceramica pisi (assembly GCA_963859965.1). NCBI lineage: Eukaryota > Metazoa > Arthropoda > Insecta > Lepidoptera > Noctuidae > Ceramica > Ceramica pisi. The sequence continues at coordinate 2,254,852 of OY982544.1, read as the reverse complement.
TTTTTTATGGTTAGTTTCAACAAGCATTATACGTTAGCATAATTTCTAGACATATTGTCTTTACTTATGAGTTTTCTTTTTGTCAATTCACTTATACAATTCATCTTCGTCCTTTTTTGAAGTAGGTTATAAGTTATTGTTTCCATTCTAACAGGTGTATACTTATACTACTAGCTGACCCGCGCAACTTCGTCTGCGTCACATTTTCCACTATTGCTCCGCTCCTATTTGTCTTAGCGTGATGATATATGATAGCTTATAACCTTCCTCGATAAAAGGGGCTATCTAACACTGAAAGAATTTTTCAAATCGGACCAGTGGTTCCTGAGATTAGCGCGTTCAACCAAACAAACAAACAAACTCTTCTGCTTTATATTTATTATTATTATATTATTAGTATTATTAGTATAGATAAAAAGAATATCTTGTCACTCCTAATGTGATACAGTGAGACGATTTTCAATAAATTTTCCCGAGATGATTAGGAAATGTTCATGAAATAGCCCCTTTTATTATTGTCACATTCTTTGCAATATAATAATTCGGTACTTTTGTGTGTACTTATTGTTGTTATGTAAATAAATAAATAAGCACTCACGTTCATCATCACCGGGAGTAGATGGCTCGGGCGCCGAGGCAGTCGCGTACGGATTCGATGCGGGGCTTGTTGGCTGTAAGAAAATACGAAGGTAAGCTATCACGTGTTGCGTACAGTACGATTATTTTTTCTTTGCCTGTGCGAAGTACGTCGCAATCGATTGCGCAGGATGTCAATTTGACAAGAAACATAGAACAGCGTATGAGCGGGTAGGTCGCGTATGCAGTCTCAGTCCCTCGTATACGTTCGATGCATACTAACTTGTGTCCCGCTTACTCAATGCAATACGACTGTTGATACGAAAAGCGATAATGTTTAAAATTATTTCTTTTGGTTTTTCTTACTGTTTCATTTGTGTTTTGTGTGTTTTTGTGGTGTAGGTATATGTTTGTTGTATTACTTTGTGACCTTGTAATTGTTACTGGTTGTGTTTCTTACTTGGTAATAATACAAAACGTATAAATCAGTAAAACATTCTACGAACGTACTTAACACTTTTTTACGCGATGGGACCTGCGCGGTCGTCACTAAAAGCTAACTTCGGAGCGGCAAAGAAAAAATAATCGTACTGTAGTTTGTTCGAAAGAGTGCAACGAGCATTAGAAGGTGTACGTTACCCCAGCAAGAAAGTATCTCCTAGAGTTAAATGAGTGGAACGTATAGTTGGTGCCTTGTCTGGTGTAAATGTGCCCCCACATAAAAAATGTGTGCCCCCTGTCGTTTTGGAAAAAAACGGAAAAAACGATTCTTGCTGGGGTAAAGTTTTTCTAGCAGGAAAATTCTAAACGAATGATCGGAGAGAGAAAAATTGTGCATGGCCAGAGAGCTTACATGTGTGCCAAAATGTGCCCCCAAAAATAAAATCTGTGCCCCTTCAGATTTACGAGATATTGCATTTCCTGCTGGAGTAACGTTTTGATGAATCGTATATCTCTAAAACCATTGCATGTGCCCATGTAGAATAAACATACACGAGTAGCTCTTAATGTGTGCCCATATGTGCCCCAAATTAGATTTAAGAAAATATTTATAGTTTTCAAGTTATCGCGGTTTTATGAAAACCCGAAAAAACATCGCAGCGCCTAAATGAGACAAGGTATAAGTTCGCTGAAAACTGTATTCGGTCCTTCTTGACGCTAATAATAACCATACAAAGTTTCAAAACTGTTCATGCATGCGTTTTTGAATAATCTTGCTAAAAGTCAAAACGATGGAGTCATAATTTTGACGGAAAAATACAAGGAATCGGCTCAATCCCAGATGTGTAGGTGTAAACCAAAATCTTGTGCCTTTAGTCAAAAATATATGCTGAAAATATTCAGCTTGGAATGTTTCGCATTATGTAAATATTACCAAAAAATCAAAATATGTAATCAACGGCTGGTTATCCGACCAAATTTGAATGACTACTAAAAAGCGACGGATTCATACATATCGATGACCTTCTTAACTTTACTCACTAACCGGTTCACACATGTTGTGCCTGAGTACATTGAAGTAGAAAAGTAATAAGTAATAAAATAAAGTTGTTATTGGATTATTTCTACTAGCTGTTTCTATGACCTTACTCATGATTAAGTTGGTTATAAATAGTAGCCTAAATGCTATTCCAAGGTAAGCTATCTTCTCCATTCTAAGTTTCATTAAAATACATCCAGTAATTTATGTGTGAACGAAAAAAATACATCCAGATATTTGATATTTGCCAGGTCTTTGAGCCAAAATTTGATGGTCCCGATGTTTAAAAAAATATAGGTAGTTCATGAAATGTGTGATGAATACCAACTACTAAAAAGAGGAAGCTCTTTTTTGTATATAAATAAAAAGCCCGTATTTGTCTTTTTATATGTATTTATGTATATATATATATTGATGAGTAACAGTTTTTCATCATTACGGGAATCCTCCAACCAGTCCGTGAAATTCAAAATTTCTTGCATTTTTTGCAATTTGCAGGCCAGTGCTAGGTTGTATGTTGATTACAATATTGTTCGCGGCTGTAAGACGTATGTAGTTACAGAATTATAATCATCAAAATCACCAATACAACCTTCCAAGTCCATAAAGGCGTAGGAGCATTCCCCTCAACCAAATAAATTTTGGTACCTACAGTTTTGAGAGTTGTAATTAGTGTATACCTATAGTCAACGGCACTATGATCAGTGTTGCAACAACGTGTTTCCATTTTGTATGTCGGATTACGTACCTACGAGGGATGAGGTGTTAATGTTGATAAATATATTTATTTATAGCCCAATACCATCAGATAATTTGTGCACATTCGATGTTTACAGTTATATCTTTATGCGGTTTACTATACTAACACACTGAACACTAACACATTGAATTTTGAACACACTATAGGAATCTATGTATAAGCAAATTACTCGTAAGAAAATTATTTATCTGTGATTTCCAATTTAACAATTTTTTTTACAAAATATTATACTTACATATACATACTGATCTGTGATTTTTTGTGATGCGAATTTACTAATTATATGTTAGACTTAGATGAAAAACTGTGATTTAAATAATAATGTGACTACACAACGTGCAAATAAATTTCTAATATTTATAGGTAGGAAATTTGATCTGTGATTTGATGCAATAATTACTTTAAGAATTAAAACAATAATTTCCACATCAACAAGCTGTTTCATTATAGTCACAAGATAAAAGTTTTGGGGGCTAATTAATATATTTTTTAATTAGCCCCCAAAACTTTTGAACGCGAATGTATGACAACAGCTTAGGTATAATACGTCCAATAAAGAAGGTCATGGATTTGTATGAATCAGTCGCTTTTTAATAGTCATTCAAATTTGGTCGGATAACCAGCCGTTGATTACATATTTTGGTTTTTTGTTATTATTTACATAATGCGAAACATTCCAAGCTGAATATTTTCACCATATATTTTTGACTAAAGGCACATGATTTTGGTTTACACCTACATATCTGGGATTGAGCCGATTCCTTGTATTTTGCCGTCAAAATTATGACTCCATCGTTTTGACTTTTAGCAAGATTATTCAAAAACGCATGCATGAACAGTTTTGAAACTTTGTATGGTTATTATTAGCGTCAAGAAGGACCGAATACAGTTTTCAGCGAACTTATACCTTGTCTCATTTAGGCGCTGCGATGTTTTTTCGGGTTTTCATAAAACCGCGATAACTTGAAAACTATAAATATTTTCTTAAATCTAATTTGGGGCACATATGGGCACACATTAAGAGCTACTAGTGTATGTTTATTCTACAGGGGCACATGCAATGGTTATAGAGATATACGATTCATCAAAACGTTACTCCAGCAGGAAATGCAATATCTCGTAAATCTGAAGGGGCACAGATTTTATTTTTGGGGGCACATTTTGGCACACATGTAAGCTCTCTGACCATGCACAATTTTTCTCTCTCCGATCATTCGTTTAGAATTTTCCTGCTAGAAAAACGTTACCCCAGCAAGAATCGTTTTTTCCGTTTTTTTCCAAAACGACAGGGGGCACACATTTTTTATGTGGGGGCACATTTACAGCAGAAAAGGCACCAACTATACGTTCTACTCACATAACTCTAGGAGATACTTTCTTGCTGGGGTAACGTACACCATTAGAAGACACGGGTAAGTTTTGGTAAGCGAGAGTCTGATATTCTTCTGCTCCTCCTAGAGCGGGAGGAGTTATTTCATGATTTCACATACTTAAAAAAAAAACTATATGACTGGGTAGGAGCAGAAACGTTTTAAAATAAAAATTTCTAAAACTAATCAAGTTGCGCCAAAAATTGCATTATTGTTTCAAAATTTCAGGTTTTATTACTTGAGTGACCTTGGTGAAGCGAGCGAAATCTTGAAATGTTCATGAGCACATAATTGTTTAAAATTGTTGATAAACAAATCTGTGACAAGCTGCTATTTGTCTTTCGACAATCAGGCTACCGAAATAAAAGTTGTTGTATGTCACCGGAAAATTGCAGACTTCTCGATAAATTATCCAAAAACTGTTTTGTATATAATAAATACCAGCCAAATTCAATAGTTTCATCAACCTTATTGTGTGAGCAGTAAGGTCTTAACGACCCCACACGCCCTAGGATCAGAGTTTCTAAACCGCCTCAAGGGTCTCTGACATGGTTTATTTGACGACCGCCACGTGGCAGTCAGGACCACCGGCTTACGCGTGCCTTCCGAAGCAAGGAATCATCTTTCAACAATGCAAAAATTTCCGTGTCTTATTAAGACAAAATATTTGCACTGTATAGACTCATTATCTTTTGCATTGTATAATTTTACTCATAAATGATATCGTAACGAATGTAACCATAATTTTGTAAACAATGACAACTGGTTTAAAAGAGTGTCCATGGAGTTTCTTGCACGTTCTTCTCCACAGGACCTACTCTTTGGGACGTGCAACTGCCGCGCTGGAGATAGGGTCGGTGGGTGTGTTATGTTGCTGAACAACCCGCTGCTCTTGTCGCTAGCGCGGCAGGATTAGCTTCATCTATTTGACTGACAGACCTTGACTATTCAAAAGTGCCTGTAACTGGTCTATTTGAAATAAAGGAATTTGTATTTTGTATTTTGATTCACGCGATATTTTATAATCATAAAGCATTTGCAATTTTCCAATGACAAATAAAAAAAAAAGAATCACCGAAATCGCTCGAAGACATCCTGAACACACCGGGAAGACTGATCTGTTATAGCGAGGTTGGCTGGTTTTAATGACGGCCACCATGGCTCACGCATAAAAGGCCAACATTAGGACTAAGTGTGATAACCAAACCCCAATAGATAGATATAAAAATAACTTACGTATGGCACACCAGCACCAGGGGGTAACAGCGGAATTTTAGTTCCATCACCTTCAGCTTCTCCAAAGCCGATGGTGCCGGTCTTCAGGGGAGTGGTTCGTGTCACGCTCGGGTATGGCGGCAAGGGGCTCTGTCTGGCCCCAGGATATGGCGAGACGGGGCTAGGATTAGCCCCGGGGTAAGACGGGACGGGGCTAGGATTAACCCCGGGGTAAGGCGGGATGGGACCAGGGTTCGCCCCAGGGTAAGGTGAGACAAGGTTCGGATTAGATTCGTGAGGGGATTTTTCTGAAGAGAAAGGAGAGTTTCCTGGAGGATATGGAGAGTTCTCAGCAGGATATGGAGGATTCGCACCTGGGTATGGAGGATTAAGTCCCGGATACGGTGGAGCATCACCCGGGTAAGGCTGGTTTGGCGGGTAAGGAGAAACGTTGGAATAAGGCTGATTACCTGGACCTGGAGGGTACGGAGAAGTTCTGCCGCCAAGATTGGGAGTAGTTGGATAGCCTGGGCTACCGCCAGGGTAGGGAGTATTACTGGGGTAACCGTTCCCATTTTGATAAGGCGAATTGGGCAGAGGTTGGTTTATGATAGGCGGGGGAGGGTAACCGTTGGCAACCGGGACATTTTGAACCATAGGCAGTTGATCCTGAAGTGGGTTCTGCACAGTATCTTGGAATCCGACTAGGGGGATCGTGCCAAAGATTATAGGTTTCGTTTCTTCGGAACCACTGTGACAGCCGCTGACTTCCGTAGATACCTGGGTTACATAAAAAGGTGTACTGTTATAAAAACTGCAACAAAGTAAAGCCCAGTATTCAAATGGAAGTTACGTCAGTAAATTCACACTGAATATGGAACCCCGAAATACTAAGTGGCCATTGCAAATATAAAAAATCGCTACTTGAAAGCGCAGTTACTAGTTATTCCAAACGTGCAGTACGATAATTCTTGTGCTAACAATATTTACTATTTGAGTAATAACTTTTACGGTTCAAATAATTTTCATGATAATTGTCTGCTTATAAAATCATACGACGATTGAGGCCCGCTGGGTGGTTCTATTTCTGTCTGCAATGGTAAGGGAACCTAAGACGAAGGGGATGACGGGTGTTTCATTCGCTCTATCTGCTCGCGCACTCTAGCCCCCGTCATCCCTTTCGAACCGAGTTAGTTCGATTGTCTGTCGGTAAAGCGACCGAAGTTTAGCGAATTATGATAAATGATATTTATTTTGTAAGTAGGTTGTAAATAACACTTTTACACGTCAATATTTTTTGGTAATTTTAAACTAGATGAGGCCGGCATTTCCTAGCTGACTGCTCTGAGAAGAAACGCCGAAACAAACTCATAGGTCAAGTCTCTTTTAAAGTCCATACAATCGTACTGGTCAAATCATATGAGAACCATGTAGGTTAATGTCGGAAGTGGTATTTTGAGGAAAATACCACACAGATTTGAGTGGACCTGTCCAGACAGTGCAAGCATTTGCCAGTTATCGTGTAGCTCAAACTTAGAACTTAAAGGAGCTCAACGAACTGACGAACAATACCAAAGTAAGGACATTTGTGTAGGCCGCATAAAGAACTCAAACCGCCAGACTAAAATTAAGTGAAATAAATCCCCAACATAGCAATCTACATGGTCCTCACATTTACAATACTTTATATGAGGACCATGCAGATCGGTGTCTGAAATGGTTTTTTGAGGAAAGAACCACACAGATTTGAGTGGACCTGTCCAGTCAATGCAAGCCTTGGTCAGTAGGTAGTCGATTAGCTCAACTTAGAACCAACAAGGAGCTTAATGACTCGATGAACAATGCCAATGAAAGGACATTTGGGTAGGCCACAAAAGTACTCAAACTGCCAGACATCATTAAAAATACTTTAAGAAAACAAAAAAAGAAAATAATAGCCCACATAGTCCCCATATTCACAATAGTAAAATTAAAATAATAATAATACTACTTAAAATCGTTGCTTTGGCCTAGCTCGAATACCGTGTATATCTCGCCCTGGTCATAAATCAACAAGAACAGTAAAATGTTTCTCACCTTGAAATGGTATGAGATATCGATGTACCGGCAAGCGTCCACATTATACATGTCCAGGGCCGGCACCTCCATCTCGACATTCCAGTTGCGCGTGGTGCGGCCCGGGACGGGGCCCTTCTTTATTTCGGCCACCGTGTCATGCTCGTTGCGCTGTCCTGGCTCGTATGCAGCTATGAATGTCACGTCCTGGACATCACGAATAACCATTAAATAGGATAGGATAGGTTGTGAGAATAACCGAGTAAATGGTTTCAAGCTCAAAGTATTTATTTCAAACTAGCTGACCCGAGAGTTTGCTTCATATTTTTCATTCATGCTCAGCTCCTATTGGGCATAGGGGGATGTTATATAGCCTAGTCTCCCTCGAGAAATCTATACTAATATTATAAAGCTGAAGAGTTTGTTTGTTTGAACGCGTTAATTTCAGGAACTACTGGTCCGATTTGAAAAATGATTTCAGTATTAGATAGCCCATTTATCGAGGAAGGCTATAGGCTATATATCATCACGCTAAGGCAAATAGGAGCGGAGCATTAATGGAAAATGTGACGCAGACGAAATTGCGCGGGTCAGCTAGTGGGCTATTTAACATCAATTCGAACTAGTAATTCCTGAGGTTAGCGCGTTCAACATACCAAACAAACTCTTAAGGTGGAAGCTCCAGGGTAGCCCGCGAAATTCAAATATTTTTATGATTTTTGCAATTTGCCGGTCAGTGTGAAGTTGTATTTTGAACAAAATACGGTTCGCGATTGTAAAGAGCATTTATCTAAAGGATTATAACCATTTGAATCATCAATATAACCCTCTAAGTTCATAGAACTCGATTGAATGTTATTTCGTGAAAAAGTCAAGCCAACGTATTGGTTCGTCTGTATACACTCAACAAAAACACATAAGTATCTAATATCCTATGAATTTCGATTCTGACTTTGACTACTGACTTCTGACTTTGGCTTCTGACTTTGACTTCTGGCTTTGTCTAACGAATTTGAATACTTACTGGCTTGCTTTCTATAAGAAAGAGAGAGAGAGAGACAGACAGAGAAACATGCGCACGCCGCACAGCTTACAATAGCTTAATAAAGCAAAGTGTCGTTACAACATTTCGTCTGAATTTTTTTCCTTTCGCAACGCGCGATAAGGAACTTCGTTCCAAAAATCTTTTGCCCGTTTATCCGAGGAAGGCTATAGACTATATATTTACCATCACGCTATTACCAACCAATAGGAGCGGAACAAAAAAAAAATCTATGAAAAATGAGATGCAGATGAAGTTGGGGTCGTCAACTAGTCTATGATATTCGTTAACTTCATTTATTCATCCTTCAATTGTGCAAACATGTTACAAACCTTACCTTTTTAATAGCGAACTTAATTTCGTCGATCTCGACGTTACTGTCGTTTTGACAGGTGACCTCAATGGGTATGACCTGCCCGGGGCAGTACCCGGACACGGGCATCCTCACCATGATCTCCGAGGCGCCGGCGCTCATGCACCAGCAGCAGTAAGTGTTGGACAGGTCGAATTCCATCGGCTCCTGTACGGAGGAACGCGACGTTTACATTAGTGGACATATATTTGCTAGAGCTTTTTTTTTATTTGATACGTGAAAAGTAGCCTGCTCACTATAATTTTGAAAATATTAGGAGTGTAAGCGTTCGGAAACACAAACGCAGGCAGAGAGTTCAACTCCTCTGCTGTGCACATTATGAATGACGCTTGGGAACGCGTAGTGCGAATTGGTGGAATAGCAACAAGGTAGGGATGGTAAGCTGCAGTGCGTCTGGATGTCCGATGGTAGAAGGGGCTGGTGGGATGAGGTCTTGGAGTTCTTGGGCACACTCTCCGAAGTAAAATATGTAGAAGACCGACAAGCAGGCAACTTTGCGGCGATGAGCCAAGCTGTGTAGCTTGGCATCCACCATTTTAACGTCGCCAATGAGCTTCAGAACAGAAGGGTATTTTAAAACTTTACTGCGACATCAAACAAATTGAGACCAATAAAAAACCATCGACATCCTGCTGCCGTAGCAGGCTGTCGATGGTTTTTTATTGCTTTGCTTTGAAAGAATTGTAAAAGCTCTATACGAAAAAGAACCGTTATGTCGAAAATCGAATGTATTCTTAATGCGGCCCCTCTACCTATTTAAGGAAATGAAGACTTTAACTATGGCATGGCACAAAAAAGGACAAATGCAAGTTCTTTTCAGTTGTTTCGCCTTCAATGAAACGTGGCTGCAAGAAGAACATGCTAAAAAATTCTCAACTCTCTTACCCTGCAATAAGGGTTCTGGTTCAGATCCATGGGAGCGTGCACTTTAACCGGCACCCACTTGTCCTTATTCATGGAGAAGATGCCGGAGGTAACCATGACCACCTTCACGCGGTATCTGATGTGGCCGTATGAGCCCTCGAAAGTCGAGGGGCAGTTGGATGGGATGGGGAACTCGAAGTGAAACTCGTGTTGACCCGGCTGGAGCTGATGCTCGCCTGAGGACAAAAAAAAATACATTTAAGAAGGGATGCTGAAGTCTTTTTGTATCGGTGGAAAATCATCAAATGACTCCTGCTTTGGGCGAAGCAGAAGGGAGTATCAGACTCTTACTGACTAAAACCCGTCCGTGTTCCTCCTAGCGCTGTGTTCCACGCGCGCCTCAAAGAGTTGTCAGCAAAGCAGATGGGGCCCGATAGGGCCAGTACCTGCCGGGGTTGCGGAATTTGTTCGAAAGAGTCACCGCCGCCCTGGAACGCAAAGGGCATTAGGAGGAAAACGGATGGGTTTTAGTCAGTAGGAGTCTGACACTCCCTCCTGCTTTACCCAGAGCGGTAGGATTCATTTGATGATATCAACTAGGCTAGGCCCAAACAATTTCAAAGGGAAAGAACGAAGAAGTCTTTCAGATGTGAATAAGTATTCTCCATGTAAGTTTTAATTTTATTCTCCTCCACGCTTACGCAAGAAGCTGTGTACAGACTGAGAGTTGCACAGAGAGCCATGAAGCGTTACATGCTTAGCGACGAGTCTACGATCGAGATCCAAACGTCGAGATTAGACGATTTACGAAGGTTTTCGACATTAGAAAAAAACTTTTTACAAAGAAATACAACCGACTTCCGAAAAAAAAAACACTACCTACAAAGTAAAAAATGACTTTAATTTCGGAAGTCGGTGTTTTTGTTAGTTTCTTCGTATTTTGACACCGACTTCCGAAATTAAAGTTATTTTTTACTTTGGTGTTGTTTTTTTGGAAGTCGGCTGTATTTTTTTATAAGTTTTTTATTTTTCACTTTTTAGTGGGACCCCACACCTAACAACACCACTGCAAAATCGCAGAAAAGCAAAATACGCAATTTCGATTACTTGGATGACATAAAACCATCATCTAAGTAGACGAATTCCAGCTATTTCGATTTCAAATCCAAAGTTCGTAACCGATTTTGATAAAATTGAAATGGGACCAATCTGCAAGTATATCTTTTCAGATAAAACAAGAATTTTTGAAATCGGTTCATAATTGTCGGAGTTATGAGGTAACAAACATAAAAAAAACACAACCGAATTGAGAACCTCCTCCTTTTTGGGAAGTCGGTTAAAAACGAATAGCGGAACTTGAATGGAGCTGGGCTGGAGGGCAATGCGCTAATAAAATTAGGCTGGAACGCAACTGAACTGTAGCCATTTCACAACTTTTTTAAACATTCCGTATCGCGCTAAACGTTTGACAGAAACTTGGAACGCAACTGCATCACAACTGTAACGTTACCGCTGTCAAACAAAAAGTTGAAACAGTGCTACTTTTTCTTGACTTTTTCTCAATCGTTCGCGTTGTGTTGTTTGGATTTTGAACGAAAATATTTGTAAAATTTTGACAACGCAACTTTGGTTGAAGTTTAAACTTTAGCGCGATACCAAATTCCTTACAGGTGAATCGAAACTAGATCATAACCAAAACTGAATTGGAAACGAATTGCAAGCGGACCTAAACTTTTAAAATTAGCGCGATTGGCCCCCAGGACACCTGGCAAGGCGCGGTGATGATATGTGGAGTTTGGCAGTGATCGAATGGCGTCCGATGACTGGGAGAAGAAATGTTGGTCGGTCGGCGGCGAGATGGACGGATGACATTGTTGCCAGCGCAGGTAGAACCTGGTTGAGGCTGGTACGGGAGCGTGGGGATTGGAACAAGGAAAGAGAGGCTTGTGATCAGCATTGGGCGAAATCGAGCTGTTGATGATGAAGTTTTAAAAAACTTTTTACAAAAAAATACAACCGACTTCCAAATATAAAAAAACACTACAAAGTAAAAAATAACTTCAATTTCGGAAGTCGGTGTTTTTGTTAGTTTCTTCGTATTTTGGAAGTCGGTTGTATTTTTATAAAAAGTTTATTTTATTTTTCACTTTTTAGTGGTACCTCAGACCTAAGAACACCACTGCAAAATCGCAGGAAAGCAAAATACGCCGTTACTTTGGAAGACAGAAAACCATCATCCTGATCCAAGTAAACAAATTCCAGCTATTTCGATATAAAGTTTGAATGGGACCAATCTGCAAGTATAATATCCTTTCAGATAAAAATAAGATTTTTTCAAATCGGTTCATAAATTGACGGAGTTATGAGGTAACAAACATTAAAAAAATACAACCGAATTGAGAATCTCTTCCTTTTTGGGAACTCGGTTAAAACGAGTTGATGATGATGACGAAGATTTAAAATATCATAGAACGTTTCATCTTTGTTACGTTCGGGATGTGAGCAGCTCATGCGTGACTTCACCATGATGCCTATCAATGGCCTATTATTATGTATCTATTCAAGTCTAGGCCAGACTAGGTACGTTACTATGGGATGTGAGGAACATTTTTCCAGCTATAGGTACAGTCAGCAGCAAAAATCGAAAAACACTTTGAATTTCTAATTAATGGGCAAAAAAAAAAGTTTATTTTTATTTTTTTAAACATTCTTTAATATTAAATGATAAATTATATTTATTTTGTAAGTAGGTTGTAAATAACACTTTTACACGTCAATCTTTTTTGGTCATTTTAAACTAGATGAGGCTGGCGTTTCCTAGCTGATTGCTCTGAGAAGAAACGCCGAAACAAACTCAGAGGTCAAAGTCTCTTTTAAAGTCCATACAATCGTACTGGTCAAATCATATGAGAACCATGTAGGTTAATGTCTGAAGTGGTATTTTGAGGAAAATACCACACAGATTTGAGTGGACCTGTCCAGACAGTGCAAGCATTTGCCAGTTATCGTGTAGCTCAAACTTAGAACTTAAAGGAGCTCAACGAACTGACGAACAATACCAAAGAAGGACATTTGTGTAGGCCGCATAAAGAACTCAAACCGCCAGACTAACATTAAATGAAAAAAAAACCCCTAATATAGCAATCTACATGGTCTTCATATTCACAATACGTTATATGAGGACCATGCAGATCAGTGTCTGAAATGGTCTTTTGAGGAAAGAGCCACACAGATTTGAGTGGACCTGTCCAGTCAATGCAAGCCTTGGTCAGAAGTCGATCAGCTCAACTTAGAATCAATAAGGAGCTCAACGACTCGACTCTTACCTGTAATGTGAAATGGTTAAATGCAGATTATCGAATAATTTTTTATCAATTATAGATGGTGTGTAAAGCAGTATAATTAATCAATTTTTGTCGCTGACCTTCGCTTTATGAAATAAGTATAGATGATGTACTTCACAACATCTATATATATAAAAGAAAGTCGTGTTAGTTACACTACTTAAAACTCAAGAACGGCTGAACCGATTAGGCTGGAAATTGGTGTGGAGGTAGCTTAGAACCAAGAGACGGACATAGGAATTTTATCCCGGAAATCCCACGGGAACGGGAACTATGCGGGTAAAACGGGAGCGAAGCCGCGGGAGACAGCTAGTATTATTATAAAACAAAGTAAACAGACAGGCGCGGCGGAGGGCCGTGTCTGTCCGTCTCTCTGTTCGCGATAAACTGAAAAACGACTGCAATCGGTGCAGTAGTTTCATGCTGTTTTCACCAATGGATAGAGTGCTTCGAGAGGAAGATTTTAGTATATAATTTGTCAAGCGGGCGAATTCGCGGGCATCAGCAAGTATTCCATAAATCTGAAGTTTGTTTGTTATTTCAACGCGTTAATCTCAGGAACTACTGGTTTGAATTGAAAAAATCTTCTTATTTCCCTGTTATTGAGTAAGTCTATACTATATTATTATGCTATAGGTACATATGTATTATGTACACTGTGAATTTTATTTTTGTGTTGTTTTTGTTATGAATTTTGATTTGATTATTACTCTGATTGTTAATTAATAATCTATTTTTTTTATTACTAATTTATTTCTGTAATTTTGATTGTAGTTTTAGTTTTTATTTTGGTTTTAAAGTTTGACTCTTCTTTTTTAATTTAATTTTAATTTTGCTGATTTGTAACACATCATTAATTAATGGGGCATGCGGTGCTAACCTTTAAGAAATTGTAATACTAACCTTAGATATAATCTTATTTTTTAATGTTCCAGTATATACAATTGTTGGTTCAGAAATAATAAATAAATAAATAAATATGATATCGGACCATAACATGCAATAATAATTGCACTCCGCTGCATAATGTAACAGGTAAACTGTTATGTAATCAAACAGGTTTCTTTCCTCTTGGTTTTGTTTTCAGACGGCATTCCTTGTAAGGCATGCATGATGAGGGCCAATGAAAAGGTTCTATTTTTGGTAACCCCTTTAAAGGCAATGTCTTTTATTTTGGCAGTTTTTTTTATTGTTTTTTAATTGGATAAAAATATTATGCAAGGAGTTTTGCTGGTAACAGGCAGGATATAGGTACCGTAGAGCTTGTGAAGGCATTCTATAATGAATGATAAATACTTATCCGTATTTGGGAGAAGTAAAGAATAGACCGAAGGCTTTGTTAATACTTAAAATTGTAAATGTGAATATTTGGATGGATGGATGTTTGTTACTCAATCGTGTCAGGACGACTGAATGAATATTTTTAGGGTTCCGAACAAAAAACGGAACCCTTATAGGGTCATTCGTGTCTGTCTGTCTGTCTGTCTGACACAGCCAGTTTTGTCCGGATCTACTGGGCTGATTCTGTTGAAATTTGGTACGCATGTGGATTTATGTGACTCAAACACATACACGTTACGTAAATGATTAAATTAGGGGCCAAACCTGAAAATTAAAAAAAGATTTTCAAACTGTAACTATCGTGTCAATCGTGTGACATTTATCAAATGAAAGAGCTTGTACTTACTAGAAATGTTTAGGTAGTTAAATAAAGGTAAAAAATCTTGATATTGTGTCTTTTTTTATTAAAAATCTCAGTTTCAAGATAAAATACAACTAAATCCAATGTATAACGATTACTAAATCAATTGAACCGTTACTTTAAGCTGTAGTTTGTTTGTTAAATATGTGTTTGTGTTAAAAGTCACATCAAGATTGTTTAACTTTTTTTAAGTACCTAAACCTTTCTAGGTAGTGAGGGTTTTAATTTTGTTTTTTTTTTTCATAATTTTAAAATCAATAGTTTTGAAGCTATTCAAGATATAAGATTAAAAATTACCATTCCCACACTTAACTCCGAAACTCCTGAGCAGAAAATTAAAAAAAAAATGCAGATAATCGTTCTTTACCTACATATTACAGGAAAACTTATAATAAGTCTATAGTGTTAAAAGAAGCTGTTACAAAAGTGAAATTGGTTCGGTACCCTCTGCACGCGAGTCCGACTCTTGATAGGCACGCGTCTGACCACTATCTCACCTGATGGTAAGCGATGATGCGGTTGGAGATGGAGCACGCTTGCCTAGAAGTAACCTATTAAATCTGGGACTAAAAGAGTCCCAGGTTGTAGCTATCAGGAAACACACTCTCGCAGAGAATTCCACTCCTTAGCTGTACGCACAATGACATTCGATGTAGTTTGGCACACTTTTTATACTGGGACCAGGAGTATGCTCTCTTGGAACAATAGGTTTATCTACTGAAAAAAAAAAACTAATTACCTAGTCCGTCAATTATCAAAAAAAATTTCACCCGTTTTTTTTCTTTTGTAACGTAAAGTATTTTACTTTGACGAAGATACAAAGTGAGTTAATTTTTCAGGTTAATACCTAATGTTTTTTGGGCATGCCGTTTTCTGTTTATTTTATTTTTAAGACTTCAAAACACTTTTGTACTTACATACATAAATGGAAGATTCGATAACTTTCCGATTTAGTGAATCACTGGCGTATAGATTTGTTTTTGTACAGCTCATCGATAGCGTACCTACACTGTTTTTGTGGGTAAGTTGTACGGTGCATGGTATATGCACGCTGTGTTTGTAACGATATCTAAGTATACTAATATTATAAAACATAAGAAGAAGTTTGTTTGTTTGAAAATGTGACGCAGACGAAGTTGCGCGGGTCAGCTAGTGATTTATAATTGACTAGCTGACCCGCGCAACGTCGTCTGCGTCACATTTTCCATTACTGCTCCGCTCCTATTTGTCTTAGCGTGATGATATATAGCCTACAGCCAGGGTTGGGCAGTATTTGAATTACTTGTAATTAAAATACGTAATTGAAATACAAATACGTATTTGGTATTTGTATTTCAATTATTATTATTATTATTATAAGCCTTCTGTCAGATATTTTACAATTAATTTGGCTCTTTAGTTATTTCGTTTGTTGCAATATCTGTGTGCTTTGTCATAGCAAAGGCCTCCTCCAACTGACTCCACTTTTCTCTTTCTCTGGCTAGTGATGTCCAAGTACCGCCCGCCACTGCCTTAATTTCGTCAACCCATCGCCTAAGTGGTCTGCCTCGTTTCCTTTTTCTGTTGCCTGTGTACCAGTTCATCACCAATTTCGACCATTTGTCCATTCCTCTAATAGTGTGACCTGCCCATTTCCACTTGAGCTTTTTGATGGTTAGCGTGACATCTTTTGTTCTTGTGTGTTTCCTGATCGTTGTAGTTCTTATTTTGTCTTTTAGTCTTTTCCCCATCATACTTCTCAGCATAGCGTTTTGACAGGTCTCGAGTTTCATATAGTGCGATTTGTTGAGCGCCCAGGTTTGGCATCCATATGTGAGTACGGGTAGTACACATGTGTTGAACAATTTACGCTTTATGCTCATGCTCATTTCTTTATTTTTGAATACCTCTTTTAGGCTCCAGTACTGTTTCCAGGCATTTGCTACGCGCTTATCAATTTCTTTTGAGGTTATGTCTGTAGTAGAGATTATTTGGCCCAAATAGACATATTCGTCCACATATTCGATTTCGTTGTTGTTTACATATATAGGTTCTTGCTCACCATTTGTAATGGCCTTGGTCTTTTCCGTGTTCATGCTTAGTCCTACCTTGCGGCTCTCTCTTTCTAGGTCATTTAACATTGTTTGTAGCTCTTCCTTTGATGTTGAGATTACCACAAGGTCGTCTGCAAACCTCAGGTGAGACAGATTCTCGCCATTGATTGTTAGCCCATATTTGTCCCAGTCCAGCTGGCGAAATATTCCTTCCAGCACAGCTGTGAAAAGCTTAGGCGATACTGGATCTCCTTGGCGGACCCCTCTTTCCATTCTTATTTGTTCTCCTTCCTTTTCTAGTTTTATTTTAGCTTTACTGCTGGCATATATGTTTTTGAGGATTCTGATGTACTTCTTTTGTACACCTTGGTTCAGAAGTGCCTCCCATATCCTGTTGTGTTCCAGTGAATCAAAGGCCTTGGAGTAGTCCACGAAACAACAGTAGATGGTTATGTTAAATTCTTTGCTTTTCTCTAATATTTGACGAACTGTGTGTATATGGTCTATAGTCGAGTAACCGCTTCTGAATCCAGCTTGCTCTCTTGGTTGATTCTCGTCCAGCGATTTGGTTATTCTATCTAGGATGATTTTTGCAAAAACTTTGTAGACGTTAGACATTAGGCTGATTGGTCTATAGTTGTTTATGTTGTTTTTATCACCTTTCTTGTGTAGCAGTATTATTGTGGAAGTTGTCCACTGATATGGTATGTTTTCACTTTGTATCACTTCGTTGAACAAGTATGTTAGGATTGGTACAAGGGCGTTTTTGTTTTCTAGCAGGAATTCATTATTGATGTTGTATTTCAATTACTTCTTTAAAATATATTTTGTAATTCGTATTTCAAATACCTGACGCCGAGGTATTTTGTAATTAGTATTTCAAATACTTGACGCTTCAAAATACATTTTAACATTAAAATACATTTCACCATCATTTAGCGATCGTGAGTGTGAGTGCGAGGCGAGACCGCGAGAGTGAAATGATAGTAAAGCAGCAACAAAACGCAAAAAACCGGCCAAGTGCGAGTCGGACTCGCGCACCGAGGGTTCCGTACAAACCTGTAGGTATTATAAGCAAAAGTTGCGGTTTACGATTTATGACGTATTAAAAAAAACTACTTGCTTACTAGATTTCGTTCAAACCAATTTTCGGTGGAAGTTTAGGTACATGGTACTATTCAGTTTAGAAAAAAATGATATAAGAAACCTCAATATCATTTTTGAAGGCCTATCCATAGATACCTCACACACACAAAAAAATTGAGTATCAGTTCTAAGTATCGGGACCACCAAAATGAATTGTTTATTTTTTTTTGTGTGAAAATCTTGATGCGGTTCATAGAATACATCTACTTACCAAGATTCGACAGCATAGTTAGTTTCGGAAAAAAAAAATGGCTGTGACATACGGACGGATAAACAAACAGACAGACAGACAGACATGACGAATCTATATGGGTTCCGTTTTTTGCCATTTGGCTACGGAACCCTAAAAATCAGTGATCCAACATTCCGACACTGTTGCAATAATTCAGCAGTATTTTGAATTTTGTAATTTGTATTTCAATTAAAAATAGCTAAAATACTGTATTTTGTATTTTATATTTCAAATACCTTACTTAAAGATATTTTGTATTTCGTATTTTAAATACTTGCGATACAGTATTTTGTAATTTGTATTTCAATTAAACCAAATCATGTATTTTGCCCAGCCCTGCCTACTGCCTTCCTCGATAAATGGGCTATCTAATACTGAGACAATTTTTCAAATCGGACCAGTAGTTCCCGAGATTAGCGCGTTCAACCAAACAAACAAACTCTTCTGCTTTATAATATTACTAGCTAACCCGCGCAACTTCATCTGCGTCACATTTTCCATTACTGCTCCGCTCCTATTTGTCTTAACCTGATGATATATAGCCTATAACCTTCCTCGATAAATGGGCTATCTAACACTGAAATAATCTTTCAAATCGGACCAGCAGTTCCTGAGATTAGCGCGTTCAACCAAACAAACAAACAAACTCTTCTGCTTTATAATATTAGTATAGATTAGTATAGATTGTTTAGTACGTTCTGTTTTCACAAATGCGGGTGTGTGCGCGACTGCGTATCGCTTTTACTGAAGTGCATGTCACGGGCATACTTAAGATATCAACTGCTTCCTTTACTCGTTCAAAGATGACAAAGACTACCGTCATCTGTATCAAGAAGCAAAGGTGATGCTCAAAGAAAATGGTGGTAAACTTACTACAAATGCCACGTTACGTAGGAAGGCAACTGAATCGCTCTAACATTGCGTCGGATATATGCACGTATTACAAAATAAATTTATTCATCCCGTTTCAAGAGCAAACAATTCAACAATTAATCGAGAGGTTTGCGAAACACCGTAAAGTAGTATTGGCATTATCTTGTATGTTACCTTCAAATTTTGCAGTCGGTTCTGAAATTGAAGACGCAATTTTTAAGTATTCGGCAGTGGAAAGCAGCTATGACAATCACCTCCCCTACTCCAAAATCTGCTTTGAAACGCTTAGATAGATGCGATCGTAAATCATATCCAAATATTTACACGTTGTTACAAATATTGACTACCATACCTGTTTCCACTGCTATACCAGAAATGACTTTTTCAAGCCTACGGAGACTTTAAAAATTACTTGCGGAACACAACGCGTGAAAACAGACTGAACGGCTTGGCTCTCATGAATATTCACTTTCAGTAGTTTAATTTTCTTGAACCCCTCCCGATACTGAAACCTGACTACGCCCGTGGCATGTGTAATACCTAGTTGGCGTTTGGAGGGGCTGTACTGGAGACACTAGGTTGTAGGTTCCATATACATTGTCGTCTAGCGGGCATATCTCCTTATTTATTACTAGCTGACCTGCAACGTCGTCTGCGTAACATTTTTCCTTACTGCTCCGCTCCTATTGGTTTTAGCGTGATGATATATATATAGCCTTCCTCGATAAATGGGCTATCGAACACTGAAAGAATTTTTCAAATCGGACCAGTAGTTCCTGAGATTAGCGCGTTCAACCAAAGAAACAAACAAACAAACTCTTCTGCTTTATAATATTACTAGCTGACCCGCGCAACTTCGTCTGCGTCACATTTTCCATTATTGCTCGGCTCCTATTTGTCTAAGCGTGATGATATATAGCCTATAGCCTTCCTCGATAAATGGGCTATCTAACACTGAAAGAATTTTTCAAATCGGACCAGTAGTTCCTGAGATTAGCGCGTTCAACCAAACAAACAAACAAACTCTTCTTCTGCTTTATAATATTATAGTATAGATTTTTACATCCCTTACCATTTTCACTGCCGAATAAGTAGCGTTTGCTTCTAAAGTATTCCTCATTCGAGTCGTGGTGCACTGTATAGTAATGCGTGCGATTGTTTTGACGCCGGGATCGCGTCGTGGTCCAGTGCACCTTGCAGAACCCTTTCATGTCCACATAAATTCCTGAAACAATGAAAAAGGATTTTAAGATGTGTCTGAATTGTTGTCCCTGTAATAGGACCATGCTTCTGGGCAGAGTAGGCTGGCTAGTTTGACCAGGAAACCTACGCACAACGGACCAAATGGGAGTCTATGTCTGTCGAAAATGGAGTCCCCTACTCTAATCTAGCTTTGGGGACATTATCTTATATATAAAAATGACTTGCTGTTCGTTAGTCTCGCTAAAACTCGAGAACGGCAGGGCCGATTTCGGTAGGTAATTCTTTTTTTGTTTAGTACAGAATACAGGGAAGGTTTAAAAGCAAAAAAGAAATGGGTAGTTGACGGGAGCGAAGTCGCGGGGCACAGCTAGTTTTTAATAATTTATTTAGTGCCAAAATTGTTCCCGTTATACCAAGTCAGTAAATTATCTATGTTAGCCTTTAACCTTTTTATTAACACAGTAATTCAAAAACTATTGTGTCTCTTTTTCGACGGTTATTACACGCTTATTTTTGTCCAAAATAAAATATGTGCATGTGTATTGTATTAGAACATTACATTTTTATCTGAGACTAGCTGTCCCCCGCGGCTTCGCACCCGTCAACTGGCTACCCTGCAACTTTCTTATTTTTTCTTTCATAAGAACCTTCTCCTTACAATAACAAACACAACAAAAAAGAATTAGGCGATTCATTTTATTGGGTGTAACTAAGTCAGTCCGTCTATCAGGGCTGGATATCTCAAGAGCTATTTATGCCATCAATGTGTTGGATGATGTTTGCTCAACTATTTTGCAAATAATGCTGTTGCATAAAAA
Organism: Ceramica pisi; assembly: GCA_963859965.1. Lineage (NCBI taxonomy): Eukaryota > Metazoa > Arthropoda > Insecta > Lepidoptera > Noctuidae > Ceramica > Ceramica pisi. The sequence goes on along the minus strand of OY982544.1, from coordinate 2,233,766 downwards.
ATATAGGTGACATATTTTTATTTTTAAATATGTATGTTTTGAGAATACATTCATTGTGCATACAGCTAAGGAGTAGAATCCCTGCCGGAGTTTGTGTTTCCTGATAGCTACAACCTGGGAGTCTTTAAGTCAAGAGTGCACAGGTTACTTCTAGGCAAGCGTGTTCCACCTTAGACCACATCATCGCTTAACATCAGGTGAGATAGCGGTTAAATGTATGCCTATCAATACTAAAAAAAATGTACCTTTATGTTTTATGCAACAGCAACTGAAAGTGGTTCTTAAAAATGCAAAGTGGGCTACTAGGGCATGTGGGGTATCATATGAAAGAGCACTGTTTGCACATTCTAAACCATTTTTTTTTTTTTTTTAAAAACGCGTGTTTTCGACTTTTTACCAAAATCTTCCCAGAATATGATCATTATTAGCTACACTTTCGGACGGTGTAATAAAACAGGGTGTGTTGGTTTTTTTCAAAATTAACTGGTTTGATTCCAGGGTAGAAACAACAATGTTTCAAAAATTAAATGATGCAGGTTTACTTTTCATCAAAATTGGGCTCTGACTGCTTCAAGTGTTTTTTCGATATTCCTCATAGTTTGGGATTTGGCCCTGAAGCTACATTTTGAAAACCAGTTTTTTTCACAAAGTTATACCAGCACAAGTACATAATACAAGTTATGTACTTGTGCTGTAACAAGACTTTGCTGGCCAGTTAGTTAACTTAGATCAATTAAACCTTTACCAATTTGGCATCACTGAATGTTAAAGCTTGATAACATTGCAATAATTTATCTGAGGATTTATGAATTGGTATTGATTGGATTTGTGGCTACTAATACAATCATTTGGTCAGTGGGACGTCTTAGGGGCGGAGTTCAATCATTTTAGTTAGTACACAGGATGAATTCTAGTCGATTAGGGGCTTTTGGTTTCCGTACTTAGTCCTGGATCATTGTATGTGAAAATACACAGGATGAATTAACACAACAAGCTTGATATCCAAATCCTTCAGCATAAAACTTTATGATATTTACAGTTTATCTTGCAAATTGGCTACAAATATATCATGCATATTGACATTACATACTGTGTTATCTCATTCAGTTAACATATATTGCTTTGCGTAACACCACTACAAAAATTACAGTCAACTATCTCAAATGAACAACTCAAAAAATCTAAACACATTGTCCTTGGATAAAATAAAATTTATTTAAAGCTATACAGACAAAGGATATTTTAATATAATGTACTCTGTGGATATTACTATAAATAGATACTGGTTCCACATGGCAAGCATTAATCTTTAGAGTCAAGGTCAAACAGCAAGCAACACACTGAGATAAAAAAAACATGTGTATAGACATAACAATCATTATTCAATTTACTATGGTGCTGCAAATAGTCTTCTACTCAATTAGGTTGTTTATGCCTGACTGCATTTGTTTTTTTAAATGCTGTACATAGATGATGGTCAATGAAATCTCTTGATTTTTAAAATAAAATCCTTGCATTCAAACTTTGAAAATAGATTAAAAACTTGTCCAGATAATTAGTGCAAAAGCAGCTTTAGGTCAGTGGATCGTCTTAGGGGCGGAGTTTGTATTGGAAAACATGCAAACACAAATGACTACCTATACATTTTAAATAGTAATTTGGCTTAAATGGGTGAAACTGCAGCATTGAACTGGGTAAAACAATGAATTTACTTAGAGGAGGTAGTCATTAAGTAAAAAAAATCTATGCATTCAAGGTTTATCCTTGAAAATTTGCATGACAATAGCTACAAAAGTGGATAGATTTTTGGCTTCTTCTGACCTTATCCGGTTTAGTAAAATAGTATAAATACCTTTAAAACACACACAAACTAAAAAACTACAATAGTGGTCTAAATAGACCGAAGATAAATTAAGTACACACATAGAGGACATTGTTATAAAAATTTATAACCTACACACGAAACCGGCGCAGCAATAAAATTTTTGTTAATTCAAATGAGGATCTTTTTTTGGACAGTGTGAGATACAGGCGCAAACACATACCATGAATAGTTTTCACTTTATCTTGAGAGAAAACCATTCGCCCTCGAACAGTTTGGCCGGCATAATAAGCACCATTTTCACTGTCTAAAATTATCTGACCATCATCGAATCCCATTATAAAAATATAAAAATAATTTCATCAAAAATACAACAACACCCCACCCACTGCTGAATGAAACTGACAGTTATTATGTGTATTGCAATTTTGCAAAATTGCCAAAATTCTGTCGTTGGGCGACTTTGACATTGACAGTGAAAAGTAAACATTTTATTGAGCTGGCAACCCAGCAACAGATGAAACCATAGTAGATTTATAATTTTAGAGATGTATTGATTGAAATAAAAATAAAACTTTATTATTATCAGGTAAAAAAAAACACAGTTGTCACAAAAACTCATCTCATAGTACAATGCCGAAAACTGTTGAAGTATTCAACCTGATCCTGATTTTTACGTCAGTGTGATCCAGTCACTATCAACCTATCAACACAACTGCAAAATTGCAAATGACTTTGACTTCCATTCATTCACTCAGTTAGTCCGCTAGCCGCTAGGTTATTATATTATAGTGTTCTGTGGTTAGTTGTCAAATAGACGGCAAAGCGGGCGTTTGTTCGAAATAGCTCCAACACGCTATCCGCGTGCTTTTATTTCTATCCCTTATTTTACAATATTCGTAACAGGAAACTGCATTGTTTTGGTATGTTCTGAAATTGCTCGCGATTTTTAAAATACTATCAACGCATTTGGCCGACGAATTCAAAAACGCGTCTTGTGTTTATAAAGTATCGGAACGGACGTTTAATAATATTAATAATAATGTGCTAATATAATAGTTTATTGAATTTAAACGGACTATAAAGATGGGTACGCCTCAGAAAGATATAGAGCTGAGCCCTGTGAAGCCTGAGGCTAACACGAGCACTGCGCCGGAGAAGTTAAATGTGCCGGTAAACGATGAGGAGGACGTTATTATCGGAAGGTTTCGGAAGATAAGTTCGGCGAAGTCTATGGCGGCGACGAACGGGAATATCCAGTACCCTACGGCGGCTGAGCTGCCGTCGAGAAGTGAAGACGTGGAGGCCGGGCTTCATTTTAAAACTCGGGACCCGGGGGAGAAGGACCGGCTGCTGCCGGAGGGGTCGTCCAACGGCTCGGTCACGGTGCAGTCACGCTCGCCCGTCACTAAGAGTAGCTTCCGAGATGTGGAGAAGCCCTCCAGGTTCAAAGATCAACCATCTGCTACTAGGTTCCAGGTAAAGAATCCTAAATAATTTTTGAAATATAATTTTTTATGACCTTTAACGTAAAAAAAATTGCCCCTAACACGACTCACTGACCTCAAAGTAACTTTCATCAGCTTGTAAAGCACTAATTAAATCCAACCTGGTAATATTTTAATTTTAAATAATTGATGGCACGTTTGGCGCAGTTGTTGAGCGATCGACTGCTGCGTCACATGTTGTGGGTTTGATTCCCGCACGAAACAAATATTTGTATGGCCTACAGATAGTTGTTCCGGGTCTGGCTATTTATGTATGTGACTTTGTATGTTTGTAAACGCACCCACGATACAGGAGAATAACCTAGTGTGGGGCAATGTTTTTTTTGAAGAAAAAAAAAAGAGAATAAATTATTAATATCTGACCTATTATTAGGATAAATCAGTAAAAAGAAGTTATAATCATTAGTACACAACTAAGATTAAAATTAGCAATTTATAGTGTGTTGAAGTCCAATACAAAAAAACTCCAACTCGGTTACACAATACCTACTTGATGTGGAAAAAATATTGATAACTTGTTTGTAGCATAAAAAATTCTAAACACTGTTTTTTATTATCCAATTAATGGCACATTCCACTTCATAAATAATCATAATGTGGCATTCATTTGTCATAATAAATTATTCATTACTTGTGCAGATTGTATGGGCAACACAATCACTGAAATAAATCATGAATGACCCATTCAACAAGATAAAACAGATATACAAACAATGTGGCTAGATAGTGCACATACATACAATGTTTTGAAACAATACACAGATAAAATCCTCATTGTGTAATTTTATGTAATTCATGGTGTATGTTGAACATGGTTGTTTAAACACATTGTGGTATCTCTGGAAATTATCACAAGTATATTACAGTCAGTAGTTGAGCCTGCTTACAGAGATTAATGAAAGCTTCTAGGCTAAGAAAATTCTCTTTGCATTGGTATTATTTGGACGCAAAAACGAGTCTTGTTAGCCATTAATTATTTTAAGTCTGTGTTGGCTCTCTGCACAAAAGCCTTCTTTTCCAATCATATTTAGACCTACGCATTTGAGCGCCACCATGGCGTTTAAAAATGCAATACAAGCACAACATAAAATCTATTAATTCTGTAAAGTAGGTACCGAAAATTCCCGATAGTGTATGTCTGGCACATGTAATAATTCGGGATAAACGCTACATGATGCGTTGCTTACGCGCACGATTCATCGCCACCGTCATTGTGCACGCGATGGTCCTGTGCGTGTGCGTCTCGCATCCATCGGCTACCCGCGATCTTCACCAGGTGATGTCTGTCCACCTTGTGGGAGGATAAAAATAAATATCATTTACCTAGACTAATAAAATTTTCGTTTTCCTAAATTATCCTAGTTGTTAAGGTCAGTTCTCTCCGAGCAAAAGTCCTTAGCTCAATCAGTTACCTACCGAAAAAACGATAAACTTGACGATTGTGACGCAAGTCCACAACGCAAATGTTAATGAATCACATCAAAATACTTCCGGAACTTCATTTCGCCAGAAAGCATAAATCAACTGTTTTATAAACAGGTCTGAACATTCCGGCTTTATTTCGTACCTTCTACGAGCTACCTACGTAACCAAACAGGATCGAGTACCTACAGCTGGTTACGTTTTCTTGTGTGCATGACTAGACCTTGAGATCCCTAGTAGAATGTTGAAATCAATAAAATCCAGTTCGAGCTAGTTGCATTTGTACTGGAGTATGGAGGTGGTCTTTTCATTCGTCAACGAGGTATCTGTTAATCATCAATCAAAAAACAGGATGAAAATATTAGGTTTCAATAGTAATTATTTTAATCAGTTCAAAAAAAAAACAGGGTGAAAATATAATCTGTTAATTTTCGTCAAAGGCTCAACGGATTATTTCACTATAGTTTTGTCCATGTTTTACCTATTCATTTCTGTGAATCAACTAGTGAGAAACTAATACGTTCGAACTATACAGTTATACAAATACTAGTCAATATTGTCAACTGTTATGACCCTGGAAATAGTGCGTAGGGAATTTAATTTTGTTTTTCCTTATCAAATCAATAATCTTCAATTAATTATTTGCAACAATATTGTCAGTAACGAAAACTTTGACGTTAAATTGTTCGCTAGACGCTACAGCCTACCACTGAACTTGTTTCCGAGCGTTTAAAAAATGTTTTGATGATTGAATTGTTCGTTGGCGTAAGTGTATCGTTTAGTTCTGAATGCGATTGAATTGTAAAATGTTAGTTATTTGGATGAATGACTAAAATTTTGTTTATTATTGATCTTTTCCCGGTACTTTCCTCACAAAGTAGTAAGTATATAACGCTCATGTACATTGAAAATTCATACCAATATCAATCAATTTTGGTATTAATTTTCAAATCATAAATTTATAAATGCTCTGAATAATTGGCGTCATCGTGAGCTTTTAATTGATGAATGAACTGACGGCCCTGAACTAGCACATACCACAGGATGGAAATCGTTAGCCTTGACGAAGTCCCTTTTTTCTGAGAAAGTTCTAGATCCTAGACCAAATCCCGCCAAGCGGCGTTTGGCTGTTTCCAGTTTAATTCAAAACTCCTTGTTCTTGTAAAACGCCTATTCTAGCTTGTACAAACGAATGAACATTGCCAACAATTTATCGTTATAGCGGAATTGGACGGTTCCTTGAAAATGAATCATTAAAAGTTAAAGACGACGAATAGTTAATGTTAGGCCTACTTCTTCAAATTCCCTTTACTTCCCGATAATGTGTTACTGAACACTGACATGCTCGGTCGCGAAGCAGTCGGTCTAGGTCATAGGCGCCTACTTGTACGCTACCAATAAATCATAATAGCGACAAATTGAATAAGTGCACGAGCGGCGGCAAGCTTCCTCTTGCCTCGTCGTGCCCGTGTCTTACGGGCCCCGGTAAGAATGGACGCATTAGATCACGATTGCTCTAGAGCCAGTACGGAAGGATTCTGGATGATTCAGTCTGTACTACTCTTTGTTTTTAAGGACGAAAGGAACCATGAGAAATAGGCTACATAAGACAGTTGAGAATTGTCTTAGGTAGCCTATTTTTGATTGATTGCTCTGACCAAATCGGCAATATAAGGTAGCTCACATCATTATCAAGACCTATGTCTCCGATGAATACAGACGTGACTTTATGTTATGTGGCTCTTCCCTCACCTCACACATTGGTTATAGCCGAGGAGTATCAACCGGACTCCTATAGGTGGTTGGTCCCAACCACTCCTTGGTGTGAGTTTCTGCGGAATTGATAGAAATTGTCCAGTTATTTCTTGGGATGTTAAGTCGGAAGTTGCAATAAATGTGCCGACTAAGTGGTCCTGATGTCACTCAGACCGTAAAATGAGCGTATATTTAGACACGGGACTCACAGGTGTACAGTTTTATGGCATTAATCAAATGTGTAGTTCCTTCTTTAATCACAGTGAATAATCCGTTCTTGTACATACTCCCAAATTCACACGGGATCTTAGAATTTGACAAAAACCTTGCAACGTTTCCCAGTTCAACAATTTTTGAAATGAGACTTTTACAAAGCAGCTGTTCTTCGAAAGTAACGGTTTGATAATTTTAGCTTTCTTCGAAAGTAACGGTTTGATAATTTTAGCTTTCTTTATTAATTGCTTCTATCGGTGTGTAGTAAATCAAAAGCATTATGTATGACGGAGTCTGAAGAGAAACCCTGTAGAAGTCTAACTTTACCGGCTCATACACGTACTATTTTACGTTACGTGATTTTAATGTCCTTGATATAACAGTTTTTACGACTCACTCACGTGCACTTAGCATCTGCTACCGAACGCGAAAACTTAATGACGCATGATGAGACTGAGAGTACGGGTCTACGGGCATCCCTGAAACTGTACGTGAATGCTGAAACAACACAACACAATGGAAAATAATAATTTGTCTGTCAACATAATTATTGGACCGATATTAAGGCGGGGTTGCAGTACTTTTTAAGATTTTTGAACGTCTGAAAATCTTATTAATTATGAGTTTTTTAATAAATAAAAATCATTACATAAAAATTGAACATACCCTCAAGTAAATCGTAAAGATAGAAACGCGATTTAGAATGATTGGCTCGATACTTTTTTTAATCAAACATGACACTAAATTACAATTTTAAACGTGTACTGCTAAGAGATTTCATCACGAATATATTATATAAAAGTTATATCAATAGATAGAGCTTTTTATTTTGAAGTAAATGTTGAAACCAGATTGTGTAATTTCTTTATCAGTTTTACCAATAAGAAAAAACAATCAAAATTTAGGCATTATTTCGCTCGCCGGACAGTCGCTGTTGTTCGTCTAAACACACAGTACTGCAACCTCGCCTTAAAGCAGTTATTATGGCTGTAGAAGAGAATAGAATACTCTAAATGTACCTACACCACATAAGTTACTGGTGGAGAGACAAAATAAAGACAGAAATTGACCAATCATCGGGAGATTCACGACCCTCAGCAATGAGGATGCGACGGGAGGAGGAGGATACATTATAGAAAAAATAGAAGATCAAAACTAAGCTTAAAAAGATAAATACATATAATAAAAAATACATATGTTCTATAATACATAGTAGATAAATACATACACATACATACACAATAAAAAAAGTACCTATGAAATAAAATCCAGAGAACCCGAGTAAACACAAGAGAGAGTGAGATAGTAACCATAGTCTTTAAATGGAAAAAGATTGATCACGGCTTAACCGTAAAAGATTTGTCGTAGTTACTGACTAACTGGTGGATTTTTTTAGAATGCTATGAGCTACATAAACTTAAAAACGTATGTTTGGCAGAAAGACCGTACAATTGTTACGTGATGACAAAATGTCGAAAGTAGTGCAGGCCGAAATGCTTTTACGTATATTACTGCATTTTATGAGTCAGCTCACGTGCATGCACGTGAAACAACGTTAAATAAAACGCACTTGCTACTCGAAAGTGAAGGCCGTATGGAACTCACATTTGCGGAAGAGAATTATCGAGAAACTATAACTGGTTCTGCACGAAGCATTTTTGACGGGGGGGGGGGGGGGAATTGCTTTTCAAGCTACTACTGATTTAAATTTTTTGGACCAAATCTGAAGCTTTCCTCATTTAGATCTTTCTTGTGAGCATCATTTTATTCAAACCTGAAGCAAAGTGCGCCCTATGGAAGCGCACAATCTTAGACGTTATCAGTAAATTTCACAGTGCATTACCTAGATCTTTTGAAAAGTATCAGTTTAAATTGTAGCTCGTTGCACTTGAAACTAATGTGTTCACTATTATTTTAGTTTCTTCTTTGAACCGATTATGTTCCACGTGTTGAAAGATGGCCAAATATTTCAAGTTTCCTTGGATAACATGACGCTGGACATTCCTCTCATGCTTCCATTAACATTGACTCACATTAAGTTTATCACATCATCTCAGACACTCGTCATCTTGCTGCAATGAGTTCAGCACACTGATTCATATTAAAGAGACATCCTCTTAAAGAACAGAAATAGCTGCAGAACCATTCACTTTATGCATGATGTCGGAGGCGGAGGCTAAATTTAGAAACAGCCAATTTAACAATCAAGTTTGAACCCTAATTGTAACAAACAAAGGCTGGAATTATAGCCAGCAACCTACTTGAGGATCCACCACTAGTTGTGGCCACAGAAAGGCCGTAAAAATATCGTAACTTTCAATTTTACTGCAGTTTCAATAAAAAATTATAGATGTATTTAATACGATGCGCGGCGCCAATGAAAACATTGGTTTATATTGGTTTGCCTTTCAGTTTAGTTCGCAATAAAAATAATATTTTTGCTCATACATTGTAGAGATTTGCACGTATACATAATATCTGATAGAAATTGGTGAAATGGCGTTTAAATCTGGAATGCTTTATCTGATCCACATCTTGTACCACTTAAATCTAGAACTAATTGGACCAACATAACAGCATATCGTAATTAAAACCGGCACTGTAAACACAGCTCTCGCAAATCCTAGAACAAGTTTAAATTGCGCTTGCGCCATTAAATACTTGAGATCTTACTAAGCGTGGTGGAAAATATTCCATGAGCAAAGCAGTCTTAGTATCACACTTGACCTACATTTGCAGTGCTCTTAAGAAAATGGGATATTTACTGCGGACACAGAAGATTGTATTATTTAAATTCATAAGTTTATTGCTGTTGCAGAAATGCTGGCAATAAACAGTAGCTCAAGAAATTCACCAGACATTGACTGATATCATTCCATTTATCTGATTTATCATTTCAATGTTCAGAATTGGGACTGTCTAAGCTCTTCTGGAATTTTAACGATATGCACGACTGATGCATGCTCCTGCACTGTCATTGATCAAAGCCCATAAAAATGTCAGTTAGTATTCCATATGATTAATCTAAGAGAAAGTTGAGACATCAATAATTTCTCTTTGGAGTATTATGCTTATTAATATTTTTAACGCTTCAAAGGCGTTGTGTGTACAAGTCGGAAAGGCCCACGTGGGTCCCATGAAACAATTTGGAATTATTTAACATTTAATGAGGCATTATTCATCTGGAGCGTGACTGGCAGTACACAGTTTTTTCCTATCGTTGAGAAAACTAATTTCGTACGAAAATGATACATTACAAAACCTCATAAGCCTTGTGGCATAAGAAGGGTTCTGTTATAGGTAACATAAGAGGTCAAATATAACTATGAGCTAGAAAATTACGTGGAAGAAGAAAAGTCATTAACTGCTAAAAGACTCGAGAAAAAAAACTAGATCGCGAAAAGTTTACTCCAGCAAACTGTATTTAGAGTCAACTCCTTCTACCCTTTCGTGGATACTTAGAAATAAAAAACTTGTAGCAATGATTGTTGCTGAAAAATGCGGTTTTACTTGCAATATAACTATAAATTTGCCATTGAAAATGTTTCGCATTGTTTGGTTAGCCTGTACTTCCGTAACTAATGTGCTACGCTGAATTCTGCGGTAGGCATATAGAATTTCGTCACGCATATGCGCATTAAGTATTATTATTTCATTATTTCGTGGTTTTATTTTAGTTTGATTGCGGTATTCTGCCGCATGCCGAACGGTCCATGGGCTAAAGCAACCACAATGTGGGTCCCAGAAAATGCCCGACGACATTTTAAGAGACTCACACGAAGATAGCGGAACGAGCTTGACGCCTATCGGCTAAATTTGTCCACATTTGCCCACAGCCGAAAGGAAAAAAGAGAGACCTTTGCCCGGCTGTGGAACACAACAGGCTAAAAATAATAAATTCCGGTGGATTCGGTCAGGAATTAGTGGTTTTGTTATGCCGCATAACTAAACCAATATTCCCTAACCGAAACCCATTGACATCACAGTGTTTTAGTAAAATACACAAAAAAAAAAAACAAAACAAAACTACACAATTGTATTTAGTTGTGTAGTTTTGTTTTGTTTTTTTGAGTGTTGACTTCTGATTTCTGTAGAGAACGAGGGGTCGTTGATTGGTTTTCAACGCACCTGAGTTGCCAAATGTTATTTCTTGATCGGATTCGTGGACTCAACAAAGTAGGTGACATCCGCCTGATCGAATCAACGCTTGAGAGTTTAACGATTGTTGTAGAGTTGTGAGCCAAAACTGTGCCCACAACTTTAGGAGTACGGTGTATCGAATATGACGCAAGCAGACATCGTTTGTTTCCTGATAGGTTCTTCCGCTATGCTCTATGGAAGGAGTTTGACCAGATTTTTTCAGTTCGAAACCTGATATAACTGCTTGATGATTTGATGACGACAAAATTCGGCAGGCATTCAACTCCCAAACTGCTGTAGTTACCTCTGTATGACAAATTCAGGAAGTGTGGTGATAAAGGTGCATCCACACCGCAGTTAAATTTTTGGAGCAACGTTTCCAAGTGTTAGTGGGCAACATCCGTTAACAAAATGTTATTTGTTTTTAGTATAAAAGGTAGCTGTAAGTTGCAGAATGTTACCTAATGTTATCTGTTGCTCCACAAAAAAATAACTAATGTGTGGATTCACCTTTTGGAACATTGATAACAATTTTTTTTAAATATATAGAGGGTTTACTTACCTGATTCAAATCTGGAATAAACATGACATACTGAATTTCGTTACCTTCATAGACTTGTCTGATTATGTAGGCCAAGGTTGAAAGGGCAGGCGGCATCAAGAAACTGTCCATTTTGTCTCGCCATTGTTGTTAGATATTTAAATATACATGTTCTTGTGTAAAAGTTAGTAGCAACCTATGACTTTATCATTTCATTTACATATCCTGTTCTAGACATTCTATTTTTAGGCAGAGTGTAAATTAGTGGTCGAATCGCTGCTTGGCGTGGGTTCCTGGGTTAGATTCCTAAGTTAGAAAAGTTTGTGGCCTAAATTTTGTATTTTTTGGTCTAGTGTCCGTATGCGTTAAGCATGAGTCTATGAATAGGATGCTTGGCTTAAATCAATTCCACACGATGCCTTACAAAATCTATGGCGGAAAAAGCATTGACTCAAATTAGATTCGTGACTTATACTTTAGCGTTTTACGAGTTTTAAAGTATGTGATCATGATAAAGGTGCCATTTGTCCTTCAGTGTATTGTAATAACTCGTTTTCAATGTAAAATAATACATGGTAGTAGATTTAGAAGTTGACTTTCAAAGTCGTTAAGTTAGGAATATTGACCGCTCTTTGAACGTGCAGCTTAACGGGACAGACCGCTTAGTTTTGTTCCAAGGCTGAGGGCTCTGGAAAAGTTGAAAAGTAGTGGCTTTCCTTTCTTATTATAGTGTAGGTACACTTTTTACTCTAAATAACATGGACTGTAGTCAGTGTCAAAATCAATAAATGGTCTAACTCTAGCCCCGGATGACCGACACAGTCATAGAGAAGCGTATGTCCAACAGGTCGCATAAAGCAGGTTGACGGTACCATAAACTCAAAACTATATTAAAATTTTCGAGAATAACAATAATATAAAATGTTTAGTATGAATCGAAAATAAACAGGCAAACTATCGGAAGTACTGATGGGCAGTTTATGGTTTCTGATAAACGTAATACTTATGTAAATAAAATTCAGAATTAATCACAGCCACGTGTAAAAAGCCTGACCTAAGCTGTACCTATTGCTGAGCCAACAACCAGAAATTAAAACAGACATCCCTACCTTCATGCATCTTGCATCCAACCATAGATTTGAATAGTAAAGATGGGTCTTCCGAAAGTTTTCACATATGTGGCAAAAAAACAAATGTTTATTTCTATAGAAAAAAGCATCACATTTGTACCTATTTTTCTGTTTCCTTCTTCTTATTAAATGTGTGTGCATAAATTGTTAAATATATAAATACCACACGCACTTCTAAAGATTGCCGACAGCCTGGCGAAGTGGTTCCGATGTAGGGCCAATTTGTGAGAAAAGCGTGCGGTCCGCCTTGACTTTACTAAAGTCGCAAGCTTTCATTGAGAGAAAATTTGAGTCTGAACAGTTAGAAACTTATAGGCGGATTATGGGATTTCTTATATACTGGGCAAGATTAACTCCTACAGTAACACCAGCACTGCATAAAGCCTTCATCGTTTGTTGTTGGATTTACTCTATATATAATATCGTTTCCACAGCCCAGTCGCTGCCAAGTTCATATTTACATCATAAACCATGTGAATGCGGCCATGGTATTTATATTACGAGATGATATGGGTTAAACTTCTCCACGTTAAATATATCTGGCGTATTATGAGTAGCATGGAAACTGACGCTTATGTGCTTTAATATTATAAAATCTCATGGGTTTGTTATTTTACGCCAGTCCGTGTGGTGTTTTTGGTTTCGTATGCAAAGATAGCGCGCAGACGTGTAGATTTAGCGCTTTCTAGACGGGCGTAATTTTGGATCGCGTCATACTCAAATGTGCCCCGAACCTACATTGCAACTTAATATTTTTTGCGATTCGAGGCATATCTGACTGATTAAACAATGCTTCTGCCGTGTGTTGTCTCTTCACCATCCTTGGTTAACTGGTAGAGAATGCCTACAGCCCACGTTCCTATGTGCATGAAGTTTAAATATGATGAACGTCAATCTGTGCAACAAAGCATTACAGTTTTATATTTCTCTTAGCTTTCCGTATTTTGATTCTGCCAAAATGTCAGGGTTAAGACAACCCTGACATTTTGTTATGGTGAATAAGACATTCACCATAACAAATCCTTTGACCTTGTACTAAATCATCTAGATAAAATAATGCAGGTCATGCTCTGCTGTGTGTGGCATATGTCCAAATATTTTATTTCCTGGTCTACACAGTTTGTAAACAGAGTAGTACGTAAAATGTCACTACAGCCTCAACGTTGATTATGCATGAATGGTTCGGTAGGTACAGAAACCATAGTTATGAATACGTTCATACGTTGATATAGGTCTTCAGGTACCGTGCTATAGAGACGATGAATGTGCGATACAGTTAAGTTCTGTTAGGTACACACCTTATTTCGCAGTGGTTCCGCTTCATTGAATTTTGAAGGCTGCCCATTTAGATTAATTTCAAGATTATACAGTAGTAACAGTACTGAAGAGTAGTAGTAAGTAACAGTTCTTTGAATTGCTGTATATCGTTTCTTATTGAGTACCTGTGGCTATGACGGACAACCCATCGTTGGCCTCTGACCTCTGCGCACCATCACTCGTCCCCATTATCCCACACCTTCGGTTTTATCAGACACAAATATATCCATAAATATAACTGGAATCATATGACGTCACAAACGTGTTGCCCACAATAACTAGATGATGTCTTGTTGAATGATTTACCGCTGTATCGTAAACGGATCAAACGTTGCTATGACTAACGTGAAACTGCTGTAAATCTTTCGAAACGCTTCATTGTTAGCCGTCCTAGTCGATTTTCAAGTTTATTGATAGCTAAAATTGCATTTTACGTGATGTATCATGTGATGTACAGTATTGTATGCATGTAACTACGTGGTTTGGGCTGGGAATAGATCATCACATCACTTCTGTGTGGGTCTCTATAAGCTGTTTTTTGTATCCCCATCTACTTCTAACAAAACAAACTTTACTAGATCGAAACAGCTCCAAGCAAAAATTGTATAGCATAGGCTAGATTCTTTTTAAGATAGTGAAGGTATTTTGGTTGGCGTAAATAACGTGGCTGTACAAAAGAGACAATGATCGCCTATCATCAGGTGGACCGACCGCCTCGTTGTTTGCCATTTTTGGCAAAAAAAACTCATTCATCACATTCAACGTTGTCGACATAATATCGTCCACGTATTGCTTGCAAATCCTGGAGTTCCGAAACTTTCAATCATTAATCCAAAGGATTTAAGTAAACTATTGGCACGAGCACTCAATAGATAATACTACATTAATGTAAAATCAAAGTCATAGTGAACTTAACCAAAGCTAGATAAGATAACCGGCACCCGTGAAGTGCAGCTGATAAAACGCCGAGGTTGTTTCCATCTGAATATAATTTTTGTTCTCAGATGGAGGTTGACCCAGAGGACGATCAGGAGCATACAGACTCCGATGGAATGGACAGCGATGACCCCCTCACGTGTACTGATACTAAATATGGGAAAAGTTTTAGGTAACACTTTGGCGCCCAACAGGGCCTTGGGTGTATAGTGTTACAATGTTGCTTTGCATGACATACATAGCTGCTTTCATAAGCTGGTAGACAAAACCACTAGCAATTGCTCAATTATGGTTTGCTTTGAATAGTAAATTTCAGGATTTGATTCTTGGAGAGTTGGTCGTGTAGATACATGGAATTAGACACATTCGAAAAATCTAGAAACATCGTGCAGTTCTCTAATACTATGTGTATTAGAGAACTGCACGATGTGACTACACATGTATAGAATACTCGAATTAATCAGTTCTATTTTATTTGCATCGACTAAACGAAACTGATCGTTGCTGTCAATGCAAAAGTGATTTATGTACTAACGTATTTTTACAGACATTTCACCCGGGAAGCTTTGCCAAGGCTGGACAACTATAGAAACGTTTTATCGCTCCACGCAGCGCCTCGACCTACGTTGGATGAGCTGCATAATGCTTCACTATCTAGAAAGGTAAGTGTCTAAATAACTGGTTTTGCACCAGGAACTTTTGCCCTTCTGCCTATTACTGAAGTACAAATAAATATGTACAGTATGCCTATTCAAAGCTATTTATGGCACGTGATTAACTACTGTCATACCTACGTAGTTATACCAAAACAGGAACTATTTACAGGAAAACTTACATGAATTCTCGATAAAATAGATTGTTCATACCTTATATACCTAACATAACAATCATTCATCTAACATGTTAATTATGTATTGTTTTTCCAATTTCGTCATTTGATGAACGCCCCATGTCATCATCTGTCTAGCTTTTTCCCAAGTACTATATTGGGGTCGGCTTCCAGTCAAACTGGATTTAGCTGAATGAATACCAATATTTTATGAGGAGCGGCTGCTTACCAGACCTGCACAACTCATTTTCTGGGTAACAAGGTAGAAATAATAAAAAATAATAAAAATTAACGATAAACGCCCCATGTATCTAGAAAATCTAAATAAAAAAATATAATTGTAATAAATAATAAGCAGCAAGCTTGAGCTGCTAATCAGAATTTTCCAAAAAGTTTGAGAGTTGTCCAAAAGGTCTTGGTGTAACACTTGACTCCTTTTTGAGGGTGTCATCCTCATCTGCCTAGCCTTTTTCCCAAGTATATTGGAGTCGGTTTCCAGTCAAACCGGATTCATATGAATACCAGTGTTTTACGTGGAGCGGCTGCCTACCTGGGTAACACGGTACTTCTTGGCAAGACTAGAGTGAGATTTTCACTGGCTAATGGCTTGACGTGCTTTACGAGGCACGGAGGAAACTTGGTGTGTTAAGATGGTCCACAAATCAACCTTGGCAAGTATTGCTTAATCGACCCGAGTGGTTGTTATTAAGCCACGAGGGGTGTCATGATAATCTCCGATAATGACAGTTATTTCCCCGCGGTCGGTTATATTGAAAAATGAAGTCTTCTCGTTTCGAAGGGTTATCCTGAAACCCTAAGTGATATTAAAAATGTAAAAACTGAATTGTTTTTAAAGGCTTTCATGCCTAAATCGCCAAATCGATTCTGATGAATTTAGTACAAAGATAGATGGGAATCTGGCGGCTTCACAAACATGATCAATGTCGCGGGTAAAACCTAGTTTATAATATTTATAGAATCATTGAATGCGGTCGATCGGTAACCGCGTAAACTGGATACCAGACACGAGAACAAGCGTGATGTGGATGCACCTTAATAGAACATCGAGAAAAATTGATTTGAAAATGTTTGCACCAGTGTCTGATAAGTTTTTTTCGTTAGAACACACATAAATATCTCTGTAACTTTGTCGAATTATATACCACACAAAAATAATAAGTGATAACTACCCTCGCTATTAAAAGAATCAATTGACCTGAATCACTTTTTCCCTCTTCACCTGAGTATGAACTTTAACTCATAATAATTAGCTGTCCAGGTTGCTAATTGTGGTAATTGCGTCCATCAGTTAATTGGTCACGTTGAGACGCACACGGGACCTCTTGGTAAACATGGCGTCCTGGTACCTAATGGCGATTAGATAATCTATTATAGGTATATATGAATCTCCTTTTCCCTTGGTCATCGCATTACGCGTGAATGGCTGGGCCGATTTCGCAAATTCTTTTTTGTTATGTTTGTTGGTGTCAGGAGAAGGTTATGAAAGAAAAAAAAATGCGAGAGTGATGCCGCGGGGGATAGCTAGTCTTAAATATTACTAGCTGACTCGGCAAACGTTGTTTTGCCATAGAAAAAAAAAAGCCTACTAAGTACCTACTCTCAGATTTAAATATATTTACACAAAAAAAATCATAAATATCGTTCAAGCCGTTTCGGAGGAGTCCGATAAGAAACACCGCGAAACGTGATTTTTATATTTATTAGACTAGCTGTCCCCCGCGGCTTCGCTTCCGTCAACTGCTGTTTTTTTTTCTTTCATAAGTGCCTTCTCCTGACAGTAACAAACACAAAAAAAAAAAAAATTAGCGAAATCGGCCCAGAGCCGTTCACACGTGATGACCAAGGAAAACAGGGATTAATTTTTATGTTATAGATTATTGGTTAGAGTTATGTTGTTTGCGGCTTCTTCGATGTTATGGGGTGAAAATTTACCAAATTTTGTTCAAACTTCAACCATCTTCGTTGCGAAACATTGAATATCATTTAATTAGAGTAAGGGCCCATTAGGACCAGTGCCTGCCAGGGTTGCTGAATTATTTGAAAGAGTTACCGCGGCCCTCGATCGCAAAGTGCATAAGGCCCGGAATCCATCGAAGCGGAGACGAGAAGAGATGGTTTTCGGGTAGGGGGTGTATCCACCGAAACTGCGGAGGTGGGTACTAGCTACATTAGATAGCGGGGCTGTGTGCTGGCTAGAGTAGAAATGTGCTTTGACTACACTGCACGCCGCACACATCTGTTTTCCTCTGCGCGCCATCGTCAGCTTGCGAGGCAAATCTCACATCTCCGCCTTGTACCGCAGCCCAGCTCAATCTTAGCGAGGAACAGCTCACATCTCCGCTTCCGTCGCGCCATACAAATATGATACATCTATGCTCTGTGTTATCCACTAAAACTGAGTGGAGACGAGACGTGTCTCCATTGGTTTTTGAAAATATGTCTCCGCCCCGCAGTCTCTTCTCCGCTTTAGTGTGGAGTCCGGGCTTCATTGAGAACAAGGGGTGATTTTAAGTAAGTCTAATACCCCCTCCCGCTTTGTCCTGGGTGAGTTGAGTATCATAATATAGTCATCCAGAAAAGTGATTAGTGTTAGAAACCAGGATGTTTTTGAAGCTCTCTCTTGATGTTTCGATGTTCAGAACGATACTATCAATTATTTTTAGCCTTTTCTAGATAATAAGAAATTGGCGCCGGCGTCTACTTGTGAGAACGACCACTTACAAATAACTCGAAACTCTTAAGTTATGAGTAGGTATGACGTTCCAAAAGTTCTCAGTTCTTACCGTTTAAAAAGATGCAGCTAGAGGAGACTTAGCGAACGAGAGAGGTGTTGAATGACATGTGACCTCAACCCCACCACACCGAGTATAAGCAGCGTATAGTTTGCATTAACTTATCGGTTCAAAGGATTATGGCCCTTAGCCCATGAATGTCTGATGATGAGGTCGTTGTGGCGATGTTTGGAAGGTGTCTATCCAGTGACGTAGCTAGCGTGACATTGGGTGGCGCAAATATTCTGCGACTCCAATGGTGACCCTGTCCGAAATCATGGGTTGCGATTGTTGCGACCTTTATTTCGGGTGGGGACACTTGTTCCAGGAACCCGGGGCAAATTCTCGACACCAGAAATCGAGTCACTAAGCCTATAGGCATGCCAGGGTTGCGAAATTTTAGCTAGGGTTGCAGAATTTTGCCAGGATTGCGGAATTTGTTCGAAAGAATCACTTCGGCCCTGGAACGCAAAGGGCATTAGGAGAAACACGGATGGGTTTTAGTCAGTAAGAGCCTGACACCCCCTCACCCAGGGCGGGAGGAGTCATTTGATGAGTTCTTTCAGGAGAATGATAATGAAGTCGTTTTCTAAAACCGCCTTTAACTTTGATACCAAGAAAACCCTCAGAACATGTACTTACACCAACCTCTCTGTCTGTCGACCTTGCGCAATACGTTCTGCTAATTGCATTAACCCCCAGTTCATGGGATTACGGTCTTCCCGTAGGTGTGTGCACTTCATTAAAGCTACTGCAACTGTACCCACTGATCTCTTGACCCCTCCATTAGTGAAGCATGAATGAATGCGTCCACGAGTCGTAGTGGATTCATAATTAACGATTGATGCAATGGAATGAGGCTTGAGTTAACAAGTGGTACTGTAGATGGTAAGTGTGATTTGTAATGATAAGTTAGTGAGGAGAGATAAGTACTTAGGTCTATTTATGTTCCTATTGAATGATGATAAAATCCAAGAGTGATTGAGTGACTGAAGATCTTTGAGTACCTTTGAATGTGTTTATCAGATTTCAGTAGCAGGATAGTTTAAGGTGGATGCTCCAGGGTAGCCCGCGAAATTCAAATATTTGTATGTTTTTTGCAATTTGCAGGTCATTGTGAAGCTGTATGTTAAATACAGTGTTTCCTTGCCATTACAGATAAATCTAATGCGACAAAGTAACTTAAAATTAATTTTAGTTAATTATAACTTACATGCTACACACAGGGCTGGGCAAAATACATGCTTTGCTTTAATTGAAATACAAATTACAAAATACTGCATCGCAAGTAATTAAAATACGAAATACAAAATATCTTTATGTAAGGTATTTGAAATATAAAATACAAAATACAGTATTTCAGCTAGTTTTAATTGAAATACAAATTACAAAATAAGTAGGTAATCTAGACCAGTGTGGGGTATCTATGAATAGGTCTTCAAAAAGGATATTGAGGTTTCATAAATCATTTTTTTTTAAACTGAGTAGTACCATGTACTTAAACTTCCACCAAAAATTGGTTTGAACGAGATCTAGTAAGTAGTTTTTTTTTTTGATACGTCATAAATCGTAAATCGCAACTTTTGCTTATAATATAATACCTACAGGTTTGTACGGAACCCTCGGTGCGCGAGTCCGACTCGCATTTGGTCGGTGTTAGCGTTTTTTTGCTGCTTTACCATCATTACACTCTCGCGGTCACGCCTCACGCTCACACTCACGATCGCTAAATGATGGTGAAATGTATTTTGTTAAAATGTATTTTGAAGCCTCAAGTATTTGAAATACTAATTACAAAATACCTCGGCGTCAGGTATTTGAAATACGAATTACAAATTACATTTTAAAGAAGTAATTGAAATACAATTACCAAATACGTATTTGTATTTCAATTACGTATTTTAATTACAAGTAATGCAAATAATGCCCAACCCTGGCTACACAGTACGTGGCCCTTGTGAACTCACTCAGTGTACAAGTGAATTCTTTTCAAGACGTAGTCTAATAATTTTGTCCAACCAGTTAAAAGTGCTGTTCCATGGCTACATGGAACAAGAGAGAGAGAAACAGAGAGGCAGACCACAGACAACATGGATGACGATAGTCCAGAATTACTACGTAGAATTACTTGGAGTAATGTAGCTTGTCTGTGGACGATGCCCTAGCTAGATTAGTCTGGTTGCGGAATTTGTTCGACAGAGCTTCCGCTTTGGGCGAAGCAGAAGGGATCAAGGGAGTGCCAGGTTCTTACTGACTAAAACCCATCCGTGTTCCTCTTAGTGCCCTTTGCGTTGCGTTTGACTTTCGAACAAATTCCGCAATCCTGGCAGACACTGACAACTCTTGAACGCAGTTTGATCGCGTTCAATTTCCGCCCTAAGTAATCAAAATGTTACTTTCAAAGTTATATTATTCTGTGTTCCCAAGGTTAGCTTTGCGATGGTTTAACTAATGTCACTTTGCGTAGGTGTCGTTCGAGGAGATTAAGGGATTAATTACTTAATTCACTTGACAGGGCAACAGTATTTGTACAAAAGTAAACAAAAATTAGATATTCCCATCGCCCGTTATCCTAATAACAACTAGTAGGACAAATCGAAAGTAACTGTTTGTCTGTCTCTTCTTCATGACTAAACCACTGAACCGATTTGGATGAAATTTTGTACAAAGATAGTTGGAGACCCGAGAAAGGATATAGGTTAGGTTTTATCCCGGAAATAAGTAATATTTATTCCGAGAGTATGATCATGAAGCGGGCGAAGTCGCTGGCACACGCTAGTACGACTGTGAGTTTGTTTCACTTTCACGCCTAAATCGCTGAACCGATGTTGATGAATTTTGGTACAGAGATAGATGGGACCTTGGTAAAGGGTATAGGTATTTTTATTGCGCAAATCTGTATTTAATGCGAGCAAAGTTGCGGGAAAATGTCAGTTATAATATTTAGCTCAGGATGATTCACCTAGCAACAAATTTTCATCGAAGTACATTAGTAATACCTATATCGAAACTGATGTGTTTGTAGCAATAATGTAGAAGAATATGCATCGCATTCCTACCTGAAATAAATGACCTTGGCCGTGTACTCAGGGTGAAGAATATGTTATCATTCTGCCTTGTAACTTTTCAATTTTTTTCTTATTCTAAACCGCCACTATAAAAACTAACCAAGCGAAATTTGTACGTAAACAAAAAACTTTTTACAAAAAAATACAACCGACTTCCAAAAAAAAAACACTGCAAAGTAAAAAATAACTTTAATTTCGGAAGTCGGTGTTTTTGTTACTTTCTTCGTATTTTGACACCGACTTCCGAAATTAAAGTTATTTTTTACTTTGCAGTGTTTTTTTTTTGGAAGTCGGTTGTATTTTTTTGTAAAAAGTTTTTTATTTTTCACTTTTTAGTGGTGCCCCACACCTAACAACACCACTGCAAAATCGCAGAAAACCAAAATACGCAATTTCGATTATCAAAGAGTCATCTAAATAGTCAAATTCCAGGTATTTCGATTTAAAATCCAAACTTCGTAACCGATTTTGATATGATTTAAATGGGACCAATCTGCAAGTATATCCTTTCAGATAAAACAAGAATTTTTCAAATCGGTTCATAATTGTCGGAGTTATGAGGTAACAAACATAAAAAAAAAAAAAAAAAAAAAAAAAAACATACAACCGAATTGATAACCTCCTCCTTTTTGGGAAGTCGGTTAAAAAATAACCCCAACGCCATGCATCCCGCTAGCGAACTCCTAATCCTGCATCGCGGTATCACAGTTTTCCGTGTGATTTGAACATATACAACAGTCCAAATATCAACTATCGGGGGGCAGTTGTCCACCGGGTACAACAATGGTCCGGTTGGAGGATCCTCCATTTTCAATGGAGGTTTGCGGGATTTTACACTCTGTTTCGCATACCTCTATAAAATTACGAACCTCCCGTAAAATTAAATAGGGAATATGCGTGAAAAAAATATTTATTACTTATCTACACATTCTATCTGAAAATATACAAAAATATAATATTAGCAATGAAAATAGAATCAAAATTGCTCGAAAAATAAAAGAGATATATATGGCAGCTGTATAGGCGTCATGGAATTTGACGTCAAAGTTCATATGGGACTTCTCTTTCTAATTGTAATCTTTTAAGCTTTATAACTTCATCGCTGATGAAGGTATTCAAAAAATAATTTCATGTTTGTTTTCTAGAGCTAATAAGTATTTTATTTTGTGAATAAAATAATCGCCAAAAATCGCCACCTATTGCCAAAAATCCTTATGTAGGTTTAAAATTTTGCGCATGAGTGCTTTCCTGTGTAGATTCCGTGCTACTTTACCTAGGCGGTGGTTTAGGCTGTGCGTGGCCTGACAGTGGATGATGTTATGAATGTTGGACAGTTTTGTTGATTTTTATATTGCGACTAGCTGACCCGTGCAACGTCGTCTGCGTAACATTTTTCATTACTGCTCCGCTCCTGTTGGTCTTAGCGTGATAATATATAGCCCCTTATAGCCTTCCTCGATAAATGGGCTATCCAACACTGAAAGAATTTTTCAAATCGGACCAGTAGTTCCTGAGATTAGCGCGTTCAACCAAACAAACAAACAAACTCTTCTGCTTTATAATATTAGTATAGATGACTCCAGATAAATTGGTATATGGTAATTTTGTTTATGAATCATAATTACTCTCACTATAGCGATAGAAGTATACCTTGTATCAGGAAAAATGCAAAACCTGAAAAAGGGCCATTCGGGGTTTGTCCCTTAGAAAAAGTTTTTTATAATGATGAGTACAATGGGGTAAAAAAAAATCTAATTAGTCCGTCACATAGAATTCCAAAAAATATTTCACATTTATTAGCAATCAATAAAAAAATTACGAAGATAAACGCATCAAAGATCAGGAGTGGGGGCTTGTAACGTCACTATTTGGCAATAGGTGTACCAAAATGTGACGTCATACGACTTGTTGAAAACTCGTGTTACGTCACATTTTGGTACACTGTAGAATCGTTTTATTTTTTTGTCACCGTGAAAAAAGGAAGAAATCCGTGTTCGATATTTATTGGAAATCCGACTGAGGGACTAATTAGATTTCTTTAAGTCTTCAAACATGCTAAGTACCCCTTTTCAGGTTTCGGGTGCATTCTGTTAAATGTTGAATGTTACGTATCTCCTAGTAGCACTTACATATTTTTTCGTTCGTTTTCAGCCACAGACTCTCGAAAAGGACCTAGCGACCCCGACGCTCGGATCCACGAACCTCAAGTTTGGCTGGATCAAAGGCGTGCTGATGAGATGTCTCCTCAACATATGGGGCGTCATGCTGTTCCTCCGACTCTCCTGGGTCGTTGGCCAGGCGGGCGTGGGTTAGTATCATTGTTTTACTTCATACGCTGGCTAGCCTTTTCCTAACTGTAACTCGTCATCCGATAAGGTCCTGCGGGACGACAGCTCGTTGTCTTCAGCGCGTGCCTCAAAGAGATACATGATGGACGGATCTCGCTAGGGCCAGTGCCTGCGAGGGTTCCAGAACTTGTTCGGAAGAGTCACCGCGGCCCTGGGGGGCTACTCCCTAAACCCGAAGTCCATAGTTTCGCGCTTAGTTGCGGGCGTATTCTACTACATACTCTGTAACACCTACGGACTTACGATTAGTCCCGAACCCGAACTAAGAATTAATGACAACACGATTTGACAGTAACTTAAATTCTGTAACTAACTGTTCTGTCAGTAACTGTCATTAATTCTTAGTGGTGAGGTCTGACTTATGACCACGGTAACGACTGTCTATAAAGATGTTCTAATGACAGCTGATATGACGAGGGTTGGTTCCCTCGTGAAAGTTGGTAATTTCAATCAAAGAATAATTTAAAAAAATAGGCTCTTCTTCATGTCGCACGCATGGCAACGTGTCTACGATTTGATTAGCCCAAAACGTTGCCACCTCTACGGCAGCCTTGTTGGCAGCGGGTAAGTATCTTTGGCTGTAGAGCTTACAGCCAAAGTGACTTATCCGCTGCTCTTCAAAGTTAGAGTAAACAGGCTTCATCTGGGTAAGCTCGCTCCATCGCAGACTTTGTCACTGTCATCTCTGACCAAGACTAGAGTCAAATAAAAATAGGGCTGTTGCCTACATTGTCGTGTTTCATTTTATAATGAAACTTTCCATCCTTCGTTGTGTTGCCTGCTTCTGTCAAACTTCCGCAAATATTTTCGAGTTATGCGACCATACCTAAATTTATTGAACAATTGATTTTATTTTGGAGATCCTTTACCTAGTCATAGTTGTGGATATTCATGGGTTGCGGTTAAAATATCCTATTAGATACCTCATTTATTATTTACTAGTTGATCCATGCCCACTTCGTAGAGCGGTGTTTTTCGGGTTGATTAACCCGAAAAACACCGCTCTACGAAGTGGAGAGATATTGCCTATGATACTCACAAATAACGGGGCTTTCTATTGGTAAAAAAAAAATCGGTTCAGTACATCCAGAGATAACCCCCTACAACCTCAAAACTCACAAACTTTATCTCTTTACAATAATAGTATAGATGACTCTTCTTTTTTTATATAATACTAGCTTTCTTTTTTTTTGTAGGTTTTTTCTAAAATAGACGTAGCCTAAGTTACTCCTTATTACATCAGCTACCTGCTACAATAAAAGTCTGCCGTCAAAATCGGTCCAGCCATTTCAGAGATTAACCGGAACAAACAGACAGACAGACAGACAAAAATGGTTAAAAAGTTATTTTGGTGTATGTACCGTATATATATTCGTTTACATTTAGTAAAAAACGGTTATTTCAATATTACAAACAGACTCCAATTTTATTTATATGTTTAAATATAGATGTATAGATTTATGTCACCGGAAAATGACAGACACCGTGAGATAGTAAAATATCGCGTGAAATAGCAAACTCATTTTCCTCCACAAGACACGAATATATTGGAAACTGTTGAATTTAGATAAGATTTACTGTATTCAAAACGATTTATTAATAACTAGCTGACCCGCGCAACTTCGTCTGCGTCACATTTTCCATTACTGCTCCGCTCCTATTTGTCTTAGCGTGATGATATATAGCCTAAAGCCTTCCTCGATAAATGGGCTATCTAACACTGACAGAATTTTTCATATCGGACCAGTACTGAGATTAGCGCGTTCAACCAAACAAACAAACAAAGTCTTCTGCTTTATAATATTAGTATAGATACATCGAGAAATTATAATTTAACCGCCGGTGCCATAATATATAGTGTAGGTATCTTACTTATAATAAATGTGGACAATAAAAGCGTTATTTTCCGGCAGCGCAGTCAATGCTCCTGATCCTGACAACGTCCGTGGTGACCACCATCACGGCGCTATCCATGTCGGCCATCAGCACCAATGGGGTCATTAAAGGAGGTAAGAAAAAAAGAAAAACTGTTTATCTTAAAATAAACAGTTTTTCTACGCCCAGCAACGAAATACAACAGCGCAGAACAACATTAAAGAGAGAAATAACAAAAAATGGGTCCCAATTCAATAGTACGTTGTTATCCTAGGTTTGAAAGTAACTTATTTTTCATCATTGTTTTTTATGATTTGATGGCTGTCAGTTGTAAACGATTCTCTCTAGGGCTGCAAAGTAATACTTCTTAGTAATACTTCTACTACTTGAAAAATATATTTTCATTACTCATACTCGGAAAGTAGGCCTGAAGTTGCCTGAGGAGCGGGTTGAAAGTATTACTTTGCAGCCCTAGGGAAAATCGTTTTCAACTGCCAGCCGTCAAATCATAGAAAAGATGAAAATGTTGTGGCTGAATAGCTGGCCGGTTACAGACCCGATCCTCATTTGTTTTTTCGAGCTTTATTCATACTTTCGTATAGCATAGATTTGTATTACACCATGAGTTCATCGGATCAGATTCGTGATTTTATCTTCACTTTCCTTGTATTCGTAATGAAAAGCACATTTTTCACCTCGGGTGAAATACTTATTTAGTCTCTCGAACTAAA
Source organism: Ceramica pisi (assembly GCA_963859965.1). Classification (NCBI taxonomy): domain Eukaryota; kingdom Metazoa; phylum Arthropoda; class Insecta; order Lepidoptera; family Noctuidae; genus Ceramica; species Ceramica pisi. Next base: position 2,207,339 of record OY982544.1, on the reverse strand, counting down.
TCAGTTTTACTTTCACACAGTCTCGGGAATAAATCAGTTACTTTCACCCCTGGATAGCAATGTTCTATTTACTTATCAAGATTGCGTCTTTGCTCATGCCTATGCCTATCTCACAGAAACTGAATTTCTTCTGGGATGAAAGTAGCCTAAGACATTCAGCGATATTACAACTTTGTACGAGTGAAATACATTTATATTCCTCTCCCTTCCTGTTTATTATACATATTCAGTGGATAGCGTTACTTGCCTATACGGTAGAATCGACAGGACAATAAATAACAGTAGGAAATTAAAAGAAAACAATTGACTTGCCTATCATCTTAAAATCCTACCATCCATAACATAAAGGCCTGTTCAGACCTACGCGATATTTGTTACCTAGAGCGATGGCGATACATGTCGCAAAGTTTTGCGTGGTATCCCGCCGGGTATTTTGTTAGGAGTTACCGCGGCTTAGGTTTGAACAGATATACTGAGATGTTCCTTTCGGCATGGGCACGCTCAGTACAATTTTACTGTGCCTATCGTTTTTTTTAATTTTTTGTTTTTATAATGTGTTTTTTTGCTGTTGTGTTTGTGGCGAATAAATTCTTTCTATTCTATTCTAGTAGTAAGATTACCGCATACCCACTCTGCTTTCTCTACCGCTCTAGGTTAAAGATATCGCGTTGGCCTGAACAGGCCTAAACGACGTTGTATCTGTTACTAAAAATGCCCGAACGACGTAAACACATGGATTGCAAGTGTGCTTCCCCTTAATAATTAATCCAAAGCCACTTAAAATTAAAATGACCGAGCAAAATATAAGTGCTCAACTTGAAAGACATCAAGAAATCATTAACAGCTGTACAAGTACTAAAAACAGTGCTACCTAAGTAGTTTTATATAAAAACAAACAATTTGTACATTCATTGCGAACAGTCGTAAACCTATAATTGTCTTTCTGTTTGCTAATCAGATGCGCATGATGTAGATTCAAGTTTTAATGATAATGATATATTTACTTGCAAAAAACATGGTATACAAAGTTGTTAAAATAAGCATAAGATCCAGCATTCCGTAGAATTAAAGCATGCAAACGTGCATGCAAGTGTTACTTATAATAATAGAACGCTTGTTCATACTTTTTTTTTACTATTGATAGGCATACGTTTGACCGTTATCTCACCTGATGTTAAGCGATGATGCGGTCTAAGGTGGAGCACGCTTGCCTAGAAGCAACCTATTCACTCCCGACTTAAATACTCCCAGGTTGTAGCTATCGGGAAACACAGACTCAGGCAGGGAATTCCACTCCTTAGCTGTACGCACAATGAATGTATTCCCAAAACGTTTTGTGCGTATAGGTGGGATCTCCACCATGTACCGGTGGTACATCGCCGTACATCTTATGGTCCGATGGTGGAACGGGCTTGGCGGAATTAAATTATGCAATTCCGTCGCACACTCCCCAAAATGTAACCGATAGAAAACCGACAGGCTAGCAACTCGGCGTCGACGCTCAAGACTTTGGAGCTTCGATTCGACGAGCCAATCATTGCCGATGATCCACTTGGCTCTTGACTTTTTACTTATTAGGTACCTCATAACTCCGACAATTATGAACCGATTTAAAAAAATCTTATTTTATCTGAAAGAATATACTTGCAGATTGGTCCCATTTAAATTTTATCAAAGTCGGTTTCGAACATTGGATTTTAAATCGAAATAACTGGAATTCGTCTACTTGGATGATGGTTTTATGTCATCCAAGTAATCGAAATTGCGTATTTTGCTTTTCTGCGATTTTGCAGTGGTGTTGTTAGGTGTGGAGTACCACTAAAAAGTGAAAAATAAAAAAAAATACAACCGACCTCCAAAAAAAAACACTACAAAGTAAAAAATAACTTTTATACCGGAAGTCGGTATTTTTGTTAGTTTCTTTGTATTATGACACCGACTTCCGAAATTAAAGTTATTTTTTACTTTGTAGTGTTTTCTTTTGGAAGCCGGTTGTATTTTTTTTGTAAAAAGTTTTTTTTAGGATTCCGAATGTCCGTATGGAGAAACGGAACCCTATAGGATCACTTGTGTGTGTCTGTCCGTTTGTCTCAGTAAGCTTGCTAACAACCCATTGAATTGACTCAGTTGAAAAGTATTACATTATACTAACTACTGCAGTACAGTAACTTCTGTGAACCAAACACGGACGCGGAAACTAAATATGAATAAATTTTGAATATGGGTTCACATTTGGGAATGTTAAAACACATTTTTTTTCAAACTGGGCGTAGCTAGCGCCGTATCAAAGATACGGGCCCCCAGTTTCTTCGTATTTTGACAAAGCTTTTTTTAATTTTTCACTTTTTAGTGGTACCTCACACCTAACAAAACCACTGCAAAATCGCAGAAAAGCAAAATACGCAATTTCGATTACATGGACGACAAAAAACCATTATCCAAGTAAACGAATTCCAGCTATTTCGATTTAAGAGTGTGTATTCCGTCCACTAGCGCCGCCAATCGTTTTTTATTAATTGTGGTAAATTTAAGACACATAGATAAAATACCGCTCTGTAGTGCACTAAAGAAATGTATCTATTATTTTTGACAGCTATTTTTAATACATAACTCATGGCTAAATAGCCAAAACGGCAATTATTGCTAAAAGTGGCCACTTTTAGCAAAAATATCGACTTTGGCAACTATTTATGTTCTAAAGTACAAAACATAACTCTCAAAACATAATAAATACATTTCTTCAGTGCACTACAGAGCGGTTTTTTATCTACGTGTCTTAAATTTACCACAAATAATAAAAAACGATTGGCGGCGCTAGTGGACGGAATACACGCTCTTAAAATCCACACTTCGTAACCGATTTTGATAAAATTTAAAGGGGATAAATATAATGACCACCATAAAATACTTTGATACCCTTAGTTTTGTAACCAAAAATACCTACTTAACACCAGAAAAATAAAGTCTAAAAATACAATAGTACCAGCTATTTTAGTCACGACTCCACTTTAAATTGTATTCGACCACCAAATTTAGTAAATGATCACCAAATCTTAGCGAGCAAATTAATATTCAGTTAGTATAATATTCAAATTCTATAGTAACGTGTCTGCGTCAGATCCCCTCTATGGCTGGTGAAACATGTGGGTTAGGTCAGGTTAGAACCATGACCATTAGCGCGCGAAGGCAAGCGAGCGAAGCGAGCGTGCCGCGGTAGTGGCCGCCGAGCGCCAGATCCCTTCTATTGTTGGTGAATCATTTGGTTTAATCGGATAACGAGATGTTATTTTTTTGCGTATCATTTTAACTATTTTTGGGTTAGAATATTTTTTTTGGAGTTGGTTTGCTTAAATAGGATAGCAAGATGTTATAACTTTGGTTATAAGTTTACATTAAAATGCTGGTTTAATTTTGGTGATCATTTACTATTTTTGACTGCTAAATGTTACTATATCTGGTGGTAAGTTAAACATAAGCCAAATTTAAATGGGACCAATCTGCAAGTATATCCTTTCAAATAAGAATTTTTCAAATCGGTTCATAATTGACGGAGTTCGAACCGAATCGAGAACCTCCTCCTTTTTGGGAAGTCGGTTAAAAAGTTAAAAAACAATCTCAATGTGACTTTTTACACAAACACAAGAAATAAACTACTGTTTAATTGAACCAGTGGTTCAAGTGATCTACTAATCGTTATTGTTGCATTTATATTGGTTTTTACTTGCATTTAATACTTAATCTGAGTTTTTAAATAATAAGACATATCAAGATTACCTTTCAAGTAGGGATGGCGATCTAAGATAGATTAATCGAATAATCGATTTTTCAGACTTAAAAGATCGATATTTTAAATCCATATGGAGTACTGAATCGATCTAGTGAATCGATATTTCACCCTGGAAAATCGCCATTCGATTTTCTGAACTAAAAAGACACAATTTTTACTGATAAGAGATCATTAATTTATTATGTGATATCTTTCGTGTTTTTCATCCGAATAGGAGGCTAAATTCGACTATTTTTTCATGTTTTTCTTATTATTCTTGAAGCTTATGAAAGTTTTACTTCCAAAAACCATATCTAATAGAAGTCAATTAAACAGGTCTTAAATTTAAGGTCTTAAATTTAAACAGTCTCACATATACTACCGTTGCCGATTTAGAAATATAAAATAAAGGTTCAAGTCAAGGTTACATAAAGAAGAATAATTTGTGGTTAAGTTTTGCAAAATAGTTCAATTCTTTTAACAATAAATGATTATATAATACAGCGGCTTCACGCTGCCGCGGTTCGTTGCGCGTAAAGTATGGAAACGTTAGACACGTTTCCATACTTTACGCGCAATGTACCGTGCACCTAATTCGCTCGGTATACCTGACCTTAATCAATAATTTAATGTTTCTAGGAGGCACATACTACATGATATCCCGCTCGCTGGGCCCCGAGTTCGGCGGCTCTATTGGACTGATATTCTCTATGGCCAACGCCGTGGCGTGCTCTATGTACGTGGTCGGCTTTGGAGAGTCGCTCATCACGCTTATACCTGAGTCTGCCTATATGGTGGATAAGGGATGGGTACGTATCTCCACGTAAAACACTGTCTAGCTAGCTAACTAGCTGAATCCGGTTTAACTGGAAGCCAACCCCAATATAGATAGGTACTTGGGAAAAGGCTAGGCAGATGATGAATCTGACATCCTGGAATAAGTAACTAAAGCTCCTCAAATACATTATAAGTCCCTCAAAAGAAGCAAAAAATACATTAAAATTATTGATTAATACATAGTTAATGAGTAAAAATATCTTTTCCGACTTGCAGGACCAAGCGATCTACGGCTGCATAACCATAGTGCTCCTGACCGGCATAGTGATGGTCGGCATGGAATGGGAGGCGAAGGCCCAGATAGTACTGCTGGTGATCCTGTTGGCCGCCATAGCTGACTTCTGTATCGGCTCCATCATAGGGCCCAAGAGCGATTTGGAGCTGGCGCAGGGATTTGTCGGGTATAATTGTAAGTTTGATTTATAAAGACACGTTTTTATAGCCTGCATTGCAACGGACCAAATCTACATCGCAACAAAAAGAACCGCCATCTATCCAACTAGCAGCGAACTAAAATCCTGTATCGCGCAATCAGAGTTTACCGTGTGATTTGAACATATACAGCGGCCCGAATATCAACTATCGGGCTGTTGCCCACACTAGAAATAACAACCGTCCGGTCAGAGGATCTTCCCTCTTTAATTAATGGAGGTTTATGGGATTTCACTGTACCGCATATCCTTCTATATTTGTACAGGATGGCTTCACTTCAAAACGGCGATACTTGTGAGTGACGCCACTCGCAATTAGTACTGTCTCTGTTTGTCATAGATTTTAAAACGACATCAGCGCCATTACGAGATTATAAGCAATATTTTTCACTGCGTCTGGTCTGCAGTCTAGGTTTTGAAAAATGTAATACATAAATTCAGTCAAGTACACTATTTCCAAATAACAACAAGTATTACTTATAACATTTTGCCATATTACAGGGACGGTGCTACTGAATAACTTAGGTCCAGACTACAGGCTGTTTGAGGGTGAAAAGCATAACTTCTTCTCCGTGTTCGCGATATTCTTCCCCGCCGCCACCGGCATACTGGCCGGCGCCAATATCTCCGGCGATCTGAAGGTACACATTATAGAGTGATGTTATGCCCAATTCATTCATTCGTTTATTTATTTCAGACTAGCTTCTGCCCGCGACTTCGTACGCGTTCCCGTGGGATAAAAAATAGCCTATGTGTTATTTCAGACCATAATCTATCCCTGTTCCAAATTTCACCCAGATCCCTTCAGCCGTTTTGACGTGATTGAGTAACAAAAATATACACAAACTCACTCACAAACTCGCATTTATTATATTAAATAATATATAGCAGGAGTAGGATAACTTACTTAATGAAATAGTACGAATATAATATCAGAGATTATGAATGTCATTTTTAATCTTTCTCACACATTTAAAAAAAGAAATATAAATAATAGCGGCCGCGGCTCCGCCCGCGTGGATGTCGGTTACCGCTGCAAAAAGCCTACCCAGGAAACACACGGTCAGAAAAATGATTCCCAGGTCAAATCACAGACACCGACACTAACATCGACGACGCAGTCATTATCCGCAGGCTGCACAGATTGACTTTCTGTGGATGTTAAAGTTGTTAATGATGAAAATATTTAAATGTAATTAATACTAAGTTTTCACTTCTGCCGGCAGTCCAGGAGTGCAACCCTTTGTTTTAGGATAGATAACTAAAGCGATTATTGTAGAGCTTCTCTACAACATTAATTGACGTTAAATCATTCTTTTCGTAAATCAATTCCTACTAATTTGAATGTTTGGCCCTGGACTTTGTTTATCGTTAGTGCGAAAGAAATTTTTACTGGAAATTGGGCTTCAGGTTAATCCTTCGAAAACCCAGGTCATTGTTGTTGGCAGCTCTAGGATGATTCCAAAAGTAAATTGGTCACAGCTTCCCCAGGTTCAGTTTAACGGTACTACTATCCCAATCAGTGAAAAGGTTAAGAACCTTGGGGTTTGGATCGACAAACATCTGTCTTGGGGTCCGCAACTCCAGGACGTAAGTCGCAAAATTTTTGCATCTGCCGGGTCTCTTAGACGTTTGCGGAACTTTCTTCCCACTGCCACTAAAATTGCGCTTGCACAGTCCCTTCTGCTTCCTATTCTTGACTATGCTGATGTCAGTTATCTCGATCTCACTGAGGCACAACTCGATAAACTTGAGCGTCTTCAAAACCTTTGCATAAGATTTATATTTGGCCTGCGCAAATATGATCACATCTCTGAATTTCGCACAAAGCTCAAGTGGCTTCCCATTCGTCTTCGCCGGGATTCTCATATTTTATTTCTGCTCTACAGTATTCTGTTCAATCCTACAAACCCCTCTTACGTTAAAGAACGTTTTAAGTTCCTTCATGACACACATAATAGATATCTGAGGTCACCGGAAAGCTTGAGAATTCCACCAGCTTCTCTAATCTTTTACGGTTCAAGCGGTGCGGCTATGGAATGCATTGCCCGAGTCAGTAAGACGTGCTCAATCTTTGTCCAGTTTTAAAACAATGGTCAAACATCACTACCTTTCTCTATGATCGATATAACTTGGGTTCTATGCTTTTTAATTCATAATTTTAATTGTATTTATTTATCTATCATGTATTTATTCATTTAAGTCGTACACCTAAGACTACCTACAGTACTGTATTTCCTTTCTCTTTAAAATCCATCCAAAAGTTGTCTTGAAAAGATCGCTCTTAGCGATAAGGCCGCCCATTGTGTCACCCTATGTAATGTTTACTTAATATTTTTTCTGTTACTCATATGGTGTACATAATAAAGAGTATTCTATTCTATTCTATTCTATTCTATTCTATTCTATTCTATTCTATTCTATTCTATTCTATTCTATTCTATTCTATTCTATTCTATTCTACTCTATTCTATTCTATTCTATTCTATTCTATTCTATTGGAGCCTTTTGAAGGGTATAGGCAAATCAGTAGGGATCATGGGTATTCTTGGTATATGAGCTGATTCAAGGATTTTTAAAATCGGTCCAGTAGTTTTTGAGCCTATTCATTACAATCAAACAAACAAACATACAAACAAAGTTATCCTCTTTAGAATATTTAGACTTCGCGCACGACCGCTGCGTAGGGAGCCGTATTACCTTACTCATAGATCTAAACTCCCCTCCCGCACGCGCACCCCCGCCTTGGTGACGTCCACTTCGCAACGGGTCGTGCAGCAGAAATCGTAATATTTTAATTTCGCCATAACTTCAAAACCAAACGTCCGATTTTAATCATTCAAAGACCAAATATTATCTACATAAACTGTACTTAGTGATGAAGTAGTTTATTTTGATAAGGATTAATAGCATGAGTAAAATAAACGCGTTTAAATGTAGTCCAAAAAAAATCAAGATTTTTAAATTAAAAAAATGGTTGTTGTGCCTCACTCGACATAGATAGGTATAGTGTGTCGCGGACTTTTTTGTAGATATTTATAAGATCTACAATTAATTAGAACAATGTATGGTTCTATCTTTTATAGTTTAGGCAGCGTACGCAAAATAAGTAACTTTTCCGGTTGATTTTTACACCTTGTGTCCGAAAAACCCAAATATCTTACGGAACCCTATTTTTTTCCAAAATAAAATATAGCCTATGTTACTCGTGGATAATGTAGCTTTCGAATGGTGAAAGAATTTTTAAAATCGGTCCAGTAGTTTTTGAGCCTATTCATTACAATCAAACAAACAAACAAACAAAGTTTTCCTCTTTATAATATTAGTGTAGATGTAGACTAATAATGTCCATAATTGTTACTAACAAGTCCATAAGTCTTAAAAACTATATTAGTCGATATTAAAAATCAAAAAGAAACAAAAAAGAAACAAATCAATCATAAAAATTAAATTCAAAATTATAAAAATCACTATGTCCAAAATAACAATGCCTATGTATTCCCAAAAAAGTTGAAAGGATTTTGAACTATTTTATAACAGTCAACTCTCAAGTTGAACTGATTGTTTTACTGAAAAAGAGATATAATAAAAGAAAAATATAATGCAGAGAAAAGTGACAGCATAGAAGTGTCAATGTTAAATATTCACAAGGAAAAGTTTCGAAATTGCAACACTAGACAGCATAGTCTACGCCATAGAAGTTCCAGAGTTAATTGAAACCAAAATTATTTCTAATATTGCCTCATATATTAGGCGATGTATGCCTGCCTAAAGAAGACAATGTATATTTGACTCAATCTCTACAAAAAAAGTCCTTTGTCAAAGTACTGTGTCGATTCTAACAATACAGAACTCGATATAAAATCAAATTTCCTTTGCAGGATCCACAAAAGTCCATCCCAAAAGGAACTCTGCTGGCCATCCTGCTGACCACGATCTCGTACCTGCTGATAGCGCTGCTGGCCGGCTGGACGGTGCTGCGGGACGCCTCCGGGCACGTGGCCGAGGTCAGCTCGTGGGCCATGGCCAACTGCAGCTACAGGACCTGCGCCTATGGTCTGCAGAACAGTAATGATGTCAGTTTCTCATACATTTTTTATGAGGTTTTATAAGTCATTGCTGGCCCTGGATTTGGCCCTGGACTTGATGAACTTACGTATGTGTGCCTCGGCTTCGCATCGGCCTACATTTACACGTTCGTCCATCAATGCCTATTTTGCTGGCCGCTGTAGTAATGTACTATTGCATTGCAGGGCCGCGGTAACGCATCGCAACCCTAGCCCGGAATTAGACCCTGTGTTGTACTGTACGAAGATCAGTCTGTTACAAAGACACACGCAATCGATTTTTTTTTTATGTTTGTTACCTCATAACTCCGACAATTATGAACCGATTTGAAAAATTCTTGTTGAATTTGAAAGGATATACTTGCGGATTGGTCCCATTTCAATTTTATCAAAGTCGGTTACGAACTTAGGATTTTAAATCGAAATAGCTGGAATTCGTTTACTTGGATGATGGTTTTATATTATCCAAGTAATCGAAATTGCGTATTTTGCTTTTCTGCGATTTTGCAGTGGTGTTGTTAAGTGTGGGGTACCACTAAAAAGTGAAAAAAATAATAATAATAATTGCAAAAAAATACAACCATCTTCCAAAAAGAAAACACTAAAAAGTAAACAATAACTTTAATTGCGGAAGTCGGTGTCAAAATACGAAGAAACTTACAAAAACACCGACTTCCGAACTTAGAGTTTAGAGTTTTTTTTTGAAGCCGGTTGTATTTTTTAAAAATTCTATCGTGTTTTTTTGTCTTGATAGAAATATCCTTTTGATAACAAAATAATGAATGTGTGTCGGGCAGGTGATCCGCCTGGTGTCGGGCTTCGGTCCGCTCATCTACGGCGGCTGCTTCGCCGCCACGCTGTCCTCAGCGCTCGCCTCGCTCGTCTCCGCGCCCAAAGTGTTCCAGGTTAGTACACGTACATCTACGGCGGCTGCTTCGCCGCCACGCTATCCTCGGCGCTCGCCTCGCTCGTCTCCGCGCCCAAAGTGTTCCAGGTTAGTACACGTACATCTACGGCGGCTGCTTCGCCGCCACGCTATCCTCGGCGCTCGCCTCGCTCGTCTCCGCGCCCAAAGTGTTCCAGGTTAGTACACGTACATCTACGGCGGCTGCTTCGCCGCCACGCTATCCTCGGCGCTCGCCTCGCTCGTCTCCGCGCCCAAAGTGTTCCAGGTTAGTACACGTACTAGTTTTTTTTGAAGTATAGGAAATCATCAAATGACTCCTCACGCTCTGGGTGAAGCAGGACGGAGCGTCAGACGCGTACTGACGAAAACCCCTCCGTGTTCCTCCTAATGCCATTTGCGTTCCAGGGCCGCCGTGAATCTTTCGAACAAATTCCGCAACGTAGTACTACAACAACATGTACTTCCTAGATAAGTGCTGGGCACTAACTTGCTGGTAACGCATCCACAGTGTAAGGACAGTCTTGTACGTAACAACTAACAACACATAATGCACCGGCACCCCGGTACATTTCTGTAGCTACACAGTTAGCAAAAAATATTTTGCCTCGTTCACTTGATGTTGCAAACGACATTGCTGCATTGTGTTCAAAGATATCTAGGGTTTTATGGACTAGTATAAATGTATAACATCTGATCTATACTAGAGTCAAGAGCAAGTTCCGGGTCTGGCTGTTTGTGTATGTGTATTTATTATGTTTGTAAACGCACCCACTATATATACAAAAGAAATTCCTAGTGTACAGCAGTGGATCTATACTCGCAACAAAACCAGACTGAGCTGCAATTGAAATAAAACGTGATATCATTATAACATACGTAGCAACGTTTACATGAACAGCTTAGCGTATTCCTTCGACAGGCACCATATCACAAATTACATTTATTTAATTCGCAGGCGCTGTGTCAAGACAAGTTGTACCCGTACCTGATCTTCTTCGCGAAGGGCTACGGGCCCAACAACGAGCCTGTCCGCGGATACGTGCTCACCTTCGTGATTGCCGTCGCGTTTATACTGATGGGTGAGTCTCTCGGACATAGCAGCTAGCAGTCTGACGGTCAGCTAGAATGTCGCACACCCACCGCAGCGCTCGGAGAGGCTACGCACGTGTGTTAAGCTTCGCTTTGCAATGACGAATTTGAGACGAATGGGCCTGGTGCATGTCATGGCGCCGTCGGTTGGGACTGATAATTTCTCAGATGATTGCAGCAGTTTATTTTAATTTATTTTAATTATTTTTTTGAATTGTTCCGGTCGTTTTTATCATGCTTGTCAGGTTCTCACATGTATTTATAATTTCAACACGATGTCAACAGAACTTTGTAACAATTTATTATTTTTAAAAGAGTGTCCGTGGAGTTTCTTGCACATTCTTCACCATAGATATCTACATTTTGGAACGTGCAAATAGCTTCATCTTTTTGGACCGACCGACCTTGACAATTCAAAAGTGCCTGTAAATTGAAATTAATGTTTGAGTCTTTGAGTCTCTTTGAGTCTTTGGAAGAAAATGTATGTGATCGTGTCCACTGCAACTTAGACACGCTACGCATTAATTAACGTCATTGGTACACGGGTGGCTTGCTCGAATATGGCGCTCACAAAGCTCAACGCTGTCCACGCCATGCACGCTGTGAATGCGGTACACGCTATACACGAATATTAACCCACGACTATGTACAACTGTAAAGCAGCACAGTTTTGAGATACGCCTTGTAGAACTGAGGCGTGTGTAGTGTGTGCTGCAGTGGAAACGTACCCACGGAGTCAAACAAATGAAGCCACGCAGCTACAATGCGTCGGGCACAACGTGGTCCGCGGTGGGTCTGCGCCTTCACAGTCAAAAGTGACTTATTCAATGCTGAGAGTCAGCACTATATGAACGTCAAACTTTACATAAAGACAGTCCCCCAAAACGCCCGCCCGTCACCACTTCCTAGTGTTTTAGCTGGGATTATGAAGTGGCGCAACAAACTCCCCAGCAACTCTGTTTCGTTAAGAACTTGAATTTATACAATCGAATGCAAAGTAATTAATTAATACATGACACAGAAGAAAAACTAATAACATGGAAATTTAAATATTATAGCTTAATTATGGCATTAAAAATGGTCGATAACAATTGAACAAAATATTCTAAATTGTTGAAGCCCTCTCCAAGTAGAGGCTGCCTGTCTTGTAGGCGTACAGCTTTATGGCTGTTTTTAACTTTAAGAGTGTTTACGCGTTTCGGCATTTCATACAAATTTTCAAGTCCTTATTCTTCGATTTTTATGAACCGATTTTAATGAAACTTGGTATGGATACCCTTCAAAGCCTGGTCTAAAAAGTTAGCAGAGAACATTTTCTAAAAAGAGTACAGGGGGAAAGATAGAGTGATTTTTCACTTTCTGTAGAAAACATAAAATTGTCCTCACTCTACCTCTAAACTCTTTTTCGAAAATATTCTCTACTATTTAGGCCTGGCTCTCAAGCGTATTGATAACAAGTTTCATTAAAATCGGTTCATAAACATCGAAGAATAAGAACTTGAAAATTTGTATGAAATGCCGACACGCGTAAACCCTCTTAAGTCGACTTAACTAGCCTGGGGCCTGCTGTCGTATCAGGCTGGGCCTAGACGTGTACAGAAATTTTTTTTAGTAAAATGTTGCCCATACTGAATCCAGACGGGTAAGGGGCTATCCGAAAACAAAAATGAAACAGGGCCCTTCTACGGCAAGCTACGCCACTGCGACTAGTCCACCCCTTTTGCTCCGCAGTACCTAGCGTAGCTACATAGCGCATTGACATGCGGAGTGTTCCTACGTTTTGTTTTCAAATTACCTAACACATAAATTTTACAGGTGGTCTGAACAAGATCGCACCATTGATCTCCAACTTCTTCTTGGCTGCGTACGCGCTGATCAACTTCTCTACGTTCCACGCGAGTTTAGCTAAACCTGTAGGATGGAGGCCAACGTTTAGGGTAAGTAAATGGACTGTATATGGTGAACAAGGGGTATAGAATCATTGTGGCACAGCCTCCCAGCAGCCATTTTGATTTTTTTTTTCAAAACTGTGGCGCACGATCTAAGATGTATATTATATAGGTATAGGGCACTTTAACAAACAAAAAAAAATGCAACGTGGTGCCCTTATGTGTCACGTAAGCGAAATATTTGAAGGTAAGAAGGTTGCTAGATAGAAAGGAAGTGACTGTTTTAATACGTGCATATGTTAGACAGGTGCTTCGTAATTGAGCGTATTCCTTGAAATGATTTGGACTGAAAAAAGATTTTCTCCTGTAAAATTGATAATTGAACGAATTCCCACCACTACTCTAAATAACAAAGCCGATAATTTTTAAATTTGTATTAAAAAAAAACTTACTTTGGAAATTGATCGTCGTCGTAAAGTTCAAGCTATGAAAATGTGTAAAACCCAAAAAAAAAACCTAATTTTGTCACCAAGTTATCGGAGTCAAAATCGATGCCAAGTACCTTTACTTACTTTACCTTTGAAAGGACGCACTCTATGAGGGCAGGAAAATTACGCCTCCAGTAAGCGCCACCTAGGCGAGAGGTCTACTTCTTTAAAACGTAACTTTGACGTTGACGTCAATTTTACTAATATCGGAACACATAAGCGTTTTGACAGGTGCCTGGACCTGACGCCTCAGTGCTGCCACCTGGGTTATGTCATTTTAAGTAACCCTCATTACCTTTGCCCCTGTAGACAGCTGCTGAGTTATGTGTCTGTTGCAGTTCTACAACATGTGGCTGTCGCTGCTGGGCGCCATTCTGTGCGTGGCCATCATGTTCGTGATCTCGTGGATACAGGCGCTTGTTACCTTCAGCTTCCTGCTGACGCTGTATCTGCTCGTGTCCTATAGGAAACCAGGTGGGTTTCTGTCAGTTTTTAGAATAGAATACTTTTTATTATGTACACCATATAAGTTACAGAAAAAATATATGAAGAAAACATTACATAGGGTGACACAATGGGCGGCCTTATCGCTGACAGCGATCTTTTCAAGACAACCTTAGTTTTTAGTGGAAGGAAAAAGAGAGGGAACCTGAGAGCGCGTGCGCACTGCATCCAATGCGAGATTTAATTCCGAGTACTTTCCATATTTAAAATATTCTGTATTCGAACGACAGAGTTGGTATCTAGAGCGCATTTCCTCCTAACTCCCCTAGTAGAATCACGGCTACTTCGGCCCGAAATTCCTCACAATCTGTATTTAAATCTTGCTGGGGAATTTGTTGCTCCAGTTTTTTATTTCCAGCTAAAAGTCTTGGAATCTTGTACATCTATTCACGGACAAATTAAAAATTATTTTCCTGTCTGATATGGGTCCTCGATTGTTTCCATTTACCACCTTTTTACGCGGGGATACGTCATGGATGTCCTCCTCCCTGGAGCGGGCGAAGGGGTCTGTCAGGCTCTTAATGACTAAAACCACCAAACTCTGGTGTTCCATCTCCCATCTACGCCGGGGGTTGCGACTTCCGTAATTCACGGCTGAAAATGTTTACCATTTGTGGAATGCAATAAAGAAGAAGTGATGAATGACAAGCGTTTTGGGGTGTTGTAAGATGATTCAATACTGTTTTTCTATTCGTAGACGTGAACTGGGGTTCTACGACTCAGGCACAGACTTACAAGGCGGCGCTCACTGGCGTCTACCATCTCAACACTGTCACCGAACATGTTAAGAATTATAGGTAAGCAGCAGCAAAACTTATACATAACGAACAACAAACTCTTAAACTTTTATTGTCTTCGCAGAATCGGAGGAAAACCGTAGACGAACGGTTAGACTTGGCGAAACTGTAAAGGGTTTATTGTTCTTTTACTACAAAACACTAAAAAGGTTACATTAATTTGATAATGATTGGGTTTTTAACTGCCACCGTGGTCGAGTGGTTTAGGCGTTTACCTTGTGACCCGGAGGTCGTGGGTTCGATTCCCATGGGAAGCATACTTAGTAAAGTTGTTTCCCGTTTCCATTGCAGGCTTGAAGCACCCTAGTTGTTTGATAAAAAGATGATTCCGTGCTTCGGAAGGCACGTATAAGCCGATGGTCCCAGCCGTCAAATAAACCATGTCAGAAGCCCTTGAGGCGATTAAGAAACTCTGACACTAGGGTGTGTGGGGTCGTTAGACCTTACTGCACACACAATAAGATAATGATTGGGTCCTTAAGTTGATTATTTAGTACTAGTTCCTCATCAATTCCTTTAAATTTTGATGTCTGAATTACTTACAGATATTCTATATCTAGTTCAGACACAGATGCCTTCAATTTAAAAATTAAGAAGAATGTATCCTTCATATTTGTCAAAATTTAACATAATGTGTTGTGTCAAAAATAAATAAATAATTATTATTATTACTTCCTTTATTTATTTTTCTTAACCTACTTATATATTTTTAAACATTTCTTAAAAAAACAAGTAAAAAAAAACAAAAAAAGTAGTTTAAAAATATAAAAAGTAGTAGTCCGCCGGTATCGGGAGCAGGGTCCAGAGAAAGGAACCTCCTCACAATACGAGCCGTATCGAGGAGTACTGCCTTCTGTATCAGGCCCTTTATCCAACTGCGTAACGCCAGCTTCGACAGGTGGTCGTCGAAGCTTTTGGCCAACAGACCATTGGCCGTAACGACAATCGGCACAATGACTGCCGAGTCCACATTCCACATGTCGACAACCTCTTGTGCTAAGTCGAGATACTTAATCTGTTTCTCTTTCTCAGCTTTCACGAGATTCTCGTCATGTGGAATGGTAACATCGATAATAATTGTGCGGCGCGCTAATCGGTCTATCACCACTATGTCAGGCTTATTGGCAACAATAGTCCTGTCAGTGATGATAGACCGATCCCAGTACAATCAAATCTATTATTATTATTAATGAATGACGATGTACTTCGTTAAGATTCGTATTGTCCGTTGTGCAGGCCTCAGATCCTGGTGCTGACAGGCTTCCCGGGCGAGAGGCCCATACTGACGGACTTCACTTATCTACTCACCAAGGGACACTCCCTTATGCTCTGCGGCCATATTATGCAGGTGAGCGTTTTATAAGGCTTTTTAGTTTTTCTTGAAAATGGAAGGCGAGTTCATATCAGTGAAAACTGATGAAAATATTTATAGGAAGCCACATTCACGCTGAGAGCATAAAACTATCAACACGTCTTTCCTTTATCTTTAGATATGGATGCTTCTGAACAAGCTCTTGCTGTACATATTGTAGTGTAAAGTTCAATTCTTTTCCTGAGCAGATTTTAAATTGATTTATTTAGACTTTATGCACAATAGTGGTACATGGGTGGACTTAAAAGGCAACAAGGCATTCTCTACCAGTCAACCTTTGGCTTAAAAATACTACACTGTGGTAGGTTTACAACAAATATTCGTAAATAAAATAAATATCTTATATATAAAAATGAATTGCTGTTCGTTAAGTCTCGCTAAAACTCGAGAGCGGCTGGGCCGATTTCGGTAATTATTCTTTTGTTTAGTTCGTCAGAATACAGGGAAGGTTTAAAAGCAAAAAAAAAAATTTTTAGGTAGGGTAGCCAGTTGACGGGAGCGAAGCCTCAGGAGACATTTAGTAAATAATATATATCGTCTATTCTAGTCTATTGTCAAGGATCTGCACTTTATAAATCTGTTTATTTAAAATGTAGAGTTAAAATATAAGGTATTGCCTATTATTAGAATTCAAACTCTAGGGTCAAGTAAGTCACCGAGGCCGCGAAGCACTGGCGAGCCGCGCGTACCAGTGGTTCACCAAGCGGAAGATCAAGGCCTTCTACTCCATAGTGGACGATGTGGGCTTCAAGGACGGAGCCAATGCTTTAGTGCAGGTAATGTGGATTTCAATACAAGATTGTTACATCCCACAGGAACCACTTTTCCAGGATAAAAACGAGTCCTTGACACTCGGCAATAAGTGTCAAGGACTCCTTTTAGTGATTTATCAGAAGTGTATCAATGAAGTGGATTTATCAGAGCAATAATAATTTAAATTGGATGAGAACTTTATAAATAAACAAACTTGACCTCACTGCTGAAAAACCTTCAAAGTAAGTTAGTGGCAAAATTCTTGCTTTGACATGTCGTTCCTTTATAAACCTATGCCGAAATTCGCTTTTGCATTGCATAAATATTTAAAAAAATGCATGATTTTGTTGAAGTTTATAAAAATTGCACCTGTAAGAAATTGATGTAGGAAGATTTTTAGGAGTAATCCACTCAGCCTAGTAAAGGCTCCCACTGCAATGAAAGGATATATTTAAAACCTATTTGCATAACACGCTAAGGAAATTCCTGACATTGCTCAATGTTTAAAAATTCGAAATACTGATGTCAGACAGTCTAATGATAGGCATATTTCTTTTTTACTTGATAATTGATATGGGTTTGCTCTTGACCCTAGCCTTGGTCAGAGATGACAGAGACAAAGTCTACGATGGAGCGAGCTTACCCACAAGTAGCCTGTTCACTCTAACTTTGAAAAGATTAGGGTTAGGCATTTTTTTGACTGTGGCTAAATAATTTCAAAAGTTTTGTTGTATTTCTAAAAGAATAAAAAATAAACCCACAAGCATTTAATTTAAGACCATTTTATTAGAACACTACACTTAATTTACATTTAACAAGACAACTACAATTGGTACATGTTCAAGGCCAGGATGGCTGGTCCTTCCTGACCCCTCCGTAGAGAGCCGACTTGTCTCTGAAGGCGGTCATCCTTAGAGTTTCTTGGTCGTCCAAGTACTTGCCCAGGAAGAAGCCTGTGATAGGGACTGCGAACCAGACGTAACGTGTGGTGATGCCGAAAACTGCCATTTTAGTTCTGGAATGAAATACGAAATTACTTTTTAATATGTAATGTATGTTTTGTAAATTGGAGTGGTTTCCGCAACTGCATGACTAAGCGCGTATTTTGCGTGTAGTCCTTTGATATGTAATTGGAACAATGGGAATTTTGAAAGTGGTCAACAGATAGAACATTCTGTTTGTTTTTGGCAGTGACAAATAGATTTGATATTTATTAGAAAAAAAAAATTGGTTGCTATTCTACAGTTTCAGAGCTTGGGAAAAAAAATACACTATTATTAAATTATTATAAACCACTAAATAATGTTTTTAAATTTACCGCCAAACTACATTGACGTACTTATTCGATCACTCCTATTTCCAGAAACATTTTCCTTGTCCAGTAACAATACATTCGCGATATTTCGGTTCTTACGAAGGATTAAACAAAAGAACGCTTAAACGTTGTTAAACTAGGTATATATAGGTTTGAGCAAAGAGTTTAGTTGATTGTTAAAATACTACTTACAGGTGGATTACACAACAATTTGTTATTGACAGTTAGTTGATCTCTTTAGCACGGTTCAGTTCCTTCTGTTGTAACTTCCACTGTTTAGTATGGTTCCAGTCAAAGTAAATACACGAAACAGTCAAAACGGGGAAGGATATACTCACAAAGTTACGATTAATGAATTTTAAGATCGCCATATAACCTTACTTACGAGACAAGTGCTCGCAACTGACGTTTCATAGATCGATTTGCATGTGACTCACTCATTCACTCACTCCATAGACGTCAAATGAAACGTCAACGTGACGTTTAGTTGACGTTTGGTTTGACATTTGATTTGACGTAAAGTTTGACGTTTATCGAGTGAGTGAATGAGTTTATAAGAATGACCTTCACACATTGGTCCATGCTATTACATTTTTTTTATTTGAATTTCAGGCTAGTGGTATCGGCAAGTTGAAGCCAAACATTCTCCTGATGGGATTCAAGGAGAATTGGCAAACGAGCGAAAGAAACGAAATCGTCGATTATGTTGAAGTGATGCAGTAAGTTAATATTTCAAAAACATATCATCACGCTTTATTCCTTGAAGGGGTCGACAGTATACAAAACACTTGTAAACACCAGTATTAAATCCGTCTTCTGAATTACGGTGCAAGCTTATTGCCAACCGTTTAAATTTGTTAATCAATTAAGCTATCAAATCATAATGCGGTGAAACAATCGATCGGATCCGATAACGCTGAAAGGCTACGACAGACAGCCTTCTAGCTGGTTAGACGTGGTAGGTTTTCACGCCTACCGAGGGTTATTTCACAAAATAGTTTTTTTTGGTATCACGTAGTATTGAAAGGACCTAGTATCACGCATGTATATCCCGTAGGGATGCGCACAGTTTATAGCACTCTAACTTTGCGAGAGTTATATTTATATCCTATGTAGGATTCAGGGAGAGAGTTTATTTCAATATTTTGTCGAATCTCGAATTACCAAATTAAAAAATTAAAAAAAAAGTTTACGTGTCACAAACATGCAGGCGTTCAATACATTTTTAGCACAATCAATCGAAACAACAATCATTATTTTTATTAGCTATCCCCGCGGCTTCGCTGCCGTCAACTGCAACTTTCTTGTTTCTTTCTTTCATAAGAACCTTCTGACAGTAACAAACACAACAAAAAAAGAATTAGGGAAATCGGCGATTAGATTATCTTGATTAGATTATATTTCTCGATGTATTATAAAAAATCGTTTTGTATGTAATAAATCCCATCCAAATTCAATGGTTTCTAATCTATCCGTGTCTTATTTAGAAAAAAACTTCAACTTCACTCGATATTTTACAATCTTACGCCGTTTGCCTCTTTCCGGTGAGATAAAGGTACATATAGCAGATTGTATGTTGTATTTAACATATTTTATTCTTTTAAATAATAAATAACAGAACGCCTAAACGTGTTAATCTACCTAATAGCTCCGCCTAAGTACACAATTACCAGGGGCGTAGCTACCGCCGTATCAAAGATACGGGGCCCCCGGACTACAAGGGCCCCGAAATGTGGAAGTAAAGCTAAACGTTCATTTAGTCCCACCATCTCTTTCGTGGCCTGCTGACAGTGCTGAGCGAGTAGGGCCTATTTTGCAATAAAAAAACAAGTACGGGGCCCCTCAAAATGTTTGATACAGGGCCCCTTTCAGACTAGCTACGCCACTGACAATATGGAATATGCAGGAAAAATATATTTATTATCTATACAGTTTATCTAAAAACCCACAAAAATATAATACTGACAGTGAACATAGAATCAAAATTACTCGAAAAACAAACGAGATATAATTATTTTAAACAAATATATCTGTCCCTCTCGCGAAAACGCTGTTTATATGGCAGCTGCTTAGGCATTATGGACTTTGACATCAAAGTCCATATCGGACTTCTCTGTATAATTGTAATCTTTGTAGCTTTATAACTGCATCGTTGATGAAGGTATTTAAAAAATAATTTATATAGAAATAGAAAACATTTGTTCGACACAGATACAACACAACAGCAAAATCACAAAATAAGAGAATTTTATGATTGTTTACTAGAGCTAATAGGTATTTCATTTTGCAAATAAAAAAAACGCACGCATATTCCCTAATACACATTAAGATCACAAAACATCGTGGCTGTGTTCCAGCAAAGCTCTGGACGTGCACATGGCTATCGCGCTACTGCGCGTGGAGGGCGGCCAGTACACTACAGACGCACTCGACGACGATGTAAAGGCGTACCTCTCCGACGTCAACCTGAAGGACCTCTCGGCTTTCTCACGTGAGTACCACATGCTTTTTGTCAAAGTCATAATAGTGTTACACAGACTCATTTTAGCAAGTGAAAGAAGCGATATTTGTGGACAAAGTGACCTCCTGCCACTTGATCGAATTATTGAACACTAGGAACTTATATCGACCAATCTATATTTAATAAATATCACATCAATAATTAATAAATAGCCAGCCAGTTCAAAGTACCTTAGAGGATTGACAAAATAAGTCTTAAGACTTATTGGGCCTTTTTGAATACTCCGGAACAGAGTAGAAAAATATTACCATTTTTAACCGACTTCCCAAAAAGGAGGTTATCAATTCGGTTGTATTTTTTTTTTTTTTTTTTTTTTTTTTATATTTGTTACCTCATAACTCCGACAATTATGAAACGATTTGAAAAATTCTTGTTTTATCTGAAAGGATATACTTGCAGATTGGTCCCATTTAAATCATATCAAAATCGGTTACGAACTTTGGATTTTATATCGAAATACCTGGAATTTGACTATTTAGATGATTCTTTGATAATCGAAATTGCGTATTTTGCTTTTCTGCGATTTTGCAGTGGTGTTGTTAGGTGTGGGGCACCACTAAAAAGTGAAAAATAAAAAACTTTTTACAAAAAAATACAACCGACTTCCAAAAAAAAAACACTACAAAGTAAAAAATAACTTTAATTTCGGAAGTCGGTGTCAAAATACGAAGAAACTAACAAAAACACCGACTTCCGAAATTAAAGTTATTTTTGTAAAAAGTTTTATTTAAATGATTGTTGCCGGTCAATGACCCAGAGCTCGCGCATCAATAGATTTTAATTAACGGTGTCTCATTATTTGTCAAGTCGTGATATGGTTTGTAGTTCACGGTTTTATATGTTTACCTGAATATTTTGGGAAGATCTAAATTACGTACGAAGCAAAAGCTCAAACACTGAAAAACGATGGCCAATTTTTCCAAATGACTTTATTACTAAGCAATGATACTCTCTGATTCAAATGAATGATTGCTAAATACAAAGGCTTGTCGTTGTTACTCGATTCAAATCGAGAAACTTATCTATTGAGAAACACAACAAAAGTTCACAACCTATTCTAATTCGTCTGAATAAACCTTAACCGAAACGAACAAATTTATCTTGCAATGTGATCATAGGCCTACTTCGACCATATCCGAAACAATTATTACATAGGAAACTGTACCAAATCAATGTTATTCTTTAAATCCACACTTCTTTGGTGAATTATGGCCCATTTACATTAGGTCGTTTTGACCGGAATCGGTTGCAGCTCGCAATCGGTCACCGACTGGTGTAAACAGGTTTTCGGTTGGCCGTATTCGATCACCGACTGGTGTAAATAGGTTTTCGGTTGCCCGTATTCGATCACCGACTGGTGTAAACAGGTTTTCGGTTGGCCGTATTCGATCACCGACTGGTGTAAACAGGTTTTCGGTTGTCCGTATTCGATCACCGACTGGTGTACGACTAACTATCGGTACGGTTTATTTGTTGCCCACGCATCGTCCGCGATCGCATTCAAAGCGGTCGCTTTCAAAGCGGTCACCTAATCCGGTATCCCGACAGCTTAAACGAATATGGTCGCCGTATCCGGTGACCGACTTAATGTAAACGCGCCATTAGTGATAACTAAATTTTCCGCTTTTCAGATTTATATTTTAATGGGTGTTAGAAAATAAGTAGAATGACTAACGAATCAATTCTTCATCGGCATTAACACTTTCGAATGTAGTTTCCATTTTGTTGATTAATCACTCTTTACACATTTGCTGCGAAAAATACGTCTTTACTATTGAATGGCGACAAAATTTAAATTATTCTCATGAATTATTGAGCAAAATGAAGCCTGTAGAACTTCGACAGCGAAGCGAAAGCATAGCGAACTACAGTGATCTTTCAATATAGTCTGATCTGATAACAGTACAGAAATATGCCACTTTCGGGTTTAAGAAAAATCCGGCTATGTTAAGCACTGTCTCTGTCATTTTATACTTGTCTGACAATCAGTAGAGTAATCACCAAGGGGGCCGTTGCCTGAGCGACCTACAGAATTTTCTTAAGACAAGGACCATTATTCTAGTCTGTCACCCCGTAACTTCTTGTCACTGTCATAAGAAAATTGTACTTTTCCGAGAGAAGGTGTAATACGACGAAGTCTTAACACCCTTCCTGCAAAAGATGAATATATGTATTTTTAATGGAAGTGTAGCACACTTCGTTTGTTTGCGATTCTTCTCGATTGTGCGCATAAATCAATTAAGAGGGCTTTCACATTTTTTCTTGAATTTTAGCGTTTTATTCGAATTTTGATGTGTGATTTTGCTTTAGATATAGCCTTAAAAAAAAAACAAAAATATGCCTAAGGTAGTTTGATCATTTATCTTGGGAGTGTTCTAAATAAATATTTCAATTTGTTCACGTATATCAGTAAAATCTTTGACTCCGCAAAGGATGTTTCACAAAACGTTGCTTTAGTTAGGGTATCTTTTGATACCTTGGTACACCGAAGATATTATAATTTAATCATTTATAAAAATGTCCACGGTACAACTGTATCTTCTACTTTGGAATGTTCAAATCAATTTATTACGATTCATACAGTAATACACCAAAAATAATTCTGTAAAACTGAGTGTTATTGACAATTTTCCGTACGAAACTGTAATTTTTATCTATGAAATTATAATCAAAATTCAAATAAAAAATATTTAATAATTAAGGTGGCATTGCTATATTGCTTGAAAAAAAAAATGGTCTAATTAAAAGTAAAGTAAATATTTTTAAATAATTGTCGAAAATCAATATAATCTTGTGACGCGCGGTATTCAACTTTAGTCAACCTGAGCTATTCGATTTTGTAAGAGCGCTTTGACAAAACTGACTTAGGCATATTTTTATTTTTTTTAAGGCTATATCTAAAGCAAAATCACACATCAAAATTCGAATAAAACGCTAAAATTCAAGAAAAAATGTGAAAGCGCCCTTAAATAACTGCTATATCTTTGTCGTCATCTGCCTAGCCTTTTCCCAAATGCTCAGCTCGGCTTCCAGCTACACCAAATTCAGCTGTATAGCAGTATGTAACTTCTATATCTTGGGAACGACACAAATAATACCTGTACCTAAAGTTTAGCACACAGCTAAAGTCTCGCCTTCGCCATGTATTCGCTTCTTTATCAAGAGCTAATGTTAGTTCGTCATGACGTATTTCCCGCAGTCAAATGTCCTATGTGTTATCATGCAGCCATCACACATCAGCTTCTGTTTAGGTTCCATGGGTGATAACAAGGAATCGAAGTCTTCCGAGAGTCTCAACACACATTCTAGAGGTGAGTCACATTTTGTCTTTTAAACTGGGGCCGTATTATGAAATGCATCTAGAATAACTCCTACTAGTGCAACTTGCCTAGATAATATCTATACAGATGTTGTACCTACCCATAAACAAATTATTAATTTAATAGATTCAGATCATTGTGGACAGTTAATCTCTATACCAAATATAAATATAACAAAAACTAAAAAGGATATCACTGTTAACCCAAAATCAAAATTTCGCTTAGAGACATTTAAATCTAAACTCTTGAATAAAATGCCAACTTTGTCAACTAATGATGACCCTAATCAACATTATAATGATTTTTTCAAAATGTATTGCACAGAGTTTGACACAACATTTGTTCCCAAAACCATTACAGCTAATAGTAAAACTTCTTTCGGTGATTGGGCCACCATTGGTATTTATAAGAGTAGAGAAAGGCTTTATGAGTTATATGAAGAACGGACTTACATTAACACAGTAGAATTTAATTTATATGTTAAGAATTATACTAAATTATTTAAAAAAGTTTGTTATCTTGCTAAGTCTAGGTACTTGAGTTCAAAAATTAAAAATAGTAATAATGTGATTAAAATGACTTGGGATATTATAAATAGCGAAACGGGAAGGTCTGGCAACCGAAGTAGTGATTACAGCCTTGTTATTGATGATAGTATAATTAATTTGGATTCGGAAGTCGCCGCGGCATTTGAAGATTTCTTTGCAGAAGTTCCCGTATCGACAACTAAGTTCCTAAATTCGTCACCTGCTGCTGCAGAAGCTTTACTTAAAGAAAACGTTCCAGTTTGTAATGCCGATTTTAAATTCCAATATGTAACCCCTAATGATATCATAAAAACGTTTAATTCTTTGAATGTAAAAAAGACTGCAGATCTGTGGGGTAATTCTGTTGATCTTGTTAAATCGATTATACACATAGTAGCACCTACTTTAGCTGATATTTTTAATAATTGTATTGACCGTGGTGAGTTTCCTGATTTAATGAAGTATAGTAAAATATTACCGTTATTTAAATCGGGTAGCACCTCAGACCCTTCTAATTATAGACCTATATCGGTGCTACCTACATTTAGCAAAAATTTTTGAAAAACAGATATTAAATCAAATGCAAAGATATTTTAACAAACACAATTTTTTACATAATAAACAGTTTGGTTTTACAAGGGGTCGTTCAACAACCGATGCAGGTGTTGAACTTTTAGGTCACATTTATAATGCATGGGAGGACAAATGCGATGCTTTGGGTATTTTTTGCGATTTGTCCAAGGCATTCGATTGCGTTCTCCATGAGACATTAATCAGGAAATTGCACTATTACGGAATCCGGAACGCCTCTCTGGATCTTCTTACTTCATATTTGAGTGATAGGATTCAGAGAGTTGATGTTAACGGTAAAAGATCTCCTGGATCGGTAGTCAGGATGGGGGTCCCCCAGGGCTCAATTTTAGGCCCCTTCCTCTTCCTAATTTATATTAATGACTTGCCGTACCTCATAAAGGATAAACATGACATAGTGTTATTTGCAGACGACACATCGCTTTTATTCAAACTTAAACGTCAGCAGATGGTCACTGACGATATAGATAGTGCCCTCGCAACTGTAGTTAACTGGTTTAATGTTAATAACCTTTTACTGAACGAGAAAAAAACGAAATGCATAAAGTTTACATTACCGCATGTGAAACAAGTGAACACTGTTGTATCAATAAAGGGTGAAGAGTTGACACCCGAAGATACCACAGTGTTCTTAGGCATAACTTTGGATGCGAAGCTTCAGTGGGGCCCCCATATAGATAAATTGTCCAAAAAACTTAGCTCTGCAGCGTATGCCGTTAGAAAAATTCGTGGTTTAACAGATTTAGAGACATCCCGTTTAGTGTACTTTAGTTATTTTCATAGTGTAATGTCATATGGCATTCTATTGTGGGGAAATGCTGCCGACATACAGACAATATTTATCTTGCAAAAAAGGGCTATTCGTGCGATTTATAAATTAAGTCCCAGACACTCCCTCAGAGACAAATTTAAAGAGATTAATATAATGACTGTGCCCTCTCAGTATATTTATGAGAATCTCCTGTATGCACATAAAAATATTAATCTTTTTAAAAAATACAGTGATATCCATAACATAAATACTAGGAATAAACACAATTTTGTCGTTCCTAAAACTAGACTGAAAAAAATAGGTGGTTCTTTTCGATGCCAATGTATACATTTTTATAATAAACTTCCTAGCCACATTCAAGAACTTAGCATTAATAAATTCAAATCTTTTATAAAACGTAAGCTATGCCAGAAAGCTTTTTATACAGTTAAAGACTATCTTGAGGACAAAAAGGCTTGGGATTGAGCTGCTTCAATGATGTACATGGCCCAATGTTTTATATACATCTATTTTTATTTTATTTTATTATTATTTTTTTTTTTTTCGTTTATCATTTTACTTTTATATTTGTTTACAAATGGACATTTTTATATTTTAATTGATTCTGTATTTTTGACATCAATGTTTACTTTTTTAAGTAATCTCAATTTTTTTTTTTTTTATTGATTTAATTCATTATATTTGACATATTTATTTATTATTATTTCATTATTTTTCGTTTTACTATTGTGAATATGGGAACTATGTGGGCTATTATTTTCTTTTTGTTCTCTTAAAGTATTTTGAACGATGTCTGGCAGTTTGAGTACTTTTGTGGCCTACCCTTATATCCTTACTTTGGTATTGTTCGTCAGTTCGTTGAGCTCCTTTAAGTTCTAAGTTTGAGCTACACGATAACTGGCAAATGCTTGCACTGTCTGGACAGGTCCACTCAAATCTGTGTGGTACTTTCCTCAAAATACCACTTCAGACATTAACCTACATGGTTCTCATATGATTTGACCAGTACGATTGTATGGACTTTAAAAGAGACTTTGACCTCTGAGTTTGTTTCGGCGTTTCTTCTCAGAGCAGTCAGCTAGGAAATGCCGGCCTCATCTAGTTTAAAATGACCAAAAAAGATTGACGTGTAAAAGTGTTATTTACAACCTACTTACAGAATAAATATCATTTATCATTTATCATTTATCATTATCATTTATCATCCATGTTCCGGCATTATGCTGAAATGCGGCTGTTTTATGCAGATGCAACGTAAACAAATACTCGCAAATAAATACTTTTTCTTTCGTATTTTTTTAAAAATTAATATAATGATAGTGCTATTTCGTCCTTTTTTTGGTACTTGATTTGTTGTTGCCCTAACAAATCATAGAACGGTCCCTGATCTTATTTTAACTTTCCTATTGTAATTAATGTTCTTGTTAACCTTCATGACTTTTGGGCAAAGAATTTATTTGTTTTTCTGCGTTTAAATCTAAAATTTAACCGTGTGTTCTCCTTCTAACTCACTTTTTTATAAATTTAGTAACACCTAGGTAACTTATTGCAATATCTGTGTATTATTGCAACTTACTTCTGATTGTATTGTGTTCAAATAACCCATTTTACGCACTTCTACGAACGCATGTCTGTTTGTAACTAGCAAGAAAAAAGCAACACAAGTTTTAGCCACAGGAAAACTTATGATAATTTTGTTACCGATGAGGTTTGGACGCGTATTTTCACTTTGAAGACGATACATTGCGTTGAATACTCGCATGACGTCACATTTTAGTGTACTTTTTGACTATAACGTGACGTCACCAACGTTTAGCGAAAAGTATTCTGCACACTCTTGAACTTGGAAATACGCTTTTTGTTTATAATTTTTTATCGATTAAAAAAAAAAAAAATACGTATCCAGTATTTTTTGTAAATCAAACCGATGGACTAAATATATCTTTTGTTTTACAATCTATTTACTTCTTTATTCTATCTATCTACTAGAAAAATACGTCATGTGAGTCGCTAAGGTATATCTATGAGTGAGCGATAATCAAGGAATGTAACCAATTAAAAATTACCTAACAATTTACAGCCTTTACTCCGTAACAATAAGGACAGTTTTTGAAAATCAGCCTTTACTCCGTAACAATGAGGACAGTTTTTGAAAATGAGCCTTTACTCCGTAACAATAAAGACGGTTTTTGAAAATCAGGTGTTATACTAACGCTATTTTAACGATGCTTGACTTAAGTAAACTCCATGATGTAGGCAGCAGTATGTCGGACGTGTCGCTGGGCTCGCCTCAGCTCGGACGCAACGTGTCCGCCGACCCCGCGGCCTTGCACAAGGAACAGGCGCACAAGACTGAGGATAAAGAAAGGTGAGGTTTATTCTTGTTGGGTTATCAAGTGGAAATCCCCTTCATGATGTGATGGTGTGGTTTCCAGAGGAAACTTATCTTTGAACCTATCTTAGCCTTCCAAGTAGAAAGGCAACCAGGGGAGAATCCAGTTATTTCGTTGGGGGGGGGGGGATTTAAATTTAAATTATAAAACAGAATAGCCAACATCTTTAATTTAAAACATTACAACAGAACACAACATAACTTAAGACAGTAAATGAAAAAAGCAATACATTAACAAAAGAGTCAAAATTAAATAAATATCAATGTCAAATGTGTCCTCCAGTGGTCTGGGTAAAGGCATCGGCAGCGCAGTGCGGCGCGCTCTGGGCGCGTCGACAGCGCGCCGGACGTCATCCTTCACGTCTGTGGAACAGTTCACCAAGAGGCAGGCGGGCACTGTGGACGTGTGGTGGCTCTATGATGACGGAGGTAAGGATTCAGCTATACTACTCTGCTACTATTAAGGTACTACTCACAATTATTCAGCTTATGCCCATAGAAAACAACGATTTTGTACGGAGACGCGTACGCATCCGTTCAGCTTTCCGCATCTATTCAGCTTTCGCGGCAAACAAGTATAAAATGAGGACAAAAATGTGTTATTATCATGGGAGTGCTACAGATAAGAGTTCAGTGCTGTTCTGCCGCTGCTGCCTTCTCATTCTTACGACACTGTACGTGGCTGATAGAAGCAGAACTGTATAAATTCGGCGAAACGCCAATGGAGCTGAATAAGTTTGAGTAGTCCCTTAGTTTGTATTAAAGATGTCTTGTGAGAAATAGATATCGCTTCGCTATGGCTAAGGCTCCCTAAAAGGGTAAATTCTTGAATCATGTTTCTGTCTTTCCTTTTCTCTTTAAAATCCATGGTGGTCCTGAAAAGATCACTTTTATCGATAAGGTCGCCCATTTTGTACACCCTATAATATAATATTCCTCATCTATCTTTTCTGTAACTTATATATGGAGTACATAATAAGGAGTATTAAATAAATAAATAAAACACATAAATACATCTTAATTTTAGACTACAAACAGTCCAAAATTTAGTTAGTATTTTGGTGTTAGTAACAATGGTGCTTACGAAGTAGGTTAGTATTGTTAGTTTACATAAAAGATAGCTGACCCACATTTTCCATTAATGCTCGGCTCCTTTTAGTCTTAGCGTGATGATATGTAGCCTATAGCATTCCTCGATACATGGGCTATCTAATACTGAAAGAATTTTTCAAATCGGACCAGTAGTTCCTGAGATTACCCCCTACATACAAACTTACAAACAAATGTTACCTCTTTATAATATTAGTATAGATGTATTTATTTGTATCTAAGACTGTCCCCACCCAGTGTCCCTGGAAGGGACAGTCCGGTCTGGCAGCTATCATTTTCAGGATGAGGATTTTTTTTTATCGACTCTCTAAAAGTCTTCTCATAGTGTAGGCAGGAAGGTCTAACGACCTCACACACCCTAGTGTCAGAGTTTCTAAACCGCAAGGAGTGGCCCTTGCGGTTGGACATGGTGTAACTCTTAATTTATTGTAATACTATTACTAATTTTTAGCCTGCATGTCCTTGAACTAAATATTCAAAGATATGTGATACCTGATCTGGCCGATATCTCACGTTGTTTTCCATCAGCGTTATTAGAACAAGTTCCCATAATATTACAGTTTTTTGTAATAAACCTTGACATGTCATATTAAATACAGGTCTAACCCTACTGCTGCCATACATTTTGTCGACTCGGCGCGCGTGGTCGTCGTGTCCTCTACGAGTGTTCACGCTGGCCAACAAGAACACAGAACTTGAGATTGAAGAGCGAAAGTAAGTACTGCTATGAACCTTAAACTGTTATAGTTTCGACGTTAAAATATGTAACTTACTTATAAGTAGCAGAAAACGACTGTGAGCTATGTCCAAGCTTTTGTACCTTCTGCACTGCTACTGGAGGATAACATAAGGGTAAGTCTCGGAATGATAGATAATTAATAAGCTGGTCGTATACACCCTTCATATTGGCGTTCTAAACGTTTTGTCAAAATCTCTTGTTATTGAAGGTGTATGGCTGAGCGCTGTGCGCTCTCCGCCAACTATTTCAAAAACGGTTGAGCGCATTAAAAATAATCGTCATAAAAAATGATGCAAGTTTGACGCTCTACAAGTTTTGAAAACGGGTGTTAACATCATTGGAGCTATTCAAACCGAGAAAATCGCGAAAAACCGATTTTTGTGTCCAAATGGATACTGTTCAAATAAATTTAACGTAATAACTTACGAAAAAAGGACAACACTATGCATTCTTCTCGATTTCTATTATGGGGTCATCCTCTGCCTAGCCTTTTCCCAAACATATTCGGGTCGGCTTCCAGTCAAGTTGGATCCAGCTACAACCAGTGTTTCCATAACATAGGATATAAAACTATAATTTCCCCCCAGCATGGCGTCCTTACTATCCAAGTTCCGGATAGACTACTCAGCGCTGAAGATGGTGGCGGACATCACGCGGCGCCCCAAGGACTCCACGCTCGCCTACTTCGACAAGCTGGTGGCGCCCTTCAAGTGTGCCGATGACGATAACAGTATGTATCACATATTGCTCTTAGTTCGATATAGCATGGCATCTTAACAAGTTCCGGATAGACTACTTGGCTCGCCTTCGGATAGGCATTAAAACTAAGGCCGCGGCCACGAAGGGGCGCGGAACGGTGCGGCAGACCCAGTCACGAACCCAGGGGGCAGTTCATGCGGTGCTAGAGCTGCATTCAAATGCACAGGACTACGTCACTGCAGACACGCGGGCACCGCTCATACGCCGCCGCCGCGCCGACTCAACTTCGTCTCCCTCTCCCCCACATCGTTATCATGATGATTTTAAACTGTCAGCTTGTGCAAAAACAGTGATTGGGTTTTTCATTTTGGGACAAGCCCGCCACACATTCGCAACCACTGCAACTCTTGAAAGCCAGAATCAACAGTGGCGACCAGAAGAAAAACGCCGAGCTAATGAAGCCCGATGAGTCCTGGAGAAACGATTCAACTGTCTTGGATCCCGTAACGAAATTAATCAGAAGAGTACAGCGGAGGGGTAGGAAAAATTAGGGTTTTTCATTTAGGAATATGCCAGTAATAGCCTGGAAACTCCTTTTTTGTCTCGGCGAGATACTACTTGCCCTTCTGCTGTTATTCCAGGATACAGTAATAATGATAGCATTTTTTTCAGCGGGCATAACCGAAGCGGACTTGCTAGCAGCTCAAGACCGCACTTACCGCCACCTGCGCTTACGCGAACTGATCCAGACACAATCCCGCTCAGCTCGGCTCGTGTGCGTGACCCTGCCCATGCCGCGGCGAAGGAACGTCGTACCGCCGGCGTTGTACCTCGCGTGGTTGCACGCTATATCCACGGCCGCGGAGAGGACGCTGCTAGTTAGAGGCAACCATGCCGCGGTGCTCACGTTCTACTCTTAAGCTGAAACTAAAAACGATGTCATCGGGCTTTAGAGTACAGGACCGATAATATTATAGGTATAATTTCTAGAAGGATGGCGCTGTGTTGCGACTTTCTACTCTTAAAGCCGTACACAGGTCTGTTACTTGCATAAAAGTTGCAAGTAGCTTGCAACATTCACCAATCAGAAATTGCAAGATACTTGTATAGATTACATGCTTTAAAGTCACAGGGATGTTTTTTAAGGAATGGCCTTTAGTTCACGTTTCCACATGCTAACCAGCTAGTATGCAAGTTGCTTTGCGGGCTACCGAGGAATAATGTGATCGTTCCTCGCTATTTTATTAAACTTGCATGCGAGTTGCTTGCAGTTGGAAACGCAGCCTTAGGAATAATCGTTATCATGTAATAGGCGTATTTTATGCTAGAACGAGAGAACGCTATACCATGTTTTGTGAGTATGGCTGCTGGTAGAAAGAGATAAATATACCACTGAATTACTCTTACTTGCTACTTCTTCAAACATTATGTTTCTGACAATCATTTGGAGATGATATAATGATTTTATTTTTATTAATGTCATCTATGGTAGGCACCAGATAAACTTGCAATAAAGTGCATTGACCTTTCCCGAATGTCCCTTTGTATTTGAAATGAAAAGATCACGATAGAAGTCGATTCAGAACTGTTTTGTGTTCTTATTTCTGTTTTTAATATACCATATTATACTTTTATTGACATTCTTAAGTCAATAAATTTATGTGGGTCAATGACCGTTAGTGCACATTTATCTGGCGCCTACAATAGTGTGAGGTGAGCTGGTACATTTATCTAGATAGCCTGTTTCAGCTCTATGGACAATAATATTCCTTATTTAAATACTCACATCGGCAGTAGAGTAGATTTTCCGTCTTCCTTCACATCCTAGGGTGAAGGCATCTTCTCTAGGATATGCTGCCCTGGTACATCTGAAATTAAACCAGTACAAACAACCAAAGTTATTATTGTACATTTTAATACGTAAATGCTTTTAGTTTTAAATTGTTAGTGTAATTTTATAATTTAGTGACTTTACCAGTGTGTTTAGATAATAATATTTTATTGTAGTGGTAACACCAAACCATTCCATTGGGGTTGCCTCATGCCTCAGTTGCTTTAGAACGTTTTGAAGTATACTTTTTTTAAATTATCGGATTTGATACACGTTTACGGCAATTTGAGAAAATGTTGATACATGGTAGTGGTTTCGTTTTAGCAAGGCAAGAGCGGCCATTGTCTTTCCCTTTACATCTCTGCGAGGGAAATTGAACAAAAAACCGGCCAAGTACGAGTCCGTCTAGCACACGAAGGGTTCCGTACCATAAAACAATCATTTTTATTATTTGTTGTTATAACGGCAATAGAAATACACAATCTGTGACAATTTCAACTGTTTACTTATTACGGTTCTTGAGATATAGCCGCTGCTAGACGGATGGACGGTTACATGTTTTTGTAAAAAAAAAAAATATTGTTCGCTTTTAATGGTGATAATTGAACGTTTTCGTCTACGTAGAAATTAAATTTAACAAAAATGCTCATAAAATAAAAACAGCTGAGCCAAACAAAATTAATTTTTTACGGAACCAAATGGCAATGCCACATCGAACTAAACAAGAATCACACAATTTGAATCAGGAACCTCGGGAGTAATCGCTGTACAAACAAAAAAGTGCCCGCAGAATTGAGAACTTCCTCCTTTTTTGGAAGTCGGTTAAAAATGATGTATCGGAAAGCTCTATTTATTTTTGTAAGCGGGTTGTGATTTGGACTTGCGGCGTGATTTTCAGCATTACAAGTTATGCCAAAACCCTTTAGGTAAAAGTTAGGCCAAAACCCTTTAGGTAAAAGTTAGGCCAAAACCCTTTAGGTAAAAGCTAGGCCAAAACCCTTTAGTTAAAAGCTAGGCCAAAACCCTTTAGTTAAAAGTGACGCCAAAACCCTTTAGTTAAAAGTTAGGCCAAAACCCTTTAGGTAAAAGTTAGGCCAAAACCCTTTAGGTAAAAGTTAGGCCAAAACCCTTTAGTTAAAAGTTAGGCCAAAACCCTTTAGTTAAAAGTTAGGCCAAAACCCTTGATTAAAAGTTATATAGCCTTCCCCGATAAATAGGCTATCCAACACTACAATATCTTTTCAATTCGACAAACTCTTTAGATTTATAATATTAAACTATAGATTGTCCAGTGCGAATTATTAAAAGGCGTTTTGACGTCGATGAACTATATTTCTGTGACTTACTAGTGGGTTCACCTAACATAACCAATTTCTTCTCTTTAAGCGCTATTTGCAGCCAAACGATTATTCTTTATTGACAGGTCTGTTTCTTTGAATCTTTCATCTGAGAACAAACTCACGAAACCATTTTTCTAATCGTTTCGAAATACAATTGAGGTTGCGACCGAGTATGTAATACTAGTTGAAAGTACAAATAGACATGACGTGTGTCGTTTTAATATTACATATTAGCTAACTTAAGTTTGTAAGTCGTTTGTTTTTTTTTTTCTATTTATTAATAGGCTTCCCTCTATTGCCTTTCTCATGCGGGTTGTCCATAAATCCATACTAATATTATAAATGCGAAAGTAACTCTTGTCTGCCTGTGCACGCAATCTGGCCTTAACTACTGAACCGATTTAAATGAAATTGTACAGAGAGAGTCTAGAACCTGAGAAAGGGTATGGGCTATTTTTTATCCCCGGAGTATGGTCCCTAGGGATTGCGCGGGCGATATGAATGCTATGATCATAGTAAATAATAAATCGCGCGATGTTTTGTTATCATTATTTAACCACCCCTTCCCTAGTGATACATGGTCAGGTTTACTCCAAATCGCGTGTATTTCAATGGCTCAATGTATTAAATACAAATCTGAAATTATCTTTTTTCTTTTCGATTGACTCATACCTACTAATTTTAGTCCGACCAGTACAGGTACATACAGCTCTATCATTGTCTTCGTTCAAATCTTGAATGGTGTAGGTAGGTTTAATAATTTATCTTTAAATGCATACTTTAAGGAAAAAATAAATAGCTATATTTCGTGACTTTTTCCCAACTCGAAGGGTTTTCCTTTGAGCTTCACGTGGTTTATGGACGACCCCTTGAAACCTTGCATTTTCCAGCAAAAAAAGTCTATATTACTAGGCGATATTGTAGTTTTTATCAGTGAAAGAATTTTCGTAATCGGATCTTTACTTCCAAATGTAACTTTTTACACAAATATAAACAAACAGTTTAACAATTTTATATTATTAGTTTAGATGTATTTATTGATAATCTGTTTGATGATTGAAGATCTGAATTTAGAGATCTTGAGTGCTAGGATGAATTACTGACGCATATAATAATTAAACTATACTGGTAACACTCAGTGCGATAATATGTATTCCTTACAATGTTGCCTTATTAAAATATTGGCAGATTATACACTTGTACATCAAATATTTTGCTAACGGTCTACAAATTTATATCTATATACTTACATATTTTTTATTAGATATTTTTAGCATGTTATGAATTTATGAAAAGGAAAATTGAAAGAAGCCTTATTCGGCTAAATTTAGTATTGCAAGATAAATATTAGTCTATCATGAAATTAGAATTGAATTTATTGTGAACGTATGTCCGTATTATGTTTTGCGTTTTTTTGGTATTTTAGTTATAGGCATGTATTTTCTAAGCATTGGCGCAGATTGATAGCAATTACTGAAATAAATTAGCAACGAAATTTATTACAATGCAATGTTTTTAGACTTAAAGATTTTTTTTCTTTTAGTGACACAAATATATTTCGATCCCTGACTTCTGAAATAGGTGTACTTTGTCCTTATTGCGATCATCTACGTCTTATGTTAGATAATTTAACAATTAAATCAAAGTTACCAATGTATGTTTTGGTTACATTATGAAATCGAGTGCTTTTTTCTATTCAATATGAACCTGACTAAATTATTGACTTCTAGTTTTAATTATTTACTAACGGATATATTATTGTATTTAACTTTTATGTGAATATTGTGACATGTTTTAACTATTTTCTTTTCTAATCCTTATTTATGTTAATAATATTTTATCTAGATTTGACACCACCTCCTAATTTATTTCATTTTTAATTGTATTATTGTACAAATAGTGTAAACAAATGGATTGTGATTAAATGAATTGACGACGATTACTGACTTGTCTTTTTTACACTGTATCGAATCGACGTATATAATTTGGTAACAAAAACATATAAAATCAGTATTTGATCGTTGACTTAATAAAACTAAACTAAATTCCGGTTTTCAAATACGTTTTACGCCCTAACTTGTATAAAAATTGACTCTAATAATGCTACCCACTGCTCCAATAATGTATTGTGGCTTGTGATTCACGAAATCTCCGAGTTGAGTATTGCGTTGCATAAGATTGGATTTAAACAAGAACCTTGAGGGACTCCAACTTGTAAGTCAAAGTATTGTACCGTTATGAGCGACACTACTTAACGAGGGAATGTGGAAGGTCTTTAATAATAACATTAACGTTGTATTGACCTTCGAAACCCTTCTCTGTCGCAATGACTTATGCACCCAGCGATGAACAACGCAGTCAAAAGCCTTCTACAGGTCCATAATGTTGTTGGGTTTAATTTTTAAGGCAAAGTGTCATCGATCACTTATTTTTTTTGTATCAAATATACTACAAAGGTGTGAGGCCATGAAACAAATACCTCCGTGCGTTTAACTTCTTCAACGGCTGGAAGGGAATGGTCACGTAAGTATTATTATTATTACAGTCAGGGCCAAGTTCTAATGTAGTTTAGGTGTATCTTCTTACCTACTTATAAATAACTGGCTGAAAAGCAGAACAGTAAGTTAAAAAGCTGTTAAGTATAATAATTAGCTCATAAATCTTTCTTCAGTTAAAGTTTTAAACAACTGTAAAATGTTTTTTTTAGCGTTTTTTCAGCCCGACCTCATATTGCATTTGCCAAGCGCATTCAGTCGGACAGCAGAGCATTAGCAAATACACCGTATCTATGCGATTTATTCGTTTTCTAATACCGATGGCAGAATGCAACGATTATCTCGGTGCGTCTTGTTGAACAGCGGCCGGTGTTCGAGTCAGTCGGTTCGCGCGCGCGCTTCAGAACGCACGCGTTTTCCCGCCAACGGACTTACGAGAAACACGTTCCACGCCCTGTTTTCGAAAAAGTGTGATAAACAAACTTTTTTTTTTGTGTTGGTAAACTGTGTTGTGTGTTCGTGTGGAGTTTTATTTTCTTTTTATTAGTGGTGGCACAATCCGGATCTAAGGGACAGTCTCTCGAGGTAAACATGTGATAGTATTTTTAATTTATTTTTAAGCACGTACCTATACGATAGTGCTTTGTTATTTTTTTGTTTTCAATAATTGGATGAATGGAATTCATTTACTTTGATAATTCGTAGCTCTTTTAGGTGGAATGTTTCAATTGTTGGTACTAGTTTGATGTGGTTACAAGCAACTTTAATTTAGAACATAGAACTAGAAAGGACTGTGTTCCTTACCTTGAAAATTAAAAGGTGTAAACGTTTTGCTAGCTACGAGTTATTCTTATTTACACAACTTGTTTTGTGGAATAATAATAAACGAATAAACTAATGTAATTTATTGTAACAAGAGTTTAAATTAGTTCCGGAGACGATGTTATTCTTGTATCAAACTACAGAAAAATATGATACAAGTTCTAGTTGATTTATTTCAAACTTGTTCTATCCATCTTTGAGATGCCCTTATCTAGGCATCATTCCCAAGAATATCTGCTGAGTCTATGTGTGTCATTCCCTGAGTGGAGATAATCGGGACGATAGAAGCTTTTGTGTTCTTATCATTGGGATACTTATCGTGAACAGAACTGTGTCGTGAATCCACAAATTTTTCGATAGTGGATAGTTTTTTAAGAATACGACATTTTATGAAACAGGCAAAAATAAGGTTTGTTTCATTGATTTTACCTCATTAAAGAAACTCAGATGCGTAATTAATCGGTAGTAAGATTTTCGTACCTTTATTTTTCAATAAGTAGACCTGATGAGAAATTGTTTCTTCTCATCATTTAGGTAGGTACTTTTGATCCTAAGTGTGGATCTAACAGATTGTATTAGATACCTTCCTACTCGTATTAGGGTCCAATTTCCACGTACCCTCCCCTCATTTCATTATGTCACCTCCATCTTCTCGGTACCAATATGTTCAAAAGATCTAGTTGTCACGAATGTACCTAACTTCCCTTCCAGTTCGCAAGTGCAAACTGCAATTTATTGAATTGACAATGATATCTTGTTAGCCTACTGCTTTAGGTATATAGTATCCTTGTAATCTGACTGCCTATTCTACTGTACGAGATTATCATGATATCGGCTGCAGAAGACACACTATTCAGCCGGTCGATTCTGTCAACATCTCACCGTGGTCACTTGGGTGGAGTGAACGATAAGTGAGCTGTCAAACTATACAAACAAGATGGGATGACAGCTCACTTGTTGTTCACTCCACCTAAGTGATCAGGGTGAGATGTCGACAGAATTGACCGGCTGAAGCAGGATAGGTAGTTGGGCACCTAGGTATCCATTAAAACACGCACTTTTTAACGTCATGGGTAATAAAGATGCCTCAGAACGCCAGCCCATCACCACTTCATCTAGTCGTTATGGTAATGAAACGGACCTAGTCGTCTACGAATTACGAAAACAAAACCATAACATCATCTGCCTAACCTTTTCCTAGCTATATTATTGGGGTCGGCTCAGTCCAACCGGATTCAGCTGAATATACTAGTCTTTTACATGGAGCGTCTGCCTACCAGACTTCCACAACCCTGGGTATTAAAACGTACTTCTTCTTTCTTCGGTACTTCTTGGCTAGACTGGAGTCAGATTTACTGACTGAACTACTGCCAAAGATTTACGAATGACAGCCGGGACCAACGGCTTAACGTGCTTTCTGAAGCAAGGAGGAAACTCGATATGTTAAGAGATGGTCACCCATCCGAAGACAAAACGATAACATAGAACGCTTCTAAATAAAAAAAACATCGAACCAAAACAATGCGCAGAAAAAAGGCAAATACAGCATAAACATGTCATTAACATTCTTTTTCGCCGGCAAAGAACATAACTGAATCGCAATTGCAATACCGATAACTTTCTTCAAAATTAATTATCGAAAAGTATTTATAAAACACCTCCATTGGCATTTCAGAAGTGGGGCAGATTGAAACAAACCTAGTGGCGGATGTAGGTACAGTCGAACAAAAAGATAGGGCGGCACTGGGTGGACAGAAAATCAATATTCTATATTGCCAATCTTTACTTTTGATTGAATACTTAATAGCTTTGTATCAAGCTCAATGGGCCACACAAACACGAGAGCAATGATCAGGCTGAAATATTTAGTTACGTGCAATTACATGCCATAATCTAAGTTGCTGAGTAGGTAATAAGCATGTAAATATATTTCTCGCACCACCACTTCGTTTTTCGTTGAATTAGAGTAGACCTCCTCTGTCAAGGGTCGCGTTTAGCCGATGGATGCGACGCTCAGGACCGGTTGTTGTTGGGACATGTGGGGGACGCCTATGGCCAGCAGTTGACGTCTTTCGACCTACACGATAGCAAATCTTTTGTTAATCATGAACTAAGGCTGCCTTTTATCTAACTAATAGCTGAACCGCGCAACTTCGTCTGCGTCACATTGTCCTTTAGTGCTCCGCTCCTATTTGTCTTAGCGTGATGATATTATAGCAGATAGCCTTCCTCTATAAATGGGCTGTCTAACACAGAAATAATTTATCAAATCGGACCAGTAGTTCCTGAGATTAGCGCGTTCAAACAAACAAACTCTTCAGCTTTATAATATCTATACTAATATTATAAACCAGAAGAGTTTGTTTGATTGTTTGTTTGTTTGGTTGAACGCGCTAATCTCAGGAACTACTGGTCCGATTTGAAAAATTCTTTCAGTGTTAAATAGCCCATTTATCGAGGAAGGCTATAGGCTATTATCATCACGCTACGCGGACGAAGTCGCGGGCAGAAGCTAGTTAGTATAGATTTAGTCTAGAATAATTTCCTTTTACCAGATTTTTGCCTGTCCACCAATCTCTTTAGTACACCATGCTTGCGTGCCTGACTCACGGCACTACACAAGTGTAACACGGAGTCCGGAGCGGGCGCTGTATGGCATCCAATACTTGTTCTGCTGGCTGCACACTGTTCCGGGCTTTGATTCCGTTATGTCCAATTAAATGCACGCCTCCATCAGTTATCTTATGTTATTCTCTGTCTGATTTATTTATGGTTTTGCTGTTTTTTTCTAAACATTTATCTTAAATTTTTAATTGACTGTTACATATCTATTCTTCATAACGCTTATTTTTTTCATGGTTCTAAAATATGTCGTTTGTCTTTTATATGGCTCTACTGAATTCGTTTCTCAACTTGAAAATAGCTTAACCTTTAGTCTGATTGTGTCAATACTATTTGCTGTGCGATCAAGCTTGAAAATCTCTGCCTCAAAGCATCTGATCGACCTATTTACTTATTGCCCATATTGCGTATACGAAGCAAAACTAGTTGATGTGCAAATATAAAAATTTATCTAAGTACAAGTCAGATCTGTGAGAAACTGAGAAATATCCTCATCATCATTAGCCTGTTGCAGACCACTGCTGAAGATTGGTCTCTCCTAGCGCATGCCATTCAATTCGATTTCCGACAGCTCTCATCCAGCTGCTACCATCCACCTTGTGAAGATAGTCGCTCCATCTAGCCTGATGGCGTCCTACCTTACATTTTCCGATTCGCGGTCTCCACTCAAGAACTTGTCTACCCCTATGGTCATTCGGCTATTTTGGCCCGCCCATTGTGACTTCAGCTTGCTTATTCGAAATATCCTAATGGGATAAAGCTATAGAAAAATTCAATACACCAACCTTTTGGGCAAACCCTACTTTCTTCTAAAAGCTGTACGTGCACTTGCTTGGTTGGAGTAACTACAAGTAGCTGTAGAATGTGAGTATAATGACGTCAATTAACTTGATTTTGTCACATTCATGTCACTGTATTCTTGAATTTTAGGCATCAAGTGTTTTTAGAGTCGTCACGCCCCTTTTTAGGGGTACCTGGCCTTTTTATCGATGGTGTCGAAAAGTTCTAGATTGGTGACCGCGTACCGCAGGACACAGCGTTGAAAGGCCTCCCACTAGGTGGGCCGATGACAGGGGCTCAGCTACCGCTGTATCAGCCGTATCAAAGATACGGGGCCCCGGGACTACAAGGGTTCCGACGGCGTGTGGACGCAAAGCTATAGATGTAGTCACACCGTCTCCTTCGTGGCCTGCTAAGACAGCCCTTAATTTAAGTCCTTAGTAAAGAGGGTCCATTTTACTTACAAAAACAATAGGTACCCCTAAAAACGGACACCCAAAAATGTTTGATACAGGGCCCTGTATCACAGGAGTTGCGGGACTATTCGAAAGAGATACTGCGCGGCTCCGGAACACAAAGGGCAATGAAGGAACATGGATGGGTTTTAGTCAGTAAAAGAGTGACACTCCCTTCCGCTTCTCCCAGAGCGGGAGAAGTTATTTGATGATTTCCCATCCCAAAACAAAAAGGGCCCTGTATCAAACATTTTTGGGGGCACGTTTTGAGACTAGCTATGCTACTGGCCGATGACCTGGTGAATGTCGTAGGTAACCGATGATTGCGAGGAACTCGAGGAGGTTGTTGTGGCGACACTTGGGGGAGGCATTTGTAGCAGCAGTGGATGTCTTTCGGCAGATATGATAATGACCACCGTTTGGGAACCCCTGCAATAGACTGTCCTGCATCAAATCCTATACCTCGCACTCAACAGCCAATCCTTTTACTACTACATCAATGAAACAGTACATTTTTTATTTCGTTTTATAAATTGGCCGAGCGTGTTTGATTTCCCGCGTTACGTTTTAATTGTTTTGATTGAACACAAGTACCCAGTGACAGCGGAATAGATTTGATAATTGTTCACAATTAGCGAGGTCGCTATTGTGTGCAATCAGCATTAATTCTTTCACCCACGTAAATCGTTGGACCTAGTTAATCTACTCTTGATATCCGCTTGAAATTATACTTTAGGAATCAGATTTAATAAGGACCGTATAATTGTTATCTACAATAATAAATAACAAGATTTGTTACAATAGAATAATTAGATTACTTTTCTGCTGTCAAGAACTGCTTCCAGGCTCTCGGGCGGGATCGTCCTAAAAATCTTTTTGTTTGTAATAATACTTTGCATAATTTTGTATACATGCAAGTTCTTCTAACTCAACAGACAGATGTGTTGCTGCGGAGTTTGTTGGCCACTTCTTCTCCACAGCTAAAACACTAGGAAGTGGTGACGGGCGGGCGTTTTTGGGGGACTGTCTTCTTGTAAACGTTGACGTTCAAAAAGTGCTGGCACTCAGCCTAATTTGAATAACTTGACTTTTGATTTTGAATCGATAAAGGCTCAACAATTTTAAACTGATTCGATTCCCACGACTCTACAAAACCAGCCAGAACATTTTCTGCGATCCTGCATGCTGCAAAGATCTGAAGTACGATTCTGTACTTAAATATGTCAATGTTAAAGGCTTGGAAGAAATGATCACTAAGTCAGCTTAGATCGGTCCATGAATCAAGATAGAATGACAGCTCAATTCGTGATCACTTCGCCCAAGCCTTCACTTCGAAATGTTTATAGAAGCGACCGGCTGGATCCCTCCAGCAAGCAACCTTCACAGTAGTGTTCTTGTTTGGGTGGTTTTGATAATCTATATGGTCAAACCTCTAGCAGACCTACTTGGCGGATAGATGAATTAATAACCGGACAGTATTACCTATATGTTCGGAAGCTGCATAATAGGATGTTGTAGCGCAGTTTGGAGAAGACCTATTATGTTAATCAGTTGTTTGGGATAGGCTGACTTAATTGTTTGAGTTTGGAAAATAGATTAAGAATAAAGATATCAAACCGAAAAGACGAATAATGGTTTTTAACTTTTGGGAAAATCTCCATAGACATTAGATATCTATTCTGACTGCGATATAGGTACTTTCTCCCACATAATTTTATTATTTCACCCATAATTTTATTTGTTTCTAACACTGTCAGCGAAGCAGATTTGATAATTGCGCTCAATTAACAGTCTGCTATTGTGTGGCATAGTGTCTATCGCCACGTGAATCTACATAACTAGTTCCTCTCTATGTAGGTATTCTAGAATTATAAGCACGTAGTTTCACATTGCGAAGTTATTTATAGCTAACTCTGCAGCAGTGGACAACGCACTACGTTAAACTTACGCAAACTTTCATCCCTTGGTTAGAACCTCACTCTTAGGTTTCAGGAGCTGATTATTGTAGGTAGTATTACGTTAAGTACTTACCATTACATCACGCCCCTCTTAAAAACTAGACTTCAGAGGGCCAATTCTACTAATTTTTAAACAACTTTCGCATTCGCATGTCAATCTCAAACTGTCAAAAAAGCCTTTAATTTTCGATGAGATGCGAATGCGATGCGAATGTGAAACTTGGTAGAATTAACACAATTTAGTGGTTGCATCTGGAAAAATCCTCAAGAAAAACCAGCAATTTGTCCGAAAAGGACCTCTACATGAGGAATTCAGGAGACTCAGGACTAGGTAAATTCACGAGTTGTATTTCAAATATAAAATAAATATTTAATATCTACATCTTCAATTCTTCATCCGTCCATGTTTCGATATTCCAAGCTCCTCATATCTTCAGTGGTTAACGCTGTTCGTTGTCAGTCAGGCAGTCTTGCTTTTTTTTTGTATTTAGCTGAGAAATATTTTTATTTAATAAGTGGTGATTTTCTGTTTCATCGGTCAACAGAATTATTTATAGCTCCAAAGTTCTCAAAATAAGCTCATAATAAAGGAGTGGGTTAAATGTGTAGCGAATTATACAAAACCAGTTTATTTTATTTGGAGGCTTTGCCGCGACTCCAAACACTTTGAATCACAGAATTTCCACGAATAACTTAGGTGTTTAGAACTTGAGGCAAAAAAACGTGATATTTTTATCACCAACATAAATTAGAATAAGAAAATTAAAAACGATCTTTGATTTATCTTTACGCATGGTAAAAATCTTTTTTTTAGCAAAACTTATTGAAGGCTAGCGGTAAATATACATTACCGATATGTAGGTACCCTCGCAGAACTTAAGTAGGTACATAATATATAAACGAGGTAAATGTGCTACTGATAAATTGTTCCTCTATATATCTATCATGGACAGCGTCCGGGATGTGTTTATTTCTTAACAGTATTTTTTATTGAAACCTGATTATAATAATTCATCTCTTTGGAATCTAGGCAATTCGGTTTTGTAACGTTCTTCACACACGATTTTAACAGGGCATAATCATAACGGAAAGGTTATTGATATCTTTTTGAAGTGAAAACTACTTTAGCGGCGTTGAGCACTTTTCTTGGGATGGATATAAAATGTTAAACTCGCGTCAGGACACGTGACCTGATCGAAAATTCGTAAGACGAATGATTCAAAAATGCACAACGTTAATGTTCAAGATTTCACTTCTGCCGGCACTCCCGGAGTGCAATCTGTTGTT
This sequence comes from Ceramica pisi, assembly GCA_963859965.1. Classification (NCBI taxonomy): domain Eukaryota; kingdom Metazoa; phylum Arthropoda; class Insecta; order Lepidoptera; family Noctuidae; genus Ceramica; species Ceramica pisi. The sequence continues at coordinate 2,162,863 of OY982544.1, read as the reverse complement.
TTTTTTTTATTTTTTTATTGAGGAAATGGGCTTGCTTTTGACCACAATCACACCTGATGGAAAGCGATGGATGAGGTCTGCGATGGAGCGAGCGATCCCAGAAGATGCCTGTTTACTCTTGCTTTGATAGCGGGTTATTTGTTAGGGTTGTATATGCAGGCAGTGAGTTCCACGCCTTTGCTGCGCGCACTATAAAAGACGGTTGGAAACGCTTAAATTAAAAATGAGAGATGAATAATATATACCTATAGAACAGTTAAAAAAAAACCCAAAGGATGCAAACAATTTGTGTTGCTTACCTATACAAAATTTAATTAAATCTAGGAGGTCTACTTATCAAACATACAGAGTAGGTAAATGCCAGCAGTAGAGCAAAGTAAGAAAAAAATCATAAAAACAAAGGAAACGCAAGACCCCCAGCGCGTTACAAATCGTTATAGTATCTAAATCATTCACGCCCTAAAAATATGGCGTTTGCAACGTGCGTACAAATTGATACGATTGCGCCACCACTGCGTAAATATCTTATTTCATGTCGGTATGTAGGTAATGTGTTTTGTTAACTGCTGGGCTACAAAAAATAGTAAAAAATATCCATTAGGCAATGATTAGACGAGAGTTGCGCATGCGACTGTGCGGTGCGATGTTGCTTGAGGGACAGAGGTGTGGAACATTTGGTTTTTTGATGTCGACTGATGTACTAATCTGCCTACGTCACGGTTTGATCTATCTCAAGCTGTAAGGGTGACCGACTTTGGTTTGGGGACCTCAATTTCGTTATGCGCGTTTTCGATCAATACATATACCGTATTTAGCTTAACCAATAGTCAAATAGTACCTAAAAAAAAACTATTAATAAAAACATGACCGCAAAACCCAGTTTACAAAAAAAAAGGTACCGTATAGAAGGTTTGCAGTTTAATTTTTCAGAATCAATTTATCATAACTGCTGAAAAATTGGACTTACAGATGAATTAAATGTGACAGTCTACCGGACAAGTGGAAATAGAATTTTGATTGAAAATGGCGATGACAAAGTTTTCTCACTTTAATGGTTCAACGTCTTTATTTTTGAACAACGTAATTTGCGTTTATTACCTAAACTATAACTTAAAAGATAAATGGATCGATTGCATATTTGATTAGTGCAACAGTAATATGCAATACTTACTTTTGACATTTTGTAGCGCTATTTAGTTTCTAGGTTATCTTCCTGCCATTTCTAGAGCATCTTTTGTTGTCAGTAGCAGTTGCAAGCATAAGGAAAAGAAGTTATAAGGCTTATCTAATTTAGTGATCGTGAAGATATCAAATACTTAGTCTCATAAAATAAGGAATGTACGTATAAGGAAAACATCAAACAAAATTGTTTATTTATAAAAATAATAACTATAAAATCTGGTTCTCAATATTTTTTTTATTATTTAACTAATCTACTGATTTATATTACAACCTTTGTTATTAATCTGAAACTGAACGCGATCAACATATGAACCACGTAAATACGAGCTGTCATTGCATTATTTTCTATGGAAGGATTATTTTCTATGGAAGAGGCTCATTGGCGACGTAAAACTGGTGGATGCCAAGCTACACAGCTCGGCTCATCGCCGCAAGGTTGCCTGCTTGTCGGTCTTCTACAGATTATACTTCGGAGAGTGTGCCCAGGAACTCCACGACCTCATCCCACCAGCCCCCTTCTACCATCGGACATCCAGACGCACTGCAACTTGCCATCCCTACCTTGTTGCTATTCCACCAACTCGCACTAAGCGCTTCCAAGCGTCTTTCATAATGCGCACAGCAAAGGAGTGGAACTCTGCCTGCGTCTGTGTTTCCGAATGCTTACAACCCTAATCTTTTCAAAGTTAGAGTGAACAGGCTAGTTCTGGGTAAGCTCGCTCCATCGTAGACTTTGTCTCTGTCATCTCTGACCAAGTCTAGAGTCAAGAGCAAACCCATATCAAGAAAAAAAAATGGTATATTGACACTGACAACTCTTGAACGCAGCTGGATCGCGATCAGTTTCATTAGTGAAAATCGCTCTTAGGCGCTCATCTATCTACCTAGGTACCTATCTGTTTTCACCGATTTACAAAATAGAGAAGGTTCTATGTTTGTCTGTATTTTTGTGCCACTTCTGAGCATAGATGTTATGTTATTTTTTTGTGCCACTTCAGAGCATAGATGTTATGTTATTTTTCAAACACCGACATCCTCTCAAGACTATGTTACTAACATCATAATCAACAACTTTTGTTCTATGACTTTTAAAAATTCATCATAATTTTAGTTCATCAGGTTTTCATACAAAAATAAAAAATATTTAAATTGAACGCTCTAAATGTTATGAAGTCTATGCGAAGAATAAGAAAGCTCTCTATTTAACCGACTTCCCAAAAAGGAGGAGGTTATCAATTCGGTTGTATGTTTTTTTTTTTTATGTTTGTTTCCTCATAACTCCGACAATTATGAACCGATTTGAAAAATTCTTTTATCTGAAAGGACATACTTGCAGATCCAAAGTTCGTAACCGATTTTCATAAAATTTAAATGGGACCACCATTTAAATTTTATGAAAATCGGTTACGAACTTTGGATTTTAAATCGAAATAGCTGGAATTCGTCTACTTAGATGATAGTTTTATGTCATCCAAGTAATCGAAATTGCGTATTTTGCTTTTCTGCGATTTTGCAGTGGTGTTGTTAGGTGTGGGGTACCACTAAAAAGTGAAAAATAAAAAACTTTTTACAAAAATAATACAACCGACTTCCAAAAAAAAAGCACTACAAAGTAAAAAATAACTTTAATTTCGGATGTCGGTGTTTTTGTTAGTTTCTTCGTATTTTGACACCGACTTCCGAAATTAAAGTTATTTTTTACTTGGACTTTTTTTTTTGGAAGTCGGTTGTATTTTTTTTGTAAAAAGTTTTTTTTTTAAATTCATCATAATTTTAGTTCATTTAAATTGAACGCTCTAAATGTTACGAAGTCTATGCGAAGCATAAGAAAGCTCTTTCTTTTTATTTTTCTTTTTCTTTGAGGTTGACGGAGTTTTACAAATAACCCTATATTTTCTTGACTAAGTACCTCTTTTCATTGAAGAGATGAAGTGCCTTACGCTTGAAGTTTTGAAAAGCTTGAAGTATTCTTAAGCAATAAAACGAGGGATAGTTTAGATATAAGCAAACCAGGAGACTTACGAATTAAATTAATACGTTCCAAACTACTTAGATCGGGCCACAATAAGGATAGCATCTGCAAATACGGTTGACTGGTAGAAAATGTCTAAGGCATTAAATCAGCCTCTGAACATCTGTGTGCGTAAAGTATTTAATAAATAAATAAAAAATAAATACGTACGCAGATAAGAATACCTACATAAATTACAACCTGTATTTTACCGGCTAACTAACTCGAGCTAAGAGCATAAAGTAATTCATGCCTACCGAGGAATTTATGTCTGTATTACGTTACCTATAAACTGCAGCATAAAGCAGAGTTACGACTTTAATTTATAAAATTCTTCCGTTACTGAGTGGCTGAGAGACAACGCACATCCGAAACTGCTGGTCGTAGAAAGATGAAATTTGGCATGCGAAATTCCTACGGACACGGAAAAATAGGATATATCATTGAAGACGCGGGCAGAAGCTAGTATCCTACTATCCTACTAATATTATTATAAATGCGAAAGTTTGTGAGGATGGATGTATGTGTATGTGTATGTATGTTTGTTACTCTTTCACGCAAATACTACTGAACCGATTACGATGAAATTTGGTATGTGGGGGTAGCTGAAGATCCAGAATAACACATAGGCTACTTTTTATCCCGGAGTTCCCGAGGGATCGGGATTTACACGGGAATAACGAGAATTTATTCGCGGACGAAGTCGCGGGCGGCCTCTAGTGCTGTTATAAATGCGAACCTGAATGGATGGATGTATGGATGGATGGATGTTTTGATCCTGGGAATATGTTCCCTTGGGTTAATAACCGCTATTAACACGAGTGAAGTCGCTGTCAGAAGCAACTAGGAGAATTAAAACTGAATGTTTTGGTAACAACATTCCGAGCATGTTATGTGATAAAACATTAAATTAAATCGAACGCGTGTGGATTTTCGCTGATCACTCGTAAAAATACTCGTTTTCAACTTGAATTTATTCGTTAAATTTGCATTTTTGGCGATACGCTGTGTCAATGGTAGAGTATTATTACGTGGTTTTAGTGCCCATGTTTACTTTACTACGAATTTATTGTTGTTTTGAGGAATAATTTAACATTTCTCAAACTGCAGATCGTGCTGTATGTAAAAGATAATATCGTTCTGTGCGATCTCCGCTTGTTGCACACTTCTGTTATAAACGGTTGTCCTGAGCATATTATATGGTCAGTAATTGAGGTTTTAACATTCGTGAAGTCCTTGCTGAGTGCCGCATACAACCACCACCGAAAACCACCGAACGAGGCATCAGTAGCACCAAGGAATCCCGAGCGCCACGTCGATATGCTTCGGTACGTAAAAAACTTTTTCCAGAAAATTACCATTCCAAATAAAAAAAACACATGGAGTCGGTGTTTTTGTTAGTTTCTTCGTATTTTGACACCGACTTACGAAACGAAGGTTATTTTTACTTTGTAGTGTTTTTTTATTTGGTAGTCGTTTGAATTTTTTGTGAAAAGTTTTTCATTTTTCACTTTTTAGTGGTCCCACCTAACATTACCACTGCAAAATGGCAGGAAAGCAAAATACGCAATTTCCGTTACTCGGATGACAAAAAACCATTATCCAAGTAAACGAATTCTAGCTTTTTCGATTTAAAAACCAAACTTCCTAGAACCGATTTTGATAAAATTTAAATGGGACCAATCGACAAGTGTATTTTTTCTGATAAAACAAACATAAAAAAATATAAACGAATTGAAAACCTCCTTCTTTTTGGGAAGTCGGTTAGCCTCCTTCAATGAATATCCTTCTGCGATATCGTTTAATATAAAATAGGGTCAAAACACGTTTCACACCCAACTTCAGCAATAATTATGTGTTTAGAATTAGATGTGTAGGTAACTGGTTGAGAACCTGACATTTACGACTTCCTTATTACCCTGATACCTTAGTACCAATTTCCTCCACTAGTTAGATTAAGATAGTAGGATTAGGTACTCAAGGGGATAATTGCTATTCCTCTATATAAGGATTATGTTAATTGTTCAGGCAGTATTTTATGTTTCCGAGAGACAATCGTTGATTTTCTTAGCCACTGTTCAATCTTAACCAAATTATAAAATGAAGTCGCTCTTTAATTTATAGGTAGGTATTAAACTTAGATATTACTAGCTGACCCGTGCCTACTTCGTTGGGCGGAAATTTTCGGGTTAATATAGCCTATAACACTCAGAAATAACGTGGCTTTCTATTGGTATAAGAATTTTCATAATCGGTTCAGTAGATTCTATGATTACCCCCTACAACGTCACAAAATCTCAATCACAGAAACTTTACCTCTTTATAAATGTAGTATAGACTAGCTGACCCACGGAACTTCGTCTGTGTCACATTTGCACGGCTCCTTTTAGTCTTAGCGTGAGAATTTTTCAAATTGGACCAGTAGTTCCTGAGATTACCCCCTACATACAAACATACAAACAAATGTTACCTCTTTATAATATTAGTATAGATAAATGGTTACCCTTTTTGCAGCATTGCATCATAGCTATCCAACATCAATCAAACATCTTCTCAGCCGCTTTCCAAAACAATTACTAACAGTGTTCACTTGTAACAAAAACTATAACGTTATTCTTATCTCTTAACATTCGTGTTGATAAAATTATAGGCCCGACTCTAATGAATCTTAACAGAAAATGGTTGGTAATGATACGTTACCAACTGTTGCGGACGCCTGACTACTGGCCCATTGTGGGATGGCCACTAAATAGATGAGGGCAGAAGATTTACTGGAAGAAATGGTAAGAAGACATCAAATGACGGAATATTAGAAAAAAGGTGATCTTCATTGTAGAGCTGAAAAAAGCATTTTGTTCTGAAGGAACCTTATGGGTTCTTCTTTCATAATTTGTGCCCAGTGAGACCCTGTCCATAGCGCAGAGGAAAGGGTTACCGCCTTCCATGATTTCTCAGATCCTTATGTACTAAGGAAAAAGTTTCTCACCATGTTTATATCAGACAAAAGTCACGAAGAGATCATCATCATCTGCCTAGCCTTTTTCCAACTATATTGGGGTCGGCTTCCAGTCAAACCGGATTCAGCTGAATACCAGAATTTTACGTGGAGCGGCTGCCTACCAAAAGTCACGAAGAGATGAGTTAGCATAAATAAAAAGTTCGTTAAAACGAACTGGGTATTTAAAGCTACATGCTTCATTTTTTTTTGTATTTTCATGACAAGGTTATACTTCGCTTCTTATAACGCAAGACTTGTTTTTATAACTAGGATACCAACTTTTGCAATCGGGTTGCTGAATGACAGAACTTTTATTTAATCATACCATGAGCTTGTCTCTTAGAGAAGAACGTGTATCAATAGTCATCAGGTGCCTAACCGTTTGTCACCAACTGTGTTATAGTCGGCTTCTAGTCTCACCGGATAAAGCGGAATACCAGTATTTTACATTGAGCGATTCAAACATTCAATAGCATTTATTTCAAACTAGAGGACGCCCGCGACTTCGTCCGCGTATAAATTCTCGTTATTCCCGTGTAAATCCCGATCCCTCGGGAACTCCAGGATAAAAAGTAGCCTATATGTTATTCTGGGTCTTCAGCTACCTACATACCAAATTTCATCGTAATTGGTTCAGTAGTATTTGCGTGTAAGAGTAACAAACATCCATACATACTCACAAACTTTCGCATTTATAATATTAAGTAGGATAAACCATTTACAGGCACTTTTGAAATATCAAGGTCGGTCAGTCAAAACATGAAGCTATTTGCAGGTTCTAAAGCGTAGATCTTTATGGAGAAGAACGTGCAAGAAACTTCACAGACACTCTTTTAAATCATGTTATGTTTTACGAAAATATTAGTTACATTTACTTGTTTCTTCTGCATGTGAGGACAACACAATAAAAATATAAATTGATGATTGCCTTTCTGAAACTCAATGACTATCTAAAGTGAACCTTCTTTATTTATTTAAATAACTGGCCTCAGTAAATAGAATTGCAATTGATACTCTATTATGTTAGGAGTTGCGGCAGTTAGCTACATTATCTGTTCACCGTGTCAGTAAGGTTTGTTCCGACTGCTTGCTTCTTACGTCATGTGGGCTGTTTACCAACAACTTGTTTCGAAGATGGCGGAGATTCTTTCTTCATGTCTATTATTTTGTTTTATTTATAGTTCGGAGCTGTTTTTGTAATGATTGCTTGGATAATCAGGTTTTTCTGTCGTCTATTTAAATATAAAAACTTCACGTTTTCTGTTGTTTTTCTCTTTATTAAAGTAACACCTTTGGGTGATGTTGTTTGTCCAGTTTCATCAATTTTTATTTAGGGTTCCGTACCCAAAGCGTAACCAACGGAACCTTATTGCTAAGCCTCCACTGTCCGTCCGTACTTCCGTCCAACTGTGTGTCAGTGGGCTGTATCTCAAGAACCGTAATAGGTAGACAGTTCAAATTTTCACAGTTTATGTTTTTCTATTGCTGTTATAATAACAAATAATAAAAAAGTTAGATTTATGGTACGGAAACCTTCTTGTGCGAGTCCGGCTCGCACTTTGCCAGTTTTTTATTTTAAACCAAAACTTCCAAGGTTTATCATTTCAAACATGATACATGGCAGGAGTTAAATTAAGTTTTCTTCTTCTCCGCCATTCTTCTTTGATTAATTTCGTTGCGGGAACTAAGACAGTTGTATCCTTTCTCCGGGACTCGTCGACCTTCATTGACTCGGCCTAGTTCTGGTAGTGATTCTGGCTCTCAGGAGTTGCAGTGGTTTTGAATTAAGGCGAGGCGTGCTTCCAAAAAAAAACTCTCTTTATTGAAACCTGCTAGTAATACGGAAAATGGATCATCTATATCGGGTATCATATTATATCGGGTCGAGGGGAATTCAGGGGTCATCAGGGTATCATATTATATCGGGTCGAGAGGAATTCAGGACCGGACCGCGGTCCCGGACTACACCTATATTATTTTTGAGTGGTACTTTGGGACCACAAGAAAAACTAAGTCAAATACAGTTAACAAACACGCTGATTTAAATTTTGATCAACAGTTGCACGAATTAGTATTACTACCGGTACGAAATAAATGGTAATATTATTTGATTGAGCACAGGGAAAGAACGGTCAAAGTCATCCTGAAACTGTTTTGGAGTACCTACTATCCAGAAAAGGGTTAAAAACTACGTAAGATTATAGTTATTATATTTCGTAAAGATGTTTTTCAGGTTTAATTCTAATAGAAAGAAGGCTACCGTTTTTTAAATAAAAGAAATATTTATTTAAGTAGTCTTTTTATAAAAAATAGTTTTATTTGCATAACGTCAAAATTTTTTGGTTGTCTGTACTTTCCCAAGACATAACTTTGTTTAGTTTATTTGTGGTCCCAAAGTACCACTCAAAAATAATGTACCTAGGTGTAGACCGGGACCGCGGTCCCGGTCTACACCTACATTATTCCCCTCGACCCATTATATCATAGGTTGTATCATTGTTGAGGTAAAATACCAGCGTTTTATTCTCCACGTTGCTCAAGAGTTACGAATTTGTAATTGAATCCTTGTTCTCTTGTTTATGACAAACCTGTTGACAACAAATGAATTTGCGTTTATAATTGCTCAAGTTCTTCGAATCGATTACCCAGATCCCCCGTGTAGGTTTTGACATAGAATGCTTATAAATCTTTTGTTGGCATTTAAATGTAATTAAGTATCATTTTGAGGAATTTTAGTATGTAATGATTGTGAGGTTCTGCCCCCTGCTACTTAGCGACTGTCTTGGCTTTTTGTATTTCGTTTTAAATCATTACCAACGGACCTCCGCTTTCTGCATTCAGTTAACTCCAATCTTAGAATTCATGAGTGCTCCTAACAGATTGATAAATAAATACGGCAACGACGTAGTGCATTGTTTATCTATAATAATATTATAAAGAGGTAACATTTTGTTCTAAGTTAGTATGTAGGGGGTAGGTGTAATCTCAGGAAATACTGGGCCGATTTGAACAATTCTTTCAGTGTTAGATAGCCCATTTATCGAGGAAGGCTATATATCATCACGCTAAGAATAAAAGGAGGCGAGAATTAATGGAAAATGTGACGCAGATGAAGTTGCATGGGTCAGCTAGTTTTAATAAATTTCTGAACAGCCGGATTTAATGCATTTCTAACTCTCTTGACAGTTACAAATTCTAGATAGGAAACCCAAGGACACTGTCTCTCTTTGACTAAGCAGTAGCAGTTGAACTCAGAAATAGTCTGAGTCAAAAAATAAATAAATAAAGTTGAAACCGAACACGAATCAAGTTTTGCACTGCCATAACGACCATAACATCAGAATATTTTACCTACTATCCACAAAAATTATGCGAACACAATAATTTTAGAAACATCATCGATTGTGTAACTAGAGTTGCGTAAGACAGTTGATATCGAATCAATTGGAGTCGGCCGAGATTCGGTATCGTTGTGCATGGTAGTCCGACTTCCGTTCATATAGTTTTGTAGTATATTAATTAACACGGAAACACACATTGCTAACGATAATATGGTCTAGAAGCACGCTTAAGAGCGAACTTGGGGCATGACTCATGAAAACAGTATCCTGTAGATTCCGGTCGAGATGGCGCTTCCCAACTCAAAGTAACGGTTTTGTAGCACATTCTTACTCACAGCCCGCAAAGCTTTAAAATAAAATAAGTAGTGTAGAATGTGTAACCCAAATAAATTCTTGGGAAGATCTTTGCCCAGCAGTGCGATAAAATTGGATAGTAAAAACAACCAAAATAATAAGAATAGGTAAATATCTGTTCTACGTCTACTTGAGAAAATGTACCCTAGAATGTTAGGATATTAAAGATGACAATAATCGAATGCTACTGAATGACAATGAGTGAAATTGAGTGTGTATTTTGTTTCTAGTATCATAGTGTGCTAGCTGTTTTTTTTTTGTTTTGTGTCATGTTTTAATTACTTTGCATTCTTCTCAGTATATAAATTCTAGTTCCTAAAACTTAACAGACAGATGTGTTGCTGGGAAGTTTGTTGGCCACTTCTGCTCCACAGCTAAAACACTAGGAAGTGGTGACGGGCGGGCGTTTTGGGGGACTGTCTTTTGTAGAACTTGACGTTAAAAAAGTTCTGGCTCTCAGCCTAATTTGAATAAATGACTTTTGATTTTTTGACGGAATGAAATGTCGAAAATAGAGGAAATTCAAGGAAAAAGTAGATGGATTATGTGGGGCTGATAGTGGAACAAGGAAGAAGAAATCGTTGCGTGTTTTGCGCAAACTTTTATATGGGTAGGCCAATGGGACAAAGGACGATGAAACGAAAACAACACGACAAAGACGAACAAAGTACCTGCTGACATTGAATAAACTAACAACATAATCGTAACACATAATGAATGAATTAACGAAGACTACGATGCAACAGAACTGAACAATAACAATACCGCGTAGGTGTTTAATTGACGCCACGTGTCGCGAATGATCAACGATTTGATTACACCTGTCGTAAGATCGCCATATTGGGGTGTGGAGTGTGACATAATGATGGAATCTATTGTAATAGGGGGTCAGAGATGGACAGTAGGTAGGTCAGTGGTGGAGTCAAGTTCCGGAGTTAGAGGATAATGAAAGTTATTGGTGTCTCAAGCTGATAGAAAAGTTTTCCATGAATCTAGGGATGATTTAGATGATCACCATACAGAATTTTATTGAGACATTAGAGTTTTTCATATTGCGATTGACCACTATCTCATAAGATGGTTAGTGATTGTAGTGTCGATAAATAGCCCACTTACTCAAAACTTTGAAACCTTTTTCTTGACTTTACTATATTTTTCTAAAGTACCTCTCTCAGAGTTGAGAAGGGAACCAAATTTTACGAAAATTATTTAATACCGAATTATTAAGCTAGCTACCTAAATAAGTTAGTCAAGTCTTCCTGTGACATGTTTTTTTGCCAACATTTTTTGGCCTTTTGAGGACACAATGATATTAGTGTAATATGCCCATTAGGTTCCTAGTGATACCTGCATTGTACATAATTATTATTCTAACAGCCAAAATAAATCTTTATTCAAGCTTAGTCCAACAGAAAATCTAATATAATTCAGCATGTATGTTCCATATAAGGACCTTGAGACGAACGCAAATGCAGTCTACTAACACAGTGGATTATAGCTGCAATAAAAAGCTCTGGGAAAACCATTGTCACACGCTTGGACAAGGATGCGAAATTAGGTGGCGTATTAACTGCTGTTGCAACTGCTTATTTGCTTCGTTTATTATCTATTTAAAAATCTCACACAGAAGGTTTTCTTGAGTTTATGGCTTCTGTTTTGATTGCTATATTTTATTACCCTGTGAGATCCATCTTCTTGGTTAAGAGTCCTATTACGAATCGTAAATGCTCGTTTGCAATAGATCAAGTTACGTTGGTCTGCGTTGGGAGTACATCTATAGTCCACGAAACAATTTTGATACTTACTAGTCTGAATAGGATTATAGCTTATTTGGGCGCTCGCGCGAGACTGAGGAGCGCGCGCGCTGAATTGACGCAGAATATATAGTACTTTAATTTTATTTATTGTAATTTTGTTTTATTATATTGACAAACGAAACCTGATGAAATGTATTCATTGTAGATTGAAATTTTATATCATATTAATTTATTTGATAAAATTGTTTTTATTTGGAATATAATGGACGCTGAATCAAGACATTTCTGGTTTAAATTAGGCTTTCTTTACTTTTTTTTCCGTGAAAACTCAAGGAATTTAAAGAAATTCTTGAACTCCAATAAACAAGTAAAACATTCAACTTACCTTTTAGCAATTTCAGCTTTTAAAAGAATTGATTGCAACAATGTGAATTTGACCGTCAAAGTTCCATCGCCGACATTTTTTCTTGCAAACTGAGTTCGTAAAATATTTATAGTAAATTACACGAAAAGAAAAATGAAAATGTGTAACTCTAACTTACAAGAAAGAGACTGGCACTATCGTTATTCAGAATCAAATAAATAAAATATCTTACTGCTGCTGAAAATTACAGCAAAATTAATTTGGGTAAATGACACGTACCTATAAGAAAAAAAAAAGTTTCTAACTGTCACTGCTACTGCCACAGTTCAATAAGTTTTTGAAAGAACAACGTATGTCGGATCAGCTTATAAAATAATAATTCATAGTAATAGGAAATCATTACGTAGCATTTGTGTTGTGACAATTTTTTTAAACCTTCCCTTCAATATAATCTGTGTAAACGGCTCCAGCAAGTCTTTCTATGAACTCTAATTTACATTTTAAGAGATCTTGGCCAGAAAAGGCACCGTCATCTTAAGAAAAATCTATCACGTAAGCTGCATGTTTTTTCCTGCCAGCATAAAAAGGACAAACTAACAGCTGAGCTTGAACACCTGTAGACAGAACTGATTGTTTCCACTCATTTCACCAGCCACAAACGTTTACTTTTGCTTATCGTTCTCAAGGCTTTTCATTTTGGTTTTAATGTTTCTTTCACGTCTGTCGTTATGCCAGTGATTTTAATTTATGTAACATGCATAGAATGTGGGAAACTAAGACGTATAGTTTTGACTACGGACTTCCGGGGTTTTGAATATGTAGTAGCGACCACTTTGAAACTAGTTTTAGTTCGCAGTGGACAGCTGAGGATTTAGAGTTAGTGGTTAAACCATTGTCTGTATTTATCTTGTTTCTTCCCGCTTACGTTTTGCGGTTATCGTACATATGTGTCTGAGTAAAACAACTAACATTATAAAATTCAATTCGATAATTTAACGTTTCAACATCATCATCAGCCTACAGCGTTCAGCTAAGAGTAGTGAACAATAAATTATATTTTATCCATCTACAGCAGTCAACTATTGCGCATAGGACTCTTCAATAGCATGCCCTTCTTTTTTATTCTTGAAATCTCTCATATAGAAGCTGTAAGACTCTTTTCATGGTTGATAACAATGAAACCATACCCTTTTCCTTTAGTTCTTTTTAAATTGACCTTACTTTCTGATCATCAAATACTAAAAAAAGATCATTGTTGTTACTCACAAATCTCATTTGTCCTCTAAAATCAACTCTCGGAATTCAATCCACTCCCTGACCTGCGTCAACAATGCTATCGCACAGATGGCCGCCGTGCCGGCCCGTGCCATACGCCTGTGCCTAATCAATTACATTACAATCTTGTACGTTTGTAGTGTTGTCAGTAATTACATACATGTGTGGACCTTATTACGGATTAAGGTCATGAAGTAGAGGAAGAATCCAAGGTTGGCTTCAAAGCAAAAAGGATTGTTGTCTTAGATTGCAGGGTTTTTGTTGGAAGATGATATGGGTGAAATGGAACATCTAAGGGGCTCAAGCCGACCGAGATATCTTTGGTAGTCTACAATCTAACCAAATGATTGTAGAATTTACGAAAAGTTTTCCAAGAAGGCTTTTTATGCTTAAAGCAAAATAAAATGCTTTGTGCTTTTCAGTGTTAACTTTCCTAAAAAACCGACACCAGCGGGACCTCCCCTCCCCTACCCCAAAAGACAATCCTAGTTGGGTCTACGTTGGTAGGTAGTGACACAAATGGGAAAGATTTTGCAAGACGGAAAGAGAATAATATGCTGACTCCTGACTTCAAATAAGTTGGAATTGGAACAAGCAGGTAGAGGATGATGCTGTTTTGCATCCAGTTCTTGGAATGAAAAGGAGTGGTTAGTCGTAACACCGTGCTATTATGATGTAAATGTTGACTTCGATTTATTTAACCGTTTCACATGAGTATTCGACAACCTCAATTCCGATGAGAAATTTTCGTCGATTTTGCAGTATTTTATTACTTTATTAATATGTTTAGGTACACCCCTGAATTTCATAAAATTTCCTTGAAATGTTGGTGTCAATAAAAGTAATAAATGTCAATTTCTATGCACCGTTGCGCGTCTTTTAAGCTTTATTTTCTAACAGAAAGAACTGAATTGAGGGAAATTGATTTCGTATGGCGCAGAGATGGGTTGGTAAGTAACCAGTGTGACTGGTCTCTAGACGTCTCTTAATTCAATCTGTTAATGCAATACGTGTCCGAGCTGTATTCGTATCACTTTTATTGCGTTTGGCTTTATAGATTGGTTGATACCGTTCCAGGAAATCTTTTTGCGATATGAAGTTACGCTGATTTTATACCTCTGGCTGGATGAGCAGTTTTAATTGTTGCATGGCTTCTGTTATTGAATATTTCTTACAAAGGTTCAGGTTGATCGTCATGTATGCCTCTTTGCCTCTTGCAACATCTGCAAAATCTTTCGTTCCTTCTTGATCCTTCTGTTTATTCATGTCTACAACTTCATCGGTTTCGAAAAGCTAAGGGAATCCCCGTGTCTTCCTTGATTAGAAGTCTTTAGATAATATTAGCAAAAAAAATAATCATCATCATCATGTTATAAGAGTGAATTTCTTTGGAGACTATTTTTAAACCAACTCTACTAGTTTATATATTAAATTCCTTGCAAAAAAGCCTGTCCATTATGTGAGTAAATAAATTGATGAAGTCACTGTTCTGACTTCAGACATTTTTGATTACATAAACAGTTGCTAAAACGATAAAATACAAGACTGCGCTATTCATTATAATGAAGTGTGCTAATGTTAATTTCGACAGATGTTTTCTGTATAACAATAATTAAATGTTGAAGTATTGGCAACTTATATTGAAAACCGCAATCTAATAATCAAAGAATACAATGGCAGAAAATTGTAGGTTATGAAATTGCAATAAGCAATATTGATAGGTATCAAAAAATAGATGCTCTGAAGCATAGACTGACAAATAGAGTAACGGGACCAGGATGAGGAAACGAAGATGTATTTATTTTAATTTGACATCGTCTTAGCCTGCTTGGAACGTAGCCATTACTGGGTCCAAAAATTTAAAGGAGTTGTCCATCGACTAGAAAAGAAGAAAAAGCCTACTTAGAAAGCAATTATGATCAGGAGATCATCACAAAAAAAGAACGGACTGCAGATATAGATCGTTATAATAAGTATAACGTAGAAAAGTATGGTAAAGTTCCATTTTAATTCAACCAAAGCGTATTTTTTTGCTCTCAATGGAATTGAAAGAGCAAATTGCGAGGTACACAATGGATCTTTGTGTTTGAAACAAATTGATTTAATTACACATACAAATGTCTATCAAATCGTGGAAGGGAACGGTAGACTACCTTGTAATGTCTACACCGATGGAACAACTATAGGTCTTAACTTCTGAATCTAACGAGTAGGAAGTGTGTAAGTATCCGCCCTCTTGTTCCTATTGGACTGTATGTAATTGATTCCTTTTTTTTTGTATGGGAAATTATCAAATAACTCCTTTGAGCGGAGTGGGAGGGAGTTCTATTCTGTTACTGACTAAAATCCACCCGTGTTCCTTCAAATGCTATTTGCGTTCCAGAGTCGCGGTAACTCTATCGAACCATTCTGCAACTTTGCTTAATTTATCCCCGTCATCATCTTATTTGTGTTTGTTAAACGAATCATTATGAGTTGTAGAATAAATTATACGTGTCAGTCCGGGAAACTTACAATTCAGGAACTGTATACAAAGCTATGCTTGCTGAGGGACTCATCTTTCATATGGTTTGAGAATTATTGCGAGCTCAGGACTAAACTTTAGTGTGATTTAGAAGCTGTATAGGTAGGTACTTCTTGACGATGACAGCTGAAAAATTCGTTTGATTGTGCTATTGAATTTTGATATTACATAGAAGGAAGAATGCATCGAATACAGACTACCGGTTGCCTTGAAAATGCATCAAAGAAATGGTTCCAGCAAAATAAGAATGATGATTTTAATTTCGCGAAATTCGGAAATTAGTCACATCATGGCTGATTGAATTCGCAGTCGTTCGCTAATTAAGTGCACGACTAGTTTAAATGAAAGTGGAACTTGACGGAAAGAGGAAACGTCTGGAGGAAGCAGACGTTTCGCTTTTTTTACTAATAGCTGTCAATGATGCTTACCTGTACATCCTGTGTTGATCGTTGATAGGACGTTAAAACTGCGCGTCTTTGCAGCATGTTCTATTCTTTCTCTCATCTAATGGCCGTCAAGTTTGACATCACCTTTTCTGGCTTTTTTATTCCACATCTGAGCTCCATAAAACATTTGAATCAATTTTTGTATCGGCATGATCTTTGTTCATAAATACATTGGGATAAGGGTAGGCGGATGATGATATTATTTTTATCAATCTCCAAGGTCACCACCTGTTTTGCTCGATTCATCTTTTGCCTCATAGCGGAACTCCATTAATTTTTTTTTGTGCATTATCTTAGTAGCACACAGTTGAGCTAATCACTTTGACACAACACTTCAAAAAGAAATGTGGCAATAAATAGAATTAAGTAAGTGACGATAAAAGTTAATTAATTGAGCTATAAACCAGTGAAGCGAGCATTATAAAAATAAACGACAATGTAATTGTCAATTTGCTGTCTATGGCTGATTGACCGTAGAGGTTGTTTATGAAATGCCATAAAAAGTATGAAGGGCGGGCTGAGGAAGAAAAAACAATTGAATAGTTTACTGAAGAACAAGCTTGGGACCAATGGAAAGTCTTAACAGTTATAAATCCATAACGTGACTGCTGGGCAAAAGTCTACACGTTATGGGTGCCAGAGGATGGACAGCCTTAAAAAAGACCCAGAAAGCAGTGGCGAGATTATCTGGACGCTCAGTTTCCCTATGAACGTCCAGATCATCTCGACGCTGCTGTGTTGATTCGAGGTGGCGTAAGAAAATAATATCTTTGCCCAGAAGTGGAACACAATAGGCTCCTATAAAAAATACTGTCACATTTTATGATCAGCACAGTGTTGGTAGGTACATTCTGGTACACACTTTGCTCTTCGTGGAAACTAAGCGGTGCCGTGCCGTGCGGGTTCAAAAGTTCAAGAACAAATTATGAAAGGTAGTAGGGCAGTGTGACTGAACGCTATACATAATTATATGGATATTTATATTATGTAGGCAGAGACAGGTCATTTGTCATCGTATGTTAATTAATGCTTAAGATAACTTTTACAGAGCTATATGTTTTTGATGATTTGTCATTTTTAAATTTCATCATCATTAACTTGGGGTTGACGTTTCCTGTTTCCATTTTTATGTCATTCCTCACACAGTCCAAGTTATTTTTTTTTTGGCGTTGCTGTCCCTCTTACATTGATGGAAGGATACATAAATATTTATATCCATCACTCTTTTGGTCGTTTGCGTTTCCAACAACATCAATTTTAAAGAAACAGTGATCATGATAACTGACTGCAGTAGTGCTATTCTGTAACAACATTTTCGTATCTCGACAGCGGAATCCGAAGTGAGTATCTAATTCGTATAAACATAAGACCTTATGTTGCGTGTTATAAAGCTAACTTTGTGAGTTTTGTCACTCAAGTGAAGCTCGATATCGAAATAGTTATTTACAGAACAGACTAGCTGATTGATAAAACATATTCAAAACACATACGCTATAAAAACAAACATAACGCTCGGCGTGTTATCAATCAAACAAAAAGATTAGCACCTGGTCACGACCACCTCTAAAAGACACACGACAAAAACCGCAACAAGAAACAACACACAAAGTCGATCCAATCGCGTGAATCGAAGGCTCCCAATTTATAGCAACAGGTGATGATGAAAATTGTTTTTCTGATGCTGAGCCTGATGAAGCGTAAGACGAAATCATTCGATCTTCAGTACTCCGTGAAGGTGATGAAACTAAGGTAGTAAGGTCCCTTTTTATGTTGCATAGGTTACTTGAAACCAGCTGTGTGAATGATTCTCCAGTCGGTTGCGCGTAACGAGTTAGCCGTGGCCGCAGATATAATAAAAACTAAATTAAATGTAGTTCTTGTTGTTGCCATAGAAATGTGAGCATGCTTGTTATAGAATTATATGATCGGCGTAAATGGATGGCATTGTTGAGGATGATACAGTTCAAGATGAAGATTAAAAGTTGAAAGGACCCCATCTAAAAACTGTACAACATTTTTTTAGATGTGGGTTTTTGTAATAGTTGCAGAATTTGTTCAAAAGAATCACCGCGGCCCTAGATCGCTAAGGTCATTAAGAGTCTGCCACTCCCGTCCACTCCGCCCAGAGCGGGAGGATTCATTTGATGATTTTTCTTCCTTAATAAAATGATTTGTAACCAGCTGACCCACGCAACTTCGTCTGCATCACATTTTCCATTAATGCTCGCCTCCTTTTAGTCTTAGCGTGATAATTATTAGCCTATATCCTTCCTCGATACATGGGCTACCTAATACTGAAAGATTTTTTCAAATCGGACCAGTAGTTCCTGAGATTACCCCTTACATACAAACTTACAAACAAATTTTACCTCTATAAAATATTAGTATAGATAAGCAAATACCAATTATTCTTGAGAATACTTGTAATACTGCAGACGATGTCGCCAGAGTGTTCTAAGCACTTCGTCTGGTGATATGCAAAATAATAACTTAGAGCGTTTTCAAAATTAAAACTAACTTACTGTTGGAATCTAGATTGCAGTAGCTTCTTACAAACAAAGCAAGACCTTTAAATAAATAATCAGTTTCATCTTCTTAAGAGGAGTCCCTACCTTGTTGCTATTCCACCAATTTGGCACTAAGCGTTTCCAAACGTTTTTTATAATGCGCACAGCAAAGGAGGAACTCTCTGCCTGCGTCTGTATTTCCGAACGCTTACAACCCTAATCTCTTCAAAGTTAGAGTGAACAGGCTCCTTCTGGGTAAGCTCCCTCCATCGTAGACTTTGTCTCTGTCATCTCTGACCAAGACTAGAGTCAAGAGCAGACCCATGCCACATAAAAAAAAACTCCATACTTATAGGTTTTTTTTAATCGTTTGCTAGTATTTAACTTTTTTAATAATTTTGTTGCAATAATTTCTGTATTGAGATTATTTTTACTCAGAGAAAAAAGTTTAACCTAAGGAGGATAAAAACAGTAAGATATAAATAAAATTCCAATGTGAGATGGAAAACCCCAACACTGTTTTTTTAAATTACAGGCAACAAAAATATGAATTTGCATAGGACCTTGGTGTGCACTTTAACATTGTATCCTTTGTTATTTTTCTTTTATTCTAAACTTTATTGGTCTTGTATTAACATCAGAAAACATTGAATCAACATAGACCAAAGAATTGCATTCAATTTGCCGTTTTCAGGCGAAAAATTGGTCAAAAATATGCAACCAGGCTTCAGACTAGCATTACCATATCTGACTAATCTCTTTTTAAAAACAACGGTAACATGTTTAAAAACAGTTAATGTCATTGTCGGTACATCCTTGTACATGAATCATGTATTGCTGAGTATGTTTTGGGTTCAGTGGGTCAGTCACCGCCTCACCGGCCGGGAATCGAACCGGTTCAAGCAGTACTCCACACCTACATGATGTTTCTGATGTTCAATGTCAAGATGGATATGTGGATTTTGATGTTTGCTTGCTATCTCATGTCTGGGTTGACGTCTTGTCCTGTTTTCTATCTAGGTGCATTGCTTTTAGTCTAAAATTTTGATTGATTTAAGCACCACATAAGTTTTACTAGATGTTACAGAAATAACGCAAACCTAAAGTTGAGTCATTTTACTCATCTTTACGAAAAACTTTTACTACAGGCTTAACCATGAAATCGAGAAAAGACTGTTGAAATTTTGTCCAGTGATAAAACATAAACCATAAACCTATGGGGTAGATTTTTTTTTCCATCCATACATCAGGTAAGCAAAAGTTATTCATAATGATGAAGATCTCTCTTCAACGAATCCCTACACGTGGTCCCCGGGTGGTGCTAAACAGGTGACACTAACCGCCTCCGTGGTCTAGTGGTTATAGCACCTGATTCAGACCCAGAGGTCCCGGGTTCGATTCCCAGCGGGGGCAAATTTTTTGTTCGGTTTGGTTGGTGGTAGGACTTGTTATAAGTCCGCCTGGCAAGCTACCACCATCATGTCTAAGTCTGTCGCCATAACAACAATGTTAACAGCATTGTTGTGTTCCGGCAGTCAGAGGTATGATAGCCAGTTCCTCTGTGTAAGAGGATTCCGGGTGAAACTCGCTTCCATCTTCGGCCTAATCATCACTTTCCATCAGGTGAGATTTGGGTCAAGAGTTTCCCCGTTTTGAATAAAAAAAAAAAAAAAAAAATCTCTTTTTAGAATTTACTTGACATCTTTTACACTCTGTATTATGAAAATGATATCCTTGGGTAGATAATGACCCTTTTTTTTTTCGGCTCGAAAAAAATGCATTACGCATACCCTCTCACTTGGGGGAGTGGGAGGGGTATGTGGGACTCCCCGGGCAAGCCCGGTATACCCACTAAAACCCAGCACCGAAATTCCCGCTTCGTCTTAGTGGGGGTGGACTGGGAGATCGGCGTAGCCTTTGCGTCCAGTCCACCTCCGACGACAGGGGCGCCTTCACAGCGGGCCCTTCAAGCCCTCCCCGTTGGGGGAGGGCCGAGAACCTCCGACGATGGTGGTGATGCGTGCAATGCGGGCGGAGGCACACCCGCGCCTGTCGCCCGCCCATCACCACCGGGTAGATAATGACCTAACCTAACCTAACCTAAGTTTTTTTCTCTCTCTTTATTTTAATGGGCTTGTTCAATTTGAAGATGGATGACCTAAGTTCATTATTGCATTGTATGCACAGTCTTATGTAATCTAACTACTCTTTATGTACCCACTGCAGGACGTTCTCCGTCCTCCTCCTTTTACGCACAATAGGCTAGTTTCCATCATCCACAAGTTGCAAAACTATTTAGTCCGTCAGTTAGAGTATTGATAAATAATGGATACGTATTTTTTGTTTTTGTAAATCAATGAATATTGACAAAGATAAGACGCATTAAAACTCGGGAGTGGGGGCTCGTGACGCCACGACTCACTAAAAATTATGCGAAGGTGTGACGTATTGAGAATTTTAAAAGCGTCGTAACTTCGTCAATTTTGGTTCCCGTAACAAAAGAAAAAACACGGGTCCAATATTTTTTGATAATCTAACTGACGGACTAATATTTTTTTTTCAGTAAACAAGCCTATTCTGTCTATTGCTGCGAAGACTAGTCTTCTCGGAAGAAGTCAAGCTCATCCCTACATCTTTTCTTTGGCTGCCCCAATGCCATCTGGCATTGTATAGTATAGTTCGTATTTTCTGACAAGAGCTTTGTCAAAGCTTTGTTATGTATCTTAACAGGTAAACCTAAGTTCCAAGTAGAAGTAAGTAAAGCTTCTTGGGATTCCCTTGGCCTACTATGACGAACTAGGCGTAACTTTTGAACACGTTTTGATGTTTTACTTTTTCTTTGATAAAACCTGTTTAGTTTAATAATTATCTCATAAAGTGTGACGGTTGTGTCATGTGTGTGCTTTACGATTTTGGATAAAAGTGAGAATTATGTAACTTCATTATTTTTTATTGCACGAATTCAAATCCGTGCAGGAAATAATTTATGTTAATTTTAAGGATATACTTTTACTTTTTATTTGATAAAATCTTTAAAACATTAAGATTTTGATTTTGATAATAACAAAGTGGTAGAAAATTATTTGGTACCACTTGTGGCTTTTATAAATATAGTTAAATTGTCTCAAGAGGATCTGTAGCTTCGCAAGAGACACCGCGCCTCCGGAACACAAAGGGCAATGAAGGAACATGGATGGGTTTTAGTCAGTAGAAGTCTAACACTCCCTCCCGCTACACCCAGAGCGGAAGGAGTAATTGGATGATTTCCCATCCCTAAAAATAAAAAGCTTCTTAAGGATGCGACAGACAGGCAATTTGCGACATTGCGGAAACGCATTTTCATAATATAACTGTCTGTGGGAGCCTTTAAGTTTTAAAGTACTACAGAGGACAAGCAGGCGCATAAATTGCTGTTAATATTACAGGTAGTAAGCAGGCATGAAACCTAGGTAGCAGTAATTACAGCACAAAGCTATGGTAGTTGGCCTGTAACCTCTGAACGAAGCGAACCCTGAGTTTCCACTTTTATTTCCGCGCTTTTAATTGTCACACTTTGACGAAGTGTAGTTAAGTTTATTTAACACGTAAATGTGTCTCAAAGAGTGATGAATAAAAAATTACTTTTGTGTCGGTAGATTCAACTTTTCAAATCTTGTCCCACCTAAAAAGGCTTCTTTGCTCGCGTGCAAAAGGTGCCGAACGAATCTCATTTAAACGTGTTTTACTTACTTAAAAAAAAAACCCTAGACTTTTTACAAGGTATTCTGTAATCTATGGGTACATCATAGGCATGCATTGGCAATCCGTCAAATAAATCTTACAAGGTAAATATTTTTGACCGGGTAGGTTTTTTGACAGATTGCGATTGAGATGCAAAAGTTAAAATTGCTTAAGAATTATTTGAGTTGGCCCTCTTTTTTATGAACATTTAAATAAAAATAAATCGCCGAAATGTACATATACGCGCATAACTTCGTAACGACTGATCCAAATTGGATAATTATTTTATAGTTGTGTTCCTAATTGTCAGGGCGAGGTATACATGAAAGAAAATTTTTTGAAAAAAATAAATTCAGCTGGAGCCCTATTCTAATATGAATTTAATATTCTTCCGTAACTGAGTGAATTACTGTCAGACAACGCACAGCCAAAACTACTAGCCCTACGACTAGTAGGTAGTTTTGGCTGTGCGTTGTCTGACAGTCAGTCCCTTATACTCCCCAAGGATCCTACGTGCAGCTGTAAGAGAGGACTTCCCAAAATTCCTACGGGAATGGGAAGAATCGGGGCGTACGAAGTCGAGGGAAAAGCTAGTTTAAAATAAATAAATAACTGTGTCTAAGTAGGAATGTAGCCATACTGGTTTTTGTCCCGAGAGTGCAAAAATCTTTAAAGAATTGTTATTTTCAAGATAAATTTTATTAACACGAGTACTCAGTATAACTAACTCTTTTTTGTTTTGTGCATACTTATCTTGATGACTCTCTTGAAAGGTTAAGACGTATAATGTAAAAAGTAACTAGTTAACAAAAGTCAAATTGTTCACAATTTCGCATAAAGCAAATAATAATCATAGTAATCCTGGAATTACCCGCGGCTTCTGCGCAGGCGCAGGTATTATGTATGTTTTTGGGATAAAAAGTAACCCTTTAAAAATTGTGTCGTTTTATTGATGGAAGAATTTTCGTAATAGGATCAGTAATTATTAATATTCAATTTATCTCATTATATTATTATTTAAAAAATCACCTACTTTTGCCAAAATAATTCTTTAGCCAATTAAGTTTCAACGAATCGTCACGGCTAATTAATTTGATTCGTAAAATCGCATTTTTTGTCTCGATATTTTCGGGAAAGCTGGCTTCCACTGCAGTTTATTTTGTAAATCAGTTAAAGTAGATAATAAATCTAAGTTCCTAGTAGATCGTTAAGGCCCCGCAGACTGTTGGGACGCGACATTGCGACAACCATCTATGATGCGACATTACGACATTCACAGAAATTATTCTCGTAACACAAATCCTCGTAACAGAATTTCTTAGAAAAATGGTCGTCACGTTGGTCTCTTAGTGTCGCGTTGTACCTGTCTGTTGGAGCCTTTACTCTAAGTACTTACTTACAAAAGACTATTACGTATTGCTAAATTTGTCATTGGTGAATGCTATTCTTGTTCGTAGGTAATTGGACTACTAAACGCCTTGATATACTTTACACAATAGACCCTGGGAACCGCACTTTTTGCTTGCCAATGGCAAAAACAAAATGACTCACCGACTACTTCTGCTTGACACTAAAACGAACTTTGCGTCTTCAATTCTAAAGTTTAAAATCAAATGAGGGTTTATAAAGTTATTGTGACGTGATAATCTTAAACGATTGTCTTAGCAAAGAAAAGGATAAATTAGTGTTATTAAACTTAATTCATTAACTCTTGAATTAAGTCGCAAGTTGCAATTACACTGAGCAATGATTTAAGAGGAGATAATAAGTGTAATAAAGATTCTTCCATTGATTTGTTCTAAGCAAGATGATCAATGATCATAGCTAGCGTGATGTTAAGAACTTGCCTAATTTGTCACCGGTTACCAATGACAGTCGCCAATTTTTCCAATCAACTTTGAACCTCATGCTATAGTGTTGTGTTCAGTCTCTGGATATAAATGTTAATGTCGACGCGTTTCAAATAATCCAAGCTTTGGTGATAGGCTATTGAAAATGAATTGTTTCCGAACGCTTACAAACCTAATCTCTTCAAAGTTAGAGTGAACAGGCTCCTTCTGGGTAAGCTCCCTCCATCATAGACTTTGTATGTGTCATCTCTGACCTAGACTAGACCGAACCCATATAAAAAAAATAATAAGTCCCTATTAATTCACAATTATCACCGTAAACCATCACAACAGCTACCACGGCAGCGTTTGACAACACATTGCAATATTTTTTTTGCTAATTTTCGTTTCAGACACTGGGAGAAAAACTTACCCTTATTCAAACGTGTTACAATCGGTCATCTGCACGTGTTCCCAATACCAGCCTACCTATGGTCCAACACTCGAGTCATAAGCTAATCGACCATTTACAGAACATGTACCATTTGCCGTCTGTCACCGTTCTATAAATACCGCCTGTGTGCGCAGGCGCACGCGGCTCGACACCGCCTGACCTTTGTGTCAAATTGATTCAGTATTGTACTGACATGCTTGCCTCGCTCGACGCGTTACTGGCCAGTGCGAGGTCTTTATCAGTGAGGTTTTATGCCCTTTAATGATGACCAGAGAAGGTTTAATAAGTTTTAAAGCCAAAGGTAAATCATAGTTTTAGACTGAAAAGGATGCAAGATAACACCCGTTTTAGGGTTCCGTACCCAAAGGGTAACCAACGGAACCCTATTACTAAGCCTCCGCTATCCATCCGTTCGTCCGTCTGCCTTTCAGCTGTAACTGTATCTCAAGAACCGAAATAGTTATATAGTAATTATGTTATACAGTTGATACTTTCATAGATTGTGTATTTCTATTGCCGCTACCACAACAAACAATAAAATTGGTATTTCAGCAGTAAAAGAGCGATGGCGGGATCAGGTCCTGGAGTGTCTGCGCCCACTCTCCAAAGGACAATCTGTAGAAGACCGACAGGCAGGCAACACTACGCCGATAAGCTAGGCTGTGAAGCTCAGCCACCAACGTCTCATCACCTATAAGCCTTTTTGCTCTGCTTTCGACCGAGTCCAATGCAGCAAGCTGGTATTTTGCTGAGCAATTCCATAAGTGGCTGCAATACTCCACAAACTAATATTTCTTCCGAAAAAATGCACGTTTCCTTTGGGATAAGCCACAGGAGTGAAGCCGCAGAAACTTAAAATACTTGACAATTCCGGAACAACGTATCATGAGGGCCAATTCTACTAATTTTTAACAACTTTCGCATTCGCATGTCAATCGCAAACTGTTTATTTTCATACATTTTTTACAGATTGCGATTGAGATGCTAATGCAATGCGACTGTGAAAATTAGTAGAATTGGCACTGATTCTCACCAAATATTTTTCCACACCGATCAATGTATCCAACAGTTATTATTCTTCTTAGACCCAATGACGTATTATAATAGACACGTCATAAACCAACATCGGCGCAAACGGCGAAAATATTAAAGCTAAGTACTAATACGCATGAAGAAAGGGAAAGAAAATTGTCACCGTACTGCGGGATGCCTGTTGCTAGAGCGAGATAAATATACATCTTCAGTTACGTCACAGGGTAAGTAATAGTCAAATTGACAACGAAACAAACGTAGTGTCGCGCGACAGGTTGGTGCGTAACTAAGCGCGATGTGGCCAGTTGGCTTCATTTCATGTTGTCATTTTAGAGTGCGGACAACGTATCTATAGTTTCATATATCACTAGCTGACCCGCGCAACTTCGTTTGCGTCACATTTTCCATTAATGCTTCGCTCCTATTTGACTTCCTCGATAAATGGGCTATCTAACACTGAAAGAATTTTTCAAATTGGACCCGGAGTTCCTGAGATTACCCCCTACATACAAACTTACAAACATACAAACTTACAAACAAATGTTAACTCTTTATAATATTAGTATAGATTGCTTAGACCACAAAGGCTAGCAACCAGTTCACCCAATGAAAGTGAAAAGGAGACAGTGTAGCCTAATGATGTTTTCACTAACTCTTTAATACACTACGACATTATTGGGAAAGCTCGTTATATAGATTACGGTGATCGCTGGCCATGTTTTCTAATGTAATATGCTGTAACTTTGTGCGGTAATGTTATACGTGTGGAGTTGGAAAATTGGCGCCGCTTGAAAGTGAGAAGTGCTGACTGTTCATCTTCTGGACAGTTATGCGATCCTGGTACTTGGAAAATGTCTCGTAGATCGAAGAGGCAATAATCAATCTGTTTTATATCAACGTTTTTTTGTCGGTTATTGGTATTTGTAGGTTCAGCTCTAATATGGAAAAATCAAAGTTTAGTTTTGTTACGGAAAATCTCATAATATAGGTACTGTATTAGTATGCTTTCAGTTTTCTGATCACAAAAATGATTTCAAAAGACGATCGCTTCAAATACTATGCAATACTCTTGCTTACATTACAGTGACTTCGTCAGTAGTTTGCAATATTTCATCCAATTGCTTGACATTTCTTTGTGTCCAAATAACAGTGTCCAAAATGTAATAGCATTAAACGGCTACATGTAATAAAGTTCCCAATTTATTACTTGTTACTCAACAGCAATCACCTATGCAGTGACAACATCGTTACCTCATTGGTCACGGGGCCAAAGCGAATGAACCTGGTTTTTTATAGGATACCAATCCGTCCGAGCGTTTAGAAATGCTGTTGCGTTTTATGGCATCCTGGTACTTGGATTCATGCTGACGGAATATTGTTTGGGAAGGTGTCGAGAAAATTACCTATACCTATTAAATAAAATAATTATCTACCCATCGAAATAGATTTTGTTGCTGAAATAAAGTAATTTGATCAGTAATTTGAGATTACTTTTAAAATGTTGAATGTCTATTGTCGAACAACGATCGACCTTAACTTATTTTGTTCAACATACAGCTTCACACTGACCGGCGGCACATTGCAAAAAACATAAAAATATTTGAATTTCGCGGGCTACCCTGGAGCTTCCACCTTAAAAACGTTTAACTCATTTCCCTACTAACAATTTTACCGAACGGAAATTTTGCAACAACCATACCAAATCGCCGGCAAAATTCTGTCAGTTTCTTCACCAGTAACCTATGTCCACGAATCTACGATGTCAACATTGCGCAAATTTAAGCTCTCAAATAAAAAGAGAGTCCAACAATTGCTTGGAGAAGTCAAGTGTCCTAAAGGCACAATGGTAAACAAAACATAATTTTAGCAACGTTTAATTTCATGGTCAGTTTGTTGAGAGCGGTGACCAAGGTTACATTGCGTTGTTCACCGTTAATCATAATTTCGGTACTTGGTTTCTCAAAATGTATGAAAATGATTCTTTATATTCTTTGTCCTTGATTCTTTTTGTATAAATGTATTGATATTATCCTAGATTTGATTTAAGAGTAACATCATCTCATCTTCCTGCTCTTGACCAATGTTACTTGGGGTCGGCGAAAAATGTTTTCTTTTTCCATGTCTTCTTTTCAAATGTCACTGGCAATGCAGCCAGTGTTTTGGGCTCACTTCCAGTCGATAGCGATGGGGACGAATTTTTTGACGCCATATTTTAGATACGATTTTTTTTTTCTATTTTAAGTTTGTTCTTTAAATAAATATTTTATAGAATGTGTAACTATGGAAATACATTATCCCGTTTTTTACGAGATAATTAATTTTTGGAATAGTTTCGAGAGAACAGAGGGCCAATTGTACTCTACATTTTTAAGTAATGTTCGCATACGCAAATAAAATCTGACAAAAAATATATTCATCTATATTCATGTTTGACGGATTGCGTTACAGATGCGGATGCGGACATTGCTTGAAAATGAGTGGAATTGGCAATAAGATTGTTTGAATGAGAACCCCCTTTCAAAAATAAAATCAAAGGTGGTGTCATATTATGGTCTATATATAACAGATTTTTCTAGGTCATTAATTTTTACGACTACCTTCACAGCAGAGATGACGTCTTCTAATGTATTATGACCTTAGAATAATAACGCATAGAAGCCGCGTCTAGAACAAAACCCGAGCAAAATCGTGTGTCCACTTCATTTTCTTTGTGTGCGTGAACCGAATGTGTCTACGTTCCTCTAACGCACACAGATATAGCTTTCAGTGATACCATTACTAAGCCGTTACCCACAAAATATGGGAAGACGCATTACTATTTTGCTATCAAGGCAAGTATTTTATGTTGTTGGGAACTGGAAAAGGTAAACATGATTTTTCATGTAATATGACATATTTTTTCGAAAGGTATAATTCAATTTATTTCAAAATAAAAGGAAATAAATCGCATAAAGAATGAGATATTGTTCAATGCGTTTAGAATGCTTGATGGGTTATAATTATAAACAATGTTAAAACATCGGGTTTGATATGAATTAACAGTAATTATGTATTTTAAAATTACAAAAATGAAAAACATGAATGAAAGCAATGTGGGTATTTTTTCCTCACAAATAGCAACACTGTGTTATGACAAGTTAGGTACGACTGAAGGACATGTATCCATGGTCAAGAATAAAATTATTATAAAAAAAAAAACAAGTTAGGTTATTAGAATTTTGTTTTATTTATCGATTTACGTAAAAATAGTGCATAGAATGTGAGTACTTATTTGTGAAATGTTATTTTATCACATTTTTTTGTTTTTCTGATGTGCTATAACATCCTTTCACGCAAAAAACTGTCATTTTCAATTATTTACTCGCGAGCTGTGTTCGATGGAACGTGACATTGAGTACTGACGGCCTGATGGCTAAGTTTGACGGATTAGGCTAAGTTTTAGTTGCCTCACTTTTTGCACTCGTACTAGGTTTCTATGCGTTATTATTCTAAGATTATGACCATCATAATATATTTTATTGACAAAAGTTCCATAAAAAGTGAAAAAAAAAGTTTTCCGAAACAATTGACGTATGTACCTTTCTATAATTTCGTGGAAAGTGTGGTCATCACGATATCGCATAAGGAAATAAACAATTTACCAAATGATGGTATCAATCATCAATTAACAATAATAAAAGTCTATCGATCGATATAATCGAATTAACAGCTAAATACGGTATTACATTATTTGTGAGCAAATCAAATACTAGAGGGAGAAAGCGATACACTATAAATATGCATAACTCTTATGATTTCTCTCTGTGCACGCTAGGATGCGCGTGAGTTTTCTTCTATGAAAATTGCACTCAGCCGAATTGAGTAACCGATTCACTTGATTTATATGGTCATAGTAAGTTTCTTATTGTATAATTGGCAACACCTTTTTGCTGTCTGATTGATTGATAGTTTATTTTAAGGTATTAACGCTTACAATGCTAATCTTTTCAAAGTTAGAGTGAACAGGCTACTTCTTTGTAAGCTCGCTTCAACGTACTAAACGTAGACTTTGTCTCCGTCATCTCTGACCTAGCCTAGACTCGAATTAAAAAAATAAACGGTGGTGGAGGTCGCGGGTAGCCGATGGATGCGAGACTTATGCGAGACGCACATTTCACGAGTCAAGTTCAGGTGAACCAATTTCAACTTAGCAAAATCGGCATAGTTTGAATCTGTAAAAATGGTTCTAAGAAAAGGTTTCTCGTGGCGGAAAATATAAACGAAATAATATTAAGATACATTACTGTGAATTGTGTTGTTTTGCTCACTATGATGTTTGTTAATTTATCATGTAAAAGCTATTCCTATGTTAAAGCAGATATTTTCTGATGATCATTGTCAATGAAGACCTTCTTAATTACGATATTCTATTGCTAAATAAAAAAAGACCGTGAGAATAATTTAAAATTAATTAAACAACAAAAGTAGACACAGCTACAGAAAATAATTACGATAGTTTCCACCTGGCTTAGAATTTTTATGATCGATATGTTTATAGCCATAAACTATTGCAGGTGTCCGATGGAAATTCTTTAGGTTTGTTTCGTATATTACAGTAATATCTATAAGACTATATAAACTTGAAAACTGTTTTACTGTACTGCTTTATGGGTGTGTATTCCGTCCACTAGCGCCGCCAATCGTTTTTTTATTAATGGGAACTATATTTTCTATCACCAAAATTTATATTTGTCATCAAGTTGTATCACCTAATAAATAGATCTATCGCCACGAAATATTTTCGTTCTCAGATAAACAAAAAGTGTTCCTAGGTATGAATAATTATCAAAGTTTTATTACTTAAATAATAGCTTTGTACTCAGAATGGTAGATCTGTCACCAAATAAATTGATTTATTAAAAGAAAAATGGTTAGGTTAGGTTAGAACTGTGACCTACGCACGACTCCATGATTTTAGGTGATTTATTGTGGAATTGATTTTATATTATTTGGTGACTTGATTTTGGTGACAAATCTACTATTTTGTGGGCAAACCCTATTATTTAAGAAACACAAAACTAATTAAATTGGCGATAGCTTAAATGATACCCTTTTTTTTCTGCCCGTCCACTAGCGCCGCCATCGTTTTTTATTAATTGTGATAAATTTAAGACACGTAGATAAAAAACCGCTCTGTAGTGTTCTGAAGAAATGTATCTATTATTTTTTGAGAGCTATTTTTAACTCACGGCTAAACTCATGGCTAAATAGCCAAAACGGCAATCATTGCTAAAAGTGGCCACTTTTAGCAAAAATATCGACTTTAACAACTATTTATTAAAAAAAAAATCAAAATTCATTTATTGCTTCTTACAGGTGTATGGTCAGTTCTTATAATTAAATTCTAAAGTATAATTATAGTTAAATATTATGTTCTAAAGTACAAAACATAACTCTCAAAAAATAATAAATACATTTCTTCAGAACACTACAGAGCGGTTTTTTATCTACGTGTCTTAAATTTATCACAATTAATAAAAAACGATGGCGGCGCTAGTGGACGGAATGCGCCCTCTAATTATTTAATTCATCGCATTTGTGTTGCAAAATATTGTATGATACGCGTGAGTGAGCTATTAGATACTAATGAGCTATACATATATAAAGAGGTAAAGTTTGTGAGGTTGTTGGGGGTAATTTCTGGATCTACTGAACCGTTTTTCAAAATTATTTTGCCAATAGAAAGCCACGTTATTTGTGAGTGTCGTCCCTACTACATATCTATACTAATATTATAAAGCAGAAGAGTTTGTTTGTTTGTTTGGTTGAACGCGCTAATCTCAGGAACTACTGGTCCGATTTGAAAAAAAATTTCAGTGTTAGATAGCCCATTTATCGAGGAAGGCTATAGGCTATATAATATATATCATCACGCTAAGACCAATAGGAGCGGAGCATTAATGGAAAATGTGACGCAGACGAAGTTGCGCGCGTCAACTAGTCATTATATATTTTTACTAGATGAACTGTGCCTTCAGCTTTATAATATTAAGTATGGATTTATTGTTATTTTTCCTGTCATCTGATTTTCCACAAAAATGCAAAAAATACATAAATCATTAACTGTTTTGATACGCTTAATTCCTATCATTAGATTATAATCTAGATTTTAACTATTACTTTATCATTAAAGATAATCAAGATTATATTAATTGGCTTTTAGACGGCATCATCACTAATTATAATAATGTAACGTCACATTAGTTAGTGGCGGGAATTAACTGTGTTTGGATTTTTCCTTGAAAGATTAAATCGCAGTCTGCAAAAATTATTATTTCTACAAAAGAGGCGCCCAAATTCCATAGTTCTAATCAAAACCTAAATATCTTGCTTTGTGGGATAAGATCCGGAATTTAAGTTATCAAATTATATTTGGCGTTAACTGACGTAGCCGCGTAGTTTGAAGAGTTAGCAATCAGAAGTTAAAAGAATGAAAGAAAAAGAGTTTATTTGCGGCCAGTATGACGCATACCAAAAATACAATTATATACATACTTGAACAATTGGGAATATATGCGTTAAATCCGCGCAAAACGGCCATCTCTCAGCATAATGCTGGGACTCGTGTGCGAGACAGAGCCACAGCGCTGGTTATCAGTGACAGCCGGCGTTGACGGTTGCAGCGGTTGGTCAAGTTTATCAAAAAACCGTTGGGCGTTGCAGCAAACGAGTCCTGGGGGTCTTAAAAAGTTACTTTAGGAGAATCATAATGTTAATCCACAACAATCTTTAGTTATTATTTTTTTCGCTAACGCATTAGGTTCAAGGTTGATTTGAGACCAGCTGTAGTGGAGAACGCATATTGTACCTTTGCCCCTCTAAATAGACCGATGTCTTTATAAAGGCAGCTGGGATAGTCTAGATGCGGATGGAGGACCAGGTGTTGAGGAACTGGTTGGGGATGATTATTTTCAGCATTGAATAAGGGGGAGAGCGATTACGGTTTTGGTTGTTGACTGATTCAAAGACATTGTATTGTCGGTTTTTTTGCTAATCACATAATGTCCTCTCCTAGCAGTTTTTCTCAGTCGAAACTCAAAAACCATACCTAAATTATTGAAAAACTAGGTACAAGACATCTAGAAAAAATAGTTAACGAAGTTACTGAGAAAAACGGCCTTGACATACAGACTGACAGACGTCTCAACAGGTTTCCGATGCTACCTTTTCCCGTTCCGTTACAACGGATTCATTAAGGCGATGAGAGATGTTGTTTGGGATCGTTTTGGCGGGTCCACATGATACGCTTCTACAAAATGGGAATATTCCCATCTGTCCCGGTTTATCTAGTCTCCTGGTTAAGATCCTCTTCAAGGTTAAGCCACGTTTGTCAAAGTTGACAAGCGATCTTAACATATCGAGTTTCCTCTGTGCCTCGGAAAGCACGTTATGCCGTTGGTCCCAGCTGTCATTTGTAGATCTTTGTCAGTTGTTACGGATAACCAGAAGCCATTAAATCTGACACCACTATCTAGTCTTGCCAAGGAGTACCGTGTTACCCAGTTAATGGGTTGTGGTGGTCTGGTAAGCAGCTGCTCCACGTAAAATACTGGTATTTAGCTAAATCCGGTGTGACTGGAAGCCGACCCCAATGTAGTTGGGCCAAGGTTAGGCAGATAAGTCTGTATCGTGTAGACTTAAACCATCTATCTATTGAGTCGTGGTTCCCGCACTTAGTCCCGACATTGGACCATTGAGCCATGGCTGCCGTCAATCCAACCAGCCAACCATATTCCAGAAGCAGATCTTAGGGCTTAGTGTGAGATTTTTAACGTTCTCGATCGCGTTAGCGTAAATGCCAATTTGTATTGAAACTGAAAAAGCGCTGCCTGGTGAGAATAACAGATAACCTTTTTTTCAATACAATTTGACATAAGCAGACGTTTACGTTAACGCGATCGAGTAAGTTAGAAAACTCACAATAAGCCCGCTGTCCTCCTAATGTGTTCAGTTAGTTTATTCTGTAAAAATCTATTTCGACATCGAGCTTCACTTGAGTGACAAACCTCACCTAAAGAGCTTTATTACACAACATAATCTTGTTAAGCTGCTAAGTCTTATGTTTATACGAATTTGAAACTCACCTCGGATTCGGCTGTCAAGACACGAAACTGTTGTTACAGAATAGCGGGACTAATAACTACGGGATAACTGTAAGTTCAATTCGGAGACTGTATTGTTTGCCTCTGTATTTCGGCGATGTCTGTAGTGTCAAGTGTGTACTCAAGGATACGGTGCGATACCGTTTCCTCCTCCATGCATGCTCTACCTACACAGAAGACCGTCCGCTATACCTATCGTGTGGACTCACTATAAATCGTCAAGTGTGACCGGTTCATGCTCGGTCGATTGTTGAGCTGCGGTGTTGAGCCGTGACTCATATTATTGTACCTCGTAGTATCCTTACTTTGGGACTATAATAAGGACAAGGTTGGTGCCAGTTTCTGTAGAATTATTGAATGATTGTGTGGCTCAGTGAATGATTTTTTGCATGCAGTAATGGGGGTCTTAACAGGCCACTTTAACAGAATCATATTAGAATCATAATGTTAACCACACAACAATCTGTCGCATTTCATTTTCATCTTTATCGCTAACGCATTAGGTTCAAGGTTGATTGGGAAAAGTTGAAAGTGACGGGTAGCGCAATGTGCTTTCTGATTCTGCTAAAGTAGCCTTTTCAGACCCATTGTACTTTTAGAGATTACTTAGGTACCTATAACAAATTAAAGCCGGTAAGGCAACTCCTCTAGCCAGCTTTCTTAATTACTAATCTAATCTAAATCAAATGTATTGAAAAAATATATTTTAGCATTGGACCTGCTGGCACCGATGGGTTTACGTACTGACACTACGAGTATCAATTTAAATAACAAACGGGCCAGTCAAGTCAGCTGATAACTTTTATATTACGTCTAAGCGGTCGGAGAGCAAAAAATTCAAGGTTATAATCTCATAAGGAAATGTTATGTGCACATATTAATATATTTGACGCTTGTTTACAGTCAAGTGATCTTAGTTTTTTGGACGTATTCTTTGAATTTTTAAACACTGTTTTTTGGTTCCGTACCGAATGGGTAAAAACGGGACCCTATTACTTACACTTCGCTGTCTGTTTGTCTGTCACCAGGCTGTATCTCAAGAGCCACGAAAGCTAGACAGTAGAAATTTTCACAAATGCCGCTATAACAACAAATACAAAAAAAAAAACAGAATCAAATAAATATTTAAGGGGCCTCCCATTCAACAAACTTGATTTTTCTGCCGTTTTTATAGATAACTAGCTGACCCGCGCCACTTCGTTTGCGTCACATTTTCCATTAATGCTCCGTTCCTATTTGTCTTAGCGTGATGATATATAACCTGTAACCTTCCTCAATAAATGGGCTATCTAACACTGAAAGAATTTTTCAAATCGGACCAGTAGTTCCTGAGATTACTCCCTACATACAAACTTACAAACAAATTTTACGTCTTTATAATATTAGTATAGATAATACGGAACCCTTCGTGCGCGTGTCCGACTCGCACTTGGCCAGTTTTTTTGTGATTTGTGTTTTTGCTACTATGCTTTAAATTAACGCATCGCAATAACGCATAGCGAAGTTTTTGACGCCATATGTTAGGGTTTACTTAGTTCTGCTGGAGTCGCGGGACCATTCGAAAGAGATACCGAGGCTCTGGAACACAAAGGGCAATAAAGGAACATGGATGGGTTTTAGTCAGTAGAAGTCTGACACTCCCTCTCGCTCCACCCAGAGTGGGAGAAGTCATTGGATGATTTCCCATCCCTAAAAAAAGAAGGGTTTACTTACTTAGCAATTTTTGTATATCATCACCATCACCATCTCAGCCGAAAGACGTCTACTGCTGGACATAGGCCTCCCCCAAGTGTCGCCACAACAACCATACCGGTCCTGTACGTCTCGTATCCATCGGCTACCCGCGATCCTCACCACCCTCATCGGTCCACCTTCAGGGAGGTCTTACATCGCTGTGTCTTCCAGTATGCTATCGCTACTCCAAAACTTTTCAGCCCCATCGACCATTTGTTCTGCGAGCAATGTGCCCTGCCCACTGCCACTTCAGTTTGGCGATGCTTCGGGCTACGTCGGTATGCTTCTCTTGCGAATATCATCATTCTTGGTTTGATCACGCAAGGAAACTCCAAGCATTGCCCTCTCCATAGCCCTTTGAGTGACTTGCATTGCCTTCTGAAGAGGCCCATTGTGAGCGACCACGTTTCAGCTCCATAAGTCAAAACTGGCAACACGCACTGGTTATAGACTTTCGTCTTTCGAGACTTGTGTAATACTTAGTTAGTTTTAAAATATAATACATATGTACCTACAAACAACTTTAAATTCGTATTTATTTAAAAGCTGTATTGATTGTGCATTAAGCGATATACACCAATCGTTATGTCACTATATCAAACTGTACATTATTGTACAACTGCAAGTTGTTAACCTTCTTATAAATACTGATTAAGTACTTGTAATAAATCGTAGTTATAAAACAAGCTGTGTAACGTTATTATGAGACATAGGCTATCTCACAAGAAATAGAGCATTTGATGCGTGATTTTACTGTCAATGCTACATCAAATCAGTTAACTTGAAGAGTTTATCGGTCAAAAGCTGTTTAGGGGACTACTTAAGGGGGAACGAGCCAGGGTTGCGGAATTTGTTCGAAAGATTCAAATCGGTCCAGGTGGGCTACTCTCTAAGCCCGATGTCCGTAGTTTCGTGCTTAGTTGCGGGCGTATTCTACTCCGTATTAATTACGGACTTAAGATTAGTTCCAAACCCGAACTAAAAATGAATGAGAACACGATTTCACAGCGACTTCCAATAGTGTTGACATTAATTCTTATTGGTTAGGTAATACGGAGCAGAATACGCCCGCAACTAAGCCCGAAACTACGGACTTCAGGCTTAGAGAGTAGCCCCCCTGGAACGCAAAGGGCATTAGGAGGAACACGGATGGGTTTTAGTCAGTAAGAGTCTGACACTCCCTTCCGCTCCGCTCAGAGTGAAAAGAGTGATTTTATGATTAAAAGAAGAAAGATGCTTAAAGGGGGAAAGAAATCTTGGACATGCTATATTTTTTTTTTTTTATATTTGATTGAAAGGATATACCTTTTTTTCTTCTATTTTATCGTATTTCGTGGAGAGACTCTTCAAA
The DNA here is from genome assembly GCA_963859965.1 of Ceramica pisi. Classification (NCBI taxonomy): domain Eukaryota; kingdom Metazoa; phylum Arthropoda; class Insecta; order Lepidoptera; family Noctuidae; genus Ceramica; species Ceramica pisi. The sequence continues at coordinate 2,125,843 of OY982544.1, read as the reverse complement.
GTGATTGCTTTTGGCGATAAGACTGCCTAGCGTTGCTTCCTCATTTTCAATAGAATACTACTATAGGTACTGTAAAATAGCATTTATTTATATTCTATTTTAAGGACCGCCCCGCAAAAAAATATCTGTTTCATTGAAAATCGAGATGACTTTCAAGGAAAGCGATTTTTAAAGTTCAGGCTGTATATTAATACTAAACTTCTGATTTATAAGAACTTAGTAAGTGCATGCTTTTAAATTTAATACTTCCATGATTTAAATGGATACAAATCCTATCTGTACACGGCTAAGTAATAGCTTATAAGGAGAGATCGGAATATAAATGTCAAACTTGACCTACTGACATTAAATTATTACGAGTACCTACTGAATATCTACGTGAATACAAATGTAGTATTGTTTTGATTTAATATTATCTTGAGAAAAACTATTGTTGCCGTTTATTTAAATTGAATCTGTGGTCCACTTTTTGGCTGTGGGTCCATTTATCTTTGAAGGTTAATATCACACCTTTAGTTTGGGTTCCTAAATATTTTACTGTGACAAAGTTGAATAGTTTATTGTGATTAACTTATACATAGCCCATATGCTACGGCAAAAAACTGTATGTTTTCACATTTCAGTATTTTTATGTATCACGAAATCTTGTTTCTACATTTTTGGGTGGATTTATTTATTTTTTATGACGTAAGAGAATTGGACTTAAAAAAAAGAAGCCGGATGAATGATAGCATCGATTTGTAATTCTACCGGACACTTTTAAAAGCATCAATGTCAATTAATTTTGTTTGACATTTGAAATGCATTAATCGGCGGGTCAAATATGATTGGAGATCTGTCTATGGTCGCGGTGAGTCAGCGTGTCATAATATGCATTGGGCCATATTTGGCTGGCCCAGATTTGACACATGTCCATGTTATTATTGTAAAAATTGTATGAAAAAGTCGTACAGATATTTGTTTGGGTTATTTCTCTGTGAGTCACATGCGTGGAAATCTGTGGAACCCTTTTTAACGCTAGTGACTCAGAAGAAGTCTACCTTCACCTTTAGTTAACTAGATCTTCTCGTTTATAGGTTGGATTCTTTTTTTTTTCATTGTTGTGTGTACCTACCTATGGTAGACACCAGATAGATGTGCAATATCGGTCATTGACCCACATACATTTGTTGACTTTCGTAACATCAAAAACATTAAGCTGTCCTGAACCGAATTTTATAGTGATACTTTACTTTTACAAAAAACGGTTCATAATTTACTGTTCGGGTCTCTACGAAGGCATAATGTACTTTATTGCAAGTTTATCTGGCGCCTACCATACGCGTAGTGTAACCTTTGGAGAAATACATCATTTATTGAAATGATGTTGTTCGTAAGGCTGTGTATAATGGAAGTAAATGACCTACCATAACATTTTGTCATTTACCTTCCTCAATTTAGCACGCGCAAGGAAAGAGTGAAGGTTTTTGAAATAGACAAGATTAAGGGCCAGTTTCACCGGTTACGGATAAACGGTCGGTTATTTATCTGATGGATAACTAACCGACACTTATAATACTATAATACTTTATAATACTGAAATATTTAATCAATCTGCCAGATATAACTATCCGACACCTGTGAAACCAAAAGTTTTAGTTCATCTGCCAGATAAGTTCCTAATAGGCTAACCGACACTTTATCCGTAACCGGTGAAACTGGCCCTAAATATGTTTAATCATACTTATTCTTAAAAAAAGTCTAATTAAATTCTTTCCAAAGTATTCATTTATAGATACGCTAGTCATACAATTTCAGGCTAGTGATTAGGAGGTTCTTTTATCGATTTTAAATTAATCTGCAGATATTGTTCTATGGGCCTTATTATACCGGTTTATTCAATAGTTTCTATGTAAATTCCTACGATTGTGTCTCTTGGTAGTTGTCTACAAGTACCAAGACTTCATAACACTCTCGCAGTCTCGCAAGCAAGGCACGACGCCGCTGACCTTCCATGATTCCGGGTACATACAACACGCTTCCGTTCTCTTCTGCAGTGCTAGTACATTTGTCTTACTTTTGAGAATTGACAATGTGACTACAGGAAACCAAAAGATTTCCTGTACTTTAGAATATGATCTAGGAAAAGATACATTTTGCCGGCTGCCTTTTTGTATTATTTGTTAATTTTTAGATGACTTTTCCACGTGCAAAATTACGTTGAGAAGTGCTTCATAGCCATAAAATTGATGACGAGATTTTTGGTTTCTGTACCCAGTTTAAACTAGCGATCTAAAATATGTAGAACTAGCCGACGGAACAAATTCCTGTGAAACATATAGCCTATGTGTTATTCCAGACTATAATCTACCTCTGCGCCAAATTTCATGAAGATCCTTTCAGGCGCTCTGGCGTGGATGAGTAAAAAACATCCAGCCTCACAAACTATCGCATTTATAATATTAGAAGGATCTGTATTTCAACTATCGCATTTATAATATTAGAAGGATCTGTATTTCTACGATAACGTACAGTAAAGAAAATATCGTGAGAAATACAAGCCCAAGCAAACAATACGTACTAAATGATCCTTAACATAATAATAGGTATTGGTATCTGAGATCAGTTAGGCAAGCTGAGCGTCGTCAGTGAACGTGAAGTTAAGAGTTGATTGCGCACGAAGACGCCATTTGTAAAGTTTTGCAACTGAGCCACGGAAACTCCCGAGGATGTACTTACTAGCTAGATAAACTTCGGTACTTGCGATTTGAAAATGGAATGCAGACATATGACACATTCCTGGAGGAAAATTAGGTACAAGTGAATTGATCTCCTATTTAATTCTGTTCTCCTGGTCAGAAAAATGTCAGATGATTGAGTAAACCAAGCTTTATTACAATTGTACTAGTATTTATACTTGGTAGGTATAGATTTTATGTTTCCTCACACGTGTTGAAAACGTAGTTTATAACATGTCATTATAAATTAGGATGCCCATAAGTTTCGTTCTAAAATAAATGAAAGTCATGTTTTTTTCTTTTGTTTTCTAACAATTTTGTAGCTTTCTTACAGAATAAATTCTTATAAGTAGTTTGCACCGGTTGTTAAGCTTAGTAAACATAGGCAGTGCTGTGCTTTGCTCCTAATTACAGCCGGGATTGCCCAACCGGCCTGTCTGGCTGGTTGTTGCGTAAGCTCTTGCCGTTTCTGCGAGCCTGGTACTTTGGAGTATAAATACCGGTGTGTTATGGGTCTATAAGTTGAATTTCTTACTGTATTGTTATAAATAATTTGTTTTAATGCTTAACTAATTGCAGCTATAAACACACCATACAATTAAACTCTTTATGTAGGTAGGTACCTATCTAATAAATGAACACAAATCATAAACTAAAAGTGACATAGAGGGTCTTTAAGTCAAGAAGGTTACTTCTAGGTAACGGCCACGTCATTGCTTTCCCTCTGGTGATATTGGGGAATAAGGTACCTATAATTAAAGGTTATCCTCACATCCTATTTAAAGATCTTGCAAAACGCTTAGTTGACGCTTCGCGTGACCCAAGAGCTGGCTTTTACCTTGGACAGAGGATAAGCATTGCCATACAACGTGGCAATGCAGCCAGTCTTTTGGGCTCACTTCCAGTCGATAGCGATGGGGACGAATTTTTTGATGCCATTTTTTAGTTAAGAGTTTTTTTTTTCTATTTTAAGTGTATATAGTTTGTTCTTTAAATACATTTCTGAGTTTTTTAATAAATAAACTGAATTATTTACACATCCAAACTTGAAAATCAAATGTTCTGTGTTTCTGTCAGTACGCATATTCATTGATTTAAACACTTCTTCATTTCACAACCTATCTACACTCAAAACGTCGATATTACTAAACTGATTAAAACCAACGATCGCATGTAAAACTAGCTATATCTACCACATTAATTTATCAAAAGAGTATCATGTCCAATATCCGCCTAGAATCTCCTCATAAAAATAATAGTTTTAATTGACCATAACTCAATGCCGTTGACCGGTAATGGTGTAAAAATAGGTCGATCACCTTTGTTGTCCACCCCTTTGTCTGTCAAAGCCGTAACACACATATTACAAAGTAAAATACCCTTTAACATGTAGGTCGTAATGGTTAAACTTCCATTAAAGGTGTAGCGACGACCAACCATTTTCATATAACCTGTGATAACTTTTACATTTAAAAGGCATGTAGGTCAGTTCGAAATGGTTGATCATAGGGTACATGTCCCGATTGTTGACTTTGGTACACGCGATCATCAAATGAGGTGGTGCTAATAATTGTCGGGTATAGGCATGTGTTCATATTATTTGTTCGCGTCATTTTTCATGAGGCTTGTTACACTTGAAGGTAAATTAAGGGTAAGCACCTTTTCAGGTGATTTGCGTGTGGGTTAGTATTATTTTCAGCAGTGAAAATGCTGAAATCAAAATAAGTTTTTAATGTATGTTTTTTGTTTGTTTCAGAATGCGATTGGAGGGCTAGAATAGAAGAAAGGTAATTTTGCACAACTAAACTCAAACTTAAAATCAAGTTCGAACGGAAATCTCTAAAATCTAGATGGCTAGTTAATAGTGGCTTCCAACCTCACCATATTATGGTGGTGGGATGCTTCGAATTATTATAAGCAACATGGAACGACTGCCATCTTCACATCCTACGGAAAACCGATAACATTAAGTTTATCAGGTTGAGGTCCCATGAAAATATAGAGACTTCTGCATTTTTTTCCAATAAGCAGAATCAGCAAGAGATTTCAGTGGTTTACGCTATCCACTTGTCAAAGTAATAAGCATATTTTCAGTGCGGGAATGTATGGGACCTTTGGTTAAGGCGAGGTTGCAGTACTGTGTGTTTTGACGAACAACAGCGACTGTCCGGCGAGCGAAATAATGCCTAAATTTTGATTGTTTTTTCTTCTTGGCGAAAACTGATAAAGAAATTGTACAATATGGATTCAACATTTACTTCAAAATAAAAAGCTCTATCTATTGATATAACTTTTATATATATTCGTGATGAAATCTCTTACCAGTACACGTTTAAAATTGTAATTTAGTGTCATCTTTGATTAAAAAAAGTATCGAGCCAATCATTCTTAATCGCGTTTCTATCTTTACGATTTACTTGAGGGTATGTTCAATTTTTATTTAATGATTTTTATTTATTAAAAAACTCATAATTAATTAGATTTTCAGACGTTCAAAAATCTTAAAAAGTACTGCAACCCCGCCTTAATAGTCGAGTTTCTGGACTTGGATCTGTCAGTCTTCAAATCGACAGACAGGTATAGCATCGGAGGATACGGTCATAATATCTTCCATTCCTTTCTGATTTTAGATGACTGACAAATCAAATCAAATCAAAACATTCGTTTCAATTAAACCATGTACAGGCACTTTTGAATTGTCAAGGTCGGTCGGTCCAAAAAGATGAAACTATTTTGTTAGCTCATTGTCATTAGAAACACGGATATTGCCTAAGTGCCAGTTAAATCTGACTCCAGTCTTGCCAAGAAGTACCGTGTTACCCAGTTAACAGGCTGTAGAGGTCTGGTAGGCAGCCGCTCCACATAAAACACTGGTATTCAACTGAACGCGGCTTGACCGGAAGCCGACCCCAATGTAGTGCCAGAAACTAGCATTATATAAAATTCGCCCAATTAACAGACTTGAAGGAGGAGTTGAAGGTCAGAAGTATCTTCATAGATCTCTCCCTCTTTTAGTTGCCATAAATCGTAGCATCAGGCATGTGATTCGAGGGACTGGGAAACATACCAGGAGGGAAGTTTTGATCAAGGATACAAGGGTAGGAGAGACCACCCACTGATGAGCATAGGCCTCATCCAGATTCTACCCGTGATGACAGCAATATCGTCTGCCCATCTTTCTCATTTTATCGGCTAGTAAGAGATGTAACTAGTCCAATCAACGGCATCCTGGCCACTGTCCCAGCTCGGTAAACACGTGACATCTTATAACACCCAATCATGTTAAAAAAAAGACTGCTCAAATCTTCTTCCATCCCTTTCTTGTTTGGCTTATCAGAAAGAGATCAGCATTCCTACGGCATACTGGCCACTGTCTCAGCTCGTTAGACACGTGACATCGTATAACACCCAATCGTGTTAAGAAAAAGACTGCTCAAACTTCTTCAACAACACGATTTGACAGTAACTATCAAATCGTGTTGTCATTAATTCTTAGTGGTGAGGTTATGGTGTAGAATACGCCCGCAACTAATCCCGAAACTACGGACTGCGGGCTTAGAGAGAAGCCTCCCTGGTCACTGTCCCAGCTCGGTAGACACATGACATCGTATGCACACATGTCGTGCAGCGACTAGCGAGGAATGGCTGCGCTGGAGAAAGCGTAAAGCGGCTCGCTGGACCGAGACCCACGCTCTTCATCACACGGCAGGGCTGTCCTGTGCCGATAGCTGATTTATTGTTTAGAGCCTGCGCGCACTAGCGATTTAAGTTGGCCGATAGTTTGATCGGTAAGAGGATCAGTATACAGTTGTATGGCAGTGTGCGGTGCCATTTATTACACACTGCCATATAACTCTATACTGATCTTCTGACTGATCAAACTATCGGCCAACTTAAATCGCTAGTGCGCGCAGGCTCTTATAGCACTTGTTTCTTCCTTGTTATTTTTATTTGAATAACACGCAAGTGTGTGTGACGGTATGCTAAATATTTGGAGATAAGTGTGAGAGCATGCGTCTTTAAATCTGAAAGAAGATAGCTGTGTGCTTTGGCTTTTATTTAGTTTGACATTTGCAGTTCCATCAGATGAATCTGCATGAAGAATGACATAAAAGAGAAGAAACTGATAGCGTAACAGTCGATGGGAAGGTAAAGAAGAAGAAACGGAAAAGACTGTATAGAAAATGTATTGCGACGCCCTTATCCCATGAAACTAGAATTTCTAGTTCCTGTAAGTAATACATCCCCAGATAGTTTGTAAACAGTCCGTCACAAATTCATCTGAGCACACGTAGAAGCGTCTGATGAACCTTCGTCACGTCCACAATTAAGAAAAAAAAACCTAATGGCCGAGCAAACAAGTCCGCTACAGTTCCATTAAAAAACCCATAAATCTTAATTATACAGACAGCGACAACCCTATAGAAGCCGCAGCGTATTCGTGAGCGATCGTTGTTATTAGTCTCGTGTTTTTCCAAATTACCTACCCTAGTATTGGCGTTAAGTAAATAAGTGTCGAAGGTTCAGTCCTCATAAACCTTCAATTATAAAGAGACATGGTAAAAATATCACTAAACACTATAGTTCATAACGTAATATTGGAATAGAGTGGTTCAAAACTGAACGTTGAAAACAGGCGGAATTATGCTGCCATTTATATGCCATCTAGACTTTAATTTATAACTTGTGAAAATTTCAGTCCATCGCTACGTAGACGCTATGAAGACTAGCGTTGTGGATTTTAAAAAGGCCTTGTGCCCAGTGTGGGCGTCACAGGATTCTTGTTTTAAAATTTGACTATTAATTCGAATTTTGAATTCAAATATAACGGTTCACATCTCGTAACTTTAGCTTACTGCCGAAATAATAAGAATTTCCTTCGATCCTAAAATTAAATTCTGATGGGTGATGTGAATAAAACAAGAGTCCCCGAACTCTTTAATGAAACAATCCTTTTGGAAATTCCAATTTTTTTCCTAGTCTTATGAGTATAATGTCGTGCAGTAGCTTTTGGGTCTATTTATTTCATGACGTCTGTGTTTGTCTATAGACACAAGTGCATGCAGAAACGCAGTTCTATTTGGTTTTCAATCGTAGTTCAGTTTCATGACTGCTGTTTGTATCGACATTGTACATATTGTATGTATGTGTAATTTAATGGTTCATGGAACGATTCCGCAGCGACTGTCAATTGTTTGTTTTTCATTTGTCACTGCTATCATTTTGATACGGGTTTTTCCCGATGTTTGTATTCATTTATATATATATATTTTTTGTTTTTTTACTATTGATAGGTATACGTTTGACCATTATCTCACCTGATGGTTAGCGATGATGCGGTTGAAGATGGAGCATGCTTGCCTATTCACTCTTTACTTAAAGACTCCCAGGTTGTAGCTATCAGGGGAACACAGACTCTGACAGAGAGTTCCACTCTTTAGCAGTATGAATGTGTTCCCAAATCGTTTTGTGCGTGTGGGTGGGATGTCTACCATGTACCGGTAGCGTATCACCGTTTGTCTTGTGGTTCGATGATGGAAGGGCATGGTGACATTAAATTATGCAAATTCCGTCGCACACTCCCCAAAATGCAACCGATTGAAAACTGACAGGCTAGCTACTAGGTGTCGATGCTCAAGACTTTGGAGCTTCGACTCGACGAGTCTATCATTGCCGATGATTCTCTTCGTTTCTCAATGGTCTCAAGAGCATCAAGCTGTTCCGGCGTGAAGTATCGTCTCACCTTTGCTAGGACCCCCAACTTTTGTCTGTGTTTTTAAAGGTATCGTTTGGCAGTTCAGTCCCAGTGAGCTTAATGTGAAATTTTCTGAATGCTTCAGTTCCAAGATTCCAAATTGTTAGTAGGTCAGTATTTTGAATGTCGCTTTACGCATAGGCTTTATGGTCGTTGACGCATGACAATGTGTCACAATCTTAAACTTGACATCCAAATTGATGATGCTAATATCTCATCAAATGAAAGTTAGTGTCATAAGTGCGGTTGGTCGGTGATTTTAAAACTAATGCTTAGCGTTATTCATGTGTTATCCACAGTATACCGCTGTCAAAATGATTTCTGTCAAGCTCTAATCTAATGTCATATTTCAGGCTTGAGTCTTTTGTTCTCTTAGTGGCAATTTTACGGAAACTTTCCATTTTCAGTCTGTCTAAAATGTATGAAAAATAAGGTACTTTTCCGACATATGAGACTGGGATGCGAATGCGGACATTGTTTAAAAATAAGTATTGGCCCTCTGGTGTGCACGATGGGATTTCCCAACAGTAAAATTATGATTCCATCCTTTTTTGAGAATTCATTTTCAAAACTTCTTCCTTAGTGCTTTATTATTACAGTTTTTTAGTTCTTTTGAACAAAATTTCGTGTTGCCCAAATTTAGAAGTTTAGGAAGTAAGCCTTCACGCAGTGAATTTTCATTAATTTCTGTAACATCTCATCAATCAATCAAATCGTTTATTGCAATCCATAATGTACCTACACATAAAGGTGGTAATGAATAAAATGAATAAAAATAGAAACAATAAATTATGGACCCTGTCGGGCACAGCAAAGCTTTAAAATAATTAGAAGATAGGAAGAGCGCTTTAATTAAATACTTTTCTTGTAAAATAAATGTTTGTTATTTCTTGTCCAACTTGTTTCGAATGTTTTTTACATATAATTATTATTATTACCTAGCTAAATTTTTATTTTTGGATAAAATTAGATATTTAGTTGATTTATTGTCATCATCCTGTTTAACTAAGAAATCATCTTCCTGCCCTTATCCCATGTTACTTGGGTTCGGTGCAACACGTTTTTTTCCACTCTGCCCTATCAGCCGCCGAACTTTCACTAACTAGCATTTCTTTCCATCCATTTTTTCTTTGGCATTTCTCTCCCTCTCCATCCATCCACATTTATGTTCATTAGTCTTTTAGTTAAATGCCTTTCATCCTGTTTTCATTATGTTTACTACGAAATCAGGTTACATTATTATCTGTTTGTCATCACAATATCATTATATCTGAAGACATCCGTATAATGTCGCGATGTTTGGCAACTAAGCCATTTTGCATGCGACATGTAACATTTCTGTTTTTCGACACGTTGCGAAATGGTAGAAGAAGAGTTTGGACATTTTAATAGCGATCGTAATCAATGCTTATTTAAATGTGATTTCCGTAATTTTGGTTGTTTGTTTGAAGTTTGTAATAGTAATGAGGAAAACAAAAGAAACAATGGTGTTTATGTTGCACGACCAATCTGAGGAGTTTTAAAATAATCTTCGAAAGACTGACGAATCTAAGGATGATTAGCAATAGCAATGTAATGTACGTAAATCGGGCTGGTTCCGCAACTCCACGACTAAGGTGGGACAAATTTGTCATTCGATCCACCCCAGTTCCCCAAGGAAGGGCAGTAACGCCTTGGTGTTACCAACTATCTCACAGAGGGTACATTGGTTACCGAACTTGGCCTTGTAATCTGCAACTACCGGGCAGCTTAGAAGCAGGTGTGCTGCTGTCTCATCCTCCTCCATACAAGGTCTGCATGGTGAGCAATACCAAATAGCTTGTTGTTCTGCTAGTATCGTCAAAGACAGCTGCTTCTAAGCAGTGTTCTTTGTTTATTACCATTTGAAATTATATTTCTTTTGTCTTGAATCTTGTAGTAGCATAATTTCTTGCCTTTCTTTTTATTTTAAGTTTCATGAAATTTGATCATATATACCTAGCATTAGAGTTGTTGTCGAATTTAAAGAACAGGTTGCACTAAAAATGATAATTATATAGTCAAAGCAAAACGCCGACCATCCAAGCTGTTTTTGATAAGACATGTCAGCTTTTTTCAAAATAAATTGACAGAAAGATAATAAGCAATATACGTTGCACGGAAAGAATAAAGTACAGGAAGTAAATATTCAACATGAAATTAATAAGAGACGCACATAGAGAAGAACCGTGAAAAAGTGATTTGCCATTTAAACCGTAGAGGAATTGATTAAGTCACTATTAAGAAGATAATTCTGTATCTAATGCAGAAGAATCGATATTTTAAATAACATTATGCAAACTAAGTCAATGACCGAAGATGTCATTTGTAAATAACGTAATACTAGAAGATTAGTGATTATAAATGTCAGAATATATTATACATAATAAAGCAATTAAAACTTCCTGGTGATTGAATAACTTTCTTTATTGCTCGTTGACATTTTAATGTTAATGCAGAATTAATTAGAGCATTCGAGAGAATGAATATGGTAACTTATCAAATTTGCATTCGGATAAGTAATAAAGAAAAAGAAAGAAAGAAAAATGTTTATTTCGGACTCGCACAAAACAAACAGAAGCAAAATAACAAAATACAGATAATAACATTAAATGTAAGGTAATATATGATAAAATAAGGGTAAATGAAGATATAAGACAAAATCCTGATGTATAAAATTCTTCCATTACTGATGAGCGACTGACAGACAATGTACAGCCGAAACTAGTGGTCGTATATAAAGCCGAATTGTGGCATGAAAGTTTCTTGGGGACCAAAGGGAGCACTAAGACAGGATTTCTCGGATATGCGCGTACGAAGTCGCGGGAAAAAACTAGTAAATGATGTATGGACTGTGCTATAGTTGGTACAGCTAAAAAAAACTTTACAAAATCGCAGAAAAGCAAAATACGCAATTTCGATTACTTGGATGACATAAAACTATCATATAAGTAGACGGATTCCAGCTATTTCGATTTAAAATCCAAAGTTCGTAACCGATTTTCATAAAATTTAAATGGGATCTGCAAGTATATCCTTTCAGATAAAACAAGAATTTTTCAAATCGGTTCATAATTGTCGGAGTTATGAGGTAACAAACATAAAAAAAAACATACAACCGAATCGATAACCTCCTCCTTTTTGGGAAGTCGGTTAAAAAGGTGGTAACTACTGAGATATTGACTAATTGAGACGTAAGAAACAGGAAAAGTTGAGCTAATCCGTCAATTGGGCAATAACGTTAGGATAGTTTGATACCACGAAAATATAAACGAGTTTAAACACCATCCTGCAAAAAAGATACAACGCTGATGTTTGACAGGCTTGTCCAACATTACATCGCCAACATTGGTGTAATAGGTATCTATCTGATGTGCGCAGGACATGCCTTCGAATGGAATAATACTGATCATTATACCATATTGGACGTGCACCTAGCACGTAAGTACAAATTTATTAATTACAAATAAAACTTGCGTAACATCCATATTGAACAACTAGTATTGAAAGAAGACTATTCATATTAGTATAACACTGAATGCCAATTATAATCCTGAGATAACTGAAGATTAAGTAATTATAGTTTATAAAGACGATTGTCTACTGATAGTTATTATTAAAACTTTAGCAACTGACATGATTAAATACCGTGAGCTCTTGAATACTAATCAGTGAGATGTCCTCGAATGAGAATATAGGACACACGATCTGAAAATGATGTAATAACTAAAGTATAAACAGTAGCGCATACAGAAATAACATTTGTATTCAAAGATAGATTATCAAAGTAAACAAACTGTTTGTAAAAATGTTAATGAATGTGAAGCTACAGAGGACTTAAATACTAATTAGTCTGTAGTCTGTCGCTCTACTTATTAAAATGAAATAAAAAAAATAATAAGGAGGCAAGCAAAGCAGCAGAGGATGAAATAAAAGGCCTATTGCCTTTTCTTATTGATATATTTTCATTCAAATGTGTAACATTCTATCAGCGACAACGTTTGTCAAAATGTATGGCAGTGACATCGTCTACTGATATTTCACATGATCAATCCTAAATCTCCAAAGATTCTGGGATTTTTTTGACTTAGTTATCATTGCCAATTTAATACTTAGATCTAAGTTTCATTTGCTCATTAATAAAATGCTTTCGTGCTATTAATGAGATATGTTCTATCTTTAGCTTTAGTTTGTTAAAGATCATAGTATTTTTAAATCTCCACAATTCAGTGGTCACAACAGTTGTTTATGCAACGCAAGTTGGAAATGCTTACAAACGCAGTCGGTCATCGTCAGCGGTCGCACCGAGCCGATCAGTTGACCCTTCAATTGCTTTTGATACGATTACCAATTCATGTTACGCAACTATACTGTTGTATCAATGGCCGTGGAGTTTTTATACTGTATTGTAAACAGTACCTATTTGGTTTGGGTTTTAAAAAAAGATTGAATTTGAGTAAATATTATTATGTCCTTAGTCATAGGTATCAGATATTAATATTGCTAGAAATAAACGTATAACATGTGCAGTTGTTTTTTGAGTAAAATATATTGGAAAATTGATGGATCCGGCATAAATTCAGCACCTAGTAACCAATGTATTAAACATTTTTCGTGGATTAATTTGGTAAAACGAGGTTTTTCCAAATCATTGCTATAGACCATAAAATTATAGGGATATAAATAATCGTAGCCCATTTTATCTTTACATGTGTTACTGAAAATTCACAAAAAAAAAGTAGAAAAGAATATTAGCACATAAGGACAACCTACAGCAATGATAAAATACAATAATTCCTCTACATCTCAAACACTTTAATAAATACAAAAACAAATCCCAAAGGACCAATTTTCAAAATGCAGCCCGAGATATACCAGTTCTAGATGATAAAGTGCTCTCGTAGCGCAAGGTACTTCAGAGTACAAGCAAATCGTCGTTTCCTTATTAGTTTTGTGAGCCACACCGACATGGCGGTTCACTGTACTTTCCCTTTGCTATGTCTCTTTGTTCAATACATTTTTCTATTGTAAATATTCAAAATGAACAAGATTAGTACCGGTTATGTTTGGTTTGTGATACTTTCGCTGTTCACTTTTCTTTTCATTATAGTTCAATGGAATTATTTTTAAGTCCGTACGTACGAATGTTTTGGGAGGTACTGTGCTCTTCGAATTACTTACTAGTCTAAACAGTCAAGAATAATAATATTTTAAATTGACCAGTTACCGTGCCTTGTATTTGTTGGCACAAAATTATTTACCACAGATGTAATGCCGATGAAACTCCAGTTTCTGTGGGTTCGACACAAATTTTTCTATGAATATTTCATCCGAAAAATAACGCATTAAAAATGGCAGTTGCATCGCTATCGCTCTATCCCAATGCGTCTGTCTACATGCTTTTAAGGACCTTTGAAGAATTCGATGCTGTAACTCGAGCTGTTACAATGATGGTGTTCAATAAATAATCTTCTATCTGTCTGAAGCAATCGTGCTCCAATCAGTGTACCGCTTAGCAGTCCTGCATCCACTATGATTTATTGCACAGCTAACAATATCTGCACTAACATTTCAAAAGCATCGCTTCAGTAAGTTCACTTCTCGTTCAATAGCACGAAGGTTGAGGACCTTACTAGTTCTCAGTTAGCTCTCCAGTCCTCACAATGGATTACTTTATTGTTGAGGGAAGCCACAAATAGTTGTTTCTTTGTGTTACACTTTCTCTGCTTTGTTGTGAGTTATGAACTCCTGGTGATTCACGTCTGGTTGTAGCAAAGCTTGCTTGCAAATTTGTTTTGTTAGTTGCAGTTTAGTTTTCAGTATCGAGTTTGCAATTGTTGCACGAAGTGCATTGTGTTTTGTTGTTAGTTTAGCTAGGTTTTTAAATGGAATCTTTTTCATGTTTTTTCATGCCAGCATCTAGTATTACTTACTTACTTTAAAAATAGCAAAATTTTTGTTTCTATTCCTTAAAATTGTAAAACGTACATTCTAATTGCGCTATATGGTTAAGTTGTACCTTTGGATCTGGCATTAGAATTCTTAAACTAAACAAAGCAAGTTAGTCCGCAATTGGACCACGGGGCAGAGGCAAATGCGGCAATCATCGCATTTGACGAAGTATTTACTAACCAATTACAACAATCCGTGTCACATAGGTATGACGATGCTCATCAATGTTATCGGGCTGCAACAGACGGTAACCCGAGAGTGGTACGCCCACCGCGGTGATGGCAACTTTGTCATCTGTTATCTCGATTTTGATTCATTGGGGAGTACCATTGGAACTTTTCCAACAATTTTTATTTGTAATAGGAAAACAAAATTGCGATAGAATCGTCAACGTTCTTATAAATAAAATGTACATATCTATTTACTAGTCTAATAGACATTGCAGTAATGGCGGCTAAACTCAGTGCAAAGCAGCCATAATTATTTTATTTTATTATATTAGGGAAAACAAACAATTGTACATTATTTCTTACATCTAAGTATACAATTAAGTAAATTAACGTACAATCAACAATGTATCCACATATAATTGAGGAGGTCTGATGAAATTATAGAGTAGGAGTTTGTGCCAAATACAGGTGCTCGCTTATCCTTCATAATTTAATGGCATTGTAACGGCATACGCAGGAGCAACGGCTCAAAGTACTTTCCGAGGTACAGAGTATCACATCGCTACCTCCTATCTCAGAGCTGCCACTGAGAAATACCAATTGAAGTAAGTACCTACCCGTACCACTGCCCTAAGTACAAGGGAATCGAACGTCACCACGAGACTAACATACAAATATTGTGAGAAGAAAAACTGGCTTCACTTTGAATGTGGTTTGAGCAAACTCATTTGAAAGTGAAACCGATAAAACACCATATAAACCAAATTATGGCGTAGTATCTAATTTAGAAAGCATTACTGACTCATAAGGTCCGAATATATGCGCATACGCAGTACTTACTGGAGTAATAGACGCGTAAGTAATTAAAATTATGCTCTTATGTGAACATTAACTTTTTTCTGATATGTATCTATTACTAATGTCTGTGATTACATAAGTTTTATATACAATACGCCAGTATTGTATATAATGTATGTCCCCCGCGGCTTCGCTCCCGTCATCTGGCTACCCTACCTACCCATTTTTTTTTGCTTTTAAACCCCAATTTTCGGGGATGTGAATGACGGGGACGTGTTGCCTACCATCAGAACCCTCTTCAGTCAGTGAGTCATCAGTCTTTTCTCATCTACTTTTGCCATCAGCAATAGCTTTTCGAGATTATCGCTTCACTTCCCGGGAATGGAAGAGAAGAAAGCCTACAGAGATGTCAATGTACAACTTCAATTAACTAAGTTAGTACATTAATGACATTGTCCAAAGTATTCGAAGCTGCCCCGCAGGCGAAAATGGAATGTGTATCATAGAATAGAGCATAAGATTTTTTTTTTCCAGTTTCACGTTATGAGCTTACCGTGTTTGTATTCTTCTTATCTCTTGCAGTTTTTTACCTCAAAGGTTTCTACTACAACTAATTCTTTTTTTTTAATTTTGAGACATTGACCTTCTTAATGCGAGTAAGTAAAATTAATTAAAAGTTAGCATAATGTATCTAAATGAGCGTTGAATGTAAAGAGGAATTTACTTTCGCTTAATTTGTATATAGTTTCGGAGTTTGAGTAAAAGTGAAAATTATATCGTAATTTGGAATTATCAGACCGTAAAGGCGTCTTACCTACAAGTAGGTACTTGATGGGCACGCCAATTACTGACTGATGGTAATTTATGAAGGTACTCTAACCTAGCACTTCTCCCGCGGCTGCGTCTGCGCAGATTTAGTACAAATGATTTATCATCATCATCGACATCTCAGCCGAAAGACGTACACTGCTGGACAAAGGACTCCCCCAAGCATATCGCCACAACAATAGGCTAGTTTCCATCATCCACAAATTGCAAAACTATTTAGTCCGTCAGTTAGAGTATTGGAAAATAATGGACACGTATTTTTTGTTTTTGTAAATCAATGAATATTGACAAAGATAAAACGCATCAAAACTCGGGAGTGGGGGCTCGTGACGTCACAACCTGCTAAAGATTATGCTACGGCGTGACGTATTGAGAATTTTAAAAGCGTCGTAACTTCGTCAATTTTGGTTCCCGTAACAAAAGAAAAAATACGGGTATAATATTTTTTGATAATCTAACTGACGGACTAATTAGATTTTTTCAGGACACAAGATTATTGGTCCCGCGCCGGTGCCGATCCCCTTTTTATAAGGTTGAGCAATCATCAAATGACTCCTCCCGTTCTGGGTGCAGCAGAAGGGAGTGTCAGACTCTTACTGACTAAAACCCATCCGTGTTCCTTCTAATGCCTTTTGCGTTCCAAGGCCGAGGTGACTCCTTCGAAAAAAATCCGCAACCCTGGCAGAAGCGATATAGATTTCCAAAAATCACTTCTAAGTGCTCGCATCATTAAAGTACGCCTTGTACGAAATTTCGCCACTTTTTCCTTCTTATGAGTAGTTCAGTAGTTTCTCCTTCTTAAGAGACTTTGTCTTGGTCAACCATGTCACCATATACCACAGCCGCTCGATTCTTCACTGCAATTCTGTAAACATATCGAAGTGAAAACTTGGGCGAAGTGAACGACAAGTGAGCTGTCAAGCCATAGAAACAAGATGGAATGGCAGCTCACTTGTCGTTCACTGCGCCTAAGTGTACACGGTGAGGTGTCGACAGAATAGACCAGCTGTAAATATGTCGAAGTGAGTGAATTCATCATGAAGTGAGCTGTAATTTACCTACTTGGATTGATAGCTCGCTTCACCCAAGTCTTCACTTTGACATGTTTACAGAATTGCACTGCAGGTTCAGACAGCTGTTGCCTTGCTTCCTCATCTTGTTTCCGTACCTAGACATACTTAAAAAGCCTCAAACTCTAATACCTGTATTTTTGTTGATATACGAAAATATGGTTAAAAATTGCAATACAAGAATTTTCGAAGAGCAAAAGTACAATCGCGTAAAAAATTAAAATGCAAAATAATATTTTTCTAAAATAATGTTGTTTGTTATATTTCGGTAACTGACACTGAAACAATTGCCAGCTAATATGATTGTTCTGCAATTAAAGCGTAGGATTTCGAAAAACGTAGAAACCTAGACAGGTTTTTGCTAGATCACATTTCTTTTAGTTTTGAAACCTCAGGCTTGATTTTTATGCATAATTGGTGGAGCAAATTAGTAGAAGCGTTGAAATATAATTCTTTAAAGGCCTTTATTGCGTTGTCGGCAGAAAAACGAGTATTTAGCTGCAATTTGTAACCATTATAATTGACCGAAGATATACCGCAGCGGGGGTCTCAATATTTTTAATGATTTTAAGATTGTATGCAATTCGATTTATAAAAACGTAGCATTCTGTCCCGTTTGCCGGATGTCCTAACAAGCTTTGTTGCGTTATTTTATATTTTTTGCTAGGTGATCATTATTTGTCACAAAGTGGCTTTTATCTGTTCGCACTTTTTTTATTTCAAAGCCAGGAAAATTACAATATAGAGAATAATGTTCATTGCCACCTTATGCATTAAAATGTAGACATCACTGAGCCTTAGAAGTCATTTAGCATTTAGGTAATATTCGGTAATTTTAAGTAACATCAAGCAACTTTTTTTTCAGAGAGCTTTACTCGTTACTTTTTGACATACCTACCTAAGTTTTTTCAAGATAATCACCAAATCACACTTTTCTGCGCTTATTATGCCCATAAAATAATCCGTGACTCTGATTCACTTTCAGTACCCATCTAACAATACATTTTCAAATTTCATTATTTTTCGTCCTCAATTTTTTTCCATTATAACTCAAAAAATAATTGAATTTAGATCGTGATATTGACTGAAAATGATTGCACAAAGATGTCTCCTCCATTAGTTGGCAAGATAACGAGATGTCGAGTCTATAACGAGCAGTTTTTTTATGGGTAATTTAGTATGGTGCGCACAGTTAAGCTACGTGTGCATGACTGTTAAATTATGATGCCCTGGTACCTCGGAGACTGTGACAAGAGCTGGTAAATGGGTCATGGTGACACTTATGGCTTTTGTTTCGAATTTTCTCGGTGATCACTTGAGGTAGTTGTTTACAAAAACATAGTGGAATGAAAATTTGAATATCATCATGAGTAGATTTGTTTGTATCAGTGAATGCAATGTGGACTTTGTTTTGTAGGGTGCTTTTTAAAAGCCCTTATGATTTGGATTGGTGTCAGGTTGAAGGTTTACATAGGTTTTTGTGTTGACAGATGTAGGTGTACATACAAACTGGTGCTTTGTATTTACAACCTGACAGTAAAATCATGTGAATGAAATCATCAAGTCCCAAAATGCCCGGCGTTGTGTTTTGTATTTTCACGAAACCTTCTTTGCAAACACTACCTATAGCTAAATATTGTTATTTCATTTCACAAAAGTTTCAACCGACAGTTTTTTTTTTTTTAACCCAACGTTTTGGTGAATTGTTTTTAAACTCCTTACCAGCAAGCTCAACAAACTGGTACAAGCCAGTGATACATTTCTGGTGTTCGCTACATACATACAATGTGTGCAAGCGTGCCGGTGCATATAAATATGGACATAACAGAAGAAAGGTTCAGGAAGTCTTTATTTTTATAATAGTTTTATACCGCAGCCAAATTAACAGAAACTTAGCATTTTAAAAACAGCAGGATAAAAAGTCTAGTCTAAATTATGGCGTTCGAGGATATCTAGGAGAGTTTATTGAAATATTTACTAGCTTTTCCAAATTCAACATTTTCCCGGCATAAAAAGCCTAGCCAAGTTTATGGAACACAAAGTAGTTATAATGTAGTTTTCAAGCAGTAAAATATATTAGCAATCTTATTATTACGTAATCAAATCTATGTAAAATGCAGACAATTGTCAGGCGGAATAAAGTTTCTGTTATTGTTTTTTAATTGAAGTTAGCAACGTTTCAAATCATTGTAGACTTTAACGCCAAATTTTAACAGGGGGTAAATCAGAAGTAAAAGAAGCATGAAATAAAGCCTAACAAATAATATCGAAGCGTAGCAAATACAGCAAACACAGCTAAAACAAAGAATCCTTGACATTAGGTCAGGATTGGTGACGCAAACGTTCAAATAAAACAATTCATTTATTTTTATACTTTTTCTTCCTATTTTGGTCCAATTCCAATGTATTAACAAAAACTGGTACAATTTTATTTTATTTGGGAAAATGACAATCATCATCATCTTTCAAACCTTATCCCAAGTTACTTGGGGTCGGCGAAACACGTCTTTTTCTTCCAGTCTGCCGTATCAGCCTTCAAACTATCACTAACTCCCTTTTCATTAATATCGCTCCCCCACACAATCCATCCATCTTTTCTGTGGCCTTCCTCTCCCTCTCCAATTCTCCATCCATCCACATTTTGTTCATTTCTCTTTTAATTCATCAACAATCGTTCATTGTATATTATTTCTATACACCGTATGCTTTAGGTAATAGCTACTACGAATAAATTATTATGTTATCAAAATGACAAACACAATAATTGTAATGTTAATATGTAACTAGCAACCCTCGCTGTCTTCGCAAGGAAGCAATTTAATTCAGTGGGTTATTAAAAAAAAAAAATTGATAAAAACTGTTCTCACAATATTTCGAACAAACCAAAATAATTAGCCAAATTGTTCTAGCCGTTCTCAAGTGATCTTTCATAATTACTCGTATCATGCAGCAATTGATTTTAATTTACACGTGTAGATAGAAGAGGAGATAGATGATTAACTAGGTACTATAAAATAAATGAAGGCATTGTAATAAAACTAACCGTTATTTAATAGGAAAATATAAAAAAATAAAATGCCAGACTGTTGCTATCCCACTTCTGAGAAAAAGTCTCATCACACACGGGGAGGTGCTCCTGACATGAATCATCTCTGTTTCGATTTCAGACTTACCTGCATTCGATTTAGTTTTAGTTTCTCTTAACGACGTTAACATAATCCAAGTCCATGTTGAGTAGGTACTGTAGAACGTACACTGGTAATCAGCATTTCCAGTATTTTTTACTAAAGTCAAATCCTAGAAACGTCATTATAGAATATAGACCTTGCAAGATTCATAGAAATAAAACAAAAAAAAAAAACCGAGATAATGACGAAAATCTCATTAACCTCTCGACTGGGTACCAAAGACAGCATCAAACAGATTGCTGCCAAAGATTTCTAAGTCCTTGACGGCACTGTTGCATCAGTGGTTACTTGTACGTTGTATTGTACAACTGCTCGAATAAGGGCATACAACCCATAGACTACCATCACGTAAGCTGTATGTAGATGAATAATGTTTAACGTATCGGTGGTGGGACAAGTGTTAAAAATTAGAAATACATATTTTTCTGTTTTGATTACACTGAAAGTCAAGGTAAATATTCAAGGCGTCGCGTCAATAGGAATAATAGAAAAAAAAGCTGGATTTTCTATAATTTTGTGGTTTTTTTCTGTGGGTACCTATTTGTTTGTATCTCTTTTCATTCAGGGTAGAAAAAAAATAGTTGGTATAGGTAATAAGATCATTAAGTACTAAAGTGAATGTGAATTGACAATGTAAGCAAACTTTTATCACTTTATCGCCGTTCACCCTTCCGATAAATGTCAATACACCCATTAATAACAAAATAATCTACATGCAAAAGAAATAAATGAAATCAGTTCTGCGAATGTATTTTTTCCTCGACTGTACCCAGTGCTGTGACTTTAGTTAAAATTCGAGTCGCGCGTCGACGCGCTTGCTTTATGTCGATGTAATTTAATGCAATAGGGATGGGCTGCATCACGTAGTTGTACAACGGAATAAATTGACCTGGTTTTCAGTGTTTACACACGTTTTATTTGTTTTTGATTGACACAGAATTGTTATGTTGTTATTATGAAACATGTTTAATGTAATATCTGGTGTAATAAATAGTAATGCAACGTTTTTCAAGCTTACTTTCAATATAATGTCGTCTCTGTTAAATCTAATAGAATTGTATTTTATGTTGTTTTTTGTATTTTTTGTCTACATTATCGTATATAGTCCTATCTATATGTAGGTATATTCATCTATCTATTTCGGTGAGGAAGACAATAGGGATATTTGCATCTCAATTTTATAGTTCAATCAATATAAAAAAAAACTTAATCACAAAAAATATACACACATTTCAAAGTTACTACGAAAAATATATAGCTTAGCTGCAAGCGTCAGTAAGTTTCAATAGCATAAATTGAATTTCATATCGATAACTCAACTGTCGATAGCCACACGTCCCAGCACTAAAAAAGCCATGAATCGGTGCTCCGGCGCATTCTGTCACGATCGTCGTGTTTTACTTACCACTTACTCCAACATGACTGTATCGAACGTTTCACTAAACATTGCCTTTTTTGTTCGCGTTACATTCCTTTTATTCGAAATCAAAACGCAATAGATACTTAACATCATATAAGTTCGTGATTTAAAGTTTTAGTAGATTTGAAACGAAGTGATTTTTAACAGAAGTTTTTGTTACGGTTTTATAAAAATAAAAAAATAAAAAATCTTTCCCTCTAATTTTAATATTAATTAAATTCAATTTAATTATTTCCAAAGCATTGGTATAATAACAAGGTCTTATTCTAATGCCAGGATCCCAGCCATCTGCCAGCTTTTGAAAGGACCATATGACAATATGACGCATTTATTCTTCCAATAAACGATATCTGACCATTGAAAAATCAGCCCTTAAAATATGAAATATAACTTACGTAACTGAGTTTTTTTTAAGAGCGCTTTTACAAAATCGAATTGCTCAGGTTGACTAAAGTTGAATACCGCGCGTCACAAGATTTATATTGATTTTTGCATTGCATACAACAATTATTTAAAAATATTTACTTTACTTTTAATTAGACCATTTTTTTTTTCAAGCAATATAGTAACGCCACCTTAATTATTAAATATTTTTTATTTGAATTAAGATTATAATTTCATAGATAAAAATTATAGTTTCGTACGGAAAATTGTCAATAACTCTCAGTTTTACAGAATTATTTTTGGTGTATAATCAATTTATTACGATTCATACAGTAGTATGAATCGTAATAAATTGATTTGAACATTCCAAAGTAGAAGATACAGTTGTACCGTGGACATTTTTATAAATGATTAAATTATATATCTTCGGTGTACCAAGGCATCAAAAGATTCCCTAAAGCAACATTTTGTGAAACATCCTTTGCGGAGTCAAGGATTTTACTGATGTACGTGAACAAATTGAAATATTTATTTAGAACACTCCCAAGATAAATGATCAAACTATCTTAGGCATATTTTTTTTTTTTTTTTTTTAAGGCTATATCTAAAGCGAAATCACACATCAAAATTCGAATAAAACGCTAAAATTCAAGAAAAAATGTGAAAGCCCTCTTAAACGTAGGTAATTACCGTTTCTATTTCTAGTCACTTTGGACTATAACACTAGCTTTGGTTGGACGTGAAATTTTAAATTCAAACAAACTTTATGTTTTCAGCGTGTTATTCCTTTTGCTTTTTTTTGTTATATTGCCATATTTATTACGTATATAGTTCATACCATAGATATAGTTTGCGGTGATACGATAGAAAATTATTCTGAAACCTAGACCCGTGTTCAACAATTCTGTTTACATTTTTTTCTTTTTTGGATGGTAAATCATCAAATGGCTCCTTTCGCTTCGGGTGGAGCGGAAGGGATCAGCGGGGCTACTCTCTAAGCCCGAAGTCCATAGTTTCGGGCGTATTTTATTCCGTATCACCTAACCACTAAGAATTAATTTCAACACTATTTGACAATTACTATCAAATCGTATTGTCGTTCATTCTTAGTTCGGGTTTGAGACTAATCGTAAATTCGTAGGTAATACGGAGTAGAATACGCCCGCAACTAAGTCCGAAACTACGGACGTCGGGCTTAGAGAGTAGCCCCCCAGACTCTTAATTGACTAAAACCCACCCGTGTTTCTCCTACTCTCTCTCCCTTTGCGTTCCAAGGCAACTCTTTAGAATAAAGAATTAAGAATAAAGCTCGCTCCATCGTAGACTTTGTCTCTGTCATCTCTGACCAAGACTAAAGTCAAGAGTAAACCCATCCCAAATAAAAAAAAAAACACAATCCTCTCTACATGATGAATCATTTTAATATAATATAATATAATATAATAATATATCCTTGGACATTTCACACAACGCCATATAGTCCCAAGCTAAGCAACTTAATGCTTGTGTTATGGTAACGAGATGGCTGATAAACTACATACATACATTTTTTTTTTTGTAAATACATATACATATATTATACATAGAAAAACACCCAGACTCGGAACAAATACTTGTAG
Source organism: Ceramica pisi (assembly GCA_963859965.1). Classification (NCBI taxonomy): domain Eukaryota; kingdom Metazoa; phylum Arthropoda; class Insecta; order Lepidoptera; family Noctuidae; genus Ceramica; species Ceramica pisi. The sequence continues at coordinate 2,101,924 of OY982544.1, read as the reverse complement.
GTCGTACAAATATTTGTTCCGTGCGGGAATCGAACCCGCGACATGCTGCATACATTTTCTGTAAGATCCGTGTCCGATTCCTGGTCTGTGCAATGTTGCAATGTTTTTATGATGACATTACTTACTAACTTGAAGTCACCAAGTCAGTTTATTATGTAAGTTGAGTTACCAGTTATGGCAAGGTCCCAAATAAAACGTGACGGCGGATTTGTATGGATCTAAGTGTTTGTCAACATTGTTTGTTGGCTACTAACTATTTGAGTACCGGCTTTTTTCGCCATCATTTCTATTATTCACGGTGCTACTTTAGTCGTTTTACAAAGGCAGCTCTCTTAATGTGACCGATATAAAATACATCTAAGCTCGATTATTTTTTTAAATCTTTACTATAATATAATATTATAAAGAGGTTACATTTGTTTGCAAGTTTGTAAGTTGGTAAGTTTTTATGTATGGGGTAATCTCAGGAACTACTCCGATACTAGGTCCGATTTGAAAAATTCTTTCAGTATTAGATAGCCCATGTATCGAGGAAGGTTATAGGCTAAAAAAAAAAGCTAAGGCTAAGGCTAGGTTAATAAATAGGCTATATATCATCACGCTAAGACAAATAGGTGCGGAGCAATAATGGAAAATGTGACGCAAACGCAGTTGCGCGGGTCAGCTAGTAACTTATAAAGATAATAGGTACTAATAAAAATAAATAATGAGAGACAACACGATTTGACAGTTACTGTCAAATAGTGCTGTCATTCATTCTTAGATGGGTTCAGGAGTATTCGTAAGTCTGTAGAATTAGAATACGCCCGCATCTAAGCCCGAAACTACGGTCTTCGGGCTTAGAGAGTAGCCCTCCCGGGCCGCAGTGACTCTTTCGAACAAATTTCGCAACACTGGCAAACACTAGCTTGAGAAAATCTTCTGTTTTTTCGTCCCCACTGCCCTTTACATTCAAAACGTGCTTCCACAGACGTTTAACCTTATTAAATCCTCTTAATCTCTAACCAAGATATTCATTAGAAAGTACATTACAGTAAGTGAAGCCTCGCTCGGTCTAAATCTAGGACGACCACTTAATCTAGACCGAATCGCCCAACGGTGCGTGATTCTATCAGCGAATTGCATTTCATTGCATGCTTGCAACTGCTTGTTTGGTTATATTGTGGTTATGAAGCAGCAATGTACGAGTATTTACTGTCTATGACTAATTTGCATTGCATGGCATGTTGTGGTTCTATTAAGGAACTGCATTTCATTGCGTGCTTGCAACTGCTAGTTTGTTTATCATGTGGTTCTGAAGCAGTAATGTATTTGCTGTCTATGAAAAAGTATGTGTTTTATTTGTGACTTATTTGAATAAGTATGTAAGAAGAATAATAATAAAGGATAAATTTATTCAAAGAAAATAAGGATTACAAATTGTGTGTTGTAAAAGAGCATTAAGTTTCTTTTCAATATTTAGCACAAAATAACTATCAAAGACTTCCTGCACTAAGCTATTCAATTACAAATTATGTACTAAATTTATACATTGTAATATTAATAACTTAGAAGTAAAACTAGACAAAAATGTTGTGGTTCTTTCACGGAACTGCAATTCATTGCGTGCTTGCAACCACTAGTTTGTTTCTATTATGGTTTTGAACCAGCAATGTATTTACTTTTGAACCGAATAGTGAAATATTCAAGAAGAAGACACGTGGCACTAACCCCAAATACATTGAGATAAGAGTGCAGATGATATTGACGGCACATCTGCATAATTATAGCAAGCTCTTATGACCTTTATGTCCTTGTGATAACCGCGTATTTGGCATGCAAATTAGGATGTTGACATCATATTGTTTGTAAACGTTCTGGCAAATTGACACCGATCTTGACCTCTGTCCAGTCTATCTTATTTCGCTACTTTTCGAGTAAATATCGTAATATTTAACGCGTTTAGTACCTAAATATGAATTTTCGCACTTAAAGTCGATTTAACGTTACAACATTCAGTTTCTGTCTTGTTATTAGTGATAACCTACATAATGACATACTTCTTGTAAAACTGGCCAAGTGCGAATCGGCCTCGTGTGTGTGCACACGAGGCCGATTCGCACTTGGCCAGTTTTCCGAACCAATTTCATTTTGTAACATGTTATTTAACACTAGAGACTTCTTATAAGTAGGTTTTCCTGTAATCTGTAGGTTAAGAAAGATTATTGATCTGAAGCTAGAACTAGCACTTTTATATTTTTCAAAATTTTAGCTTCAGTAGTTTCGGAGACTTGAGAGTTATTCAAGAAATTATGAAAAAAAAAATTAAACCCTCATAGAAAGTCCCTTCATTTGATATGTCACACGATACGGTATTTTTTTATTATTTGATTAAAGGGCTTTGTCGCTTAGCGACCACATCGCCCAGTGCCGGATAGCAAGTTACTTACGATCTAATTAACACTAACTTACGATCTACTTATTACTAGCTCATACAATTCTTTTGCTTTCTCGGACACTGGAAAAGCAAGAGTGGAATTACAAATGCCAATATTATACGATTCAAATTGTCCAAAGACATTTAGTCTACTGTTTTGATTCCGGCCAACGATACGGTTTAAAAAACTTTTTGATAAATCGATCATCCAATAAACACATAACGCCTTCTGAAAAACGCCAATCACGTAGCCAAAATGCAACGTTTTGCTATTACAAAACAAAACACAAAAAAAAAACAAAACGGCATCGACCTCCTATATAGCCACTATTTATCAAAACATAACCTTGTAATATTTTTTACCATCTTCTAGCACGTCTATATCAAAATTACCGAAGTAAATGTAGGTACTCCCTGACCTACATTATGTAATTATCGGTCCACTCATACAGTCGTAACGGTAATTACCAAAACAGAGGTACCGACAGGAGTGGTAATTGGTCAAATGAGTTGTATTTTTGGTCAACTGAGTTGTATCCGGTCAACGGAGTTCAGTGGGTCAGTTGTTACGAGTTGGGGTGTTATTTTTGGCAACTATCGTTATGATTGATGAAGGAAAAGCAAAGGTAACTTTGTGAAATTTTCACAAAATTATATACAAATATGATTCGTATGCGAAAGTTTTTTTGGGTAATGGCATTGCTGATTAACCTAGTCAGAAGTGGGTTAGACTAATTTTCACCAACTGAAAATTCGAGAAATTTTGTTATATAGTCTTCGTTTTTCTGAACTACACGAATAGCTAGAAATCAATCACTAATTTTAACAGTTAGGACATTGATAAGATAAACTGCAAAAAACTCCTTTTTTAGGGTTCCGAACATGCGTAAGAAACGGAACCCTTTTTAACAAACAAATATTTATTTCAGAATATTTTCCATAATTTGTTAGTATCCATGTAAACTAGTAGGTATGTCTGTTTTTTTTTTTTATTTGAGATGGGTTTGCTCTTGACCTTAGTCTTGGTCAGAAATGACAGAGACAAAGTCTACGATGGAGCGAGCTTACACAAAAGGAGCCTGTTTACTCTAACTTTGAAGAGATTAGGGTTATAAGCGTTCGAAAATACAGACGCAGGCAGGAGACACTGGACCGATTCTATTGAAATTTGTTGCAAATATGGATTTCTGTGACCCGAACACGGACGCGTTACGAAAATAAATAAATTTTGATAAATTGTGGGGTTCACTTCTGGGGGAAGTAAACTAGAAAATTTAAATAACTTTGTAGCTTTAGTTTGAAACTCCGTAACCGCACGTCTCGTTTTTAGGGTTCCGTAGCCAAATGGCAAAAACGGAACCCTTATAGATTCGTCATGTCTGTCTGTCTGTCCGTCCGTATGTCACAGCCACTTTTCTCCGAAACTATAAGAGCTATGCTGTTGAAACTTGGTAAGTAGATGTGTTCTGTGAACTGCATTAAGATTTTTACACACAAATAGAAAAAAAAAACAATAAATTTTGGGGGTTCTCATTCGTAGAACTGAATGAAAAAGAATCAAAAATTTTTATTCATCAAACCCATGCGTGTGGGGTATTTATGGATAGGTCTTCGAAAACGATATTGAGGTTTCTAATATCATTTTTTTCTAAACTGAATAGTTTGCACGAGAGACACTTCCAAAGAGGTAAAATGTCCCCCCCCTGTAACTTCTAAAATAAGAGAATGATAAAACTTAAAAAAATATATGATGAATATTACCATGTTAACTACCAGCGAAAATTGGTTTGAACACGATCTAGTCAGTAGTTTTTTTTAATACGTCATAAATCGTAAATCGCAACTTTTGCTTATAAATACCTATAGTTTTGTACGGACCCCTCGATGCGCGAGTCCGACTCGCACTTGGCCGGTTTTTTTCCGTTCCCGTAGGAATTTTGGGAAATCCTCTCTTAGTTCTCCCAACACTCTCCAAGGAACTTACCAGTAGTTTCGGTTACCTATCTGTCTGTCAATCAGTAATGAAAAATATTGTTGATTGATTGATGATAAGTATCGACAATAAGAAAAATAACTAACTGAGATAGAACTTCAGGATGGCCATCAACCTTCAAAGTTAGACTTCGTGAGCACATTCGCAAGAAGTTGGCAGTAGTACCTATCACAACGCTAATATTTCTCAATCGTCTATTTGTACTAATTGTTTAAGTATATTCGTATGTTTATTTTTTCAATTCAAATTTTATTAAATTATAGTATTAATCTATATCTATACTAATATTATAAAGAGGTAAAATTTGTTTGTAAGTTTGTATGTAGGAGGTAATCTCAGGAACTACTGATCCGATTTGAAAAATTCTTTCAGTATTAGATAGCCCATTTAATAAGTAAGGCTATAGGCTACATATCATCACGCTAAGACTAAAAGGAGCCGAGCATTAATGGAAAATGTGACGCAAACAAAGTTGCGTGGGTCAGCTAGTGTTATATATGTAGTTTATTTAATAAATATCAATCACAATTCTGTTCTCCATATTGCACCTACCAGTATTTGTCTCTACATCACCCAAAGATTGACCGGTAGAGAATGCCTGTGGCATTAAGTCCGCCTCTGTACATTTGTGCTTAAAGTGTTAAATAAATAAATAAACAAACAAACTTCCATTTCGACAAGGTGGATAAGATAGAGCGTAACCGCGAGACTGTGGTTTGCACCTATTCAGGTATGCAGCTTATAATCCAAAAATAAACGTGGCCCCAAATCAAGTTACCCATCGACTACAATGGAAGAAGATATAAATGACTCAAATTTTCTCAGGAAATACAAAATCCTTTATTTCAAATAGACCACTTTACAGGCGCTTTTGAATAGTCAAAGTCTGTCAGTCAAATAGATGAAGCTAATCCTGTAGCGACAAGAGCAGCAAGTTGTTCTGCAACAAAACACAGTCACCGACCCCATCTCCAGCGCGGCAGTTGCTCGTTCCAAAGAGAACGCGCAAGAACCCCCATGGACACTCTTTTCAATCAGTGTTTACAAATTCATGGTTATACCGCGTGTATCTGACATCGACGCACAAACGATTTCCATGGGTCCAGGGCATGATTCTGGACACCCCAGTGTTGGAATTTTTCGTCGGTTCTTTTCTCATTTTTTTCAAGAGTACCACAAAGTATCAGCTCAGCTGAGCTGATATCTATTTGTGGTTTTATTAAGATTGCTCTTTTTAGTGAAAGTAGTTAATTAATTATTTTTTTATTAAAAATCTCATTGGGTTAGGTCAGAATAACGATTATGAGCAGTCTAAAGTAAAAAAACCCTTAAAAAAAATGAAAAAATGAGAAAAAAGCCGACGAAAAATTCTAAGTCTAGGGTGTCCAGAATCATGCCCCGGACCCATGGAAATCGTTTGTGCGTCGATTTCAGATACACGCGGTATTCATTTTGAAATAATTAATGCGTGAAATCATGATAAATACACAGCTGATGTGACCAGAAAAATGAACAACATCAATGAGTTATCTAAAACATTACCATACCTATCCACATTCTATTAAAAGCGAAAATAAAGCACTACTATTAACAAAATAATTATCGCAGTTTTCCACGACATGTGTGTGTTGGCACGTGTCATAGTGTTATACTATACGTGGTTATAGCACAGTGTTCCCAGGGCCGCCATTGTGAACTATTGCGATTCTCAGGTAATGATCATGTAATTTACTGTCGAAGGTATCTTTTACTTTGATTCACACTTTATTGTGAGACGTTTTTGCAAATTATCATATTTTTTACGTTACGAGTAGGTACGAGTTGCACTTCGGGAGTGCTGGCAGAAATGAAAACTTGAACATTAACGTTGTGCATTTTTGAATCATTCGACTTACGAATTTTCGATCAGGTCACGTGTCCTGACGCGAGTTTAACATTTTATACCCATCCCAAGAAAAGTGCTCTACGCCGTTAAATAAGTTTTTTTTTAATACAAAACAGGGAAACTCTTGGCCCAAATCTCACCTGATGGAAAGTGATGATTAGGCCGAAGATGGAAGCGAGTTTCACCCGGAATCCTCTAACACAGAGGAACTGGCTATCATACCTCTAACTGCCGGAACACAACAATGCTGTTAACATTGTTGTTACGGCGACAGACTTAGACATGATGGTGGTAGCTTGCCAGGCAGATTTAGAACAAGTCCTACCACCAACAAAACCGAGCAAAAAATTTGCCCCCGCTGGGAATCGAACCCGGGACCTCTGGGTCTGAATCAGGTGGCATAACCACTAGACCACGGAGGCGGTTAGTGTCACCTGTTTAGCACCACCCGGGGACCACGTGTAGGGATTCGCTGAAGGGTATTTGCCTACGGACGCGGGTGACTCGGCGCCCAAAAAAAGTTTTCACTTCAAAAACGTAAAAAGGTAATGAAAATTGAATTGTCGTGTAAAATACTTATATCCAGTGTCAATTCTACTAATCTTCAAGTAACGTTCGCGTTCACATCCCAGTCGCAATCTGTCAAAATTGTATGTAGTGTAGCGAAATGAAACTCCGGACTTCGCCAACGTAACACGTAAATTTATTAAAATGACACCCAAAACAAAAAATGTATAGGTATATAAAAAGGTATAAAAAGACAACAACAAAAGGGATTTAAAAAAAACTACACAGTGCTGGTGAATATAAAAAGGACAGAAATTTCAAGAATAAAAAGGGAACCTAGGCACGGTTCTTTAAATTTAATAGGTAACGTAAAAAAGCCTGAAATTTGTTGCAACCAAAAAATGGCCTAGGAGCGACTCCTCAAATTGCCTATGACATGCGGCTCTAGGTTGGCTTTATACCTCCTAGACAATTATGTGTTTAATGGAAAAATATGAAAAAAAAAAGAACTTAAGCTAAATATAAAAAAACAGTAGAATAATTAATCTATCTTCCTATATATAAATTTAGGAGCACGACGAATACGGGACCAAGCGTCTCTGGTCTATCCTGGGACCGATATCGTCGTCTATCGATATCTACAGCAATAAATTTAATATGAGTGACGTAAATAAAAAATCAGAATTTCTAATTATGTAAGTGAAGATATTTACGTACCGGTATTCTGTAGATATATGCACACTTTTATAATAATTTATGAAACCATATGTTTTATGATGAGTTAAATTTTTTACGTACACCAAATTAGACAAAATTGGAATTAATAATCTGTTTAAGAGTTTTCATTAGTGTATATTATTTTATATACGGTGCATTTTAGTCGTCGTACAACTTTCTTCAAAGATTCACCAGCCACTGACATGCCATTTTCAAAAGATTGTTTCATTGGTCTAAATACAAATTAGGTGTGCGTTCGCGCAGCGGAATGTTGTTGAATTTAAAGATTTTAATTATGCAGATATTTAGTGTATGACGTCGTATAATTTTGTATATATATACATAGTACGTATATATAGTACGTAAAGTTTTGGCGACATTCATGTCGCCAAAACTTTAAGCTGCATCTATAATGCTGCAGTAGGTAAAATGAGGTTTTTTGACAGATTGCGATTGAGATTAGTATAATTGGTACCCAGAGGACCAATTCTACTAATTTTTAAATAACTTTCGCATTCGCATGTCAATCGCAAACTGTCATAAAAGCCTTAATTATTGTACATTTTTGACAGATTGCGTTTGAGATGCGAATGTGAAAATTAGTACAATTGACACTCTAACTAAGTTGAAGTAGCCATCTACAATATTGGCGATAAAATGTTAAGGTTAGGTATTAACCTAAGTGTTTTGAGCCACCACAGTTAGCCCTACAATTTTATATTGTGTTTGTTTCTGTTTCTATTTATTAACAAAATAATAGTTTTTAAGAATGACCACCTGTAAGCCTGATATAATAATATATATATATTTTTTATTTCAATTACTTTTTTAATGTTGGTAATCTATTGACATGCCATTTTATTTATATTCGCTTGTTTTTGTTAATTTTGTACGCCATTTACTGACAATACATAGCTAAATAATAAAACTATCTGTAACCATACCTACCTATGTTTTACAAAATAAATGATTGATTGATTGGTTGAGAGAACAATGCTAAGTAGTAATAATTTCGCCTAGTTACCATAAATACATAAATATTTAATTTCATTAACGTTGAATTTGAACTGAAACTCGTATCTTTGCAACAATCTGCAGTCAGATAAATATGGCCAAAAGATTTGATCAGGCGCTCTATGAACGTGCATATTTTCAGTTGGGTAAAACGGTACACCTTGGCAAGACTAGTTTCAGATTATTATGAGATACTGCAAATAAATATTTTCCGTAATATTTATGTAAGATCTTGTCTTTACTGACGAATTGCCAAAACAGTATGGTGGAGCATTGTGCAGTATAGTAAGATGTAAGACCTAAATATTACTCAAATATTTCTTATGTAGGTATGCTATATAGACAAATTAAACAAATTAGGACAAAACAACAAATTGATGGCCTAAGAGATCAAGAAATTAAAATTACTTTATTTCTGTTTTCAGGGCGCGCAATGACAGGATGGAGATGAAGTACAGTTGAATTCAGTATTCCAATCGACAACATGTTATGAACATGGAGTCACCAGTGAGAATATGTATAGGTAAGCCAACATTTTTATAAGTAAAACAAATCGTATATTTAACAATAATTTGTATAATCAAAAGAAATATGTGACACACATTTTCAAAGTAAAAAGAATAAGTCATAACATAAAATAGTAAAAAAGCAGCCCAATTTAAAATAAAAAAAAACATAATTTTGACACAGATGTTACTGAGCCACACCAAATTATAATAAGCATTATTGTGCCTATAAAATTAAACATTACAAATAACGTTACAGGTGCAGCATTAGTAGTAAACTTACTACTGTTGAGCAGCACAGCAGTTAGCGGCAACGCTATCCCCGACACATCTACGACTGTCAAGGATGAGAGGGCACCACGGTACGGCCGCGTCAACGGCACCTGGCCCGCGAGAAACCGGCCGAAGACGCCAGACGTCTCCCTCAACGAACTGAACCCCAAAGACTCCACCTCTGAAGAACACACAGAAAAATACGCCAAACACAAAGACAGGGGAAGAATTAGATTCCATTCACAAGTAAAATCAAGCACGGAAAACCCACAAAGAAGGGTCAGATCAACTGAAAAACCGTCACTAGTAATTGTCACTCCTACAGCAGAAGTGAAAAGGCCTGCAGAAATAGTTGATAGTATGAGAAATTTCAAGAAAACGAAACTGCCAGCTTTTATCAGCAGTACTACTCCAGTAACTGTAAAAAAAGAAGTACACAGCGAAGAAGCCTTTGAGGAGGAAGAAGATGAAGAAGACAAGGAATCTTTTGAGAAGTTCACTTCTAGCAAATTCGATGCTAATTTCTATACTATACCTAGTTTTAACTATGGAGATGAATTCACTCATGACTCGGATAACGAGAGCTCTGATAACAAAGTGAAGAATGAGTACAGCAGTCCAACTTACGGTGGATTCTCTAGTTTCTTCCCTCGTGAAGCATCCTACGGCTACAAAGATACTACTCACGATATATTTAAATCTGAAAGTTTCTTCGACTTCGACAGCGATCTAACGACGCCGAAAAACGATTTATTCGACCAGAAATTTCAAAAGATCTCTACTAGTATTATTAAAAATTTAGATACTATTAAAGCTAAAGCAACTCCCCCTAATGCAACTAATCTTCAAATTATTAAGGAAAATATAGGCATGGAGAAAATGAATAATAACACTCCGACTAACAAGTCATCAGTATTCATTAAAAATACCAAAGAAATTCGTCTCCTAGACAACGATGGTGCTAATAGTAACAAAGAGTTATCTGATGTACAAGGTACAAGTATATATTATGAAATGTCTGTGTTGTCTACCGAGACCTATGCTATCACTCATGATGACGACTGTGACAATGAGTCGTTACCGCTGCCTACACCGAGTACGTCAGCAGAAGAGGAACTGGCGTCACTCAGAGCTTCACAGGATTCCATACCAGCGGCAACGAGACCTGCACTACCTGATCCAAGCCCTGAAAGCATATCCATATCACCTACAAATTTCTTACCATTATCCAGTATTCTACCTTCTATTATTGATTCAGTAAACTCTATCCCAGTTTCCACTCAGAATTCTATATCATCGACAGAAAGAGTGACGAAAAAGTTTTCAAGTAGCTTTAATAGACATCGAAGCCATTCCAAACGTCTCAACATCAGTAACAACAAAGATTCTCCGAACAGTGTGACGCTAAAACCTGAGTACATTTCGTCAAGTCAAGACCCAAGACTTCAAACACGTAAATTCCATCATACAACTCCTAAAAATAAGCCTGTTTGGATGACGCCTCGACGAAACATTACCAAGGTATACCACCGACCTACACATCCTACGACGATATACTCCGAGCATTTCAGTATAAAAGAGAAGACAACACCTCGACCGCGTCAGCCAAGCCGAACAATGTTGACAACAGTTTCGTCAGAAATCGATCCTGTCCTGCAAAGCGACATAAGTGGACCGAAGAAACTGGTTCATTCTCAGGCGATATCTGATAATACAGTTCCGAGTTTGTGGAAGCGAGGGTCAACGAGGTTCGCAACGTCAACGGCGACTTCGACGGAGGTGGAGACGGAGAGTGAGTGGCAGATACCGCCAACGTCGACGGCGTGGGCGCTAGCCGGCCTGCTTAGTCCACCACCTTCACCCAGCGCAGGAAACAAAACCGTCTCAGCGCAAAAGAACGTCGATGAAAATGAGCTGCAGAAAGTCGGGGAAGTTTTAGGTGAGTAATCATGTTCCAGGATGTACTCGTAACTAAAATATTTCGTTAATTAGATTGGCAATGAATCGTAAATCAATATATAAATATATTTTAATTAGAACCTGAGTTTTATGAATTCAATTATCGAAATATTTATTACTTGCACCTTGAAGAATCTTATTGTCAGCATCATTGTGTTGTATCATAGACTAACAACGGTTCGTTTATTACAGACAAGAAAGAAACAACAACTGCAACCACAACCTCAACGACGGCTAGCCCGATCAGCAACGATATCATCCCAAAGAAGATCACAGAACACAAATTTTCTTCAACTTCACGAAGCAAATTGAACACAGAATCAAGCTCCGAAGTACAAACTGAAGCAGCAACGGAAACTAAATCAGACTTAAGACTGCCTGCTGAAAGCAATATATCTGTTCAGAACAGTGCAAAACCACTTGTTGCCTCTGAAAAGTTAAATTCTATTGAAAACCAAACAGAACACTCTTGGGTACCAGTTACAGAAGCAGAGGAATCAACGGAACAAGTTAATGATACGGACACAAAGACAATTCCACCAGTTGACGCTACAAGGTCAACTGGTTTTGAATCAATTACGAAACTACCAGCAGATATCACTACGCCGCAAGATGAGACTGTTGCCAGTTCCGAAGTGAATCAGACCGTAGAAGAGAAGCCTAACACTACTACTGATTATGAGATAACTACTATTAGATTCTCTTACATACCAACTGAAGATATTGAAACAGAGACGCCGGCAGTAGATAGTACGACGCCTAGTATGTGGCATCCTGTTTTCCCAACACGGACAAGAATAACAACTTTAAAAGATAGCGTCGTCACTACTTACAGACCTAAGTATATGACAACGGAAACAGTAGAAGAATCAACGACTGTCATCACTGAATCGACATCGCCTATAGAAGTATCTTCTCAAATTCTAGAAAGTAATACAAAACAAGTAACTGAAACCACTGAAACTCCTACTGAATCTACGGAGACTCCGACAGAGCTTCCAACCACGACAGAATTGCCGACTCAACCGCCTACTGAAGCGGTTACTACCGAGACGACAACAGTGGAAGTTACCACCCAACCTACTACTGAAACTTCAACTGTAGAAGTTACCCAGACACCAACCACCCAAGTACCATCAACCACATCAACATCCAGTGAAACCGAAGATACAACAACCATTGTAGTTGAAGTAGTCACTGAAATAAACACAGAGAAAGAACAAAGAATTACTTCGACTACTGTTGCACCTGAAACTTCAGCAACAACAAGTGATTCACAAGAAACTGAGTGCATAGATGAAAACAGTCAAAGTAACGAAGTTATTACACAAGAAACATTCAGAACTACTACTACGGAAGCTGTAACTACTGAAACTGAAACTACAAGACCTGCAACTGTTGCAGCCACTACGAAAATGACAGAGAAAGTGACTGACGCGCCACCAACTACCACAATACGTGATGAAACTACAACGCAGCGAAACGCGAGGATTCACGATACAACTGTGGTTGATACGACGACTGTTATAGAATATACTACGAAGGTTGCTGGTGGAATTGAAGACCTGACGAGTTATGCGGGAGACATGACCACTGAGGCGTCTTCGAGGGTGCTGGGTGATGAAGACAATGGCTCGGGAGCGGCAGTCGCGATCGCTGTCAGCACCATCGGAGTTATTGCCCTGATACTGCTCATTGGACTGCTGGTAAGTCAAATGCTTTTACTATTGAATCGAAAAACTGGAATAAATTTCAGAGAGACAGCAGGCGAGACCAAATTATGTTCCTACACATCAAAAAGATAAATATAATCATTGAAAAAAAAAAAATACACTATCATAGTACAAATATGTAGATACCTATATCCACGATATAGCATAGCCAAAAACATACTTACAAAATATGTCATAAAGAAAGTTAGTTGTATTAAACAGGTGTTTCAGAAGTGCGTAGGCTCTGGTTTAAAACTCTGATATAAAGTTTAGATTTTAGAAAAACAAAAACAAAACAAAATGAATATATAAACCCTCAAAAACATGCCCACGCCTTTTTAAAACATCCAAAATGTCGAAACAATGTAAAAATCACGACACAGTAAATAAACGGGTGAAATCATATCTTGAAGAACTTCTTCATGCGGTCTTGTATGTGTCTTCTCCAAATCTTCTTCATATTCTTCAAGTTCTCCGCGGTCTTCAAGTGGTGAATATTCGTACAACATATCCAAAGTAAGGAGCATAATATCTATTGGTTTACTTTATGATAAATTACGTTCACTACTTTGGAGAATGTTGTAGATTTTAGTACACGATGATGCCGGCTCGTGTCTGAAATGATACACAAAATCTCATTGTAATATTCTTAACAGTCACTTTTTTGTATTTTTTGGATAGGAAATCCTCAAATGACTCCATCGATTCTGGGTGGAGAGGAAGAGAATGTCTAACTCTTATTGACTAAACCCCACCCATCTGTGTACCTCCTAACACCCTTTGCGTTCCAGAGGGGGCTACTCTCTTAGCCCGAAATCCGTAGTTTAAGGCGGGGTTGCAGTACTTTTTAAGATTTTTGAACGTCTGAAAATCTAATTAATTATGATTTTTTTAATAAATAAAAATCATTACATAAAAATTGAACATACCCTACTCTCATACCCAAGTAAATCGTAAAGATAGAAACGCGATTTAGAATGATTGGCTCGATACTTTTTTTTATCAAACATAGATGCTATGAGATTTTATCACGAATATATATAAAAGTTATATCAATAGATAGAGCTTTTTATTTTAAAGTAAATGTTGAAACCATATTGTATTATTTCTTTATCAGTTTTCGCCAAGAAGAAAAACAATCAAAATTTAGGCATTATTTCGCTCGTCGGACAGTCGCTGTTGTTCGTCAAAACACACAGTACTGCAACCTCGCCTTAAGAGGAAATGTGGGCTTGTAGACTTTGTATGTAAAAAGTTATATTTCGAGGTTTGGCTCTCGCCTGTTTCCTCCTCCAATATTAAATCATCGATTCAATAGATATTACACAAGCTGAATAAGAAGGATATAAACTGTGCCCCTATGTTTTTCTCTATTCATGAATAGTTGCCAAACTTGTTCAGTAAGGCTCTTTTGACAGCAGTTTATTGGATAATTTTGAGCATGTTTTGAGGGTCCTAGTGCTTTTACGTTTAATATATCATCAAAAAAGAAAACATAGCGGCACAAAATATATTCTTCTTATTCAGTTCATGAAATATCTCTTAAATCTGTCCAATATTGAAGAAGGAAACAGGCGAGAGCCAAACCTCGAATTATGACTTTTTACATACAAAGTCTCTCCGCCCGCTTAGTTGCGGGCGTCTACTCCGTATCACCTACGGACTTACGATTAGTCCCGAACCCGAACTAGGAATGAATGACAACTCGATTTGACAGTAACTATCAAATCGTGTTGTCAATAATTCTTAGTGGTTAGTTGGTACGGAGTAAAATACGCCCGCAATTAAGCACGAAACTACGGACTTTGGGCTTAGAGAGTAGACCCACACAGCCACAGTCCGGCCGCTATCCCACTGGAGTTTTACGAGCGTTGGCGTTTCTCCAACGTCTAGGCAGCGTCAACGCTGCGCAGATGCAACGTTGACGTTGCGGTTTTACGCAACAGGTACAATCACGCCGTGCCGTCCGCGCCCACACGGAAAGAGCGAGGTGGCGTGTTTGTACTTGTTGTCAAAAACGAAAGGTTAACGTCATGTTGACGCGACGTTAACGTTTGCCACTACAGAATTCGACGTTAGAGAAACGCCAACGCTCGTAAAACGCCAGTGGGATAGCGGCCTTAGTCATTCGAACAAATTTGAAGGGATTTAAGCTATGGAAAGGCAAATGAAGGCGTGAAACTTAGTTATAATATTAAGTTGCGCCCACTGCTAGACTAAAGTTATCTTCCAGAAAAGGAACCGCTATAAAAATAGGTATTCCTATCCTAATATAAATAAAATTCTTCCGTTAAATGGGGGGGAGGTACCTACTGTAGGTACAATGTATAATAGTTATCGAAAAGGGGAAAAACATTTTTAAATACCTCTTCTTAACTTCTAACAGACCGAGACGGCGGAAACGGGATACTCTGAAACATATAAATAAAACATATTAGTAATTTGTACTTTTAATTTTTAAACACTTGTGATTTGATGCACGATTAGCGAAACCAATGGACCTGACAAACATTCAATTAATATGAACTTTCAATGGCCGCTATAATCTAGTTACCTAATTTCTGTTGAGCCAACAATCAAAATAAAATATTTGGAACACTATTGTATCCAGACGTATAGGTATTGTAATTGTATTGTTGGAACGTTCATGGAACAATCGCTTGCGTATGCAGGAAGAAGCCTTATATGATATAGGTACTAGAGGCCGCCCGCGACTTCGTTCGCGTATAAATTCTCGTTATTCCCGTGTAAATCCCGATCCCTCGGGAACTCCGGGATAAAAAGTAGCCTATGTGTTATTCTGGGTCTTCAGCTACCTACATACCAAATTTCATCGTAATCGGTTCAGTAGTATTTGCGTAAAAGAGTAACAAACGGTAAACGAATATCTAAGTGATAAACTAATAAAATCATAATAATTACGTACCGCAAACTACCCAAGTCTCTGTGTTTTACATAATTTAAAGAAAAAAGCTTCCTCTCTTCTACTTATCTTGCTGTGCCCGACAGGGTCCACATGAACCAATTTTGTTTTTACCACCTAAGAATACATGTGGAATGCAATAAAGATATTGAGTATTGAGTATTGAGTATACACATACACATACATCCATCCTCACAAACTTTCGCATTTATCATATTAGTAGGATAACTAGCTTTTGCACGCGATTTCGTACGCGCGTTTCCCGTTCTCAATCACCCAAACAACTGAAGAATCCCTACTGCCCTACTAATATTATAAATGCTAAAGTAACTCTGTCTTTCTGTCTCTTCTTCATGCTTAATCACTGAACCGATTTGGATGAAAATGAAGTTTTTATCTCCGAAATCCCACGGGAACGGGAACTATGCGGGTAAATAGGTTATATATATATTCCAGGTTTATTTTCCCTAGGGATCACGAGGGCGAAGCCGCTAGAACACGCTTATTCTATATGTATTGATGACATAACTGACTCGACCTCATCTGTTTTTTTTTTTGACCACTACCTCACCTGAAGGTAAGCGATGATGGAGCACGCTTGTGTAGAAGTAACCTATTCACTCTTGGGACTGACATACGCTGTGCGTTATAAAAGTCCCTAAAATTTAAAGAATAAAAAAAAAAAAAAAAAAACCTATTCACTCTTGACTTAAAGACTCCCAGGTTGTAGCTATCTTTGTTTTTAACTGTTTCTAAAATACATCTAGCTAGATCATTGAAAAAAATTTGAATTTCCTTTGCAACTAAGTTGGATGACCGGTAGAGCTCGGCAAAGTTCTAACCATTCTTAGATAGATTAATTTGTATTTAATTCATAAGTACTTAAATGTTTTTTTTTGTTCCAAAAAATAAATAAAATGAATGGAGAAATAAATAAATGATTTGGCAGTTTATTAAGTGAATTAATACTAAGTAGGTAGTGTAATTTTGTAATCGCAACTCTATAAATAATTATGAAACCTTGAATACTTTTCTGCTTACACTATGAGTAACCTTTAAGTGATTTTGGGTTATTTATGTTTGTAACTTTTAAAAGTGCCTCTCAAGACTAGAGCTAAATTTTTACTACTTCTAGTTTGAAGTACCAGGCTAACAGAAATCCTCAAGAGCTCTCGAAACACAAAAAGTATACCACACAACGCTTAAATACCTTGTAGATAATCCTAATATCTCATCGGAAGTTGGTCTCGTTCGTCGCGTCTGGTGATAAAAATTCCTTGGTTTGCAACTCGAGCGGTCTAATGTGGTCACTCGACACCGAGATACGGTTATCGTTTGTAACGAGAATTGGCATACTTGGACGGCCGTTAGATATGTCGGTCACAAGTTTGGAGAACTCTTCTTTAGTTATGGAACCCTGGTACTTTTATGTAGTTTTTTTTTATATTTAAAAACATGGAACCAGACAAAAATGCCTTTGTAAGAGCTATGTAAAATCGACATAATCTGTAATTTTATTGGTATGGGCTGTTCGTTTGTTAATTTTGCTTTCGCATAACGCCCTCTCCTGTTGCTAAGGGCCGATTATTGTTTGAAAGTAACGGCTTTTTAATTATTTACAAATATTCATTGAAATCAAGGGTTTACTGTCCTTGATTTCAATGATTATGTGGGCAATTTTATTCTAGAAATTTATCTTTGCTTTAAGTTTACATAACATTATCATTTTAACTTCCAGGAAAAGCATGCAAAGCTCGCAGCGATAACCTATTTTTTGCATTATTCTTAACGATACAGTTTCGTTATAATTATAACTTAGACTAAAGAGTATGGAAAGAAAAATAAAAACATGCTATAAATTGTGTAGAATACAAAATGCGTGTTGAAACTGGAATTTAAAAGTCCCCGTTTATCTGAAGCGATGATGCGGTTGATTCCAATACAGTTTGATGATAAAAATTAAATAGTAATCATTTTATTAAGTAATTTAAGGCCAGAGGATCGGGTCACTGGGTCATCTTAGGTTATTATAAATATAGAAAAACTGTAGTAGTAGTGGTGGTGGTGAGTAGACGACATGTTGACATGTGACGGTTCTTTAATTATCCTAGGCTGATAATATTTCTTTGGAAAACAGACCTTAATACTAAATGTAGGAGATCATATTTTTCGATAGTACGTAAACTTTCGCAGCCTAGGGTCATAGCCGCCAAATGACGGTCGTCAAATAAACCATGTCAGAGGCCCTTGAGGTGGTTAAGAAACTGTGACCCTAGGGTGTGTGGGGACGTTAGACCTTACTGCCCACACAATAAGAAGATATAATATAATTTGACCTTGAGTTGGCTCAGCGTAGTTTGGAGTTTCAATAGAATGAGAGGCCATATTATACTGGGTATTTTGGAACAAGCCCGCACACAATTCCACTGACAACGTTGGTTATATTGGTCCTGTTACCAATGACTTGTGCCCTATTATACCAGTTTGAGTAAAATGCTTGTGACTTAATCAACTGAAAACTAAAATAACATTCCGCCAGTATTCTGAAAGGTAAGGCGTATAATAAGCCCAGTAAGCATTTAGCAGGTTATGTTTAAAACCCATTGCGGAGAAACCGGGAATTTTCTAATGAAAAAGTTAATTTAAACCCACACGTTTAGCATTCAAGCTTGCGAATACCAATGGAACATGAGTAGAGTAGGAAAATAAGATATTCTTTATTGAATAGCAAAATAGTTAGGTACAAAACTGTAAACAAATCTTCATTTTTAAGGGTAAAATGGCGGTGTTACTACTTACAGCGATATCTACCAGAAATCCTTCGGTTGGTCTGAACGAACTTAAAATAAAAAGGAAGTCTTGAAGTCAAGAGTGAATAGTACTTCTAGGCAAGCTTGTTCTATCTTAGACTACATCATCGCTTACCATCAGGTGGGATAGTGGTCAGACGCGTGCCTATCAACGTTAAAAAAGTAGCACAATTTAAAAAACGGAGGAAAAATGTGAAAATTTGTGAATGATGGAGGAAAGAAAATTGTTTTTAAATAGATGCATGCATGTTATTTAAGCTCAGTATTTTTAAATTTAACAGTTGATAACTAATTAAAAATATTTTGAATAAACCTATCTAGGCCGAACATATCGGTAACCATATTTTGTTATAATGTACTGTTTAGGTGATTCGAAGTCCTTGTGGTGACATATTTTTTATTTTTTGCCATTTGACTAGTAAGTGTTTTGCTTCCCCTTTCAATAAACATTTGTCAAATGCAACCCTTCTAATATTACAAAAATGTGAGGTTTTTTTTACTAATAAATCTCAACGATTGCGACGGTGAATTTATTAACGATTGAAGTAGTCTTTAAATAATTATTGTAAAGAAACAAGATGGATATAAAAAAAAATCTGTACAAACTAAAAATGTTAGAAGCATAGTATCAAAAACTACTCCTAAAACTGTATCCACCAAGAGTTAGTCAGCTAATGATGAACCGGCAAAAATCATAAGTTTAAAAATTTAAAAAAGTTAAAATAAAGGTTACTGGAAAAATATGTACTAATTTCAAAAATTGCCGATTCTAAACGAAACACAAACTTTCGATAATAACAGAAGAAAACACGCAAATGGTAAATAGAAATCGAAAAAGAAAAAAAATAATAATTAAGAACTCACCCAAATTCTTCAAGTAGGTAATAGAAACTAACGAAACACTAATAAAATAAAAAGTAATGACTTATCAACAACCAATGTCGTTCATAATCATAACAACAGATTAAAAATAATTCAAAAATCGAATTCCTATTTCCTTTTTCAAATTATGAAATAAAAGAAAAGTGGTGTAATATGAACGAGATTGGTTGCGCACACGCCGGTCGGCGGGTGATACGTCACTGCGCCGCGCAGGGCTCCCGCCACCTTATAGGACCGGGATATTGCAAGCTAAACCATGCATGGCTTCCAGAAAGTACTGGCTGAGTAGTCGCATGGATGTGTCATGAACTTTTAATTTCAAAATTCTGAGTTACTATTTTGAGAGATGTTGCCTATTTTTTCAGGAGTGTTTTTTTCCTTTTTATAAACAATTTATTATTCAGGGAATTAGGATTGAGCATGAAATCCCACTCAGACCTTAAATAAAGCAATAATTTAGTTACTTGTTTTATAAAAAAAATCTAGCAGAATATTTTCATTATTTTCAAGTTTATTCTCAGCTTTCAAGCGAAAACGTCAAAGAAACTGGATCTTCTGAACAATAATAGCAGTTAGCTATTTAGATTCAAAGCTTATTTTTTTTTTGAAGTAAAATTTATTTAAAAGACAAACTATATACACTTAAAATAGAAAATAAAACTCCTAACTATATGCCGTCATAAAATTCGTCCCCATCGCTATCGACTGGAAAACAGATTTCATTGGTCCAGAAGTTCCCAATTAATTAGTAGCAGATTGTGCTCATATAACCTAGCAATAGGATTACTATATCGCGTGTATCTGACATCGACGCACAAACGATTTCCATGGGTCCGGGGCATGATTCTGGACACCCTAGACTTTTTCGTCGGCTTTTTTCTCATTTTTTTCAAGGGTTTTTTTACTTTAGACTGCTCATAATCGTTATTCTGACCTAACCCAATGAGATTTTTAATAAAAAAATAATTAATAAACTACTTTCACTAAAAAGAGCAATCTGAATAAAACCACAAATAGATATCAGCTCAGCTGAGCTGATACCTGTTTGTGGTACTCTTGAAAAAAATGAGAAAAGAAAAATTCCAACACTGGGGTGTCCAGAATCATGCCCTGGCTGGAGCCATGGAAATCGTTTGTGCGTCGATGTCAGATACACGCGGTATACTAAAATAAGAAAACGTTTCTTTGCCAACTGAGATAAAATTGTATATCCTACTAATCCCAATAATTTAAATAATATTGAAAATTTGTGAGTATGGATGTTTGTTACTCTTTCACGTTAGAACGCCTGAAAGGATCTTCATGAAATTTGGCACACTAGAATTTGGAATAACAGATAGGAATTAATCATAATACTTTACTAGTAGTACAACTTATTAACCGCAATTAGCTCGCCCTTCAAAACTAAAAAATAAATGCAGTGCGTACTTTCTTCCGTCCATACACATTTAACCTATGTTCGTTATAAGCTGTAGGTGTCGCCAGTATCGCGAGCCGGAGGATGTTTTTACAATGCAAATTATAAACAAAGCTAGCCTGATGACGGACCTTTTGTGTGCGTCTCCATTGATACATTGATCCGAGGTGAAAATTTTACATTATAATTAAAATCCCAATAAACTAGAATAGCTTTACTTAAAAAATATATTTATTGTATAGAAATATAATAATAATTATAATTTTTGTTTCTAAATAAATCATGCTATAATCTATAATTTGACTGACTGGTAAATTACAAATTATTTTTGAAATAAACTTGGCTAGCACACTGCCGTGCATCTAACTAGCTTTACAGCCGGCCGATACTATAAACATGTGGAAGTGAAGGCTTGGGTGAAGTGATCACGAAGTGAGCTGTCATTCCATCTTGTTTACTTGAATTGATAGCTTACTTCGTGATCACTTCTCCCAAGACTTCTCTTCCACATGTTTACAGCCGGTCTATTCTGTGATCCTCTCACCGTGTAACTTAGGTGGAGTGAGCATAAACCTTAAACCTTTAAACCTTAAACCTTTTTTAAAAAACGTTGCCCCACACTAGGAATTTCTTCTGTATCGTGGGTGCGTTTACAAACATACAAAGTCACATACACAAACAGCCAGACCCGGAACAACTATCTGTAGGCCATACAAATATTTGTTGTGTGCGGGAATCGAACCCACGACACGCGACGCAGCAGTCGATCGCTCAACCACTGCGCCAACCGTGCCGTCAATAAAGTACGCTGTCATTTTATCTTGCTTGTTGGTTTGAAAGCTCACTTCGTGTTAACTTCACCCTTCACCAAGTTTTTACAGTGAGGAGCTTACACAATCGCACTCCAGGTTTTCAACGGAACAAATAGAAGGTGGAATTTAAAAAAAAATACTATCCTAAACGTTAGGTTTGGCAACTTACCTTTTTGACAAAACATAACAAAAAGCCTCTGCCTGAACTAAAATAAAAAAAAGCGTAATTATATCCAAAAACCCGTCTAACAAAAAACAAACTACAACCAAAACTTTTGCCGTCCCTCACGGTCGACAGTGGACACGCACAATCGTAGGGCACCTCATAAATTAAGGCCTCAAGTGGTCCGGAGCAAGCCCTTGAATCCGCCACGTTTTCACACGTCGACCACGACGCGTACCTTGTGCTTTGAGTGGCCATTTCTGATATATTTCTTGGAAACTTTACCAAAAATCTTTGGCACTTTTGATTTTTATGTTCTGCAGATGTTTTCGTCAAGTTTTTTAACTTTTTAGGGGTAAACAAGCTTGTCATCATTAACATAATCCTGTTGACTTTTTAAGTTATGATAATACAAGCAATAGGCCACAGAAAATAGAAAGAGGAAAGGGATACTATACAACAGATCCACATTATCGAGTACTAGCGACCCGCCCCGGCTTCGCACGGGTAGCAATGCTGATAATAAATAAATACACTACAGAAAAACTGTTACCTCGCGTCTGAGCCGCGCGGGTACCTTACTCATAGATCTAAACTCGGGGTCCCGCACGCGCACGGGGCCTTGGTGACGTCCACTTCGCAACAGGTCGTGCAGCAGAAATCGTAATATTTTAATTTCGCCATAACTTCAAAACCAAACGTCCGATTTTAATCATTCAAAGACCAAATCTTATCTACATAAACTGTACTTTATTTTGATAAAGATTAATAGCATGAGTAAAATAAACGCGTTTATATGTAGTCCAAAAAAATCAAGATTTTTAAATAAAAAAATGGTTGTTGTGCCTCACTCGACATAGATAGGTATAGTGTGTCGCGGACTTTTTTGTAGATATTTATAAGATCTACAATTAATTAGAACAATTTATGGTTCTATCTTTTATAGTTTAGGCAGCGTACGCAAAATAAGTTACTTTTCTGGTTGATTTTTACACCTTGTGTCCGAAAATCCCAAATATCTTACGGAATCCTATTTTTTTCCAAAATAAAATATAGCCTATGTTACTCGTGGATAATGTAGCTTTCGAATGGTGAAAGAATTTTTAAAATCGGTCCAGTAGTTTTTGAGCCTATTCATTACAATCAAACAAACAAACAAACATACAAACAAAGTTTTCCTCTTTATAATATTAGTGTAGATGAGGTATGACTTGCACAAAGAGGGTTCCGTACAGACTCGTCCATTATTAGAATCGAGTATTTTGTTTATTTATTTGTGTTGGGTTTTCTCTTGACTTTAGTCTTGGTCAGAGATGACAGAGGCAACGTCTACGATGGACCAAGCTTACCCAGAAGGAACCTGTTCACTCTAACTTTGAAGAGATTAGGGTTGTATGCGTTCGGAAACACAAACGCAGGTAGTCTCGATATATTCCTGCCATTTTCAATAAGCCAACCTTGAACAATTCTGTAAGTTATTTACAAATTTGGACGTTACCATGGATAGGTTTTTTAGGGGATTTTTTAATTGCACCTCTATTTAAAATTCAAGCAAACTAAATCTCCCAACTAATTACCCACTGTATAACAAAAAACTGATTTGCACACAAAATTACGACGACACTAAATAATGACGGTCAACGTCAGGGACACGCCAAGGTTCGGTTAGTTAGGTTCCTTTAAACCCTGCAGACAGAAATAGGACCCGGCTCCGTCGACCTGCTGACGGAAACGCTAACCCTAGCTAGACGGTCGACGTCACAGGGAGTTAGATATTTTTTAGTTAACAGATAGTCATTCAGTAAAACAGTTTAGCTTTATAGATCAAACCAATGATCAAACAGTATAATAGATTTGATTTATTTGATGAGCAAATTTTGTGTGCAATTCAGTATTTTGGGTGGTAACTTCGAATATTTGAATAGAAAAAATTGGATTTACAGTTGTAGGATTAAATACTACCCTTTAATAAACAAGGATGTTATTTAAAGAATGTATCTCAGTTCAGCGTGCCTCTTGGCATAGGTCTTCTCTAACAGCTTCCACTACATCCTATTTCCAATTAGGCTGTAAGTTTCTCTCTCTCAACTCGTCCTCCCATCACCTCTCTTGCCTTCTTCTTTTCCGTTTACCATTTCCAACAATCCTGCTCCACTTTTCTTGGGTACAACGCAGTATATGGCCCGTCCATCTCCATTTTAGTTGGTCTATCTCTAAAAGATAGTTTTTTTTCCTAGTATCAGACAAAAAATATATGTGGGCAAGGAGGACAAAATTAACCCATTTGTCACATATTCTAAGTAGGATTAAAGTTGTTTTCCGTTAGTTAAATTGGGAACTCGTATACTTCTGTGGATCGTTATGATGTAAAAAGTTGATTCTAGCCCGGATATAATTCTCTCTCCTTGTGTTCAGCTGGGCGAGTGAGGTGTTTTAAATGAAACCTCACTTTTTGTGTTCTCAAAACGTGCTATTCAGTGTTAAAGTTACTGGAATACTGGTGTTCCCTTTATTGCCCTGCGAGCATTGCTCTCGCTGCGAGTTAGTGAACTTTTACTAATAAAAGTATTGCTTGCTGTAACCTCAAGCAAGCTTCGTACTTTTAGATTTGGTTCTTTAGTTTGGCTTGAAGTAACGGTGATTGTATTGAAGAGCTTAGACTTATCTATAGTTTTTTGGTCATTTAGTATTCTAAATGACCGAGAAAACATTATGCCAAAAAAATCAAAATACATTCCGTAGGTCTAAGAAACGTAGGACCTATTCTCAGACCTACGGAATGTTCACAAAAAAAAAAAAACACAAAAATCGGTCCATCCGTTTCGGAGGAGTTCAATAGTAAACACAGAGACACGAGATTTTTATATCTTAGAAGAAGACTAGCTGAACAAACAAACATTGTTTTGCCACATAAAAAAAAAAAAAACTAAATAGCCTTACAACCTACTCTCAGACCTAACAAATATACGCACAAAAAATAACATAAAAATCGGTCAAGCTGTTTCGAAGGAGTTCAAAAACGAACATCGTGACACGTTTTTTATTAATTAGAAGATTAGATTATAAAGCTGAAGAGTTTGTTTGATTCAAAGCGTTAATCTCAGGAACCACTTGGTTCGCGTTGATAAATTATTTTAGTGTTGGATAGCCCATTTATCTAGCTAGCTACGTCTTATTGGAGTGGAGCATTCGCGTTAAATATTTTTTTTTTTGACTCTGGTCTAGGTCAGAAATGACACACACAAAGTCTACGATGGAGCGAGTTTACGCAGAAGTAGGCTGTTCACTCTAACTTTGAAAAGATTACGGTTGTAAGCGTTCGGAAACACAGACGCAGGCAGAGAGTTCTACTCCTTTGCTGTGCGCATTATGAAAGACGCTTAGGAACGCTTAGTGCGAATTGGTGGAATAGCAACAAGGTGGATGGTAAGCTGCAGTGCGTCTGGATGTCGGATGGTAGAAGGGGCCGGTGGGATGAGGTCGTGGAGTTCTTGGGCACACTCAGCTTGTCGTGTAGTAAACGAACCCAGTAATTTTTCAACGTAGTCACGCTTGATAGTACAGCAGCCATATGTCCTTCTCTTTTTGAAATCCGTCCAAATGTTGTCGGAAAAAGAACGCTCAGTGCGTCACCCGAACATTTTGCCAGCTAAGAAGACCTAGCCACCCAATTACTTGCAGTTGGCCTTCATCCCAATGTTATATTTTTTTCATAAATCTTCCAGTAACTGAAATAGTGTATTTTAGGGCGATATTCAGAGCTGTCAGTTTCATTGTTTTCTATGTAATATCTATCTTCTATATAAATAGAAATTAATCTACGAAATGTATGTATGCACATAACTTCGTAACTACTGACGCAAATTGGATAATTCTTTTATAGTTGTGTTTGTAATTGTAAGGGCTAGGTTTGCACGAAGAAGTTTCATTAGAGATTAGTTTCGTTGGTGAAATCTGCTCTTATTCTATTCTATCTCTTTTGTATTCACTTATGACAGTTTGAATACAAAATGGAGTTAGGTACTTATTTCTTTTTTTGCCACCAGACGGCGCTTACATGGCGCTTACCCAGTTTAAATACAAATTGGCGTTTACGTTAACGCGATCAATTACGAATAAACACTCGTACAGTCTGTGACCAACCTTATCTAACCCATTTGACTATGAATCCCTAATAGTAAAGTGGGTTAGACAATATTGGTCACATACTGTACTAGGGCTACAAAAGAGATAGTGTTTCGCAACTCTTTTCTAAACATAATTGTTCTTACATTTTAAGCCGTAACGGTTTTGTTTTGTCTAAACCCGCTGTCTAAAACATACCTATGTTTATACAAAGTATATTTTATCTCAACGGCTTTAAATGAATGAACTGGCTGTCTGTTGAATGTGATGACAGTTCGTTTAGCTGAGTGCTGAGCTTTGCAACCCGACGTCCTGCTGATAACCTATTGTTTATATAGTTTCATATTTATAATTAAGATTTCTTATGTGGGCTAAGTACGAAAAGTTCGTGAATGACAGTCGACAATTCGATTATATTTGACCAGCTGACCCGCGCAACTTCGTCTGCGACACATTTTCCATTATTGCTCCGCTATTCGTCTTAGCATGATGAAATATAGCCTATAAAGTTCTTCGATAAATGGGCTATCTAACACTGAAATAATTTTTCAAATCGGACCAGTAGTTCCTGAGATTAGCGCGTTCAAACAAACAAACAAACAAACTCTTCTGATTGATGATGAATTAAAAAAAACTATTATACTAGGATATTATTATTATTATTAATTATACAGGCTTGGTGTATACCAAATGAGTATTCATCTCATCTTCCTAGCCTTTTCCCAAATATATTGGGGTCGGCTTTCAGTCAAACCGGATTCAGCCGAATACCAGTATTTTACGTGGAGTGGCTGCCTACCAGACCTCCACAACCCATTAAATGGGTAACACCGTACTTCTTGGCAAGACTGGTGTCAGATTTTCTGGCTTCTGACAATCCGTAACGACTGCCAAAGATCTCCTAATGACAGCCGGGACCAACAGCTTAACGTGCTTTCTGAGGCACGGAGGAAACTCGGCATGTTCAGAAGGTCACCCATCCACAGACCAACCTCGGCGAGCGTTGCTTAACCTCGAAGATCGACCTGTGCGGCTGTTATTATTGTTGTTATACTGTATTTTTTATTTAATGTTATTGCTACTTATTTAATTCAAGCTTGCCGTAGTGTGCGGTAGACTGAGGCCTTAGTGTGAGTTTTTTCGACTCACGTTCGAACGCGTTCGATTGCGAGCGCGTTAGAATTTAGTATAGGAAATTAGGTTCTACGAGTGACCACCAGGTGGCACTATAACTAAATTCCCATACTAAATTCTAACGCGCTCGCAATCGAACGCGTTCGAACGTGAGTCGAAAAAACTCACACTAAGGCCTCAGAGCAGACTAAAGTCATTTTAACATGTTGGCGGCATACGTTATTAGCAAAATTACTTAAGACTTGTAATTGCAAAATATGCGTTGGTGGTACTTAGCAATTGTAAGTTCCTTGGTCTGGTTTAATATATTCAGGGAGCCAGTGGCGGATCCAAAATTGATGTTTGGGTAGGCTTGATCCCGCTGAGGGTAGCTATTTGCAAAGTAAACATTAAAAAGCACATACAATTTCATTTTGACATGATTAAAATTGATAACGCATGATAATCTTCATTGTATTACTTTTTGTACATTTCACAATGTCTTCGTTACCAAAGATATCTCGGCTTTTTGGGGAGGCTTGAGCCCCTTAGCCTTCCCCCCTGGATCCGCCTGAGCAGGAGTGACACATGATGTGTTTATTTTAGGAACATTTCCCATGTTTAGCTTGTTTTACCTATTTCTAAGTCTGAGCAATGAGTTTGGTCTGGAGGCTGTGCTAATGAGTACGGTATAACACTGATAGTTTGTTTTTAGGGTTCCGTGCCCAAAGAGTAACCAACGGAACCTGGCTGTATCTCAAGAACTGTAATAGGTAGACAGTTGACATTTTCACAGATTGTGTATTTCTATTGCCGGTACCTACAACAAAAAATAATAATAATTAAGGTTTATGGTACGGAACCGACTCGCACTTGGCCGGTTTTTATTATATTCATAGGCTCACGAATTCACTACCTATAGTTTACGCCAGATAAACGTGGAATAAAGTACATTGACCTTTCCCTAATATCTCTTCGTAGATACTAGAACAATAAATTAAGAACTGTTTTTCATTACTAGAGAACGTAAAGGATCACGATAGAAGTCGATTTAGGACAGCTTTATGTCATTATTTCTGATTTTGATCTTAAGAAAGTCAATAAATGTATGTGGGTCAATGTACTTTATTCCACGTTTATCTGGCGTAAACTATACCTATTGACTATAAATAATGTCAACTGATGATATGAAATGATGTGTTCGAAGATGGAGCAGGCTTGTCTAGAAGTAACCTATTCACTCTTGACAAGACTCCCAGGTTGCAGCTATCAGGAAACACAGACTCCGGCAGGGAATCCCACTCCTTAGCTGTACACACAAAGAGAATACTTCCATTGTGCTTATGGGTGCCAAATCAATAAAAAAATCGCCGCTTAATACATTCATCTTGTCTTAATCTAACATTATGCATCGTATATGTTTCGTGTATGGGTGGAACTTTAAGCTCTTATATAGGAGTGAAGTTATGTCGTTTTCATTTTAACTTTCTTGTCTCAAGTTAGCACGAGCTAAATTAACCCAGTTTAGTTACTGTCGGAAAGCGCTTCTTAGACTGCGTCATCTGTTTACATTTCCCGAGTAATGTCACATGTATGTTGGCAATGAGATACATACAAATGATTCACAAGGATTGTTTAACTATTACACTTTCAAGGACAAGGAAAGTGCTACGAACGTTATTTGAATACCTATCATTTTTATGTAATGACTGTGACATAATGATATTAACGCGAATCAACAAGCGCGATGGCGATTTATATGAAAAATTGAAAACAGCAATACGCCCTGGCTTCGCATGAGTAGCAGAGCATATTTTAAGCTAACAATTGATATAATTTCTTCCGACATTTTCAAACATCATTCGTCATATTTACACAAAACCATAATTATTTATGTATTATGAGTTACAATTAAAATTCTTTAAAACTAATCATCACCATCTTCCTGCCCTTACCCCATGTTCCTCAAAACACAAAAAAAATCTTCAAAACTATTTATTTTAATATTATGAAAAAAACTATTAAAACCCTTTCATTTGATACGTCACACGATACAATTTGAAAAACTTAGCAAGTATTAGTGTTTGTTGTAGTACCAAGTACCAAGCACTACGTGACCTGGAGTTGCCACGGATCCGAATCCAAAGTCCCGTGGCACCCCCAGGGGTATACTTCAGCTTGCTTTGGGTCCGAAGTATAGTTTATTATTCCCTGATTGGTATTCTTTTGCATCTCACACACCCTAGTGTCGAGAGTTTCTAAACCGCCTCAAGGGCCTCTGACATGGTTTAACCCTATTCTTGGTACTGTATACAATTCGATACGCTGTTCTTTTCAAAAATCTAGACACAAACTGAGATATATTTTTAAAACTTTTATTATTTTTGGGGATGCAAATTATAATTACATTTTTACTAAAAATGTTGTTTCACTATTAGTAACACTGAGAAAGCAGTAAACTCCAAGATGGCGAACTGAAATAACGCGTCTACGCATCACAAGGTAAGAAAAATCATTTTAAATTGTATTTTGCAATAATTTTAACCGTAAGTGATATAATTTGAATAGCTTAGAATATTTTACTAATCAGTATTCTACTTTGGTTGATCAAAATCGATTGTAACTATATTTTATTCACTGGTTTTTTCGAGTGTATCAGATCTGATACATTAGCAGATAACCAATATTAGAAATATTTTTGACTATGTATCTAATAGGTGACATTGTCCGAGGTGTGTACGGATACATTTATTAAGTTAGTATTTATATTTTATCATTACAGGTGGTTGGTCAACTATGCAGCAACAAAATAGAGCTCGACAACTTGTGGCTCTTGTACCGAAGCCGGGGGCAAAATCTGATTTGGACGAAAGTGAATCATCGGGAGATGAACTCCAGTATTACGTAGGCCCAGCGAACTCCGACAGTAGTTCACCACCACTCTCATTACCATCTTCGATGGAAAACCTCCATCTATTATCAGATGACTTTTATATAATTATGTTGTGTATGTGTATTGCTTTTATATAGGCGTGATAAAAAAGCTAGGCATGATACCAAAAAACAGAAGTCACTAAAAACATTTAGAATAGCAATATTCGAAGCCTACGCAAATTTGAACGAACTGAGGCAAGTGATATCGGTAGACCTCAGACATGCAGGATGCGGTAATGCATTTGCATGAAAACAGGAAGAGTGGGACTACATTCTGCATCCAAACCTCGATTTTTATTTATTTATTTATTATTTATTATACACTTAACTGTACACCGATAAAACATTCAAGAAAACTACAAACTTAAACTCATAACTCTAACTCTCTCTCTGATTTTTGTCATACACCTTATCCTGGTAATTATTATTTTGGGAAAATGGCCAACCTGGTCATATCGCACAGCATCTGGGGGTCTTTCAGCTACTGGTTTCTGTATCGTAGTTATTGAGCTGGAAGGAGGTCTACCGATATCGCTTGTCTCAGTTCGTTCGCGTAGGCTGTCGAATATTTCAATTCTAAATGATTTTAGTGACTTCTGTTTTTTGGTATCATGCCTCGCTTTTTTATCACGCCTATATAAAAGCAATACACCACAACATGTATAAAAGTCATCTGATAATAGATGGAGGTTTTCCATCGAAGATGGTAATGAGCGGTGGTGAACTACTGTCGGAGTTCGCTAGGCCTACGTAATACTGGAGTTCATGTTCATTAATGTCATGGATTTCCGCTGATTCCATAACTTAGTAAAAATTTGTAATTAGTAATAAAAAGAATCTCATGAGACTGATATGTAAACTACTATTAAGTAGTAATGTATAAAATTGATCTCATTTTATTCATAAGTAAGACTCATTAATTAGATAAGACTTAAAGGCTGATTGTGACTGATAATTGGACGTAGTTTCTGAAAAACGTTCCAACCCACAATCAGATCAAAATAGAGTTACTAATACCAAATAAGTCACGTGATTGCTTTTTACTAACTGTCAAAATTTGGTGGCTCTACTGTCATTTTAAAAATGAAATCATGATCTAGTAGCCCAACCCACATGTATGGAGAACACAAATAAGTATTCAACTAAAAGACTCCAAGCTGTGTGGAACAACCCAAATTTAAGACAGAGTCATAAACAATTATCACAAATGTGATCCAAGCTATCTGAAACGTTATTGATTTTTAAAAATCTGATTGACGTTAGTAGAATTGAAGTTCCACTAAAACGTTCCACGCCACCTGAAACGTTTTTGTTAAAAAATAATATGTGCACTCTCCGTAGAATACATATTTCATTAAAATGGTCCAAACCATTTGAAACGTTTTCGATTTAAATAAATGTTACTCATCTCGGCAAAATATAATATTCATTAAAAAGTTCCAAGTCATCTGAAATGTTTTTGTTTTAAAAATATACATAACGTCAGCCAAATAAGTAATTCATTATAAAGTTCCAAGACATCTGTAACGTTTTTGATTTAGGAATATTTACCAACACTAAAAAGAAACTTGATTCTTCAAAACATTTCAAATTACATGGAATGTTTTTAATTATTGCAATATTACACGAGATACACCAACGAGATATGTCTAAAGTGATCCATCTCGTTATTTTCATTAGTTTTCTTATCAAATTCGATAGTTATTAATGATAAAAAATAATTGATTAAAAAAATTAAAAAACACGCCTGCCATGTCTAAAAAAGAACTAAAAAATGATAAACAAGCATTTGCCCAAAAATTTAAAACTGAAAAATAACATTTTGATTGCAGTCGGGGGACCCTTAAAGAAATGTTACAGAGTATCTACTGTCCCCCGACTGCACTAAAAAAGTTATTTTTGAGTTTTAAATTTTTGGGCAAATGTTTGTTTATCATTTTTTAGTTCTTTTTTAGACATGGCAGGCGTTTTTTAATTAATTATTTTTTATTTCATACGTTTTAGTGACCAAACGATATTTTGATTTTAATAATAAGTAATTCGAAACTAATTCGTCTTTTGATTGATACTAAATTTTTTGAGGTGATTCAATACATGGAGAGACTTCATTGAGCGTAACTCGTAGATAAGCTTACGTGGATCTGAAACACCATTTGACAAACCTACTAGCTATCACACGCGACTAAATGCGCATTAGCCCTTAGAAAACATGGTAGAGCCTAGATCTACGACAACTCTGAAGAAAGCCGTCCCTTACAGCTCGTGCACTGTCATAGCCATACATAATCTTAGTGGTAGCATACGCCTCTCGACTTTACCTTGACCATGTTACATCAGCTTCCATCCAGTTCCTACCTCTCTTCGTGTACTCGCACATCATCATAGGGTTTCCAGCGATGGTCATCTGAAACTGGGCTTCACCCGAACTATCGTTCATGACGAATAGTACCAATGTGATCTGTAAACGAGTCAAATCGCCACCGCCGTTGTGTTAGCAGATGAGGCTGTTTGACTGGTGATGGCTTCCAACTGAGGTGATGTGGTGGATTTCACCTAACCTATTTATCCCAAAAAAACCAACGTAGCGAAATCTATCACTACACTATCCCACTGGCAGAATTTTTCGAGCGATTTGAACATAATATAAAACAGTCTGAATTTCAACTACTGGGCAGTTGCCCAACAGACACAACAACCGTCCGGTCAGAAGATCTTCCTTTTTACCAAATATCGGATCCCTCTGTGGTATAACACTGTTGTGCAACTTGGGAGGATGGGATCCTCACAGGTTGACTTCCTCGCTTTTGGTGAGCGTTGACATGCTAAACCAGTTTGAAAGCGAGTTTGGGGTTTTGGAGCAGCCGCAGTAGATCGCCGAGTGCCCAAAACGTCCGCACAGAACACAACTTAATGGATCTGTGCATTGGGGGTGGTCCTGGGGTCGGGTGTAATTCGCAGGACCAAGCTCATTTCTTGACGTATCTGGGTTACAAAGCGAGAAACAAATAGCTTTGCAAATGGCCGTGTAGTTCCCGGCGGTGACACTGTGTTCCGACTGTGGTGGTTCTAAAATCTACTGTACCTGTGTAATCAGTACCAAGACAATCGCGGCATTAGTGGTATAATAGATCCAAAAGTTCACTTGTATGCAACTTTTTTTATGGATGGGATGACTTCTCTTACTGACTAAAACCCACCCGTGTTCCCTCCTAGTGCCCTTTGCGTTCCAGGGCCGCGGTGACTGTTTCGAACAAATTCCGCAGCCCTGGCAGGTACTGGCCCCGTCTACTTTGCTGACATCTCTTTGAGGCGCGCATGGAACACAACGTGCCATCGATCCTGGCTTAGTTCTGATCGGACAGAGAGCCATCCAACGCTCGCCGACCTCAGGCCCGGGGCGTCTTCTTCTGTTGCGGCGGCTGGGGCGTGAGTTTTCCCTCTCCGTTTCTTTCATGATACATTTCCGTTTTTTTCATGATCTTGATGATGAATGATGGCTACCGCATTATATATTTTATTATTTTCACTAGCTAACAATATCACAAACATTGAAAACGGTTATGCCGTTTAGAAGTTATGGTGGAATAAAGAAACTCACAAACATACATACATACATATGAGTTCTGAAAACATAACACTCCTTTTTTAGACAGTCGTGTAATTAGGCAGTCGTGTAAAAATATAACAAATCGAAAGTGGTGACTTTGATTTTGAAGACGACGAAGAAGAATGTATATGGTTGATATTTTTCACTACAAATATACTTTTTTTGTTATTTAATCTTGTTTTATTATTATTTTCTTTGTCATACATGTTGTATGGAACGTTTTGTATAAATAAAAATTTTAAAAGTAACATGAATATTGCAATAAACCAAAAACGTTCCACAGCAATATTTTTATGAATATTCAAAAAAGTATTAACATTGGAAGTCTAAAATAGGGTCAAATTAAAACTTGATCATAACATCTGTAGCATACAAAAGTAACGGCCGTTAAAAAAAATATTTCATAAAGTAATACGAGATTGAACTTTAATCGCAATTATCTCAAAATGTTAAGTGTGTGGATTGGAACGTTTTTCAGGAACTACGTCCAATTATGTTGATTTTTAGAAGGTTTTATTTTGTACTTGTTGATAATGAAAACAGAATTTGTATTATTTTTATTTTTCCTATTCTAAGCAATGTGTCAAATATGATACATAGTTTTTTTTCTATTGATTATTATGAACCTGGCAATGTGCCTAATGTGATACATACAATAAAACGTAAACTAAACAATTATATTTTTTCTTATTATTTTTGCCTTTCCAGTGAACACCTAGGAACACAATTCAGGCATTATTTTTCAAAAATTCTGATAGAAAAATCTCTGCCAAGAATAGGGTTAACGACCGCCATTTGGCGCCCGGGACCACCGACTTATACGTGCCTGCCGATGCACGGAATCATCTTATCAGACAATCAGGTGATTCAAGGCTGCAATATCCTAGCCAAGCTGGAAACAACTTTACAAAATATGCTATTACAACTGTTGCTTATTTGTAAACTCGTTTTCATTACTCCTGCTCGGATAGTAGGCCTGAAATTGACTGAGGAGCGGGTTGAAAGTATTACTTTGCAGCCCTAGGGAAAATACTTTTCAACTGACAGACGTCAAATCTTAAAAAAAAACAATGATGAAAATGTTACGGCTGAATAGCTGGCCGGTCACAGAAAAAAAAACAAGATAGTCGGGAAAGCGGCAATCTGATCTTCATTTGCTTTTTCGAGCTTTACCTATTCATAATTTCTTATAGCAGAGATTTGTTTTAACACCATGAGTTCATCAGATTCAGATTCGTGTTTTTATTTTTACTTTCCTAATCGTAATGAAAAGCACAGTGTTTACCTCGGCTGAAAGACTTATTTAATTTTTAGTCCCCGAACTATTGGCGCTATCGCTACGTTCAGGCGCCAAACGCCGTCTCGGGACTAAATCAGTTACTTTCACCCCTGGATAACCATGTACTATTATCGAACGCCTCATATTCAATGGTGAAAAATTAAATCCATGTTTCTCTTTCAGCTTGTAGTCCGTCGCCGCGGTCGTCGAGGCATCTACGCACAGCGCTGCACTCCTGTCTCCTTGGACGCGTACAGCCTGGACAGCGTCAGCGTGGGTCACAGGAAGGGCAACCACCGCCTGCGAGCCAGCAAGAGGAGCTACGGGAACCCCGCTTATGATGACGAGGTATGGCAGTACAATTGTAATTCCTAGTAACCAAAAATCCATGTTCAGGTTGCGTTTCCACACACGATCGTTGGTTTGGTTGGTTTGTATTGGTTCTTAATAAAGACATCCTAGTTCATCTTTGGTGGAAACGCAGCTTAGCTGGGCCCGGTTGTTGGCTATTAACCCTTATACAGGGTGTCCCAGAACTCAACGTCAAGCCGGAATCGGGTGATAGGACAAATCATAATAGTTACCAGAAAAATATAAAAAAAAAATCTTAGTCATGTAATTTTTATTTTTTTATTACTGTAATTATTTCTTTTTTTTTTAATGAAAATAACTAAGAATTTAAAACAATAGGTTACACAAGTACTACTCAAGATTACAAAAAAAAAAGAAACTACCGTAATTTAAATAAAAAAGACATGACTAAGATTTTAATAAATATTTTTCTGGTAACTTTTATGGTTTGTCCTATCATCCGATTCCGGCTTGACGTTGAGTTCTGGGACATCCTGTATAGCATCCCCCACTTTGCAGAATTTGGTCGAAAGAGTCTCCATAGCCCTGGAATGCTAAGGCCATTTGTAGGACACGCCTGGGTTTTAGTCAGTTAAGGGTTTGACACTCCCTTCCACTCCGCCCAGAGTGGAATTCCCAGAAGCCAATTTATGAAAACTTCCACCACGCCTTAAATACTGGCTGTATTATACCGTTTAAGAATAATTAGAAAGAAAAATAAGGCACCGTAAACAAAGCGACAATCGCGCGAATAAGCGACCGTCGCGTTCATTTGTATTGCAAACTCTATCGTGTCATAATTTCACCTTACAAAACATCCGAATTGAGAACCTCCTCCTTTTTGGAAAGTCGGTTAAAAATAACCCATTGCTTGCATTTCCGAACGATGATCGCTTTGTATGCTATACTCACAGTAAGTAAGAAGAACAACATCTTTGCTACAGAACAATAGTGGGTTTAATACTTTGTATTTTAATAAACACACTACTGAGTACTCGTAACTATGCTCTGTTGGCTGTTCCGTTTGTCTCGCGATCACAAGCGCGGCTGCCCAACTTGGGGACCTGGGTTCGATTCCCAGGTCCGGCAAAAAGTGTTATTAAGGAATTTCTTTGTGACAGCCCGGAGTTTTCTCTTCGCGAGGGTCGGGTTACCGTCCCCGAGGAATACGTGAGTGATGGAAGAGCGAGTGCACCTTTATTTGCGCGTATACATACTTGTGCACTATAATATCTCCCACGCCGATAACTAGTCTCCGTTGTGATTGGCCGACATGGCCGATATCGGTCAGGAGGACCATACTCGAAAAATAGGCTCGTCAACTGAAAAAAAACTAATTAGTCCGTCAGTTAGATTAACAAAAAATACTTTACCCATGTGTTTTCTTTTGTAACGTAAACCGACATTGACGAAGATACGACGGTTTTAAAATTCTCCATACGTCATTTGCCGTGGTTTAATTTTTACTGCGTTTTGACGTCACGAGCCCCCACCCCCGGGTTTTGATGCGTTTTATCTTTGTCAATATTCATTGATTTACAAAAACAAAAAATTATCCATTATTTTTCAATACTCTAACTAACAGACTAAATAGATTTTCTATTTATTGATGGTGGACACTACCCTATTATGGCACATCGATTAAAAACAGTTTAGGCATTACAACCACAAATTCTGATAACCTTTACTACAGTAATTACTTTTTTCCAGGTCACCTCCCACCCAATGCAGTACGCAGCGCTTGCCAACTTTGCGATGGATGTAGAGTCCATGACAGCAGAGTTCTCCGAGATACCCTCAGTCACCGTGAGGCCGGATGAGGTACCTCCCGGCTGCGAAGACAAGAACCGGTACTCCAACGTACTGCCTCTGCCGGAGACCCGGGTCCCGCTCAAGAG
Organism: Ceramica pisi; assembly: GCA_963859965.1. Classification (NCBI taxonomy): domain Eukaryota; kingdom Metazoa; phylum Arthropoda; class Insecta; order Lepidoptera; family Noctuidae; genus Ceramica; species Ceramica pisi. The sequence goes on along the minus strand of OY982544.1, from coordinate 2,064,628 downwards.
GCTCGGCAATGATCCCACCACGGAGTATATTAACGCCAATTTTGTTACGGTGAGTTCCTACCGAAGTAAGTTTTTAGCATGGAGTATTTGCAACGTCTTTAACTTTAAGCCTTTTACAAACAACGCATGGATCGCTCTCATTGCAGCAGCCATATATTTCGCAAAAATAAAGACAGCAACAAATACTATAAACGACTCAAAGTGGTTTTGGAGGAACCTTATGGCTATGAAAATAAATTATCACTGTGATACAAAATTAGCGTTAGAATAACTGTGGACCGATTGTATAACACAACACTTTTCATCTGCCTAGCCTTTTCCCAACTAAATTGGGATCGGCTTCCAGTCAAACTGGATTCGGCTGAATACCAGTATTTTATGGGGAGCGGCTGCCTACAAGACCTCCACAACCCATTAACTGAGTAACACGGTATTTTATTGTATAACACAACGCTGAATGTAATCAAAAATTTGATTTTATCTAAATACAGTATTTGTCATCTGACACTAAAGTAACCATCCCATTCATAGTCCATTTTGAGACACAAAATTTAAACGCCTACGCTAAACTGTGTATCAATAAGCACACACCAATACTGATTGCTCACACACCTATTTTGCGAGTCGAAATTTGAACCTTATGAAAGGAACGAAGTGCACGAGTTAATTAACAAAACACCAACGTACTAACAACGATTCTCATTTTTTCAGGGTCCCGGCAACATCCGCAACTACTACATAGCCAGCCAGGCGCCCCTGTCCAACACTGTCGTAGACTTCTGGAGAATGATCTGGGAACAGAACTCCAGACTCGTCGTCATGCTCACGGAGTACATGGAGAACGGAGTCGTAAGTATTTTGTATTGAGAACAGTGCCATCTAGCGATGTAGCCAGGCGCGTAGCTACCGCCGTATCAGCTGTATCAAAGATACGGGGCCCCGATATACAAGAGCCCCGACGTGTAGACCCAAACCATTCATGGCCTACTAAGCCAAACCTGAGCTAATTGGGCATTTTTTTTTTTACTTGATATGGCTTTTGACTCTAGTCTTGGTCAGAGATGAGAGAGATAAAGTCTACGATGGAGCGAGCTTACCCAGAAGGAGCCTGTTCACTCTAACTTTGAAGAGATTAGGTTAAGGTGTAAGCGTTCGGAAACACAGACGCAGGACTCTTTTGCTGTGCGCATTATAAAAGACGTTTGGAAAAAAACAATATCCCAAAAACACGGCCCCTAAAAATGCAATGCAATGCCCCTTTGAAGATAGCTACGCTACTGGATGTAGCGTTAACCTGCATGCGGTTTGAATGATTAATTACAAGTTAGGAGCCGTCTCCACGAGCGAGCAAATCACCGTGTGGAGACACGTTCATAATGTTAGAAATACGTGGCACGACGAAAATAAGAAGCTCGCTCCATCGTAGACTTTGTTTCTGTCATCTCTGAACAAGACTAAAGTCAAGAGCAAACCCATCACAAATAAAAAAAATGTAAAATTCGCCGCGATTTTCTCGCTCTTGGAGACGGCCTCTTAGGTTGTCAACCGACCCAGCAATATTTGGGTCTGTTTAATTGTTTTGTTATAAACTAGCTGACCCGCGCAACTTCGTTTGCGTCACATTTTCCAATCATGCTCCGCTCGTATTTGTCTTAGCGTAGTGATATATAGCCTATAACATTCCTCGATAAATGGACTATCTAACACTGAAAGAATTTTTCAAATCGGACCTGTAGTTCCTGAAATTACCCCCTACATACAAACTTACAAACATACAAACTTACAAACAAATGTTACCTCTTTATAATATTAGTATGGATAAAAAAGAAAAATATACCAGCCTAGTGATAATAAAAATACAGGTTATCCATGAAAACTATCCCCTACAACTGAACTCAATCATACTGGCATGTAGAAGATATTTTTCATCTCAAGCATTGCCACCTTCTAATTACATCGGCCGCCCAATACAATCCCTCCCGGTATCTCCAAAATTCGTCAACTGAGGCACCCTCTTAAGTGACGCGCATTTAAGTCAAAATATTTGCTACTGTTTAATTTCCCTGACAATACTATCCTCTTTCCAGGAAAAATGCTACGAATACCTTCCACCATCAGAAATCTCAGACAACAAGCGTATCTTCGGAGACTTCAAGATCATCCTGAAGAAACGGGAGCAGCGTGACAAGTACGCCGTCTCCAGCGTGCAGCTCATCAACCTGACGACCAGGACTTGGCGAGAGGTCACTCACCTGTGGTACTTCTGGCCAGCCAAGGGAGTTCCTGATGACTACGACTCTGTTATAGACTTCTTGTGCGAAATGAGGAGCTATATGAAAATCTCGCAGACTGCCAAAGAGTATGATGAAGAAGGTATGAGAGAGCACACTTTCCTAGTTATTTTGACTTTTCAGACGAAATTCAGAGCCTGGTTCCTATACTCATCTGCCTAGCCTTTTCCCAACTATATTGGGGTCGGCTTCCAGTCAAACAGGATTTAGCTAAGTACCAGTATTTTACGCGGGAAGGCTGCCTACCAGACCTCCACAACCTATTAACTGGGTAAACACGGTACTACATGGAAAGACTGGAGTCAGATTAACTGGCTTCTGACTATCCGTAACGACTGCCAAAGATCTACAAATGACAGCCGGGGCCAACGGCTTAACATGCTTTCCGAGGCACGGAGGAAACTCGATATGTTAAGATGCTCACCCACCCACAGACCAACCTTGGCAAGCGTTGCTTATCTTATGCTGCGATATCTGATGATGGGGCGATTTAGTTTGACCTGTCGCTATGGCCATTTAGAAAAAAATTACAGCAGATGTAAATAGCGTACCATAACCATAGATTTTCTGCTAATATGAAATCACTTGGGACTTTAATTCGAGTAGAGAGTAATGGTGGTGCATGTCTAGTGACGACAGGCCGTGTCGACGGCGCGTTAGTGTTCCACGCGCGCCTCAAAGAGAGTCAGCAACACAGAGGGGCCCGAAAGGGCCGACGCCTGCCGGAGTCGCGGGATTATTCGCAAGAGACACCGTGGCTCCGGAACACAAAGGGCAATGAAGGAACATGGATGGGTTTTAGTCAGTAGAAGTCTGACACTCCCTCCCGCTGCACCCAGAGCGGGAGGAGTCATTGGATGATATCCCATCCCTAAAAAAAAAAAAAAAAAATGGTGGTGCATGAACGAACCAACATAAATAAAAAACATACCTTGACAACCTATACTAGTTCATTTCTAGTAACCTCATATTATTTACAGGTGTGGAAGTAATCTACGGAGACCAGAACCGTTCTTCGTTCAGTAACCTGTCGAAGCTGAAGAGTGACGAAGGAGGGTCCACCAACGGCATCAACGTGTACTCGCCAGCCCGCGCTGAAGAACAGCTGCGACGAGCTGCTCCTACCAATGGAACTCTCGGCAGGATGAAGGCAGCTTCGGAAGTTGAAGGTAAGAATCTACTTGTATGTTTTTTATTAGGATTTCTTGCGGTTCAGTTGCGTGACTAGCACTTACAGCTTGGCAAACAAGTGTAGAAAATAATAGGAGCGCCACTGTTCCGTTTGTATGGCAACCCGTTTCAATCGAATAGCGTACCAACCTAGTCTTGCCACAAGCTATATTTATGCTAGACATAAATTTATTTTTAATTTATGTAAATCAGTACCTAAGTATTGTTTAACTGAACAAGGATGTGTTCTCGTTATGCAACTGATTTCTAAGTTATTACAGTAAATGAAAATTCGAAATCAAGTCACTCAAGTATCAATTAATCTAGGCGCGCTATACCAGACTAATGTAGATAAAATGTAAACAATTTTTGTCAACCTGTAAGCCCAAACTACACTATAACAAGCAATGAACATAAGACTGTTTCTTTTGATACCTGAAAATCAGTTAATATTGATTCAGTCTTACAAGCTTCGATCATTAATTGATCGAAGCTTACAAGTTTGGAACTTGGGAAACGGTATTTTGTTTTCCTAGGTTGCTCCGAGTTGTGTCTTCATTCCCTAGAGTACATACCTAAAAAGGAGGGTTTTTATTTTTTTGTATATGTTCCCCATTCGAAGGCGCTTGAACCGATTTAGAAAATTCATATTTTGTTTGAAAGGGTAGACTTCTCAAGGGGTCCCGTAGTCACCTGGTCAAGATCTGATGATGGGATCCTCGAGAAATAGTGGGAACTGCTCAAATTGTATAGGTACACTTTAAGGGATTTGGGTATTTTTTGGAAGACTGTTTTCTCATAATCACATTTCAATTTGGTGAAGATCTTACGAAGGAGATAGGCAACGGATTCATTAATAAAATGTAATTTGACAAATTAAAGCAACACCGCTTGACTTTTTCTGCTGTAACTGGACTGCATCTCATTTAAAACGTAGTTTAATTACTTTTGTGTTCCTTCGGAGCCCCCTCCAGCTCTTACTTGTGGTAGATCAACTCCATATATCTCCTTCTTCAGGTCCCTGTATGATCATGTTTGGTTGCAGGCATCCGGCCGTGCGTGGTGACGTGCGCGTCAGGAGCAGGTCGGTCGGCGGCGCTGGTCGCGCTGGACGTGAGCGCGCGCGCGCTGCCGGCCGCCGCCGACGTGCCGCGCGTGGTGCGCCAGCTGCGCGCGCAGCGACCGCACTCGCTCTCCAACCGGCATCACTATATCTTCGTCTATAAGGTCAGCTTATAAGACTACTTTTTTTTTTAGGGATGGGAAATCATCCAATGACTCCTCCCGCTCTGGGTGTTGCGGGAGGGAGTGTCAGACTTCTACTGACTAAAACCCATCCATGTTCCTTCATTGCCGTTTGTGTTCCGGAGACACGGTGTCTCTTGCGAATAATCCCGCGACTCCGGCAGGAGCTTATAAGACTACTATGTTAGTTTCTTTTTTTGATGGGGTGGGAAATCGTCATGGACGTCTTTCGCATGGGGCAGGTGGGTCAGACTCTAAAAATCACCCTGGTGTTCCTTTTCACACTTGGGCCGGGGATCGTAAGAACTAATGCGCCTTACACGATCCCCGGCTAGTGCGTGCCACCTCAGGCCCGTGGGAGGAGTGAGGTGCCCTTCCCCCCGCAACGTCAAATAGGGGCGAAATTTAATGCCACCGATGCTGCATCTATCACAGCCACATTCAAATCCTTACAATCTCGTCGTTAAACATCGACTGGAAAAAAATAAGAAAAAAGGCATTCCACTTCAGAGCGTAGGCAGGCCTTGAGATTTTTGAGTGGCGACTGTGTTCGGAAGACGCAGCGTTGGGAGACCAGCGGGTCTAAAAAAGGTCACTTTAGTAGAATTTTATCATAATCATAATATTAATAATACAACAATCTGTCAAATTTCATTTTCATCTTTATTGCTAAAGCATTAGGTTCAAACTTGAGTGGAAAAAATTTACAGTTTCGGATAGTTTGAATTGCTGGCTGATTTTTCTAAAGTGGCCTTATAGAGCTGTTGCACTTTGGGGATTCTAATTAATGCCACCGATGCTGCAATTATCGTAGCTACATTCTGATTCCAAACAATATTAGAGTGTGTATTCCGTCCACTAGCGCCGCCAATAGTTTTTTATTAATTGTGGTATATTTAACACACTTAGATAAAAAACCGCTCTGTAGTGTACTGAAGAAATGTATCTATTATTTTTTGACAGCTATTTTTAATACATAACTCATGGCTAAATAGCCAAAACGGCAATTATTGCTAAAAGTGGCCACTTTTAGCAAAAATATCGACTTTGGCAACTATTTATGTTAAGTACAAAACATAACTCTCAAAAAATAATAAATACATTTCTTCAGAACACCACAGAGCGGTTTTTTATCTACGTGTTTTAAATTTACCACAATTCATAAAAAACGATTGGCGGCGCTAGTGGACGGAATACGCCCTCATACGGAGTCAACATTCGACTCTTAAAAAAAATAGAAGAAGAGAGACATTCCACTTCAGAGCTTGGGCAGGCTTGATGTTTTGGTGTGACTTTTACGTACGGGAAGACCAGGTCATGTGTTGGTAGGCCAGGTCATCGGTCCACCTAGTGGGAATTGTGAACCGATGACCTGATAATGTAGAGGGCGCTGGAAATCGGCACCAGTGGGAAAGGTATCGACCTGGTAGAGGACGTGGAAATCCACTGCATGCGAGAACCAGAGAATTGGTTGATATGGTGACGCTCAAGGGTGGCGTTTATCCGTCAGTGGACATATTTTTTGCTAAAGTGATGATGACAAAGATTCTAAGGATAGATGGAATCATATATGAGAAATAAATGGAGTGATTTTAATGTATAGAGGCCGGCTTTGCGAAGGCGGTGGTAAAGAGAACAAAAGAACTTTCAGTAACAAAAGACGAGAAGTGGTCCGTAGCACAAGGGTAACTGGATCAAAATTTGGAGTGTTGTTGTTCTCACCACGGGTAGGGTAGGACGCTCTCAAGCTAGGACGAATAACGGCGGTCCATTGAGAGGCCGATATTCCTTCTTCAACAGGATCTGTATCCATACAATAAATCACATAATTATATTAACAGACGTAAACCTAACGCTGTACTTATTAATTCCAGGTGCTAAGCGAATATGGCAACAAAATGCTAGGCGGCGGTGTGGACACCATCTGAGAAGACTCTCCCTTACGTAAGAAGAACCGTATTCGTACCCATGACAGTGTTGGCATATACGTATCTCAACCCTAGTGTATAGCCAGCCTTAGTTTAAACATAAACTATTTGGAACATACCAAAGTATAAGTTACGAGATCTCTAGAAAATTGATCGCTCAAATAAAAAAAATATAAAGAAAATTTTATTTTTTTATAATTTCATTATTTTCATTTTTAATCTATGGAATTATAGATTTTATACCATTTACGTCACCAATATGACAATTTCGCATAATTTTAACGAAACTTGTACATAAGATTTATTTTTAAGTTTTATTTTTTTTTGTTCGAACAATTTATTTTTATTTATTTTTAGGGGATCATTCCGCTAGTCTATCGATGTTTCGGTTTTCCTAGGAAATGTTGTAAGCATAATTTCAATCACAATAATTAATAAAAAAAGTACGTATGTAGGCATCGTTTGTTGATTTTTGCTGTGATTTCTACTAAACTCTTAGTTTTACTCTAACACTAATATTACCGTTACTAGATATATTTGTAATATAGAAAAAAAAATTATATTATATAGCAGTAATAACTATGCACTACAAAACTTTTTGATCTGGCAACCCTGTCTAACCTTTAAGTTTGACGTTTCCAATGTTGCCAATTTTTGCTATATGCATTGTTGTTTTGTGCTCTAGCAATTACGAATAAAAATACTCTGTGCTACTTTTAAATAGTAAATGGCGTAATAGACCGGCGTTAAATATCTTATTTATGTGTATATCTTTATTTCTTTACAATCTCATTTATTTATTGTTGAAAAGTGTTGTTTATTTGTATAATATAAGTATGTTATCAATTCAGTGTGGCCTCCATTCACCTACTATTTTTACATCAATCACAATCATGGAATTGACATAACTACGGGGAATTAAATAAAATCAGGAATTTTAAGGATTGATATAAAAAAATATTAACGTAAATACATTTCACTTTTTGTAGTAGTGAATAACTACCCGGCAAAAATTATTAAAGTTCAATATTTTTTATATTATTTTTGCTTTATTTTAAAGTTCGCACCGAAAAAAAACCATTTTATTTTCAAAACGACAGTGAAGAGGGGGCTTAAGGTAAATATATTTTGTTAAATAAAAGTCAAAGCATTTACATAATTAGTTAAAGTGCACTGTTTTATCCCACACGTTACTAGTTTGTAAGTTTTAGTTATAATATCTTAGGTTATATATTATTATCAACTATATTATTGACCAAAAAAAAAATATATTACATATTTGTATACGTCCTACATTTGATATTAGGGTCTATATTGAAAGTAAATAAATTTATTGTAATAAAATGCTGTTTACTTTTAAAGAAAACTTTAATCTCCACTATATTAACATAAAAATAATATAACAAAAATGAACTAATAACTCTCTAACATAATATTATTTATAATGTTTCAATGAGGGTTTTCTGAAATGTCAAGCACCAGGTGGCGTGGCAGCAGTGAGGTGTCAGACCCAAAAAACCTATCAAATGGCTTGTTTTCTGACATTTGTTAGTTGACGTCGGCGTCATGTTAATGTCAAAGTCACTTTTTCAATTAAAAGGGCCTCTCGCCTATGTTGCGCCAACTGGTAGAGTAAATTTTCCTGAACACCCACATTGATCTCTTTCTTTAACCACCCACAAACTCACTGGTTCTGAGCTCAGTCAAGGCTTACTATGCTTTGACCCACGTTGATATCACTCCTGTCTAGTTCCTCATCAGCATCGTAATTACTGTCAACCTTCATAACATCTCCAGTATACAAAGTGACAGTTTCAGCTCTCATCACAGATTCATTTGTTCCATTCGATTCAGAATCATCGTCAACTTCAAGCCCCATCTTTTTCGTTGCTTCATTAAAACTTATCTTTTTGTCTCTCTTATAGAGCATTTTATCGTCTGTCACCATGGAAATGTGGGGGTGGGCATCAGTGTAGTCTATGTGAGCATGTTCTCTTTCTGGGTATTCATCCAGATTTGATAGAACATCGTCATGGGGGCAGTAAGGTTTGTGAAAAGGCAAATTGATGAATGATCCGGCAAGCGATGTTGAGGATATTGTTGATATTCCTGTAAGGCAATAATAGTAGATTATATACCGAGGGGATAAAGCAGTGTCGTGCATGCAGCATGTAAGAAATATGTAAAAAAAAAGGAAATGTGTGTATATTAATGAATGATTCGAAAGTTTAGAGTTAAACTCACGAGCGCAGCATGGGAGTTTCTACAGGAAATCTGGATTCAGTGAGGGATTAAAGTTAGCCAAAGGCTAAAATACCTTTATCCCTGAGGAGTATAAACTATTTTTCACACCTACTACTGCGAGAAAGCTGTTCGCAAGCCATGAAGAGAGGTGGCCGCGACTCGTTCCCGTCGGTCTCTTCATATGACATTATTGACTTCCGGGCAAAAATATTGTAGGTACTGAATTTAATTATGACCGACCCCCAAGGTATTATTGAATTACTTTAGGTTGAGTTTGCATGACATACAATCAGACGTTTTCGTGAAGGAGGTGTGAAAAGTTAATTGGATATGAATGAGTAGAATTCTAAGTTCTAATGTTATTTTTATGTCTCTAGTACTTACTTTTATGGATTACAGGTATTGACTCCTGAAACTCAAGGTCCTGTTTCAGAAAAACAAAGAAATTAAGAGCAGTTCCTTTATCAAAATTCAAGATTCCGAAATGGTAGAAAATAAATTTCTTACCTGGCTTGATTTCATGGACCCCTCTTCAGAGTATATCATTATCGGAAAGGCGATGTCGTAAGAGGAAGACAATTGAGCTTTAAGTTTAGGGTCCACCAGGGTGACAGCCGGTTTGGTGTTCTTAGACTTCAGTGAGGATTCTCGTCTGACTCCGTAAGCTCGGTAAGATTTCTGTTGACAGGAATAAAGCGAAAAGTGAATCATATTGTTTTACAATCTACTAGTACGGGATCCCACTGCTCGATTCGATTAATTAATTAATTGTAATTTTTGTGTATTTTTGACATGCGTCATATTGACCGCAAATAAACTTTTTCTTTCTTTCTTTCTATTCTGCAGCTATCTGTTTTTTTGATGAAATTAATTTTAAATGAAAGTTGAGGAAGTATTCAATGGATTATTATCGATAGGTTGCCTATAAAAAATTAGCCACATGCACGTCCATTTGGGTAAAAAGGACTTAGAACATAAATGTTTGCATAGTGCATGTCCATGTCCACCGTACAGATGGTTAACTTGGACTTTCAGCAGTTCAGCAGTTCTTACCTGTATCTTCTCAGCCATTATACCGTATGTCTCTTCATTTGGCGCCGTCTTTCTGTACAGGTCTAAGGTATGCTTGGCGGCACACGTCGTGTCATCTTGATCGCCGTCCGAGGATGACTGAAAATGTCACAATTTAGTAAATAACACAAATGTTGTTTTACAAAAACTGGCGAAGTGCGACTTGGACTCGCGTGTACAGGGTTCGGAATGTATTTTATAACATGTTATTTTAAACCAGGAGACTTAAAAACTATCTGCATTTTTTCAATATTTTAAGTTCAGTAGTTTCTGAGATAAGAGGAAAGGTCATTTTTGGTTGAATAACTCCTAAATTATTTAATTAAGAATTACGAAAAAAATATAGTTAAAACTCAAAGTACTTTCATTTGATATGTGACACGATACAACTTGAAAAGTTCTTTTTGAAATTTTCTAGTTTGGGCCCCAAAATACTAAACATTAATTATCTATTTACGTTACGCGTCCGTGTTTGGGTCACAGAAATCCATATGTGTACCAACAGAATTGGTCCAGTAGATCTGAGTGACAGTCGGACAGACAGACAGACCCGAGGTTTCCTTTTCTTACGGATTTTTAGAAGTAAGACGACTAAAGTGCGTATGCTTATACACGTGAACTCTCTGTTTTATTACTCTCGTGTACAATGAATTTGACGATAGATCCGACAAGATCGGGGAGAGATCAGGGGGGCTACTCTCTAAGCCCGAAGTCCGCAGTTCGGGCTTAGTTGCGGGCGTATTCTTATACTCCGTATCACCCCACTACTAAGAATGAAACACGATTTTACAGTAACTGTCAAATCATGTAGGCTTTCATTCTTAGTTCGGTTTCGGTACTTATCGTAAGTCCATAGGTGATAGGAGTAGAATACGCCCGCAACTAAACTCGAAAGTACGGACTTCGGGCTTAGATAGTAGCCCCCCCAGGCGCGGGGCGTTCATTCCGAGTGACGTGTCACACCGCTAACTTAAACAGATCGGGGGAATGACTGATACTGAAAATATTCCTAACGGAAAACCCAATAACCAATCACAACTGAGTGATTGGTCAGGTTGGTGTCTTTCTAACCTCAAGCCTCTCACATTGTACGCTTTCTTTTCACGATTCACGATGGTTTTTTTAAATCCCTTTTGTTGTTGTTTATTTTTTTGTACCATTTTTTACGTACTTTTTTTCTCCGTTCGATTTGACAAGAAATAAATTTACGTGTTACGTTGGCGAAGACTGGTGTTTTATTTCGTTATGTTATTCTTAGCCTTAGTTTAAACATAAACTATTTGGAACATACCAAAGGCGTTGGCTGTCTGTGCTTCTATATTATATAGCCAGTTCTGGATCTCAATTTAAGCAGTTCGTGGCTTTCACTACTTTATAACCGACTTCCAAAAAAAGAGGAGGTTCTCAGGTTTTTTTTTTGTATCTTCGTTTTTTAACACCGACTTCCGAAATTAAGGTTATTTTATACTTTGTAGTGTTTTTAATTTTTCTCTTTGCAGTGGTGATACTTGGATGTCTTCGGTCTATGCAGAAATTGAAATACGCAAAAATGCTAGGTAATAAAATAAAAACTGCTGAGCCAAACCGAACTAAATTTTGTACCGGAACAAATGTCAAGTATGCTGCATCGAGCTAAAAATAATCACAGAAATCAGATCAGAATCCTCGGAGCAATCGGTGTACGTACATAAAACAAAATTAAGTACTGAAAAAAAAAAACTTTTTATAAAAAAATACAACCGACTTCCAAATAAAAAAAAGACTACAAAGAAAAAAAATACTTTAATTTCGGAAGTGTTTTTGTTAGTTTCTTCGTATTTTGACACCGATTTTCGAAATTAAAGTTGTTTTTTACTTTGTAGTGTTTTTTTTTATTTGGAAGTCGGTTGTGTTTTTTTTTGTAAAAAGTTTTTAATTTTTCACTTTTTAGTGGTACCCCACACCAAACAATACCGCTGCAAAATCGCAAAAAAGCAAAATACGCAATTTCGATAACAAATAAACACCATCCAAGTAAACGAATTCCAGCTTTTTTGATTTAAAATCCAAACTTCGTAACCGATTTTAATAATATTTAAATGGGCCCAATCTGCAAGTCCTTTCAGATAAAACAGAAATTAGAATTTTCCAAATCGGTTCATAACTGACGGAGTGATGAGGTAACAAACAAAAAAAAAAACATAAATGTAACCGAATTGAGAACCTCCTCCTTTTTGGGAAGTCGGTTTGAAAACCAATAATCAGGGACCCTACCTAATCTGCCAGTGCTTCTGACCTGTTTATTCTTAGTGGCGCGCGCGCCTAGCTGATAATGTAATAAAAATGTTAGATCATCGAGTTACCTCGTATTTAGTCGTGTTGTGAGCTTGATGACGTAGGAAGGCACTGCGGACGGCATCCTGGATAGCTGGCAACATGTCTTCATCTATATTGGTGTCTCTAATGAGTATCATTAGGAGATTGCCTTCATCGACTGCAAGGAAAAATATTATATTGAAAAAGTTTTTATAAGGCAAACGTTGAACGCCTGTGTATTTGTAATGCTTGTTGAGGATAGTCACATTGCATGGCAAAACGCTTTAGGAAGCAGCCGCCATTGTTTTCCCTGTAAACATCTCTAATCTCTAAGGCAGTTATCACACTGCCACGCATGCTTCATGTTGCGTGTCAACGCACTTATGCGCGTACTTGCGGGACTGCAGATCTGCATCATCGTGAGGGTTACGCACTAACGCGCGTAGGTGCGTTTTGTGGATTCGCGGCGGCTCTGACTCATTTCATTCAAAGCCGTTCGCTGTGGTGATAGTGCAGTGCAGAGCGTCGCTTCTGTTTTGATATTGTAAATGGTTATTAGAATGAAACTCATTTAAGATGATTGGTTTTTGAACTGTAATCACACGCACGGCACTGCGAGACTCGGTGTCCTATACCTTGCGTCTAGTCCCGCACCCACGCGCGTGTGCGCATGTTTTTCTGCCTGTAGGCGTGTAATCTGCATGAACGCGCGTTGATGCATTTTCTGTGTGTTCACGCGATACGCTGCCTGGTGCGTGGTTGTGTGTTAATTACCTAAATAGTATAAAACAAAGTCGCTTTCTGTTTCTCCGTTTAATTCTTCTAAATCAGACAACATTTATTTTGAAATGGTTTTCAGAAAAATAATTACCGATAAACGAAGAATTGGGACTCAAATCAAACTCCAACTCATCAATTCTATTCATACTTCCCTGCTTGTCGTCCAATCTTCTTATATGTATATGAAAATCTCGTGTCATTTACAGAGACGCTGCAGTGGATAGAAGGACAAAGCGGATCACTAGGTAATGACGCGGCCGATGAGCTGACTAAGAGGGGATTTGTTACGAAGGTTGTACCCGAACCCATAGTAACACTCCCTTTCACCCAGCTGCGCACATGGCTACAGGAACACACCCACACACTTAACTAGCAGAACGTTCCTCGACACGAGGCTGCTGGCAGTCCAACGAGACCATCTCGAGACAAAAAACTAACCAGGCACATTCTGCGATCAGATAGGGGACAGCCTGTAAATGGTCGCGATGACCATCACCGGGGACTGCTCACTGATCAAACGTTTCCACACGATAGGTATGAGGGACAGATCTCTGTTCAGAGGAAGCTTGGAGGAGGAGGAAACGGTATCGCATGTGCTTATGCATGTATTAATGCACAGCCGATGGGACATCGATTTCACTTACAGATTTCCTGAATCGACTAGAAAGACTGATCTGCTTCTGGAGGGAGCTTGACTGGTCGGAATGACGGCCACCATAGCTCACGCACTAAACGGAAACCAACACCCAATAGATAAATACAATGCGAAAATTAATTTGATTGACACGCTTTCATGCCTAAATTGCTGCATCAGTTTATATAGAGAGATGATAGGTTACTATGCGACACCGCAAAAAAGTATACAGAACCGCGAGCAAGGCGACGAGTGAAAGCTAGTCAATATCTATACTAATATTATAAAGAGGTAACATTTGTTTGTAAGTTTGTATGTAGGGGATAATTTCAGGAACTACTGGTCCTATTTGAAAAATTCTTTCAGTATTAGATAGCCCATGTATCGAGGAAGAATATAGGCTACATATCATAACGCTAAGACTAAAAGGAGCCGAGAATTAATGGAAAATGTGACGCAGACGAAGTTGCGTGGGTCAGCTAGTTTCTAATAAAACCCAAACTTACCTTTGCCCTTCCCAAAATAATTCACAATGATATCCCTGGCAGCTTTTACTTCGTCTTCAGGCAGGCCTATGTCTCTTAGTTCGATCTCCAACTCTGGGTCGCAACGGCAGCGAGCTATATCATTGCATATGTGACCAGCTATGGATAGGTTGTCTCTTGTAATTAGCATTGCTGAGAGGTAGTCTGCTATGAACTTGTAGAGGTCTCTTGGCTGGTATCTTAGGACCTGAGGAAAAAGATGAGAGTTCAGGAAGAATTTAGGAAGCACTGGATCATTGGACAACGTCTTTCGGTTTGTTTTTTTTTTACTTTTGATAAGCACGCGTTTGACCACTATCTCACCTGATGGTTAGCGATGATGAAGTGATGATGGTCTAAGATGGAGCACGCTTGCCTAGAAGTAACCTATTCACTCTTGACTTACAAGACTCCCAGGTTGTAGCTATTAAGAAATACTGCAGATTTCGGCAGGGAATTCCACTCCTTTGCTGTACGCACTATGAATGTGTTCCCAAAACGTTTTATGCGTGTGGGTTTGTGAATTTTTCATACATGATAAAGAAGAAAGATAGATGCAAGTCTTCTTAATTATTTTTTATGTATTCCTTACGAGTTAAAACGCAATGTGAATGTATACAAATAATAATATTTGTATACATTCACATTGCGTTTGCATGTAAAAGTCTCTGCCTTTGTCTATTTCGTATAATTTTGATGGCTACCAAACTCACGCCATTAATTCGCTAACTTAATGGCATGAATGTGGATGAGACTTGAGGTTCGAGTTTACCATGTCCTTTAATAAGAGTAGCTTTTTTTTTTGCCGAGATTGGCCTGTGGATGGGTGACCATCTTAACATACCGAGTTTCCTCCGTGCCTCGGAAAGCACGTTAAGCTGTTGGTTCCGGTCATTTGGAGAGATCTTTGGCAGTCGTTACGGATTGACAGAAGGCAGAAAACATGACACCAGTTTTGCCAAGGAGTACTGTGATATCCAGTTAATGGATTGTGGATGTCTGGTAGGCAGCCGCTCCACGTAAAATAATGGTATTCAGCTGAATCCGGTTTGACTGGTAGCAATGAATGATATTGTAAGGAATACACATATACATTGTAGGTACAATTTAAACTTACCTCTCTAGTAATATCACTCATCAGCTCTTTCAGACCATCAGGTAGAGCTAGTTTACAGTTATGTTTAATCTGAGGCGATATTAAATCTTCCATTTTGATGGTTACAATCAATTTATTGTAAATAGTAGTATGACAATGCAAAATAAGTTTAATTCTAGTGTGCTACGACTTCAAGACTTTTAATTTAAATTAATTATAAAATACTATAAGACCGCTTATAAATATATTTCAACTATCCAAAATTTTGTTTCTGTACTTCGTACGCTAAAAAATATACTTTCACATAACACGAAATAAAATAATAATTTCGTATAAATTAAAATATGAAAATAATAAGTCATTTCTCCATTATTGGTCTTCATTTTCATCATCTAACACCGAACGCGCTGAAAGTATACTCGAATTTCCTGAAAAAAAAAAACAGCACTTGAAAAGACACATTGACAATTGCTTCTTTAGAATCGGGTAATTTGCAGCATAGCATTCAATTGAGACCAAATTGATTTAACAGAATAATTTTCCAAGTAAAATTAAGATCAGGGTGATAAAAAGGCCACTTTATGAGAATCATCTCAGATTCATAATATTAATGTAAACAACAATTTGTCAAATTTAATTTGTTTTTCATTTTTTTTTTTTTTTTTTTAGGGACTAATTCTTTGAACATGTCAGCCCTTGCCATGTCATGAGCAATACAGCAACAGTAATTACAGGCTCCGAAACTACTGGACCAATTTGAAAAATTCTTTCAGTGTTAGATAGCCTATTTGTCGAGGAAGGCTATAGGCTATATATCATCACGCTACGACTAAAAGGATCGGAGCATTAATGGAAAATGTGAAGCAGACGAAGTTGCGCTAGTCCATTAAGTGTTGAACATAATCAAGTACACCACACACTTCGCAATTATAGGAATCAGCTTTTTTCATTAAAATATGCAAATTTCTTAGAATAGTCCAGTAAGAATACAATATTTTTTCCACAAAACCTTCGATAATTCTAAAGTTTTTTATTTTTGGTGAGTGGATTAGTTTAGTAAATTCATTGCTTTGTACAAAAATGCTAACTGTTTAGAGTTATGCTATAGGTATTTCCAATTATTTCGTGTTATAACAATATTAGAAAATTTTAATTAAAATACTATACTGGTTCTTTGTTAGTACTATCTAAAGGATATAATAGTGAAAATGCTAACAGATAGGTACTGTGGAACAATGGAAAACTGAAAATTTCCCGTAACTCATTCAATAAAAAATTTAAGTTTTTCAAATCGTTTCCTATATACTTAGAGAGATGAGTTATACCTTACAACAAAAGTTCTAACAATTCAGTAATATGGCTGCACAAGTAATTGTATTTTTACTTTGCGATTAGCGAAATATTGAATTTAAGTTTTATAAATTTGCGCCTACATATTAATAAACTCTACTATCATACAAAAGTTTCAACAGATACATGCTATGCCTTTTGTTTAATAAATAAAATACAATTTGGATATTGAGGCGCAGTGTAGGTACGCGGCAATTCGTGCAGTACGGTGCCGGCGCGGTAACACTCCGAAACACACTCACAAACGTAGGTACCTACCTATTGAATGACTCGCGAAATCATTTCATTACTGTCACATGCACATCTCACACTTGAATCACTCACTAGGTAGGTACTTACTCTGTTCCAGTCCGTGACTTCTACCTACCTACGTGTAATTAGCAAACGCCCGTCGCTCCAGTTTAAAAAAAATCTGTTTTAAAAATACTTTGTTGTACTTTATTTCAAAGAATTTAATACCTACCTACCAAGATCGTAATATGTAGACTATAATTTTATTATATATGTATTATGTAGCTAGGTACTTGTTATAGTGATAGAGGAACAGAGACAGAAAGTGGAGATTCGATTACAACATTTTTTTCCGGGATAGTTGTCCCGGGTTTTAGGACATCACTTAAGTAGGTACTAATTATAATAGGTAATAATTTTATCAATAGTAGGTAATAATTATATCAAAGCAATAAAATTATTGGATTCAATAAGTAGGTACCTGTTTTTGGTATTTTTAATGTAGGCACACTAGTGATACCTATCCCGAAACCCGAAACAATTTCCCGAAAAAAAAAGTTGTATGGAAGTCACTTTTTGTCTCTGATACATAACACAAAGATAACAATTAATGCTGTATACTCACGGAACAGAAAAAACAGTGTATACCTACCTATTCCGATCTGTCAAACAGATAGTGCTTTTAAATATTCATCGAACACTATCACAGCCATAACCATAAAAATTGAATTGAATAATTTGAACACTATCAAAATAAGATTAGACATCGACATACATCTTTTTAACAGTCCGTTCAATCTATTTTGACTTCTATTGCGTTGGTGGCATGACAAATGGCAGCTGCAGTAAACAGTTGGTATTATAATCACGTAATACTTCAGAGCAGTAGATACTGACAACAGAGTGATGGTCGCCATACTAGAAAGTGCAACTATAAATTAGTCACAAATTCATCCAAAGGAGCTATACTCGGTACTCCATTTACCATAAGATAAGACATTTAAGGTGGAAGCGCCAGGGTAGCCTGCGAAATTCAATTATTTTTATGTTTTTTGCAATTTGCCGGTCAGTGTGAAGTTGTGAAGCTGTAAGTTAAACAAAATACTGTTCGCGGCCGTAACGCATATTTATCTAAAGAATTATACCCATTGAGCGATTGACTACTGCGGAGCATGTCGCGGGTTCGATTCCCGAACGGAACAAATATTTGTACGACCTACAAGTATTTATTCCGAGTCTGGGTGTTTTTCTATCTATAATATGTATGTATTTACAAAAAAAATATGTCTATAAGTAGTTTATCAGCCATCTCGTTACCATAACACAAGCATTAGGTTGCTTAGCTTGGGACTATATGGCGTTGTGTGAAATGTCCAAGGATATTATTATTATTCCATTTATTTATTTTTTTGTACATATATTTTACATTTTTAAATACTTCTATAAAACTAATTAAAAAAAAAAACATTTAAAATATAAAAATAGTAGCCCACCGGCATCGGGAACAGGGTCCAAGCTACCGGTGCGGTGGTCAGGGCTCCCGAGAGAGGAATCTCCTAACAATACGCGCCGTGTCCAGGAGTACTGCTTTCTGGATCAAGCCTTGATCCAGCTGCCCAACGAGAGCCTCTTCAGATGTTGATCGAGGCTCTTGGCTATTATGCCATTGGCCGTTACGACTATTGGCACAATGACTGCTGTGTTCACATCCCACATGTCGACAACCTTGCGAGTCAAGTCAAGATACTTACTTTGTTTCTCTTTCTCAGACTTCACGAGGTTCTCATCATGAGGGACTGCTATGCCAACAATCATTGCGCGACGCTCTAGTCGGTCTATCACCACTATGTCAGGCTTATTGGCAACAATAGTCCTGTCAGTGATGATAGACCAATCTCAGTACAACGTGCAATTGCCATTTTCGAGAACTGGGTCGGGCAGATACCTAGTACGGTACTTCCGATTCCACAAGATTGTATCTCAGAACAAATTGCTGGTGGATGACCCTGGCTACAAGGTTGTGCCTGTGCAAATAGTCTCCGTTAGCCAGACTAGAACAACCGGAAATAATGTGGCGGATGGATTCCCCGGGTCGGTGACATGCCCGACATATGTCAACTGTACCGTCCTTCACAATGTATTTCCGATAGTTGTTCGTCATCATAACTTCGTCCATGATCGCACAGACAAAACCTTCGGTTTCCCCAAAGAGGTCACCAAAACGCAGCCAGGCTAAGACGCAAAAAAGTCTACATCGGGCCCATGAAGAACCCGATAAAAGCGTCCGTGAAGCTCCTTGCTCTGCTATACCTCCCTGCGGTCGTTAGTATCTAATACTACAGGTTTGCGCCAGTTCTCGTTAGCCAAGGAGAGCGAGGTAAAGCCTTTGTCCACCGCTACCACATCTCGATGCATACCCACGTCGGCCTCTAGGAAGAATTCCCTAAGGCTGCATACCTCGCGGTTGTGCAGGGTATTAGCATTTAAGAAGCCACGACCCCCGCACTTCCGCGGGATATACAGCCTCATCACCGATGACCGTGGGTGATGCATCCGATTTGCGGTAAGCAGTGAGCGTACCCTTCTATCCAGGGCGTCAAGATCTGTCTGAGTCCATTTGAGTATGCCGAAAGACTACATCAACACCGGCATGACCCAACCGTTGTAGGCACGCACCTTGTTTCCGCCTGATAAAAGACTGTTAAGTACTTTATTCAGGCGGCCCAAGAAGCGCTCCCTCAACTATTGTTTCATATCAGCAGCATTGATGCCTAACGCTTCCGACATACCCAATTCTTGTAAGTTTCGGTTGAGGAGAGGGACCTAAGGTGTATGGAATCCGAGAGTTGCGTTCCCACGGATTCCATAATCTCCCCTCGCTTTACATGCATGACCGCACATTTATCCACACCAAATTCCATCCTGATGGCGCTACTGAAGGTTTCTGTTACCTTCAGTAGCTTCATCACTTGCAATTTGTTAGGAGCAAATAGTTTCAAGTCATCCATGTAAAGGAGGTGTGATATGACCTGACCACCTCTTCTCAACCGGAAGCCTTGCCCCGAACGCTCCAGCAATGTACTGAGAGGGTTGAGGGCCAGACAAAACCACAGTGGACTCTAAACTGTCGCCCTGAAATATGCCTCGCTCGATCCTCATCGAGTCGCTGTTCACCTGGGTCTGTCGACACCCTGGATAGTGTTCGCTGTTCACCTGGGTCTGTCGACACCCTGGATACCCTATCACGATATCAGGAAGGTGCGTAGAACTGCATTAACTTTAAACAGCTCCAGCACACTCATGAGCCATGTTCATGTGGCACTGAGTCATAGGCCTTCTTATAATCTATCCAGCATGTCGACAGATCCCTTCGGGAACGACGAACCTGTTGGCTAGTCGCAATATCAATGAGGAGCAGCTCCTTAGTACCGCGGGACCCGTTCCTACATCCATTTTGAGAAGCAGACATAATACTATCAATATGATGGTTCATCTTAGCTCTCAAAATGGATGTAAGAACTTTATAGACCGGTAAACACGTGATCGGTCTATAATTTTTAGGCTCCGCGGTACTACCTGATTTATGGAGCAGGTGGGTTATTCCTGTAGTTAGAAACTGGGGCAGCGACCCTGACTCTAAGGCAGACTGGAATTGAGATGCCAAGCGAGCGTGCGATCCTTGGAACCATTTTATCCAAAAGTTGTGCAGCCCGTCCGGTCCTGGAGATTTCCAGTTAGGCAACGGACGGACTGCACGAGCTACATCTTGGAGGCTGATAGTAATTGCCCCCATCTCTGGTATCGGTTCGCACGCGCGTTCGACTTCCAGAGTCCAATCGCCTTCGGTATGACTGACAGGCTCCGACCTGCTGGATGCTGCACCAGAATGAACACATGGCGTCATCATCCGGTAGGCGCGTATCAGTCACACCTTGGTCAGGTCGCTCCCAAGCTCTATAAACCCACCTCTCATTGCTTTGAAATGTAATGAAATTTCTTTGAAATGAAATTTCTGAGTGTATCGTTCCACTCGCCGCTTGTACCGACGTAAACGGTCACTCTACGGCGAGTGTTGCCCTCCGTGAAGCAGATAAGTTTGCCGATGAGTGCTCTAGCCTCACCGATACGACGCTCGATCCTGCACTGCCAAGCTGGTACGGCTGGTCGCGTAACTCTGTCACTGTTAGGAATTTTGACATGAGCTACACGACATGCCGCTGCAGCCGCACAGTATAAGATCGAGTGGGTACAACTCGATTGAATGACTTTTTCACGAATTAACATTAAATCGAGTTCTATGAACTTAGAGGGTTATATTGATGATTCCAATAGTCATATTCCTTTAGATAAATGCTCTTTACGAACGCGAACTCTATTCTGTTCAACATACAGCTTTACACTGACCGGCAAATTGCAAAAATCACAAAAAAATTGAATTTCGGGATACCGAGCAGCTTCCACCTTAAACAAAACTTTTTACAGACCGTTCAACCGATTTTTACTTCTATTCCGTACTCCGTAGGCATAAGGATGGCATTAAAAGCAAAAACGTGATTATAATACCAACTGTTTACTGCAGCTGCCATTTGTCATGCCACCAACGCAATAGAAGTCAAAATAGGTTGAACGGACTGTTAAAAAGATGTATGTCGATGTCTAATAATGTGATAGTGTTCGATGAATATTTAAAAGCACTATCTGTTTGACAGATCGAAATAGGTAGGTATACAGCATTTGTTATAGTATCAGAGACAAAAAGTGACTTCCATACAACTTTTTTTTCGGGAATTTGTTTCGGGTTTTGGGATAGGTATCACTAAGTGTACCTACATTAAAAATAATGAAACAAAACAGGTACCTACCTACTTATTGAATACAATAATTTTATTGCTTTGATAATTATAATTATTTTTGTACCTACTTAAGTGATGTCCCAAAACCCGGGACAATTATCCCGGAAAAAATGTTGTAATGGAATCTCCACTTTCTGTCTCTGTTCCTCTATCACTATAACAAGTAGCTACATAATATAATAAAATTATAGTCTACATATTACGATCTTGGTAGGTAGGTATTAAATTCTTTGAAATAAAGTATAACAACCTATTTTCAAAACAGATTTCTTTTAAAGTAGAGCGACGGGATTTTGATAATTACACGTAGGTAGAAGTCACGGACTGGAACAGAGTAAGCACCTACCTAGTGATTTGTGTGAGATGTGCATGTGACAGTAATGAAATGATTTCGCGAGTCATTCAATAGGCCTACCTATTGAATGACTCGCGAAATCATACCTACGTTTGTGAGTGTGTTTCGGTTTCGCCATATTGAATTGATGGCGAAACTTATTTAGCGTACAAACAATATTTTGTTCTTTGATTATATATAATCAAAGATTTTGTTTGACTACGATAGAATTATAACTTCAAAAGCGAATAACGTCTCTGTTTTCTACCAATTTTATTCAATACTAGCTGACCCGGCGAACTTCGTTCCGCCTAACAGTCGATTCTTTAATATATAGTTTTTTTTTTCTAAAGTAAACGTAGCCTTAGTTACTCCTTATTATATCAGCTACCTGCCAATAAAAGTCCCGGCTAAATCGGTCCAGCCATTTCAGAGATTAGTCGGAACAAACAGACTGACAGACAAAAATTAAAAAAAATGTTATTTTGGTGTATGTACCGTATTCATATACATGTAGTATCATGTAGTATCCATATTCATATACATGTAGTAAAAAACGGTTATTTCAATATTACAAATAGATACTCCAATTTTATTTGTTTATATTATTATATTATGTATATTATAGATGTATAGATTTTTTCACCAATCGTACTATTTCATAACATCTAGATATAGTATATCTATAATATTTTTTAATTCAATCACTTACCACTAACTAACTCTTCAGGAACTTCTAAATTTCCAGGAGGCTCCATGGTCTCTATGCTCAGAGCGAGCATCTCGGGAACTTCTAGCTCTTCATCTTCCGGGGACATTATTATTACTGGTGGATCCTGTGGGAGTGACATTTAAATGCAACGTTTAACAGAACAAACACAATAAATATCTCCTAAGGGTTCATTTCACTCATAATTATGAACAACTATGAGATCAACCCGGAAAACGCCAAAAACAAAAACAGCTGTTTAGTACATATTGTCGAGTTACATATGTGCACATAAACGTATAAGACGGTATAGATTTTCGCGATTTCATTTGTGTGATAAGAATGATGATGTGTGGTGTGCACATATTGTCGAGTTATGTCGTCGAGAGTGTCAGTACATATTGTCGAGTTATATCGTCGAGAGGGTCAGTACATATTGTCGAGTTATATCGTCGAGAGGGTCAGTAGGCTAATTCACGTAACTAAATAAGTGCTGTTGCAGTGCAGTTTAAGTTACGTTTCAATCAAAACAACGCTTTTCGTATTCTCTACCGCTGTCAGACACGCTCGCGCGTCAAGTGCGCGTCACGCGAGCGCAATAATGGCATTCTACTGTTGCACGTCTTTGGTGTGTGTTTCGGAACGCAACGTGATCGGTATGCTACTATTTGTTTGTCGTCCCAAAATGACAGCTTATAAGCTTAAGTTTAATTTTTAATATTATAATAACGTATATATTCATTGAAATTTATTCGTTTCTAGTCGATTATTTAGTGAATAATATTTTTTCTCTCTACCGTCAGTAAGTTTGGTAGTTTGGTTGTCGTGCAATTGACGTGCAGTTCACGCGCAGTTTACGCGCAGTTCAATGATTACTAGAATTCCGTTTATCACTCGAACTTAAACTTAATTGCAACTGCATTAAAACTTAATCGGTGCGTCATAACATTACGTGAATTAGCCCTCAGAACATATTGTCGAGTTATGTCGCTGACAGTGTCAGTACATATTGCCGAGTTATGTCGTCGAGACGGCCAGGACATATTGTCTAGTTATGTCGTCGAGAGGGTCAGTACATATTGTCGAGTTATGTCGTCGTGAGTGTCAGTACATATATTATTGTCGAGTTATGTGATCGAGAGGGTCAGTACATATTGTCGAGTTATGTCGTCGAGAGTGTCGGTACATATTGTCGAGTTATGTTGTCGAGAGGGTCAGTACATATTGTCGAGTTATGACGTCGAGAGTGTCAGTACATACTGTCGAGTTATGTCGCTGAGAGGGTCAGCACATATTGTCGACTTATGTCGTCGAGACTGTCAGTACAAATTGTAGAGTTATATCGTCGACAGAATTTCAACTCCGTGAGCAAATATGTTGGGATGTTAAGGGGCTCGAACTTTTTTGTACGGGTGCGCATAGCCCCTTCCGCCGCCATTTTGAGCTTTCAAGACACAGCCCGCTGACAGACGGACGGACGGAGAAGAAGCTTAGTAATAGGGTACCAGAATCAGAATCAGAATCAGAATCAGTTTTATTTGTTAACACAGGTACATATATACAGATCTTATTATAAATGACGAAAGAGCGCTATACCGACCCCCCCCCCCCCGTTACCGTTGGTAACCCTTTGAGTTTGGAACCTTAAAAAGCATATTCTTACCTCAGCGAAGGAAATTCTATGGTGCTTCTCATAGTGCTCGCCTGGCTTAGGAATCGGATAAGCTTTTACCTTCTCATGATCAGCAGCATTTGAACCTATTTAATTAATAAAAAAGCATAGAATTACGTCCAGAACAAAATTACTAGTAAGGGCGGGTTGTTTCAATGGTGCTAACTATCGTTAAATCAAAAATTTTTGTTGTGAACAATAAGTCAGCGTTAACGCACGCATAAAAATATCGATTACGTTAACAGATGATTTGAGCACTGGTTAACGTTAGGGGTTGTTCTCAAAAAAGTGGCACAGTAACCTGTCGGCCACTTTTTAGTGGATACGAGTATTTTTATTAGGGCTACTGGTCTTTTTCTACACAACATTATACATAAAGAGACTTTTTTTATGAAGGCCGAGTGATAATGAGAAGTTTAGAGTCATACATTAAAAGAAAAAGAAAATTGTAATGCCATTTTCTCAGTAACTTGTCGTGTCCAAACACGATGTGTCTGACTTTGAGGTGAAATAAAAAATTAATACCTTTTAATAAGCACTTAAATAAAATAAAACACAATTCGTTATATGATTGTTTTTAACGTGATTTTAATTGTTGCACATAAATACACATAGTTCTTGAGATATTCAATCTCAAATTCTGTCCAGAGATTTTTTCTCCACAATCTGGCGTTGCATACTACTGTCTATTACCCACACACTATAACGTTAGCAACACTCTATCCCCGCGCGAAATGGGCCGATAATATCTGGCTAACTGCTGTCAAAGAAAGACGCGTTCAGTGTGTGCTGTTTTCTTAGAAATTACATCGATAGGTACATCGCAATCGGATTTTGTAACAGGTATGTTGTCTATTATCTGACCCATTTTTTTTTGTTTGTGTGTGAATTGCTTTGAAATCTTTTATGCTAAAATGTGTCATTAGGTGTCTGTATATGATTCTATAAGTGAAACTTAAAACAACCTAACCGTTTTGTTGGTATCGAATGTTTACCTACGTTTTCTCAGTAACCTGTGTCTCTTTACCCTGTTGAAAATGCACAGGTTAAAGAGATTGCTAACAGGTTAAAGATATATAACCCAATTTTTTTAATACAAATTCATTTTACTCATGAAATTCAGTTAGAATTACATAGATATCAATGCAAAGTGCTGTTTATCAGCCTTTAAATAAATGAATATTGTTTTTTTTTTTTCAAATTATTATATAATTAATTATTATTACTATTTCGTTTTTTTTTTAGCTAGGTCAGCTATAGCTTACAGCCGGTCGATTCTGTTGACATCTCACCGTGATCACTTAGGTGAAGTGAACGACAAGTGAACTGTCATGCCATCTTGTTTGTATGGTTTGACAACTCACTTGTCGTTCACTTCGCCTAAGTGTTCACTTCGACATGTTTACAGAATCGCACTGCTGTTTACAGCTATAGGTTACAGTTTAAACCTTTTTTTTTCATATTTTCAAAGGTAAAACGCCAAAAAATAAGAAGAGAGAAGATAATAATATGTTAGCGCTAAAAAGAAAACTCGAAAGAAAAAGATAATGAAAAAAAGTAAAAATTACCCTGAACTAAACGCGAAATATAAGGAATAAAATAAGAAAAAATATCAGAAACGAAAAAATGAAGGAAAAGTAGTATTATAAATAATTTAACACCAAGAGATCAAAAAATGTTAAGAAAAAAGTGGCGAGAAGATGTTATACGGTCCTATCAACGTAAAAAAGAAGAAAATGCAAGAATACAGCGCTTCATTGAATGCAACAGTCCTCCTACCAGTGATATCGAGAACATGAATATAAATAATATTAGTGACCTTAGAGAACAACCATCAACTTCCGCGGAGCTTAATTATCAAAGTAGAAGAATAACCAGATCTCATTAACCTGTACAATACCTCTTTAACCTGTGCGGTCACTTTTTTGGAAGGCTCTATTCCACTAAATTTCCAGTAAATCTGCTTCCCTTTCATTAATTCAGTTTGAGTAAAACACTGCCAATAGATTTCTATAAAAAAAACTCGACATTTGAAACATTTTTTTAAATTGACATATTCAATTCAATTTAATTTATTTACGAACAATTCACATTGTGTTTGAAATTATAATCTTTAAATAAATAATAAAAAAAAAAACATTCATTAAAATTATTTATTCAGACGGTATTTATTCAGACCGTGCCACTTTTTTGAGAACGACCCTTAAAGTTTAGTTGCGTCAAATAGAACAATATTGTGAAATTTCTTTTATATTCCTCATTATTGCAGTTCTTCTGATGACATAAAAAATGGTAGAGTGCAAAAAAAGGTATTTAAGTAGAACACGCGTTAATAAGTCGAAGCTCGTGGCTAAATAAAAACAGCCGTATGGGTCGATCTTCAAGGTTAAGGAACGCTTACCAAGGTTGGTCTGTGGATGGGTGACCATCTTAACATACCGAGTTTCCTCCGTGCCTCGGAAAGCACGTAAAGCCGTTGGTCCCGGCTGTCATTTTTAGATATTTGGCTGTTGTTACGTATAGTCAGAAGCCAGTAAATCTGACTCCAGTCCTGCCATGAAGTATCGTGTTACCCAGTCAATGGGTTGTGGAGGTCTGGTAGGCAGCCGCCCCACGTAAATTACTGGTATTCAGCTGAATCCGGTTTGACTGGAAGCCGACCCCAATATAGTTGGGAAAAGGCTAGGCTTATGACGTGTTAATAAGTTGAGCTATTGGGATGAGCAGGAATTTAAACCAAAATGCTTTGAAACAACGCTTCTTATTTAACAAAACGTTAAACATCTTCCGTAATCGTTACTTTTTATCGTACTTATGTTACGTTAACCAACCGTTTGAAGCAACCCACCCTAAACTTTGTTTCTATTTATTTGATTGGCTCTTATATATAGTG
This sequence comes from Ceramica pisi, assembly GCA_963859965.1. Taxonomy (NCBI): domain Eukaryota; kingdom Metazoa; phylum Arthropoda; class Insecta; order Lepidoptera; family Noctuidae; genus Ceramica; species Ceramica pisi. The sequence continues at coordinate 2,037,308 of OY982544.1, read as the reverse complement.
TTATTTTTTTCGTATGCCCCAATATAAATAAATAGCAGACGTTACCCACACCCAGAGAGCTCCCAGCAGTGTGAATCTGTCCTCACACACCTGGAGCAATTTTCACAGAGAAAGAATGCTAGGCTTTTGCATTAGGTACTGCCAGGGTTTACACTTGTCGGTGACCGAATACGGCTAACCGAAAAACCCGTTTGCTGGCGCCTAGAGCTACATTTATAGCTACAAGTCATCGTTCGTATGCGATGCAGTAACAATTTTAAGTTTATATTTTTCTCAGTCTTTTCAAGATAACCTAATTACATTTCTCAATATATAAATTTCGGACAACATTGATCGCTCCGGTAAAATTATTGTCAAAAACCTATTTTCTGTTGAAATACAAGTTAAAAACATCTTCGAGGGTTTCATTTATGTCCAATAAGAGAAACCGTTTACATTAGTGGGTGATCTAATACCTACGGCTTAAACCGAATCAGTCGAAATAATCTTATGTAAATGTGCCTTAATGCCAAAAAGCTGGGCATCCTGGATAGAGTGAAGCGATAGTTATGGCCTGGACAGCTTTTAACCCTTTACAAAGCACAAGTCCGATCCTGCATGGAGTATTGCAGCCACCTTTGGGATGGGTCAGCAAAGTACCAGCTTGACGCGCTTGACTCGGTGGAACGCAGAGCTATAAAGAGGCTCATCGGCGACGAAAAACTGGTGGATGCCAAGCTTCACAGATTGGCTCATCGCCGCAAGGTTGCCTGCTTATCGGTCTTCTACAGATTGTACTTCAGTGAGTGTGCCCAAGAACTCCACAACATCAATCTACTGGCCCCATCTACCATCGGACATCCAGACGCACTGTAACTTACCATCCGTACCTTGCTGCTATTCCACCAATAGGGAATATGCATGAAGATTAAAATTGTCTGGAATATTTTTTTTCTAGTTCTTTATTTTCGTCACATTATATCTAAAAGATATTTTTTTAATTTAGTTCTTATTTAAACCGAAAAAAAAAATATATAAAAATACAAAATCAGCGCGGGAAATTTAAACTTGCGAAACGCGTCACCATTGGTCGCGGGTCGCGACCAATGGTGATGCGCGTGTGAGACGTCACACAACAGGACCGCACGACGACATTGACATGACAATATCATGACTGACATTGGATTGACTTATTTCACCCGCGCCCGTCTTCATTTTCGAGCGAAAAATTTTGTTAACCGTTAAAAAATTTGTTCCTGCGGTGATTTCTAATTAATCTAGGACGATGACTGACAGTGGTTTTGTTAAAGCGCAATCAGACAATTTACCTAGAATAGATTATCAGGTGTAGTTCTTATATTGTTTGTGCAGTTCTTATAGTGTTTCACACTTACAATACTTTGTAAGAAGGTTTCTCAGCTTCTTCCATGGTCTGTATGGCGAATAAAACGAGAATCGAGCTGAAAACTGAAACGCCTAAAGTTCAAAAAGGTAAACAAACAAACACGCGAAGCGCGCGACGTAACGACGCCTTGTTATGTGACGTCATCCAAAGCCCGCGAAAAATGGCGGCGTTTGAACTGCAAAATTTTATTTAGCATTTTTAATATTTTTTTAAAAAATAATTAAGACATTTCCAAGACTATTTATATTTTTTCCTGCGTTATAAAGGTGAAAAGAATAAAATAAAAAAATAAAAAAACATCATGCATATTCCCTATTCGCACTAAGCGTATCCAAACGTCTTTTATAATACGCACAGCAAAGGAGTGGAACTCTTTGCCTGCGTCTGTATTTCCGAACGCTTACAACCCTAATCTCTTCAAAGTTAAAGTGAACAGGCAGGTCCTTCTGGGTAAGCTCACTCCATCTTGGACTTTGTCTCTGTCATCCCTGATCGAGATTAGAGTCAAGAGCAATCTCAAATTATAAAAAAAAATATATATGAATTGATGATCACACAAACCTGCAGCCGTACTGGGTTTTGACAAAACCATTTCCATGACGGTAACTTTAGCGGAATAGACTTGTGTTTTCTGCTTGAGAAAACTTTCTTTTTCAAGTGTTATGGTCTTCTTTGGGTCGTAATTGAGGCCGAGGTTGTCACCTGCTTCCTCATCGAACATCCTTCCCACGTCATCTTTTTTCACTTTTATTTGCTGCAACATAAAATTCAAAATTCAAAAGTCATTTATACAAATTAGGCTCAGAGCCAGCACTTTTTGAACGTCAAGTTCTACAAAAGACAGTCCCCCAAAACGCCCGCCCGTCACCAGTTCCTAGTATTTTAGCTGTGGATAAGAAGTGCCAACAAACTTCCCAGCAACCCATGTGTCTGTTACGTTTTATTCACTCACGCATCTTATATTACATACTATCTTTTTTTTCGTACGCATATTTCGATTTTTCCCGTTCCCATAGGAATTTCGGGAAATCTCGAGTGCTCCCTACACTCCCCAAGGAACCTACGTATTAAGTTAGTGGAAACTTTGAGTTATCGGTCGGTCGGGTCCCTGATCTCATCCCTTGCTGGTTATTATTAGGTACTAGCTGTCCCCCAAGGCTTCGCTCTATTCAACAGCAACTTTCTTATTTTTTTCTTTCACAAGAACCTTCTCCTGACAGTAAAAAACTAAAAAAAATAATTAGCGAAATCGGCCCAGCCGTTCACGCGTGATGCGATGACCACAGGAAATAGGGATTAATTTCTATATACAAGATATAGATGTTTTAATTTCTGTCTGATCCACCATTTTTTTTATATGTAAGTATGGGAAATCATTAAATGACGTCTCCCGCTCTGGGCGGAGCGGAAGGGAGTGTCAGACTTTTACTGACTAAAACCCATCCATGTTCCTTCATTGCCCTTTGTGTCCCTGAAAACCGGTATCTCTTTCGAATAGTCCCGCAACATCCACCATAAACTTTGTAATTCCGGTCGGAATCCTACAGTCACGAGAAAAACAGTTCATGCATAAAATATAATTATATTGTTTTTTTTTTCTTCGTTTCGTTAGGAACGAATTAATAACAATAACGAACATGTGCAATAAACCCTGTACGTATATTTTGTTGCTGACTGACCCAAAAATCTGTTTTTTTTTTTAATTTTTTTTTTTATTTGTGATGTGTTTGCTCTTGACCTTAGTCTAATGGATAACTAGGTTATCCGACCAGCTAGTCTATTCTGTAAATAATCACTTCGATATCGACTTCACCTGAGTGACTAAGCTTACAAAGTTAACTTTATTTCACACATCATAAGGTCTTATATTTATACGAATTTGAAACTCACCTCGGATTCCGCTGTCGAGACACGAAAATGTTGTTACAGAATAGCACTGCTGAATCAAATATTTAAATTTACTAGCTGACCCCCGCAACTTCGTCTGCGTCACATTTTCCATTAATGGCTCCGTGCCCAAATAATATTGCGACTTTCGGGAACGTTGGTTGGTTACTTAGCTATGTCGGCGTTACGGGAATCGTCAAATCAAAATGAGTACTTGTTTCACGGAGATGGAGTTAGTTTAATAGAAATAAATTACAGAGAGCAAGAATGCCGTCCGATCGCTCCTGTAGATGGGAAGAGACTGAATACACTCACAGTCATCATGGTCGGAGATAAGTTCCTTTATTTTGTTAGTATTAAGTTTTTCATTTGTTTTATTTGTGGATGAGAAAATAAACGATTATATATTATTAAATAAACGATTATACCTGTAAACGATTATACATTTGAGCAATTGTCGAAAACTTGGGATACGATCGGGGCGGCATGTTACAAACTAAAACTGTACAACGGTTGTTACAGCTAGGGTACACAATAAATATAAAACATATACAAAAGAACCGTCGGCATCACAACAAAAATCTAACAGTTATTACGCTAAATTCTTAAAGCTAAAACAATAAACCAATTGGGCAATACACAAATTGGGCAAGGAACCCTCACATAAAAATAAACTATTGTTATCCTTGCAGAAAACAACCCGCAATAAAACATCTGCGGGGTTGCCGTGAGAAACCTTAAACTAGCGGTTCTTTACAGTTAACTTAAAATACTATTTACATACATACTAAGTTCACGTAATATTATATTAATATTAATAAATAATTAATGAAGACGCTACACGACTATAAATTGAGATGTAAGCTACCCTATCTTTCAAGTTGGATCAAACTGCACACGGTCTGCAAAAATCTGACACCAGTCTTGCCAAGTAGTACGGTGTTACCCAGTTAATGGGTCGTAGAGGTCTGGTAGGCAGCCGCTCCACGTAAAATACTGGTATTCACCTGAATCCGGTTTGACTGGAAGCCGACTCCAATATAGTTGGGAAAGGCTAGGATGAACAGACAGCCGGCACCAATGGGTCAACGTGGCTTCCCCGTCAAGGAGTTGCTTATTTATGAAAATATCGATGAGTGACTTACAATTACAGGACCCAGATCTATTTCCCTGGACGAAGCTATGTCCAGAGGTGGACCCGGCAGCTCCACCTTACGCGACGACTTCTTTCGTTTCGGCTGGGGCACGAGGTGCTTCAGGACATTCCTACGCACATGGTATCCTCTGTAAGCCGCCTGGAAAATAAGAAGATTAGTCACAATGGAGAACCAATAGGAATCCTTGAAAACATTTAAGAATAGATTTATTTTGCTGAAACAATACAATAACGAATTCTATAATCCTAATATATAAAATTCTTCCATTACTGAGTGATTGACAGACAACGCACAGCAGAAACTACCGGTCGTAGAAAGCTGAATTTTGAGAGAGGATTTCCCGAAATTTGTACAGGAACGGGAAAAAACGGGTTATGTGTGTAGGAATGAAGTCGCGGGCAAAAGCTAGTTTGATTATGTAACGTTTTAGGAATATTTTCATTGTACATACAGCTGAGGAGCGAAATTCCCTGCCGAAGTCTTAACATTATACTATTCTATTACTGATTATTTAGACGATAAGAGTATATAAGAGTAGGTCGCTGTGTTGAACGCAAGACAAATTATCATGTTCTTTGTGTATAAGTAGTTTATGACAGGTTATATGTGCTCATAGGTATAATTAATATTCTTTTTTTATTCTTATTTTTGTTTTATTTTTTTCTTATACATACTTATTTAATCCACATTCGTCAACACTTGCTCAAGTGTGAATCTTGTTATAGTGTCATAGTGTGCTAGTTGACAAGTGATAAATAATATTTATATTTTTTTTTGTGTCATGTTAATTACTTTGCATTCTAATTTTATTGTAAACCTAGTTCCTAAAGCGTTTTGGGGGACTATGAATTTCTCAGAAGAAGCCCAGGCTGTCATATAAGAAGCTGGTGCTTAAGAATTTCCGAAATCTAGGTGTACTTAGTTTACAACTGTGCCTATTACCCTTTGATGCTTATATTGCTTCACGTATGTTGTTTTAATCCACAGAAACAATCTAGTTTATTAATAAATCCTCCTGCATTATTATCTTAAAATGTCGCATACATAGAACTTTCCTGACTATACCTGAATTTTCTCCGTAGCTCGACGTAGTTCGGAGATGGATGGGTTGGTTCTCTTGTACATCTCCAGCGTGTGCTCCGCCGCCTTCTCCCAGGCCTCGTCTGGTTCTGACTTTACAGCCTGGATGTGTATACAAAAATACATCGTTCAAAAGATGTCTCTAGCAAAACAGGAATCCTCTGGAGAAGGATTACGTTTGGCTTAACCATACTTAGAACCATGTCATGTAACATAATGTTCATCATCTGCCTAGTCTTTTCCCAAGTGTATATTGGGGTCGGCTTCCAGTCAAACCGGATTCAGCTGACTGACAAGACTGGAGTCTTTACTGGCTCATTGGCATCATGTAACATGATGTTAATGGTGACGAAAACCAATAACAGTGTGTGTAACAAGTGACATAGAACAACTTAAATGTGACAAAGAACCAACGTGAAGAACATATTCGTTAGTTGATGGTAGGTACTCGTATCTTCCAGAGTTGCAGAATTTGTTCGAAAGAGTCACCGCAAGCCCTGGAACGCAAAGGGCATTAGGAAGAACCGGGATATGTTTTAGTCAGTAAGAGTCTGACACTCCGCTCCGCCCAGAGCTAGAAGAATCAATTGATGATTTCCTATTCATAAAACGGTGCTCGTATCCTCATAGCTATTTCTGTCACATGACTGAGTACTGCTATGCAGAACCCAGTAGGGAATGGTAAAGTAGACTAGGTAGACTAGGTGTTTACAGGCACATGCGATAGCTTGGGTTAGCTAAACTAAAATCATCAAGATTTACAACTGCTTGCATTCTTATGCTGATGAAGAATAGGCTAGTTTCCATCATCCACAAATTGCAAAACTATTTAGTCCGTCAAGACAAGACAAGACAAAAAAAGACAAGACGTTTATTTGTAGAGACATGAGTAGGTATACCTACATAAAATGAATGCTGAACATGACTGATCTTTTTTTCTACTAAACAACTTTGTTTAGTAGAAAAAAAGATCAGTCATGTTCGGCCATGTCAGAGTATTGAAAAATAATGAATACATATTTTTTGTATTTGTAAATCATTGAATATTAACAAAGATAAAACGCATCACAACTCGGGAGTGGGGGCTCGTGACGTCACGACCCGCTAAAAATTATGTCAGGGCGTGACGTATTGAGAATTTTAAAAGCGTCGTACTTAACTTCGTCAATTTTGGTCCCCGTAACAAAAGAAAAAATACGGGTCAAATATTTTTTGATAATCTAACTGACGGACTAATTAGATTTTTTCAGGACACAAGCCTATTCTCACAATGTCCAAATTATTATGCTATGTTGTACCAAAAATATGTACGCTGCCTGCAGTATAGACCACGGAAGAGAAGCCGCGGTATAAATCGATAGCATTTTCAACTTGAGGGGCATCCGTGGATCGTAATTTGTTTTAGTGACGAGGAATAAACTATATCAGTATCCGATCTTTTTTTAGTTGTTTAACGGGTTTACCTTCTTCATCAAGTTCTTCCTATACCAATAGTCCCGGTATGCGTTCCTCGCGACTTGGCACACTTTGACAGACATCTCTTCGTTCAGGGGATAACGATGCAGCATCTTCTTCAGTATATCTGTCTCTTTCACTTTCTCTGTAAAACCAGAAGTTAATGTCAATCGCGAGAGAGAGAGAGAGGCCGATGAAATTAAGGCCAAATAAATGATGGAATCTATCCATCAAATCCAATCAAGCCAACAAGCCTCAATTTCATCGACCTCTGAAGAATAATATGGTGAGAAACAGGGCTATTGATGGCGGTGAATACAGATGGATTCTGGATTAAATAAGTTCAGTTTATTGCAACACATCGAATATAATCCGGCTATGGGGAGGCTTTCACCCAGCAGAGGCATAACCTATGTTGATTAAAAAAAGAGGAATATGAGGATGATGAGAGATAAATAAATGAAGAGGACAGAGAAGGAAATGCTAAGTCGATTTCAAATAAAATAGAACATCAATGAATTGTAACATAATTATCTCAGAAAACAAATTCTATGACTGTGCGAAATTGCGAAAGGATGGATAGTGCATTGCGTTTCGTAACCGTCAGACACCAACGTGTGATGTGCATACAAATATCCACTGCTGCTGCCTCGATACTGCATCTCGTTTTGATGATAGTCCAAGTATGTCGTAACAAAACCAATGGATTTCGCAACGGAATCGCGTAGTTTTGAAAGTGTGCCTTTCTTATGTCAAATAACAAATACTCTGCAAATAACAAATTACTTCGTCTTGAATTATAGTATAAATCAAGGGAAATATGAATATAAATAGACGACATAAATAAGAAAAAGCCCAGAGGCAAGCTATTTCTCTGACACGGGTGGGTAGATTAGTAGTTGTATGAAGAAAAGGGTGTAAAGTTCTTCATCCTTCATGAAACTGATAAGGGAGGATCCTTCGTTGTTGTGTCTGATAACAGCCCGATGGTTGTTTTTAGGTTTCTGAATAAATTTTATCCGTGCGAATAACTCAGATTTTGCGATTTAGGACATCTACGTGGGCCTAAATGGTATGTGGCAGAGTGTTAGCAGTATCATCATCTGCCTAGCCTTTTCCCAACTATATTGGGGTCGGCTTCCAGTCAAACCGGATTCAGCTGAATACCAGTATTTTACGTGGAGCTGCTGCCTACCAGACCTCCACAACCCATTAACTGGGTAACACGGTACTCCTTGGCAAGATTGGTGTCAGATTTTCTGGCTTTTAACGTCCGTAACGACTGCCAATGATCTCCAAATGACAGCCGAGACCAACAGCTTAACGTGCTTTCCGAGGCACGGAGGAAACTCGATATGTTAAGATGGTCACCCATCCACAGACCAACCTCGGCAAGCGTTGCTTAACCTTGAAGATCGACCTGTACGGCTGTTATTATTTAGCCACGAGCTCCTGTATGTAAATCGGGCTGGTTTCCGAAACTCCACGACTAGGCGCGTATTTTGCGTTTAGGTGGGACAAAAAGCAGTATAGTGTGGACGCTGTTACATTTTCGAAGGATTCAAATTTAGGTATCTAAGTCGCACACAGCCACATCACGCGTACACACACATAGAATCGCTGCCTGAGCGCTCGATTTTATACTTCACTTATTAATCTTGATCCCCAGCCCCCGCCCAGGTCCCGGGTTCGATTCCCAGCGGGGGCAAATTTTTTGCTCGGTTTGGTTGGTGGTAGGACTTGTTCTAAGTCCGCCTGGCAAGCTACCACCATCATGTCTAAGTCTGTCGCCATAACAACATTGTTAACAGCATTGTTGTGTTCCGGCAGTTAGAGGTATGATAGCCAGTTCCTCTGTGTAAGAGGATTCCGGGTGAAACTCGCTTCCATCTTCGGCCTAATCATCACTTTCCATCAGGTGAGATTTGGGCCAAGAGTTTCCCCGTTTTGCATAAAAAAAAAAAAAAAAAATCCTTGATATTATTTTATATTTTATTGATTCTGGAAAATTAACTGGAACTTTGAAAATGCATTATGTAACTGTTACTTAGTACCGTCGTCGGGAGATAAGTACCCAAGTCAGTATTTTCAACAGACTTCATAAAAAGAAGGTGCTCGGTTCGACCCGTATGTATCCGAGATATTCTCTAAAACTGACTACTGATCCGATATCGTTTTGTTTTCGTTGATAAATGCATATGTTTTCAGGGAAGATTTTATTGTATAACTGGCTGATGCCCGCGGCTTCCCACGCTGTCGGTTATCGCGACCAAAAGTAATCATGAAATTTTGATCCCGTTCCCGCAGCCCATGGGAACCTATTCCAGGGATAAAAGTAGCCTATATCTTATTCCAGGCTATAATATATCCCTGTGCCACATTTTAGCTTTTATTTATTCAAGTTTCCGGTTGTCTAGTTTTTCATTATTTTTGAATTATACATTACTCCACCACGGGTCAGTCAAAACGATGCATTTGATGTCAGCCATTTTGATATCTGAACGTTGCCAAATGGTTTAAAGTGATAAGACGTGTTGTTAATTGTAGTAAGTCTTGGTAATTTTTAACAAACAGATCACACTTTAGAAGTGGTCTCGTCAGGGTTGCCAACTTTTTCTGCCGCCATAACCGGACAACAAATTTATTCTGGTCATTATGCTAAATAAAATAAAAAACACGTCAAGTATCAATCAAAGAGGTTTATTAAGAAAAACACACATATATTAACTTAACAGCTAGGTAAAAAAAATTAAGGTGTAAGAAAATTATTTTTTCTTAAAATTGTACTTGCTCTTGCTTTTAACATTTTTGACAAGTAATTTTCCTGCATCTGTTCTTAGAAATTCTTCAAACGCTGAACAGGTTAGGTTATAGTTGAACATCACTATCAATTCCGCCTTCACCATTTCGACTTTCAGACGATTTCTTTCGTCTTGCCAAATATTTTTCATGACGCTAAATATGCGTTCTACAAACGCATTTGAAGGTGGAACCGCAAATATAGTCTGAACGATTGTAAGAAGATTACAACAAATTTATATTATACAAAAAGCCGTTGTATCGTCTTCTTTGGTAAGCCACTGCGAAAAACTTTCGTTGGTTAGCCATTCGTCGTGAAAACAACAATACCGTTTTTTAACTTTTGGGGGAGTATCACTCATTTTGGCAGTTAATGAATCACTATCACACGCACAGAGCCACAGACGCACGTGGGCATTACACAGGAATACAGAGGATATACTGAACGAAATGATGCCGCGCGGGGGTGCCCCTCCCGCGCATCGCGCCGCCCGCGGGCCCCTCGTGCCGGCAACTACGCGGTACGCCACCGCGTCGCCGGCGCATTGGCAACGTGTCGCGTCTACAATAATTCTGACCGGACAAATTGCGTCCGGTCGGAAGTTAGCGACCTGACCCCAACGAATCATTCTAAAACCCAACAGTCCGGTCGAAAACCGGACGGTTGGGAACCCTGGGTCTCGTACAAATAATATCAAAAACGATTTTGTAGTTTTGTTTTTAAATCAAAATAAGCTGAAATTTGTTTACTTGGATGATGTATTTCGTCATCCAAATAAATGAAATTGCGTATTTTGCTTTCCTGCGGCTTTCTATTGGTGTTGTTAATATGGAGTAGGTACCTCTAAAAAGTGAAAAATAAAAATCATTTTCCCAAAAAAAAAAAAAAAACAAAACATCCAAAAACATTGGCTTCCGAAGTTAGTTATTTTATAATTTTCAGTGTTGTTTTTTTTATTTGGAAGACGGTTGTATTTTTTGTGAAAAGTTTTTTATTCTTTTATTTTTAACTTTTAATAAGCAAGTTTCTATTTAATACTTGAAAAGAAACAAAATTTAGGCGGTCTTATAATCAGTTTGAACACATCATTAAGAAAAACAATTAAAAACGGAAAACGAAAAGAAAACGGGTTTTAATTTTGGCCATTTTTGCATTGACTTGTGTATTAAACTAAAAAAGCCAACAAATGCGATCATACTCCTTATGCCTGGACAAAAGCCTGGAGGTCTAGTTAAAATTTTTGGCGTATTTAATCTCAACTCCCGAATGATCATTGAAACTGTGGTATCAGCATTTTCGGTGAAAGTCAAAACATAATTATGGAAGTAGTGAATATATATAATATAAAATGAATCGCTGAATGTGTTGCTAAGCGCAAATCTCGAGAACAGCTGAACCGATTTTGCTAAATCTTTTTTTGTTGTTTTTTGTTATGAGGAGAAGTTTTTTATGTAAAAAATAAGAAAGTTGCTAGTTGACGGGAGCGAAGCCGCGGGGGATAGCTAGTCTATAATATATTTAATGAGGCAAACAACCGCGGCGGCCACAACTGCGTAAATAAAATTGACACCCATGACGAAATTTTTTGTTTTGATTTTGGTTTGGATCCCATATTCGATCATATCATCGACCCCAAAACATATGCAAATGACACCCATGACAAATGGTTGTATAATTTTTATCGGTGCTATCTTGGATTTTGGTTTTGACCCCATATTCGATATCTGCGACCCTAAAAACTATGAAATTGACACCCATGACGAAAAGTTGTAAACTTTTTGCTGTTGCCATCTTGGATTTCAGTTTTGACCCCACATTCGATATCAGCGACCCCAAAAACTATGAAAATGATACCCATGACGAAAAGTTGTAAAATTGTTGGCGGGGCCTTCCGGATTTTGGTTTTGACCCCATATTCGATATCAGCGACCACAAAAACTATGAACGTGATACCCATGACGAAAGTTGTAAATTTTTGCCGTTGCCATCTTGGATTATCGTTTTGGCCCCATTTTCGATATCAGCGACCCCAAAAACTATGAAAATGATACCCATGACGAAAAGTTGTAAAATTTTTGTCGGGGCCTTCCGGATTTTGGTTTTGACCCCATATTCGATATCTGCTACCCTAAAAACTATGAAATTGACACCCATGACGAAAAGTTGTAAATTTTTTGCTGTTGCCATCTTGGATTTTAGTTTTGACCCCACATTCGATATCAGCGACCCCCAAAACTATGAACGTGATACCCATGACGAAAAGTTGCAAAAAAAATATCGGTGCCATCTTGGAATTTGGTTTTGACCTCATATTCGATATCAGCGACCCATGACAAACAGTTATCTAATTTTTGTCGGTGACATCACATCTCACCCCAAAAATCGTGAAAATATCACCCTTGACGAAGTTTTCAAATTTTTGTCGGTGATATCTTGAATTTTGGTATTTACCCCATTTTTGATATTAGCGACCCCAAAAACCCGTGACGTAAATTTTGGTGCGCGCTATCTTGGATTATGGTTTTTACTCCAGATTCGTTATACTTATGTAGAAAAAAAAAGACTGTTAAAATCATAATCCTCCTCCCTCCCATCCACTTACAAACCTCACAGCCGACAACGTGACCTTACCCAAATCCTAAACAGCTTAACCCCACCCATCGATTTCTCAACCATGTCAACAACTGCTTAACCCCACCCATCCATATCCCGATCTTACCCAACAGATTTCTAAATCATAATTTCAAGTAATGAAAGTATGATACTCGTACTTAATTTTATTTTTCTCCGAAAAAGTATCAACTTCTTTCCTATCCGAAAAACGACTACGTACGACCCGCCACGGTCTCACACGTATACACACTAGAATCTTTTCTATTTGATTTTCGTATTTATTTTTCGCAAGAGAGCGATACACCCATGCTTCCACAAGCGCTTCTGAGCGCGGAATGATAGACCGCGCGTGCAAAATGTATGAAGAATTCGACAAGTGTTTTTATTTTTGCTAATAATTAAAAAATATAGATATTTAGATACAAAAAAAATAGCTGGAACTATGAAGGACTATATATACCGCAATTTTTTATAAGTTTGAAGATAAAATGAGCTGTTAATTTATCTAAAATGGTACATATTCGGATCCTACTTTTTAAAATTTTCTGCGATTATTGTGATGGGAAAAACGTGTTTGTTCGAAAAATTTGTATCACGACCTAATTTTTTTTTAATTTACTTCGAGAGATTAATATGTTATCTATAAATTAAGCCCATGATATCTTTACTTTTGTAATTGCTTATACATTGAAATGGTACCTGAAAATCACTATTATTTGTAGAAAAATGTAATAGCGTCCTTAACAAGACATTTAAAGCGTGTCGCGATGTCGTCAAAGGGATACGCAAGGGTACACAAAAAACAAGGAGAGCAGTCACGCGTGCGGATCCGATCCGAATGCAGGTGATAGCACGCTCTTGGCCATACGTATGATCCGCGTTCGGGTGAGAACACGCATGACAGGCAAAGGGCCCATAGACAATGACCATGCGTGCGTCCGGCGTCAAAGTAAAAACAACACTGAAGTGCTGAAGACAGAAGAACGCCGCCCGCATAGAATGCACGCGGGATGTGCGCCCGCAGTCAATCCGCATTTCATGCGCGTCCTGCCCGCATGATAGGAAAAACATATACAAAATGATAGGATGCTGGCAGCCTATTACAAATGAATGCAAAGAGCCTATGGATTCTTTAAGTCAAGAGTGAATAGGTTACTTTTAGCCAAGCGTACTCCACCTAGACCGCATTATCGCTTAACATCGGGTGAGATAGTGGTCAAACGCGTGCCCAAAATAGGTTAAAAAAAAACAATGCCTTAGTATTGGGCAATCAGTCCGGCTGGACTGTAAACATAAATAGAGAAGTCATCGGAAGTGGCCTTGAGCCCCAAACTAGGCACAGCTGGTGGCCCAAATGATGAAGGCGAATAAGCAAACGTTTGAAAAGCCTGGTTGTTCTCGTCTAGCTAACGGAGAATCACTGACAGGACTATTGTTGCCAACATGCCTGATATAGTGGTGGTGGACCGAATAGTGAGGCGTGCAATGATTGTAGACATAACCGTCCCGCATGACGAGAACCTCGTGAAAGCCGAGAAGGATAAACAAATCAAGTATATTGACTTGGCTCGCGAAGTTGTCGACATGTGGGAAGTGAACTCTGCAACCATTGTACCGATAGTTGTGATAGCCTCCTCCTCAACCTAAGGAGGCTCTCGTTAGGCAGCTGGATCAAGGGCCTGATTCAGAAAGCGGTACTTCTTGACACGGCTCGCATTGTTAGGAGGTTCCTCTCTCTGGAGCCCTGACCTGTAGCTTGGACCCTGTTCCCGATACCGGTCGGCTACAGTTTTTTTATATTTTTAAATGTTTTTCTATTCTTTTTTGTATTTTTTAAGACATATTTAAAAATGTATTAAACACGTAAAAGATGATGAACAACCTTATCTTTAGTATTTAAATCTATGTGCCCCTATCATACCTTTTCCTTCAACAGGCTGATCCTTTTCAATCTCTTCCTTTATAATGGCTGCCAGATCATCAGCCTGATATCTCTCCAGGCCAATCTGCAGCAGATGTTCGGCCACAGTGGGCTTGCAGTCACAGAGGTCATCGAGGATCTTGACCGCCATGATGCCGTGCTCACGGGTGATCAGCAGGGCAGACAGGTAATTGGCTATGAAGTCCAGGATCCTTGCTGGTTGCCAGCGGAGCACCTAGGAAATGACTAGGTTGATGAATTTGGTTGGAAGTATCAATTTGTTTCCAGTCAGTAAATACTGAGGTGCGATTCTTGTGAAAGTTAGATGGGCAGTTACTCTAATATCGGAATAGCAATCGTATTAAGCTGAATACGGTTTGACTCACGGTTGGACGCCGCCCCTAATATAGTTTGGAAAGGCTAGGCAAATGATATACTAAGCTTCACGCTTCTTCTTATTCTTATAGAGGTAAGTAAAACATAGTACGGAATATAGTGCCGCCAGCCTCTATAGAAAAGGGAGGATCCCACGAGTTAGAGGTTTATGTCTGGTGGGCAACCACTCGATAGTTGATATTCGGACTGTTGTAAATGTTCAAATCGCACGGAGCACTCTGATACCGTAGAATTAAGTAAGTAGTTTGCCGCTAGTTGAATATATGGCATTTTGGTCCTTTTTTGCCGTACCTACATATTTCGATTAAATGCATACTATTCTGTTAATGATTATTTAGAAGATAAGAATGGTTGGTCGCTGTAGTGAACGCAAGACATATTATCATGTTCTTTTCTATAAGTAGTTCGTTTATGACAGGTTATATGTGTTCATGTAATAAGTACTGTTTTTTTTTTTCGTTTTTGTCTTTTTATTATTTATTTATGTAAGTCACTATGTAGGTCAATCTTTCAACGTCAACACTTGCTTGAGTGTGTATTTTGTTTTATAGTATCATAGTGTGCTAGCTGTTATTTGTTACTTTGCATTCTTCTCAGTATAATAATTGTAGTTCCTAAAACGTAACAAACAGATGTGTTGCTAGGGAGTTTATTGGCCACTTCTCCACAGCTAAACACTAGGAAGTGGTGACGAGCGAGCGTTTTGGGGGACTGTCTTTTGTAGAACCTGACGTTCAAAAAGTGCTGGCTCTCAGCCTAATTTGAATAATTGACTTTTGAATTTTAAATCGTTAGTTTTTCTTATGGCGGCATAGATGCCACTACAACTACAGTCAGTGCTTCAGAATACATGGATTGTATCGCCGACTATCATCTACAGTAGTAGTTTTTGCGCCATACGATAAAGATGGCAGTCGCAAGTCTTACCGCCTGGCTGTGAATCCTGTCTACGTGGCCTTAAGCTGATGGAAACTGTTCACATGCTAACACAACAATAAGAATGCTTTGATTTGTTTCAAGGGATTCAGATATTCAATTTGTTACATGTAGAATTCTGGTATTTCATATTTGAGCCTTTTCCTGCATTATAAAAGGGCTTATATTTAACTTACCACCAGATATAGTAACATTTAACAGACAAAATTATGTAGTAAATTATCACCAAAATTACACCCGTATTTTAATGTAAACTTATAACCAAAGTTATAACATCTTGCTATCTTATTTAAGCAAACCAACTCCAAAAAATTATTCTTACCCTAAAATCGTTAATGAACACCTTTATTAACCACATTTTAATTTAAAATGATAAGCAAAAAAATAACATCTCGTTATCCGATTAAACCAAATGATTTACCAACAATAGAAGGGATCTGACGCAGAAACAATAATAATAATAATATAATAATATCCTTGGACATTTCACACAACGCCATATAGTCCCAAGCTAAGCAACCTAATGCTTGTGTTATGGTAACGATATGGCTGATAAACTACTTATATACATTTTTTTTTTGTAAATAAATACATATTATAGATAGAAAAACACCCAGACTCAGAACAAATACATGTAGGTCTTACAAATTGTTCCGTGCGGGAATCGAACCCGCGACATGCTGCGCAGCAGTCAATCGCTCAACCACTGCGCCAAACGTTACTATAGAATTTGAATAATATTATAGAATCAGAATCAGAATCAGAATCAGTTTTATTTGTTAACACAGGTACATATATACAGATCTTATTATAAATGACGAAAGAGCGCTATGTTATGCCAGGAGGCGTACAAATAATGGTGAGCAACTAGCTCAAGATTACAAATTAAAATTTAAAATAAAACATACATTATCTGCGAATCATTAATCGGAATCATGCATGGTATTGAATTAAATTATTAAAAATGTCAAAATATCTACGTAAGGTCAAACAACTTAAAACAAAAAGATAATAATTGAATGTCAATATCGACAGTAAATTTAAATTTCAAATTAGGTATTCATCATTTTAGTGTAATTAATAATTTAAGTTAAATGTCAAAAAAAAACAGTTATTTAAATCCAAAATATTTATCTATATAATATAACTTTTAATATACTAACTGAATATAAGTTTGCTCGCTAAGATTTAGTGATCATTTACTACATTTGGTGTTCGAATACAATTTGAAGTGCAGTCGTGACTAAAATAGCTAGTATTAATGTAATTTTAGACTTTATTTTTCTTGTGTTAAGTATATATTTTTGGTAAAAGAACTAAGCATTAAAGCATTAAAGAAGTATTAAAGCATTTTATGGTGGTCATTATATTTAACCCCATATACAAGTGGTTCGCGGGTAGCCTATGGAGGCGAGACGCACAGGACCGGCTGTCATTTTTTGCCTGATAATGATGATGAACTGGTTATGAAAATGTATTTATGAGAATACCTCACGGGTGATATCTGCCATGAGCTCCTTGAGCCCTTCTGGGACGGAGAAGACGTTAGAACATCCATGTCTCTGCAGTAACTCGTTCATTTAATTGCATTAGTCTCCTTGAGATGTTTTAGATGACACTCGTTCTCTTTGACGTTTGCTTTGTTTTTATTTAGCAATCAAATCATAGAGTTTTGGTTCTTTCAAAGAGGAAGATTGGTCTTCCTCTTCGACTTCGATGGTTTTGGAATTAATGTTTACAGAAGACACAGAGTGTCCGTGGAGTTTCTTGCACGTTCTTCTCCATAGAGATCTACGCTTTGGGACGTGCAAATAGCTTCATCTTTTTGGACCGACCGACATGGACAATTCAAAAGTGCCTGTAAAATGGTTTAATTGAAATAAATGCCTGTTTTTTTTTGAGTTTTCAGTTTTTCAGAAGACAAATGTGGCCAGGCGGTCTAAAAAGGTCACTTTAGCAGAATTAGAAAGCAAATCTCGCTACCCGTCACTGTCAAATTTTCCCAATCAACCTTGAACCTAATGCGTTAGCAATAAAGATGAAAATTAATTTGGCAGATTTGTGTGGTTAATATTATGATTCAGCTAAAGTTGCCTTTTTAGACCCTTAGAAGTATCAAAAGAGTCTGCCTTAAAACAGCCGGTGTATTCTACATCTTACCGTGTAGGTAAACTTAGCTGGAGTGAGAATCAAAGAATACCATAATGGGCTTGTGTCCTGAAAAAATCTAATTAGTCCGTCAGTTAGATTATCAAAAAATATTTTGACCCGTGTTTTTTCTTTTCTTACGGGAACCAAAATTGACGAAGTTAAGTACGACGCTTTTAAAATTCTCAATACGTCACACCTTCGCATAATTTTTACTGTGTCGTTTAATCAATATTCATTGATTTACAAAAACAAAAAATACGTGTCCATTATTTTTCAATACTCTAACTGACGGACTAAATAGTTTTGCTATTTGTGGATGATGGAATCTAGCCTATTATAAACGGGTGGTAAGTATAAATAGAAGTATCATTCAAACTCAAACTCAAACTCAATCATTTATTTCAATTAGACCATTTACAGGCACTTTTGAATTGTCAAGGTCGGTCGGTCCAAAAAAAGATGAAGCTATTTGCACGTTCCAAAGCGTAGATCTCTATGGAGAAGAACGTGCAAGAAACTCCACGGACAATCTTTTAAATCAATTGATGTACTTAATACAAAAATCATGGTAACATTATCTTTGATCTCTTCTGTATGTGAGGACAATGCAAAGAACAAGAAAGTATATAAAACAATTCAAAAAGTACAGATTATAAAATAAGCCAGTGGCAGGTAAGAGATGACCAGTCTCAACTGACGGCGCCCGTTCACGAACATGACGCGTGTATCAGCACCATCTAGCTCAACCATTTTGAAGGGAACCAAATGATCCAACACACGCGCCACCATCAGCGAGACGTTTGTGTGAGCATGACAAGCTCTCAACTGCCACGCTCGTTCATGTCAAACAAGTTTAATAAACAAAATCTTAAATTAATTACATATGCAAATGGTTCCATAGTACTCACATTTACAAACATTTGAAAAAATGAATCTACTTTACTACAAAACTATGGTTTTCAATGGCCAAGTACCTAAAAAACGAAAAATAAAAACAAAATGAAACTGCATGAATGCGTAACTTACTTCTTAGCAATTCAATATTGCAAAGAAAGAATAAATAAGTACATTATACTATAGGAGAACAAAAAAAGGGTAAGCATTACTTCCAAATTTTATATATATAAAAAAAAAAAAAAACAAAAAAACTAAAAAACTATATAGTGGATCCATGCGGCTATGGCTGTGGAGCAAGACCAGCATTTAACCAAGCATTTTTATCATGGATATAATCTTCCAATTTATAATATGCTTGTCTACATAGTGTGCGTTTTATGCATGTTTTAAATTTACTCTCATTTAGTTCGAGAATAGCGAGTGGTATTTTATTATAAAATTTAACACAATATCCCATAAAAGAAGTGTGTACTTTAGCTAATCTGAATCGGGGTTGATCTAATTTGTTCCGATTTCTAGTATTAAAATTATGCCTATCACTAATTTTGCTAAAAAGATGAAGATTTTTCCGAACATACATTATGTTTTCATATATGTATTGACAAGGTACTGTCATGATATTAATATCCTTAAACAGTTCCCTTAGGGAATCTCGCCGACGGAGATTGTATATGGCTCTGATAGCTCTTTTCTGCAGAATAAATATAGACTCGATGTCTGCAGCACGTCCCCATAATAAGATACCGTAAGACATGATACTATGAAAGTAACTAAAATAGACCAGCCTCGCGGTATCTATATCAGTAAATTGACGAATTTTTCTGACAGCATATGCTGCTGAACTCAGCCGTCCCGCAAGAGATGTTAAATGAGGACCCCATTGTAGCCTTGAGTCAAGCGTGATCCCCAGGAAAACTGTGTCTTCGACGAATTCAAGTTTCTCTTTGTTCAATACTATGTCGCAATTTTTACTTTTAACATTCGGTAAAGCAAATCTGATACACTTCGTTTTTTTCCCATTTAAAACTAAATTATTAGCAGTAAACCAATTTTGGACCTGCTGAAGGGCGTTATTTACGACGTCAAGACTTGTGGCACGCCTATCTATCTTAAAAATTAAAGACGTATCGTCAGCAAATAACACCATTTGAGGTTGATTTTTTAGAAGATGGGGTAAATCATTAATATACACTAAAAAGAGAAAAGGACCCAATATTGAACCTTGTGGTACACCCATTTTGATTTTTAAGCCCCGAGAATTGACACCATTTACTTGAACTTGCTGTTGTCTGTCATTTAGATATGATTTCACTAGACTGAGTGCAAGTTTACCTAGTCCGTAATGTTCTAGTTTTAAGAGCAAAGTTTCGTGATTAACACAATCGAATGCCTTGGAGAGGTCACAAAAGATTCCTATGGCATCTTGCGCCTCTTCCCACGCTGCATAAATATGTTTTAACAACGTGACTCCAGCGTCAGTCGTACAACGACCTTTGGTAAAACCATACTGTTGTTGGTGTAAGATTTTATTGGTATTAAAATGATTGAGCATTTGATTGAGCATTACCTTCTCAAAAACTTTGCTGAAAATCGGCAATACGGATACAGGTCTATAATTATTGGTGTCTTTATTATCACCAGATTTAAAAAGTGGTATCACCTTACTATATTTCATTATATCCGGAAAGACACCTTGGTCCACACATAAATTAAATATTAAAGCCAAGTAAGGTGCTATGGTCTCAATAATGGACGTACACACTTTGATGGACATTCCCCATATGTCTTCAGTTAATTTAATTTTGATTTGCCGGAAAGCTTTCATAACTATCGTAGGGTTGATATGTTTGAATTGGAATTCAACCGTACAACCTGGAACGTTTGCTTTTAATAAATTAAATGAGACCTCGGGTGAAGAATTTAAAGCTCCAGTCGTTTTTGATGGTATATCGGTGAAAAAATTTACAAATTCTTGAGCTACTTCTAAATTAGAACTTATGGTACCATGCTCAGTCTCCAGCAAAAAATCAGTATTTCGTACCTTATTTCTGTTACTTTCAGTATTGATAACTTTCCAAACTGTCTTTATTTTATTATCTGCCGATTTAATCTTATTGCTAATGTACAGGGCTTTAGCTACTTTGCAAGCATTTCTGAAAACCTTAGAATATTTGTTTACATACTTATTAAAGGTTTCAGTGTTTATGAAAGGCTTAAGGCCATATAGCTCATATAGTCTTTCCCTACTTATCCTAATGCCTCTAGTCGCCCAATCACTAAATACAAACTTAGGGAAAGTATCTTTTGATTTCTTTTCAAAAGTTGCATTAAATTCCTTTAGTACAACCGAAAAGATTCCATACTGTTTGTATGTTAAATTCTTGAAACAAATAAATGTAAGCTTAATGATTCGTTCAACTTTTTTTTTTAACTTTTGTGCACGCGTTGTTTACTATCTCACTTGATGGTAACCGATGATGCGGTCTAAGATGGAGCAGGCTTGCCTAGAAGTAACCTATTCACTCTTGGCTTAAAGACTCCCAGGTTGTATCAATCAGGAAACACAGACTCCGGCAGTGAATTCCAATCCTTTGCTGTACGCAATATGATTGTGTTCCCAAAACGTTTTGCGCGTGTGGGTGGGATGTCCACCATGTACCGGTGGCGCATCGCCGTTCGTCTTGTGGTCCGATGATGGAACGGGCTTGGCCTTTGGGGCTTCGACTCGACGAGCCTATCATTACCGATGATCCTCTTGGCTCGTTTCTCAATTGACGCAAGGGCATCGAGCTGGTGTTTGGCATATCCATCCCAAAGATGAGAGCAGTACTCCATACACGATTGAACTTGCGCTTGATAAAGTTTGAACAACGAGGAAGGAAGTTGATAACAGCTGTATGACTTCGAATGTTATTCAAGTAGGTACCTACCTACTATCAGCTGGATAGGTAAATACGTTGTTAACGTGTGTAGAATGTGAAGATCAGTTACTTTACCGCTGTTAAAAAAAGCACATAACGATATCGCCTTTTTTAAAATTCAAAAGTTTAAAAGATTTCACATAGCAGATATTTAAAACTAGTTGACCCACGCAACTTCGTCTGCGTCACATTTTCCATGAATGCTCCGCTCCTATTGGTTGTAGCGTTATGTTGTATAGCCTTCCTCGATAAATAGGCTATCCAACACCCAAAGATTTTTTCAATTTGAACCTGTAGTTCCTAAGATTGGGTCAACCAACCAAACAAACAACATACTCTTCAGTATAGATTTGTCTATGGCTAGCGAAGCTGTACAATCCACCGCACGTTATGTCTATGGTAACGCGGCAATTGATTAATTAGATGTTAATGTGCCAAAATTATGTAAACCATTAAGAAAAGGAATCGGCCAGTTCTTGTGACGCAATCTCCAAAACTGCTGAACCGGTTTTGTTTAAGTGGTTTTTGTAACTTGTATCTGAGGCTTTGTTTAGTCTGTGGTATACTGTTTAGAAACGGAAAACTAGTATTCTAATAAGTTTTGTGTAGGTCACTATGTTTATTAAAATTTTAATGTACAGATGCCAGCAGACTGACCTTTGAATTTGTTTCGGTGTTTCCTCTCAGGGTAGTCAGCTAGGAAACATCGGCCTCATCCAGAATCATATGACCAAAGAGTATTGACGTGTAAAAGAGTTACATGTAACCTATTTGGAAATAAATATGATTTATGATTAAGCACAACTAAAACAATCCTTTATTTTTTGGGACATGCCCGCCAAACATTCCCAACCACTGCAACTCCTGAAAGCCAGAATCAACAGTGGCGACCACCCGAAAAACGCCGAGCTAATGAAGGCCGACGAGTCCCGGAGAAACGATTCAACTGTCTTGGATAACGCATCGAAATTAATCAGAAGAGTACAGCGGAGGAGTAGGAAAAAATAGAACTAAACCAATCTGTCAAATTTCTTCAATAGATTTTCAACTTTATCGCTAATGCATTAGGTTAAAGGTTGATTGGGAAAATTTTACAGTTTCGGGTACCCTTTTTTTTTTAGGGATGGGAAATCATCCAATGACTCCTCCCGCTCTGGCTGTAGCGGGAGGGAGTGTCAGACTTCTACTGACTAAAACCCATCCATGTTCCTTCATTGCCTTTTGTGTTCCGGAGCCACGTTGTCTCTTGCGAATAATCCCGCGACTCCGGCAGGCGTCGTCGGCCCTTTCGGGCCCCTCTGTGTGCTGACTCGCTTTGAGGCGCGAACACTAACGCGCCGTCGACACGGCCTGTCGTCACTAGACGGACGGACGGCGAGCCAAGTTTCGGGTACCCTGATGTGCTGTCGTCTGTACCTACCTAGTTTCTGTTAATGGTTTTCATTTGATGGAATGGCAACCCGATTTGGCCGGAGAGAGATCCCGCGTTGGTGCACAATGACTAGTCGAAGTTGAAATTGGCCGCCATGGTCTGAATTGGTCAAGAGTACTAGATATATTATATTCAATTGAATATAATTATGCATTCTATACATAACTAAACTGTCGCCATGTTTTTTTTTTAATACTTAAGTAGCTAGTTGACAGCTCCATACAGATATTATAACAAACGATTTCTTGTTCCAATCCAATAAATTAAATAAATTACACATTTTACTCATCAATGCTTCAATTCTTTGTTAAGCACCAAAAAAGCCTGACCTCCCAAATACCTCGCATCACCATTTTCTCACCAACAAAATGATTGAAACAGCGGGACGGGGAAGCTCAGACATAAATGGCCATTTTCTACACATGACTAATGCAATTAACATCGACATAATTTTCTGCTATTCGAAATTCAACCTTGTGTTAATGCAATAAGGATGTCGTGTTTTTAATGGCCAGTAATTTTAAACTTGTACGGGTGTGTAATGATTACAGCTTACAGCGAGTCATTCGTAGTGGGTAGTCGCTATGAGTGGCGGTGTGTAGTGATACCGGACAATCCGACTGTTATTATTGATAAATATATGTAAATATTACTTACGTGTGATAAAGTTTTTTGTGTCAATGCGACACATGTGCGTCGTAAAGTGTGTAAAAATAGATGTACCGACATTTTTGTTAAAGAAAACTGTTTTGTGAGTGAAAAAAAATCGTTACAAGAAAGATTTAGAATAGAAGTAACATTTAAAAGTGGAACAAGGAAGGAAAACAAAACAAAAGTATAACGCAAAATAATCTATCGAAGAAAGAATAAAAGATAACGTGAAATTTTTAAAAAGAGAACAAGAAATCGTTCAAAATGGACATCACAACTGCAAGGGCAATATCCATGTTCACATTGGGCTTAGGAGCCTTCTTCTCAGGCATGCTACCAGCCTGCTTCTCTGAAGCAGCCAGACAAAGACACCCTCTATTGCTGTCCTGCTTACTCTGCTTCGGAGGAGGTGTCCTGTTATCTACATCCCTAGTCCACATGCTGCCAGAAACAAGAGAACACCTACCACAGTATTCAGAGTTGACATTGTGTGTAGGATTTTTTATTGTGTATCTAGTAGATGAGTTGTCTCATCTATTCTATAAGAGTGATTCTCATGAAAGGCACAGCCATGTTGGTGAACAGACCAGGTTGTTGCCAAGGGACCATGATGGAGAGATGAGGGAGAGAGAAGGAGCATCGGAGCTATGCCATGTCAGTCACACGGAGCCTTGTAACAGGAGTTCTTCAAGTGTGGTGGGACTACTGTCTGCTTTGTTTGTGCATAGTGTGCTGGAAGGACTCGCGATTGGGCTGCAGGAGAGTCCTACACAGGTGAGGAATTCATTTGTATTGATTTGTGTGATTTACAATCGGATTTTTAGAACGTCATTTACATGAATACAGTCCCCTAAATCGCCAACCACGTCACCACATACTAGTGTTTTACCTGGGAAGAATTTTAGTGATCATATTTATTTCTATTCGTATTCATAATCAAATGCATATATATTAGAATGTATTTAGCCCTATTCTTTATCCTAAGCTGTAATTTGTAGATCTTTGACAGTCGTTACGGGTAGTCAGAAGGCAGCCATACTGAGATCGTGTTTCCCAGTTACTGGATTGTGGAGGTCGCTACATGTTAAATACTGGTATTCAGTAAATTGCGTTTGGCTATATTAGAAGAAGGCTTGGCAGTAAATTAATATTAATATTTATCCTTAGCATTTTTTTTTATATTCTTTTTTTATATTCCTTTTAATTGAAGTTCCACATCACACGGTACTTTTTCTTTTGTTATGATCATGCCAGACAATCATTAGGATGAGTAATTGTATAATTTATTCAACCAGACTGTATAGTCAGATAGCTTGTTTTCAAATTAGACCCTTGTACTTGCTTGAGTCATCCTGAATACCTATTTTATATGACTTAATATTACGGGCAGACAAAGATACAAGAAAAGAGGGAGACAAAGCTATATGGACAATGCTTCCGATTGGCTGAGTTCTTTACGTCTTTGGCAACCATATTACACGATAGGCTTTGCCATTCTCTGTCTACGCTTTGCCATTCTCTGGCTACGCTTTGCCATTCTCTGTCTACGCTTTGCTTGCAGTTTAACCACAGTCAAGGCTGTGAGCCTGCGACTGACGGATGTCCAATCGCGTAATACAGGGACTGATAGACTTAACTGCCTCCGTGATCGAGTGGTTTAGGCGTTTGCACTTATCATGTTGTCATAAGACGAAAGTGATCACTTATGGCACATAAATTGGTCGCTCACAATGGGCCTCATCAGAAGGCTTAATCACTCAAAGGGCAATTGAGGGATGTTTGGAGTTTCCTTGCGTGATCAAATCAGGAATAATGATATCCGCAAGAGAACCAAGGTTACCGAAATACCGACATAAGCGAACTGGTGGTCGTGGTTTCGATTTTCTTTTCATTTGTAAAGCTGTTTTCCAGTTTGGATCGGACATTGAAGGCTTGAAACACCTGATTGTCTGATAATGAAGATGATTTCGTGCTTTGGAAGGCACGAATAAGCTGGTGGTCCCGGCCGCCAAATGGCGGTCGTCAAATAAACCATGTCAGAGGCCCTTGAGGTAGTTTAAATATAAACGGGTCTAGGCCTAGCCTAGTGCAGGAAGTCTTTGAAAATTCTTTTTTGCTAAATTTGTAAAGAAACTAAACATTTTTGTATAACACAATTTGTGACCTTTGTTTGTTTTCTTTTCATTAATAAAATTCTTATTCTTATTCTTATTCTAAACTCTGACACTAGGGTGTGTGAGGTCGTTAGACTTTACTGCCTACACGATTTAACACGATAAGATGAAGAAAGGACTGATGGTTCCATGAAATTACCTGACGAAAATCTGAATACTTCATTAGTTTCGGATTTTAAGTGAATTAGTATTTTTAATATCTTTATGGGATTGGTAATTTATGTCAATAGTTGTCCTTTTTCGAATTCCGTAGGTGTAATAATATATCGTTGCGTATTTACGCTCATTGTTAAATACTGTCGTACTGTGTTTAATAATGTCGATTGAATTCCATCACTCACCATCAGTCATACGTCATGACTGTAGGAATAGGCTAGATTCCATCATCCACAAATTGCAAAACTATTTAGTCCGTTAGTTAGAGTATTGAAAAATAATGGACACGTATTTTTTGTTTTTGTAAATCAATGAATATTGACAAAGATAAAACGCATCAAAACTCGCGAGTGGGGGCTCGTGACGTCACGAGTCAGTAAAAATTATGCGAATGTGTGACGTATTGAGAATTTCAAAAGCGTCGTAACTTCGTCAATTTTGGTTCCCGTAACAAAAGAAAAAAACACGGTTCAAATATTTTTTGATAATCTAACTGACGGACTAATTTGATCATCTACCCTATTGTGTGACACTTGCATGAGCGTGTAAAGGGCGCCTTTAGGGTGCCTTCCCACCAGAGATGTGCTATGCAGCTATGCTGCGAGAATATGAAAGCTAAGCTACGGAACTATGCGACCGTTTCCACTAATGCTAAGCTACGTAGCGGTGCGAGGAAGATATTGTGTTATGAAGATGCGCCACACATAGCCACTGACGACGACCCATAGCAGGCATCCATAGCACGCATCCCTAGCACACATCCATGGCAAACATCCATAGCACGCATCCAAAGCACGCATCCTTCCGTATAAAAAACATATCTTAGTTGAATCCGTTTCCACCAGTGCTAAGCTATGTGCACCAATGAATATGATTGGTGGATATCAAACGCATCCATAGCAAAGTGGCTTAGCACATCTCTGGTGGAAAAGCCCTTAATCTTGCAGTCTAATATTTTCAAAACATTAAACATCGGGAACAGTAAACGTTTAAGAGTTATAGCTGTTATGTTCTGCTTGAGGAAAAGAGTAGCTTAAGGCGTGACGTCATGCTATTTCAATAACCAAAACCATGGGTGTTAGTACGGGTTTTTATATGGAGGAAAAATCTGACGACACTTCGAGTAGGTGCTTTCGCATCAACGCAACGTCTGCTTTTGTGTTTTATGTGGAAGGGGTCAAAAACAATTTCAGGTTTTTATTCTCATAGGTGCGGATAGAAGTGTGGCAATACGAGGAATACCCACCTGGCGATATGTAAATACTTATAGGTACATTGCCAGTTATATTAAGATCCATACGTTACAGTTGCTGAACCAATTTTCACTGAGATACTTACATTCCTATAATAATAACAGCCACACAGGTCGATCTTCAAGGTTAAGCAACGCTTGCCAAGGTTGGTTTGTGGATGGGTGACCTTAACATCGCGAGTTTCCTCCGTGCCTTGGAAAGCAAATTAAGCTGTTGGTCCCGGCTATCGTTTGGAGATCTTTGACAGTCGTTACGGATAGTCAGAAGCAAGAAAATCTGACACCAGTCCTTGCCAATGAGTACCGTGTTACCCAGTTAATGGGTTGTGGAGGTCTGGTAGGCAGCCGCTCCACGTAAAATAGGTACTGGTATTCAGCTGAATCCGGTTTGACTGGAAGCCGACCCCAATATAGTTGGGAAAAGGCTAGGCAGATGATATGACTTACATTCTTATAACAAAGTCTCTAATGGAAAACCCAGTGTTTATACGGCCCGACTTGTATGTCACCGCCGCGACATATATTTATAGATAACTCATAAAAGTGAAAGAAAAGAAAGAAAATACTTTTCTGCCGCCAGAAATGACACGTAAAAATACTTTTCTTCTGCCAGAAATGACGCATAAAAATACTTTTCTTCCGCCAGAAATGACGCATAAAAATACTTTTCTTCTGCCAGAAATGACGCATAAAAATACTTTTCTTCTGCCAGAAATGACGAATAAAAATACTTTTCTTCCGCCAGAAATGACGCATAAAAACACAAAATTAAATGAAAACATCTAACTTCATTTGCGCAAAATATGAAAGAATACCAACACAAATGTTACCAGTTACGTTAAGGTCCATAATACAAGTGTCAAGCCCATACAAATGCAGTTTCACTGAAATGTTATTGAGAGATTCCTTAGAATCCTGTCATTGACTCAGTAACGCGAAGAATTTTATATGTATATTGTATTCTATTAATCTTACTTCCTACTGTCCTAGGTAAGTACAGTCGCCAACTCATCAAGCTACACAAATCTGTCAAATTTCTTCAATAGAGTTTCAACTTTAATCTGAAAGAAATAAGATTCAAGGTTGATTAGGAAAATTTGACAGTTTCGGGGGACTTGTTGTGCTGGCAACTGTACTATATCCTATATATGATAATACTAGCGTGTGCCAGCGGCTTTGCCCGTGATCCCTATGGAACATACTCCCGGAATATATTACCTATTTACGCTCATAGGTCCCGTTTCCGTGGTAGGTATTTCCGGGATAAAAAACCTTTTTCGGGTCTCAAATGGTTTAAAAAAATTATCTTGGTACAAAATTTAATTCATATCGGTTCAGTGGTTTAGGCATGAAGAAGAGACAGACAGACAGAGTTACTTTCGCATTTATAATATTAGCAGGGGATTATGAATGCGAAAGTTTGTGAGGATAGATGTATGTTTGTTACTCTTTCACGTCAGAACGACTGAATGGATCTTCATGAAACACAGAGCACAGAGGGAGATTGGGAATCATGAGGAGGATCATGCGGGAAAAGTCGGCTACGATTATAAATGCGAAAATAGGGATGGATGTTTGTTACTCAATAGTGGGCCAATTCAACTAATTTTTAAACAACCTTCGCATTCGCATGTCAATCGCAAACCGTCAAAAAAGCCTTAATTTTCATACATTTTTGACAGTTTGCGATTGAGATGCGAATGTGAAAATTAGTAGAATTGGTACACTTAACAGCTGAGCGGATCTGGATGGTAACAGACACGTTACAGATTATACTCTGGTGTAACACATAGGGTTTTTATTCGGATGTGTGTTCTATTGGCATATTTTCCAAAATTCCCGCAGGTCAAGCTCCACGCAAACGATAGCATATTATATTAAACTAGCCGTCCCCCGCAGCTTCGCTCTCGTTTTGTCCGCATAGTTCCCGTTCCCGTCGCATTTTCGGGATAAAAACATATACTATGTCCATTTCCTGATTCTAAGTTACCTCTCCACCAATTTTCAGCCAAATCGATTCAGCCGTTCTTGAGTTATAAATAGTGTAATTAACACGACTTCCTTTTATATTTATACTAGCTGTCCCCCACGGCTTCGCTCCCGTCAATTAAGTATTCATTGCACATACCGAGTTTTCATTGTTTTTATGATGTATTCTGCTATTCGAGTCGGAGTCAAATCCAACGAATCAATAACGATGAAAATTGGTTCAGCAGATCTCGAGTTATAAGTGTTGTAAGAAACCCGTCTTTGTTTTATATAGGTATACTAGCTGTCCCGCGCAACTTCGTCTGCGTCACATTTTCCGCTCCTAAATAATATTGCAACAAAAAAATGAGATTTAAACTATCCTATCTCTCAAGTTGGATCGAACTGCACATGGTGTGCGAATTTTATTATAATCGGTTAAGTGGTTTAGGAGTCCATTGAGGACAAACATTGTGACACGAGATTTATATATATTAAGATAGAAGATATAGAAGATTTTAAATGATATTTAGTCTGTAAGTAGGTTGTAAATTATAACACTTTTACAAGTCAATCTTTTTTGGTCATTTTAAACTAGACGAGGTCGGTGTTTCCTAGCTGACTGCTCTGAGAAGAAACACCGAAACAAACTCAGAGGTCAAAGTCTCTTCAATCGTACTGGTCAAATCATATGAGAACCATGTAGGTTAATGTCTGAAGTGGTATTTTGAGGAAAGTACACAGATTTGAGTGGACCTGTCCAGACAGTGCAAGCATTTGCCAGTTATCGTGTAGCTCAAACTTAGAACTTTAAAGCTCAACCATTATTGAAAGACACAGTGGTGTGGTAGGTATTTGGTCATTAGTTCAATAAATTGCTTGACCCATACATGACCAGATAAAATGTTTAAAAATAAACTGCATATCCTTACAGACAGATAGTACCCTGGACACAACGGTAGGCTTTCAACATATCATTGACAGGAACCACGTAATCAATTCTTGAATTCATTGAATAGCAATCAGCACTAAATTGATTAAAATTATTAATATGTCCTTGTAGGAATTGCAAATTACATTCAAATAAATGTTTAGAAACACCGATGTCGCAGATTTATACCTACGTACCTACATGCGTGATGCGATACATAGACAAGGTACGAGTAGTAGGGAGTTCCTATGTTTGTAAACGCACCTACGATAAATTCCTAGTGTGGGCAATGTTTTTAAAATAAAATAATATGTCTACTCTATTTGTGACTAATATAATTATGATACAGGCTATACAACCAAACTGCCGATAGAGAACGTTCACGGCGTTGACTTAGCCATCTAGTGTTGCCGATTTGAAATTACAGTGGACCCCCGGTAATCCGACAAATGTTTTGCACCCACTTTCAGCGTTAAATTAAAATTATAAATAATGGAGATAGAGTTCCAGGATCTGGAAGATTTTTATTGGAAATTTCCCCCTCTTTCATTAATTTCTTAAATATTAATGTTTTATGAAATACTAGCTGACCCACGCAACTTCGTCTGCGTCACATTTTAAATTAATGCTCGGCTCCTATTATTCTTAACGTGATGATATAGCCTTTCTGGATAAATGGGCTATCTAACACTGAAATACATTTTCAAATCGTACCAATAGTTCCTGAGATTAGCGCGTTCAACCAAACAAACAAACTCTTCTGCTTTATAATATTAGTATAGATTGCCAAAAACGAAATGCCATTTTTTTCATCTTTAATTGTTTATAACTTTTGCAATTTTTTATGTGCTTTTGGCACATTTTTCTAGGCATCATTCCGGATCCAATGAGCTATCGCACATAATTTTAGCAAGAGCAGTATCTCTATTTAAGACCTTTTGCAACTTGTCGACTAGACTATATCTCACCTGATGGTAAGCGATGATGCGGTCTAAGATGAAGCACGTTTGCCTATAAGTAACCTATTAACTCTTGACTTAAAGACTCCCAGACACACCACAATGCCGATTGACGGCAAGACATAATAGTTCCTTTACACAATACTTTGGGGCTGGAACCCTGAAGCTATAAATATAAATGGATTTTTAGTACATTCGCATGGGAATCAGACCAGTTGGCTAATTCACGTAACTAAATAAGTGCTGTTGCAGTGCAGTTTAAGTTACGTTTCGATCAAAACAACGCTTTTCGTATTCTCTACCGCTGTCAGACACGCTCGCGTCAAGTGCGCGTCACGCGAGCGCAATAATGGCATTCTACTGTCAATTGCGCGTCTTTGGTGTGTGTTTCGGAACGCAACGTGATCGGTTTCTACTATTTGTTTGACGTCCCAAAATGACAGCTTATAAGCTTAAGTTTAATTTTTAATATTATAATAACGTCTATATACATTGAAATTTATTCGTTTCTAGTCGATTATTTAGTGAATAATACTTTTTCTCTCTACCGTCAGTAAGTTTGGTAGTTTGGTTTTCGTGCAATTGACGTGCAGTTCACGCGCAGTTTACGCGCAGTTCAAAGATTACAAGAATACCGTTTATCACTCGAACTTAAACTTAATTGCAACTGCACTAAAACTTAATCGGTGCGTCATAACATTACGTGAATTAGCCCTCTGTTCCGTTTATCTTAAGTTCACTTATCTTAGTTCTATAAATATCAGTAACCTGTTGGTTAAAGATCACGAGTGAAAGGTACTGATGGCCACGCCTACTGCGCTACAACAACCGACTTCAGGGCCAAAGGTTCTTTTGGATGAATCAGTTTAGTCGGGTACAGACGGCAGGACATGAAGCTACAACAATAAGTCAAATTTCTTTGTTAGATTTCCAACTTTATTCCTTAAGTGATTGGGTTCAAATTTGATTGGGAAAATTTGTCAGTTTTGGATAACCTGATGTGGTGGCGACTGTACGTACTTACAAAACATGTTTAAGGCATTAAAATGCCATTTTTAGGGTTCCGTATCCGAAGGGTAACTAACAAAACCCTATCACTGAGCCTCCGCTGTCTGTCCGTCCGACTGTCTGTCGGTCAGGGGCTGTATCTTAAGGTGAGTGCTTAAATCATCAAAATCACCAATACAACCCTCCAAGTTTATAAAGGCCTAGGAACAAAAAAAAAAAAAGAAACGTAATTCCTACAGCTCTATGAACTTAGAGCGTTGTATTGATGATTATAATTTTGTAACTACATATGTCTTACAGCCGCGAATAATATTTTAATCAACATACAACCTAGTACTGGCCTGCAAATTGCAAAAAACGTAAGACAATTTGAATGTCGCGGGCTGGTTGTAGCATTCATCTTAAGAACCTACGCTATAATAACAAAAATAATACATAGGGGACCCCATACTATCAATGTGTTTTTATTTTCAATTCGATTTATGGTACGAAACCCTTCGAGTGCGCTAGTCCTTCTCGCACTTGGCCAGTTTTTACATCCTCCTTCGCTGATTATTTAATTTACATCCTTTTTTTTTGGTCTGCATACTTTTTTTGTTCCCGAGTAAGTACGACTGGCCGTTTGGAGTAGGCCTACAACTGGCTCTATAGTCTGCATCGGTTGCAGCCAAGGCGTTGAACGACGCGTCTGACGTTGAAGCTAAAATGGGTCTGATGAACCACTAAAAGAAAATTATTACCCCCTTCTACCATCAGACATCCAGACGCACTGCTAATTACCATCCCTACCTTGTTACTATTCCACCAATTCACACTAAGCGTTTCCAAAAGTCTTTTATAATGCGCACGGCAAAGGAGTGGAACTCTCTACCTGCGTTTACGTTTCCGAACGCTTGCAACCCTAATCTCTTCAAAGTTAGAGTGAACAGGCTACTTCTGGGTAAGCTCGCTCCATCGTAGACTTTGTCTCTGTCATCTCGGACCAAGACGATAGTCAAGAGCAAACCCATCACAAATAAAAAATAATAAAAATGTCCTTGGGTAATATTTTTCTAGCTGCCAAAAGTATTAAAAACCTTTGGAGGATAGAAATAATAATAATCGCCGGTTGGTGCCCCATTACATTTGAAATTTCTAACGGGGCCTCTGCGAGTTGGTTTCGGCCCCTCGTACGCCTACCAAAGGACCGGGTCTCCAGAGACCCGAGAAAGAAAACAAAAAAAAAATAATATCCTTGGACATTTCACACAACGCCATATAGTCCCAAGCTAAGCAACCTAATGCTTGTGTTATGGTAACGATATGGCTGATAAACTACTTATATACATTTTATTTGTAAATACATACATTATTATAGATAGAAAAACACCCAGACTCGGAACAAATACTTGTAGGTCGTAACATTTGTTCCGTGCGGGAATCGAACCCGCGACATGCTGCGCAGCAGTCAATCGCTCAACCACTGCGCCATCCGTGTCGTCTATGATAGGATGTCTGAGCTTCACGGTCAAAAATAACAAAAGCGCGGTTAGCAATGGATCGTGAAGTCGTGATAAATAATCATCACGATAGATAAATAAATTAGCTTTCATTTTTACTCATTCACCTTTGCCATTGAGTACGTAACCAGGATCGTGTTATGTAATTTTCTTATACGTCCTCCATGCTATTCGCGAAGTTGATCGAAGTTGAGCGAATACGATAGTGTAGCTGTAGAGGAGCACTTGGCTTCGCCTCGTGCAACTTCGCCTCGCTTCGGACGTCTTCCAGTCGTTGTCGGTTTTTGCGCCCGAGTCAAAGGACTCGAAGTGTCACGAAGTTCGAACACGAAGCGTCTGACCACACTACTCGGCTCACTTCGGTTCGCGTCGAGCCATAGTAAATACGCATGTATTTTAATAACGCGAGAGTACACATTGCAACGGCAGTTGCCACATGAACGCTATCCATGAACGGGTGACAGCTCCTCGTGAAGTTGCTCGAGTGTATGGACACGTACTTCGGACTTCGGTCAACTTCGGAGAGGACTTCGTCGAAGTAACTTCGGGAATAGGGTGGAGGTCGTATAATACTCTCTAAACGCAATGCTTATTGATCCACTTCAACCTCACCTATTATTTATCCAATAATATAGAATAATTTATTAATAATATAATAATAAAAATCATTTATTTATAAAATAGGACACATTTACAATCAAATATCTTAAAATATTGCTAAAGAACACAGTTGTTTATTTGCCTGAACTAGGTTGGAACCTGTGTTTCAGGCTGGATAGTGCTTATTTAAACATTAATAATAAAATAACAATTTATCAATTACCTATAATTAAGATTTAAAATAGGACACAGGTTTTATTTACATACAGTCAAAAAGAAGGTCTTCTGTCTCTTCGTAAGAGATACTTAATAAATATTGCACAATTCTCTTCTTACAGCTATAACAGTTTAACTTATAGATACTTAGTTTCTTATTTAATCTATTGTAAAGAAATGGACCTAAAAACGTAAAAAATCTTTTTAAAAAAACATACTTTGAAATTGAATTAGAGTCGCACACAATATCATTCCGTCTCTTATTAGTATTTTCGGTTTTGTAAGTAAGCATGGTGTGCTGTTTTAATACCAAGTGCATAATGAAAAGCTGGCGAACAGTCAGTACGTTGCAGGATTTGTATAGGAGATCTGTGGGATAGAGAAAGGGATGAAAATTGGCTACTTTTAAAATGGCTCTCTGAGCTCTTTCAAGAGGGAGTAAATGGGTTTTGGGTGCACCACCCCATGAAGTGATACAGTACTGGATTACGGATTGCACTAGGGCAAAATATACTTGTGTGATTACTTTTGAATCCGCAATAGTTCGCAGTTTTTTAAAGATATAAATTAATTTGCGCACTCTTTTAACCAAATTTTCAATATGTGGTTTAAAGGAAAGACATTGGTCTATGATAACTCCGAGATATTTAATGTTGCATGTTTGAAGGATAAAAGGACAGTCACATGTACTGATTGGGTGACGTGCACATTTATGAGCAATCACATGAGGATGAGTAGTGTTAAATTGAGGTTTGCGCATGGAGAACTGAATATATTTTGTCTTGTCAGCATTTGTATGTGTATTATGTTAGTAAATTGCTTTGAAGCCAATTAGTCACCGTATTGAAACCTATTTGAGCGTAATCGTACAATTCTTTACTGGTTTTATCGGTAAATACTAAGGCCGTATCATCAGCATATGAAATTTTTTTGCCATTTTTAAAGTTTGAATTGCACAAATCATTAATGTAAACCAGGAAAAGGGTTGGAGCCAAAATGCTGCCCTGAAGAACACCAAAACCAGTATTTTTTTGCTCATCGCTTGTGGTATTGTCTATTCTAACACATTGATATCTGTCGCCTAGATAGTCAGCAAAGAGTTTCAGCGGCGTTCCTCTTATTCCCATAGCCTCTAATTTGTTTAAGAGCATAGAAACAGACACTGTGTCGAAAGCCTTCGCTAGATCAAGGAAGACGTCCAGGGTCTTGTTTCCTTTGCCAAGTTCCTCTTAGACATAATTGGTCAGTTGGTGCACCGCATCGGTTGTGGTTAAATTGGCTCTAAAACCAAATTGCGCAGATGATAATAAATTATTTGTTTTCTAAATATTTAACTAGCCTTCTGTTTACAATTTTTTCCAGAATTTTAGAGATTGAGGGGAGTAATGATATTGGCCTATAATTATTAACTAGGTCTTTTTTCCCGGATTTAAATACAGGAATTATAACTGCCTTTTTTAGGCATTTAGGAAAAATGCCTTCAGAAAAACAGATACGAAATATATGAGTTAATGGAGGTACCAAGATGTGCTTGAATTGTTTAAGGATTTTATTACTTATATTATCCCATCCCACCGCACAGTCATCTTTTAATCCACTAATAATTCGTGTTATTTCGTCTTCGTCAGTGTCCAGCAGTCCGAAAGATTGTAGTGCGCGTCTATTATTCAATTCTTTGGAAGGTGGTTGATCACTGTAGTGCTTAGGAATCTGTTCGGCAAGATTTTTCACAACATTCACGAAAAAATTATTGACATGATTAGCTGACGATAGAGGTGAACCATTAGTCAGCAACAAACTCGAATTTGCCTCACGCTGTTTTGACATATAAGTGACGTTTATAATATGTTTCCAATTTTTTTTTCTATTATTTCCTGCTCTATTTAATTAATTTTTATCGTAGTTCCTTTTCATTTTC
This sequence comes from Ceramica pisi, assembly GCA_963859965.1. Lineage (NCBI taxonomy): Eukaryota > Metazoa > Arthropoda > Insecta > Lepidoptera > Noctuidae > Ceramica > Ceramica pisi. Next base: position 2,000,946 of record OY982544.1, on the reverse strand, counting down.
TTTAAGAGATTGTTACAATAATTCCTATATCTTTTATATGTGGTTTTAATGTTAATGTTACCTGGGTTTCTCCTAGATGTCTGATGAAGTTTTAAATCTCTATGTCTAATACACCGAATCAGGCCAGGGGCCCGAGTCTGCTATTTTTATATATTTGTCATTCCGACACGATCCCATTGTCATGACATTGTCATTTTGCTAAAAGTTCGTAATCTGCTAAATTCATAATCGCACGGTCACTGGCACGTCAGTGGCCGGTCACTGGAACGTCAATGGTCTCGTAATAGAATTGCGTTAGGAATGCCGTATTGCTATTATTATAAAACCGAGCTAAATTTGAGCATTTATTCATGCCAGATTTTATTTATATTTAGTTTTACATATTATTTATTAGTTTTATAAGCAATCTGAAGTAGTGAGAAGTTCGTAAATACTAAATCTGTCATTATGTACGAGATTACCATTCATATGGCTTTCTTTCAGTGGCGTGTCACTGATTGATCATTGGAATGTCATAATGACGACATTATGACGCCATTATGTTAGTAGATTACCAAACTTGTCAAAATCAACCATTTTGAAATCAGTGATCGACCATTCTGACACTATTGTAATAGCAGACTCGGGCCCCAGGAGTAATACAAGGTTTAATATTATTAAGTTTCTTGTTTGTTGTAACAACAGTAGTGTTACGTAATATTGCTAACTGAACATGTTTTATTCAGTACGATAAAGAAAAATTTGGGCTAAAGTCAAGATTGCATAAATCATATTCGAGTCTGTTTGTATTTAATTGTGTGTTTTTTTTTTTTTGTAGAGAATCTATATTATCTTCTTAAGAGCGTGTATTCCGTCCACTAGCGCCGCCAATCGTTTTTTATTAATTGTGGTAAATTTAAGACACGTAGATAAAAAACCGCTCGTAGTGCACTGAAGAAATGTATCTATTATTTTTTGACAGCTATTTTTAATACATAACTCATGGCTAAATAGCCAAAACGGCAATTATTGCTAAAAGTGGCCACTTTTAGCAAAAATATCGACTTTGGCAACTATTTATGTTCTAAAGTACAAAACATAACTCTCAAAACATAATAAATACATTTCTTTAGTGCACTACGAGCGGTTTTTTATCTACGTGTCTTAAATTTACCACAAATAAAAAAAAACGATTGGCGGCGCTAGTGGACGGAATACACGCTCTTAAAAACACGTACAAATGTGTTGTCTATGTCGGTAATTAAGTTATTATCCATAATATGTAGTAAAAGAAAAATATAATAACAGTAAGTTATTTAGTTAAAAAAGTATAGCCTATATCCGTCTCCAAGGTCCCATCATTGTCTGTACTAAAATTATTCAAAATCGGTTCAGACAAATCAATAAACTAACTTTTCCACTAATAATATCTAGCTGATGTCCGCAGCTTGGCCCGCTTGACGAATTATATACTTAAACTTTCCCCGAGAACCACTCTATCCATTGGCGATAACAGCATGAAAATCGGTGCAGTAATTTTTGAGCTTATCGCGAACACACAGACAGACGCGGCGGAGGCTTTATAATATGTAGTGATAGTTGTAATTAACAAAATATCAACAAATTTAAGCCTACAATAAACCTAGAAACTTAGAATAATAACGCATAGAAACCTAGTACGAGTGCAAAAAGTGAGGCAACTAAAACTTAACCTAATCCGTCAAACTTAGCCACCAGGCCGTCAGTACTCAATGTCACGTTCCGTCGAACACAGCTCGCGAGTAAATAATTGAAAATGACAGTTTGTTGCGTGAAAGGATGTTATAGCACATCAGGAAAACAAAAAAATGTGATAAAATAACATTTCACAAATAAGTACTCACATTCTAGGTATGCACTATTTTTACGTAAATCGATAAATAAAACAAAATTCTAATAACCTAACTTGTCATAACACAGTGTTGCTATTTGTGAGGAAAAAATACCCACATTGCTTTCATTCATGTTTTTCGTTTTTGTAATTTTAAAATACAATACTTACTGTTAATTCATATCAAACCCGATGTTTTAACATTGTTTATAATTATAACCCATCAAGCATTCTAAACGCATTGAACAATATCTCATTCTTTATGCGATTTATTTCCTTTTATTTTGAAATCAATTGAATTATACCTTCCGAAAAAATATGTCATATTACATGAAAAATCATGTTAACCTTTTCCAGTTCCCAACAACATAAAATACTTGCCTTGATAGCAAAATAGTAATGCGTCTTCCCATATTTTGTGGGTAACGGCTTAGTAATGGTATCACTGAAAGCTATATCTGTGTGCGTTAGAGGGACGTAGACACATTCGGCTCACGCACACAAAGAAAATGAAGTGGACACACGATTTTGCTCGGGTTTTGTTCTAGACGCGGCTTCTATGCGTTATTATTCTAAGCCTAGAAATATGTAAGAGTGTTAACTTGTGTCTGTGTAGGCTGAAATCCGTAGTTTAAAGAGAGTTTACTGCTTAGTACGTTATTTTTACCCGATTCCACCAGAAAGAGAAATACTTACTTACGAGTTTGTATGAAATACCTAAGGAAAAACGCTCTCAACTTTCATTAAGTGCGGGTTGGTTGATAGTGAAACCTTATGATGAATTAAAATTTTGCTAGTCAATGCACCGAGACTTAAATATGAACATAACCGGTTCAGCGAGTTGGTTTCGGACAAGAATACTATCAACCTTTGTTGGATTTGTTGATTTCGTCCTTTACATGACCGTGGCTGGCAATGCGGACGAATTTTTTGACGACATAGATTAGAATATTTTTAACTTTAGTTAGTTAAGAGTTTTTTATTTAATTGATTGTAGAATTTTCGTATTGATTTTGAACGCCTTTCGATGTTATACACGATTAATTGTGGGTTGCAAGAATCGGTTCCGCCAACGCACATTGCAAAACAACCATAAACCCCTTACCAAGACGTACCGTATTCCCAGTTAATGGGTTGAGGAGACCCTGGTAGGCAGCCGCTCCACGTAAAATACTGGTATTTAGCTGAATACGGTTTAACTGGAAGCCGACCCCAAAGTTTATTTATTTATTTTATTACTTACTAGCTGACCCGCGCAACTTCGTTTGCGTCACATTTTCCATTACTGCTCCGCTCCTATTTGTCTTAGCGTGATGAAATATAGCCTATAACCTTCCTCAATAAATGGGCTATCTAACCCTGAAAGATTTTTTCAAATGAGGACCAGTAGTTCCTGAGATTACCCCCTACATACAAACTTACAAACTTACAAACAAATTTTACCTCTTTATAATATTAGTATAGATGTACACACAGAAAAATAGTAAATTTTAACATTATAAATATATAAAGTTGTTGGGAAAAGGCTAGGCAAATGATGATCACCTCTTAATAGCTGTACAGGCAGAGTGGAAAAATGTTGGTATTCCTTTATTGATCAAACATAACGAAAAACACCTTTGTTTTATTGTTTGCGTAATTTCAATAGAAACTATCAATGTAATTATCTGTAACAAATGTTTGATAAATATCAACAAGTAATACTAGAGATGTATCGACTAATCGGGACAGCCGAGTACTCGGCTTCATTTATAATCGGCGACTAGTCGGGGATTAGTAGGAAATAGATACCGACTAGTGGGTACTAACCGATAAACAAGAAAAAATCACCAGTAGGTACCGTTTTATATTTTTATGAATTTATTTGTGCACACACAAAAGACTTTAAAGAGAAAATAAAAAATAAAGCAGTTTATATTATGAAATTACTATTTCTATGACAAAAAATAATTTTGTAAAACTAAAAAAAAGAATAGAATTAATAGAAATAATAATGTATAATGTCTATGAATATGAGATGTAGCCAACAGCTAGTTGAGCAAGCATAATTAGCTTTTTCATTCATTAGCCATATTTATCGCTACTACTTACGATCACATGGATGGTGTTATGGCTACTAGTCGGTTGAAAATTCCGACTACTCGTTTTCGAGCGCCGACTACTCGTCTATTCGCCTAGTTGGCCCATCTCTAGTGAATAACCACGTTTCTCGTCATTTTCGTCTAGTAAATTTCCTTCCCACTGTTATCACTAAGTGTCTATTGACCTACATTCGATACCGTGATACTTCTCTTGTGATAAGAGATATGCGTTCGTTACGAAGCCGTTACTCCTCGCTCCGTTACTGATAAGGAATTATTAATAAGTCTCGCTCATAATAACGGATAAGATTATTATTTTAATTATATTTTGCTTGTGGAAAAAAGTGAATCGTATAGCAAGTTATGACAATGTATGATATTACTGTGATGATGTAAGTTTAAAAAAAACGGCCAAGTACGAATCGGACTCACACACGAAGGGTTTCGTATCAAAAACCGCAAAAAAAACACGTTTCTTGTATGGGAACCTCATTTAATTTTTATTATTTTTTGTTATGGCGGTAATAGAAATACACACCCTGAAAATTTTATCTGTCCACTTATTGTGTTGTGGTTCTTGTTCCATTGGTTGCATTTGGGTTTGGAACCCATTTATAATGCGATTCAAATAAGAAAGGGGTCGACTTAGCGCCATATTGTGACGTCATAGCTGTCAATTCAAAACATTTATGTGGGATGAGCAAACCAAGATTATTATTTTAAATTATTATTTACAAATATTGAGTGAAATAAGTGTTATGGTATGGTTTAAAATAACTAATAATGACTTTAAATAATTAAATTTTATATTTAGTTAATTTACTACGTTTTTATTTAAATTTGATTTAAGACTTATTTAAACAAAGTAAAATAATTCGAATTGATATGCAACTAAGTTTTCTATGCAAACCTTACGTTTCAAGAGACATTTGACAGATAGAGGTCATTGACGTTCCTATTTTTATTTGAAACGCATTGTACATGGGAAAAGAAAATGTTTTTTTTTTTTATTTAAATCTACTCTGTTACAGCTAATATCAACCAGTCAACAAAGACTCTCTGGGGCATTGAGGTCGTCGCTAGCCAACAGCACGCGACATGCAATATGTGGCCTTAGGGACCAGTCTCATGCAATTGTAGCAATAGTTCAGCGGTCAAACCCTTTTACAATACCGACCTTATCTAATCCTTTTGAGAAATGTGCAATTAACGTTAAACTATACACAAATCAGTACCGTCAAACGGGGTGAATAGGAACGGAGGGGCAAATAGAAACAAAACTTTGATATGGTTTTTCATTTTAACATTGGTTTTTTAAGAAAGCAACTTTATTTTGTTAAATATTTAAATTGTACAGAATTGGACCGCAAATGCTTCAAAAATGATTTAAATTGCGTAAAAATCACCTTCGAAGTTTTTTTTCGATTCATCCATGCATTCATACCCCCGTTTGTAGGTAGTCTATTAAAAACTGGTATGAGAAGGAAACAAATGTCATACGGGATCACAATTTCGCCTGAGCTGCAATTACAGATGATTTTTTACTGACATAGTTTAACCAAGTATACATAATATATTCTACGGGAAATGGCAGACTCCGTTAGATTGTAATAAATCTTGATTAGATTAGAATTTATAGCTGACCCACGCAACTTCGTCTGCGTCACATTTTCCATTAATGCTCGGCTCCTTTTAGTCTTAGCGTGATGATATTCCTCGATACATGGGCTGTCTATTACTGAAAGAATTTTTCAAATCGGACCAGTAGTTCCTGAGATTACCCCCTACATACAAACTTACAAACAAATGTTACCTTTTTATATATTAGTATAGATTAGTATAGATTTATGTACACATACACAAATGGATAACAAAAAAGGAGACAGAAAAATAGGTACAAAGGTGATGCTTATTTATAATGAAATCTCCTGCGAAAGGAGAGCCAAATAAAAGAGATGTCGTGGTGTGACACGTGTCGTAATTTCTCGATATGTTATGAAAAAATCGTTTTGTTTATTATAAATACCATCCAAATTCAATAGTTTCCAATTTATCCGAATTTTATTTAGAAAAAAAAGTTTACAATTTCACGCGATATTTTACAATCTTACGGAGTTCTCCATTTTCTGTTAACATATGTATAAAAACCGATGAAGTTAATTATAGGTATAGTTTGAACAAAAACCAATGTCAAATACCGATTTATTAGCAATGTTACTGATAATATTAACTGACCACACCCATTATGTAATTTATGACTTACATAATTACTATCAGTAATAATTGAGTAACATAATTAACTAACTAAGCGACTTACGCATCGCCGAGCTTGGCATATTGCACACAATGTTGCACATAGTATTAATTTATGTAATTAAAGAAACATTAGGTACCTAATGAATTTGTAATGGTATATTATTCCTTTTTATGGCTAAATGGTTTCTTGTTTTATCAAGTTGTCGGTAAATAATATTACATATATACCTAGATATATATACCTAGACTACTATATATTACTATATTATATAGGTATACCTGGGAGTGTCATGCTCACTCAAAAGTCTAGCTGATGGTGGCGTATGCGTTTGATCATTTGGCTCCCTTCAAAATGGTTGAGTCGGGGACGGGCGCCGTCAGTCGGGACTGGTCATTTCTCAGCTGCCATGGTTGATTTTAATTATTTATTTGAATTGTTCCTCTTTTATTCCGGACGCTTTTATCCTGCTCGTCTTTTACATCGTTCTCACATGTATGTATAATTTCAACCCGATGTAAATAAATCTTTGTAAAAAAATATTATTTTTAAAAGAGTGTCCGTGGAGTTTCTTGCACGTTCTTCTCCATAGAGATCTACGCTTTGGAACGTGCATATAGCTTCAACTTTTTGGACCGACCGACCTTGACAATTCAAAAGTGCCTGTAAATGGTTTAATTGAAATAAATGCTTGAATTTTGAATTTTGACCTAGATTACCTTAAGTGCTTATTATATTAAATTATGTGGTAGGTACGCTTATTTTCCATAGTTTTACTATAGATTTTACCTGTACATTATCTTGAAGTTGTTTACTGTTTCGTGTTGGCCTTTAAAACCCGCCAGACAGACTGCCAGACTATGAACAACTATCTGTAATTATTATTTTTTCCGTGTAGGAATCGAACCTGCGAAACGCGGCGCAGAAGCTAATCGCTCAACCACTACCCCAAGACCCCAACTTGTGCCATCCTGAGTCTCTCTAAGCCCGAAATCCATAGTTTGTGCGTTAGTTGCTATTCCGTTATTCTATAATATTAATACGCCCTCAACTAAGCCCGAAACTATGGACTTCGGGCTTAGAGAGCCCCCCTGTATCGTAGACTAGCACTTCTATTCTCTCCCTTTCTCCCCGTCAAAAGTTGAATTTCCCAAACTATCTTCGGAAATTTCATGTTCCTATTCTCAGTACTGTGGCTTGTGCGTTGATATGTCATTCAGTGAGTTTCCCATTTTATTTTATACTAGACTAGCTGACCCGCGCGACGTCGTCTGCGTAACATTTTTCATTACTGCTCTGCTCCTGTTGGTCTTAGCGTGATGATATATAGCCTATAGCCTTCCTCGATAAATGGGCTATCTAACACTGAAAGAATTGTTCAAATCAGACCAGTAGTTCCTGAGATTACCCCCTACATACAAACTTACAAACAAATGTTACCTCTTTATAATATTAGTATAGAAGTATAGATACTAGCCGACCCACGCAACTTCGTCTGCGTCACATTTTCCATTAATGCTCCGCTCCTATTTGTCTAAGCGTGATGATATATAGCCTATAACCTTCCTCGATACATGGGCTATCGAATACTGAAATATTTTTTTCAAATCGGACCAGTAGTTCCTGAGATTACTCCCTACTTACAAACTTACAAACAAATGTTACCCCTTTATAATATTAGTAAAGACAAGCTTTTACCCGAGACTTCGTCCGCGCATATCTCATTGGAATTCCGGGAAAACCTCTCTAATACTCCCCAAGGAACCTACATGCCAAATTTCAGTTGTCAGTCAAATGCGTTGTCTGTCTGTCACTCCCTCAGTGTCGTAATTTAGGATATTGATTTAAAAGATATTCAAAAGTATAAAATATATTATTATAGTTGTTACAATATCTATCTTGTTTGACAGGTTTCGATTGACGACAATACTTATGTACCTACGCAACTAGACAAATGTTGAACTGTTAACATAATAAGTGGTTAATTTGCCAAATGTCACATACATAATTAACTATTTTCGAAATAAGCATTTGAAAAATAATACTAATATAATTTATTTGCAGACCGAGTTCGTTACTGTTAGAATACAAGGTGCCATTTTAATCGTCTAACAAAGGCACACATTTAAATTATTAAAAACTAGTTGACCCGCGCAACTTCGTCTGCGTCACATTTTCTATTAATCCTCCGCTCCTATTGGTCTTAGCGTGATTATATATATGATTGAGCCTTCCTCGATAAATGGGCTATCTGTCACTGAAATAATGTTTCAAATCGGACCAGTAGTTCCTGAGATAAGCGCGTTCAAGCAAACAAACAAACAAACTTTTCAGCTTCCTAATATTAGTATAAATAAATGGTATTTATAAAAATTTAAATTTCAAAAATATTAAAATATTGTTCATTATCATGACGCGTGACGTAATTTGAAACATCAGCAGCGAGCGCAGTCCGAGCCTTGTGTTCGAAGGACGGCGCCGAATCGAACAGTAAAATTGTTGTGATACATCAAAATTATTAACAGGCTGTTTCTTAATTCAAATGCATTATTTATTTTATTGTATGCACCTATAATATTAACCAATTATTACACAATGCATGAGGAAAACGCATCAAAAACAGGTGGTGGGTTTCTCTTATAGGAAAATATGTTGTTATGAAACGTTGCTGAACTATAGACAATATTAAACGGATTTATCATGTGACGCCTCGCAGTTACGTCCCGATAGAAACGGATTAAAATGGTTTTATTTTTTTCTACTAGCTTTCTTCCAGCGATAACGCTCGTAGATGAAAATTATGCCACAGCCCGGTATAAAAGTCTACTAGTAGACTTTTGATATTTATTCTGTAAGTAGGTTGTAAATAACACTTTTACACGTCAATTTTTTTTTGTTCATATTAATCTAGATGAGGCCGATGTTTCCTAGCTGACTATCCTGAGAAGAAACACCGAAACAAACTCAGAGGTCATAGTCTCTTTTAAAGTCCAGACATACGTGAATAATAAGTATATGAGAACCATGTAGGTTCACGTCTGTGGTGGCCTTTTGAGGAAAGTACCACGCAGGTATGAGTGGACCTGTCCAGACAGTGTAAGCATTTGTCAGTTATCATGCAGCTCAACTCAGAACTTTGAGGTGCTCAAATTATATAGTCCTTGAGAAGCTCGTGGTTAAATAACAACAGCCGCACGGGTCGATCTTCAAGGTAAAGCAACGCTTGCCAAGGTTGGTTTGTGAATGACCATCTTAACATATTTAGTTTCCTCCGTGCCTCGGAAAGCATTTTAAGCCGTTGGTCCCGGCTGTCATTTCTAGATCTTTGACTGTCGTTACGGATTGTCACAAGCCAGTAAATCGGAGTCTTGCCAAGAAATACCGTCTAGTAAGCAGCCGCTCCACGTAAATTACTGGTATTCAGCTGAATCCGGTTTGACTGGAAGTCGACCCAAATGTAGTTGGGAAAAGGCTAGGCAGATGATGATATCCTAACGCTTGGGCTAAGCTTCATTATAATCTAAGAGGGTTATCTTTTCACGTCTTATTAACGCGAAAGAAACTATATCCGTCTGTATGTAAAGCTAAACTTGGTTCTTCAATATATTTGAATTATGGTCGTGTGAAAACCGGAAACAAACCGATTTTGTTATTGTTATATTTCTGCAACAAAATGTATATTCCGTCGTTGCCTTTATCTCTTTCCGTTCCGTAACGCCGATTATATTTGCTGTGCTAATTGGGTTAGGCAACACTGCGTCCAAGGTTAGGACGCCTAGATTAAGATATTTGAAGAAGATAACGTTGCAGTGAATGTCACTTGCAAGTATGCACTTATTTGTTTATCTTTTAGAATATAGTCTGTCGTATAAGTGTCAATAAGGTGCCGCTTGTGGGAGGTTTACAGTCCCTGGGGGCTACTTTCTAAGCCCGAAGTCCGTAGTTTAGTTGGGGGCGTATGTAACTCTGTATTAATTACGGACTTAAGATTAGTCCCGAACTAGAACTAAAAATGAATGACAACACGATTTGACAGTTACTGTCATATCTTGTTGTCATTAATTTTATTCTATCCGCCCCATCTAACTGCGGTTTGGAACGCAGTCCAAGATGCGCGGTCCGAACTTTACGTGTGGAGGGCGCTTATCTGTAGGCCATACAAATGGTTAGGTGATACGCAGTAAAATACGCCCGCAACTAGGCCAAAAACTACGGACTTCGGGCTTAGAGAGTAGCCCCCCTAGTTGGACGTCTTTCGGTTGTAATGTTTTTGATCTGTGCTGGATTCAAGATGGGTGTGCTTGACCGAGAGTTCCAAAGCACGGAATCATCTTTTTTATCAGACAATCAGGTGATTGAAGCCTGCAATGTCTTAGCCAAACTGGAAAACAACTTTACAAATCATGCTTTCCCGTGGGAATCGAACCCACGACCACGTCACAGGGCAAACGCCTAAATCGCTCCACCACGGAGGCAGTCAGACCTATTTGGTGAAATGTGGGCAATCATACTGTATGTTAACCTTGTAGAAACCAGAACAAATTTCCGTGCGTTTAGGCGATTTTGCCATACCTATTACTAGAATCAAAAGTAGCTCACAATTTAGGACCCATTCATTTCAGTGTTAATATATAATCAGTGGTGCTTAGCAACTGGGCTTAACCCAGTTGTATATGTCCCTTGGTGCCTATTGGCCTAACTCAAATCTGTCTCCTGCTTGATAAGGAGGGAAGTGGAAATGATATTTATATATTCCTACTCCTCCGCTGTATTCTTCTGATTAATTTCGATGCGGGATCAAAGACAGTTGAATCGTTTCTCCGGGACTCGTGGGGCTTCATTAGCTCGGCGTTTTCTGGTGGTCGCCACCGTTGATTCTGGCTTTCAGGAGTTGCAGTGGTTGGGAATGTGTGGCGGGCTTGTTCCAAAAATAAAAAATAAATCATACATGTTGTGTTATGTACCTTGTCATGCGCTCCAGGTGGTCTGGCAACACGCGGCCATTTTATGCCTGTTTGAAGTCGCCTTTTAGGTGCGGTAAAGTCCCACAATTTCCTTGTACAGGCTGATGAACTGGTGTGCTAAAATAAGTCGCAATTGCTTATCTCTCATTGCGGTTCTTTTATTGCATGAGGAAAACTCTGGCATTCGTTCTAACAGATATGAGGAAAATAGCTTTAAAAATGTAAATGTCTGGCAGATCACAGTCAATGGAGGTGGGAGGCGATACGGTCTACCAGTTTTGGATCAAACAGTCCGTGCGGACTAGCATGATTTTGTTATATTCTATCTCGGAGGAGCTACGCTTCGCTCGTAAAAAAACTGACCAACTGCGGACTCTCACACGAAGGGTTCCGTACCATAACCTCGATGTGTCAGAGTGTTGATGATCTTGACTTATTCTCCACCAGTATTCCGAAGCTAAAAAAAATAATGTACAAAAAATTCTTTGAAGTTCACTAAAAACAATTTCATAATTTTATTTTCGAGTGCTTTCTAGTTCTTACTTTCTCCAGCCTGTGTACTGTCTCTTTTGCTACCCTAATATTGTTAGTGAACATTTTTAATTGGCCTTCTTTCACTAACTGTTAACTCTGTATACTAGCTGTAAGTTTTCTTAATAAATAAAATAAATGTGACGCAGATGAAGTTGCGCGGGTCAGCTAGTTAATATACAGGGAAATTGAAAAAATACCCGAAACCTCTTAGGCAGTGAAAGTACACATGATTATAAGCAACTTTTGTTTTGGTAAAACTCCGAAATCTCGAAAAAAATATCAGCTGTTTCATACATTTTCATTGGCTAAATACTGCATTTTGTATGAAACAGCTGATATTTTTTTCGAGATTTCGGAGTTTTACCAAAACAAAAGTTGCTTATAATCATGTGTACTTTCACTGCCTAAGAGGTTTCTGGTGTTTTACAAATAACCCTGTATAAACTTATTACTCTCAATCTATTCTTTGGAACCAGTTTTAATTCCAACAACGTGATCTAAATATCAACTGGACTAAAATATCAACGAAGTTAATTAATTAATTAAATAACGAGACACTGTAGCGAAGCTCATTGCCTTGAAACTTCATTATCTACAGATGTTATGAATCGCTTTGTAAGTTTTGTATGGCAACAGTTGAGTCAGAATGATTTTCCTTACTAGGTACTTTCAACGAAGGAAATATGTATCTAGCTAGACTTGAAAATGGCGTCATTGTGTTGTGTACCTACTCAAAATGAGAATGCGCGTGTGCATTGTCGGATCGGAACATAAGAGAACCGTAGTACGAGTGTAGCAAAAGCGTAGCACATACTCGTACGTAACAGCAGCGTAGCACTCGATGAGTGTAGAATAAAAGTAGGCTACAAAACGTTTGTATGCTATGTATAGACAACGTGTGTTTCTGTGTTTCCTGATAGCTACAAACTGGGAGTCTTTAAGTCAAGAGTGAATAGGTAACTTCTAGGCAAGCGTGCTCCATCTTAGACATCGCTTACCATCAGGTGAGATAGTGATAAAGAAGTGGCCATTAATAGTAAAAAAATACATATCTATAACTAGCTGACCCGCGCAACTTCGTCTGTGTCACATTTTCAAGTATTGCTCCGCTCCTATTTGTCTTAGCGTGATGATATATTATAGCCTATAACCTTCAAATCCGACCAATAGTTCCGGAGATTAGCGCGCTCAACCAAACAAACAAACTCTTCTGCTTTATAATATTAGTATAGATATAAAAATGAATCGCTGAATGTGTTGCTTAGCGCAAATCTCGAGAACAGCTCAACCGATTTCGCTAATTCTTTTTTGGTGTGTTTTTTAGAAGAAGGTTTTTATAAAAAAGTTGCCAGTTGACGGGAGTGAAGCCGCAGGGGACAGCTATCTATACTAATATTATAAAGAGGTAACATTTGTTTGTAAGTTTGTATGTAGGGGGTTATCTCAGGAACTACTGGTCCGATTTGAAAAATTCTTTCAGTATTAGATAGCCCATTTATCGAGGAAGGCTATAGGTTTAGACATATCATCACGCTAAGTCTAAAAGGAGCCGAGCATTAATGGAAAATGTGACGCAGACGTTTGTGCGGTTGTAGGGGGTAATTTCTAGATCTATTGACTCGATTTTGAAAATTCTTAGGCCAATAGAAAGCCACTTTATTTGTCATAGGTAATTCATCTCATTCTTTTAGCTTAATTAGTTGATTACTCATCTCTTTAATTGAAAGTACTTGCCAGGTAGATCTGATTGCCCATACCTTGCAAAGTATGAATTAAACGTAAACAAAGGTGCATTATTGTGAGCAGTTGATAAAATTAATGCATGTGTAGGTAGGTAATTATAGTGTAGTGTATTTGCCCATTTGCATAATGTTCTCACTCAGGAAAATAGTTTCATGCTGGTCGTTACCTTATCAGATGTTGCCAAAGAAATAATAGTTAAAACATTTCGCAAATTATTTAAATTGCGAAACATGGGCCTCCCAAAGACAGGTAGGATTAGTAAACGCGGGTATCAAACCTAAGTATGTTCGATCGAAGGTCTTCAGTCCAGTTTTAAATTGGTCAAAAGAGTAGGTATTTTAGCAAATTTTTTTGAGAAAAAGCATCATCCTTACATTTTTCTCAAATCACAGATTTGATTTTTAAAAGTGATATTTTTGGATTTATTGTCGCTTTTTACGTTGGGGTTACTTCATAGTCTTTTTTCAATTTTTTCTCTACTGTTTAACAGAAACAGATAGTCTTATATTAAATAGGTATTATGAGCACGTACCTACTTCTGGAACAACCTGTATAATTCAACAGTTTGATAGTTCTGTACTTTTTGCCTACCCCATGGGAAATAGGTGTTGCAACAAGTATGCCAAACCTAATACCACATCACTCTCTTTCCAGGTCCTCCTTCTCCTAGCAGCCGTAGCATCCCACAAGTTCGTGGTCGGCTTCTGCCTCGGCGCGGAGCTGTGCGAGAACTTCCCGAACCGCGCGTGCGCACACATCATGTGCATCGGGCTCTTCAGTGCGGGCTCCGTCGCGGGCATCGGGATCGGCGCGGGATTGGAGACTGTCAACTCGCTAAAGGAGTCGATTGCTGTGCCTGTTATGCAGGTTGGATATGATTTCTGAAGGTCTTATTTGGGTTCCTATACTTTAATGAGTGTTTTATTGTGCAATGCAAAGTAGATTACGAACGCCGCGTCAGTTTTGCGATGGAATGGCCAAGTCTGTGGACAGCACCTTACACTAATCCGGCAGAGAGAAGTACAGAGCGAATGATAGACCGCAAGCCAGGCTCAAATTTCGTCATACATTTCTTGGGAAAAAAATAAATAAACGATCCAAAGATTTATCTTCCAGTCGGAGCATAATGCAAAAACTCGAATAACTTTAGACACGTAATTTTCTCCCGGATAAAAATTTGTCAGCTGATAGTTAATATGACCCCACTGTAAGTAATAAAATAAATCAGCTGGAAAAATGCCGAAGGAAAACTCGTCAGCTGGTGAATTTAAGTAGGCGATGCTCCCTTCAGGGTGGTAGCTGACGACCTTTGAGATAGCTGGCTGACGTTTTGTTTTCTGCAAGATATTGGGTTAGCTATAATCTGACACAATTTTTCATTCGGGAAGAAATGAGTGAAAAGGAAAATTTTTTTTTCAACGTGTTTGGGATGCAGCTGACGTTCACAGAGGTCCATGATAATTTTCTCTTAACCATTTTACAAGTTATCGTCCAGGAGGAACTTGGTCATGGAAATCTGTTGCTGGCTCGCAGACCATGATAATCAAGCAAACATCTTGATTCAGTGTGACGAATGGCAGTTGAGTGACGTTCCTGAGTTGATCAAGGATATCAAAATCGACTGGACGAAAACTAACATTTAAATTCTGTTCTGTGGACTACTGAGAGACTAAAGATCAAAGTCAGCCATTTGTTTTATTCTCATGCGTGTGCGCTGTTGTCATATTACTAACGCCTTCTATTGAATATTTCAGGGACTGGCAGCCGGTACATTATTGTACGTTACAGTTAGTGAGGTGCTTCCCCGAGAGAGGGCGCGTTGGCACGAACGCAAGAGGAGTGCAGGATTATTGCAGTTCTTTTCTGTTGGACTAGGATTCGTTCTTATGTATCTGACAACTTTATATTTAGGTGAGTTGGCATTTTAATAAACTATTTTCCCGTCATAACATAAAATCTAAGATTTAATTCACAATAAATATAATTTTGTTTCTGCTATTCGATACGAGATGGCGCTCTTGTAAATTATAATTTAGTCAGTTTGTTTCATTTGTGGGTATGAACTACTTTTAAATCATTAGAATGATTTCTATAATTATTATATTGATGATACTAAATTTAAATTCTTACTATTTCCAGATCATGACGCCTGATTCTATTAATTGTTGACAAGAAGACAAGTTACACAAAAGTGTAAGCGCTTAGGGTTAAGAAGACTTTTGTATTGTATTTTTATACGCCGGTTTGTATAAGTGATTCTTGAATGGACTTTTAGAACATAGGGAGTAAGACAATAAAAGATTTTCAGCTATTTCAGATTTTTATTTTATTTAAAGTTTTGTTTTTGATGTCAACAATAAAATAACGTTTTGTAACGTATAGCTGTTGTGATGATGGAAGTAACATTGTTATAGTTTGCAGTAATTTGTTAAAATTAAATATTTATTATAGCAACCATAATGACACATTGCACTTGGATATTATTATTTCGTAGTTTATACATTTAGTGATGAAGGCATCTCGATGGTAAGTACATTGAATGTCAACGGGTAATAGAACTATAATATGCTTAAAACAAACGTTTCTAAATTCTTAGCCGACCAATAAATCATTTTTATTGGCTTCCATTATTATAATTAATTAAACATGGCACTGTTCTGCGTAATGCTAGACAGGTTAGGTGGATGTAGCGACATCTAGTTGTTGTGATACATACTGTTTACTTACAGCTACTCGCCACCAGATGGCGCTACACGTATGTTGTATATTTTTATTGACAATGGATAGCGTTATCTTATTTATAAAAATATTCTCTCATTCTGTTATTACACATCTAAATGCACAAAATAATCTCAGTCCACAATACTATTGCGTTATTTATATACATCAATTATATTTTATGGAAGCGATTTCTACGTACAAACTAACATTCATACTGTATATGGGAATACCTCGTATTAAACAGTATAAATAGAATGAAATTAATCCTTAAAAATATAACTACATTTTTAAATACAATAAAAGTATTACAAAATAGAAAATAATACAGATCTTTGACTCGACGCACTTATGTCTAAGAAGTAAGTACTGTTACAAATAATAACAAAAAATTATAAATTGTTAACTTTGAATAAATATTCTTAATTTTAAAAGGGAAGAGAGCATTATAATCAGTGGAACGACTTAAACTGGCGATGATTCTCATGTGAGACAACTACAAGAAAATAATTATTTTGAAACTTTTGTATGTAAGTAGTCTGTTATATTGTACAATAGCTTGTAACATGTCAATAAACTTAGGAAACGAATTAAGTCAGGATTTTGGCAATAAAGTATCTTTTACGCTTGATCTACATAGTAAACTAATGCAAAAAGTAGGTAACGATGGAAATGCAGCTCAAAATGAAACACCATAAGATGCAAAGCAAGTTGAAGTTAGAAAAGACAATTCAAGTTTAAGAACGGATGATACTAAAATCGACGTTCTTCCATTTCTTAGCGTTCTATCAAAGTTTCAATTTTTATTTGTTGGTTTTAGATTATCAGCCACATTGAGTGAACCCGATTAAAATTATGTAGCTACAGATGACAGTACATCAAGCCACAATAATCTGTTAAATTTCTTTGCTATTTTTAATTTTATTGCCAAAGACATTGGGTTCAAATTTGATTAGGAAAATTTGAATGTTCCGAATAGCCTGTTTTTTTTAACTATTGATAGGCATACGTTTGACTATCTCACCTGATTTTAAGCGATGATGCTGTCTAAGATGGAGCACGCTTGCCTAGAAGTAACCTATTCACTCTTGACTTAAAGACTCCCAGGTTGTAGCTATCAGGAAACACAGACTCGGGCAGGGAATTCCACTCCGTAGCTGTACCCACGCCTGATGTGTGGGCGACTATACATAGAATAGTTGTTTCACAGGAAAATCATCGTGACCCCACTACGGCTTACAGAACGTGTATGAAGTGATCACAGACTGCTCTTTACTGTTATTAACAACGGCAACGATGCACCACGAACTACATAAGAATAAGGGACTGCTCACACTTATTCAGCCCCATTTGCGTTTCGCTGAACGATTTTGGCCATACTTACACAGTTTTGTTTTTATTAGCCACGCACAGCGTCGTAAGAATGAGAAGGCGGCAGCGGCAGAACAGCGCTGAACTCTATCTATAGCACTCGCATGATATTAGCACATTTGTCCTCATTTTATACTTTTTTGCCGCGAAAGCTGAATAGATCCATACAAAATCGTTGTTTACTATGGGCATAAGCTGAATAAAACTAAATAAGTGTTAGTAGTCCTTAAAAGGGGATATCAAGTGTTGTAACATCTTAGATAGAAACACTACGATGTGATACAATTCAAAAACACAAGTAGAAGGAAGTAAATGAGAAAGGTGTAGAATTCAGACTCCTCTTAACTTGTAATATACTGATTTTGGGAAACCTGACATAATTATAAGAATGCTTCTCTACTAATACTCGTCAACTAAAAATGTCTAGCAATTAACTACTCTACAATAGGCTAGTTTCCATCATCCACAAATTACTAAACTATTTAGTCCGTCGGTTAGAGTATTTTGTACACGTATTTTTTGTTTTTGTAAATCAATGAATATTGACAAAGATAAAACGCCTCAAACAAACAACTCGGGAGTGAGGGCTCGTGACGTCACAATCCGCAAAAAAATGATGGCATGGCGTGACGTATTGAGAATTTAAAAGCGTCGTAACTTCGTAAATTTTGGTTCCTTCCCGTTACAAAAGAAAAAATACGGGTCAAATATTTTCTGTCAATTTTTTTCTGACGGACTAATTAGATTTTTTCAGGACACAAGCCTATTCTCCCGTCTAATTTTCCGGATTCTCTCACCAGTGAAATTGTGAAATTCCGATGGGTTCATGCACGTTACTGATATCCACCCACATCTGGTAAAACTGGGAGTCGATTCAGACATATTATTTGGGAAATGGCCAAGACATGGAAATTCGAAATACGAGTAGATAGAATATACTGTTAGTTACGAAACTGTAGTACTCGTAGTACGTGGTACATGAAAGTCGTTGGTTTCTATCTTAAAATTAACTGAAGGTGTAGCGACAGCGCAGTGAAGTCGAATTATAACTGCACCTCGATCAACCGGTAACTATTACATTATCATGTAGTTTGTAAGCGAGTGCCACACGAATTATATCTGTATGAATATTTAAAAGTTGAATTCTTGCTGCCGTAGATTTGCTTCGGTAAGTTAATGCTAATTTAAATAACTATTTGTGATGTTGTCCAACTAATAATATCGTAAGACTTGCTAGGGCACTATGACTCGTGTGACATTAGCTTTTACATTTAATACTTATTGCATACAGATAAGGCATTGGAATCAAAATTTCAACAATTCCCAGAATATAGTGAACTATTTAAATCTAAGGCACTAAAAGGCACTTTAATTTCATAAGATCGAGAGTAACTAACGGACTACAACAAGAAGCGTAATATAGACGAAAAATAAAATAAATACATTGATACATCGACCGACAGAACGACAGTGGTACCACTCAAGTCTACACTTGAACTAGGTAACGAGAACCATCCGCAGCCGCCACACAAACAAACATAGCTTTGCTGCTGTTTTATACACGAAACAGTTCCGAACACAGAAGAAAACATCGGAGAAGGCATCTTTGTTAACGTAATACTATGGGACGATCCCAAATTTGTTCAAAGTCACGATTTCACTAGCACTGAGCCCGAAATCAGGTCTCTTCGTCTTCAATGATCCTCCTATTTCGCTTTCTCTGCTTGTGTCTTCTGCGGGCGGGTTTATTTGTTTTGGGTTTAATTTGGCACTCACAACCGGCGCGCACCCGCACGTAGTCCATGGACCAGCCACCGGAGCCGGGCACGGAGAAGTGTCCTTCGGTGCGCGGCTGCGGCGTTTCCGTGGCCGTAGAGTGCAGGTACCGCACCAGGGCGTAAGAGTATGAGTACTTCTGGATGCACCTCGACTCGTTGAACACCCTGGCGTCCACGAACCGGCAGGGCTGGTCGACGACGTTGGGCGCGCACGACACTTCGAAGAGCCTCTGCTGGTTCTCTCCGTCTTCGTACAGTTCTACGTAGAGGCCGGTGGGCGTGCGGCCTCCCTTCTTCGTGACCATCTCGAGGACGGAGGGGCAGCACTGCACGCCCTCCTTCTGGTTGCCCTCTCTCCGGAGTATGGTCTGCATTTCGCGCCAGTGCGAGCGCTTCCACGCCATGGCGGGGCTCATGTCAATTTCCTCTTCGTTTCTGAAATGATAGTAGAATATAAGTACTCGTATAATTCGAATTTTGAAACAGTTCGAGTGTTGCTTTTAGACGTGTTCAGAAGCTAAGTTAAGTGCATGACAAAGCTTAGTTGTTTTGCAACGCGTAACTTAGACACTGTAGCACGAGATTTCGAAATTGATTGTAAATCTTAACTTTGTTCTGAATAGGGAATATGCATGCGATTTTTTATTCTTATGAGTTCTAGTAAACAATCGTAAAATTAATTTTTTAAAGGGGAATTTTTAATTGCACCTCTATTTAAAATTCAAGAAAACTAAATCTCCCAACTAATTACCCACTGTATAACAAAAATACTGATTTTCACACTAAATTACGACGACACTAAAAATAATGACGGTCAGCGTCAGGGGCACCCCAAGGTTCGGTTAGTTAGGTTTCTTCAAACCCTGCAGACAAGAATAGGAGCCCCGCGCAGCGGGGCTCCGTCGACCTTCTGACGAAAACGCTAATCCTAGACGGTCGGACGGAGTAGGTAATATCTGGACCGAATACAGCAAACGCCCTGCTCTAGGTTCAGGGTGTTTGTTAAACTGACATGCTTGGACCAATAATGAAGATTAAACCGGTGAGGCTGATAATGTGCCTCATCAGAAGGCCGATCAAAAGTCACTCAAAGGGCAATGGAGAGGGCAATACTTGGAGTTACCTAGCGTGATCAAATCAAGAATGATGAACCAAAGTAAGTCGTAAGTCATTTATTCATTTGTTTAACATAGATACAGTTGTAAATCGTGGTATTAAAGAGTGCGCTATGTTTAGCCAGAGGGTTACCGACATAGCTCGAAGGATCGCCAAACTAAAATGGCAGTGGGTAGGGCACATTGCTCGCAGAGGTGATGGTCGATGGGGCTGAAGAGTTCTGGACTGGTGACAGCGTACCGGAAGACGCAGCAATGTAAGGCCTCGCAAGACAAGGTGGACCGATGATGGTGGTGAGGATCGCGGGTAGCCGATGGATGCGAGACGTACAGGACTGGTAATTGTGGCGACGATTGGGGAGGCCTATCAAGCAGTGGACGTCTTTCAGCTGATATGTTGAAACTCGTATTGCTGGTGCAGTTTTTTTTATTTTTTATTATTGATTTTTAGGGATTTTTGTAAATAAAAATGACGATGACAATCCCATCGTACCTTATACTACTGTCTTATTCTATTAAAAGTTAAAATTAACACTTTAGTTAAACTTACAGGAGTATTGTATTCTAGCTGCATCCGATGTTGGCGAAGCTAGAATACTATGAAAGGCACCAACATCTAGATAATTTAACTTAAATTGCCTTGCCAATTGATCTCTTTTGTTTGCATTGCGCACACATTCCATCAAAAAGTGTTGCACGTCGTCAATTTTCTGACATTATGTCGCAATTAGATGAGTCGACTTTTCTCATTGAAAATGCAAAGCTTTTGCTGGTGTACTTACACAACGCGGTGCGAGTTGTAGTGAGGCTGTGGCGCGCGGCGCACGCGGCTCACGTTGCCAATCACGTCGCCCGCGTCCGCCACTGCACCACACAGCACCTGCGCAAACAAACAGCAACATTTATTAGCTGATGAACAAAAAAAACAAAACACCAAAGGATTGGAACTCTCTGCCTCGATCTTCAGTGTGTCGCACAAGCGTGCATTCGAACTATGGTGAGTCGCAGTACAGGTTTGTGGCATAAGCGTTAATCGCACATATATTTGTCGAGCTCACGTAGTACACTCCAAGACTAGAGTCAAGAGCAAACCCATCACAAATAAAAAAATATAGAAAACTTTATTACTTGAAAGGTTCAGGAGTAAGATATCTCTGAAAAACTGCATTGACACATATAGGTGGACAAGCCGGAGGGTACATTTTGCGAACGCCACAAATTGGTCTGGACAAAGCGAAAACGTAACGCGGTCGGTTTTCTTTGGGTCCTGCATGTGCGCAAGACATTTGAAATGCCTTGTGTGGTATGAACGGCCGTCTTTAATTAGGTATCTATTAATCTATGAGGAGTAATCTCTCTCTTCGCTTCTTGCCATTTAAAAAGTTAGAATTTAAAAAGTTGCCGGCGTTTGGAAGTTCGCGCGAACTTATCCTAACCCCTTTGGCTAGTCTCCGCTGAACTTGGCTTTCATAACCAAAACTTGGTCATGAAAAAATTTTGTTTAACAATTTAGAAAAATCAAGAATTTCTCTAACAGAGTCAGCACATGCCTTTTCAGAGTGAACCGGGCGCAAGGATTAACATGTAAGTATTTTGTAATATTTCCACGTAAATTCTCGATTTAGGCAGCCTGTCCATTGTAGTGGTGAGATTTTAAGCAATTCCGTTGGTAAAAACTTCTCTGTTTCTGCGTTCCGTTGCCTCGCTCCGCGACAATGGACTGGCAGCTTTACGAGAAAATGTCACTAAACAGGTACGTATTTTTCTCCTTCTCTTCATGGAGTTTTGACACAATCGCTCAACCATAATTATACAGAAACCACGAGTCGTCAGGTGATCAAGGAAAACAGTTTACAATCAACCAATTTAGTAGGTAATTCAGGAAATATGAAAATATTAGTTATGTTTTTGTGCATTTCATAAATTAACGAGCAAATGGAAACACCCAATTATAATAAGGATATTGTTAATTATAGGTGAATAGTACGTTTAAATAATGTTATTCATTATTTAGGAATTCGCAAACGGATATAAAATACTTAGAAATAGAAATCGTTCAAAGATTTTGAAAATGATAGGAATAGATAAAAATATAATTGTTTAAGGAATTTATTAATCTGATATCAACCATTTTAAATTGCTTAATACATTCTAGATTTAAGATTAAATTCTTGAGCCGTGGTTTAGGAAACGATGATGTTATTATTGATCAATTTGCGTTAAATTAATTATTTTTAATTGTCTTTATATTATCAACTAGATAATAAGATCATATTATCAGTCCGGATGTAAAGAAGACGGGCAGGAGGACTGAAATTCTGCCAGGGTAGCGGGATTTGTTGACCGTGTCCCTGGAACGAAAAGGGCTCTTGGAAGAACAAGGATGGGTTATAGTCAATAAGAGTCTGAAACTCCTTTCTACCCGCCCAGAGCAAAAGGAGTAATTTGATGATTTCCCATCCTTAAAAAATAGTTGCTTAACGAAATGTTTTCACATACGGATTTACCGAGTACGCGCGGCTGCAAAAAATCGTAACCCCCTTGTTTTTAATATTTGTATGCGTAAGCAACCACAAAAAGCAGTTGGTAGTGTTGGTGGCATTTATTTTAGTTCACCAACTGCAATAGATTGGATGAAAAGTCAATTGTTCAGATCTTTTTAGTCTTATTTTGCGATCAAAAATTTTGAAATATATGTCACTTTTTTTAGGGTTCCGTAGCCAAATGGCAAAAACGGAACCCTTATAGATTCGTCATTTCTGTCTGTCTGTCTGTCCGTCCGTCCGTATGTCACAGCCATTTTTATCCGAAACTATAAGAACTACGCTGTTAAAATTTGGTAAGTAGATGTATTTTGTGAACCGCATAAAGATTTTCACATAAAAATAGAAAAAAAAAACAATAAATTTTGGGCGTCCCCATACTTAGAACTGAATCTCAAAAATTTGTTTTTCATCGTACCCATACGTGTGGGGTATCTATGGATAGGTCTTTTAAAATGATATTGAGGTTTCTAAGATCATTTTTTCCTAAACTGAATAGTTTGCGCGACAGACACTTCCAAAGTGGAAAAATGTGTGTGTCCCCCCCTTAACTTCTAAAATAAGAGAATGATAAAACTAAAAAATATTATGATGTACATTACCATGTAAACTACCAGCGAAAATTGGTTTGAACGAGATCAAGTGAGTAGTTTTGTTTTAATACGTCATAAATAGTAAATCGCAACTTCTGCTTACGGAACCCTCAGTGCGCGAGTCCGACTCGCACTTGGCCGGTTTTTTTTTGTTTTGAAATTTTATTTATTTATTATTTATTTATTTAGACTTTATGCACAATAGTGGTACATGGGCGGACTTAATGCAACAAGGCATTCTCTACCAGTCAACCTTTGGACAAATTTTAACGTTAAAGAGAAATTTCAAACAAAAAAAAGTGACTTCAGTCAGCTATCCAATCACCCATAAATATGATCGCGCACATCTGGAACACTCTGTAGATTGTGGATAGAACAGTTTCTTTTTTTACCCTTGATAGGCACGCGTTTGACTACTATCTCACCTGATGGTAAGCGATGATGCGGTCTAAGATGGAGCACGCTTGTCCAGAAGTAACCTATTCACTCTTGACTTAAAGACTCCCAGGTTGTAGCTATCAGAAAGCACAGACTATCATATATATGTGCTAATATATTGTTACTGTATTCTCAGACAGTGTAACTCGACATAACTCACATAGCCAGCATTCGTAGACATCATATTTAACAGCAACTGTCAGAATTTCAGTTCACTGTATCATTATTATGTAACAACAGTTCCTGTGAGCGTTACAACATTATTTCACACATCAAGATAAAAGAAAGTCGACTTTGCTTTTGTAGAGATAGAGTTGGAATTTGAGAATTCTGACTTGTGAAGTGGAAATGCGTTGTGGTTTTGAATTGTGATTTGAGTTTTAATATCAAAATAGGAATCAAATGAAACCAAACCTTCTGTTTCGACAATATTAGGACAAATGGTTCTAAAAAGGACACTTTATTAAAATCAGCCAGCAAACTACACGACACTGTCAAATTTTCACAATCAACCTTGAACCTAAAGCTTTAGCAGTATAGAAAAAAATGAAATTTGAAGATAATAAGATTCTATTAAAGTGGCTTTTAGACCCGCATATGTCTAGAGTAAACTAAATGGATTATTATTTTTTTAGGCATTTTTGCTAAACTGATCTATGCTGCATGTGACATTTTTGCTAAACTGATCTATGCTGCATGTGACACTTTTTCATTGATGTTTGGCTTTAACGGTGTGATCAGTTCGTTCATGTGCCAATCATAAATCAATAGAATGGCTAATCTTCTTCCAGTATTTATTATGTAATAGACGTCACAGTAATTACAGAACACGACAAAATGACCCATTTCTATCAATCTAAAGAAATTTACCAAGAATTCTATATGCAATGTGAAATTGGGACGACGGCAAACAAACTTCAGCCTGAAAATTAATTGGGATCCATTTTATTTGGCAGCTCTTTGATAAATAGTAAATAAATGCTTTACTTTCAAGAAAAGTATTGCAAGAGAGTTATAACAGGAGAATCCACCAAACCCTTAATCGAATACTGGGAAATTCTTTCTCACACAGTGCGAAAAAGATTAAAAGTAAAAAAAATGTCATTTTTATTACTGGTAAAAATTTGTCATTTTACTCGGATTTCCGGGACTTTATTAAAAAATTAATTTCTTTTTCGAAATCATTCGTAGATTTCGAAAAAGAAATTAATTTCGAAATCATTCGTAGATTTCAACTTACCTTGAAACCATAATAACAGGATTTCGTTTTTTAGACCAAAGTATGTTTAACTCTCATTACCATTTTATCGGACAGTAGCTATAATTTCACCGACTTGGGTTTCGTTGAAATAATTTCAAGAAAGCATTATTCAACGACTGCTTTATTCCTTGAATTGCTTTTGGCTAAAGTTTCATTCGTTTACCTACACTTTATAGCGTGGATAACCATTATCCTACCACCATGGATATTAGCAACTATGTATAACCACGCTTTATCGGCCAAAAGAAAATGGAACATCATAGAGATCATTTTTTTATCGGTCTCGCAGCAATTTTTTTTTCAGTCTAGACTAGAGTCAAAAACAAATCTAGATCAGGGGTGACAGAGACAGAGTGGACGACGGAGCGAGCTTACCCAGAAGGAGGCTGTTCACACTAACTTTGAAGAGATTAGGGTTGTAAGCGTTCGGAAGGAATATCGTAGAATTGGCCAACAATAAGGGGTTAGTCTCCTTATAAATAAACACTTATTTAGCTCTATTCAGCTTATGCCCCTAAAAAACAAGGATTTTGTATGCAGACGCGTACGCATCCTTTCAGCTTTCCGCGACTATTCAGTTTTCGCGGCAAACAAGTATAAAATGAGGACAAATGTGTTATTAACATGCGAGTGCTATAGAAAGAGCACGGCGTTGTTCTACCGCTGCCGCCTTCTCATTATTACGACGCTGTACGTGGCTGATAGAAGCGAAACTGTATAAGTGTGACCAAAATCGTTCAGCTAAACGCGAATGGAGCTGAATAAGTGTGTGTAGTCCCTAAGATAAATGGCTTATCAAATGATCACATCATGAAATGGGAAAAATCTATACTTATAATAATTATTTTAAAGCAGAGGAGTTTATTTGTTTGTTTGTTTGGTTGAATGCGCTAATTTCAGGAACTACTGGTCCGATTTGAAAAATTCTTTCAGTGTTAGATAGCCCATTTATCGAGGAAGGTTATAAGCTATTACGCTAAGACAAATAGGAGCGGAGCAGTAATGGAAAATGTGTGTGGTCAGCTAGTAATCTATAATAGGACATGGCTACGTCACCGGAACATAAGTGCATATAAGTACGCTATCAATGGTCTGTCCTTGAAGTATCATCAAATGGATGCAAATGAAATCCATAGACAGCTTGTAACATACCTAAGTAACAATAATCTCGGAAATGTAGTAAAATTTATACGAACAGTTATTTATTATATTGGAAACAACAGTTTTCTAAACCAAAACCTCTCTATCCTAAAAGATTATCAAATCCCCATATATGCAGAAACCAGTAAGCTTACAGACACACCTGTTTGATCTAAAAGTGAGGCTTAGGCAGCTAAAGGATGTGAGTAGGACGTTGTAATATTATCTAAATGACTTTGAATGAAGCGATTTTGAATGCTACTGTGCATTGCCACTAGAAATAAAGCGATACAGCAATCTCACTCTGATTTTAGCGTTTCAGAAAGTTGGAAGACCTGAAGCGACGCTAAGCAATTTCACAGACTCTTGATTGTTTTTCAGGTTCATCATCTGTCTAACCTTTTCCCAACTACATTGGGGTCGGCTTCCAGTCAAACCGGATTCAGCTGAATACCAGTATTTTACGTGGAGCGGCTGCCTACCAGACCTCAACAACCCATTGACTGGGTAACACGGTATTTCTTTGCAAGACTGGAGTCAGATTTACTGGCTTCTGACAATCCGTAACGACTGCCAAAGATCTACAAATGACAGCCGGGACCAACGGCTTAACGTGCTTCCCGAGGCACGGAAGAAACTCGATATGTTAAGATGGTCACCCATCCACAGGCCAACCATGCAAGCGTTGCTTAACCTTGAAGATCGACGGCTCGTGCGGCTGTTGTTAATTGATTTTCAGGTTAATACCGAGTAAATCTTTAACAACACTGCTATTATAACACGACACACTATTGGAACTCCATTAGACTAAAAATTTTGCAAGCAGGGTCTTCGATTCATGATGATTTTGCCGTTTTGTTTAAGTACTCCCTTCTAATCATTCAAAAATTAATTTATTTTGTGTGACTTGTGACAAATAATGTCTATTGTAAAATAATTGGATTATGTACTTATCATGTAATTATTTTTAGTCAGTTTGAACCAGATGAGGCCGGCCGGATTAATTCAACCAAACATTATATCCAACTTCATAGCTTTATGAAAAGCTAGTTTGCTGTCGAAATACGGCAAACCTTCTGCAAATCCAAATTTACCCAATGTCATTGAATCAAATAGTCCGTCTTTTTCTGTAATTATGCAGATATCCTTAACAAGCTAGTGACCACGATCTAATTTCCGAAATGTCTTGTTCACGCATTAATTCTTAAATAGACAGGTGTTAGTCAGTGCATGCTCAATGGAATTTACGTTGTATTTGATTTTAAACGCGCATGTTTAACCTATTTGTCCATTTTCGAACATTAACAATTACATTTGTACAAAATCTATCTGTGTTATCGATGTTTGGCTAGGGTTGACAGATTCGTGTTTAAAAAAATAATAAATCTTCATTTCAGGCTTAGTGTGAGTTTTTAAACGTTCTCGACTGCGTTAACGTAAATGCCAATTTGTATTGAAGCCGAATAAGCGCTGCCTGGTGAGACTAACGAACGGATAACCTTTTTTTTTCTATACACTTTGACATAAGCAAACTTTACGTTAACGCGATCGAGTACGTTAGAAAACTCACACTAAGCGCTCTGAGGCCTTAGTGTGAGTTTTTTCGACTCACGTTCGAACGCGTTCGATTGCGAGCGCGTTAGAATTTAGTATGGGAATTTAGTTATAGTGCCACCTGGTGGTCACTCGTAGAACCTAATTTCCCATACTAAATTCTAACGCGCTCGCAATCGAACGCGTTCGAACGTGAGTCGAAAAAACTCACACTAAGGTCTCTGATGCCCATTGCGTTCCTGAGCCGCGATGATTTTTTCGAACAAATTTCGCAGAAAGGACTATGTTTCCTAGAGACCACGCGAACGAAGACGCTGGCAGAAGCTAGTTCATTCATAAAAGCTTTAGGACTCTGCCAAAACTAGCAACCCTAGTAGACACCCTATTAAACAGTAGCAATTTACAAGTTTAACCGGGTAGTTTACACATGTATTAACGATTCTCGCCAGAAGTAAGTAGTCACATATCACTATTAAATTTGGACTTATTAAGTGATGTTGCGTGTAAGGTATGTACTTGAATAACTTTGCCCTTTTCGAGAATTTTGTTTGTAAAAATAGTAAAATGGTTAAGAGCTTTCATAAAGTTGATATAATCCGTAAATTATTCTATTATACTATTTATAGAATTAAAATGGAAATTACAATAGTCACGATCGATAAGATTACTAAAAGAAATAAGATCATGCAAAGTCATAATCTACTTTGATATGAATATGTTTAAACCAATGATGAAATTCATGATGAAAAAGAGTAATTTAATCAAAATGATGAAGACAATAGTGTTTGCAATAATAGTTACCATGGAAACAAAAGAAGAAAACCAAGCAATAGAAAAACGGGTGATGATAATTTTGTCCAAAGGTTTTGTAGATAAAACTGATTTAATTATTAATAGTATATTTTCGTAGATTTACGATATTACAATAAATTGACACTTTCGTTTTCTTCCATTGGCAAACCAATTTAATTATCATATTCATAGAGACTACGATATAAATCAAACATAATCTGTTTAATCACATTATTGTGTACGAGCATAAAAATACAGGTCAAATTAAATGACATCAATTAATTATGTAAGGAACCAATCGAAAATAATCGTCCATGAATATAAAAAATGCGGACTGCAAACATATTTATTAGTCAACCGAGTAATTTTATTTCTTTTGGTTATAAAAACCACACTATTGCCAATCACTTGTATAATAATTTTATCATTCATGGATATCACAGTCAATTAAATCATCAAACTACATCAAGCTAACCGTTTTTTTTTTGGGTAAATCATATAAAATCAATCATTTATTAAAAATAACATTTTCACATATAACAATATGTTCTATTGAAAAATATAATTCTCAGCAAAACGTTCAAATCATTCTCAGGAGCAAATATTTGTGAACAGATTTTTCGTAAGCCCTTGATTAAGTTAAAAATTTTATCATCCGGCACGATGTAAAACTACTTTCATATAGGTCTTTCTTTGACAAAAAAAACGTGGACCAGGCAGAGATTGTGTTAAAGTAGGTAAATATTTAATTAATCTTGACAAACATTAATTCTTAGAAATCATTAACGAAACAACAAAACATTTGACAATGACGAAAGAGATCAAAACAATCTTGAAACTCTAAAAACCACTCTATTGCTTACAAATTTAAGTATAAATTCATATGACAATAGGCTTGGCGACTGGCATGGCGATGGTACAGTTCGTAATTAGCAGAAAGCGGAATTAACTTAATTTATTGGTTATAGAAATCAAGTTAATTATTTGAATTCCATGTTTTTGTGCGTCGTAAATATGGAAATCACTAATTTGGAGCGTAGATTTATATAGATTATTTTGAACTGTGACTCGACTATTATAAATTGTATTAGTTAACTGTAAAGGTATTTGGATTAAAAATGTAAGAAAATATAACAGTCGACCGGGAGGTTCTACATTGATTTAGTTTGTAGCCTGACATGAAGAAATGTGAGTTTTATTTAAATTGGCTTTTATTTTCAGATTGAATGTTGATTTGATTTAGAAAGGCCAAGTTATCTCATTGTTATACCGATACTTTTTTCTACTTTAGAACGGTAAAAACTTTGGAAATGGATTATGTAAGTACCTATTTGTGTAAAACGAACATTTTTCTCGCAATGTTGACGAATACCTGCAATTGCCGGTAGCCTGCAAAATGAAGTTCTAAGCAGTTGCAATTTCACATTCACTCAAACTTACTCGTAGCAACAACCGAAACTAACCAGAATACGACCGGCCGATAAAAATCCGCAACATACGATAGCCTACCGAGAACAATTGGTAACAAATATAGCTTTCAATGCAGTTGAAAATCAATAAAAGGTTTCACAAACGAACACCTACATAGACAGATAACAGAGCAACACTGGAGCTAAACTTATTGCCCTAAGGTTCCGGTAATTGACAATAAACACGCTATTAAAGTCAATATAATCAATGGGAAAGAAAATTACCGACTTAAAATAAAATACACACACAACTCTAAAACTTACAAGATAGAGACGACTTTTGCATAGCTGAACAGCAAAAAGAAGGAAGTAAAGATTTTTATGTACTCCAATAAATGATGTTACCAGTAATAAAATTCTCATTTGTTTATCTCTTACAATGAAATAAATATATTATGGAGTAGAACAAAGTAACGTCGATTATGTAATATTTTCTTTGGACCAACAAGTTCACAAGACATAGGTACTTGTAGGTGTCGATATAACTAATTTTATTGTTTAGAGTTACGTTTTATTGTATGGATATCTGCATTGCCTAGCAAGTATAATCTTTATTTAGAAGAAGAAGAATTAAACTATCTGCAGATTAATATACCAATAAACCGAACTAATGAAATAGTATCAAAATACCTGGCTACTAATTTAGTCATTGAGTAGCTAGCTTTTGACAATAACTAAAGTTCCCAAAGGTGTTCTCATTGTTACAGCTTTGGGAACTTTAGTCCACAATAGAGTCTCACAGAAAGCTTAGCTTGGTATTCGGTTACCAGTAACTCTAATCCTAGCTCAAGGATTTCCACAGAACAGCAACATGCAACAATCACTCAACTATCATTTATATTTTCTATTCCATCGGCTGCTGGCCCGGTGGCAGTGGCGCCCACAAATAGGTTTCTAATTACAATAACAATAAACTATAATGTGTCCATAAGAGACTGTCCAACAATATAATTAATGGAGTCAAACGCTTGATTCGAATCACAGCCATGGGAACTCCTTTATTCCAAAACAATCATTCTTCAAACCATAATGTACATGCTCTACAGCCACACAATTCAAGCTTTTAAGAATATACCGCGTGTGTCTGACATCGACGCACAAACGATTTCCATGGGTCCAGGCCATGATTCTGGACACCCTAGACTTAGAATTTTTCGTCGGCTTTTTTCTCATTTTATAATTTTTTTCAAGGGTTTTTTTTTTAATTTAGACTGCTCATAATCGTTATTCTGACCTAACCCAATGAGATTTTTAATAAAAAAAATATTAATTAACTACTTTCCCAAAAAGAGCAATCTGAATTAAACCACAAATAGATATCAGTTCAGCTGAGCTGATACCTATTTGTGGTACTCTTGAAAAAAATGAGAAAAGAACCGACGAAAAATTCCAACACTGGGGAGTCCAGAATCATGCCCTGGACCCATTGAAATCGTTTGTGCGTCGATGTCAGATACACGCGGTATAAATACCATATAAATTGGTTTACAAGGTTTGTTGAGGAAATACAGAAGTTTAAAGGACTAGGCGTGGCTGAAAGGTTTAATGTTACCTACAAGTAGGCAGAAGTAGGCAAATATTATGTATTAGGAGAATATAATGTACAATCTTGAACATCATAATTTATTCCCTACTGTTAAGGCTTAAGAAATTAATAAACCTGTCTCATTTGACCTCTACAATGTAGAAGATATAAGTACTCAGTACGCAGATAATTCTTCCATTAACGAATTTAATATTTGCATGAAAATAGCAGATGAATAATTTTAATTACAGGTGGGCGAACAATCAAAATTTCTGATTAGATACATCATGTTTTCATTTACAGACTAAAAGGGCAAAGGCGTTTAACCCGTGCCGGCACGATGGCGCTCATCGTGTGTTTTCAATTACATCTGTCAAATTGTCAGCCCACAGACAACATAAATCAAGGATTAGATGACTAATTTGCCGCTCATAGAACAATTTAAAACGATTGTTCGTAATCGATACATACGAGTATCGGACGCGATCGGTGACAATCGATTGTTTCTGCAGATTGATTATGGTATTGTTATGTCGAATGACGTCACATGACTTGTTTCTCGATACCTATGTTCATTGGGCTATTGTGTTGGTGTGTAACAGTCGATAGTTGATTCGATAAAGAAGACATTTCTTTTATGTGATAATTGGTGTAACCGTTTTAAGGGTTACGTACTATTGAACTTGTAATTGCTTGACTTAGATTGTCTATCGATGTTGTAATTTTGGTCTAGTCTGATTGCGTTAGGAAGTGAATAATTTTCTTTTGTAACAATATTTCAGAATTCGGTTTGAAAAGAAAATGATTCACTTTGTTGGCTACTTTGTACGTTAATTAACTTTTGACAAACTCATTTTCAATATGAGTTTTTAACTCCAAAAATGCTTCATACCTTACACATTTTTATGATTTCTTTATCAGCAAGCAGAAAGATAAAGTTACAAGTATCTTAAAAAAATGCGAATCCTTGAAAGCCGTTCAACAGAATTCGAGTCACAGCAATTACACTAGCACCAATATTTGAAAAATTCAAAGTATTTAAAAGCGTCATATAAGACACAACCATTACTGCAACTGCTAAAGAGTAAATTTTATCTTTATTTGAGGAAATTTCATACCACTCGTGTTTATGGAACGAGTTTCAATCACAAAATTATTCGAACCATGAAGACAATGCTCAAAAAAACCTCAATTGAAAATCTGAATTTACAATCATTGAATTATAAATACTGTTTCCATAGTAACAACTCATTTCCATCTTCGTTATTCGCATACCACATGATTTCATAACCAGAGCCGAACAAGCCAACTATCGCTGAATAATGAAAAATTAAAAATGGAGTGTAATAAATCTTGATAGGTTTGACACTGGAGGAATAAATGTGTATTTAATATATTGTTATCTGCCGGTGCACGCCGCAGCGGCTTTTAGCGTATCTTGAGACTCGAGTGCGGGATGCTGCAAGGTTGGCACGTATGGAAATTCATCGTTGTGATACTTTTTTGACTATAGAAAGGCTGTTAAGTGAACATTTATATTTGTAATAGCGTTAAAAATAGCATTATCAACATCTCAGAGTTCATTTACTTTTCAAACAACACTTTCATCTTTTTTGTTTGTCTGTCTTTTCTTTGAGCCGTGATTTCATATTCTAAAACTAACGCAAATTCATCTTCAAAAATCTGACTGATATTTGTGCTAAGCCTAGCTATTGATGATTAGTGTAGAGAAATGTACAGCGATATCAAATTTCTGTAAAACCTACCATGGAATTACTAAAGTCCCCACAATTCACTGTAACATTTGCATTATTTAATTCAATAAACTACTTACGAAAATAAGCGAAGTTATTAGCAACATCAGTTACTACATTACCAGCATTTCAATCGCCACCTCCAACTAACCAAAATACTCTAACGACACGTACTAACTATAAATGACATCATTAATTTTCCACATTCTTGCACATTTACGTCAGTTCTAATATTCTACTTATACTGCCACCCCTAAACAACACGGCGGGTTCTGCACACACGCTTCGCACTCCATTAGAATTAAAGACATTCCGATTCGGAAATAATCCTTTTAAGTTGTGAACGTGAGAAACGAAGCCGCTGAAGGACGAGAACTTCAAGTATGCAAGCCTATTGAGCAAAGGACGTGTAATACAATCAAATGAATATACCTGAATACGTAATGAGGATACTTATGGTAATAAAGAAGAAAATCTTCAGCAGAATGAATTTGTTGGACGGGAAAATGATTTATGTTTTGTTGTGGATCATGTAAATAGAAATAATATAGCTGCTTTAAATTGTGTTATATAGTTGCAAAAAGTTGAGGCAAAATGAAATATAAAAAAGATTTTTTTTGTTTTTATGCTTTCCAAATATATGTCCCGGAAATATTGTTTTGCTAATAAATTAAAGTATCGAGAATTCACTTGACTGGCAAGCAACAGCAGTGCTATTCTATAAACATGTCGAAGTGAAGGCTTGGGTAAAGTGATCACCAAGTGAGCTGTCAGTCCATGTAATCAATATGGAATTACATCTCACTGCGGGATCACTTCACACAAGCCTTCACTTCGACATGTATACAGAATCGACCGGCTGACTGCATCCGAAAATGCTACGAAAATGAAATAAACTATAATAGTTTGTAAAACATTGACACAAGCCAAGGTATAGACAAGTAATGATTCAGTTACATCCAAACATCATTCGAAGTAACAATAAAACTTCACGCAGACATTCCCCTACATTTTATGAAGACAAAACTGTACTAAAACAATGAATGGGGACCCTTAATACAGATCAACAAAGCAATAAAATGATATGAACAGGCTGTAAATAAAGCAATCGTGATGGAGCCGATGTCACTGACAGCCCACGCTTAATCGATTCTATCGATACGTCTTTATCGAAGCCGATTGTACTTGAATGCGATTCGATTATCAAATGATTTGTGTAATTGGCGCTAGTGTGCTGTGCTGAGGTTATATTGTTATGTTGATCGTCTAAGTTGTGATATGTTTAGTGGATAAGGGAATTTGGTGTCAAATAAATATTTCAGTAGTTGGTATATATTCAGTAATGATAATTAGTAAGTTGCTACTCTAAATAAATTGGAATCAGTGCGAGAAAATAATGATAATATTCAAGACAACCTGCAGAGAGTAAGTTCAGGCAACTTATTTTAAAATCCGAATATATTTAGCTTATCAAAACCTTACAACTACAAGACATGAGTTAATGAGTCACCTTAATTGAAATTCGGGACAATTTCCCACATCCTTAAAATCAATTATACCCAAAATAAGCAGGCCTTTTCAAATACAACAAGATAAAGAAATGTCACCCGCGCATATCATCCGCGAAGTTAATAATCCAGCAAATAAGAAGGAAGGCCATGGAGAATTAAATGTCAAACAATCAGCCTGATACCCAGACAGGCCGGACTTAAGCTCCCTCAGTGATTTAATCCTTTTTAACGGTATAATGTTATTTACGAAGAAAGATAAAGGGAAATCTCGTATCAAGTCTGACAGATACAGTCCTTGCTGGACTTGAGGATAAAGAAGTTTGTTTTATTGAACATGAGTCAGTTTCGAAAATTTTTGGGAATGCATTTGAGAGTGCGCTTGTGAATAAGGTCATTAGCTCGAGTGATGGTGACTTTAGCACACCTATTTTACTGTTGCAATAAGAAGTCCTTTTAATTTATTAACTAGACTTTCTAATGAGTCGTTTTATTCCTTTTTCGGTCAATATAAAATAGATTTATAACCCAACAATAAAGGATATAATTATTCAGGTGGTACTAAACTGGGTTTTGGAAACAATTAATTTCGTTTAACAGTAAAATATCTACCATGTTAAATATTCGTAATAGCCTTGCAAGGTAGTAAGATCGTTCGTCACCATATTGGATTTCCAAAAATTCAAATAAGTCAATAGTCTGGTAACATTTCAGTTTCTAAAGCGTAAATACGTTTTAGGAACTTATACGCTTTTGGCCAAATCCGTGAAGTTATTTAGTTTGTAGCTGGTGAAGTATTGGTGTTTCGCTATTATAATACACGAAGTAAATATAAATAAAGGTGTAGACTTTAAGCTTATGAAGTAAAAACTTAAAATATTTAAATTTCCTGAGAACAATAAGATAGTAAATGAAGATTCTAAAGATTATAGTATAAGAAACGATTGCACAATATTAACTATAAGATGACATACTTAGGTATTTCTAAAAGAATAGGTAACAGAAAAAGTAATGAATGGCCCAAAAGGGTTGAAACAATGAACAGAACAATAGTAATGATAAGAACCCAGAAATATATTTAAAAAGAATGACTAGTCTATGAATGAAATTCTCGACATTCTGACGAATATTGACGCAGAAATTGTTTCAAGACATACTTGGCTTATCTAGATGAACAGTTTAACAAGTGTTGACAGTGCGCAAGGAAACGAAAGTAAAAATTCCAAAACATACGGTACGCCTCCATGTCCACACATCATTTACACAGTCCCTTATCGAAAACAAACAGGAAATGGGCCTCCAATGAACGAAGGTGTCCAACAATATGTTCTACATACAAAGTTTGGTCAAACTTTCCTACAAATATTGGGTCGCCACGGAACCCTTTGATTTGGTTCATATTTGGTCAAACGTTTGTGTAAACACGATCATTCATGTTGGAGATAACCGCCACCAGTGAGAATTGTTGGTTTTGACCCACTTGTTTCTAGTGATTTGGAAATGAAACAAAAACATGGTTGGGAAAAAGTAAAAAAAAAAGTAACGTAAGGCTCACAATAGTAGCTTTAATTGCCAAAATCAAAGTATTTATGATAGAGAATAATGTAGTAGAAGCAATTTCTCTGAGTGACCAACCTCAAATTTTTGAAATTAGAAAAGGCAGTGACCTATTGGCGTATGAAGACTGGAAGAAGTGTAGGTCGACCTGGGGCGAAATGGACCCGGACGACATTGTTGCCAGGAAGAACCTGGATGAGCTAGCACAGGAGCCTGGGGACTAGCACAAGAAGAAAGACGCCTATGCTTAGCAGTGGGCAAAGTCTGGTTGTGGATGATGATGATATCTATACTAATATTATAAAGCACAAGAGTTTGTTTGTTTGGTTGAGCGCGCTAATTTAAGGAACTGCTGGTCCGATTTGAAAAATTCTTTCAGTGTTAGATAGCCTATTTATCGAGGAAGGCTATAGGCTATACATCATCACGCTAAGACCAATAGTAGCGGAGCAGTAATGAAAAATGTAACGCAGACGAAGTTGCACGGGTCAACTAGTTTAAAGACAAAAATAGTAATACATTAAGTACTATTCTAAAACAAACAGAACTAGAAGTTAACTAACTTCAAATCCAAAGGCTCGTTAATAGCTATTCAATAAAAGTCATTACAACAAAATTAGTAATAAATCGCGTGACCCGGTACAGAAGGAAACGAAACCAGTTGCACTAAGCTCTAGTTTTCGTTAAATAAAGTTATCAAGAAACCACATGTCAGCTAACGACTTTAATGTAATTCGTGTTATTACAGATTTTACGCTGCCTATTAGAATTATATTTGAACTGCGGCTTTACCTATGGTCTGAGAATTTTGAGACAAGCGCCGCTACGAGCTACCGATTTGTTGGTGTTTCGGACACGATTGCGGCAACATGCCAACGCTTGTGAAGTTATGACAATTAATGTGATATCCAATCAGCTTTCTAGACATAGTAATTAAGGCTATGTCTTTAATCAGATCTGGGATTAGTCATGGTTGTATTATCATATTATTGAAATCATAGTGTTTGTCTATTTGACCAGTTTGTAGTTGGGATGTCTATTAGATAATTATGTTATTTCTATACTTACTTGATACAAAAATTCGAGGTAATTTTAATCCGTCACCATCAATGCACTAATGGACATGGATGGTATTGAGTTTTAAGTTATATTTCATTTCAATTTTTCATGACAAAAGCTTGAAAAAGATTGACGGCATAGAAATTTGTTCCAAAATGTTGTTAATAAATCTTGAACTAAGACTTAAACACCTATCTAATGCCCAGATTACAATTGGGTATAGTTTTTAGGGAGTATAATGTAAGCAGGTAAAATTATTTCTTGACACAAACTGAGAAAATGAAGATACTGTACAGACGAGGCCAGAGTAACTAGTCTGTTTTTTTGGATGGGAAAACATCAAATAACTTTTCCTCTCTGGGCGAATCGGCAAGGACTAGTCTCCTACCGACTAAAACTCACCCGTTTTCCTCCAAATGCCCTTCGCGTTCCAGGGCCGCGGTGAATCTTTCAATAGGCTAGATTCCATCATCCAAAAATAAATTGCAAAACTATTTAGTCTGTCAGTTAGAGTATTGAAAAATAATGGAAGCGTATTTTTTGTTTTTGTAAATCAATGAATATTGACAAAGATAAAACGCATCAAAACTCGGGAGTGGAGGCTCGTGACGTCACGACTCACTAAAAATTATGCGAAGGTGTGACGTATTGAGAATTTTAAAAGCGTCGTAACTTCGTCAATTTTGGTTCCCGTAACAAAAGAAAAAACACGGGTCATATATTTTTTTATAAACTAACTGACGGACTAATTAGATTTATTCAGGACACAAGTCTATTCCGCAAGAGTGTAGGTTACAAGTTAATTAGCGTAGACGTGAAAAAGCTAGCCTCGTGTGACCCCAGCATAACATACTGACTTAATTGCTTTCGTTTTGAATGTCAACGAATGACTAATCTATTGCATTATTAATTTATTTTTAATTGCGCAGCCGTTTTGTTAAAAATTGCTTTACGTATGAGTCATGAGTAACAAGGTGATCGAAATTGATGCTATATTGTTTTAAACTTTCATGGTCACTAATGAAATTGATGCTTTCGAAGGAGATACGAGTATGATAGAAAAGTGTTTGTTGAGAAAAGGAAAAACCACAAATAAATTCATTCTAAAATAGGCCTTTTGAAGATGAATTATGACGTCTTAAAACTATCACGAGAACGGTGTGGGAGGGAGACGGTGTTATACAAGGGGGCTGCAGGACTGTGCTCGCAAAAAATACGGCCATTCGCATAGCTTTTGCAAGGTCACGTACATCATACCTACTTCCTTTTTACGACGCAGGGTGCTGGTATTAAAAAAATAGTGGATTGTAGTGAATAAAATAGGTTATTTTTAGGCGTAGTCATTATTTTTGGTGTTTCATAACGAAATTCCATTTTTAGAAACTGGCTGACTGTCCATTGACGAGAAGCGAGGCAGCGTAGCGGAGATGTGGAGTCATTTTACCAATGGGGTTGCATAAAATCTCGGGACTGACTGAAGCGGAGCGGAGATTTTGGGTAGAGGGGATTTCAGGACCGGGACCGCGGCTTCTGACTACACCTGTACTTCGGGACCAAAAATAAAATAAACAAGGGAAAAAAGCGGTCAACAATAAAAAAATTAATAATAATAAAAAAAAAACGATAAAATATTTGTTTTATTTAAAAAATGGCAACCTTCCATTAATTTATTACGAAATATAGATGGTCTTGAGTATTTAAAAAATAAATTACAACAGATAAGCAGAAATGTTTTTCCAAAAAATGAAGAAATTTATTGCTTACGGTACTTTATTTAATTTTTCTATTTGGTCCCAAAGAATTAATCAAAAATAATGTAGGTGGAGTCTGGGACCGCGGTCCCGGTCCTGTAATCCCCTTGATCTGACATTTTATGCAATTCCATTGGCTGATATTTCTCCGCCCCCCTCCTCTCCGCTCCAGAGAACAGTCAGCTTAAGCGGTATTAGGTACAAATTGTTTAGCATTGTTGAAGTTGCAGTAAATTTATCAGATACCTAATACGCAGTTTTCTTGCATTTTGGCTATTTCCATTCAATAAATAAAGATAAAATTATGAAAAAAAAATGATACTTGACGTTCCGAGAAACAATTTGTTTTAGTTTCCATAATAAATCTTTTAGTTGCTTCCCCAATTTAGATAAAATACAATAATTTTAAGCAACATGATAAAGATTAGTAATTGGAGGGAAATACCAAAATAATACATATTGTATGCGTTGTTTAGTTTATTGCGTGATAATACAAATGTAACATAATAAACGAATCACATGATTTGTTATTTATTGTGAGTTATCACATTCTTTGGTATTTTGTGAACGATAATTATTTTATTATCATAATATTTATATACTCAGCAATCTTAATATATAAAATTATACCTTTACTGAGTGACTAACAGAGAACGCACAGCCAAAACTACTGGTCGTTGAAAGCTGAAACATAACATGTAGGTTCCTTGTAGAGTGTAGAATTTGCTGTACACCTGACATTTTTTTATAAATATTTGTAAATGTTATTTATTGACATGCCAGATTGATTTTATTTGCTTTTGTTTTTTTTTTTTTGTTAATTTTGTACGCCATCTACTGGCAAAACATAGTGCACATAATTTAACTCTATACCGTCTGTAACTAAACCTATGTTTTACAAATAAATGATTGATTGATTGAAAAGAAGAGCACTCGAGATTTCCCAAAATTCCTACGGGAACGGGAAAAATCGAAATATGCGCGTACCAAAGAAAATATAGTACCTATCTATACTACAATATTATAAAGCAGAAGAGTTTGTTTGTTTCTTTGTTTATTTGTTTGAACGCGCTAATCTCAGGAGCTACTGATCCAATTTGAAAATTTCTCTCAGTGTTAGATAGCCCATTTATCGAGGAAGGCTATAGGCTATATATCATCACGCTAAGACAATAAGGAGCGGAGCATTAAAGGAAAATGTGAC
Source organism: Ceramica pisi (assembly GCA_963859965.1). NCBI lineage: Eukaryota > Metazoa > Arthropoda > Insecta > Lepidoptera > Noctuidae > Ceramica > Ceramica pisi. Next base: position 1,960,391 of record OY982544.1, on the reverse strand, counting down.
GCAAACGAAGTTGCGCGGGTCAGCTAGTGTAATATAAGATGTGTGAGTGACTAAAACGTAACAAACAGATCTGTTGCTGGGGAGTTTGTTGGCCACTTCTTCTCCACAGCTAAAACACAGGAAGTGGTGACGGGCGGGCGTTTCGGGGGACTGTCTTTTGTAAAACTTTACGTTCAAAAAGTGCTGGCTCTCAGCCTAATTTGAATAAACGAGTTTTGAATTTTTGAATTTTGAGGAACTTCTTTTTTGTGGAAAGTTCTCCTAATCCTGACTTCCTAACTAATATTATAAATGCGAAAAAGGGTTTGTAAATTTGTGTCGCTTTTACGTTTAATTCACTGAAACGATTTAGATTAATTTTGCTACCGAGATAGATGCGACTCTGCGGACGACGATAGGCTTTTTGCGGAAGTCCATATTAATGTCACCGGAAAATTGCAAACTACGTGAGATTGTAAAAAAACATAAGACTATAATTTATAGACATATTGTCAACAGATCTAACAGATCATTTTCAATACAATAAATACCATCTAAATTCACTAGTTTCTAATTTATTCGTGTCTTATTGGAAAAAATTAGTTTATAATTTCTCCGTTTGTAATTATCCGGTAACATTAACACGCGCAAAACGGTTTTACCCGCAGTCTGGTGGGCGTTAATAAAGATTTTTAACCGACTTCCAAAAAAGGAGGAGGTTCTCAATTCGACGGGTTTTTTAATATATGTACACCAATTACTCCGAGGTTTCTGATCCGACTTGCCATTTGGTCCCGTTTTAAATTAAATTTGTATCAGTAGTTTTTATTTTATGAGCATTTTTGCTTTCACGAACACGTCGTCCAAGTATCACCAAAAAAAAAGTCGGTGTTAAAAAACAAAGATACAGAACCAAAACACCGACTTCCGAAATTAAGGTTATTTTATACTTTGTAGTGTTTTGTTTGGAAGTCGGTTATATTTTTTGTTAAAAAGTCTTTTCGCTTTTTAGCTAGTCTACATCTACACTAATATTATAAAGAGGAAATGTTTGTTTGTTTGAAATGAATAGGCTCCGAAACTACTGGATCAATTTGAAAAATTGTTTCAATGTTAGATAGCCCATTGGTCGAGGAAGGCTATGGCTATAGGCTATATATCATCACGCTACGACTAAAAGGAGCGGAGCATTAATGGAAAATGTGGCGCAGACGAAGTTGCGCGGTTCAGCTAGTAAGTAATAAAACAATGATATATTTTTAAGCGTTGAAGTTAGATGAAGCCTATTGACCTCATACCCCCTTTATAAGTATCAGTTAACGCGATATTTCGCAGCTCCAAGCCATTCATCATAGTTTATCTTAAACTCAATAGGCAGGAATTCATTAAAAATAAAAACAGCGAACTTAACACCAGCTGCGTAATCTATACAAAGCTGCCCGCTTTAATCCGACAAGATTGTAATGTCACATAAATCAATTTCAATTCAAAAGGATTGTCGGCCGTATAAATTAGCACGTCTATGCTTGGGACAGGCTTGCACGCTTCCACTGTGTACTCTGGCGAAATAATGTTATAGTCATGTTGTACTTATGTCCTTGAAATATCAACGAAGATCGCAAATGGATATGTCACCGGAAAATGGAAAACGCCGTAAAATTGTAAAATATCGCGTGAAATCGTAAACTACTTTTTTTCTAAATAAGTCACGGATGTATCATTCTATACTAATATTATAAAGAGGCAACATTTCTTTGTAAGTTTGTATGTAGGGGGTAATCTCAGGAACTACTGGTCCGATTTGAAAATTGTTTCAGTATTAGAAGCCCATGTATCGAGGAAGGCTATAGGCTACATACATCACGCTAAGACTAAAAGGAGCCGAGCATTAATGGAAAATGTGACGCAGACGAAGTTGCGTGGGTCAACTAGTATATAATATTAGTAGGGATACAGTTAGACAGGTACATTATTTTCTGGTTAGAGTGGAAGCCGAACTCAACATTGTTAGGAAAAGGCACAAAAAGGCCATACTATGTATGTTTCGAATTCATTTTTTTTGCACTTAAGTAATCCTGATCTATCTCATGCTTCCGATTCTCATAATAAGCTTTCATCATTTAACTAAGAGAGTTTCCATGCAAATGGTACCTTTCCTTTTAAATCCGGGTGAAACTCGCTTCCATCTTCGGCCTAATCATCACTTTCCATCAGGTGAGATTTGGGCCAAGAGTTTCCCCGTTTTGTACAAAAAGAAAAAAAAAAAAATCATAGTCAAAAGCTTTGTTGATTTCACAATCTAGATATCTTGCCATGTCGTCTATGAAAATTACCTACAGTGGTCAAATAAGAGTGACTAAAAAGGATACAGAATTCACAACTTTTGCAAAAAGCTTACGTCGGTTGAGTTTTTTCCAACCTTAGAAGGTTTGCACTGCAAGTGGCCCCATGTCAAAAACAAAAGCTTTCACTATCCCTTGTATTCTGAGGGCCAATTCTACTAATTTTTAAACAACTTTCGCATTCGCATGGCAACCGCAAACTGTCAAAAAAAGGCCTTAATTTTCATACATTTTTGACAGTTTGCTATTGACATGCCAATGTGAAAGTTAGTAATAATAATATCCTTATAATAATATCCTTGGACATTTCACACAACGCCATATAGTCCCAAGCTAAGCAACTTAATGCTTGTTTTATGGTAACGAGATGGCTGATAAATTACTTATATAATTATTTTTTTTGTAAATACATACATATTATAGATAGAAAACACCCAGACTCGGAACAAATACATGTAGGCCGTACAAATATTTGTTCCGTGCGGGAATCGAACCCGCGACATGCTGCGCAGCAGTCAATCGCTCAACCACTGCGCCAACCGTGTCGTCACTAGTAGAATTGGCACTTATGTATTTTTAACGTTCTAGCTGACCCCTGCCCACATTTTTAGGGTTTCGTAGCCAAATGGCAAAATCGGAACCCTTATAGATTCGTCATGTCTGTCTGTCTGTCCGTCCGTATGTCACAGCCACTTATCTCCGAAACTATAGGAACTATGCTGTTGAAATTTGTAAAGTAGATGTATTTCGTGAACCGCATAAAGATTTTCACACAAAAATAGAAAGAAAAAACAATAAATTTTGGGGGTCCCCATACAACTGAAACTCAAATTTTTTTTTTACATCGTACCCATACGTGTGGGGTATCTATGGATAGGTCTTTAAAATGATATTGAAGTTTCTAAGATATTTTTTTTCTAAACTGAATAGTTTGCGCGACAGACACTTCCAAAGTGGTAAAATGTCCCCCCCCCTTAACTTCTAAAATAAGAGAATAATAAAACTAAAAAAAATATATATGATGTACATTACCATGTAAACTACCAGCGAAAATGGGTTTGAACGAGATCTAGTAAGTAGTTTTTTTTTAATACGTCATAAATCGTAAATCGCAACTTCTGCTTACGGAACCCTCAGTGCGCGAGTCCGACTAGCACTTGGCCGGTTTTTTTCAGGTCAATATATAGCCTATGATACACATGACACCACACACTGCACATCACCTCAAACCTCACTACACTTACATACACCACACCTAAATAAAGCACACCACGCTTATACGTAATAATCAGATGTTTAAATTAAAAGTAGCAACATGCCATAATATATTATTATGTAACATTTATCTAAGATATGGAAGAGCGGAGTCTCCTAACACAGGCATTGTTTGTCTAAAAGGAGGCTTCAAACACAAATAATTGTTTATGAAGCACTTTGTTTTAAATAAAAGAGTTTTTAATTTTTTTTTCATGCTCACAAATAACATGGCTTTCTAAGTAAAAGAATTTTCAAAATCGGTTCAGTAGATCCCAATATTACCCCCTCTACAACCTCACAAACTTTACCTCTTTGTAATCGAATATATAAAAATCTCGTGTCACGGTGTTTGTTATCGAATTTCTCTGAAACGGCTTGACCGATTTTTGCGAAATTTTACGTATAGATTCGCTAGGTTTGAAAATAGTTCGTAGGTATTTTTTATTTGGCATAACAAAGTTTGCCGTGTCAGCATTAGTATAGATGTTTTAGAGGATTGAACCTCACTACACAATAGTGTTTATAATTTTCCGTCAATTTCGTCGCCACATGAAACGGTATCTACTTTATATTCTGACGTATTTTAATAGCGCCTTAGGTGGGTGTGTCAGGGAAAGATTATCAGTCCATAAAGGGAGATACTACACTGCTCGATATCACAAGTATTTGAATTCACAAATTAGTTCCTTATCTGCAGACGGTCATTAACGCTGTATCTTTATTTAGCCGTAAATAATTCGTAGATACGTTTATTTGTGGAAAATGCCAGAAATGCTGACGGGGTGAAAAGATAGTGTATCATTGGTAGGTTTTAAGAATGAAATGTCATGCCTTTATTTTGTGTGTGTGTGTGTGTGTGTGTATGTGGAAGAGAGCGAAGGATGTTTTCTTTAATGAATATATTCAAGAGAACTATGCACAACGGACCGAATAGGAGTTTAAGTGTCTAAACACAGTATGCCGAACGAAGGTACGCGACGTAAGTTCCGCGGCTGATTTCACGCTCCAATATTCGGCTGATATGACCGACCATAAGTGCCGAACTTACGCGACAGAAATTCAGTTGCGCAACTTTGGGTTTTTAGTGTCTCAAGCGCTGTCGTGGCGTCCTGACGTGTTATCCGGTTAAACAGCCGGACAGACAGACGCCAATAGAGACTAAGCCTAGAGTCTTGGCTAAAATAAAGTTTTTGAATTAAAATGCTCTTCCTTATACTCTTGCACAAATAGTGAATGAAAGGTCATCCCAATGATGGTATTGGTTATACTCAGAGCAACAGACCATTCAGCCAAACTTTGGCCGACCACTCTTGAAAGCTAGAATTTAAAATGGCGACCACAAAAAAAGCTTCGAGACATTGAAGCTCGACGAGTCCCGGAAAAAAGATTTTTACTTCAACAGTCTAGCAATCCGCAGCGATTTAATCAGAAATAATCATCGAATAAGAATTTCCGTACTAAGTAGAGTCACTGCGGCCCTGGAACGCAAAGGGCACTAAGAGGAACATTGATGGGTTTTAGTCAGTAAGAGTCTGACACTCCCTTCTGCTCTGCCCAGAGCGGGAGAATCATTTGATGATTTCCCATCTTTAAAAAAAAAGTTAGGAGACAGAATCCACCACGACCAATAGGCTCAAAGGGTCGTTAATATCGAACTATGTTGCTGTATCACACAGCGGAACTTATTCTCTTAAGCCCAATCAGTTCTAGACGCTTTACGTAAATCTCCGTTTACCATAAACCCAGCGACCGATCCTTCATAGAGCCTTTTGATTTGACACGGTCACGGCCGTACATTCGCGAATCCCAATGTACCGCGTGTGACCGCATATCTGCGTTTATTGTTGTGAGTGGGCTCAACATTGGATGAGCGGGATTCCGGACGGATTTAACAAATTGTATGTGAATGCGTTGGTGGCGCTTAGGTACGCAGTACGCTAGTGAGGATCAGTTTGTGGGGTTCGTGCTTGGCCCTAAGGTTATGGTCGGCCTAGTATTTGAAATAGGTTTGTTGTCGTTTTCTTAAAGGTTAAGCAACGCTTGCCGAGGTTGATTTTTGGATGGGTGATCATACATTAGATATCGAGAATTTTTCACACTTCGGAAGCACTTCAAACCGGCAAAGTGCGAGTCGGAATCGCGCACCGAGGGTTCCGCACAAACCGGTAGGTATTATATTATAAGCAAAGGTTGTGGTTTACGATTTATGACGGACCCCCAAAATTTATTGTTTTGTTTCTCTATTTTTGTGTGAAAATCTTCATGCGGTTAACAGAATACATGTATTTACCAACCAAGTTTCAACAGCATACTTCTTATAGTTTCGGAAGAAAGTGGCTGTCACATATGGACGGACAGACAGACAGACAGACAGATAGACATGATGAATCTATTAGGGTTCCATTTTTTGCCATTTGGCTACGGAACCCTAAAAGGTATTCTATTCTAGCTTCTGCCTGCGACTTTGTACGCGCATATTCCGATTTTTCCAGTTTCCGTTAGAATTTCGAGAAATATTCTCTTAATTCTTCACTACATTCTCAAAGGAACCTACGTATACTAAATTTCAGATTTTTACGACCAGTAGTTTCGGCTGTGCGTTGTCTGTCTGAATTTTATATAGTAGGATTTTTCGATAACAACGTCAACTTTTACTTCATCCATTTCTCAAAAGGAAACCACAGACAAACGAAATCATTCTCAGATAGATCATGACTTCATAAGCGATGTGTAACACTGGCATTGGCTCCGGGTGTCCACAGTGGCTCTAATTTGTTTTAGTTCGGACCAGTTCTCACTAGACCAGCCATTCATAAGGATCGACCTCTGGGCCTTGTGTGAAGGGTCAATATCATGTAGTAAAATAGATCGAAGATATTGTGAGATTTATTGTAGTAAAATATATATAACTAGCTGTCCCTCGCGGCTTCGCTCCCGTTTTACCCGAACAGTTCCCGTTCCCGTGGGATTTCCGGGATAAAAACTATCCTATGTCCTTCCTCGGGTCTCATACTATCTTTGTACAAAATTTCATCTAAATTGGTGCAGCAGTTACGGAGCCTATTCAAATCAAACAAAAAAACAAACCAATATTTCCTCTTTATAATATTGTTAGTGTAGACTAGCTGATGCACGTGGCTTTGCCCGCTTGATAAATTATAAACTAAAACCTTTCTCGAGAACCACTCTATCCATTGGTGAAAACAGCACGAAAATCGGTGCAGTAGTTTTTGAGTTTATCGCGAACCGACAAACAGATAGACAGACGCGAAGGAGGACTTTGTTTTATAATATGTAGTGATTTTGAAAATAATGTGAAATGGATTCCCCAAAAGTGCGCACGTGTTTTATAGTCCTTTGTTTTTCATCATTCTACTAATTTTCTGACCGACTTTCCAAAAAGGAGGAGGTTTCAATTCGGTTGTATATATATATATTTTTGTTTGTTACCTCATTGAATAACTCCGTCAATTATAAACCAATTTGTAGAATTCTTGATTTATCTGAAAGGATATACCTAGTTGCAGATTGGAGTTTGGATTTTAAATCGAAATAGCTGGAATTCGGTTACTTGGATGATGGTTTTTTGTCATCCAAGTAATCAAAATTGCGTATTTTGCTTTTCTGCGATTATGCTGTGGTGTTGTTAGGTGTTATAAAGTTTTTAATTTTTCACTTTTTAGTGGTACCCCACCTAAAAAGTGAAAAATAAAAAACTTTAAAAAAATACAACCGAGTTCCAAATAAAAATAAAACTACCAAGTAAGTACCATGTAAACTACCAGCGAAAATTGGTTTGAACGAGATCTAGTAAGTAGTTTTTTTTAATACGTCATAAATCGTAAACCGCAACTTTTGCTTATAAATACCTACAGTTTTGTACGGAACCCTCGGTGAGCGAGTCCGACTAGCACTTGGCCGTTTTTGTTTTTATTTTTAAAAACAAAAACCTGTCAGTTGCTATCTGTCAAAATGTAGGGAAGATAAGGGTCCTGCCAGAGCTGTAGAGTTTGCTCGAAAGAGTCACCTCGGTCGAAAAGGACAGGGTTTTAGTCAGTTAGAAGTAGTAAGTGCGGAAGAAGGAGTCATTTGATGATTTCCCATCTTCAAAAAAAGGGGTGTTAAAGGTTTTTTTCACATATATCGACTGAAATGTTGTAATTTGTGTATTGTTTGCTTTGATTTTGCTGTAACGGATAAAAATAATGTTTTATCTTTCTATTAGAAACATTGACTGTGTCCGAAGGAAAGATATTACCCTATTTTTTATACTTTTTAATTAACTACCTACATATAATCTTACTAGCTGACCCGCGCAACTTCGTCTGCGACACATTTTCCATTATTGCTTCGCTCCTATTTGTCTTAGCGTGATGATATACTATAACTTTCCTCGATAAATGGGCTATCTAACACTGACAGAATTTATAAATAATAACAAATTGGACCAGTAGTTCCTGAGATTAGCGCGTTCAACCAACCAAACAAACAAACTCTTCTGCTTTATAATATTAGTATAGATTAAAAAACAAAAAAACAATCTAACCATGATGTTACGATTAGTAGAAATACTATTATAGAAAATTAGACAGAATTTGCTAATCGAGGAAAGGTGAACGCAAGTTTTGTAATTATTCACATTATTACCGGAATTACCAGACAACAAAAGAAAATGGCCAGACTAGCGTCGCATCTCATTGCTTTATTTATGAAACACAGCACGTTGGCACGTCAGGAAAATGGAAGGCAACCGATGAGTAAAATAGCAATGAATATTAGAAAAAAAAAAAACGATTTCCGTACCCAAAGGTTAACAACCAACGAAACCATATTACTAAACCTCTGCTGTCCACCGTCTGTCTGTGAGCGGGCTGTATCTTAATAACGTTAACGTTATAGGAAGCAAGTTGAAAACTTTACAGATTATGTACCTGTTTCTATTGCCGCGATAATAACAAAAAGGGGAATAAAAATGAAAGGGGAAATAAGAAACGTGTTTTTTTTCGGTTTGTGTTACAGAACCCTTTTTTGTGATTCCGATGTCTGGTTTTTAGGGTTCCGTACCCAAAGGGTAAAACCGGAACCCTATTACTAAGGCTGTCTGTCTGTCTGTCACCAGGCTGTATCTCAAGAACCGCGATAGCTAGACAGTAGAAATTTTCACAGATGATGTATTTCTGTTGCCGCTGTAACAACAAATACTAAAAAACAGTATACCTTAAATAAGTATTTAAGGTGGCTCCCGGCTCCCATATAACAAACTTGATTTTTTTGCCGTTTTATAGATTATGGTGCGGAACCCTTCGTGCGCGAGTCCGACTCACACTTGACCAGTTTTTATAGATAATGGTTAAAATTTACTATATCTCTTTACTAGGTACTATTAAGAGAGCATTTAACAAACACTTTCCGCTAACAGTACAAATGCGACAGCAGGAAATTACACCGCACACATTCACTTTTATTTTCAGTAAGAATTACGTGATCACGTCACGTCAGTTTTGCCACGGGATATACAATGTAACCCAAGTACTTAGTTGTGGAGGTCTGTTAAGTACCCAAGTCGTTCCATGAAAAAACTGAGGGCCAATTCTACAAATTTTTAAACAACTTTTGCATTCGCATGTCAATCGCAAACTGTCAAAAAAACCTTAAATGTCATACATTTTCGACAGATTGCGATTGAGATGCGAATGTGAAAATTAGTAGAATTGGCCCTCTACTAGTCTATTCTGTAAATAACCATTTCGATATCGACTTCACCTGAGTGACTAAGCTTACAAAGTGAACTTTATTTCACACATCATAAGGTCTTATATTTATACGAATTTTAAACTCACCTCGGATTCCGCTGTCGAGACACGAAAATGTTGTTACAGAATAAGCACTGCTGGTATTAAACTGCACCCGGCTAGATTGTATGGAATCCGACTCTGGCTCAGGTAGTTATGAAAAGGCAGTATGAATTCCGATATTCAATGAGTTACTCGAATATAACCAGGAAGTGCTTCGTACCCACTACACTAATTCACGAGATGAACACAAACTCATAACTTGAAGTGATAAGTTGTTAGCCCGTTTACTATAGTAGGTACCGTGACCCATTTCTGGTTTGATCCTTGCTTGGTGCTAATGGTCTGGAAGCTGTGAAGCTTTTAATTCCCTATTGAGAATAAAACTAAGTTTTAATTTCTTTTAGATTTAGAATAGTACCGCCGAATCAGTAAGTACATTAAATGAAAATAGTATTTAGGTATAAGACAAATAGTCATAGTAATTGCAGATAAAAATACTGTCACTTTCATATCCCGCCATATAAGAAATTTCAGTGTCAAAACTGAAAAAAAAACTGAAATTCGAAATTGGAACGCGGTGTCATCATTCTCATAAAAAAAATCTCCTACTAGTGCTGTTACGGTGTCACAAATTCGATAGTTAATCGATATATTTTATAATATAGACGATTAATAATCGTTTTCATGAGCACCACGTTTTAGAACTATCGCGTTCTTCCATGACCACAACAATGAGAGCCGATACGTTGACCTTTGCTTGCACGCGTAACTACTGTTAAACTAAGGTATGAAATAGAATTTATCGCTAATAAATGGTGCTTTTCATATTGTTCTTGGCGTAAAGTTACAAAGTAACGTTAATTTATTGTGCTATGTGACTATTCACTTCTAGTACATAGTTATTGCCATTTGTTGTAAAAGTAATTGTCTGGGTAAAGAAAATAATTGGCTTGTTACATATTAAAATTACGCTTTTCAGTTGCTTGTAACTTCACCATTATTTGTAAGTGTATTCGAAAATACTCTCAGAAAATGATTTTATTACTGTAACACTTACCGTTTCTTACACTATCTAAGTACAGAAAAAATAATAACCATAGAAAGTTTTGAAAAAAAAAAGTTTCATTTAACAATATTCTAACAGAAGTTTTTTAAAGCTTCCGCATTATACACTAAACGGGAAAGTAGGAAATTGTTTGATGTTTGTGTTAACTGAGCTCTAGATTTTCGTACGCGTTTTATAGGCGATTGAAACGTTCACACATAAAATGTTTATTGGTTTCCGAACGATATTTTTAATTTTATACGAGCATTTTTATTAAGTAGGTCCTACACGGAACGCTAAAAATGGACGTAGGCATGCCAATTCAAAATAATTTAATTATATTTTTACGATTGAGTGGTCGTGTTGGATTGAGCTACTTCATTTATTAATTAATATCAAAAAGAAAAAGAAAAAATATTAATATCAGGCACTATGCGAATTTTATTGCAATATAATCTGCGTTTATAGATATAATCTCAAAAATGTAATTAAGTTTCAAGACCAGTTTAAAAAAAAAAATCTTCTGTTTTTCAGACGGAAGTCAACCTTTACTCAATATTTTTGATTTTTGTTATTTACTTACCAATCAAATATTTTTGATAGTCCTACTTCTGTAAAAATGTTTGTGTCACCGCACACTTAATTAATATTTAATATCTAAAGTAATTAATCCGGCGATAAGAAACTTATTTAAATACCGCACAACCAACCCAAAATTAAGAAGATGCACGTAAAAACAAAACAAATAAAACTCACCATTTTAATTGCCATGAGCAAAAATAAATTTGTCCAATGTATTGAATAAATCATACATAAAACGAAACGTCACTACGTTCATTTGAAAATACACTTTGGAACTTTTTTAAATAAATTTCACACATCACTAACAGGGGCTAACTTTTTTTTAAGAATTATTTTTCGATTTCATTTTCGAACGCGCGCTTTGCGGGCTGTGTGCTATGAGCGACCAGTACTGCTCGCAGTTTGCTCCATACTGTACGGGTGGCGCCTCTACCGCACAACGTAATGTCCGATTAGTCTGAACCGCTTTATGTGAATTCCATCGAGTTTTCGCTCATCATCGCCTCTATATATTGAAAAAATGTTCGATAGTTTCACAGATAAGCTAGCTCGTAGATGATGTTAACCAAATAATTGCGACATAAGGTATGGTTTACACGTGTTATCGTGCCAGATACATTTTGGCGCGTATGGAAATTGCAAGGACGGGGTAAAACCCGGAAAATACGATAGCTTATGGTGTCGAATTATCGAACCGTATTTTTCTATACCGCAATCAATTATCCTACGATGTTTTAATTTTGAATCGAGTCGTTTGCGATAGAAACCTTTATGAAGTTTACTAGTAGTAATTAGGTTACAAGTTGTTTTTTTAATTTTTATATTTTATTACCGTCACCGATTAGGTGAGATAAATATGTTAACGGTTACTTTAAAATCAGGTTTTTCCTGAAATTGTTGGTTAAACATTACTTTTTAATTTTTAAAGTTAATTTTCGTTGTTTTTTCTTTTTTTTTCAGCTTTTAACTTCAAACTGGTCCATATACTCCGAAAAAAATTAATCATCATAAAATAATTGAGTTTATTATTGTTTTCAGTGTCACGCTACGAAGGGTTGACACAATTATTTCGTATTAACCGACTTAAAAAGAAGGGAGATTCTGTATTCATGTGTGTATATTTTTCGGTGTTGTACAGCCATAACTTACACACCGTTTTGACATAACCGTTTTTAATAGTTTTGCAACAGTCTTCTATATATCTCTATCTTTGTCAATATTCATTGATTTACAAAAACAAAAAAATACGTGTCCATTATTTTTCAATACTCTAACTGACGGACTAAATAGTTTTGCAATGATGATGGAAACCAGCCTATTGAGAGAGGTACGTGTTTGAAGAATTTTTTCCTTATTTATTTTACAGACATCACCCAAGGCACCCCTTATCACTCAGCTCGTACGATACAAAACAATGGTACATTAACTCCCACCAGACTGTCGCCGAGCCGCCACTGGCCGACATCCGACACGCGGCACCGATGACGCCTGATGGCCTGACCTATTAAATACTAATTTACTGACATTGATACACATCACTACTTCGATTTAGTTGATGGTGTGGAGTAAGTGGGATATAAGCTTTATTTATCGAGTGTTTTGGGACATTAGTTCTAACGTGTGTATATTTAACGTACTCTGTCACGAGTCACGAGTGATCTCGTGTAGTTACGATTACGCTTCATCATCTGCCTAGCCTTTTCCCAACTATATTGGGGTTGGCTTCCAGTCAAACAGGATTCAGCTGAGTATTTTACGAGGAGCGGCTGCCTACCAGACCTCCACAACCCATTAACTGGGTAACACAGTACTCCTTGGCAAGACTGGTGTCAAATTTTCTGGCTTCTGACTATCCGTAACGACTGCTAAAGATCTCCAAATGACAGCCGGGACCAACAGCTTAACGTGCTTTCCGAGGCACGGAGGAAACTCGGTATGTTAAGATGGTCACCCATCTACAGAGCAACCTCGGCAAGCGTTGCTACCTTGCAGATCGACCTGTGCGGCTGTTATTATTTAGCCCACGAGCTCCTCAGTTACGATTATTCTTACAACCCTAATCTTTTCAAAGTTAGAGTGAACAGGCTACTTCTGGGTAAGCTCGCTCCATCGTAGACCAAGACTAGAGTCAAGAGTAAACCCAACTAAAATAAAAAAATATTTTGTTTGTTTTACGTATTTTTTTGTGTACTTTAAAGTATTCTATTCTATTCTATAGCCAAATTATTGTTTGGTTTCCATTTAACTGTTCCATATTTTTTTTGAGGGACGATATTATAGTAGTTTTATGTAGAGGAGCCTGGTAAGTGTTGGCTTTGCGGAAATTAGTAGCAAAAATACCTACGTTATTTATTTATTTATTTTTAAAAACAATTGCTTCCTACACTAACAGTTTGCACCAAGGCGTATAGGAAGCCAACAACATATAATTTGTCTTACAAACTAAAAAACTTGACACATATTTTGATCATCGATCTGTGAGTACACGCAAATACATTCACACACTTCTGATTCCTGAGCAATTAGGGCGTTCATCAAACTAATCGCTTGGGCCGTTGGGGCATATCGAGCCGTAAGGGTACGTGACGGTGGAGCCGCGAACAGGCACCGCTCGGCACCGCCGGCGCGCGACACCCGCTGCCGGTCCGGAGCGAACAGTGTACAGCGAGCTAGTGTGGTCGCGTCGTCGATCTTATTTTTCAGCAATAAGTAGTAGTGCATCAACAGCGCATTTAGTTTACAATTCCATCAAAATCTTAGTCCGGGATTGGATGTAAGGTAGCATTCATGTAATACGTAACGAATTTGGGGGGAGGAATTGGTCACTCGGTGGTTACGTAAAAATTGTACTTGGGAGGAGGGGTAGAGAAAAACGTTACGGCGCAATAATCTCCAAAAATTGCGTTAATAATATACTTACATAATATTTGTATGCTCCCTAAAACAAATGCAGCAATCGTAATAATATGCCCAAGCAGTCCGTTCGAACAGTAGACGATTCAACATCTCTTGGATGGGCAAAACACGGTGTCGAACTGTCTGGTCTTGAGTTACATGTTTCATTATCAATATACTTGCTTCTGCATGAGCATATTTCTACCTCCGAGTGGGAATGTAGCCTGCATTGTGTGCCCAAGCCCGACTCTAGATTTTGTCGGAATTAAATAATAATTACTGTATTATTGCAAAACATATTAAGGCACCTTGGATAAGGCCTAGGTAGCTTCAGGCGGGTCCGGGAAGCTTATACATCTCGATGATTACATGGTTGGCACAAAGCCACCTCGGTTAACGGATCGCATCCGTCAGGAGCTGAGCATAACTCACTCACAGAGCTATTAGCATGCCCTCATCCTTGGCGTTAATGCTTTAAAAACCGTTCTTTGGACGCATCCGGGTCAAATTCGTGCAGGGAACAATATTATTTCAGATTTTCGTACATCCTCTTGTACCTTACCACTACCCACTGCAAAAACCTGGTATTGTCAACAGATAGCTCTAAGGCCGCATGAAAGGAGACGACTTGAGCGACGTACTTTTCGACCTTCTGTTGCGTCCGGCGTACCCTGGGTTATCGACGTCTGTTGATTGGCTAATTCTTTATCCACAATGCCAAATATGGCTGCATCATCGACTCCTACTAAAGTTGCGAATAAGAAGGAGCTGTAAGGGTTAACGCTAGACGTTGTTGAATGAGTACGATCTCCATCTCATAGGTATAATCCCGTCACAAAACATACAGTTTCAGGTTAAGGCCGTACCCTGACCAAATAACCTTGATCATTTTTTCCCTCAATAACAGCGCAAGAGATACAATAGGTGAATACGCTATGAATGTTGAATAAAATCGTTATAAAACCTAATTTTGGTCGTTTGAAAAAATATTTCTACCAAAATGTTTCTAATTAAAATGCCTATCCATTAATGTAAGTACAAAATCAAAATAATCGTTAGTTTTCGAGAAGATGCATGTATGCAATAATTTCTCATTTCTGTAGTTTCGTTGTGAGGAAACTTCTACTTAAACATATACTTAGTTATAAAATATCACAATCTACCATTTTGAAGCCAAGATTATGTAGAAATTTAATGTATTTTTTATAAGTTGATAATTCTTTTGTATATAGAGTATATAGCTCCAAAAAATTCACAAAAAACGGCTAGCGCTGCGTTTTGCTCGGGGACGCGCCTTAACAGGGCTGTTCCACCATATCATGAGGTACTCACCGCGAGCAGAGTGGCCAGGGCGCTTGCCATGCGCATAGTCGCAGCGCGGCGGGAGCGCAGGCGCCGCTACGTGACGGAGGCGGCGGGCGGACGGGCGCGCGCGGCCCGCATCCGGCCGCCCTCCGGTGCTCTACCACCGTCGCGACGGCATCGCGCACCTGGGGTGACAGAAAACGCACATTTGAAATGTCTTGTAATGGAACTTAAGAAGTGGTCTTCTTATCGTGTAGCAGTTACGTCTAACGACCCCAATTTCCTCCCACACCCTAGTGTCAGAGTTTCTAAACCGCCTCAAGGCCTCTGACATGGTTTACTTGACGACCGCCATTTGGCGGCCGGGACCACCGGCTTACCTTCATGAAGGAATACGATTTGAATCTTCTCTATACTAGTCTGTTACTGACCCAATACCCAAAATTGGTCAGGGTGGATTAGGGTCTTTAAATAAAAAATAATAATATTTGAATGTCAAAGTCGCCCTAGATAATTTGGTAATTTATAAGTCAGAACGTTGATACCAACCCTGAGATCGCATAAGGTCATCTTCTCATCTTTATTCTCGCCTATCTTGACATGATGTTACAAAACACCTAATTTTGTTTTCGCAACACTGTCATAATGATTTGTAGATGTCACTGGAAAGTTGCAAACGCAGTAAGATTGTAAAATATCGCGTGAAATTGTAAATTATTTTTTCTAAATAAGATACGGATAAATTGGAAAGACTATTGAATTTCGATGGGATTTATTATGTTCAAAACGATTTTTTCATAATACATTGAGAAAATATAAACTAATCAAGATTTATTACAATCTTACAGAGTCTGTCATTTTCCGGTGACATAGAGCTTCCAAAAGTCATTTATTTAAATATAAGGCTAAGAACCAACACTTTTTGAACGTCAAGTTTTACAGCAGACAGTCTCCCAAAACGACCGCCCGTCACCACTTCCAAGTGTTTTATCTGTGGAGAAGTGGCGCAACAAACTCCCCAGCAACACATCTTTGCTTTGTAGACCTTCATCTGTGCGTGACTAACAATTTTTTTTGATGCCAGATTCTCGTCTTTCTAATTTATCAAGGGAAATTTTCTAGTGGCGTAAGGCGGGGCAAAATAATCGAGGGGTAGAAAAGATGGCGGCGATGGTCACAGGAGCGCATGTGCAAACAACAGGCTCCGCCCATGACTTTCTTTGTAAATGATGCGATGTCCAATGGTATATCATTGTTTTGAATTAATTGACGTGAATGTTACATAATGTGATCTTGAAACTGATCGTGTATCTACTTGTTTGGAATATGAAATAAGTCGATGGGTAGAATTTTGTTGATCTATAAAGATAATATTATAGCTGTTTCTTAGGGGTTCCTAAATTCAGACTTAATAGGTTATATCTAGGTACGCGTTATCGTTCGCAGACTAATTCATTAAAAAAACATAATAATTTAATTAAAAAAAATAAAAAGAAAGAAACAAATAAAAAAGGAAAGAAATGAAAAGAAAAAACACATAAAAGATAAATAAAGATAAATTCAAATTAGTTTATTTTTTATTTTTGGTGAGATAGGCTTACCAATAAAAGTAAAAAAAAAACTAGTAATAAACATGAAAATTAAAATGTCTATTGAAATGACTAATAAAGAACAACTTGTGTTCTTGAAAACTGAAGCGGAAACAGGCTAGACTGAAAAACCGAAAATGACATAAATTTTCCTCGTCGCCCACAAAAAGCATTTTTCCCAAGAATTTCACCAAATAACGTCATTTCTTCATGATCAAAGTCCACTATTTATACTACTATCTATTCAAAATCATTTGTGACGTCACAAATGTCGCGCCTCCGGTCATACGTCACAGGATATGTCTGATTACGATACCGATAACCGCGTTATCACTTATCAGTGGCGCCGCTAGTGGAGTTAAAATATTTGTTTGATGAGTAAGTGATTGATAATTCTTTTTGATATCGTAATCGTCGAAAGGTATTTACATTTTTCGGGTTTAAGTTGAATTTTGATACGTCATAATTTTTTCACTGT
This sequence comes from Ceramica pisi, assembly GCA_963859965.1. NCBI lineage: Eukaryota > Metazoa > Arthropoda > Insecta > Lepidoptera > Noctuidae > Ceramica > Ceramica pisi. The sequence goes on along the minus strand of OY982544.1, from coordinate 1,943,124 downwards.
TCTCTGTACTGTTTGAGCAGGATCTAAGTTCGAGTCATCTTGAAAAAACCGGAACTGAATGAGTGTTAGTTTTAAGACTGGAATTCTTTCATGTTTTTCGTCGGATCAATTTGATCATTATTTCTGGGTATTTTTCACACAGAGCCAGGCAGTTCATTTCAATTTGTACTTGACATAATATTGTAATAACATTACATGCGAATGGACTGGTCCCTATAACACATTCAACACGTAAGGACCTGAGTAAAAATGTACCTACAAATTAACAACTTTAATTTATATTTATTTTAGCAAGCATTAGGCTCGTGCTATGTAATATAAATCGTGATAAGATTATTGAAATAAATGTATTATGACAGTAATCATTCCTTAAAGTGGTGACACAAAAATGTATATAGTTATGTCACCGGAAAATGGAAAACGTCGTAAAATACAAAAAAATACAAAAAATACAAAATCCTTTATTTCAAATAGACCAGTTTACAGGCACTTTTGAATAGTCAAGGTATGTCAGTCAAATAGATGAAGCTAATTCTGCCGCGCTAGCGACAAGAGTAGCAAGTTATTCTGCAACAAAACAAACTCACCGACCCTATCTCCAGCGCGGCAGTTGCACGTTCCAAAGAGTAGATCCTATGGAGAAGAACGTGCAAGAAACTCCATGGACACTCTTTTAAACACTGCCTTTTTACAAAAGGACATGGACACTCTTTTAAACACTGCCTTTTTACGTAAGATTGTAAAATATCGCGTGAAATTGTAAACTATTTCTTCTAAATAAGACACGGATGTATTGAAAACTATTGAATTTGGATGGGATATTAAATACAAAACGATTTTTTTTATAATTTTTCGAGAAATTATAATCAAATCAAGATTTACTGCAATATTACGGAGTCTAACATTTACCGGTGACATATCTATCGAAAGCGCCAGTGCCCACTGTTCTTCTTTCTCCTGGCAGACAACCCACCTCAGCCTTTTAAACTGAGACCTGTCCAGTTCTCGGACAGAGCGTTGATCCTTGCTGTAATTTGCCGTGATTTGGCAGTCTTTACATGGAGTCAAGAGCCCGAAAGAGTGATTGTTGACTTACTCTGGGGTATCTATACCTATATTTATTTTTTTTACTTTTGATAGACACGCGTTTGACCACTATCTCACTTGATGGTATGCGATGATGCGGTCTAAGATGGAGCACGCTTGCCTAGAAGCCGACCCTATCAAAGTTGGAAGAAGTCGAGACAGATTTTGATGTTGGGTTTCCTTAATTAGTTCACTTCCAAACCACAGAAGACTTTATTTATATTTTGTAACTGGGCACCATGAATTCGATTTTATTTTTCTTAATATAATATGAGTTAATGTTTTAAAAATGATAGTAATGTTGCTTTTGGATGTTTTTTTTTATTATAATATTAGGTCCGGCTGCGGAGGCTGGTCACCAGCTGGTACTTGCAGGGTCGATCTAATTGATCTCAGAAGTAAGGTCTAGTGTTGAATGAAACAATCGTAAACTGTATTTTTAACCGACTTCCCAAAAAGGAGGAGGTTATCAATTCGGTTGTATGTTTTTTTTTTTTCTATGTTTGTTACCTCATAACTCCGACAATTATGAACCGATTTGAAAAAAAAAAAATGTTTTAACTGAAAGGATATACTTGCAGATTGGTCCCATTTAAATCATATCAAAATCGGTTACGAACTTTGGATTTTAAATCGAAATAGCTGGAATTTGACTATTTAGATGATTCTTTGATAATCGAAATTGCGTATTTTGCTTTTCTGCGATTTTGTAGTGGTGTTGTTAGGTGTGGGGCACCGACTTCTAAAAAAAAAAACACTACAAAGTAAAAAATAACTTTAATTTCGGAAGTAGGTGTCAAAATACGAAGAAAGTAACAAAAACACCGACTTCCGAAATTAAAGTTATTTTTTACTTTGCAGTGTTTTTTTTTTAGGAGTCGGTTGTATTTTTTTGTAAAAAGTTTTTTATACCTTATATTGAACTTTTTCGACATGAACTATACACACCGACTTCTAAATGTACGCCAACGCCATCTAGTTTTGAATTTTACAACTTTTCTAGAATATTTGAACTAATATCTTAGCGGGTTTCGGGGTTCATAACACTCGCTAAATTACTGTATTCAATAACTTTGCATGCTGTAAGGCAAAATGTATCGGGAATCTCCACAAAATATCCATCAAATTTATATACCCACATTAAGGGCAAGTAAATTATTTCTAATTCAAAATGAAAAATAATGAATTGATGATGACAGTAGAACGAATTAAATATATTCATAACGCCTATAAGAGGCCGTGAACGTTCCGATCCACGCTAGTAATAGGCAGTAGAATTTTAATGGCGCTTGATAAGACAGTTCAAGAATATTCAAGTTCAATAGTCAAGGTATAAGGCGGACATGATAGCAGTTTTATACTTCTTCATCTCACATTTTACCGATTTTTTCTAGTTCTACTGCAAGATGAACTTGATCGATCATTCAATGTCAATCCTTGAGCGGGGCAAACGTAATCGGTAACATGACCCGACGAAGTGTGAATCGGGTTTTTTCGTGATATTTTCAGTTATGTTGGAATTAGGAGTTTTTGGGTAGATACCTAGTTAATTAGACATGGTTTAGTCATCATCTGGAGTCACTTTTGGGGGTCAAACTAGACATGTAAAAAAGTTTCTGAAACTGTGTCGTGTGACATGTCAAATGAAAGGGCTTACTCTGAGGTTTTTAATTATATTCTATTCATAACTTCAAAATAAATAGTTTGGAAGTTATTCAAGAAATTAGGGAAATAATCCCGGGGTCCTTATCTCCGAAACAACTGAGCCTCAAATTTTGAAATGAATGCAGATAAATTGTTCGATAGAGTCGGCTCCAAATCGAACCGGCATCAGTAGTGCGATTCTGTAAACATGTCGAAGTGAACACTTAGGCGAAGTGAACGACAATTGAGCTGTCAAACCATACAAAAAAGATTAGAATGACAGGTCACCTAAGTGATCACGGTGAGATGTCAACAGAATCGACCGGCAGTAGTAGTAGAACCAGTATTTTACGTGGAACAGCTACCTACCAGACTTCCACAACCCAATAACTGGGTAACACGGTACTTTTTGTCAGATATCTGGACTGATGACAGCCGGGACCAACGACACGGCGCTTTCCGAAACACGGATCAATTTCCGTTTTTTAAGAAGATCACCCATCCACAGACCGACCTCGGCAAGAGTTGCTTTTGCCTTGAAGATCGACCATTGTTGCTGCTATCTGATTAATAAAAATCCGTGTCTCGATGTTTGTTATCCAAATTCTCCGAAACGACTTGACAAATTTTTATGAATTTTTATTTGGTAGGTAGGTCTGAAAATAGGTCGTAAACAATTTTTTTATTTTTATCTATACTAATATTATAAAGAGGTAATATTTGTTTGTAAGTTTGTATGTAGGGGGTAATCTCAGGAACTACTGGTCCGATTTGAAAAAATCTTTCAGTATTAGATAGCCTATTTATCGAGAAAGGCTACATATCATCACGCTAAGACTAAAAGGAACCGAGCATTAATGGAAAATGTGACGCAGACAAAGTTGCGTGGGTCAGCTAGTTTTATTATATGGCATAACAACGTTTGCCCGGTCAACTAGTAGTTTTATATAAAAAATATTCTGAACCCAAATTGCTTAATTCATAAAATCTCATAATCTTTCACTGTCAAAAGAATTTCCCGATCCATTGTTCAATTTACGTTAAAAAAATCGTTTGCTTGGCAACGTTTGTTAAAATGACAAAATGAATTGCGATCGATTGTATTAATTAAATTGTATATTACGAAATTAGGTTGCGGTGTCAAAATGAGTTTTTTTGCTATTTCCCACAGTAATTTTTTTTTTTTTTTAGAAGTGTTACGGATGTAACTCCTTTCGAGTGCAGCTTTTATTTGCGAGTAGCTATTCCCCGCGGCTTCGCTCCCTTCAACTGTAATTTTCTTATTTTTTCTTTCATAAGAACCTTTTCCTGACAGTAACAAACACAACAAAAAAGGAATTAGCAAAATCGGCCCAGCCGTTCACGCGTGATGGCCAAGGGAAATAGGGATTCATTTTGGTATAAATCTTCAATTATTATATGTGAAGTGTCAAATAATAATAATATAATAATAATAATATCCTTGGACATTTCACACAACGCCATATAAGCTAAGCAACCTAATGCTTGTGTTATGGTAATGAGATGGCTGATAAACTACTTATATAATTTTTTTTTTGTAAATACATACATATTATAGATAGAAAAACACCCAGACTCGGAACAAATACATGTAGGTCGTACAAATATTTGTTCCGTTCGGGAATCGAACCCGCGACATGCTGCGCAGCAGTCAATCGCTCAACCACTGCGCCAACCGTGTCGTCAAAATACCCTCACAAGACCTGACTCACTGACTTATATATCAACGCAAAGCTGAAACTACTGGTCGTCGAAAGCTGAAATTTTAATATAGCATGTAGCTTCCTTAGCTTACGTATACGCATTAGCGGTTGACCGCGCGGCTGGCCGCTTTTCCAGTTTCTATAACATGCAACCGCTAGTGATTGTACGCATAGGCACCCTATTACTAGAGTAATTTACAAAAAACCAGCTAAGTGCGAGTCGGACATTCATACGATGGGAGCGGCGACGCTGTAGCCACTAAACTAGTGCCATTGAGGTCAGAAGCTACAGTAAAGAAACAAACACGTGTCATATTAATTAACTTTAACTTTACAACGTATTTTGTAAAGTATTTAGCACGTCAGTGACGTCTTTGACATTAACAATAAAGTTGTTAGCGTTTTAATCACAGGAAATAGATTTTGCGAAAGCTGTCAGTGTCGTGCGTCGCTATTATTTGTTCGTATAATTAATTTCTCTTTATCGACATCATCATAGCAGCCGAAAGATATTCATTGCTTGATATAGGCCTCCCCCAAGAGTCGCCACAACAACCGGTTCAGTGCGTCTCGCATCCATCGGTTACCCGCGACCCTCACCATTGGGTCTGAAAAGGCTACTTTTAATTAAATTACAATTTTAAACGTGTACTGCTAAGAGATTTCATCACGAATATACATAAAAGTTATATCAATAGATAGAGCTTTTTATTTTGAAGTAAATGTTGAAACCATATTGTATAATTTCTTTATCAGTTTTCGCCAAGAAGAAAAAACAATCAAAATTTCACGTTTAAAATTGTAATTTAGTGTCATGTTTGATAAAAAAAAGTATCGAGCCAATCATCCTAAATCGCGTTTCTATCTTTACGATTTACTCGAGGGTATGTTCAAATTTTATGAAATGATTTTTATTTATTAAAAAACTCATAATTCATAAGATTTTCAGACGTTCAAAAATCTTAAAAAGTACAGCAACCCCGCCTTAATTCACTAAATTGGCGCAAAGAAACTCAACAAAGAAAGAAAAGGGGAGAGGCCCTTGACCAGGAGTAGAACAGTTCAAGGCGATAAAAACGGCCCCAGTGATAAAAAAATATCTAACACACAGCTAAAGCCGCGGAATTTCACTATTATCAAATCAATCGTTTAATTAGTGATGATGCATGCAAAACAAATGACAACGATAATTGACTAATTATAGACGTGTGACGTAATTACTCGACAATGCTACAATGTTTGAGCACAAACGGATCCGGTCAGAGCCGATGAACTGACACATCCTTGTGGCGAGCATCAAGTACCAACTTGTGCTAACATCCTATTTTTAGTGCGGATCTATTTTAGAAGGATTGATAACGAAAATGATCAAATAAGTGACCCTTTTGTTGTTATAACGCAAAAACTACTGAGGTCCTGATCTGATTCCCGGGTAGGCTAAGCTATTATAATAGCATCTTAAATCTCTTTTAATTCACACATCATCATCTGCTTAGCCTTTTCCCAACTATATTGTGGTCGAATTCCAGTCAAACCGAATTCAGCTGAATACCAGCATTTTACGTGGAGCGGTTGCCTACCAGACCTCCAGAACCCATTTACTGGGTAACACGGTACTCCTTGGCAAGACTGGTGTCAGATTTTCTGGCTTCTGAATATCAAAGATCTCCAAATGACAGTCAGAACCAACAGCTGAACGTGCTTTCCGAGGCACGAAGGAAACTCGGTATGTTAAGATGGTCACCCATCCATAGACCAACCTCGGCAAGTGTTGACCTTAACCTTGAATATCGACCTGAGCGTCTGTCATTATTTAGCCACGAGCTGTCTTTTAATTCACTATTTAACAGAAAATATATATGAAGAAAACATTTAAAAACAGGGTGACGTAATGGGCGGCCAACAGCCGTGAACAAAAATTTTTGTATAGTTTAGTAATTCGTTTGCAGACTTAAGGGGGGCTACTCTCTAAGCCCGAAGTCCGTAGTTTCGGGCTTAGTTGCGGGCGTATTCTACTCCGTATCACCTAATAAACTATAAGAGGTAATGACAACACGATTTGACAGTAAGGGCGGGTTGTATCAAACAGTTGGTTAACGTAACATACGTACGTCAAAAAGTTACGATTACGTACGATGTTTGACGTTCGTTAAATAAGAAGCGTTGTTTCAAAACATTCTGGTATTTAAAATTCCTGCTCATCCCAATAGCTAAGTTATTGTCACGGGTCCTATCTAAATATCTTTTTTGCATTCCACTACTTATTTGTGTCATCAGAAGAACTGGTATTGAGGAATTCAAAAGAAATTTCACATTATTGTTTAATTTGACGACGTAAAGTAACGTTAACCAGTGCTCAGACCATCTGTTAACGTAAACGTTATATTTGACGTGCGTTAACGCTGACATTTTGTGAAACAACCCATTTTTTTGATTTAACGATAGTTAGCGCCATATTTGGCGTTTACGCGTGCGTAAAGTGTACGTGAAACAACCCGCCCTTACTCTCAAATCGTGATGTCATTGATTCTTAGTTCGGGTTCGGGAACAATCGTAAGTCCGTACTACGGACTTCGGGCTTATCGAGTAGCCCCCCTGATTTCAAAAAGTGATGGAAGTTTGATCTGCTATTCGTAAACTTTTTGATAGACAGAATAAGCCCAACCCTGTTTGATTTATTAAACCTTTTAAATTCCACAAACTTTTGCTTGCGACTTCTTACGCGCACATCGTGCTTTTTCTGTGACGTTGGAATTTCGAAAAATCCTCTCTTAGCTGCTAAATTTCAACTTTATATGACCAGTAGTTTCGGCTGCGCGTTGTCTGCCAGTCACTCAGTAATGGAAGAATTATGATTGGGATTGATATAGGTAGATGATACCAATTAATTGGTCCGGCTGAGTGAAGTTTTATTTATGTAACGCTCATACCGAAATACTACGACCATTTGTCATTTTTTTACGCATTTCACACCTTAACCGCTGATACGGAACACGGAAGCAATCAAATATTTGGATCCGTGTAAAACCAAGGGAGGACTCTGCTATACAGGACGCGGAGCGGTAGCGGCGTGACAGCGGGAAATGTTATAGATGCCATTTGGTAGTTAACTTTTTCAATATTCAGATGAATTTTCCAATATTCAGATAGTTTTTTCAATATTCAGATAACTTTTTCAATATTCAGAATTCAGATAACTTTTGCAATATTCAGATAACTTTTGCAATATTCAGATGACTTTTTCAATATTCAGATAACTTTTTCAATATTCAGATAACTTTTCAATATTCAGAAAACTTTTTCAATATTCATATATCTTTCTTGAGGAATGGGTTTTATCAGCTTTGGTATGGAAAATGTTCCAAATGGGCATTAATTTTTCAGGCTAAGTTATCTAACGATGTAAATATCGTCAATAACAGAAATAAGTTTTTGAGTATTGTCTAAAATTCTGACTTTCACCCAGTAATGTGTTTAGGAAATTGTCTTATTGTGCTTGGCATTTGAAAGATTTTTCATGTTTTTATTCTATTATTCTTCATCTTCGCCCACCCCGTCGGGTGGTTACACTGACGACCGATCGAGCGATAAAGCAGTAATGCTAGAGAAGGAAGAGGCCGAACGCGTGATAGAGAGGGAAATCTCGCGCCCAGCTGCCGCAATAGAAGAAGACGTCCCGGGCGTCGGGAGTAGCAGGGTGATTTCCGGTCACCGTAGGCGCAGGCCTGCGGACGGCAAACGTTGAGAGGCTCGGTGTCCGATCAAAACCAGGCCCGGGTCGACTTGCGCCTCAAAGAGATGTCAGCATAGAAGACGGAGCCTGTACCTGCCAGGGTTGCGGAACTTGTTCGAAAGAGTCACCGCTGCCCTGGAACGCAAAGGAGATTAGGAGGAACACGGATGGGTTTTAGTCAGTAAGAGTCTTAACTCTCCCTTCTGTTTCGCCCAAAGCGGGAGGAGTAATTTGATGATTTCCTATCCATAAAAAATCACCGGCATAACTTTTGATCCGCTATAGGCTGTCTATGTAGCATAGCCTAAACACTATTTGCACTAACAACGTAACTGTGAAACTACAAACTTCGATATGATGTGAAAATAGCTAAGTCCGTATATATAATTATCTAAAAATAAATCACCGCAAATAGCGTTGTTGATTTATCGCGTGTCTACGATTAGGCATCAGTATTGATTACAGGCTGCTAATTAATAGCCCGAGTGATGGAGTATTAATTACTTTATTACATTAATTGTCATTGTGTACTTACAAATGATTGGTATTTATGTAGCCTTTCGTTTAAGGGCCGGAGTAAAATGGCCTGTTCTTTTTGAAGATTATTAACTCTTCTGTTTTATAAATCTGGGGTTCTTAAAAGGCCACTTTAGCAGAATTAGAAAGTACATTACGCTCCCTGTCACGGTCAAAATTTCCCAATCAACCTAATGAAAATGTAATTTGACAAATTGTTGTGTGATTAATATTATGATGCTGCTAAAGTGGCCTTGTTAGGCCACCGGTTGGGTATTTTTACATTACGTAGATAAATACGTTTATTCGTTTTGATTAATTTGTAGTGTCATTTATTAGGGAAGTTCGATCATGTATGGAGTACTAGCTGCTCTCATCTTTGGGACGGATCTGCCAGATACCAGCTTTATGGCCGTGAGTCAATTGAGAAACGAGCAAGAGGATCATCGGTAATAATAGGCTCGTCGAGTCGAAGCTCTAAAGTCTTGAGCATTGACGCCGTGTTGCAGCCTGTCGGTTTTTTAGAGGTTGCATTTTGAATTGCATAATTTAATTCCGCAAAGTCCCATCAACGGACCTCAAGACGAACGGCGATGCGCCACCGGTACATGGTGGACATCCCACCCACCCGCACAAAACGTTTTGGGAACACATTCATAGTGCGTACAGCAAAGGAGTGGAATTCCCTGCCCGAGTCTGTGTTTCCTGATAGCTACAACCTGGGAGTGTGTAAGTCAAAAGTGAATAGATTACTTCTAGGCAAGCGTCCTCCATCTTGGACCACATAATCGCTTACCATCAAGTGAGATAGTAGACAAACGCGTGTCTATTATCAATAAAAAAAGGAAGGTTATTTCTTCTTTGCTGGGGTTCATTCACTCATATCAGACGAAAGAAGTCCACTGCAGCATGTGTGCCACCCCAAGTGTCGGCTCAACAACCGGTCCTGTACCTCAAACATTCAGCTGATTCCCGGGGCTTCAAAGAAGGTGAACTGATGATCTGGTGAACTGGTCATCGGTCTTCCAGCGCTGTATATTCCGCCTACTCATTCTCGATCTATTCTGTTAACAACTCACAGTGAGTATGAAGTGAACTGCCATTCCATCTTCTAATCGTCATCAGATCACTTCATCAGATCACTTCGTCAGATCACTTCATCAGATCACTTCATCAGATCACTTCATCAGATCACTTCATCAGATCATTTCATCAGATCACTTCATCAGATCACTTCATCAGATCACTTCATCAGATCACTTCATCAGATCACTTCATCAGATCACTTCATCAGATCACTTCATCGGATCACTTCATCGGATCACTTCATCGGATCACTTCATCGGATCACTTCATCGGATCACTTCATCGGATCACTTCATCGGATCACTTCATCGGATCACTTCATCGGATCACTTCATCAGATCACTTCATCAGATCACTTCATCAGATCACTTCATCAGATCACTTCATCAGATCACTTCATCAGATCACTTCATCGGATCACTTCATCGGATCACTTCATCGGATCACTTCATAGGATCACTTCATCAGATCACTTCATCAGATCACTTCATCAATCACTTCATCAGATCACTTCATCAGATCACTTCATCAGATCACTTCATCAGATCACTTCATCAGATCACTTCATCAGATCACTTCATCAGATCACTTCATCAGATCACTTCATCAGATCACTTCATCAGATCACTTCATCAGATCACTTCATCAGATCACTTCATCAGATCACTTCATCAGATCACTTCATCAGATCACTTCATCAGATCACTTCATCAGATCACTTCATCAGATCACTTCATCAGATCACTTCATCAGATCACTTCATCAGATCACTTCATCAGATCACTTCATCAGATCACTTCATCAGATCACTTCATCAGATCACTTCATCAGATCACTTCATCAGATCACTTCACGTTCAGTTCACCTAAGCTTACATGGTGAGACGTTTACAGAATCGTACAGTTGAACCTGTCGACCCTTTCGGCTATCCGAAAAAACCTTGACTGTTTTCCCAAGTAGCCGATATTATAATGAATGAGGCGGTTACCATCGGTGTTGCGTAAAAGTCGGCCGGACTGGTTTCAGCAAGAGTGAAATTTATTGTAAGCGCCCAACCGGTTGGGGCGAGTTGAAAACTAAACGGATTTTTCCGTGTTATCATAGTTTTATCTTGGTGCTGTAATACTGCCGAGTTCTACTTCGTTTACCAATTAAATATCTTTTATTATGGTGTTGATCTACAACACCGACAGGCGTCACGATCACAGTTACTGTTTGGAATCAAAAGTGGGGATTCTTAAAACTCAGTATCGTGCTAACAACTGCAGAGTTGACGCTGAAAATTGAATTTTTGTCATTATTATACAATTTTAACATTGTGTCAAAATGTTATTGGACACAACTCAAATAGATGGAATATAAACCATCCTAATAAATAAAAATTTTCCGTCACTGACTGATTTAGTGACTGTCAGATAACGCACAGCCAAAACTACTGGTCGTAGAGAGCTGAAGTTTAAGCTATGGGAACGGAAAAAAATGGGATATCTGTTCGGCGATAAAAATAACAGTGTAATAAACAGCATACGATTTCTTTCAACGGTCACGATACGATTGAACTTATTCCTTCTAATTGTTCAGGAAGACGTACAGTAGGCTAATTCACGTAACTAAACAAGTGCTGTTACAGTGCAGTTAAAGATAAGTTTCGAACAAAACAACGCTTTTCGTATTCTCTACCGCTGTCAGACACGCTCGCGTCAAGTTCGCGTCACGCGAGCGCAATAACGGCATTCTACTGTTGCGCGTCTTTGGTGCGTGCTTCGGAACGCAACATGATCGGTATTCTACTATTTGTTTGACGTCTCAAAATGACAGCTTATAAGGTTAAGTTTAAGTTTTAATATTATAATAACGTCATATTCATTGAAATGTAATCTATTCTATTCGATTATTTAGTGAGTAATATTTTTTCTGTCCACCAAAAGTAAGTTTGGTAGAGTTTGGCTGTCGTGCAGTTGACGTGCAGTTCACGCGCAGCTTACGCGCAGTTCAAAGATTACAAGAATACCGTTTTTCACTCAAACCTGAACTTAACTGCAACTGCACTAAAACTTAATCGGCGCGTCATAAAAATACGTGAATGAGCCCTCAGATCGTCCCGCCATCTATGCGGTCTGCCACTGTCTCATGTCTCTGTTTCACAGCATGACTCCTGTATCTTACGGATCTACAGCTTGCCTTGACCCTAACACTTGTTAAAAGTAACGACGTAAGTTAATAAGCAATTTCTTGTAACAAGCATATTAAACATATATTATTTCTCTCAAGCTGAGCTTCACACAGCTCGACTTTGACCCCCAACCTTTGCCGAGTCACTTCAGTAGTGGTTTCTACTAAACCCGTCATACGATACATCTTACTCGCTCCCATACCCAAGTCTTCATAGCAGTATTAATTAAAATCTGACCCAAATGATTCAAACATTCCATTAACTATTAATATTTCACCGAATACCATTAGGCTTCAATGTGTATAAATCTTTGGCAAAATGGCGTGCGCATTATTAATAATACTTGTTATAAATCATTTGAAACCCTTCCCTTTTTGGCGCCATATGCGAAATATGTTGACTTAGGAATGAAGTTGAGACACAGCGATCCTACTGGCTGGTTTGGTACATGCTGTAGCAGGTACCACTTATAACTTCAGTACCGAAAGCAATTCATCCGATGTAAAGGATAACAGAGTTAAGTCTAAGCTAACAGTGATCAAAGGATAGATCCTTGTTAGGGCAAAAATCCCTTGCTTCCAGAAGATATTGAAGATTGACGTGTATCTGGGAAACTGTATTTCCGGCAGTTAATAGTAACTTGGCGGTGAATCAAAGAACAACTTAGTTATGAATTATTTGTATTTACACACGGAAGGCTCATGTCAATATTATTCTAAAAGATTGGGACCAGCTGAATTTTGGGGAATGTGCGGCGGAATTGCATAGGTACTTAATTTAATTCCGAGAAACTCGTTCCATCATCGGACCACAAGACGAACGGCGATGCGCCACCGGTACACCGGAGTGGATTTCCCTGCCGGAGTCTGTGTTTCCTGATACCTACAACCTGGGAGTCTTTAAGTCAAGAGTGAATAGGTTACTTCTGGGCAAGCGTGCTCCATCTTAGACCGCATCATCGCTAACCATCAGGTGAGATAGTGGTCAAACGCGTGCCTACCAAAAGTAAAAAAAAACGGCTTCGAACGCAACTATGGGAAGATATCGGACGTGTTTTTGAACTTGGAAAGAACTTTGGTGTGGAATGCATCAAGTGCTAACCCTTGCGTCATACCTTCTTCCAGGCACGGTACGGTTCCTGTAGGTGCAGAAAATAGTGGATATTTTAATTAAGACTTTTTCGTGCCAACCTGCAAAGCAGCTCATCCCATTATCTCAGGGTAGATTGAGGGCTGACTCTTTTGCCGCCCAAAGAATCCTTGGTCTTCTGCCTTACTAGTGAGGTGGCTAGTGGAATGAAGACGAGTGGTTTATTTAACAGATTTTTCAAGAACTAATAAACTTATTAAAAATTTGGCACGCTAAACAAAGCCGTGTCAGATGGGCAAACTCCTTTTCAGCTGCGTATAGGCTTGAGTGAGGGTTGAGACAGGGGCGGGGGCTGTCCTCGCCCGCGTTGTTTGTTATTTAAGGTTCTGAGCAGAACCAGAATCGGCTGTCATATTGATGGTGTATGCGTTAATAATGTTAGTTATGCAGACGATATGGTTCTGCTGAGCCCATCGATCGGGGCATGAATTGAACGCTAGGCCACATGGGCTCAAATATAATGCACTAAAGAGCGAGTTCATGATCTATTCCACCGATTTTGCTTCCTCTAAAAACGGTGGATACGGCTGCACGCAGTCAAAAATAATTTAAAAAGAAATATATCCAACACTATATAATACTAATATTTGTAGGAGTTCGTTGACTTGTTTTCCCAATTCCGGAAAGTTGTAGGCGATTTAAAAGTGCCTTCAAAGATAGTTATAAATGTCGATTTACTCTCATCATCATGTTAATATCGACCAAACTCTCGATAGTTCACGTTATAATTATAAGCTTTTGGTCATGGATATAAATATTCAAGATTTTAAATATTCAATAAAGCTGGTCGATTAATATGATTTATGATTATATTATGGCTATAAATCATAAAGTTTGATGGAAAATTAGGTTCATTGGTCTATTAAAAGAAAACAAGATGTTTTGGTGTTGCCAAATTCGATTGATTTGTCATTAATGTTGGTGTTGGTAAATCTTTGGAATCTTAAATAGTATGATTGCTCAGATTATAAAAAGTACTTCTTTTAATGATAGAAAAAAAACTTTTTACTAAACAATACAACCGACTTCCAAATTAAAAAAGTGTGTGTTGTTTTCTGTAAGAAGTTTTTTATTTTTACTTTTTAGGGGTACCCAATGACGGTGGTACCCCACACCTAACATTACCCCTGCAAAATCACAGGAAAGCAAAATACGCAATTTCGATTACACAGATGACAAAAAAGCATCATCCAAGTAAACGAATTCCAGCTATTTCGATTTTAGGTACCTACTAACAATAAAAAATTTAAACGAATTGAGAACCTCCTCCTTTTTGGGAAGTCGGTTAAAAACGGGTACCCAAGAAAAGGGCAATAGAACTACTGTTAGCTGTATCTGCCTAGCTTTTCAGTCAACCGGAAGCAACGGAGTACCAGTACTTGACTTGCAGCGATTGCCTACATGACCTGCACAACCCAGTAAGTTGGTAACTTGACAAGACTGGTGTCAGATTTTCTGGCTTCATACTATCGGTAACGGCTGTGAAATATATCCAAACTTGCTGACCCGTGCCTACTTCATTGTGAGGAATTTTCGCGTCGTATAAAAATTACGTATCAGTGTTTGTAGAACTATACTCTTCAGCAATTTGCGATTCTGTATACATGTCGAAGTGAGCACTTGGGCAAAGCGCGCGACAGGTGAGCTTTCAAACCATACAAACAAGATGGCATGACAGCTCACTTTTCACTCACTCCCCCTAAGTGATCACGGTGAGATGTCGACAGAATCGACCGGTTGAAACGGCTTGACAGATTTTTATGTTTTTTTTTGTGTAGGTATTTTTGGTAGGTCTGAGAATAGGTGACCAGGCCAGCGGCGTAAGGTACATTTCGAGGCCCGGGGGTGTCTGGGTATGTAATGGGTGGTCACCCATCGGCGAACTGACATCAGAAAGCATTGCTTAATCTTGAACATAAAACCGTGCGGCTGATATTATTTAACCACGGCGTTATTCGATCATTACATCATCTTCCTAGCCTTTTTCCCAACTACATTGGAGTCGGCTTCCAGTCAAACCGGATTCAGCCAAATACCAGTATTTTACATGGAGCGGCTGCCTACCAGACCTTCACAACCCATCAGCTGCGTTACGCCAGTCGGTGTCAGATTTTCTGGCTTCTGACAGTCCGGAACGACTGTCAAAGATCTCCTAATGATAGCCGGGACCAACAGCTTAACGTGCTTTCCAAGGCACGGAGGAAACTCGGTATGTTAAGATCACCCATCCACAGACCAACCTCGGCAAGCGTTGCTTAACCTCGAAGATCGAACTGTGGGGCTGTTATTATTTAGCCACGAGTTCCTCGTTGTTCGATCATAACATTGTAGATAATTGTAGGCACTAGCGTTAAATGTAAAATTCTATAACCTTACAAGTTACAACCCTAATCTCTTCAAAGTTAGAGTGAACAGGCTCCTTCTGGCAAAGCTCGCTCCATCGTAGACTTTGTCTCTCTCATCTCTGACCAAGAGTAGAGTCAAGAGCAAACCCATCACAAAAATACAACCGACTTCAATAAAAAAAACACTACAAAGTAAAAAATAACTTTAATTTCGAAAGTCGGTGTTTTTGTCAGTTCCTTCGTATTTTGACACCGACTTCCGAAATTAAAGTTATTTTTTACTTTCTGATAAAACAAGAATACACAACAACAAATCGGTCCATAATTGTCGGAGTTATGAGGTAACAAACATAAAAAAAACCGAATTGAGAGCCTCCTCCTTTTTGGGAAGTCGGTTAATAAGTAGAGATCTTTAACGATGACAAATAACCTTCAGTCGAAGCAAATCTTCACGCGTATTATATCTCTGCCTTCAATAGCAGTTTAACTAATTATGTTTTAAGCTGCAATATGTGTTGGCATCGGTTGTATGCCGTAGTCGGCGTGTCGGGCTTCAGATGTTTATCAGGCGTGAGCTGTGGCAGTTTGTGAGATTATCAACAGTAACTATCGGTATTGGGTAAGGTATTATCTGCTACTACTGGATAATAAACATGATTATTAATAAGCCCGAAATCTTCAGCCTAAGATGCAAAAACTGTGATGAATTTTGGTGAATGAAAGAGAGAGTAACACAAAATAAATGATGGAAAAATTAACCTGAAAGAAAAGAGGTGTATGATAGCGTGGCAGAATAATTTTTGCAACTGCTTTCCGCCTTCAAAGCAAGAGTGAACAGGAATCTTCTGGGCAAGCTCGCTCCATCTTAGACCTCGTCCATCGCATTCCATCAGGCGTGATTGTGGTCAAGAGCAAGCCCATCCATAAAAAAAAAAGAAAATAAAGAAAGAAAAAAGAGATAAGTAATAAAAACTCAGGTGAAAACACATTGGTGGTAGTTTTAAAGTCGTCCCTATATCGGAAAAACTGACTGACCGAAAGTCGGCTGAGATGTTATGGTCACGTGATGCGAAGAGACGAGGAACATGTGATCAAAAAGGCGTTGCAACTTCCTGAACACAAAAGAGGTAGAGGACGAACTCCCGCTACATGGTTGACCAGCATGACGAACCTCATAACAGAGAAAGAACTGCCAGATCCGACAAATCTGGACAGGTTGTCCTGGCGCCTCTAAATTATGAGAGCCTACCCCACATTAAGTGGAAAAAAGCAAGGAAGAAGATGAATGTGAAAATGAGTTTGTTTGTTTTGTTACGCTTTCCTGCATAACTCGCTAAAACGATTCGTTTGAATATTGATAAAGCAAGATATTTATCTTGGAGTCATAATCCCTATCATTGCGAAAATCTATATTAACACGAGCGAAGTTCGCCGGAAAACCCTAGAAAGACAGTAAAGAAGAGAGTATATAAAAGCGTAGTTAAAGAAAAAAGTGGTAAAAACTCAATCTTCTCAACTAACAACAAATTTTTATAAAGTTTTTCGTAAAAAAATACTTCGACAGAATAAATATCTTCTCATATCCTTTGGCTGGCACACAACATTCATTTGTCATCATTAATATCATTAAAAGCTCAATAACAACAACATTCAACAACGTAGCATTTAATTGCTACTGTTAATTACTGAATCGATCTCCACACCTATCCTTTACCATCAATTAGTCCCATACATCGCACGTGTTTTAATTATCCAATTTGTATTGCAGTCATAAGAAATGCCGCGACGTGATTGGCTGTTTCAAAACACTGCACGCGTGCTGTCGCATTTTCCTGATTTATGATTGGTCGTTCTACTAATGAATTATTTAATGGCCTCTGTCATAAAACCAGAGACAAGTTGCGTACATTTATTTAAAGATGTACTAGTAAAGTGTGAGTTGTATCGGCTGCTGGGGGTCCGTAATTGGATCACGATACGTTTTTTCTAATGGCTGGTCAAAAATTTGAATGCATGATTTCCCATCATTAAATAGAATCATTAAGTGGACGGTGGATGTACTAAAATCAGCTTATCTTTTTATTTGACTTTTATATGATGTGGTTTATTAGAGGTAATGTTCTGCAGTTGAATTTTTACGATGCAGTGTTAGTGTCGGAAAGTTATAGTTGCTAGATAGATGTATTAGATTAATTGGGCCTACAGTGCATAATGCGAAAGATCTGGAAAATCAGGTATGGTAAATTTAAGCAGGGTAAAAAGCTCCAACAGATAATATGATACGACAACACGTTTAAATAAAAATCACTGAGATCCTTTTGGTCTATGACCAACAATATTTTTTTTTACTTTTGATAGGCACGCGTTAGACCACTATCTCACCTGAGATGAGACTTTTTAAAGCATGGGATATCATCAACCGTGTTCTCTGGGCGGTGCGGTTGTGAGTAAGGCTTCCTCCACTTTGTCCCATAAACTTTTAAGGTCATATTTGTATTGTGTAATGTATTTAAAAAATAAACAAAAAAATGTCGAAAAAAATGGTAACCTACAAATAATAGTTTTCACAGGACATAATAAATTGTCGTAATCTTTATCGTATACGACAATTTATTCTATATCGTATCAAGATATGTCGAGAAAATTAATTAAACATTGAATTTATGAGTCTTGTTTCCCATCACGAAGATGAAGATTTACAGGTGGAAAATTAATGACATATTTTCTCATTATTTACTTCAGTAAAATTAATGACATATTTTCTCATTATTTACTTCAGTAAAATTAATGACATATCATCTCACTATTTACTTCAGTACATTTTTTACTGTTCACCATGGTTTGTCATTTTCATCCACACAATACATAATAAAGATCAGTCTTATTAAGACATTGTTATCCTTTTCCTTGAGGAACCCTAAAGCATGTGATTCAAAGTTAAGAGCCATAACTGTGTTTTACAGCATTTTTATTTGTACAGGACATAAAATTAATGGTGTCAGGTATTTGATTATAAGTAGCTCTGCATTACAATTTTAGATGTATTTTATGTCCCTATTAATTTAATTTATAGACTTGCCGATTAATTTGTGGGATCTTGTTTTGTCTCTAAGTTTATGACCAAATAGTTGATTTTTATTTTCTCATCATCCTATGTTTTTTATGGGTTTTAAAGCAGTAACAAACCATTTACAAATTAATGACTATTTCAAGCAAGAACAAAGCTTGAGGAATATTTTTTGATTAGGTTTGTTTCACAATAACGTATTGGTGGATTCATGAGATTAGTGGCTACACCCAAAAATAAAGGATACATGTTGGACTAAGGAAAACGAAAACTGAATTAAATCTCATTCTTTATATAGGTAATACATAAATAAATAAAATTATTTATTGTCTCATTAGGTTTAGGTTTACAAACATAGATGAAGCCCTGAACCCCACACTAGGATTCCCTGTGTTGTGGGGTCTAATCTCTTTCAATCGATATTCAGATGGTACAGTTACAAAGACATTTTTTTAAGTACCTTTGAGTACGAAAATATTTTTTCTCATCAAACCGACCTTTTTTTTTAAATGTTAAACTCCGTAAGATTGTAAATTTTCGCGTGAAATTGTAAACTTTTTTTTTTCTATGGCACGTATATTGGAAACAATTGAATTTGGATGGGATTTATTATATACAAAACTATTTTTTTCATAAAATATCGAGAGATTATAATCTAATCAAGATTTATTACAATCTTACGGAGTCTGCCACTTTTCGGTGACATATACACATTAAATAGTTTTGTTTTTCTACCTTTGTGCGTGCGAGGTTATCCACTTTATTTAACAAAAGAAAATTCTAATATAAATCAACTTTAATTGCTCTGCTAGTACCGACAGCACAATCCTACCTAGTGACCTAATACCTAGTGACTAACTACAGGCCCATTTCCCTTCTGTCATCAATTTCGAAAATATTAGAAAAAATTATAAATACGAGGCTGATAAAATACCTAGAGGATAACTCAATCTTATCTAAGACACAGTTCGGTTTTAGGTCTAAATTGGCAACTGCTGATGCCGTACATCATCTAACTGATTATCTTGCTCAAGAACTTGATAAAGGGAATCACACTATAGGAATATTCCTAGATCTAAAAAAAGCGTTTGACACCGTTTCCATTCCTATACTGTTGCGCAAGCTGGAATCTGTAGGAATAAGAGGGAATCAACTCAGACTCCTTACAAGCTACTTGGAAGACCGGACTCAATGCGTAAAAATAGGAAATGTTGTCAGTGATGACGAGAGAACCTCATGCTACGGAATTCCCCAAGGATCCAATTTGGGACCAACACTCTTTTTGATTTATATAAACGATCTATGTAAATTAAAAATGACTCACGGCACAATCGTATCATACGCTGACGACACTGCGCTACTATTTTCTGCTGATTCGGAACATGAGGCTTGCAAGGTTGCGCAAAGTGGGTTTAACGTAGTCAATAAATGGCTTCAGCAAAATTTACTGTCGCTAAATACCGAGAAAACAAAATATATTAAATTCTCTATACGCAAGTCTACGTCAGCCCTCACTAACCTATCCTTACGTGCTCATTATTGTACAAATCCATCAGAAAGTAACCACTGTACTTGTCCAAAACTTAACCGTACTAAGCAACTAATATATTTGGGTATTATAATAGATGAAGGACTAACATTCAAACCACATATTGAAGCCTTAAGCAACAGAGTACGCAAATTGATATTTGTTTTCAAAAAGTTACGGTGTATTGCAGACCCAAAACTTATAAAACAAGTTTACTTTGCACTGTGTCAGTCATTACTGAGCTACTGTATAACTTCATGGGGTGGTGCTGGAAAAACACTACTACTACCCCTCGAACGAGCTCAGAGAGCGGTGCTCAAAGTTGCTACCTTTCGCCCTTTCCTCTTTCCCACGAACCTCCTCTATCAGTCTTGTAAAGTATTGACAGTTCGGCAGCTCTTTATTATGAGCATAGTATTAAAGCAGCACATATCCCTGCCCTACAACCCTGATTACATAAATAGAAGACGGAAAGACATAGTTTGCCCTCGAAACATTATTACTAGACATATTTTTACATTCAAATTCTTTGTTTTTCTTGGACCGCTACTATACAATAGACTCAATGCTCTAAGGGACGTTTATGCGCTTAAGTACAGTCGTTGTAAAGAACTCATAAAGGATGTCCTACAAAACATGGACTACCAAGAAACAGAGAAGCTATTGTTAGTTATAAAGTAATTGCGTAAATCGGGTATTCTTTATTTACGTCATTTATATCGTTATATAATTATAACATCATCATCATTTTTTTTTGTTCATTTATTCGTTATAACTTGTTAAGTATTCCTAGTAACCATGCAATATACAGTATAAGTGATTATTTTAAGAATGTATACAATATTGAACTTCTTCGCCTGAAACACAGGACCCTCCTAGTTCAGGCGACAGTGATATTAATACCTTTGCTATTTTATGTACTACAGTGTAATTTAGAATTAAGAAATTTAAATAAATGATTTGATTTGATTTGATTTGATTTGATTTGAATCTACTTCACATACTCACTCGTAAGTATATACAGACTTACTTTATCTAACCTGTCATTTACATAACTCATCAAGAGTGAGAAACTCCCTCGACATCAATTAGGGACCAGCTACTGATTACCGTGTGTCTACGTCTGTTGGACGTGTGTCTACGTTAAAGAGACGTGTAGTTGTTTAGCGGCGCCTGTGATCGTTTGGTTTAATTTGCATCCGATTATCTTAACATATTTGTTTGCTGTTTACATGTTTCCTTCCGTAAATAGAGCATAATTATGAATTATTTTGCATGATAACTATGATATTGACTTGTGCAATCCATGAGAAATTTCATTTTGTAGCAAGACATGTGATACAAAATCTGGCGCAGCCAACCACTTTTTTAAGTCCACATGTCTACGTCTGTTGAACGTGTGCCTACTTCTGCCAGACGTGTCTACGTCAAAGAAACGTGTAGTTGTTTAGCGGCTCCTACGATCGTGTGGTCTAATTTGCATCCGAATATATATTTGTTTGCTGTTTACATGTTTTAGAAGTAAGAGCATGTTTATGAATTATTTTTCATTATAGTTATGTTAACTGTGGCTTGTGCAAACCATAAGATATCACATTTCGTACCCAGAGAAGTTTAAAAGAATTTGGCGAATGTATCCTAAATGTTGACAATTTTTCAGTTAAAAATAACTAAACCACACACAGATGTTTCATTCTGTTGTTGCAGCTTAGCATAAAAAACCTACTAGTCTGATCGTTAAATGAGGTTTAATTTTTGAGGGTCACAAAATCAGCCCATAACTTTAGGGAATGTTATATTCCAATAGCGATAGCCAGTGTCAAAAAGTCTTTGCTGGCCTGACGCGTGCTACTTTGGTTGTCATATAAAAACATAGAATAGAATAGACATGTCACCGAAACATGGAACACTCCGTAAGATTGTAAATAATCGCGTGAAATTGTAAACTATTTTTTCTAAAAGGATAGATAGATATTGGAAACTATTGAATTTGGATAGGATTTATTTTATACAAAACGACGTTTTTCATAATGTTTCGAGAAATTGTAATCTATTGAAGATTTATTACGGAGTCTGCGATTTTCCGGTGACTGACACGTGCTACTGAAATGTCACAAGTCTATTCATTTTGACTTTCCGACATGCATTATCGGTGACAGAATGTCAGTTTTTAACCGACTTCCCAAAAAGGAGGAGGTTATCAATTCGGTTGTGTTTTTTTTTTTTTTGTTTGTTACCTCATAACTCCGACAAATGAACCGATTTGAAAAATTCTTATTTTATCTGAAAGGATATACTTGCAGATTGGTCCCATTTAAATCATATCAAAATCGGTTACGAACTTTGGATTTTAAATCGAAATACCTGGAATTTGACTATTTAGATGATTCTTTGATAATCGAAATTGCGTATTTTGCTTTTCTGCGATTTTGCAGTGGTATTGTTAGGTGTGGGGCACCACTAAAAAGTGAAAAATAAAAAACTTTTTACAAAAAAATACAGCCGACTTCCAAAAAAAAAACACTACAAAGTAAAAAATAACTTTAATTTCGGAAGTCGGTGTCAAAATACGAAGAAAGTAACAAAAACAGCGACTTAAAGTTATTTTTTACTTTGTAGTGTTTTTTTTTGGAAGTCAGTTGTATTTTTTTGTAAAAAGTTTTTCATATTAAGCTATGGTTTTAAAAGCCAAAATCGCGAATGTAAATCTTGCCTCAAAAATGACGACCTTCAACAGATCACATCTTCATTGCTATCTACGCCTAGAGAAAGGTTCTAACTCGCAACAAAATAAATCTAGCATTAATGTAAACACTCCTTGAATACAATAAAGCATAATATTATGGTAGATACTTATCGCGACAAAGCGACGCAACTAACGAAGCTGTTGCTCTATGGTCATCTAGATCGGTTGTTCGTTAACCAAATATAGCTGACTTGGTTGTTCGCTGGTTGACGCACTGGGCTTGAGAAACGACGCGGTTGAAATGCTTCCACGAATTTTACTCATTATTTCTACAATTTTAAAGTTAAATCATATTTCCTTGTTTAAATTCAAGCGTGGGTTTACGAAAATAAGTTATACTTAAAATTACACACCCAAAGAACACCAAGAAGTCCGTTTAATTCGTAACTCTATGGCGTACATGTGACATCAAATCTTAATAGACCAATGAAAATCTAGTTTCTTGTAGACTTGTGCTCTGATTGGTTGCCATTTTATATCAGTCTACAATTTCTTTTAATGAATTCTAGAAATTTTAAATTATCACATTTGTATACGTTAAAAAGTATTCCAAATGTTCAGTTGACAATTTATCGAGACTTTACAATCTCTCAAGATATTTTGTAGTCTTAAGTATTTTGCAATTATTTGGTAACATATATATATGATAGCCTTCCGTATAAAAATAAAAAGTAAAAAAAATACATTTCAAGAAAAAATAATAATGCCTGTACTTTATAATATCAACCAGAATTGTAATATATTTTCAATTTATTCGTAAACTAGTCATAAAATAAGAATAGATTGTGTCATGTAGATCATAAACATAGAAGCTTATTACACCCCTTACATAATATCCTGACTGTAAAATATTGCTACTATAGTGTATAAATACAAATGGCGTTTTCCGTCTATTGTTCTGATGAAATGACAACCGTCATTTGCTCAATTATTTACTACCTCTATTTAAATTTCAATATTTAAAATTATAATTCAATTGTTAAAAGTAAAAATAAGTTTCCCTTTTACCTACTGGCGGTTCTCTAAAACGTTTTACTTAGCAGTGATGATGAAAAGTTTATTTTTTAAAGTTTGCGTTTTATTTTCTAAGTGCGTAAACGTTTTTAAGTGAAATACAATTTTATGCCAACAGATTATATCAACTATGAAGTCAAAAGACTAGAGATGACATTAAAAAAACAGCGGCCAAGTGCGAGTCGGACTCGCGCACCGAGGGTTCCGTACAAACCTGTAGGTATTATATTATAAGCAAAAGTTGAGATTTACGATTTATGACGTATTAAAAAAAACTGCTTACTAGATCTCGTTCAAACCAATTTTCGGTGGAAATTTACATGGTAATGTACATCGTATAGTTAGTTTGTTTAGTTTTATCATTCTCTCATTTTAGAAGTTACAGGGGGGGGGACATTTTACCACTTTGGAAGTGTCTCTCGCGCAAACTATTCAGTTTAGATTTTTTTAAAATTAAAAACCTCAATATCATTTTTGAAAACCTATCCATAGATACCCCACTCGTATGGGTTTGATGAAAAAGAACCCTAAAACACCAAATTAATTTGTACATTGACTTACAGAAATAGAAAAAAAAACGGTCAAAACCCGCAGCGTTTCCTCCGATTACGTAAACTGCGTAGCTTTACAGTGGTTCTGTGCCACTCCCTTATCTCGTAGCTCGGTGTTCCGCCCTCATATATCTGTCGCCCGCCTGAGATTTGCAGCTTACCTGTGGTCGTACTGCATTTAACATTTTGCTGCTCTGTGTCGCTGGGACACTGGGACCTCTTGTTAACATATTTGTGATGCTGTGGTATCTCTTGGGGGTCATGTCTAGCGCTTTGGTACGAGGCGTTTGGGATGTTGAATGGTAGGTAAGTGAATGGGGTCGATAACGGTCTTTGGGACTTTAGGGGGTACTAGCCTTGGAGGAGTTGTTAGGTACTTGAAATTGAACAGAACTATTTGTAGATAGCTGTAAAATAGTTTGTCAGATAAATTTACCAAATATACTGCGTAGATGGTGAAAGAGGCAAAGTGTTGAAATAAAATTGTTAGGTCAAAGTTAGGGCGGAAATACCTGAGAGTAGCTGATTTTAAAATTAGGATCACGTCTAAACGGCCGGTCGCAATTTGTTGAAAAAAATATATGTTAAATTGGACTATTTTCATGATAATTTGATATTATGATAAATTACGAGTTTTCTTCCTTCAGTATAGTGTAATTAATGTTTTAAAATTTGTGTATGACACGGACTAAAAACGATAATTGGGTCGAAACCGGCGAAGTTTTTGAATGGAATTTACACTATCTTAAACACAATCTACATTTTGATATACGTGTTTTTTAAGTCTTAGAATAATATGGTAAGTACAAAAAACACAGAATTTTGTGTCGCGCGGGTGTTAAACGTTTTGTTCCCTCAAGGTCGCTGGCGGATGTCGTCGCCTTAACAAAATTATTGCGTATTAGAATACATATTCACGTTTTAGAAACGAAAAGGGAAACATTTGGGCTAAAAAACCGAAGGTAGTAAAGTAAAAATGGATTCACAAGCCAACGCCCATCAAAATCCACAAGCTCTCAAACCCTTAATCATTTTATCAGCAAACACTTCAAACTCACTGACCGCAACTAGATCAGTTAATATTATTTAAAATTAATATAATCAGCAACGCCGCGCGCCGTGACAATTTAGTCTCAGCCACGCTGCACTGATTTGTGGACAAGACAAGGTGCCACAAGGACGGGCGATCAGTTTCGTTACTTCGGTAAAGCAAGCAGATTGAAAATTAAATGGACTAAATCTAATCTAAACAAGCCCTATACTTCCCATGGCTGGGCAAAGGAAAATTATTTTTATTTGGGCTTCATTAACTCGGCGTTTTTCTGGTGGTCGCCACTGTTGATTCTGGCTTTCAGGAGTTACAGTGGTTGAGAATGTGTGGCGGGCTTGTCCCGTAAAAAAAAAGCGAGCAAAGGCATCTTTCTACTCTTTCCTCTTACGTTTGTACTTTGTCATTGCAGCGGGTCTATAAAGGCCACTTTAGCAGATTCAGGAAGCACACCACAGTCAAATTTTCCCAATCAACCTTGAACCTAAAATGCGTTAGTGATAAAGATGAAAATTAATTTTGACAGATTGTTGTGGGGTTAGTATTATGATTCTCCTAAAGTGGCCTTTTAAGTCCCCCAGGTCAGTCTTTCCAGTAAAATACACGTATTTTTTTATTTAACCATATTTCGATAAATATAATAAAGTCAGACTTTTCGTTTATAACGATATGATAAGGATATATACCTAATTTTTGTGATAAATGTTCTACTACTCGTCGCTTCTACAAGCCGCTCCGAGCTTGTGAATGTCAGGAATTATCCCAAGGGAACATATTCCCGAGACAACAGGAGCCTATCTGCTATTGCAGACTGGAATAAATCTCTGTGCCAAATTTCGTACAAAACCGTTCAGCCGTTCTGTCTCAATCACGACAGAACGGCTGAACGGTTTTGTAACAGACAACCATACAAACTTTCGCTTTTATTATAGGAGTACTTTGTTCGAAAAATTCACCGCGGTCCTGGAACGCAAAGGGTATTAAAAGGAACACGGATGGGTTTTAGTCAGTAAGACTATGACACTCCCTTTCGCTCCACCAAGAGCGGCAGAAAAGTCATTTGATGTTTTTTTATCAAAAAAAGAGATCTAATATTAACGATATTGATTGCTTAGCTTCTTTCTTCGAAGTGACTCGGTATAGTTTGAACAATAATTTATACATAGGTTATATAGGCTATAGTTATAAGATCGGTATGTTGGCGCCTGCTTGTGTCACGCAAGTAGTAGATACTTGGGGCAAATAATTGGGCTGGAAATGTCGGAATGCGTGTTGGTTGGGTGGTTTTGTCAACTATTAAATTACTAGCTGACCCGCGCAATTTCGTCGGCGTCAGATTTTCCATTAATGCTACGCTCCTTTTGTCTTAGCGTGATGATATATAGCCTTTAGATTCCACGATAAATTATCTTTTTAACACTGAAAGAATTTTTCAAATCAGACCAGTAGTTCCTGAGATTAGCGCGGTCAAGCAAACAAACAAACTCTTCAGCTTTATAATATTATGGTATAGATTTTGTATACAAAATAGTGGAAGAAGAAAACGTGTAGCACCAACACTACATGGGTATTATGCAATAAAATGTTGAAAGTGTTACTTCAAGAGTGTACTGGTTACTTCCAGGCAAACGTGTTCTATCATCAATCACATCATGATTTTAATTATTCATCAGATGTGGTTTAACGCGGACCTTACAATAAAAAAAGGTAAACTGATCAGAAATTGAAGTAAAAAAAAGTAAAGCGGAATCGTTAGCCGTTGCTAACGAAAACGTATGTTTAACGTATAGTTAAATATACGTTTTCTTATGCCACTAGAGATGTTAACATTTCCTAGCTCGTAATAGTTTACATAGAATTTGAAATCATAGTGGGATCTAAAATGTTTTCAGTAACTTTTAGATCGATAAAATCGATTGTAATCAAGTCATCATCTGCCTAGCCTTCTCCCAACTGTATTGGGGTCGGCTTCCAGTCAAACCGGATTTAGCTGAATACCAGTATGTTACGTCGAGCGGCGGCCTACCAGACCTTCACGACCCAGTAACTGGGTAACACGGTACTTCTTGGCAAGACGAGTCAGATTTACTGACTTCTGACAATCCGTGACCAACGGTTTAACGTGCTTTCTGAGGCACGGAGGAAACTCGGTATTTTAAAATGGTCACCCATCCACAGACCAACCTTTGGAAATTGTTGCTTAACCTGGAAGATCGACCTGTGCGGCTGTTTATGTTTAGCTACGAGCTTGTAAACAAGTGACTATCAATAATTTCTGCTCCCGATTTTATCTCGAGAAAGGCTTACAGTATCGTCAAACTACTACCCAGCAACAAAAAAGGCCACACTGCACAATCCCACAGCCCAAAGCACAACAAGGCCGCTCCATTAATTCAAAATGAACGATCTATTTCGTCGGCTATCGAGCAACGTGTCAGGATGATGGCGTGAAGGATAAGACTAACCCGTTTTAAGTAATACCAGTAGTTGATAAACTAACTTGAATGGATTCAGAAGCGTTCAATTTGCATCAGAATTGTAAAGGTATTTGTTGCAAGCTCCTTAGGTTGGTACACTGCGAACGAATGGATAGGTTGGCTTCTGTAAAATTAAGCTGTTAGGTTAAATGAAGTGTTTGCGAGTTCCTGTGGTGTGCTTTTGACAATTTTATTCATTTTCTGCTGTTTAAATTTAGTTACAGAGTAGTGAAATTTAGTGTAGGTTTGGTTTTTCAGAGCACCAGCTAAATGGGTAAGTGGTTCTCGCAAATTGGAAACGAATAATATATCAAGCTTAATAGGAAAAATGTCCTTTTACAAGGTGAACTAGTAACAAGGTAGGGATGGTAAATTGCAATATCAAAATCAAAAGTCATTTATTCAAATTGGGCTGAGGGCCAGCACTTTTTGAACGTCAACGTTTACAAGAAGACAGTCCCCCAAAAATGACCGCCCGTCACCACTTCCTAGTGTTTTAGCTGGAGAGAAGAAGTGGCCAACAAACTCCCCAGCAACACTGTTGCGTTAGAAGAACTTGCATTTATACAAAATTATGCAAACTATTATCACAAACAAAAATAATAATACATGGGTAACACATACAAACTAAAAAACTGCAGTGCGTCTGATCAACAGTTTAACTTGCTTTTACAGATGCGTACCTCAAGCAAGAGAAAATCGCCCCTCCAGTTTTGTCTCAACAGTACAAGAATATGTAGGTATAAAATCTAGAAAAAAACAGTCAGTAAATATGACCTACCACAGTCAATCACGCGTAACACTTTAAGTAAGTATTTCATCAATCTGAAACTGAACGCGATCAGCATATGAACCACGTTTACGAGAGCTGCCAGTATCATTATTGTCTATGGAATATTGACAATGACAGCTCTTGAACGCAGTTTAGATAGATAACAATCAATTTCAGTGGTGAAATCCGCTCTTAGACACTCGAAAAAGTGCCTTCATGCTTCGAAATATAGTCACTTTTAATGTCAAATTATAGCAATTTGAATTTAAATCTATACTAATATTATAAAGAGGTAACATTTTGTTTGTAATCTATACTCTATAGTTTAGACTCTCTACCGCGTGTATCTGACATCGACGCACAAACGATTTCCATGGGTCCAGGGCATGATTCTGGACACCCTAGACTTAGAATTTTTCGTCGGCTTTTTTATCATTTTTTTTTCAAGGGTTTTTTTACTTTAGACTGCTCATAATCGTTATTCTGAACCGACGAAAAATTCCAACTCTGGGGTGTCCAGAATCGTGCCCTGGACCCATGGAAATCGTTTGTGCGTCGATGTCAGATACACGCGGTATACGAATATCATCAGAATCATCATTAACATCAGAAATCTAAATAAGACCTCTTTATAATATTAGTATAGCGTCTATACTAATATTATAAAGAGGTAACATTTGTTTGTAAGTTTGTATGTAGGGGGTTATCTCAGGAACTCCTGGTCCGATTTGAAAAATTCTTTTAGTGTTAGATAGCCCATTTATCGAGGAAGGCTATAGGCTACATATCATCACGCTAAGACTAAAATGAGGCGAGCATTCATGGAAAATGTGACGCAGATGAAGTTACGTGGATCAGCTAGTACTACATAAGTACGAACGTATCCTCGTACGACAACCTCGATACTAAGCTCATTCATTCTGTTTTTCTTTTGCTCTGCTCAGCTTTGAGTCTCTGAGTATCAGTAACCACTCAAAATGTCATAAATATGATGTTTTACGACTTGTTATTGGAGCGCACTGAATAATATTGTTTAACTTTTAATAGTGGTTATAATATTTTTTATAGCTGGCTTTAAAATATGTAAAGAGGTAAGAGAATTATCTTGTAGTTGGCTGTGGTAGCAGAAAGATACTAAAATAAATTATTATTGTTAAAGGAGTGGAACTTTCTGCGTCTGTGTTTCCAAACACTTACAACCCTAAACTTTTCAAAGTTAGAGTGAACAGGCGACTTCTGGGTAAGCTCGCTCCATCGTAGACTTTAATTGTCTCTGCCATCTCTTACCTAGACTAGAGTCAAGAGCAAACCCAACAAAAATATAAAAAAAAGAAATATATATTTCAGGTGTGATTGGTGGTCAAAATTAATATTGCAAGTTTGATCTCATAATTATCTTATCGTTATGGTAGTAGATTCTAAGGATCCCACACACCCAGGGTCAGAGTTTATTAACCGCCTCAAGGGCCTCTGACATGGTTTATTTGCCGCCACTTTGCGGCCTGGACCACCGGCATATACGTGCCTTCCAAAGCACGGAATCATCTTTTTTATCAGACAATCGGGTGATTCAAGCCTGCAATGTCCTAGCCAAGCTGGAAGACAACTTTACAAACTATGCTCACTACGCTGGAACCGAACCCACGACCACCGTGTCACAAAGCAAACGACCACGAAAGCAGTTGGCTACCTGATCTTCATCAATAGCAGTAAGTATATCGCATTTCTAAAAGCGACACAATGGTAGCAATATAAGCAGTACCTAATCATACTACTACAGTATAAGTAATACATAAAAGATATTATAATGTATGCGAATAAATATCGAATGTGCTACCATTTTACCATCCAATGAACGACGGCGCCATTCCTTACACGAATCTAATGATTCATGATAGAACGACTGATGCAATTATAATTATCAGCATTGAATTGATAAATAATCTATTGAAATGCTTTAGCAGTTGTATACTGTATGTACACCAACCGAGTGATATTTCATTGATGGATGTGTACAGTACAATAATTTTTTCTTTGCCGCTCCAAAGTTAGCGACGACCGCGCAGGTCCCATCGCGTAAAAGTGTTACGTTCGTAGAATATTTTTCTGATCTATACGTTTTGTATAATTAACAAGTAAGAAACACAACCAGTAACAATAACAAGGTCACAAAGTAACACAAAAAACATATACACCACAAAAACACACAAAACACAAATGAAACAGTAAGAAAAACCAAAATAAATAATTTAAAACAATAACACTTTTCGTATCAACAGTCGTATTGCATTGAGTAAGCGGGACACAAGTATGCATCAAACGTATACGAGCGACTGAGACGCCGTGCGCGACCTACCCGCGCATGCGCTGTTCCGTTTGCTATATTTGTATGTATGTTTCTTGTCAAATTGACATCCTGCACAATCAATTGCGACGTACTTCTCAGCGGCAAAGAATAAATGATCGTTCTGTATGTACAGTTAGAATTTTCATTCTCTCTGGATTTTGAATTTGGATTAGAAGGCGATTCGTTTTTGTTTTTATTACAAACTGTTTTCTTGTCAGAGCAAAAAATCAATAAAATAGAGGGAAATTATTGGAGTTTTCGATAGATTGCAACTGAGATGCAAATGCGATCGTTGCTTAAAAATAGTAGAATTTTCTCAGTCATCGTGTTATAATATTTGGTAATCTAGTGAATAAGTTTAGCGGCAACCGAACATTTCGATGAAAAAAATATAACGATAGTCCATCAGGTACACATAAAAATTAAATATAAAATGAAGATTCACATCTGCCTAGCCTTTTACAAACTATATTGGGGTCGGCTTCCAGTCAAACTGGATTTAGCTGAATACCAGTATTTTACGTGGAGCGGCTGCCTACCAGACCTCCACAAGCCTTGGCAAGACTGGTGTCAGAAATTACACAAATTCACACAATACAATATAACAATACCTATGTACTACAAATGCATTAAACGCAAAACATAATATTTAAAACACAATTCTGTCTCTATCCTCTTCAAACGTTTGATGAAAACAGAACGATGATTTAGGTGCGTTTAGCGCTGAATGTATTTAGTTGATTTTTTGTTTCTCAATATGGTTTTAAGTTAATTCACTCGCAAGACATGTGCGCATCTGCAATAGCTATTACCTATAGCCATTGCAGATTCATAGTCGACGGCACGGTTGGCGCAGTGGTTGAGCGATCGGCTGCTGCGTCGCGTGTCGTGGGTTCGATTCCCACACGGTACAAATATTTGTATGGCCTACAGATAGTTGTTCCGGATCTGGCTGTTTGTGTGTGTGACTTTCTATGTTTATAAACGCACCCACGGTACAAGAAAAAATCCTTGTGTGGGGCAACATTAAAAAAAAACAGCCAGAGACAAAGTTAAAACCGATTCAGTTAAGAAATAAGATCACACAATTGTGTTACATCGTAGACCTTCTGACGCAGTTGTTGGGCTACAAAACTCGTTGTGATATGACATAGACTTAAATATATTCGTTTAATTGGTGTATCCCACGCAGGGCGTAGATACCGTCGTATCAAAGGTACGGGGCCCCCAGACTGCAAGGGCCCCGACGTGTAGACGCATAGCTAAACATTTAGTACCGGTGTCACCTTCGTGTCCTGCCAAGGCACTTCTCAGTTAGTAGGGCCTATTTAAAAAAGAAAGACAATACCCGTAAAAACGGAGCCCCAAAATGTTTGATACAAGACCCCTTTGAGACTACCTACGCCACTGAACTCATCCCAACACAGCAATTTGAATGTATCACAGGCCGTTAGGCGTCGTAAATCCATACTAATATCACAAAATGAGAAAGTAACTTTGTCCATCTGTTTGTCACCCTTTGAGATTTTCACGGCTTTGGAAGAAACTCGTCACAAAAACTCTTTCATTAAGTTCAAGCTCAAAGCCATACCAATCAACACGTTAACAGGACAAAAAAAACAACGCTTTCTAAATGTCAAAAGGAGTCTGCCTCGTGGATGGGTATTATAGGTCTAAGTTCTACATAAATACCAGACGACTTGTGCCTGACGCAACTAACCCTGAGACTGTTTGGTATAGTTTCCCATTTTCCCGCGGACGAATCCACTGGTAAACGCTAGTAAATCATAAGATAAGTACAGTGGTATTACTTCCCCGGACGTGTTACAGCTCCTACATAATCCTTGAGCTAATTCCCTAACAGTTAGGTAGTAAAATAAAGCAAACGGAAATTGCATGTTCTTTTTATAGCGACACTATCATAAAAGTCTAAACTTAGCGAGCAGGTTCAGAAGTGATTCGTCACATAACAAACGACTCAGAAAGTTCAAGCCGACATGATTAATGAGGCAACTTAGTAACTGGTGCAATGTTACACGATTTTAAAACATTGCCTTGATTATGAATGCAGTGGAAACCACAGTTGGAAACCGTGACACGGAGGAGGAGGTGGCTAAATAATGACAGCCGCACAGGGCGATCTTCGAGGTTAAGAGCAACGCTTGCCGAGGTTGATCTGTGGATGGGTGACCATCTTAATATACCGAGTTTCCTCCGTGCCTCGGAAAGCACGTTAAGCTGTTGGTCCCGGCTGTCATTTGGAGATCTTTGGCAGTCGTTACGGATTGTCAGAAGCCAGAAAACCTGACACCAGTCTTGCTAAGGAGTACCGTGTTACCCAGTTAATGGGTTGTGGAGGTCTGGTAGGCAGCTGCTCCAAGTAAAATATTGGTATTCGGCTGAATCCGGTTTGACTGGAAGCCGACTCCAATATAGTTGGGAAAAGGCTAGGAAGATGATGGAAACCGTGACACGGAGTATGTATCTAGATAATTATGTAACTGTACCCATTAATGTAATAAAACTGGCTTTTGCCTGCGATTTCTTACGCGTATATCCCGTTTTATGTTCCTGTAGGAATTTCGGGAAATCCTTTCTTAGCGCTCCCTTACACACCTCAAGGAACCTACATGCCAAATTTCAGCTTTTTGCGACCAATAGTTTCGGCTGTGCGTTGTCTGTCAGTTGTTTTCTTTTACTATTGATAGGCTTACGTTTGACCACTATCTCACCTGATGGTAAGCGATGATGCGGTCTAAGATAGAGCACGCTTGCCTAGAAGTAACCTATTCACTCTTGACTTAAAGAATCCCAGGTTATAGCTATCAGGAAACACATACTCCGACAGAGAATTCCAGTCGTTTGCTGTACGCACTATGAATGTGTTCCCAAAACGTTTTGTGCATATGGGTGGGATGTCCTCCACGAACCAGTGACGCATCGCCGTTCGTCTTGTGGTCCTCCAATGATGACTTGGTGGAATTACATAATGCAAATCTGTCGCACATTTACCAAAATGCAACCGGTAGAAAACCGACAGGCTAGCAACTCGGCGTCGATGCTTCTACACTCCCCAAGGAACCTACATGCTAAATTTCAGCATTTTGTGAGCAGTAGCATTAGTTTCGGCTGTGCATTGTCTGTCAATCACTCACCAAGTAACGGAAGAATTTTGTATTAACGATAGTTCTGTGCCATTAGGTATGATTCTGTTATGAAAAAGGGATGTTGCGCTATACGTCTTATTTAGCCCCGTCTCCCGGTCACACGGGAATTATGACGGTTCTAAGGCATAACAGTAGAGCCCCTGAAAATAGAAATAAGTTTTAGGTATGTAGATTTGCACTACAAAGAAAACGGAAAGAAACTATAAAAATTAATGCGTAAAGGACTCTGCTAAAAAGCATGCAAAAACAATACGGAGATATTTAAAAAAGAAAATAGACCCGCTGAGTCTAAATTCGATGATTTGGAATATTATCAGGTGGCGACATGCGTAAACTTGAAGTGGCTTGGAGGAGTCCGGTAACCAGCAAAGTGTAACAAAACTAGGTCTTTGATGAAGATGCTGACGATTTGAGCTTATGATACACTAGATTCATACTGAGATCTGACCGCAAAAAGGCAGTAGCAGGGTAGAAACAGAATGAAACATCACAGGAGTGGCAATAAATTGTCAACATGTAATTCGATCAATTCAATTTGAAATCCATTAGATAAAATTGCTTCATCAAAACACCTACTAACCACAATTATCGAGACTAGCCACAAATCCTCATCTTTATTAAAAGTTCATTATGTCACAGTTTAACTTAAACGGCCACTTCAACCAATTTCCAATTAAAAACCAGGTTAATAGACCTCTGATTTATTTCCTTATAAATAAAACAGGAGTAGTCAACATTTTTAATGACATATCCACTTGTTTAGCATGAGCGATACGTATGCAAATTGTTGTTAATAGAACGCTAACTGAAAAGCAATTTGATACAAATTATAAATGAAATCAATCGATCGATCGATTTGATAAGCTGGATCGATTGACACGACACCGATCGTATCGACTTGTAAGGCTTTGGCGAACAGCGGGCGAGACGCGTTCGGAAACCGTGCTTAGTATGTATAACATACGACGCACGTAGAAACTTAGTACAAAATGATTCGTAAGCCAAATATTAATTAGTTGATGGCGCTGTTCTTGAAAGTAATCTAATGGGAGGTCCTTATTGAGTAGCGGATGGTAACGGAATTGTAATGGTTAAAGTCTAGCAAGGCATTCCTTTTCGGGATATACTTCTTTACGATATCGTGGTTATAGATTGAGACAATTTGACAGCTTTCTTTATACTTTCTTAGATCTAAGCGAGCTGTTTGAGCTCTTTTATATGAATCACCAACGCTTCTCTGAAGATAAATGTCCTTTAAAAATATATTTGTATGGGTTAAAGGCTGGCTTAGCTTCTATATCTCAGACCGCGAATGAAATAACGCCTTCAATTGCAACGGTCTATCTTGTCTTCTGTGTCCCAAAACAAGTAACCGAAGTGACCTTTGTGCTGCCACTAACGATTCTGTGAAAGTGGCAATTTTTGAGCCACCTAAATGTATTAAAAAAAGAATACTGCAACTCTTCAAAATTTGGCTTATGTTGATGAGGAGGAGATTGTAGCTAAATAACAACAGCCACGTGGGTCGATCTTCAAGGTTAAACAACGCTTGCCAAGGTTGGTCTGTGGATGGGTGACCATCTTAACATATTGAATTTCAGGGCCGAGCCTCGGAAAGCACGTTAAGCCGTTGGTCCCGGCTGCCATTTGTAGATTTTTGGCAGTCGTCACGGATTGTCAAAAGCCAGTAAATCTGACTCCAGTCTTGCTAAGAAATACCGTACCCAGTTAATGGATTGTGAAGTCTGGTAGGCAGCCGCTCCAAGTAAAATACTAGTATTCAGCTGAATCCAGTTTGACTGGAAGCCGATCCCAATGTAGTTGGGAAAAGGCTAGGCAGATGATGATTGGCTTATTTTAATGGGTTCTATCACTAACAATCTTGACAAAAATTCAATGATTTTCATCATACGCACAATTTGAGGTCTATTCTAGTCCAAGGACCACACATGCAGCTGGAGGCATACCTTTAATAGGTTCCATGACGCCGTCGCTGGCGCCGCGTGCAAGTGACGCGGTTCGAGCGGCGCCAGCGCATGCTAATCGATTATTTACATTTATAATATAATAATCGCTTTATCCAATGTCCACCCACGAACGAGATGTTTGTGGGATTACTATAGTTGCAAATCTGATGGATTGGTGTTCGGGATAAGGGCGGTGACAGTCGGTATTTTGTAAAGATTACGTGTAATGTATCTTGACTTTGGAGCTTAGAATAATAACGCATAGAAGCCGCGTCTAGAACAAAACCCGAGCAAAATCGTGTGTCCACTTCATTTTCTTTGTGTGCGTGAGCCGAATGTGTCTACGTTCCTCTAACGCACACAGATATAGCTTTCAGTGATACCATTACTAAGCCGTTACCCACAAAATATGGGAAGACGCATTACTATTTTGCTATCAAGGCAAGTATTTTATGTTGTTGGGAACTGGAAAAGGTAAACATGATTTTTCATGTAATATGACATATTTTTTCGGAAGGTATAATTCAATTTATTTTAAAATAAAAGAAAATAAATCGCATAAAGAATGAGATATTGTTCAATGCGTTTAGAATGCTTGATGGGTTATAATTATAAACAATGTTAAAACATCGGGTTTGATATGAATTAACAGTAAGTATTGTATTTTAAAATTACATAAATGAAAAACATGAATGAAAGCAATGTGGGTATTTTTTCCTCACAAATAGCAACACTGTGTTATGACAAGTTAGGTTATTAGAATTTTGTTTTATTTATCGATTTACGTAAAAAATAGTGCGTAGAATGTGAGTACTTATTTGTGAAATGTTATTTTATCACATTTTTTTGTTTTCCTGATGTGCTATAACATCTTTTCACGCAACAAACTGTCATTTTCAATTATTTACTCGCGAGCTGTGTTCGACGGAACGTGACATTGAGTACTGACGGCCTGATGGCTAAGTTTGACGGATTAGGCTAAGTTTTAGTTGCCTCACTTTTTGCACTCGTACTAGGTTTCTATGCGTTATTATTCTAAGCTTTGGAGTATAGATTGCGGGTGCTTTATTTGACAAGGATATTCTACCGTCCGGTGACGATAAATTATTCTGAGATTTAGTAAGAGGTCACTGTATAGACCAACATCAACTATAGTTGATTATTTTGACTAAATAGGAACTCGTGGCTAAATAACAATAGCCGCACAGGTCGATCTTCAAGGTTAAGCAACGCTTAACGAGTTTAGTCTGTGGATGGGTGACCATCTTAACATACCGAGTGTCCTCTGTGCCTCGGAAAGCTCGTTACGCTGTTGGTCCCGGCTGTCATTTGGAGATCTTTGGCAGTCGTTACGGATAGTCAGAAGCCAGAAAATCTGACAACAGTCTTATCAAGGAGTACCGTGGTACCCTGTCAATAGGTTGTGGAGTTCTGGTAAGCAGCCGCTCCACGTAAATAAAATACAGACCGTATTAGCTGACTCTGGTTTGACTGGAAGCTGACCCCAATGTAGTTGGGAAAAGGTGCCGCATACTTTTTCTTTCGTGAATTCCATTTATTTCCATAGCAGGTTAATGAAGGCTTAAAGCTTGTTACCTTAGCAAGTTCTGCCAAAGCTCTTGTTTTCGCAGACCCTATTGGCAACACTATTATTGCCAACACTAAATTCAAACAT
Source organism: Ceramica pisi (assembly GCA_963859965.1). NCBI lineage: Eukaryota > Metazoa > Arthropoda > Insecta > Lepidoptera > Noctuidae > Ceramica > Ceramica pisi. The sequence continues at coordinate 1,905,309 of OY982544.1, read as the reverse complement.
TTATTCGGTTTCACTGCAAATGAAAGGGTTGGTGCCGATGCACTTGCATATTCCACTCTAATGTGCGTCAATTCCGATTGTTTTAGTGCGAATTTATTTATTTTAAATCATTACTATTTCTTTAATATATTTTGATCATTTTTGATATTATTTGATTATTTTTTTATTGTGTTGATTATTTTTATTATGTTCTAATATTTTATTATTATTATTTTTCTCTCTCTGTACGTGTTGTTAATTACTGTAAGTGCAGAGAATAATTGAAAAAAAAACAAATAAAAATGATTCGTTTTTTCCAACTGTTGATACAATATTTATTAACGGAAAATTGTAGGATTTTACTACTGCTTCGATAAACAACAGATTGTATCCTAATCCTAACTGATTACTGTCGTAACTCATATCTGCCACTCCCATCACCTTCGTTAGCACCAACCACAAAGGGACCAGCTTACCTGATGGCGTCATCTCCACCATCAATCCACTCCTGACCAAGGAGATAATCCGCTGCATTCCTAAAGAAGTCATTAATCATATCGTAATATAAACAGAGCGAACTATTTTGCTTCTAGATACGCGAAACATTAGCATTCTTGTTTCTATTAATCAAAGTAAAGGAAAACCAGATAGGCAGATTTTGCAGTTCGCCTTCGAAGGCTGAATATTGATCTATTTAGAAGTTGGTACACGAAATAGTATTGATGGTTGTTGCTTCATTGTAGATGGGGAAGGTGATAAGACATTTCTTCATACTATATAATGTGTACGTATTGTTACCGATAGGGTCGCGGATGACCATTATCTGGATAGCTATGACGTATTCGTTGATAGAACAAATTCGTTAGATGCGCCACCAGTGCATGGTGGACATCCCACCCCACCCACAAAAGGTTTTGGGAACACATTCATAGTGCGTACAGCAAAAGAATGGAATTCCCTGCCGGAGGAGACACAGACTTGTGTTTCCTGATAACTACAGCCTGGGAGTCTTAAAGTCAAGAGTGAATAGGTTACTTCTAGGCAAGCGTGCTCCATCTTAGACCGCATCATCGCTTACCATCAGGTGTGATAGTGGTAAAACGCGTGCCTATATAAAAAAAGTAACCACTCTTAAAACCCTCCAAGTTTAGCTTGCTCTATCGTAGACTTTCTCTCTGTCATCCCTGACATAGACTAGAGTCGAGAGCAAAACCCATTTCAAGTAAAAAAAAGGTACGCATAAACCAATAGAGATAGATCGAAACTTGGAGAAGGACACTGTTTATCCCGCAAGTACATACTTGTTGGATACGGAAACGTTCCCTTAGGATATTTCCCAACTGACACGCAGGCGAAGTCACTTACATATAAGCGAGTAAGTTAGTCAATGCAGACCAAGTCTTTTGGTTCGTTTGTGACGCATTGAGCGCCAATCTGTGACGTCATTCTGAAAGAACGGTTTGCTTAAATGTATGTGAATTAAAAGGCATAAAATGACGTGTTTAGCATGACTGAATAAATTAATGTAAAATGACAATCTGTCACCTTTATCAGCTTTTAACCTATATTTTTACTAAAAGCGTTTCTTAAGTTCTAATGACTGCTTCGGCACTAATGATTATGTCTGCTTGGATCGAGGCACATTTCTGCCATTAGAGATGACGTCTTTCTGAGTGCTAATTTTATTAATTTTTATACAACGTTCGCATTCGCAATTAGAGAGGAGTTTGTGGCTAAATAATAACAGGCGCACGGGTCGATCTTTAAGGTAAAGCAACAACAACAACGCTTGCCAAGGTTGGTTTGTGGATGGGTGACCATCTTAAAATACCGATTTTCTTCCGTGCCTCGGGAAGCACGTCAATCCGTTGGTCTCGGCTGTCATTTGTAGATATTTGGCAGTCGTTATGGATTGTCAGAAGCCAGTAAATCGGACTCCAATCTTACCAAGAAGTACCATGTTACCCAGTTAATGGGTTGTGGAGGTCTGGTAGAAAGCTGCTCTACGTAAAACTCTAGTATTCAGCAGAATCCGGTTTGACTGGAAGCCGACCCCAGTATAGTTGGGAAAAGGCTACGCAGATGATGATGATGATGTTCGCATTCGCAATTAGAACGGTTCAGAACATGAACCACACTTTGAGGTCCCCCAGGTGCCCCTACACGGCACAGCATATGTAATTTGAGGGATTTTATGAAAGCCACTGCCACTGCAATTGACGTGGCCACCTGGGTTTTTTTTTTGACACACTGCGACTGAGATGTGAACGCCAACGTTGTTTCAAAATTAGTATAACTGGCCCTCAGATCATCGATGAAGAATTAACACACAAGACAGCAGTCGTAAACCTGAAGGGACATCCAACTCATTCGTTACAGAAAAAATAGATGAAGAAAACATTACATAGGGTGACACAATGGGCGGCCTTATCGCTAAGAGCGATCTTTTCAAGATAACCTTTGGATGGCACAGGTCGATCTTTAAGGTTAAGCAACGCTTGCCGAGATTAGTCTGTGCATGGGTGACCATCTTAACATACCGAGTTTTCTCGGTGCCTCGGAAAGCACGTTAAACTGTTGGTCCCGGCTGTCATTTGGAGATCTTTGGCAGAAGTTACGGATATATTGAAAAATTAGTAGAATTGTCCTTCAGGTCATCGATGAAGAATTTACACACAAGACATCAGTCGTAAACCTGAAGGGAAATAAGATATAACTCATTCGTTTCAACTGATATTATGATGATCACGTTAAGGCGAGGTTGCAGTACTGTGTGTTTTGACGAACAACTACGACTGTCCGGCGAGCGAAATAATGCCTAAATTTTAATTGATTTTTCTTCTTGGCGAAAACTGATAAAGAAATAATACAATATGGTTTCAACATTTACTTCAAAATAAAAAGCTCTATCTATTGATATAACTTTTACATAATATATTCGTGATAAAATCTCTTAGCAGTACACGTTTAAAATTGTAATTTAGTGTCATGTTTGATAAAAAAAGTATCGAGCCAATCATTCTAAATCGCGTTTCTATCTTTACGATTTACTTGAGGGTATGTTCAACTTTTATGTAATGATTTTTATTTATTGAAAAACTCATAATTAATTAGATTTTCAGACGTTCAAAAATCTTAAAAAATACTGCAACCCCGCCTTAAGTGAGACAAGTTATGCATACTTACAACCTTAGGCATTTTGTACCAGTCGAACTTTGGGTTGTGCAGAGATAGAACATGCAATTACAACAGAAAAGACAAATAAACAACAAAAAAATCAATCTACATGTTTTGTAAACTGGCATGTAACCAAAATTGACAATGGCATCGAGAAAAATGAATCCAAAAAATTAACGCTATGATGATTTAACTTCTTGCAAATAAATTCACGTGAATGTCAATTATAATATCGGTTCTATCAAACAGGCTACAACTTCAGGGGATCAGTGGATGGAACATCGGTTCCACCCCATGAGCTCTATAAAAACGGGAAATAAAATGCCCCTTAAATAAAAAAAATAAGTTCTTCCGCTCTGGGCATAAGAAGAGGAGGGATATACTCTTATTGACTTAAACCCATCCGTGTTCTGCAACCTTAGCAGAGAAATATCCCTTGGCAGTGCAATACAAAGAGTTGACACTTGGCCTATATGTTGCTGTCAACAGAGATTAATCTTAATAGCTTGTTTTGCATATTTCAGCCGCTTATATCCGGTTATCAACGTATGTCATCGACTGCTGAAATTCGCAAACTGGCTGCATGTAGATTTAGGTCGTCTAAGCATGAGATGTATTTTGCCTTCAATTACGCGAAGTTAACATTTTATACCTGTCTCAAGAAAAGTGTTGATCGCCGCTAAAGAAGTTTTCACTTCTAAAACACCCATCTTACGCAAAGTTTCAAGGTTAAAGAATGTGACATTGGTGATCATATTCACGCGCTCTTGAGCGCATAGTTGCAGCCGATGGCAATGTCGATTGGTTGCTTAGCAGGAACCCGATAGATCCAGACACGGGCGGTGCTATCGACCCACAGGCCGCGGCTGCGAAGATGGATCAAGATTATAGAGTTCGGAATAATGAGAGGTGGCAACTACTTTATATACTAGGTGTTATTGAGTTGGAAATTCAGGGCAGCGGTGGAATGGTGTCCGCATCATCATCTGCCCAGCCTTATCCCAACTGTACTGGGTTCGGCTTCCAGACAAACCGGATTTCGCTTAATACCAGTATTTTGCCTACCAGACCTCCACAACCCGTTAACTGGGTAACATGGTACTTATTGGCAATACTGGAGTCAGATTGACTGGCTTCTGACAATCTGTAACGACTGCCAAAGATCTACAAATGAGAGCCGGGACCAACGACTTAACGTGCTTTCCAAGGCACGGAGGACACTCGGTATGTTAAGATGGTCACCCATCCACAGACCAACCTCGACAAGCGTTGCTTAACCTGGAAGATCGACCTGTGCGGCTGTTGATGTTTAGCCACGACCTGTGGAATGGTGTATGGAAAGTAAAGAACAAGACCTTGAGCTTTCAGAGCACCTCTTGTTTTACTATATATAGGCAAGCCTTTGACCACACCTGTCAAAGATGGAGCACGCTTACATAGAAGTAATCTATTCACTCTTGACTTAAAGACCCCAGGTTGTAGCTATCAGGGAACACAGACTCTGGCGTAGAATTTCACTCCTTAGCTGTACGCACAATGAATGTGTTCCCTAATCGTTCAGTGGGTTTCAAGTTACAACCATGTACCGATAGCGAATCACCGTTCATCTTGTGGTCCGATAATTGTTGGCGGAATCTTTTGCAATTCCGTCGCATACTCCCCAAAATGCAACCGGTAGGAAACCGACAGGCCAGCAACTCAGCTCAAGACTTTGGAGCTTCGACTCGACGAGCATATCATTGCCGATGATTCTCTTTGTCATCTTTCGACTATACCAACTGACTTGCTAATTTTTCCATTGTGCTGGTAGTTCTTGCTATCATTATAAGATCCATGTTCAGTTATGGTTTTCAAAGTATTTCAAAACTTTCCGTTGTTAAATTCGGTAATACCTTAATCTGTATTTATGGGAGGCGCTCTTTGTTGCATTTTTATTCTTAATATCTCCTCGCTAATCTCAGTACTCATCCCCACCTCAGTCATATCTGATTTTTAAGGTTCCGTAGCCTAATGGCAAAAACTGAACCCTTAATTATAGATTCGTCATGTCTGTCTGTCCGTCCATATGTCACAGCCACTTTTCTCCGAAACTATAAGAACTATGCTGCTGAAATTTGGTAAGTAGATGTATTCTGTGAACCGCATAAAGATTTTTACACAAAAATATAAAAAAAAAAACAATAAATTTTGAGGGTCCCCATACTTAGAACTGAAACTCAACATTATTTTTTTCAACAAACCCATACCTACCTGTAGAGTATCTATGGATAGGTCTTCAAAAATGATATTGAGGTTTCTACTATAATTTTTTTCCAAACTGAATAGTTTGCGCGAGAGACACTTCCAAAGTGGTAAAATATGTGTGTGTGTCCTTTAACTTCTAAAATAAGAGAATGATAAAACTAAAATATAAAAAAAATTACGTACATTACCATGTAAACTACCAGCGAAAATTGGTTTGAACGAGATCTAGTAAGTAGTTTTTTTTTAATACGTTATAAATCGTAAATCGCAACTTCTGCTTATAATATACCTAATACCTACTAGTTTGTACGGAACCCTCGTTGCGCGAGTCCGACTCGCACTTGGCTGGTTTTTTATTTCAAATTTAATTCTTTATTTACCTTGTTGTCCCTCTCTATCCATTCCTCAGTCTACAAAGGTCTCCACAACACGGAAGCGCCCAGTTGACGGCTGGACGAGTGGCTTTGCTCGTGACCCACCGTGTGAGTCTCCCTGTGACTCATCCAGATTGACCTGGTCTGACCTTGACCTTGTTGACAAGTCTAGTCGTTGTGTGGTATGTGAGGCCGTTGAGGTCTTACTAGTAGGACAAGATGCTCTAGAGTTAGAGAACGATGTTTAAAGGGCTATTGAAAGTCATGTAACCGATTGATGACGCTTTGACAATAGCTGTTGAAGATAGAAGTAAATACTAGAGGGTAATTCGTAGATTATGTTGAGATTGAATTGCAATATTGATGCGACATTTTTGGAATAAAACGTTTTGGGAATACATTCATTGTGCGTACAGCTAAGGAGTGGAATTCCCTGCCTGAGTCTGTGTTTCCTGATAGCTACAACCTGGGAGTCTTTAATTCAAGAGTGAACAGGTTACTTCTAGGCAAGCGTGCTCCACCTTAGACCGCATCATCGCATAACATCAGGTGAGATAGCGGTCAAACATATGCCTATCAATAGTGAAAAAAAACAACTTTTAACAAAAAAATACAACCAGCTTCCAAATAAAAAAACACTACAAAGTAAAAAATAAATTTAATTTCGGAAGTCGGTGTTTTTGCTAGTTTCTTCGTATTTTGACATCGACTTCCGAAATTAAAGTTTTTATTTTTTTAACGTTTTAGTGGACACCTAACAACACCACTGCTAAATCGCAGAAAGCAAAATACGCAATTTCGATTACTTGGATGACAAAAAACCGTCATCCAAGTAACCGAGTTCCAGCTATTTCGTTTTAAAATCCAAACTTCGTAACCGATTTTGATAAAATTTAAATAGGACCAATCTGCAAAAAGTATATCCTTTCAGATAAAACTTAAACGTAGAATAATTTTTCAAATCGGTTCATAATTGTCGGAGTTATGAGGCAACAAACATAAAAAAAAATTAAAAATATACAACCGAATTGAGAACCTGCTCTTTTTTGGGTGGGATGTCGGTTAAAATGTGATATCTTCAATTTTATCTATTAAGAGAAAAAGTTCCAACCTTAGTACCTGTTTCTAGCTGTTGAATGAATCGTTATGAGTTTTAATTTTTGTCATATTGTTTTTTACAAAACTCATGATTTCATACATTCATTACGGGATACCTTTTTTAAACTCTACCGCTACGGATTTTGTCTTATTCCCCTCATATTTATGTACAATTGGACATTGTCTCATTGTTTTTATTCTCGAAATAAAATATTATTAGCTCTAATAAACAATCAAGAAATTATTTTTTAAATACCTTCATCAACGATGAAGTTAGAAAGCTTCAAAGATGGCAATTAGAAAGAGAAGTTCGATATGAACTACAAGCACATACAATAATTATGACGTCTTTGACGCATACAAAGCTGCCATGTAAAACAGCATTTTCACGGGGACAGATATATTTGTTTAAAATTTTTATGTCATTTGTTTTTCGACGCAATTTTGATTCTATTTTCACTGTTAGTATTATATTTTTATATGTAGTCAAACTGTATCGATAATAAATATTGTTTTTCATGCATAATTATACCCTATAGTTTATGTTCTTTTATGAAAATCATTGCTGACCATTTCATGATTATTTTCGTTGCATTTGCTCGTAAAAGTCCAACTCTTTACAAACGCATAAAACCGCCATGAAAGCATCCGTTAATCGATTTCAAATTAAATTCACGAGCCACCACTTAACCGCCTTATTTTAAAAGCGATACATCGCCTTATTGACAAAGTGTAGTCTCTATGATGCAAATTCTTGGAAGTATTTACTACAGAACATTCCAAATTGAATTCTACAGTCATAATTTTAAAGTTGGAAATTGTTTAGGGCGTGAAACTTAAAGGGCCAGCCATGTTTATGATGACAGTCAATCGAAAGGCCGTAGTAATTAGTGTGAATAAAATTACTCTTAACTTCATTAGAGTATTCTAACTACGGCTATATTCAATCAATGTGGCGTAAGAATAATAAAGTTTCGGTGTTTATTATAATTATTACCAAATAAAGTGTTCTGGCTGGTAAAATTATTTGGTTCCAGTCAAAATAGTTGGATTTATTTTAATCGTTGGAAAGGTATCGGCGTATCTAGTGGTTCTGAGAAAAGGAGTAGGTAATTTTATCCTATGCTTATTTATTTCCAAATAAATATTAGTTATAGGCAATTGAATTTGTAACATTTGATCAGTGATTGTGTACAGGTTTAAATTACTGATAACGTATTGCAGCATTGTAGATGCAGCTTAAAGTTTTGGCGTCATTCAACCTTTTCAAATTCTACCTCTGTGCTGAATTGTTTCCTTTTTTGAGATTTAATTTAAATTTAGACCAATGAAAAATCTTTTGAAAAATTTGATAGCTATGGCTTGTCAGTGGCTGGTGAAGTTTTGATAGACGACGACTGCACCTGATATAATGAAAAAAATTATTTAAAATGCTAGTGAAAGCATGGTTTGTTATATAAAACTATTAGTATGCAGATCTGTTGAAAATTTTGGTGTGGACTTTTTCCTAATTATATGGTACGTATTTCTCGTTTTTATTCTTTCGGAAGATTTGTTTTTCTCGGCGTTGACAATATTTAATTAGATTTGTCTCTTTGTCGCAGGTTTAATCAATGTTAATTATACCTAAAGCGTATATTTAATATTTACAGTGTACCGGTACGTAAATATTTTCACTTACTATTTAGAAATTCAGATTTTTTTGATTACGTCACTCATTTATTAAATTTATTGCTGTAGATATCGATCAGACGACGATATCGGTCCCAGGACAGACCGTCCAGAGCCGTTTGGTTCCGTACTCGTCGTGCTCCAAAATTAATTCGTCGAAGATAGATTAAATTATTCTACGGTTGTTTTTATATTTAGTTTAAGTACCTGTTTCCTATTTTTCATTTGACCACATTGTCTAGGAGTTATAAAGCCTACCTAGCGCCGCATTATCTAGGCAATTTGAGGAGTCGCTCCTAGGCCAATTTTTGGTTGCAACCACATATTCAGGCTTATTTTTACCCATTAAATTTAAAGAACCGTGCCTAGGTTTCCTTTCGTTTTTTTAATTAAATTTTGTTCTTTTTTTTTAAATTCACCAGCACTACCTTTTTTGTATTTAAATTACCTTCTGTCTTTTTATACATTTTTTTTACGTTTTTGATATTACTTATAAATAAAAAAATTACGTGTACGTTGGCGACATGATTTTACTTATAAATAAAAAAATTACGTGTACGTTGGCGACCTCAGGATTTTTATTTCGCTACAGTATGTAGGATAGTGTATACTTCATACAATAATTTGGGGCTCCCTAGGCCTGCGTCTGCCAGGGTTTTTTTTTTATGGGACATGCCCGCCACTCATTCCCAACCACTGCAACTCCTGATAGCCAGAATCCACAGTGGCGACCACCAGAAAAACACCGAGCTAATGAAGCCCGACGAGTCCCGAAGAAACGATTCAACTGTCTTGGATCCCGCATCGAAATTAATCAGAAGAGTACAGCAGAGGAGTAGGAAAAAACAAATATAATTTCCACTTCCCTCCTTATCAAGCAGGAGACAGATTTGAGTTAGACCAATAGGCACCAAGGGACATACCTAATGCTTGTTCCGCGGATTTGCACTATCCCCGACGATATATAATACAACTGGGTTAAGCCCAGTTGCCAAGCACCACGGATTATATATTAACACTGAAATTAATGGGTCCTAAATTGTGAGCTACTTTTGATTCCAGTAATAGGTACGGTATATATATATAAAATCGCCTGAACGCACGGAAATTTGTTCTGGATTCTCCAAGGTCCGTATAGTAAACTACTCCAGATGTAACCTGCTGTAAGCCTGGCACGGTTGCGAAATTTGTTCGAAAGAGTCACCGCGGCCCTGAAACGCAAAGGGCATTAGGAGGAACACGGATTGGTTTTAGTTAGTAAGAGACCGACACTCCAAAGTGGCAGGAGTGATTTGATGATTTCCCATCCTAAAAAAACTAGGAACCGAACCAGTTAAATTTTTTTAACATGTTATTGTAACACTACAGAATTCTTATATGTTTTTCTGTAATCTGTAGGTATAAAACTATTTTTTTTTTAATTTTATGCTCAGTAGTTTCGGAGATAAGAGGGGAATGGTATTCTTTTGTCTAATTTCTTGAATAACTTTAAAAATATTTGTTTCGTAATTATGAAAAAAATATATTTAACACTCTCACAGTGATCCCATTGATGTGATATGTCACATGATACAGTTTAAAAAAAACTTTCTTTTTATTTTAGTTTGACCCCCAAAGGTGATCTCCACAGTCAAAATTTATTTATTTACGTAACGCATCCATGTTTGAGTCACAGAAGTCCATATGAATTCCAAATTTCAACAAAAGCGGTCCAGGAGATCCGGAGAGAACTGGCTGTGACGGACGAAGAGCCAAGTGAGCCTATTAAGGCCGTACCCTGAGCAAATAACCTTGAGCATTTTTTCCCTCAATAACAGCGCAAGAGACACAATAGCGAATGCGCTCAGAATGTTGAATAAAATCGTTATAAAATCGAATTTTGGTCGTTTGAAAAAAATACTTCTATCAAAATGTTCATAATTAAATTGCCTATCCATTAGTTTATGTACAATATCAAAATAATAGTTAGTTTTCGAGAAGATGCATGTTTTCAGTAATTTTTTCTCATTTCTATGGTTTCGTTGTGAGGAGATTACTTGAACATTATACTTATTAATAAAAAAATAAATCTACCATTTTGAAGCCAAGATTATGTAGAAACTTAATGTATTTTTTATTAGTTGATATTTCTTTTGGATAAAGAGTAGATAGCTCCAAAAAACTGCACAAAAACGGCTAGCGCTGCGTTTTGCTCGGGGACGCGCCTTAAGTTTCTGTTTTTTGTCTAGAACCCTAGAAAAACATAAAAACAGTTTAATTTCAAATATTTAGTTTTACAATCGTGCAAAGTAATTTTTTTATATTACACAATAATAAAAATACTAGCTTCTCCCAGCGGCTTCGTCAGCGTGATAATGGAAAACTCCGTAAGATTGTAAAATATCGCGTGAAATTGTAAACTGTAGGTATTTTCTAAATGCGACACGGATATAATGGGAACTATTAAATTTGGATGGGATTTATTATATACAAAATGATGTTTACATAATATTTCGAGCAATTATAATCTAATCAAGATTTATTACAATCTTATTTAAATAACCTATGTGTTATTTCATTCTATAATCTACCTCTGTGCCAATTTTTTTTAAAATCCTTTCAGGCGTTGTGACGAAGGAGTACTTAAAAAAAGAAAGAAAGAAAGAAAAATGTTTATTCAGGACTCGCACAGTACACATAAAAGTAAAAATATGTAAAACTAAATAAAAATAAGTTGACACAATATAAGCTACATCCTAATATGATAATAATTATCTGTGCGAGGCCAAAAAAGGTCCCTGTCTCAGCGTATGCTGCGATATTTAAATAAATAAATATCACAGCGCTGGTATTCTGACAGGGCCTGAAAATGACTACTGAAAAATACAACCGACTTCCAAAAAAAAAACACTACAAAGTAAAAAATAACTTTAATTTCGGAAGTCGGTGTCAAAATACGAAGAAACTAACAAAAACACCGACTTCCGAAATTAAAGTTATTTTTTACTTTGTAGTGTTTTTTTTTTGGAAGTCGGTTGTATTTTTTTGTAAAAAGTTTTTTATTTTTCACTTTTTAGTGGTGCCCTACACCTAACAACACCACTCCAAAATCGCAGAAAAGCAAAATACGCAATTTCGATCATCAAAGAATCATCTAAATAGTCAAATTCCAGCTATTTCGATTTAAAATCCAAAGTTCGTAACCGATTTTGATATGATTTAAATGGGACCAATCTGCAAGTATATCCTTTCAGATAAAACAAAAATTTTCAAATCGGTTCATAATTGTCGGAGATATGAGGTAACAAACATAAAAAAAAAAAAAAAAAAAAAACATACAACCGAATTGATAACCTCCTTTTTGGGAAGTCGGTTAAAAATGTACTTAACAAACGTCCATCCGTCCATCCTCAGCCTCACAAACTTTCGCATTGGTTATACCTATAAGTAGAATGGAAGGCTGTGAAACATATTATGTTTCCAAAGAAAACAGCGGCAAACCATAAAACTTGCAGCCTTAAAAATCAGCAACCATATAAAAATATATTGCCAAACATAACGGCGCTACAAAGAGGTGTAAAATTGTAAAGTAAATTACGATTTCATATAAAAATTGATTATTCAGTGTTAAAGTGTGAGGGGATAAATCTCCGGCTCGCGCCGTCCATACTTGCGCAGACGCAGCCTGAGAAAGCGAAGTTATGTGCCATGCCTTATATGGAGCGCTCTGGGTGATCGCGTACAAAGTGGTTCGTTAATGTAGGTGGGTAGAATCGCGTAGTTTTTTTATTTTATTTATATTGTAGTTGAAGTTGATAAGAAATGGGTTTGGTGCACTTTTATTAGGTTTGAATTCAACTTGACTTACACATACATCTATACTATAATAATATTATAAAGCTGAAGAGTTTGTTTGTTTAAACGCGTTAATCTCAGGAACTGCTGGTCCGATTTGAAAAATTATTTCAGTGTTAGATAGCGCATTTATTGAGGAAAGCTGTAGGGTATACATCATCACGCTAAGACAAATAGGAGCGGAGCATTAATGAAAAATGTGACGTAGACTAAGTTGCACGGGTCAGGTAGTGTAACATAATATTGTTAGTTCTTAGAAGGAAACATTTTTCATTCGAATCGACTCAAACATGAAACTTTCAAACATGAGACTTTGATTTTCCCTATCATCGACTATGGTGACGTGTGCTACTTTGACTTGAATGCGGTTTTGCTCGATAAACTCGACAGACTGCTCAACAACTGTATCCGGTTCATATTTAACCTCAGGAAATATGACCATGTGTCGACCTATAGGGCTGAGCTCAAATGGATGTCCATTCGCCAAAGGAGAAATTTGCGCGCTTTGACCACACTTTTCTCCCTTCTCAATTCTTCCACTCCTCCTTCTTATCTTTTGTCTCACTTCCAATATTTATGTTCTTCACACGCTAGGAATCTGCGTTCTTCTAACAATCTTCTCCTACTATGTCCTTCCCATACTTCTGACTTTGTACATTCTTCCTTTCATATTCAGTCTATTCTTCTCTGGAACTCGCTACCTCTTGATATCAGGACGACCACCAGTCGGTTTGCATTTAAGCGGAAATTGCAGAGCTATTTTCTAAATAAATAGCGCATAGTTATTTTAACACCTCTTTCTCTTGTTTTTGTATAATAATATACAATATATGTATGTATATAGTATAGGTATATATTATAGTAAATATGTATGTAAGTGTATTATAAGTTTATAACTTATTTATGTACTGCGTACCCATTCTATTTATCATTATGACATCTTATATTATTATTATTTTTTATGATTGTTCCTCTCAAAGAGAGCACCTGCCATCTAATCTCTTCACCACCCTTGGTTGACTGGTAGAGAATGCCTAAGGCATTAAGTCCGCCTTTGTACTTTTTTTTTTGTGCGAAAAGTTTAAATAAATAAATAAATAAATGAAAGGAAACTTTTCGATTTTTGATAGATGTTGGACACTATTTAAAGATTACTTATTTAATTTTGTACAATTTTTTATGAACCATAATAGGTAGGAGCTAAAATAGTTATAAACAAATGTGTTGGCATTGTCTCGAATATGTATTTTCACTGTAGTTGTAAGAGCACTACTAAACACTAATAAAATCAATTAAATTTTATTCTTTTATTTTCATTAGTTTGACATTGATATCGCTAAGATTGCGACTTAAATTCGAACGAAAATTAACCTTTTGCATGGAAAATAAATCTTCAATAAAACAAGTTCTTAAAACAGCTGCAATTTAATTCGTCAATATTTAACTTGTTTCTTGATCTGTGCTCGCCTGTACTTGTCAAGTTTATAATAATGCTTCCGTTGTCGCTACATTGAATATGCATAAAACTTGCGGCTCAGTATTGTAATGACAGGTTGTCAGTACTTTACCGTTGCCTGTTTTACTGGGATGTTGGTAAATTGTTATACGTCATTTTATTTTTGTAAATGTCTTATCATGAGTCTGCAATTAAAACGTAAACAAAAATGCCTTGTTTAACAGGCGTTGGGTAGAGTATAGGTGCTCCTACACCGACCTAGCTTCAAAATCCAGGTACCAGTAGGTATGGGGTCGAATGTGGACCTTGGAGCGACGTATTCAGTCATACTTGGGCCGCGGCACATACTGGCTTAGTAACTGGTCGAATTAATACAGTGTTGTTTTACTTGACTGTACCAAATAAGCTGTGTAGAAGTTAATGAGTTGCCCGTCTCACAGTTGCCCACAATTGTAATCTAACACGTATAAGTCACTAAGTATGTCCGATCCTGGAATACCTGGATCTAGGTGGTAGATTTCTGCGGCATTCGCCAGGTCATCCGTCCACCATGTAGGCCTTCTAACGCTGCATCTTCCGGTAAATGGAAGAGGTAGATCCTTCCCGTTATCATTTCTGTAAGGAACTGTTGTTCACATACTTGTAAACGAATTTCCGGAAGACCTATAAAACCAATAACGTTTTTGACGAATTATATATAGACACGTCATAAACCAACATCGACGCGCTTAAAAACGGCGAAAATACTAGATAGCTACTAATACGCATGAAGAAAGGGATAGAAAATATGTCACCGTACGGCGGGATGAATGTTGCTAGAGGGAGATAAATATACATCTTCAGTTACGTCATAGAGTAGTAATAAGTAGTAGATAAGTAATAGTCAAATTGACATCAAAACAAACGTAGTGTCGCGCGACAGATTGGTGCGTAACCTTGTTCTAAGCGCGATGTGGCCAATTGGCTTCATTTCATGTTGTCATTTTAGAGTGCGGACAACGTATTTATAGTTTTATATATCATTGTATACAACTATGCAAGTGCAGAATCACAAATTGCACTAAAGGTTGATAAAATAAACAAAAGCAAACTTCAAAGCTTATGAACTTGCGACTAATCACTTTGCGACAAAATAACTTTGACTAAAATCACACGGACTTTTAATTAACTTTCCGCTGACCCCGCCAATTAACCGACACAATAGTTGGACATAGAAACTTAAACATTACCACTGAAACACTATAATTTCAACCTTAACCACTAAACTTCAGGTTTTAAAATTAAGTGATACATTACTCGGTCTTGCAAACTGAAAGATTACAGCTGAAACACTGCAATTTCAACCTTAGTCAATGGAGATAGGTTTCTAAATGGCATGTGATATTTTTCATAGATCTTCACACATGTATTACTGAGGAAAAATTCATCGTAACATGATCCTGTTTGGTCGTAAAAAAGGCGTATTAAGCGAAGATTATTATTTAAAAGCTACTAATAAACCACAGGTCGGCATGGTGGTAGCAATTACAATTTTACAGCACCATTATTTCGTTTGTAATAAAGGGGTTATTGCCAACTGCTAGCCAGCCTTCATGGTCAGTTGTGTGAAAAATAATAAAATAAAAAATATGTTTTAACATAAATAATAAAAGTGAAACTATCATGGCGATGCTCTTAAGGCGGGGTTGCAGTACTTTTTAAGATTTTTGAACGTCTGAAAATCTAATGAATTATGAGTTTTTTAATAAATAAAAATCATTACATAAAAATTGAACATACCCTTAAGTAAATAGTAAAGATAGAAACGCGATTTAGAATGATTGGCTCGATACTTTTTTTTATCAAACATGACACTAAATTACAATTTTAAACGTGTACTGCTAAGAGATTTCATCACGAATATGTATAAAAGTTATATCAATAGATAGAGCTTTTTATTTTGAAGTAAATGTTGAAACCATATTGTATAATTTCTTTATTAGTTTTCGCCAAGAAGAAAAAACAATCAAAATTTAGGCATTATTTCGCTCGCCGGACAGTCGCTGTTGTTCGTCAAAACACACAGTACTGCAACCTCGCCTTAAGTGCGGTTTTTAAAACTGTAGTTATGTTTAAAGTTTAATTTTTTAAGTGTTATGATTGTGCTAGAACGTCACATTTAATAAGATAGAGAATCCGCAGGCGATTTTTAATTAGCAAAATGAAATACTAATTAGTCACACACTATAATTTTATGATACCCTGAGCGTTGAGCTTCAAGAAGTTTTATTTATGTCGTAGACTTCCATAAAATCATCACGTGGAGGCTTTCTCGTTACTACCACTGAAACAGTTATCGTTTACAGGTAAGCCAATAACATTAAACATCAAATTGTGATGGCCAGTTACCAGATTATAGGTTTCCGGAACTTACTGTTTCCAGTGTTTACTTGCTCACTTCATTTCACATAACTGCACTCTACTTCATGCTCGTTAAGGTTTTATTTTCACATCAATATTCTAGAACTGTTTGTCTCGAAAAGCTTGAGATACTATGCCAGGGTTGAAGAGATACACTCATGGCAGATATTCTGAGACGGTTGTTGGAGACAGCATGATGATGGTGACGTGTTGTGAATGGTCAGCCCTTAGCAGTGAAGTAACGATGAAGAAGAAGTTTTGAAAAGAAGAGGAGCATAGGGGCTGTCAATTCTTCTTTCTTTTCTTCTTTTTAAAATAAATTTCTCCTGTCTCGCGGGTGCGTTTACAAGCATACAAAGTCAAATACACAAACAGCCAGACCCGGAACAAATCCTTGCAGGAATCGAACCCACGACACGCGACGCAGCTGCCGATCCCTCAAACACTGCGCCAACCGTGCCGTCAAAATTTTGTGACGCTAAAGGTAGACCTTTATCCAACATTACGTCCAGCTGAAATGATTATGATAATTTTAAGGAAACTTACGACCTGACTGAAATGAATCAGACATACAAACGATGGTACGGTTGGATGCCCTCAGGTAGATGGACCGACACTGTTCGCTGGATATCTAGTAACCATGAGAGTCACCGGAGACTTATTAATATGCTGTGATTGAATCCATACCATCTACTATTTCATGATGGCGATGATGATAACAATCACCATCAGAGCAAACTGCCTCCGTCGTCGAATGGTTTAGGCGTCTGCCTTGTGATCCGATGGTCACGTTGGTTCGTTTACCAAGGGAAGCATCTATACTAATATTATTAGAGTTTGTTTGTTTGGTTGAACGCGCTAATCTCAGGAACTACTGATCCGATTTGAAAAATTCTTTCTGTGTTCGATAGCCCATTTATCGAGGAAGGCACATCATCACACTACGACCAATAGGAGCGGAGCAGTAATGAAAAATGTTACGCAGACGACGTTGCACGGGTCAGCTAGTCCTTTATAAAGTTGTTCCCAGTTTGGCTAGGACATTGCAGGCTTGAATCACCTGATTATCTGATTCAAAGGTGATTCCGTGCTTCGGAAGGAACGTATAAGCCGGTGGTCCCGGCTGACAAATGGCGGTCGTCAAAAAACCATGTGATGCCTTTGAGGCGGTTAAGAAGCTTTGACACTAGGGTGTGTGGAATCGTTAGAACTTTCTGCCCACAAGATATTAAGAAGAAGAATCAGAGAAACATCACAGAAGTGCAGTCATGCATGTAAAACAAGTGCGAGTTGTACTCGCGCACTGAGGGTTCCGAAAGCAGAAGTTGCGATTTACGATTTATGACTTATTAAAAAAAACTACTTACTAGATCTCGTTCAAACCAATTTTCACTGGTAGTTTACATGGTAATGTACATCATATATTTTTTTAGTTTTATCATTCTCTTATTTTAGAAGTTAAGGGGGGGGGACACGACACACATTTTACCACTTTGGAAGTGTCTCTCGCGCAAACTACTCAGTTTAGAAAAAAATGATCTTAGAAACCTCAATATCATTTTTAAAGACCTATCCACACGTATGGGTACAATGAAAAAAAAATCAGTTCTAAGTATGGGGACCCCCAAAGTTTATTGTTTTTTTTTTCTATCTTTGTGTGAAAATCTTTATGCAGTTCACGAAATACATCTACTCACCAAATTTCAACGGCATAGCTCTTAAGGTTTCGGAGAAAAGTGGCTGTGACATACGGACGGATGGACAGACAGACAGACGGACAGACATGACGAATCTATAAGGGTTCCGTTTTTGCCATTTGGCTACGGAACCCTAAAAAGGGGAGATTATGGAATCTGAGGGAATTCAACTCTCGGATTCCATACAGGTTAGATCCATCAGCTCAACCGAAACCTACAAGTAAACTAAGAAGAATCAAATTAAAGTATCTACTGGTGCCTCTTTAAAATACTACCTACTAGCCGTTAACCTTACCTACCGCAGCTAGATAATAACAAAAGCGAAGCAAAAAGTCTTAAACACATGTCTAGCAACCTGTTAGCTGGGAGGCTGTCATTATCTTTGCTGATTACTCGTATTTAACACCACCCAACACGCGGCTAAGTCAGAACTCTATTAACTACAACTAAATCTACATATCTACGATCGTATATGTTTTCTGTATCGATATGGAGAGTGCTAACTTAAGATAGGGAACTATAATCAGACGGTACATATTTGATTTTAGCACAAGTTTTTTTAGGGTTACCAACATTGCCAAACTGAAGTGGCAGTGGGTAAGGCACATTGCCCGCAGAACAGCAGTGTGATTCTGTAAACATGTCGAAGTGAACATTTAGGCGAAGTGAATGGCAAGTGAGCTGTCAAACCATACAAACAAGATGGCATGACAGCTCATTTGTCGTTCACTCTACCAAGGTGATCACGGTGAGATTTCGACAGAATCGGTCGATGGAGACGAAAAGTTAGAGATAGTGGGCAAACGTATGCCTATGTATAGTATAAACAAAAAAAGTTTAGGAGTGCCCACCGCGTAACGGAAGACGCAGCGTTGGGAGGCCTCCCACAAGTCAGACCGATGACGGGCCTGTAGATGGTGAGCCCGGGCCTGTGGACGGTGAGCTATGGGTGGCTCGCCGTCCGTCCGTCTCATGACGACAGGCCGTGTCGACGGCACGTTAGTGTTCCAAGCGCGCTTCAAAGAGAGTCAGCACACAGAGGGGCCCGAAAGGGCCGACGCCTGCCGGAGTCGCGGGACCATTCGAAAGAGATACCGTGGCTCCGGAACACAAAGGGCAATGAAGGAACATGGATGGGTTTTAGTCAGTAGAAGTCTGACACTTCCTCCCGCTCCGCCCAGAGCGGGGGAAGTCACTTGATGATTTCCCATACCTAAAATAAAAAGCTGGACCGATGACCTGGTGAAGGTCGCGGGTAGCCGATGGATGCGAAACGCACAGGACCGGTCGTTGTGGTGACGCTTGGGGGAGGTTTATATCCAGCAATGGACGTCTTTCAGCTGATATGATAGTGATTTGTTTTAAGCTCAAGCCTCGTTGCTGATTCAAGTGTCAACACTAACGTTAAGGACCTTAGTCTCTTCTAGAATAAGTTTGGGGGCCGAATCACCCGCGTCCGTAGGAGAATACCCTTCAGCGAATCCCTACACGTGGTCCCCGGGTGGTGCTAAACAGGTGACACTAACCGCCTCCGTGGTCTAGTGGTTATACCACCTGATTCAGACCCAGAGGTCCCGGGTTCGTTCCCAGCGGAGGCAAATTTTTTGCTCGGTTTGGTTGGTGGTAGGACTTGTTCTAAGTCCGCCTGGTAAGCTACCACCATCATGTCTAAGTCTGTCGCCATAACAACAATGTTAACAGCATTGTTGTGTTCCGGCAGTTAGAGGTATGATAGCCAGTTCCTCTGTTTAAGAGGATTCCGGGTGAAACTTGCTTCCATCTTCGGCCTAATCATCACTTTCCATCAGGTGAGATTTGGGCCAAGAGTTTCCCCTTTTGTATAAAAAAAAAAAATAGTAGGAATTGCATAATTTAATTCCGCCAAGCTCGTTCCGCCATCGGACCACAAGATGTACGGCGATGCGCCACCGGCACAAGGTGGATATTCCACCTATACGCAACAAACGTCTTGGGACTACATTCATTGTGCGTACAGTTAAGGAGTGGAATTCCCTGCCTGAGTCTGTGTTTCCTGATAGCTACAACCTCGGAGTCTTTAAGGCAAGAGTGAATAAGTTACTTCTAGGCAAGCGTGCTCGACCTTAGACCGCATCATCGCTTAACATCAGGTGAGATAGCGGTCAAACGTATGCCTATCAATAGTACAAAAAATTAGGTAAGAGAAGTAGAGCAAATAATATTTGATTTTACTAAAACTTCAGGTAAATGTGAATATCAGGAGAATTTCCATAGACTTCTCAATCGGTGGGACACCATGCTACCTGAATTTTTTTGCAGGTTACCTTTCGACCTTTTTCGACTGACTTCAAAAAAGGAGGAGGTTCTCAATTCGACTGAATGTTGTTTATGTTTCTTTAGCAAAAATCGTCGCAAATTGTCATCCCAATTTTTATTATTTAAACTGTATGCACATGAGCGGACTTAATGCAACAAGGCATTTGCTACCAGTCAACTGTTTATGTTTTTTTTGTTAATTATACCAACAGGAATTGGTTACACAGATATTAATATTTCAATTCAATTGGAGTAGAGGCAGATGCATTGTGATGCCCTGTTGTTGTAATCATGCTTTATTGCTATATCGTGCAAAATTAAAAAAAAAAAAACAGTGTGGTCTAGCATAAACTTGTTATTTACTGGGAATAAACGTCAGCCCAACGTGATAGGGTCAAATAGTCTATCCGATTTTACAGGCCTGTAAAATATCCAGGCTGTATGTTAGGCCAAGCTATTGAGGCGTACGGCGCAACGACCATTACTTATGGATGTTTTCATGTTCCGTGAGACAGGAAATGGTGGCTTATAATAGGGTTCTGTTTTTATAGTATTTTAATGCTTTTTAGGGGACTATAATATTACTAAGCTTTCGCAGTCCGTCCGTTTGTCCGTCAGAGTGCTGTATCTCAAGAACTGTTATAGGAAGATAGTGGAAATAATCACAGAGTGTGTATTTATATTGCCGCTATTACATCATGGTGTTATAAATTAAATTAAAAATTAAAGGACGACACGGTTGGCGCAGTGGTTGAGCGAATGGCTGCTATGTCGCAGTGTTACCCATGATACAGGAAAACCCTAGTGTGGGGCAAGTTCTTTATTTAAAAGGGGGCTGTGGATTTTTCAGTTTATGGTACAGAATTCTTCGTGTGGGAGTCCCACTCACACATGGCCGATTTTTGTTTAGATTTTGTACGTTTATTGGCATTGTTTATTCTGTCACAAATTAGTCGATTAAAATATAACGAGAGAACAACAGATTACTTCCCAATGTCTTCTTAACTTAGGGGAAATGCGGGCAGAGAGACTTTGTATGTAAAATGTCATAATTCGAGGTTTGGCTCTCGCCTGTTTCCTCGTCCAGTATTGAATCAATTTTGAAAGATATTTCACTAACTGAATACAAATTTTGTATTTCGCATAAAATAAAAGTTAAATACAATGGGGTTGTAATTTTTTACGAACACCGTTATTAAAACGATACTGCATCGTTACAATCCAAAAAATGTGCTAGTTCTTAAGAACTACCACCTAATTCAGACCCAGAGATCCCGGGTTCGATTCCCAGCGCGGGCAAATTTTTTGCTCGGTTTGGTTGGTGGTAGGACTTGTTCTAAGTCCGCCTGGCAAGCTACCACCATCATGTCTAAGTCTGTCGTCATAACAACAATGTTAACAGCATTATTGTGTTCCGGCAGGTAGAGGTATGATAGCCAGTTCCTCTGTGTAAGAGGATTCCGGGTGAAACTCGCTTCCATCTTCGGCCTAATCATCACTTTCCATCAGGTGAGATTTGGGCCAAGCGTTTCCCCGTTTTGCATTAAAAAAAAAACATACTACTCTAAATCACTATTACAACTTAGTAATTTCCTATACATTACATTACTAATAACTCAGCTCATAAAACCAGGTCTAAGGGATTAAAATATTAAATCCAAGAAAGTGACCTGCCAAAACGGAATATCAGAACAACAACAAATTATTACTACTGTTACCTATTTCGTGTAATTTAACGACTGACATGTCTATTAACATACAAATAGGTATTTAACTTAGACAAATATAAATTTATTTAGCTTAGTTTAATGTTATTGTCTGAAATATGGCCATAGGCTGCCATTGCTGCCACCATGTCCGGGCCTATTTACACAAGCAGGCGCAAATCCGTGGAAGAATTAATACCTTGACCATTTTCTTGTATTGCCTTGTTGTCAGTGCTCTATTGACACTGCAAGGCTATTTGGATTTGCGTTATTTTGTTTCATTTGCATTAATTACCCATTTCTACAACAGGTAAGTACTGAAACAGGTTGTATAAATTAATTACCTTATCCACCTGTTTAAAAGGTAGTACTTTTTCACATTCATAATTAAATATTTATTTAACGAACAAACTATATACACTTAAAATAGAAAATAAAACTCCTAATCTTGCAAAACGCTTAGTTGACGCCTCGTGTAATCCAAGGACTGGCTTTTACCTCGGACAGAGGATAAGCATTGCCATACAATGTGGCAATGCCGCCAGTCTTTTGGGCTCACTTCCAGTCGGTAGCAAAGGGGACGAATTTTTTGACGTGCGTTATTGTCTATTTTAATTGTATAATGTTTTTTATACGGTTAAGTCACATTTCTTTCACTTTCCATCACTTCCCCAATGCGTTTATACTTACAAATATTTCGCATCTCGTCCCTTACGTCAGTCCAAATATCTAAGTTTCTGTTGTTAAATGTACAGTCTCGAAAAAGAAAACAACAACAACAATTGTATATTATGCCCGATTTAAATTTTTTAATTTCAATTGATTTCACGCGTGATTTTATTGTAACTGGTTAAAAATATCTACTAATTTAGTATTAAGTGCTACTAACAGATACTGTGGACCAAAAAGTTGTCTTTTTCTGAATAAAATAAATAAATATATCCAGTGTTTAGGGGGAACAGATGGAATTTTTTGTAAGTATTAATTAAGGGTAGAGACGAGACTAAACCACAAAAAAAATAGAGCAGAAAGAAAGTATAAGAGGTAGTACAAATTAATTGTTAAATCATTATTGCATTGCCCATATTTGAAGTTGCCGCTACAGCGATATATTCAAAGTATTTAAGCATTGGCTCGAAAATGGTAAACGGTAGAGCTCTTTTAGTGCAGATGGCCATAACCGATGGTAATCGTACCAATAGGTGCCTCGCCTGCATAATTGATTATCTACATAAAAAGAAAATGCTTTTAATTCTTATCGGCTCAATACTTTCCAAAAACTGAAAACTTCCTAGAATCCTTACCCGACAACGCCAGAAGGAGGGTTATGTTGATTTTAATTTTACTTTGACACAAATTTCATACCATCACCACGAACTGCATCAGTCTGCTTGAAAAATGACTTGTTTAGAATTTTTTGCGGTGGGATTTTTTACATACATGTGGTGACATATTAATTTTTTTTCCAAAGATGATCGAAACTTTAATCTGAGAGCCAATTCCACTAATTTTCACATTCACATCGCATACAAATCTCAATCGCAAACTGTTAAAAATGTATGAAAATTAAGGCTTTTTTGACAGTTTGCGATTAACATGTGAATGCTAAAGTTGTTTTAAAATAAGTAGAATTGACCCTCAGTGTCGCGCTGCGGCTGTCTCATACAGCCTAATATTGAACCAAAAAATACGAATACTCATCATGACACTGACATATCACCACGCAGCCATTAACAGCTACAAAAACATAACCTACATCAATTTAAACCGTATAAAGATTAAAAAGGAGCAGATTATAAACGACTGCCATTTTTTTCTTCTGTCGCGGTGTAGCGCAAATTGGCCAATAAAAACCTTTAATTGAGACATCGAGCCGAATACACTCGGACTCGCATCTCGATCTTATACAAGGTACAAAGGTGCACGCAAGTGTTACGAGGATTTTGTATGAATTAATTGCACGAGTAAAAAACTTTATTCGTCGGAGAGATCATACAGTTGTTGTGCTGTTGTCTTGTGTCTTGACGTAGTTTAGTATCAGTAATTATTCCGGTGAAACCTGAGGGCCAATTTTACAAACTTTTAAGCAACAAACGCATTTAAATCTCACGCACAATGTGTGTAAATGTAGGTAAATTGTAGATTTTTTGGATAGATTGCGACTGAGATGCAAATGCAAACGTTGCTTAATAAATTGTAGGAGTGGCGCTCTGATACTCTTATAGTAGTTCCTAATTTGCTTGTAGCTATGTCTGCAAAGCCTTTAATATTGCCTTCAGTAAGATACGTCTTCGTCTCTAAGTTACCCTGGAACATACACTGTTAAGTCTATATGTCTCATAAAATAAGTTTTGTGGAAACAAAATCAGCAATATTATATGTTTGAATACCGATAAAAGTATCAACCATATGTAACCCAAATGAATAAGGAACTTAAAACTTTACTTCTCAACTGTACGTTATCTAGAACGAAGCGAGAGGAGGCACTCCCCGATGGCTATCTTACGGATTACGAGCGGGTACAGGTGGACCGGCTTGTATGTCTCATGTATTACACTTGTATAGCCCGAGTATAGTCTGTGTATAGCCTGTATGGCCCGTTTATACGATTTATGGACTTGTCTTACAATGTGCGACTGTTATTCGCATTCCATTATGTTCTTAAATGTATTTTATTTTATGGAATGAAGAGCTTAATTTGAACCACTGTTGAACTGTGTTCTGTTTTTGTCTGTGGTGCGACCAGAGATGATAATATGCCTGGTCCTGACTGGTGGTGTCAATCGGCTATGTTTGCCATATAACAATATAGAATGGAATGTATTTAGTTTGCAATTAGTTTTTAATTTTTTGTTTAGTTTTTTGTTTGTGCGTCATTTCTGGCGAAATAAATGTATTTTCTTTCTTTTCTTTTCTTTTCTTTCACTGCATTGCAATGTTTAAAGTCCAATTAAACAGAGCCTCTGCCCTGATGAGGGTCGCGAAAAACCAATGGATGCGAGGCGCAGATGACCAATAGTTGTAGCGACACTTGGACTCTCCCACAATGACCACAGCTGGACTTAGGCATTGCCTCCGCCTTTGTCCAGCAGTGGATGTCTTTCAGCTGATGGAACTCATCTCTGTACCAAAATTCACCAAAATCGGTTCAGCGATTTCAGTTTTGCATAAGTATAAGAGGTTCTGGTTTCTCTATCACAACTGGATCAACTGATTCTGTGTTTCCTGATAGCTACAACCTGGGAGTCTTAAAGTCAAGAGTGAATAAGTTAAATCAAATCAAATCAAATCGTTTATTGCAGGTTACTTCTAGGCAAGCGTGCGCAATCTTAGACCGCATCATCGCTTGCCACCAGGTGAGATAGCGTGCCTATCAAAAGAAAATTAAAAGTAAACTACGAGTAGGTATATGTCGGAAAGGGAGTTAAAATAACCCAGTGCCAAAACAAGGCTACATTTTATCTCAGCTTTTATGGTAGTTGCTTAAAGCAAGCTGTATTTTATTTCCAATATTTCAATTATATAGAATTTAATTTTTAATTTAGAGATCTAACAAAACGCTTTGTTGACGCTTCGCGTGACCCAAGGGCTGGCCTTTACCTTGGACAGAGGATAAGCATTGCCATACAACGTGGCAATGCAGCCAGTCTTTTGGGCTTACTTCCAGTCGATAGCAATGGGGACGAATTTTTTGACGCCATATTTTAGTAAGGACTTTTATTTGCTATTTTAAGTGTATTATAGTTTTTCGTTTTAATTAAGAAAATATATTTCTAACTTTTGTTTTCAATTATAGAATTCGAGAACTGGCAGGCAATGCCTTGAAGAGTACAAAAACTTTCGGTTCCACAACTTTTCTTTTTTTTTTTCAATATTTTATTGCAGGTGCGAGTCTCATCATTGTTTTCAAAGAGCATCAAGAGTTTGTCAGTCAGTCAACGCATAGACTAAGTGAGAAAGGTCCCCATAGCAGGCAGTGGAACATTGTATTAGCAAATAATTTTATCGTCATTAGATGGTTTGCTTATATAATATGTCACCGGAAAGTGCCAGACTCCGTAAGATTGTAACAAATCTTGATTCGATTATAATTTATCGAAATATTATGAAAAAAATCACTTTGTTTATAATTTATCCAATCCAAATTCAATAGTTTCCAATACATCCTTGTCTTATTTAGAAAAATTAGTTTACAATTTAACGCGATATTTTACAAGCTCACGGCGTTTGCCATTTTCCGGTTACATACATATATAACAGATAGAAAACAGTTTTTATTGGGTATCTGTTGATTCATTTCAACAACGTCCTTTGACCTAGAAAACATTACAACAGTCAAAGACAAACTTTATTGTTTTTACTAATTAAGAGCTACATAATTCTATTAAATATTATATCTTGAAATTTTCTACCAAAACACTATTAGATTTATAAAAAATCAACAAAACTTTAATAATATGTTTAAAGTAAGTTACGTGAAGGTCAATGATTTTAATTTTGTATTTTTATAAAGCTAAACTTGTATTCCTTAATTTTGCCTAATGATTTGTACTCAATATCTTTAGATTTAAAAAAAATCAGTATTAAATTACAAGGGTTGTGCAATTTTATTGCTCTCAAGTCTAGTTACAAATTGTTAGCTCGCGTGCAGTCAACCACATGGGAAAGTAACCCTTGTACAACGAAAAGAGCCCTTACTGCAACGACTGGAAAATTCTGAGAATGTCAAATAGTTACCTTGTACATTTAGTTGATTGCAACACAGTAGTTGTGACCATTTCTCTAGGGTAATTTACAAGAGGTACGAAAATACATTACATACGCATTCTTGCTACTAGATTCTAATTTACTTTAGAAACTGAAATTGTACTTCCTTTAACAATGGCAAGAAATGCTGGTATTATAATACGGTCATGCTTTGGTAGATTATTGACTCTTCTTGTTCCTACCCTTATTCCATGTTACTTGGGGTCGGCGCAAAACGTATTTTTTCCCATTCTGACCTATCAGCAGTCACATTATTACTAACTGCCTTTTCTTTTATATCGCTCTTCACAATTAATCTATTTTAAGTAGATTATGAACTATAAATGACAATAAAATATGTTTTAACAAAGATAGAAATGTCAGAGTATATAAAGATAAAGATATGGAGTGGAAACGTGGACAATCCTGGCCCGAGAAAGGCAAAGATGATTGATGCATTTGAGATGAGGTGCTGGAGACGTATGCTACGAATACCATGGACTGCGTATCGCACCAATGCATCGATAGTGAACCCGCTCCAAATAAAAACTCACTTGTCCACCACGTGCCAACAACGCATTCTCTCTTATTTCGGCCACACAATGCGCAGAGGCGACGAAAACCTTGAGAAACTGTGGTTGGGAACACCGAAGGCAAAATATCGCGCGGTCGTTCACCAACCAGATGGACCGATCAAGTGAAGAACTCATCGACCTCTAAATTCTACTCAATTGTAAGAGACGCGCTGGACAGACACTGGTAGAGCTGGAGACATATCATCCACTCCAGATGCAACCCTGATGCTGACCACGATCTTCAGACATGAGGGACCGTCTCCAGAGAGAGAGCTATAAAGATAATTTGTTTGAAATGAGAGTAAATGTGGATACATAGACGATTGAATAACTCGTAAGACGATGATGGGTAAGACCTCTTTGTAACCATGTCGGCTTTGATTGATGAGCCACTTGAAAAGTAAGCGAAGCTAAAAGTCTAGAAAACTATAACACATAAAACTACTCTAGTAATTTTTCTAATCTTGAGTTTACGTACAATACAATGGCAGGTGTAAAACACAACGAACTAAAAAATGCTTGTTGCTAACTTGCTACACGAGTATGCATTAACAAGGCGACATTCAATTGCTAAATCAACACAACACCTACACGATCGCGAACTCTAATCGCGCGTTTAAAATTAAACAATGTTTTGACTCGTACGACGTAAGCCACGTCTATTAATAGCCCCAGCATTGCTCTTGTTGTGTCTAAAAGTCTGCTTTCCCACTTTAGACAAGCAAGTGTTGATTGTTTGGCCGTTTGCACGTGATTAGTACCAGGACCGCATAAGTAGGAAGTCGTCAGTTTAGTGAACTGTTGTTAACGGGAGTTATGAGGGAAATTAATTTGTTTAAATGCGAAAATAGATTTGTGTTAACGTTATGGCTTTGTTGGTGGTATGGTACTTAGTTTAAATGGTTCTGAAATTACTCGCAAAATAACAGCCGAAGTACCACACGGCAATAATAATAAAACAATAAATAAAGAAATCGATTAAAAAGATGTACCGAAATCAAATAAAGAGCTCGCAGACGTGTTTAATAAACGTAAGGCCAATAAAATATCTCCAAAGAGAATTTATGCACAAGAAACAGCTCATCGATACAATAAATTTAAAGAAAACCACAGGAGTCTTCAACAGCTCAAATAAAAAGATCGCGAGGTGATGAATAAAAATGTGGGTGCAGAACATGACATGTACGGATTTATCGACAACTGTGCTCCAACGACCACCGGGTGAGATCTCTACCTACCACCGAATGAACGACAGGTTCACTTGATACACGAATTATATTACTAATCAGATTGAGAATAAAAATGCTTGAGGTGCTTTTTTGAAAGTGGTTAAGAAAAGAAGGACAAAGAAAGTGATGGGTTTGCAACAAGTGCTCTGTAAATAAAAAAGATTATGACTGATACAAAAATTATGTAGGTAAACTATTATATGCACGGAACAAATATTTGTACGACCTATAAGTATTTGTTCCGAGTCTGGGTGTTTTTCTATCTATAATATGTATGTAATTAAAAAAAAAAATGTAGCCATCTCATTACCATAACACAAGCATTAGGTTGCTTAGCTTGGGACTATATGGTGTTGTGTGAAATGTCCAAGGATATTATTATTTATTATTATTATATTATTATTATTTCAAAATAATTTAAGAGGTCTCTAAAGTGAGAGAAATGAATTTGCAAGTGATAGTAGCGATAATTAATTTATATCATTCTAAGATCAAGTAAGATCTCGTCAAACTTTGAAAAGAATCTCATTGTTGTGTGCCACCCGCACTTTTTCTCTTAAAATAACGACCGCAGACGATTTCTTTACCGCGCGTGCTCACGATTTATCGCCAATAAACGTAACGCGCGAATTGGTTGCTCGAACAGACCTAACGTGAGTGATAATACCGAGAAGCTTTTGTGTGCAAAATAATCTCGAGATGTAGGTTAGAGATAAAATGAAGAATATGATGATGCAGTACAACCGCGGTGGGCCTTTACTGAAGGACGAATTTAATAACCAAAAGCTTTTCTCATTTAAATACGTGCGAAATTCGCAATGAACATTATGATGTCTGCGGTGGGTCGGAATTTATACAGGCTTTATATTTAAAACCTAAAAAGCTTAAAGTGATTTGAATAATGAATCTGAATTTGAAATGATAAAAAGTTTGCCAGCCTTAAGTGTTTATGAGACATAAGATTTCAACGCAGTCGTATAACGCAATAAAGCTAGAAATACACAAGCAGAATTCAGCTAGCGTCAGAAACTAGAAACTCGGAATTGAACTGTCAGTAAAACAAATTAATAAAGCTCAAATTGCTAAGTAAATACCCACTCGCCACATTAAAGCTTGGAAAAGAGCTAATCAAATCCTTCACCTACAGCCTGAAGCTAAGGCTCAATAAATTTAATTGAAAATCAAGTAGGTATATGAATCATATGACGGCTGACAGTTGGAGCGGCAATTTTGCTGTGTTTGTGAACTGTCGAGCTATCAATCATATCTAATTGCTCACTAGCGCCTGTTATTCTATTAATTTAGCGAAACATTTAATTATCATGGCTGCATTAGACCAGTGGTTTGTAGTTTCTGCACTCGTTGGTTTTGTACCTTTTTCAATATAATTCAAATAAGACACATTACTCTATTTTTTTTCTTCGCTCGTAGATAAATAATAACGGCTGCATAAGTTGATCTTCAAGGTTAAGCAGCGCTTGCCGAGGTTGTTCTGTGGCTGGGTGACCATCTTAACATAGTGAGTTTCCTCCGTGCCTCGGAAAGCACGTTAAGCTGTTGTTCCTGGCTGTCATTTGGAGATATTTGGTAGTTTTACGGATAGTCAGAAGCCAGAAATTCTGATACCAGTCTTGCCAAGAAGTACCGTGTTACCCACTTAATGGGTCGTGGAGGTCTGGTAGGCAGCCGCTTCACGAAAAATACTGGTTCAGCTGAATCCGGTTTGACTGGAAACCTACCCCTATATGGTTGGGAAAAGGTTAGGCAGATGTTGACACTATTTTTTTTTCTTCGTTAAGAGTCCTATTACATTTTTTACGGAAATTCATGATTTTTGACGCTGTAATTATCAGCAGCAGTAAGATATTTTAATTATTTGATCCTGAATAACGATAGTGCCAGTCTCTTTCTTGTAAGTTAGAATTACACATTTTCATTTTTCTTTTCGTGTAATTTACTATAAATATTGTACGAACTCAGTTTGCAAGAAAAAATGTCGGCGATGGAACTTTGGCGGTCTAATTCACATTGTTACAATCAATTCTTTTAAAAGCTAAAATTACTAAAAGGTAAGTTGAATGTTTTACTTGTTTATTGGAGGTCTAGATTTTTTTTTAATTCCTTTAGTTTTCACGGAAAAAAACGTAAAGAAAGCCTAATTTAAGCCAGAAATGTCTTGATTCAGCGTCCGTTACATTCCAAATAAAAACAATTTTATCAAATAAATTAATATGATATAAAATTTCAATCTACAATGAATACGTTTCATTAGTTTTCGTTTGTCAATATAATTAAACAAAATTACAATAAATAAAATTAAAGTACTATATATTCTGCGTCAATTCAGCGCGCGCGCTCCTCAGTCTCGCGCGAGCGCCCAAATAAACTATAATCCTATTCAGGGGGGCTACTCTCTAAGCCCGAAGTTCGTAGTTTCGGGCTTAGTTGCGGGCGTATTCTACTCCGTATCACCTAACCACTAAGAATTAATGACAACACGATTTGACAGTTACTATTAAATCGTGTTGTCGTTCATTATTAGTTCGAGTTTGGGACTAATCGTTAATTCGTAGGTAATACAGAGTAGAATACGGACTTCGGGCTTAGAGAGTAACCCCCCTGACTAGTAAGTATCAAAATTGTTTCGCGGACTATAGATGTACTCCCAACGCAGACTAACGTAACTTCGTCTATTGCAAACGAGCATTTACGATTCGTAATGGGACTCTTAACGTCAACGGTATCTAAAATATACTATAATTGTGTCTTTTCCGATTGGTGTTAACACCAATATGTACATGTATGTGTGTGTACCTATGTTGTGTATGTGATTGTGCGCTGATATTAATATCAGCGCATAATCTTCTCATGATGATTTGTAATACATAATTGAATTTACTATGTTACGGTCGTCTTTGTCAGACGTCTATAAATGTTCGTTTAAAAAATAAAAACGTATATCCGTCAAGCTTCTGCAGAGACTTAAATTGTCGCATTTAAATGTCTCATCGTATTGTCAATAAACAAGTTTCACAAAAAAATATGTCACTCAAACTATTATCTACAAATCTTTGAAATTTGCGAGTACTTCTGTGAAGTCTTAAATCTGTCAGTCAAAGCACTTATTTACTGAATATATTATAATGAAAAGGTAAATTCGTTACCGAGCAAATATCTATAAATATCATATGACGCAGCACTACTTCAAACCTTTTAATGACAGATCTATGATACAAAGCGATAATCAGATACAATAACGCGAAACAAACTAGCATATCCTTTAAAAAAACTTTTTACAAAAAAATACAACCGACTTCCAAAAAAAAACACTACAAAGTAAAAAATAACTTTAATTTCGGAAATCGGTGTTTTTGTTCGTTTCTTCGTATTTTGACACCGACTTCCGAAATTAAAGTTATTTTTTACTTTGTAGTGTTTTTTTTTTGGAAGTCGGTTGTATTTTTTGTAAAATGTTTTTTATTTTTCACTTTTTAGTGGTTTAAACCTAACAACACCACTGAAAAATCGCAGAAAAGCAAAATACGCAATTTCGATTATCAAAGAATCATCTAAATAGTCAAATTCCAGCTATTTCGATTTAAAATCCAAAGTTCGTAACCGATTTCGATATAATTTAAATGGGACCAATCTGCAAGCATATCCTTTCAGATGAAACAAAAATTTTTCAAATCGGTTCATAATTGTCGGAGTTATGAGGTAACAAACATAAAAAAAAAAAAAAAAAAAAAAAAAAAAACATACAACCGAATTGATAACCTCCTCCTTTTTGGGAAGTCGGTTAAAAAATAAAACTTTGTTAAAGTCAACCTTATCTCTTAAAGTTAAAGTTCAAAATTATAGAGCCATTATTTATCGTTGGCAACATCAAGAGGGTTTCATTGATAGAAGATGACAGAATGGTTTGAAACATTGGCGCCAATTTGCACCAATCAAAATAGTTGGTTAAACTTGACCTGTGAATTGGAGAAATGCACTTGACAGTGTGCAATGAAGTTCAAAGTGTCTATAAATGAGCTGGCGACACTCATTCGTCTGTATTCAATGTTGCATATTTCAAATGCCTTTAAATTGTTGTCAAGAGTGCCATGCCTATATCTTCGCGTGGCCACCATATATCTTTTCGCGCCGTTTTACCGGCGATCTGCCGGCTCAGATTTGCATACAGGAACTGTTTCAGTGCTCGTTAGCATGCGCATGAAATTTTATTTACTCATAATTTAATAACATCAAATATGGCTAGGCCTTCTTGCCATTTCTAGTGGCAAATCTTTCAATATCCTAAGTTATGAAGCTCCTGCATAATAAGAAAAATTCTCACCTTTGTCTCTTTAATTCGAAAATTAGTTTTTTCCTCTAAATCATTGAAATTCGTGCACATACTTCACATTTACGAAATGTCAAAACAAATGCCAAATCCGTTGGCAAACTCAACGCTAGTGCAGCTCTATCAGTCAATCATAGATCTTATCTAGGCGGCAATAATCATGTCATACATCGACCATTAGAACAATTAACAATTCATTACAAGCTTTACATGGCAGTATGGCGATCGCAATTTGTTCTGACATTCACTTAATTTGACTCCATATATGGGGCAGGTTATCAGTTAGATCAAACTTATTGAATTAACTATGGGTACGGCTACATCATTCATAACGCTGATATCAATTCCTAGTTCAATACACTGTTTGATTTCAAAAGGAATGTTGATTTTATCAAAATCCAACCAATCAACCAATTGTTATGGTATTTTGATAAAATGTAGACTTAGGTAAGTCATAAGACTTGTAGCGTATAATGAAACGAATATGATTAAGAGAAACAATATCAAGAATTTCAATAGCCAAATAAATCAGACTTAATGCAAAACTTTCTACAGCATTTAGAGCAGGTCTAAAGAAGTATCCGAGAATAAATTACTAAAAAAGAAGACAACGAAGCTAAAAATCAATCAGAAGACACTCATAATGATCACTTAAAAGCTTCAAAGTGAATCGCCACAATACGTAAAGCCGTTTAAAAATCTAAATTGAGATGTGAAGAAAGCCGTCTGTTTAAATGAAAGTGCTTAAATGAAAGAAAAGAAAAAAGGAAGTGGTGACAAATTAACAACGACGCCTGTCACATCGTTTGTCATCGGCAGTTAACAGGTTTAGTCATGGCACTGTTGTTATAATTGATGTTAAGAATTCCAAAGTCATAATTGACTTTGATCAGATTGAGATGTAGTTTTGAGTTTCAGTGCGGTTGTTTTGGAAGCTTGAAATATGCGAGCGATTGAACGTCTGAGGTGACATTGATTGACAGTAGTTTTTTCTGACCGTGTGCTGAATTCGTGAGACAGTTTCATCTTCTTTCTTTCCAAAAAAACTGTGCGTAAAATAAATTTTAAAGTAAATGCTTTTGTTTTGATGTTGACCGTAACAAGCTCTATTATAATAATTCTTCTAACAGTTATAGATAGATGGACGTACGTTTACAATTATGACAAGTTCAAAATGGTTGAGCTGAACGGTGCCGATACATGCGTCAGGATCGTGAACGGGCGCCGTCAGTTGAGACTGGTCATCCCTTAACCACCCCTGGCTTATTTTCATCTTTATATTTAAGTTGTTGTTTTAAGTTTTTATTTTTATTTTGCATTGTCTTCACATGAAGAAGCAAGTACATGTAACCAAGATTTTTGTAAAACATCACATGATTTAAAAGAGTGTCCGTGGAGTTTCTTGCACGTTCTTCTCCATAGAGTTCTACGCTTTGGAACGTGCGACCTTGACATTTCAAAAGTGCCTGTAAATGGTTTATTTGAAATAAATGCTTTGAATCTTTGAATCTTCTTTGAAAAAAATGTCGGCTTGATTAGAATTTATTACTTTTTACAGTACACGTTTTTGCACTCATCGACATCGATAAAGATCAATACTTCTGAATCAATCTATCTGTAAATTGATGCATCATTAAACAATTCACCCATAGTTTCATAAACACAATTCTTCAGAACATTACCATTACTTTTTATTGTATTTTCATAAAGATTTATGTTGATCAATTTGACTTTTGCATTTTTTTATATTTTTTGGATTCAATGTCAAAACAATAATTGTAATGACGAGAGTAACAAGTAGTTAATGATAGGTACCTTTGTAATTTTGTTCTTCGTAAGAGGTCAAACGTTTGTGATGTATCTGAAACAAGGAAATATATTTTTAATTAGAACAATAGGTTTGATTGGACGTAAATGATATCGTGGCGTCATTGATTTTATGTCTTTTTACTTTATTAATTGCTACGAAAAATTATCGACGACAGAAGAATGAGGAGTCAATGATTTATCTTGGTTTTCTTCGTCTTTCTTCACAAATGCTTTTAAAAGAATATATTTAATTTAATAAGAATAGAAGGGTAACAGTTGCTTGTGATGTTTACATGAAGCAAAACATGGCAATCACAGGAAAATAGTTTCTTGAGAAATGAAACAGTAAGTTAACGTCTTCGTACAGTTAAAACATGAACTTTTCTACCTACTCATAAATTACGGCTATCAGCGGAATCATAATTTTAGATTGCACCATTAAATCCTTCAGGTCCCATTACTCTAATAGCCATATATTCGTCTTTTAAGTCCAAAAGCGAAATCAACACTAGTTCTCCATAGATGGATTTTCAGTTTATTATAATCCGGAATCGTGACCTGAGTCCCAGATATAATCGTTTAACACCTAACTAGCTTCCTTGGTTTAGGACGCCAAATGAATACCTGTTACCCAGCAAATACGTGATAATACATATGTTATGAAACATGAATTACGGTGTTTTCGAGGTAATGATGTAGTTAACAATATTATAAGGTTGCAGTTGAGATAATTCAGATTCTAGATAGTTACGTAGTGGGAATTAAGTTGTTTTAAAATATGATTACGTGAGAGGTCAGACTAACTTTAATAACAAGACGAACTTAATAGTCGTCTGCCTTAAAGATAGACTGAACAAGAACTTTAATTAATAAAAAGGAAGTTAGTTGATGAATTTTTATAAAAAGGTAAAATCAGCCTTGAAAAATCCCAAGTCCAATGTTGCAAGTAATTTGAATTTAATTTAGCTTCTTAAATAAGCATACTATTATGTACAAAGCTACGTTTCTCAGACTGTCTTTCATTCTAAGAAGACCATGTCAAATTAGACTATATTTAAAAGTACATCCCTATTAACATATAACATAATCAAATCATCTTCACACATTATTACATCCTTTCCTAGCAATGCGTGTAAAATTGAAATAATTGAGTTTTGACACTTCGTAAGTGAGTTTACAAACTCGTTGCCAAGTCTTGTGAGTAGTGACGTGGTGCTGGATTATATTTCCACCAAACACGTGGCGCTAGCTGAAATGTTTGGTAGATATTATAATGGGAAAATATGTCGTTTATTCTGGGATACCAAAGACATTTATGTACATGTACTTACGATATCTATATCTATACTATTTATCTATATCTATACTAATATTATAAAGCAGAAGAGTTTGTTTGTTTGATTGTTTGTTTGTTTGGTTGAACGCGCTAATCTCAAGAACTACTGATCCGATTTGAAAAATTCTTTCAGTGTTAGGTAGCCCATTTATCGAGGAAGGCTATAGGCTATATATCATCACGCTAAGACAATTAGGAGCGGAGCATTAAAGGAAAATGTGACGCAGACGATGTTGCGCGGGTCAGCTAGTAAGATTGTAAAGCAGAAGAGTTTGTTTGTTTGTTTGCTTGAACGCGCTAATCTCAGGAACTACTGGTCCGATTTGAAAAATTCATCAGTGTTAGATAGCCCATTTATCTAGGAAGGCTATAGGCTATATATCATCACGTTAAGATAAAAAGGAGCGGAGCATTAATGGAAAATGTGACGCAGACGAAGTTGCGCGGGTCAGCTAGTCGTATCATAAATCTCTTTGTGGAATGCGCATGGAATAGTTGGGTGCTTTGGAGATCCATCTTACCACTATTGATTTGTTACTTGGAGTTAGCACAACATGTTATCTTCTTCCATTCGCCACTGTCAAACGTTTTGCTTTCATTACTCGTTTACGATACTTTTCGTAGATATGATAAAAAATAAACTGCCGTATTGTTCTTCATAAAGATGAAAACTTGACTTACAAGTTTGTTGCACGAAGCTTCTCAGTATAATGCATTCACACAAAAGTCAGTTGAGACCAAAATGTATTTGACCTCTTCTAAATCTTTGCTGAATAGCATCATCTATTTGTCTAAATGGATAGCATGGCTCCTATCACCTTATTTTATGCCCAAAGCAAATGAGAACCAGTTACATTCCTCGATTTTCTTACAACATAATTCTAGATAATTACTGTTAGGGTCGATTATCAGGCGTGCGATACCTTACCACCATGAAAACCCATTTCGCGAATTCACCGGAATCAAAATGGGAAACTTCTCGTAACCATAACTGATAAATTTAAATTACTATACTGACAACTGTAACAAACAACGCAGCAGGAGCTCTCGCTGTGTTGTACCACCTTTACTTTCCTATACCCAGCAATTTCAGCTTTAGAACCAAATGCATAAAGCACAAAGTATCCTAAAAGTTCAAGCAAATCTATGTTATATACAGGGATAGTTGCAAAGGATTTACAACTTTGAAGACAGCATGCATTCTATTCAAAATCGATTGAAGCATTCGAGGTTGTGCGAATAGGTCTGGCGAAGTCCGTTTAACAAAATATCACTCCTGAGCCATACGAAGTTGTACAGTAAATGCAATTCAAACATTATGATTTGTGATAATTATACTTAAATGCAAACGTCAAGTGTATGGCATTCATAAATCAAAAGGATAAAGTACAAACGATGGATTTAATCTTAGACAAATGTACGTTAGTTCTACGTGGAGAGATTGTTGAGAGTATGATGCAATGGCTTTTGGATGGAGTAAGATTATAGTAAACGATTTTGGCTGATTTTGACAATCAAAATCAGTTCAATACCGTCAAAAGTGGTTAAATGGTCCATCAGACAACGACATGTTATGTAGCTAACTATGAATAAATTATTCCGGAGTTTTGAACTCTCGTTAAGAATTTCCTAGTTAATAAATCTTAGTCGTATCTATTACTTTCTTCTAATAATAATTCTCATAAAGCAAGACGTCCTGCTGGTTGATGCCTAAATAAGCTAGTGGGTAATCCAAGAAAGTCCAAACATTAATTTCATTTCAGGGAAGTAGAAAGTGCTAACACTCCGAATTAAGGCAAGGAAATTAACCCATTTCATGGCTAGTCTCGTAAGTGAAACCAGAACTAAATCCATAACCAAAAAACTCCTCCACCTCCCAACACGGAACAGTAAAGATGTTAAACAAGGATCAAAAGTGGTCAGCGATTACACAAAAATCCAATTCAATTACCACGTCTTTTGTGATCTAAAAGCCGCCTTTGAAACCCTCATCCAGCCGAGTACCCGAATAATCAGATCCAATATTTGTTCTGCAATTTGTTTACCCTTCATATTGGGGAGCAGGCGCCCTCTAGTGTTACATTCAACATTTAAAGAAGTTTATTTCATGAGAAATTTCCTCAGGACGTCGTGGGAACGCAGGCGTACCGCAAGGGTCAATATTGGGCCATACAATTTCATTGTCAAGTTTTTGGTAGCTTTAGTGTTGTATCCAAACAGAGTTGTTGCTGCTATCCGCTTTTACACCTACGTTAGCGTGATGTTTATATTTGTGATTAGTCTGTGTGTCGCCCTGCCGATATATAATGGTAAATAATGCATTGTTGTGGGTCAACTTTTATGACTTAGAGCTTGGAATTCGTCATGGGTGGCTTATGGGGTTTTAGTTTTTTTACAAGTTTCGTTTTATATGGTGCGTTATAAATTAAATGGTTGAGTTTATGGATATCTTAATTGTATTTTTATTAGACTTCTTCTTTATGTAGAAAGATATATAAATGTAGATGTTGCTGACTTTATTTGGCACTTTGCAACACAGATTTGAAGTAACCTGCAGAGTCTGTGCTTTGGATAAACAATGATTCAATAACTGAGTCAATACGAATTTAGCCTGCAAAAGCTACCGCATACGCTTAAGTTTTTGAGAGTATGGCAGGCTCTTTACTTTATTAACTACTAACGATAACATTATAACTACTTATAAAAAGCTCAGGAAAAGCTGTGACTCAATATATCCTCGATGCAAACCACCCGTTAAACTAGGTGTGAGAACACGACATGAACAAGGATCCCTGCTGAACATGCATTACCATACTGACATGTAGGCTTAACTCAATAAGCATACTTGTAAATCTTCGAGTAATTAACAGTCTAGTATTAATTTAATCAATTAGTCCCTAAATTCCGAGCACTATCGAAATAGGTGTCGTATAATGAGTGTGATTGATAAGCGAATTGTTAGGATTAATATGTTGAGTTTGTTTCGTGTGAATGTGAAGGACTAAAGTAAAGGGCTAGAGGCTGGTGAGTGCACAGTAGTCTTGTTTACTGATTGCTACGAACTGTACACACGTTGGCATTGTAAACTTGGTCTATTTATTTTATTTATTTATGTAAACCCACCCAATATACTTAAAAAGAAAACGTTGTACAGAGAAGAGATCACAAAGGTACTGCTTATTTCAAAAGAAATTTCTACCAGCATAAAACCAGCACCAGACTGAAGGATTTAATTAGAAATGTAGACACAGTGTGTCAAGAAACAGAGAAGGAAACTTAAAACAGACTATTATAACTTAACTATAATAAATTAGAATCTTAATAAATACTAATAAAATTACAATAAACATACTAACTAATATACACAAATAGATTTATTGAAATATATAATTATAATAAATGAATGCATACCTATAATTTATTAAATACAGTATCACATTATTGACAGATGCTTTTTGACTTGACTTTTGAAGAGGTTAACATACACATATAATATATTATATATAATGAATATTTTACAGTATCTTATGTAAGGTGGGAGTGAATTCCACAATCGTACTGCGTGAGATGAACTAGTGGAATTAAGGACTGGAACTAAGTTTGCTATACTCAGCAGTAGG
The DNA here is from genome assembly GCA_963859965.1 of Ceramica pisi. Lineage (NCBI taxonomy): Eukaryota > Metazoa > Arthropoda > Insecta > Lepidoptera > Noctuidae > Ceramica > Ceramica pisi. The sequence goes on along the minus strand of OY982544.1, from coordinate 1,865,718 downwards.
TTGAACAAGCCTACCAATAATGATAATGATGAACTTCAGAAAATGTCATAGTAAATAAAAATTTCAAGGCTGACATTGAACAAAGTAAACACAGGATGCAGGTGACACTTCGGGGGTCAATGACACATGATACAATACTGTAGTGTCAGCGAATATGAATAATAATCAATAATATTACTCTTACAGCTTTGTGACACACCCTCAATAATGATTTAATAAATAGCGATTGTTTAACTACAGAGCTTGCGTCGAGAACAGTGAAAGTGTTAAACTGATTTAAGTAGCTTATATCTAGGCACCAGTTACAAGATAACAGTTAATACTATGCTAAAGACTAGCCAGGTAGCAATTATATAAGAAGAACCATTTATATTGTCCAATGTCCTATTAATACCGTCATAGACATAACATCGTTCTAAGCCATCATCTGCAGCATGTAACGAAAATAGAATCGGAAAGTCCAAACATCCTACATCGACACATTTAGTCAAATCAGTTGTCACAGAGACAAGATCCTGCGTTACAACAACCTAAATACCCAAAATGTCTGCTAGAATCCCACGGGACTATCTTGTATGACCTATTTCACCCGAAGACCACTTAAAATCAAATATACTTGTAACCGATTGCGATGTAGGGCGGTGTGTTGACAGCCTGTCTTGCACCAGACCATTGGATTAGCATTCTTCACGCTTGCAGCTAATAGGAACGTACAAAAACTTCGTTAGCGCCGAGCGACATATCAACTTCGACGGCTACAAGCTACGTATTTATTCTAGGCTCGGACAGAGTTTGCTTGTTCCGAATAATTGGAGTAAATGAGTACTTTTTGTGTTATTTGGTTCAAGTCTTGGAACGCTTTTGGTTTAAATACGATTAGATTAATATTATAGTTTGATTTAATTCCAAAACCGTTATTCAAAATATGTTTGAAGAATTTTTTGAGATCCAGAAATTGCAATCACTAATTCATTTAGAAATTGTTGAGACATTTTTTTTGGGACAAGCCCGCTACACATTCCCAATCACTGCAACTCCTGAAAGCCAGAATCAACAGTGGCAACCACCAGAAAAACGCTGAGCTAATGAAGCCCGACGATTGCTGGGGAAACGATTCAACTGTCTTGGATCCCGCAACGAAAGTAATCAGAAGAGTACAGCGGAGGAGTAGGAAAAAATAAATATAATTTCCACTTCCCTCCTTATCAGTCAGAAGACAGGTTAAAACTAGGCTAATAGACACCAAGGGACATAATTATACAACTGGGTTAAGCCCAGTTGCCAAGCACCACAGATTATAGATTAACACTGAAACTAATGTGTCCTAAATTGTGAGCTACTTTTTATTAAAGTAATAGATATGGCAAAATCTCCTGAATTGTTGAGACTTAACAATTTTGCGAAAATCTCTGTTATGAAGGAAATATACAAGCAAGGAAGATGGGTCTTCAAAATTAATTGTAATAGTACTACTTCCCACAACATTTAACGTGAAAGGTTCCTAGAAAGTCCTGCGTCCAGCAGATTGAAATTACAAGTAGACGAGGAAAATCCCAAGAAAAATAAATTAAACACAAACAAACTACCATCCACTCGCACAAAATCAGCATAAAGTTTATTCAATATAATGAATGGTTGCCAGTCATAGCATCAATTTATTATACTAATAAGAAAACACTTACAGGCGCCATGTTACGCAAGCGCTCGCAACTGGTTATTAAAGACAGGATTAATCTTGAAACGTTCTGGTTAGCTTTTGCAATTATGTGGTAAATTAGTTTCCTGACTTCCATGTTAGTCTAGTAGTCATAGGAGTGACAAAGTGTTTTAATGGCTTGTCATCCCATATTTGATATTCAACTAATGTTACTGCAATGTCGAGAGTGAGTAAGGCTTGGCACACAGTTTTAGTGTTGATAGGTTCTTATTGGCATACGATAAATTTTGAAGACGTTGTTTTAAGGAGGACATTCGAAGTTACTGGAGCTATGCTAATAGAGTAGCCATCATCAGCATTAATTATTCGGTGGACTTTATAATCTATTCATCAATCACCAACCATAATCAGTCTGTTCTCTGATACTATCATCTTTAATACATGCTTAGTTTCATGTGGTGCAAAAAGGTAAGCAAATTCATCGACGCAACAATGGCAATCTCTTCTTTCAAACACATTTTTTAAAACAAGGAAATAAAATTCATAACACAGACCGCTGCTGTCAGACCTATGCGACGTTCCAATAGTCATAATATTTAGAATAATGCGTTCGAAAGACGTGGGAAGCAAAAACATTGCTTAAGTTATTCAAGAACCACTCTTCAGGGCAATACTCGATGATTTGAGACTTAACAGATTGTCGTTGTGTCAATACCTACTAAAGGTAGCCCAAGAATTTCGATCACATCAACTGTCCGTTAATTATCGTTGTACTTTAGAAGGATGTTGGCAGAACTGAAAAGTTTTGTACCAGTAAACTGTTATACATGTCTTGTAGAGGATTCGATCCCGGTCGGTTTTTCTAATCCCGGGAATTCGGGTTATCTACAGTTAATCTCGGGATCCCGGGATAGTCCCTGGATTGTATTGGTAATGCAAACAAAAAGATAGTAAAACCATATCAAACATATTTTTTTATTTATCTTTTAGTTTTGTGAGGACATAGAATATTTAAGTTTTAAATCTTCAAGGCGGTTAAAACAAAATTATACTTTCTTCTTATAAAATAAACGTTTCACGCTCGTTTTTATTGACCTATTTAAAAATGCCGCCGGTCTCATCTAGTTTAAAATGACCAAAAAAGATTGACGTGTAAAAGTGTTATTCACAACCTACTTATAAAATAAATATCACTTATTATTTATCATTTAATGTACTTATCAATCCCGCAAATCCCGGGTTGATTAAATTCGATCCCAAAAATTTCCGTACTAAAATGTGACCGGGATCCCGGGAACGAATCCTCTAATATCATGATTCATCAGAATCTAATTAGAAACATAATGTCTAACTTGTTATATTTAATTATTCTTATCGATAATCATATGAGTGGGTATGTAAATACTCCACGTGTACGCAATAGCCATGAAGTTCTACTGGTAAATCATTTGCAGCTTCAGTCCAGTACGAACTTCGGTTACTATTTGTCTCTATCAATCTTTTTTTATTTGAGATGGGTTTGCTCTTGACTCTAGTCTAGGCCGCCCATTGTGTCACCCTATGTAATGTTTACTTAATTTATTTTTTCTGTAACTTATATGGTGTATATAATAAAGAATATTCTATTCTATTCTAGGTCAGAGATGACAGAGACAAAGTCTACGATGGAGCGAGCTTACCCAGAAGGAGCCTGAACACTCTAACTTTGAAGAGATTAGGGTTGTAAGCGTTCGGAAACACAGACGCAGGCAGAGAGTACCAATCTTTCACATCTGCAGATCATGGTCGTGGTGGAATGTACTACAACAGTTTGGTATGGAGATATTGTCTCCATCGGTTCCTATCTATGTGGTGAAAAGCTCGGGGCTAGATAATAACCGCCACACGGGTTGATCTTCCAGGTTAAGCAACGCTTGCGAAGGTAGGTCTGTGGATGGGTGATCATCTAAACATACCGAGTTTCCTCCGTGCCTCAGAAAACACGTTAAGCCGTTAGTCCCGGCTGTCATTTGTAGATCTTTGACAGTCGTTACGGATAGTCAAAGGCCAGTTAATCTGACTCCAGTCTTGGCATGAAGTACGTTTTTACCCAAATAATGGGTTGTGGAAGTTTGGTACGTAGCCGTTCCATGTAAAATAGTGGTACTCAGCTAAATCCGGTTTGACTGGAAGCCGATATGAACCCCAATGGATTTGGGAAAAGGCCAGGTAGATGATGATGGTTCCTATCAGTGGCAATATTGGCGACGGTATAAAATTACACAATAACTACGTGGTTAATATTTACTATACCAATCTCCAAATCAATTCTAAGATCACGATGGATTTCAAATCTTAATTTCTCTGTATCCGCATTATAATGCGATCTATCGACTTGGTCATAATCAAATTAAATATTGTGTAGAGTTTTAGTCCAATAAAAATGGTCGCTTCCCTTATTATCGCGTTTCACACTTGACCGTTGAGCTATAATTACTCAAGTTCTCATAGTTTGAAGGGGTTTGTGTTAAAAATGTTATTGGGGTGTTATACATTTGGTGGATGAATAAACGGAGCTTGACACTTGGGATGAATGGAAGACTTTTTATTGCGACATGCGTCTGTTTTTTGTGGGCAACTGTTTTTTCATTATCGCCTTTAAATTGTGGGTGTCAAAGAGCTTAGTCATATTAGGTTTCTTTAAAAAAAAATAGGAGTTGTGAGCATAGAGCAAAGTATAGAGCTAGTAAAATAGAGCTAGTAAAATAATCATATTTATTTGAATTTAAGTGAATTAAGTCTTTTAAATTAAATTTATAATTACAAAGAGCATTTTGCATGTGGTGTTTGCCTATAATTGGTTGTGCAGTTAGATTTAAGACATATTACTAATATGTTTCTATCTGTATAATATCTAAAACAACTGTTGGTGAACCTTGATTAAATAAATAATAATAAATAGTTATTTTAAAGCAAACAGTATGCGATATAGCTGTTATCCGTGATAGTAGTAACAACTGTTATATAGGATGAGGAAAGTATAAATAGTAAATATGTTTAGAACCTATCAGATAGGCATAAGTAAGAAAGAGAATATGAGAGTGACAAAGACAAATAAATTAACAAGCTTGATGATGGTGTACACATTATAGTGATCAAACAACAAACAGTCTATTACATAGTAATTGATTTTGGGGCGTCTGTATAGGAGACCTTTCAAAATATATACTGATTTATCAGACAGTAAACACACTCAATTTGAATGAAGGACATGTAGAAAACTTTTTGTTCAACAGTGAAAGAAAGCAAGCTTCATAATAAGTTTAATTCAAACTCAAACTCAAGCATTTATTTCAATTAGACCATTTACAGGCACTTTTGAATTGTTAAGGTCGGTCGGCTCAAAAAAAAGAGATGAAACTATTTGCACGTTTCAAAGCGTAGATTTCTATGGAGAAGAACGTGAAAGAAACTCCATGGACACTCTATTAAATCAATCGATGCAATACAAAAATCATGTTACATTATCTTTGATTGCTTCTATATGTGAGGACAATGCAAAGAACAAGAAGGTTTATAAAACAATTCAATAGACATAGAATCAGCTCAAAAACCAACTGACACGCATCCCTACATTCCAACTGCTATGAAAACATAATTAAATCCTTAAAAGGATTATTAAGCAATAAAGGAACCTATTTGTAACCATCGGTTTACGATCTCAAATGATCCGAGAATCGAATCGAATGCAATCGATTGTTTTATCGATTCCCATAATTACGGCGCTTATAGTGATCATCGCTTTATGGTGGCATTAACGGGGTTTTCATGTTCTACCGGCTTGTGGTGTTAAGTATTTGGTAATATTTAAAGGATCTCATAAAAAGGATGTTTTTAAAATAAAACTTTGTCTTGGGTAGGATTCTCACCATCGGATGGTTTGTTCACGTCTTATCGTCTTAACGGCTGGATTTTAATTAAACCTTGAATACGGGTATACCATGTTCCGGAATAGGACTTATTCTGAAACAAGGTAACTGATCCACAGTATGTGTAAGTAGCATTAAATACTAAGTTAGTTTACATTATGCATTTTAAATTTTTGTTCTGAGAGTATGTTCACTTGGGATAATTTTGACTAAAACGCTAGCAAAAGCTAGTTTCAAATAACTTGCAAGTGTAATTATTGAGAATATTTTTGGTCGTCCTTTAAAAACTAATAGATCGTCAATACAATCTAGCAACAGTACAATATTATCAAGGCCGTCTTTAACACCTCTTTTACTTTCATCAACATCAGCCTAACCCATATCACAAGCTAAATCTTGGACTGTAATACTTTAAATCAAAGTTCGTATGCACATATCTCGTTTATTGCTGTTGCAGTAGGAATTTCGACAAAGCTAGTGTTTACCTACACTCCCAAGGAACCTACATGCCAATGGAGATGTTCCAAAATGTATTCACCACGGGCCAGGTCCTTGTAAACTGTACTGAACAGTAGGCAATTACATTTAAAATATTTTTTAACTGTCCAATTTCTTTAAAATAGGTAGCTTTGTTTGCTGGTAAAGCACAAGAAATTACACTTCAAATTGCAATACACAAATACTCGTAATGGCTGCAAGCTGCCATTTTGATTGAAAAATTACGTTTGACATTTATTTCTGACATGTTTATTTACCGGCGACGAGACGAAAGTGTCATGTTTATTTTGTATTTTGAATAAAAAAAAACATCAACACATTTTAATGAATTTTCTCTTGAATCAGCTCTTTTATTTTGAAGCATCTTCTTTCAACTTCCTACGACCAGTAGTGTCTTGTAAACCTGTCAGTCACTCAGTCACTCGATCAGCCAGTCAGTCACTCGATCAGCCAGTAACAGAAGAATTTTATGTATTAGAATTTTTCCTATCACAAAGTGCTTAAATTTCTTCGTTCAGATCATCGGCACTTTGTTGTGCTATAACGATAAGCATTTCCACCTCATCTTAGATACCGTTAGGAATCCGACCCACCCTTTTATTTAAATCAGACTAATGATGCCCAAACACTTCAGGTGTGATAATGGCTCAATTAGAACTACTAAACTGTTTTAATGAGGTAGTTACCTTATTTTAATGGTTGATTACGATCTTGAGTACAGTTACGTAATTGGATTTTGGTTGATGATTTTGTGTGATTTCTGTGTGTATTTGAAATTTAATTTATTCGATATTGACGAAATATTGCTTGTTATTGGGTTAATCAAGTTGGTTATTTCTTATGCGGTTAACATTACTTGGTAAGTTGGTTCGAGGTGGAGAAGAGTCCCTGAAAGCAGAGAGAGGCTTTTCGTCTAGCTAAAAATTAAACCGATTAAATAACCTTTCTGAAGATAAAAAATAAACTATACGTGCATCTTATAAAGGCGTTTTTAGTTAGCGAGAATCAATTAAAAAAAAAAAAAAGACAATCCATACATTTAGTGAATTCTGCGTGAAAAAATGTACTAAAGAGATGATTATTTTTAACCGACTTCCCAAAAAGGAGGAAGTTATCAATTCGGTTGTATGTTTTTTTTATGTTTGTTTTATCTGAAAGGATATACTTGCAGACTGGTCCCATTTAAATCATATCAAAATCGGTTACGAACTTTGGATTTAAAATCGAAATAGCTGGAATTTGACTATTTAGATGATTCTTTGATAATCGAAATTGCGTATTTTGCTTTTCTGCGATTTTGTAGTGAAGTTGTTAGGTGTGGGGCACCACTAAAAAGTGAAAAATAAAAAACTTTTTCTAATAAAAAATAAAAAGTCGGTGTCAAAATACGAAGAAAATAACAAAAACACCGACTTTCGAAACTAAAGTTATTTTTTACTTTGTAGTGTTTTGTTTTTAGAAGTCGGTTGTATTTTTTTGTAAAAAGTTTTTTTTTTCTTAATAATTCTGTATGATTTTCGAACTGAAACATGCCTATTACTCGTACCAAATTGTGCTGATGTAACTTCTTGTACAATCTATCTAGAATTCAAGCTACATCTGTTCACACAGTTGGCTGTATCAAAGACAACAGCAAAAGAAAGTAAAAATGAGACACCATATTCAGCCGTGATGATGTGTAAATGCCACAAGTTATACATTACGCAATCAGAGCAATAAATATGATACTAGGGTGCTATATACTGACCCAGCTTTTTGCACTAGTCTGACAAGACGCACTAAATTGCATAATTCTGATCTAAAGCAAGGTGAAACACGCTCATAAAATGTTAAATCTACATGTAAAACGAAGTAAGTCGAGGCTTTAAACCTTCGTCAGTTTTCAAATTGTGTACGCGTCATATTTATTGAATCTATGGGTTTGAGTCAACTACTTCATAGAAACCATTTTTCATGAGCTAAAAAGAACGGTCAAAATAGCATTTATACCTAAATTTTTCCTAAATGACTAGTCGACTAAATAATACTCTACTATAAAAAAAATATTTAATAGCCAATGACATAATCAGGATGATGTTGGGACTGCCATAAACTTGTAGTGCTTCAATGTTCGCGGGAGCTCACACAGATGGTTTTTATGCCATCATTCGAAAGAAAGCGGCCTCCTTACTATAGCGCTCGCACGGTAGTTACAACAGCATCCTGAAAATTATAGCTGCCAGACCGGACTGTCCCTTTCAGGGAAACTAGATGGGGACAGTTTTAGGTTTAAAAAATAAACAAACAATACTAACCTTCTTACATTAGCACCGTTGTTACCAACACCAAAATACTAATTAAATTATGGACTGTTGTCTCAAATAAAGTTTCTAGTATCATTTGTGACAAAAGCTACTGAGCCTATTACAAAAGATTTATGCAGATTCTACATCAAGGATATAGCAGACAAAAATCGATCTTTAAAATCTTGACAAGTGATATTTTACTGGCGATAACATATCCTAGAAATATGAGATTATCCCAAATAAACATTTTTCTTTCTTTAGAAATGTCACGTGGTCAATCTTCTGCTTTATATGTTAAAATGAATTGCTGTTCGTTAGTCTCGCTAAAACTCGAGAACGGCTGGACCAATTTCGCTAATTCTTTTTTTGTTATGATTTTTAGTGTCAGGAGAAGGTTATAACGAAAGAAAAAAAACAGAAAATTGCTGTTCACGGGAGCGAAGCTGCGGGGGACAGCTAGTAACTTTTATTAATTTGTCTTTTTGATATTGTGTTTTTGCTGGTATGTTGTGTGTGTGTTAAATCAATGTTTTCTATTCTATATCAAGTTATTTTGTCAAGAGCCTATTAAAATGACGAACCTATTCTGACTGAGACAGTACACTCATGCAAGTCTTAATTTCTTACATACAAATACGTAGATTGTGTTTACTCTTACTTATTACCTCATACCCCGCCATAATTTGCAGCAAGCTTTTAACAAGTTATCTGGTCTGTCTGTCTATTAGACGTGCGGGCAAGACTGTTATTCAAAAATACAGTTAAATAAATTACTTCACGCTATTTAGCTTAGAGTAGGGAGCAGTGATGTATGGTGCTGCTTCTGGGGCATTTTGTAAGAGCTTAGGTTTGAGGTTGTAGATTTACTGGTTAACTAGATTGTGGTGTCTTTGGTTGCTAAGAAGGACTTTACTACAGTTTGTGTTAGTCCAAACAAACTAATTGACAAACAAACTGCATGTATAGGTACTTTTTTAGTTAATGAATGTTAACTGGAAGCTGACTGGGCTTGCCTGAGAACCGTGTTACCCAGTTAATGGGTTGCAGAGGTCTAGTAGGTAGCCGCTCTACGTAAAATACTGGTATTCAGCTAAATCCGGTTTGACTGGAAGATGACCCCAATATAGTTGGGAAAAGGCTAGGAAGATGAAGATGAACTGGAAGCTGACTGGTAACAGAGCAAGTATTTTACAGCGATCTTCAGCATTATTTTTTTTGTTGTAAATTGAATTCAGAATGAAAGTAGACTTTTTTGATATTGTCTTGTTTGACCTGAGTCATGACTTCATTAGTTTTGATCTAAGTTCAGACAATGATTTCTAAAACTGCCGTAGCGTACAATACCATGAGAAAAGTATGTCTTAGATTCGATGTAAATGTAAGCTCATATACTAAACATTGCAAATACGATAACATAGCTTTTAGAATAGACGACAGGTTAGCATTTCAAACAAAGACTTGACAATTAAATAAACCTTGCAGCATGAACCACGAGGAATGAATGGCACAGGTACAGTACATCCCTTTAACCTCAAACCAGTTATTCAATCACCGCAAGATACTATCGTTTTACGTAATCAAGAAATAACGACAGATTGCCGTCATTTGATTTGATTAAATTCAACAAAACCTTCATTAAAATAATCTCCAGTTTGATCTGAGTATCAGTTACATTATGTCCGTTAATTCACTAGTTCGCCTTTGCACTGTGGTTGTGCCGTAAATTTTGTAGATATCATCAGAAACTAGAATTAATGTATCTACGGTATTATTTTGTTGGTAAAGGATTATGGCAAGCGGTTTTGTCTTGTTCGGTTCGTGACTGTGTCTTCTTACTGTTTGTAAACATACTGGTTTTCCTATTCAGATGTTATTGTGTGGCCTAGTCTGTTCAAGGTCTTATGTCAGTTGTCAACTAGAGCCGAGTGCATTGCAGTCAACAATGCAGCCAACAATGATACTCTGTCAACGCCGTGGCAAAGTGCATGTCTTTCTACGACAAAAAAATGTGTATCGTTTTACGTATTCAATGTTTCATTTACTGCAAAGATGTTTGTGATTATGATTTCACGCCCGTTTCTTGCTAAAAGTTATTCCACATAAATCTGGAGTATTGACGGTGCGTACATGTTACATTATCTTGTACACACACGTCACAGTTCTGTGAGTTGGATCATGTTGTGTTGGACTACAGTCCGTCCACGTTCCGGACTTGCCCTGATACGTGTTACACTTTTAAATCTAATCTCTTTCTAATCTTTTTTAATCTTCAAACTTTTGAATCCGCTTTTTTACTGTTGAAAGTCACACGTTTTCCCTAAGGTTACCAGTAACGAAATACAGGGGTCAAGTCTATACAAAATCAGTTTAATTTTTTTAATTTTTATAGGCCTTCGTTTGACCAGTTTCTCACTTGATAGCAAGCGTTTTGGTGGGTCAGGATAGAACCTATTCACTCTTGACATAAATACTCCCAGGTTGTTGCCATCAGGAAACACCGACTCAGGCAAATAACTCCATTCCTTAGCTGTACGCACAATGTATGTTCACCATGTGCCGGTGGCGCATCACCGTTCGTATTGTTTTTCGATGATGGAACGGCCTTGGCGGAATTAAATTATGCAATTCTGTCGCACACTCCACTACAATCGCTTTTATTTAGCACATCATGTTAGTCTTTCTGGTCTTTATACAAATTGCGATTTACGCCAACCGTTTAGTTTCCGTAATCATTAGGAAAACTAGATTCTCTTGTGATGCTATCAGTGACAAGATGAATGCAGCCACCTATCTGCATGACATAATCCTCTGATTATCAGCTCTTACAGCACCTACACTACGCAAATGCGTAGGATCTGATATGAAGTCGGAAAGTATGCACTGCGAGTGTTGCTAGATCTATATGGAGTTATGGAAATGAGACATACAATGCATAAATGCTATTTCTTGGCGATTTTATTTTCTAGGGTTGAAACTACATGATTAAAAAAATACTTTTAATCAGTATTGGCACAGTTAATGATTTTAATAATGAGTAATTGGATAGAGTATAGATCAAGATCGGAGATGGAAGATAATTTGTATCATCATCATCTGCCTAGTCTTTTCCCAACTACATTAGGGTCGGCTTCCAGTCAAACCGGATTCAGCTGAATACCAGTATTTTACGTGGAGCGGTTGCTTACCAGACCTTCACAACCCATTAACTGGGTAACACGGTATTTCTTGGTAAGACTGCTGACAGATTAACAGACTTCTGACAATCCGTAACGACTGCCAAAGATTTACAAATGACAGCCGAGACCGGCAGGAGGCCGAACAGCTTAACTTACTTACCGCTATAGGCAAACGTTTGGCGGTCATCTTACCGGTTGTTAAGCGATGATGCGGTCTAAGGTGGAGCACGCTTGCCTAGAAGTAACCTATTCACTCTTGACTTAAAGACTCTCAGTTTGTAGCTATCAGGAAACACATACTCAGGCAGGGAATTCCACTCCTTAGCTGTACACACAATGAATGTATTCCCAAAACGTTTAATTGACAAACGTTTTGTTTGTCAGACGCCATCTAATGACAATAAATTGGTATCACCCATTTACCGCAAATGACTAACAAAATTACATAAGACAGATAACGGTCTCAATTTGCAACACAGCCATTACAACATTACCTAATTGTCTAGAAGCTATTGTTCTAGTAAATATAAGGTACAAGTTTCTGTTCTAATGAACTTTCTTTACGACAGGAAAATAGGACATTCTACAACGAACAACAGTGACCTACTACAATAAGCTTACACCTTCTGAGTGAAGTGATCAGCCATTAATGTTTTTTTTTTCGAATAGAAAATAAACATAAACATAAGGTTTATGTTATGTTATGTTATAACATGACTCTGTAGCGCCATCAATGCGGCCAGGCCACAAGAAAAACCAACGAAACAAATCTGCATCGCAACAAAAAGAACCGCAACGTCATCTATCCAACTGGTGGCGAACTAAAACCCTAAATCGCGAAAGCATAGTTTACCATGCGATTTGAACATATACATCGGTCCGAATATGAACTATCGGGTAGTAGCCCCCAGGCACAACAACCGCCTGGGTAGAGGATCTTCCCTTTACAATGGAGGTTTGGACTTTACTCTCTGTACCACATACCCCTCCCATTGGTTTGGCTTTGATATTCTTATGCAAGGCGTATAGGACGGTTAGTACTGAAGCCTTACCGGTGCTGGCGGGTGCTCTCCCAGTCAATCTAGAGGTGCAGCGGCGTGCTGCAATGTACTACTACGCTAGAAAGATCACGGAACCAGAGTTTTTACCGCAACGCGACCGTGCTAAGATCTCTAGATTACTAAAACCACAACAAACTGACTTCTGGGAGGAACTTTTATGCGAATGGCAATCACAAGGGCCGACACCTCCACCAGTTTTTTCCATCCGTTCGTGAGCGGCTGGAGAAGACATGGCTGGAGGTGGATCACTGTGTAGCAGTGGCGAAGGGTCCATACAACTCGATTCCTATCGGCTTCCCTTTCGAAATATGGCAAATACTAGTATCAAATTATATTGTTTTCAATCATCATTTAAACAAATAACTATTTACGAAGTTATATTGCAGGTATAAAATTTGCTTTAAAAAAGTAACAATACTAACAAAACAATCAAAGAAATAATATCAGTGCCTTGAACAAAAACCAACTTAGAAATACGAAGACATTTATTTCAATAAAAGCACGAGGAGGTCGTTGAATCGCGGAGAATCTTAACACCGAGATTCAGTTTAGTGACGTAATTTATCAACGCCATCTATCGAGTAATTATGAACTAATAAAACTAACAATGAACTTGAATGTAAGACTACAGCCTAGAATAAGCCGGCCGCTCAAACAGGAATTCAGTACATTTAATTCATAGTCTCTTGTAGCGATCGTGACCTTGAGGCCACAATATAACACTGCTAGATTTAGGCAGTTAGCAAGCCGTTAATCATCGAGTTACGATCAGGACAGAGATAGGAAATGTGTACGCCAGAACGAGATGGAATGATACTGAACGTAGACAGAGTATACTGAAGTTGTAAATCGAATTTGTTCGGATAGTAATATTTGAATGACAGTCATGACAGATCCACAACAGATTTCTTTCGCGCGAATTTAAGTGTCATGTTTATTGATATCATTGTTCATTTTCATTTGATTTGATATATTGGTATCATAATTTAGAATCTTATAGCATTATTCGTGTATTATTGTTGAAATTGAGTTATTTGTGTAAACTAGTGAAAGTTTTGCATAGTGAAAACATGGTTAGTGGCGTTGTATTGTTTGGTGATCGGATATTTAAATAGGTATTTAGGTAAGTAAGGAGTAAGATAGTTTTTTTAGTTTATAGTTTTATTAGAAAGAAGTTATTTATGTAATGATTTTGTTGTTATTAAGTAAGTTCGATAGCATGGCGGCATTAGTGAACGTAGAATGCTGTCTGACAGATTATTTGTTGACTGAGGAAACATCCTTTTCAAAGTTGAGTTTTGGAAATAAAATAAACATGTAATTCAGATAGGCCGTGCTCGCCCTGACATGATTATAAATTATAAACGACGCGATGGTTTTTTCAAACATTTTAACAGTTGTTTGTACGACAAATACCCGTGGCTTACGGGAAGTTATAATTAAATTATCCGAAGTTGTATATCTTTGCATGATTTCGGGGAAATCGTAGGATAGAAACCTTTTTTGCTAATACGTATGAAGTTCATAATAGAAAAGTAGATCGGAATAGAAGTTTAATGAAACGGTTCAACGACACAGTAATTTTGCTAGGTAAACAAGAATTAGCTTTTCGCGGCCACCACGAAAATCCGATAACCGCGGTAACTATATCGAAACGTTGTTATATTTAAGCAAGTATGATACTGTAATCAATTCGCATTTGGAACAATGTTCCTCAACACAATCCCACATTCTCTGGCCTTTCGAGTGATAGGTATACAAAATGATTTAATACAAAGTATCGCATTCGTTTTACGCGACCAAATTAAATTTGAAATAAATAAAGCTCAGTTTGTATCGGTCATGAATAGTCATGATTGACGAAACAGGGCCACAGCTGGAATTTACGCATCACACTTGAGCAAGGTAAGCATTTTTTGGTCCGGCTTCCCTTTTTAGAAAATTCACCCTTCGCCACTGCTGTGTAGCCCAATTTTTCACAGGTCATGGCAACTTTAAGAGTAAATTATTTTCCTTTAGGCTTGTGGCTTCACCTTTATGTCAATGCTCTACAGCTGACCTTGAATACGAACAATACGCACATCACATCTTGTGGGAGTGTGTATTATTTGGCAAACTGAACGTAATATTATGTTAGATAGTATACAAGTTACATCTGGAATAGTTTACTATACGGACCTTGTAGAAACCAGAACAAATTTCCGTGCGATTTTGCCATACCTATTACTAGTATCAAAAGTAGCTCACAATTTAGGACCCATTAGTTTAAATGTTAATATATAATCCGTGGTGCTTGGCAACCGGTCTTACCCAGTTGTATATGTCCCTAGGTGCCTATTGGCCTAGCTCTAATCTCTCTCCTGCTTAATAAATAAATTATATTTATTTTTCCTACTCCTCCGCTGTCCTCTTCTGATTAATTTCGTTGCGGGATCCAAGACAGTTGAATCGTTTCTCCGGGACTCGTCGGGTTTCATTAACTCGGCGTTTTTCTGGCGGTCGCCACTATTGATTCTGGCTTTCAGGAGTTGCAGTGGTAGGGAATGTGTGGCGGGCTTGTCCCAAAAAAAAAAATACCCCTCCCATAACTCCTTCCGCTTTAGGCCGGAGCGTTCCAGAGCCGCGGTGACTTTTTCAAACAAACTCTTAAACATTTGTTTAACATTAGGGTATTAGCCGCTCAGGTGGATGTGGAATGGGTCTTGATCAGGCCGACCGTTTTGAGCAGCAGCGAAAAAGTGTGTGAAAAACTTAGTAATAAGAAATGGAACAACCCAACCCTAAATATCCGATGCATACGAAATCAACGGAGCCTTTAATTCCTTACAAATGCTAAAAACCTACTTCATTTGTTCAAGATTAAAGATATCCCTTAGCTTAACGTATACTCAAAGAACTAATTGTGATCGAAAATAAGGATATATTTAATGCAACGAGACATTAAATATTGAGTTCTATCCATTAGTGACTCGTAAGACTTAGGTTTTGCAATGATTATCCTCGTGTAAAAACTACACTGGGAGCATTGACTGAACAATTTCTATAACTTTTGTGAAGGTTATAGTCGCCCATCCATATGAATGTTTTGCAATTTTGTTTTAGTATAATTTTGGTTTTGAATGCCAAATCGGCAGTCGCTTTTCGTGAAATAGGGGTATTCATCTGAATCAAGTTTTTCTGGAACAGTTGAGAAAAGACTAGGCAGATGATGAGAATTCTTTTTTTTATCAGCCTGAATTGTCCCGCTCTTTGGCAAAGTATTCCTATCATCCCTTTCCTTTTTCTCAAATTTTTCATACTTTTTTTTATTGGAGTGATGTTTAATCAAGTGTCACACTAGGTTGCGAGGAGAGTAAAGAAGCCTAAAGACCAGCTGTAGCCTTTGGTAGAGTCCTATGTCCAACAGTGGACTATAATCCGATTCGACTTTTACGTTTTAGGAAATTTACTTCAGTATTTATTATGTTTTTGGGTGACTTTAGTGGTCAACATTAATAAGTCAATAAATAAATTTTAACCGTTCTGGATATACAAGTGACCTACCTTTTATCTTTGCACCTACTCTTGCACAATGCATCACCTCACAAATGTTTAGCTAATAGGTATTTCATAAGAATAAAATACATAATTACGAGTACTGTAGAACGCATTACAATAGGTAACACCACTATCAGCTGACGTATTGGAAGAAAGAATGTGTATACAACTATTAGGTAAAGAGCTGAATCATTATTTCTTTGTTTTTAGGTATTCGGTTAATAAAGTGATAAAAAGTATTTGTAGTAGGAATTCAGTAATGTCACCACACCCATTAGGTGTCATTCATGTATTTTTGTTACGCAATATTTTGTTATATAGTGTTTGTAGTATTTCGAAGAGTTCTAAATAATTGATTTATTAATTAATTTTTGTTGGTAGCGGTTCCACTCTGGAACATACTTACATAAATGTACCAATTTTACTTAAAATACATTTTATTCTTTATTTATTAATGCACTTGCTATCTCATCTCACCCTCTCCTTTTGCTAGACTGGTCGAAAATGCCTAAAGTATTAAGCCCGCCTTTTGTACCTTTGTTTTGAAATTTTACAAATAAACATTTAAAAAAAGTCAGGATTACCACAGAGTATCACCAATTATCAGCACAGTAAAACTCAGTGGTGAAATTAAACCATTTGACAAACTCAAGAAAAGTCCTTTATATGAAATTGGTTTGTAGCTAGAAGGTAACTTAAATCCAGTTTTTATTTTATTTTAGATGGGTTTGCTCTTGACTCTTGACTAGATCAGAGATGACAGAGACCAAGTCTACGATGGAGCGAGCTAACGCAGAGGTAGCGTTACGAAAAATCACGATTCAAAATAATACATATTTAACTTTTCACTGAAAATCTCAATCTAAGTAGATAAAAAATAAAGCTTTCTGTGAATTATTTTGAATAGTACAGATAATGTTCGATTTTAATCTATCCAAGCCCATCAATCAACATTTCTGATTTCCCAGTAACTGTTCGTTTCATGCCATGTCATTCTTACCCATTGCAATTATGTCAGCAGTCCAAAGGTGACCACATAACCCTTATCTTCTTATTAAACAATAATATCATATCAATAAATAATTGCGTGCATAGGTACTTGGCTATCTGCCACCTTATCAATTTACTTTGAATTTCAATATTTATTACTTTTGCGGCGCCATTTAAGTCATTCACTGATTTCAGGGCTAGATTTAAAGAAATTCTTTAGTTAGGAGTCATTATCAATTTAATTATATTTATTTTCCAAAAAACCTTTATCTGCTTATAACTAATGTATGCTGAATACCTATACAGTGTGACAAGTGTCAAGTTTTGCAGTCAAAGGTTTTTTTGCGGATGGGAAATCATCAAACGACACCATCAGCTCTGGGTGCAGCGAAAGGGAGCATGTTGTGTGTGTGAGGGGGTGTATGTGTAACGGTACCCTGATGAGGTAAAGTGCACAATTTTCAGGGCATGCTGCCAATCTCTTTATACGTGAGTCCTGTGGATCAGCTGCACTCGGCGGACACTTAACGCCCATCGTTTACAATATAATAATGCTTGTAGGATGTTTTTGGGCTGCCGCTGTGGTGAGTCTGGCATGTTCATGGAGGCACGCACGGATTAGTGGTTTTCATGCCATCATGAGAAAGCGATCGGCCTCTATTTTGCACCGTATCCGAGTTAGCTCCAACAGCATTTTGAAAGTATAGCGACTTGACGGTCCTTTTAATGGACACTGGATAGCACTCCATGTGTCTATTTGATTTATTGATGTTTTGTGTGTTTTTTTTTGTGTTTCACTAACATAGTTTTTAAGAATTTACTAATACAGTTATGGATGTTCATAATTATCCGAAATAAAGTATAATATCAATAAAACCCACACGTGCTCTGAACTCCAAACCCCACTAGCGGGGTAACACTATATTCCTTAGTAGAACTGGTGTCAGATATTACAGCTTCTGACTACCCGTACTCATATAGCAACGAGTTGTTTAACACATTATCTCTCGTCAAAATCATCTACCAACTATATTGGGGTCGGCTTCCAATTAAACCGGGTTCAGCTGAACACCAGTATTTTACTTGGAGCAGCTGCCTATCAGACCTCCACAAGCCATTAACTGGGTAACACCGTACTCCTTGGCAAGACTGGTGTCAGATTTTCTGGCTTCTGACTCTCCGTAACGACTGACCAAGATCATCAAATGACAGCCGGGACCAACAGCTCAACGAGCTTTCCGGCACGGCACAACTCGGTATGTTAAGATGGTCACCCATCCTCAGACCAACCTCGGCAAGCGTTGCTTAACCTTGAAGATTGGCCTGTGCGGCTGTTACTATTTAGCCAAGAGCTCCTCGTAAAAAATGGAACAAAGATCCCTCGACATCAATAAAGAATCCTCATGGATGGGCGACTGGGTGTCTCACCGTAGTAGAGTTTTCTAGTTTCCACTAGCTATGGACCACTTCGTGATTACTCTCGTGTCTTGCACTCTAACACGGGTGCATTGTATAAATATTTTTTTTTCTTTATTTATTTAACAATTTATGTACACACACACACACACAAATATAAAAAAAAGGAAACAGAAAAGTAGGTACAAAGGTGATGCTTATTTCTTAAGAAATCTCTTCCAGCATACCTGCGAAAGGAGAGCCAAATAAAAGAGAAAAAAAAAAGAAAAAAAAAACAACAAAAAGAAAAAAAAGAAAAAGAAAAGTTAAAAATAAAACAATAAACTTTAAATATAACTTACAATACATAAATATTACCTAAATAAATATGATGCTAACATATACTGAACAACATTAAAAAAAAAAAAACATAAATCATTCATTCATCATTTGTTGTTTCTTCTGAATCGACATCTATCATGATCCTGATGATAATGTAGCGAAAAACGATTCTTAAGTTATTTTTTGGGTACCTATGAACAGATTTTGGTAAAGGTCAATGTACTTTAAGCTTTATCTGGCACCTACTATAGTGTCGTACTTAGGCATAAAGTAGCTATTGACTTTTACTCAGACAAAAAACCTAAGTGACATTCTATCAGCGATCACAACTGTCAAAAGACGCATAATTAATTAAATTGACAAGTGATACCGAAGTGTCAATCCGAAAACTATTGACAATCGTTGTCTCTGATAGAATGTCACTGTCAAGAGCCATTTAACATCAATATCCCGGAAGTTCTTTATCCATGACTGAAAGCGAAATTTTTCTAACAGAAACTCTTTTTGCAACACCATTCTGTGTAGTTTGTGCAGCACTAAATAAAGCTTCGGTGTCTTTTTAATGAGCCATTCATTGAGAATAGTATTTTCAGCAGCACCATGAATTTTCAAAAGTTTGCCAGAAGAACGTTTTTTTTTTTTTTTTTTTAAACTCTTGGCCCAAATCTCACCTGATGGAAAGTGATGATTAGGCCGAAGGTGGAAGCGAGTTTCACCCGGAATCCTCTTACACAGAGGATTAGGGATTATTAGCTAAAAGGATTTAGAGAGACAGTGAGAGCAATTTTAGATTTTATAAAAATAAGTTAATTGTCACTCATTTTTTCTCTATGCTCTTAGTAGAAAAAATAAATAAATAAGGACTTGCGAGTTTGAATGAAATACCGTGAGGAGAAAACGCTCTTAAAAACAAGAAACTTTAAGGTGCGAAATAAAATTTCACAACAAATGTAGGTACTAAATGGACCATAAATAAAATAGGATAATGCCTTTTTAAAGTTTCGTAGACAAATGGCAAAAAACGGAAACCTTATGGATTCGTCATGTCTGTCTGTCTGTCCGTCTGTATGTCACAGCCACTTTTTTCCGAAACTATAAGAACTATGCTGTTGAAACTTGGTAAGTAGATGTATTCTGTGAACCGCATTAAGATTTTCACACTAAAATAGAAAAAAAACAATACATTTTGGGGGTTGCCCATACTTAGAACTGAGACTCAATTTTTTTTTTCATCAAACCCATACGTGTAGTGTATCTACAGATAGGTCCTCAAAAATTATATTGAAGATTCAAAATTTTTTTTCTAAACTGAATAGTTTGCGCGAGAGACACTTCTAGACTGGTAAAATGAGTGTCCCCTGTAACTTTTAAAATAAGAGAATGATAAAACTAAAAAAAATGTATGATGTACATTACCATGTAAACTTTCACCGAAAATTAGTTGGAACGAGATCTAGTAAGTAGTTTTTTCCGCAACTTTTGCTTATTTTTACCTACAGGTTTGTACGGAACTCTCGGTGCGCGAGTCCGACTCGTACTTGGCCGGTTTTGTTTAAATCTAATTTTCGAAAAAGTTCTTAACTAAATTTCTTTCCAAGGTATCGTATGTACGTGAACCAAGTTCAGTGAAAATCTGTTTATTCATTATCAAGAAAAATCTATACTAATATTATAAAGCAGAAGAGTTTGTTTGTTTGTTTGTTCGGTTGAACGCGCTAATCTCAGGAACTACTAGTCCGATTTGAAAAATACTTTCAGTGTTAGATAGCCCATTTATCGAGGAAGGTTATAGGCTATATATCATCACGCTAAGGCAAATAGGAGCGGAGCAGTAATGGAAAATGTGGCGCAGGCGAAGTTGCGCGGGTCAGCTAGTTACTAACAAGTATGATCTACCGTGAGGAGTAGAACGCTCTTAACTGGAACTTCTGATCACACCTATCCAGTGACACCATGAAAACCATCCAACGATTTCAAACTAAAGACATGCAGATAAAGCCAAAGTAAAAACAAATCGGGTGTGTTTGTTGAACGTGCAAACTCCCACTGCTGCTTATTTATATGCAGATGACTCGGGAACAAAGTGACGGACAGACAGATGTTACCTGTCAGGGTATTAACATTACATAAGGAGGGGTTAAGGACCTGCGGCTGGGTCACGTGGAGTTAATGTTGGAATATTATTAAGGTGTTGTTACGTGGGAATGGGCAGGACGGTAGGTGATTCATACTTGCAAAACTACGACGAAAGTAGGTGCTGTTTGTTTACTTTAGTTTTTTTTATTATTTTACTATTGATAGGCATACGTTTGACCGCTATCTCACCTGATGTTAAGCGATGATGCGGTCTAAGGTGGAGCACGCTTGCCTAGAAGTAACCTATTCACTCTTGACTTAAAGACTCCGAGATTGTAGCTATCAGGAAACACAGACTCAGGCTGGGAATTCCACTCCGTAGCTGTACGCACAATGAATGTAGTTTGCTGCTGATTTTGTTGAGGTATTGGTAATGGATCTGTATGTGTGCTCGTGGCTAAATAATAACAGTCGCACAGGTCGATCTTCAAGGTTAAGCAACGCTTGCCGAGGTTGGTCTGTGGATGGGTGACCATCTTAACATACAAAGTTTCCTCCGTGCCTCGGAAAGTACGTTAAGCTGTTGGTCCCGGCTGTCATTTGGAGATCTTTGGCAGTCGTTACGGATAGTCAGAAGCCAGAAAATCTGACTCCAGTCTTGCCAAGAAGTACCGTGTTACCCAGTTAATGGGTTGAGGAGGTCTGGTAGACAGCCGCTCCACGTAAAATACTAATATTCAGCTGAATTCGGTTTGACTGGAAACTGATCCCAATATAGTTGGGAAAAAGCTAGGCAGATGATGATCTGTAAATATTTAATGTTCTGTTTGTGGGATGATTTGCTAGGTAGCAAATATCTATTTTAGAGATAAACCGAAAATAAGTCACTATGAATACCTATAGATTTTCACAAATGACTCCGAATACAAAGAACTTAAAACATATATACTCAAACCAATTGAAGTTAAGTTACAGGAACAAGACCGGTGTCAGATTTATTGTAACGACTATCGGAGGTATTTTGGGACCAAAAACTTAAAACGTGCTTGCCAAAGCTCAGAGAGGTCTTGGTATTTACTGGATGGTCACCCATCCACAAACCTTGGCAAATGTTGCTTAACCTCGAAGACCGAAACCTACTGAGCTGCTTAATTACCCACAACCTCCAAAAATAAAACAAAAGACTGATAAGCATCAAAACGCCCAACATGATAATCAAGACTTCATCATCACTATAACTCCTCAAACCATAGCGGGACTGGCAGCATTAGAGGTGAAAGCCTTGGCACCAAGTCGTAACTCATGCAGTCATAGGAAATGTGTGCCTACAACGACCTAGTTGACTACGCCATGATTTATGTCTTCATGCGCTAATAATGCATATTTGCGGTCTGCACGTGAGTTTAAAGTACCTATGGATTTCGGTTCCAATTTTATTAGTTTCATTGCGGATAAAGTGATAAATATTATGAGTGGCTAACAACCAACTAACAGCAAAACAAAAGAAAAAGGAAATGAAGAACAAACGTCGACCACTACAAAAACAAAACACGATCGCCACTGCACTGAATATCCTCCTAATTGTTTCAAATCAATGCTGAAGTCCCATAAATAATTGTTTACCCATCGCAAACAAACATATCTACTAAACAATTTACCCTACAACAATCATGATAATTTCCGTATGTTTTGACGTGGGAGCGACGTGACAAACTGACAAAGGTGTCGTGACACTGGCAGACACTAAGTGTCAGTGTCAATATGGATATTGTATGGACATTAGCGTGGGAATCCTTATGGCAGTTACCTTTGTTTGACTTGTTTTTACTACTGAATATTGACGCTGAAAGGATGGGTAAATACCGCGAATGTGTAGTCTATTGAAAGTGGGGGTGTTATAATGTTATTGTTAAGTACAGTTGCTTGATAATCTAGTGCTTGCAAATCAGCTGTATTGTAATTAGCTTCCTTATTAGTGAACTCGCTTACATAGCAGATTCGCCTGCGCGAAAGTAGAATAATATTTAGTTAACTGTTTATTTTTATTTATTTAACCATTTATGTATACACACACAAATAGATAAAAAAAGAAACCGAAAAATAGGTACCAAGGTGTTGCTTATTTTTAAAGAAATCTCTTCCAGCATACCTGTGAAAGGAGAGCCAAATATAATAAAAGAGATGTAGATACCGTGTGTAAAAGTTAAAAATAAAACAATAAACTTTAATATAATATACAATACATAAATATTACTAAAATAAATATTACGCCAATTTATTTTAAATAGCATAATAATAATATTCTGAGGAAACCTTATTCCAGAGAAAAGTCTAATATAGCCATCAACACATAAACAAACAAACAAACGGAAAGATTAACTTTCTCATAATAGCAACATTACGATTTACGACATAACTATATGATCAAGTTGCTGCTAATGATTACTTTATGGACATACTTTAAACAAAAGAGAGACTTAATTTACATCAAATAGGTACTTACAAATATATTTTTAAAAATGAGTTGCAGTGGTAACTAATTATTTGTAACCTACAGCTCTCTGGTTGCAGAGAGCCGTAGGTTTCAAAGATAATTCTAATCTGAAGAGCGAATAACACGCAATTAAAATTGGCATATTTTAGCGATTGTCTTCAGTAGAACAATCCATGACTATTAATCCTATGGTCAACACGACAATTCTTCTCTGTGCAGTAGTTCAAGAATTATGTAATTGAAATTGACATATTTGGCGAATGTCGTAAGTAGGAAAAGCCAATTATTCTCTGCGCAGCAGTAGTTCAAGATTGTATTATGTTGACAAAGTGAAGTCCAGATCACCCCGATAGCATCAAGTTAAACCTCGCACACATGTGTCAGGGGCTCAATAAAGAACAAGAGCTACTTATCACTACGATGCTAAGAGGACCGCCCTGAAACTTTCTTGGAAGGCCCTATAAACTAAAGTTTGGGGTCAATGAAGTGGGTCAGGATGGTTTGTCATTATTTAGGAATTAGAATAAAAAAAACCGGTCAAGGGACAGTCGGACTCTCCGACGAAGGGTTCCGTACCATAAACCGAAAAAAATCGCCCAAGTGTGCGAGTCGGACTCGCGCATATGAAGGGTTCCATAACAACATATTTTAGTTATTTGTTGTTACAGCAGCAAAAGAAAAACACACTCTGTGAAAATTGCATATGTCTACCTAATAAAAGCCGCTGATAGACACGGGCGGGACTGACGGACTCCGGAAGCTTAGTCATAGGGTTCTGTTGGTGACCCTTCGTAACCAACACATCATTATGATAAATTACGATTGAGATGCGAATGTCAAAGTTGCATAAAAGTTAGTAAAATCGGCCCTCTGTGGTCTCCATTTTCGTTGAATAACGTTAGAAGTTGATAAACATTTTTAATTCATGGTTTGCAGTACTATGTGTTTTGACGAACAACAGCGACTGTCCGGCGAGCGAAATAATGCCTAAATTTTGATTGTTTTTTCTTCTTGGCGAAAACTGATAAAGAAATAATACAATATTGTTTCAACATTTACTTCAAAATAAAAAGCTCTATCTATTGATATAACTTTTATATATATTCGTGATAAAATTTCTTAGCTGTTCACTTTTAAAATTGTAATTTAGTGTCATGTTTGTTTAGTGTCATAAAAAAAGTATCGAGCCAATCATTCTAAATCGCGTTTCTATCTTTACGATTTACTTGAGGGTATGTTCAATTTTTATGTAATGATTTTTATTTATTAAAATACTCATAATTAATTAGATTTTCAGACGTTCAAAAACCTTAAAAAGTACTGCAACCTACCTGCGCCTTAAGAGTCCTATTACACTTTTTTACGGAAATTCATGATTTTTGACGCTGTAATTTTCAGCAGCAGTAAGATATTTTAATTATTTGATCATGAATAACGATAGTGCCAGTCTCTTTCTTGTAAGTTAGAATTACATATTTTCGTTTTTCTTTTCGTGTAATTTACTATAAATATTTTACGAACTCAGTTTGCAAGAAAAAATGTCGGCGATGGAACTTTGACGGTCAAATTCATATTGTTACAATCAATTCTTATAAAAGTTGAAATTACTAAAAGGTAAGTTGAATGTTTTACTTGTTTATTGGAGTTCTAGAATTTCTTTAAATTCCTTGAGTTTTCAGGGAAAAAACGTAAAGAAAGCCAAATTTAAGCCAGAAATGTCTTGATTCAGCGTCCATTATATTCGAAATAAAAACAATTTTATCAAATAAATTAACATAATATAAAATTTCAATCTACAATGAATACGTTTCACTAGTTTTCGTTTGTTAATATAATAAAAAAAAATTACAATAAATAAAATTAAAGTACTATATATTCTGCGTCAATTCAGCGCGCGCGCTCCTCAGTCTCGTGCGAGCGCCCAAATAAACTATAATCCTATTCAGACTAGTAAGTATCAAAATTGTTTCGCGGACTATAGATGTACTCCCAACGCAGACCAACGTAACTTCGTTTATTGCAAACGAGCATTCACGATTCATAATAGGACTCTTAAATAATAGTTATGGTAGTAAGTACCTGGCGGGGTTGCGGAATTTATTTGAAAGAATCACCGCGACTTTGGAACGCGATGGCCATTAGGAGGAACATAGCTGGGTTTTAATCAGTAAGAGCCTGACACTCCCTTCCGTTGCGCCCAGAGCAGGAAGAGTCATTTGATGATTTCCCATCCTTAGAAAAATAATCTATACCTACTTATAATATTAAAAAGCAGAAGAGTTTGTTTGTCTGTTTTTTTGTTTGGTTGAACGCGCTAATCTCAGGAACTACTGGTCCGAGGAAGGCTATATGCTACATACCATCACGGTAAGACCAATAGGAGTGGAGCAGTCATGACAAAATTTGACGCAGACGGAGTTGTGCGGGTCAGCTAGTAAGTAATAAAAATGGTAGTCACATAGGCAGCCGTTCTATGGAAAATTTTAGACTCTAGCTCATTGAGGTATTTATGCTAGTAATATAGTTCAATGCTCTAGCTGGGCTGCATCTAATATATTTAGAATGGAAGCTGACCCGACATAGTTGAGAAGAGGTTAAGCTGATTGATTCACAGAACCCATTCGGCAACCCTTTGGATCTCCATCAGACAGTTCCTTCAGTCAAAATTCGGTGTCACCTTTGTCACCTGATTCACTAAAGAATTTGGACCTCTATAAGTACCGTAATACAGTTTGGTAGTTATGTTATGTCTACGAACATGAGAATGTGACGAAAAAGTTCTCGGAAGCGGTCGGTTGGTCACAACCTTAATTATGTACTGATACCACTGCGCACTGGCATGCTCCGGGGATTTACTTTTTATTCGTTTTGGCTTGGGTGTAAAAGAGCTGATGTAATAGTTATAACTAATGTACAATGTATAGTTTAATCTTTCCAATAACTCTTTGCTGAACAGTAGCTGGCTGTCCAGAAATATAAACATTTGACCATTCATGATGTTACGGTGCAGTAGGAGGTGGCTGATGCGAAAAAGTGATGATAGAAATATTTTTATCGGGCCAAGGTTTTATTGAGTACTTCTGAGCATTTTCTGCTTGGGAACCGCTGGAAGAGATACTCAAGATATTGATGTCCAACAAGCAGTAATCTTAGAAGTCCTATAAGGCCTGGGTTTTCAATTTCTCGAATGCTATTATACTGGGTTAGAATGTTGCACGAGGGCCTACGGATGGCGAGCGTTGGGTGGCTCGCCATCCGGTAGGAATCAGGCCCTGGTCAACGGATGTAACAACATCCGTTGACCAGGGCCTGATTCCTACCGGCGCGCCTCAAAGAGATGTCAGCAAAATAGACGGGGCATGTTAGTTAGAGCTAGTGCCAGCCAGGGTTGTGAATTTTGTGCGAAAGAGTCACCGTGGCCCTGGAACGCAAAGGGCATTTTAGGAACACGGATGCTTTTTAGTCAGTCCGATTCTCCCTTCCGCTCCGCCCAAAGCGGCAGGAGTCATTTGATGAATCCCATCCTGAAATAAAAGATGAAGGTCGCAGGGTACCTTGCAGCAAACCTCCTTTAATACAATACTAGCTTTTACCAGGGGCTTCACCCGCGTGATCCCAAGAGAACATCCCGGGATAAATAGTAGCCTATGTGCTATTCCAGCTTCTAATTTATCTTTGTTCCAAATTTTATCTAGATCCGTTCTAGCCGCTCTGGCGTGACTGAGTAACAAACATCCATCCAAACATCATCCATCGCATTTATAACATTATTTATTTATTTATTTATTTATTTTACAATTTATGTACACACAGAGAAACGGTACAGATATAACATTATAATTATTGGTACAAAGGTACTGCTTATTTCTTAAGAAATTTCTTCCAGCAGACCTGCGAAAGGAAGAATAAAAAAAGAAATGTAGACAAAAGTGTGTAAGAAATAACAAGAAAATGGATATGTGAATGAAGCCATAGACTACTTAAATTATCAAATAAACCTACATAAATATAGTAAATATTAATTTCAGAATGAATACATACCTAAAACTAACACATACATAATATAATACATACATAAAATAAAATTAACACTGTAGAGAGGAAAGGTAGTGCTCTTTAAGACGAGTCTTGAAAAGAGAAATAGTTTTCAAGTCTCGAATGCTAGGCGGAAGTGAGTTCCACAGTCTAACTGCAAGGACAGTGAAGGAGTAAGAAAAGTAGCTGGTTTTATGTGGATGGGTTTTAAGGATGGATTTAAGGTGTGATCTGCACGGTGCATTACTAGAACGAGCGTAGGAAAAGCGCTCACGCAGGTAAGAGGGATAAGACGGATTAGTCGACGCATTATTAGACGCATTAGTTATATTCGATATCCTTTTTTTTTTAGGGATTTTAAATTATCCAATGACTCCTGCCGCTAGCGGGAGGGAGTGTCAGACTTCTACTGACTAAAACCCATCCATGTTCCTTCATTGCCCTTTGTGTTCCGGAGCCACGGTGTCTCTTGCGAATAATCCCGCGACTCCGGCAGGCGTCGGCCCTTTCGGGCCCCTCTGTGTACTGACTCTCTTTGAGGCGCGCGTGGAACACTAACGCGCCGTCGACACGGCCTGTCGTCACTAGACGGACGGACGGCGAGCCACCCATAGCTCGCCGTCCACAGGCCATATTCGATATCCTGCAAGTAGGTCTAGCAATTTATCCTAAGTACCATTTTCTTTGACATTGCTGTTTCCAGCTAAACATTGCTGTTTCCAGCTAAACATTGCTGTTTCCAGCTAAACATTGCAAGTATTTCGTGGTAACATTAGTAGTAAACTGCTGATTTTAGTTTTGCTATACATTTCGTTTACATAAATATATGAAACAGGTTGTAAATAAACTAAATTTCTTCTTGCAATGGATGCCTTGTGCCATTTCTCAAGTTCAAAGGATTAAGCTTTATTAGTTCAATTGTATTACTTTCGAGTTCTAAGAAGTTTGAAAGCAAAACTAACTTATTTGCACAAGTAAGCTTAAAGAAAACTGAAATGAAAAATACTACGTTCAGCTTTGAAAATATTAAATATTCTTGGCCTTATCTCTCCATTGTTTGTTGTAACCGATTCCGATATTGAAGATGCGGTTAATTCTTGGACACATATCAATGTTCTGCTGCCTTTGAAGCCTTTTTGATTTGATATTATCAGTGACAAGACCGACACTTTAGACTTTTGAGCTTCTTTCAATCTGTGTCGACTGACTATTCAACCCATCGTTTAACAACAGGTTCCAACAACAGCTGGTAGAGTTTCCTTCCAGGCACAGATTGTTCTCATTCTGAAACTCTCGATGAATAAAGAGTGGTCCCCATTCATTCAGCAAGCGTTGATAGGTCCCCACGCTTTAGCCACGAGCTCTCCCTAATAAGGCTAACAAACATAAAACTAAATTGTTAACAATTGTCCTACAACTGCCCGTAAGTAGGTTAATAATATCAGGACATAAAATTACTGGTCGTGATGTTATTATTCAGTTAACTCTAAGATAAGGACAGTACTGTGATTAATACTGCCAATTATAAAGGTTGTTTTGCAATAATGTTAACAAAGTAACAGACGGAGATGGAATCATTAATTGTAATGACGTCGAGGATAAAACCAACCAATTGTCTAACGAGGTAAATTTGTTAGCAAAATTGTTAATAGTTTTTTTTGACCACGAAGGAGAAGGCGGGATTATTCATTATTTTTATATAAGACTAGCTGACCCGCGCAACTTCGTTTGCGTCACATTTTCCATTATTATTGCTCCGCTCCTATTTGTCTTAGCGTGATGATAACCTTCCTCGATAAATGGGCTATCCAACACTGAAAGAATTTTTCAAATCGGACCAGTAGTTCCTGAGATTACCCCCTACATACAAACTTACAAACATACAAACTTACAAACAAATGTTACCTCTTTATAATATTAGTATAGAAGTATAGATTAGACATTATTATCATGTTCTTTTTCTATAAGTAGTTCTATTATGACAGGTTATATGTGT
Source organism: Ceramica pisi (assembly GCA_963859965.1). Taxonomy (NCBI): domain Eukaryota; kingdom Metazoa; phylum Arthropoda; class Insecta; order Lepidoptera; family Noctuidae; genus Ceramica; species Ceramica pisi. The sequence continues at coordinate 1,836,268 of OY982544.1, read as the reverse complement.
GCATATAATATTGAATTTATTTTTATTAAAAAAAAATGTATATTTTTTCGTTTTTGTCTTTTTACTATTTATTTATCTGAATTAGTAGGTCAATCTTTCAACGTGAACACTCGCTTGAGTGTGTATTTTATTTTATAGTATCATAGTGTGCTAGCTGTTATTTTTTTTTGTTTTGTGTCGTGTATAATTACTTTGCATTCTACTCATTGTATAAATTCTAGTTCCTAAAACGTAAAAGAGAGATGTGTTGATGTGTTTGATTGGAGAGTAAGTGCTGGCTCTCAGCCTAGTTTGAATAAATGACTTTTGAATTTGAATTTAACCGGAGTCTTCTCCCGAAGCCACCCTTGGAAGGAAGTGGCGCAAACTCGTGAATGCTGTGAGGAATGGAGGATTGGAGGAAGTCATTTGCCTAGCACTGAGACAGAATAGGATACTAATAAAAATAATGTGAATCTTCAATAGGCTAGTTTTAACCTTCAATAAATTGAATATCTTTATTCTGTCAGTTAAAGTATTGGAAAATAATGGAAACGTATTTTTTGTTTTTGTAAATCAATGAATATTGTCAAAGATAAAACGCATCAAAACTCGGGAGTGGGGACTCGTGACGTCACAACGCACTAAAAATTATACCACGGCGTGACAAATTGATAGTTTTAAAAGCGTCGTATCTTCGTCAATTTTGGTTTACTTAACAGAAGAAAAAAAAAACGGGTCAAATGATTTTTGATAATCTAACTGACGGACTAATTAGATATTTTCAGTGGACAAGCCTTTTATTATAACTTTAAAATTTGCTCATAGTGTCATCGTAAAACTATAACTATTCTCTACAAACCAAATTGATGACCAACCCAATCGTAACTATAACGGTCAGTGAGACGTATATCTATAGTCAGTAACTTATACGGATAAGGCGTGACTGACAAAATTATTACTGAATTTAATTTCCTAGCCCAAAATACTCCGAATAAACTTTAATATACAGATAAGAAATATCAATGATTTTGTGATTACGAGATTGATTGCCCTTAGCAAGTTTATTTTTATACAAAACGGGGAAACTCTTGGCCCAAATCTCACCTGATGGAAAGTTATGATTAGGCCGAAGATGGAAGCGAGCTTTACCCGGAATCCTCTAACACAGAGGAACTTGCTATCATACCTCTAACTGCCAGAACACAGCAATGCTGTTAACATTGTTGTTATGACGACAGACTTAGACATGATGGTGGTAGCTTGCCAGGTGGACTTAGAACAAGTCCTACCACCAACCAAACCGAGCATAAAAGGTTCTTTAGATTTCCTGTTATACTGTTGGTAGCTTTCGATAGGAAAAAACCTAGCAAAAACGTACAAGCAAATTAGCATTTGGAATAAGACATAAGTTCTACATTTCCTCCTTACAACACCCACGTAGAGAACCGTCGGGTTATTTATAGCTAGTTACTTCGAAATTAAATACTCTAAGCAAAACTTGTAGTAGAAGCTTACCTCACAAAATCTTACTTTCCCCAAGTCTTGTACTTGTCACCGCGGAAGGCAGAATAAAGGTTATTGATTGCCCGATAACAGAAAACGTTACGAAATATCGATACTTAAGCGATATCGATAATGTAATCTGGATAATAGTGTTGTGAAATGTCACCGCACTATCTTTGAAGGAAGCTTGAACGGTTTAGAGTTACGAATTAGTTAAAAGTTGTGTACAGTAAGAGGTCAATGATAAAAACGATACGATAGTTGGTAGTTAACTTGTTAAATGTAAATATGTGATGCGATACGGGAACCCGGAGAACGCTTGAGGCTCAGTCGATGTTGAAATGTTTAAATTAATTGAACTAAAAGCTGCTGGAGTTCAAGAAGTTGTTGAAATGAGAAAGAGGTTTTGCCTTAATGTGATTACTTTGATGTTAATATAAACCGATTGGAAGTAGGTTGTAAGTTACAAATTGGACTATTTCTATCAGGCACATGGAGCAACAAAATATCTTATATATAAACTTTATGTACTTTTAAAAAGCCCTGCAAAAAGGTGGACTTAATGCTTTAGATATTTCATCGACCTGATGCGTCATGCATCACCCGATGCAGAGAAAGAACATGGAAGATACTATTGTTTTTTTTTAATTCTTTCTTTCTAAAACATGCTGAAAAAAAAAACAATAAATTTTAATAAACACTTACCTATTAGAGAGATTACAACTAATTATTCAAAAATTTAGTTATTCTTAAGTAATGGATTGCAAAAACGTGTAAAGAAGAAAGCAGCGTTCTTAAAATGTAAACAGAAGAAATGTCAGAAAGAAAATCCTTAATATAAACTTAAGATGATGAATGACAATATTAAAATAAGGAAAATAGCATGGATGTTTTTAAAAAGATAAAGGTCTTATCTCACGCGTAAATTATAATGGTGGGAAATAGGCCAATGTGTGGTGCTCGCTGAACATGACCTTATTGAAATCAATAGGCACATACGCTCTGCGAATGAGAATAATATTTGCACATATTAATGTTAATGAACTCTGTGTTTGAAAGATTATACTAAGCCATCTTCGTAAGAACCTTCCACTGGTAATAATGTATGATCTAAATCTAATCAAACTATCCAACCCACACAATCGCAACTTCATGGTACAGTTCACAGTTGGATAAAAGTATTTCACAATTATTTACCCCACAAACAACACTCGATACGACCTTTAGTATTTAATTTGATAGAGCTGCATTTTTTTAAATTGTAGACACCTAGACTATCCATATTTTTTTAAGCAGAGAATTAGATTAGTAGCAGTAAATATTTGAAAGAATTGACGTTTTTCAAATCCCATTTTATTTCGACATCATCTCCAAAATCGAACTAAGTATTTCTAAGTAAACATTGCCTTTTGAAACCTCAACAAAGCATGATGAGTATATTGAACAATAACTTTTCCCATAACAGAGATGTATGGGATTTATATTGGGCAAGCATTTATCACGTGTACGACAGTGTATCCAACGCTTGTATACAAACACTTAATGAGGCGAAAACTCAAAGAAAACAAGCTATGCACACCCACGCAAATTCCATTGGCGATCGGAGAAAGACCAATATAAGATGATCCCAGAGTGCATTTGAATTAAAACTTTAATTTAAAAAATATAAAGTTCAACAAAGCAAATGATGAGGTCACGGTTACGCTGGTTGATAATGTAGTTCCATATATTGAAGTTATCGGTTTGATGGATAAGAACATTGATACAGTTCATGAAGTGGATAGTTGTGTTGAGTAACTTTGTAGAATAGTGATTAAACTAGACACGTAAATCTAAGTGCAATTTGGTTTTGATGAAAATCGTGAAAAATAAATCCATAACTACTACTTTAAGTACAATTCATATACTGTAAAATAAGGTCAACATACATGTACGAATGTAACATACATAAATAACTCTAGGAATGTCAAACAAAGTTGCATTTTGTTCTTGAACTTTTAACAATTTATTTCTGATCTCAACTACGATTACATGAACACGCGAATAAATATCAGAACCACACATACAGCCTGGCATGCAACCAGTAAAGATAATTGTATACTTAATATCAATAATTCTGACAAAACCTACTTCAAAATATGAAAAGCTAAAGACAAAGGCGTGCTTCAAGCAAAAACATAACTCAATAATTTCTCAGAATATTATCTCCAAATCAAATTAACAAAGCAAATAAATTATGACCCAATTAAAATTAAGTGCGATCCAATAAAGATGATAATTTCTTATCTAATTTAAAATCTCACCGTATAACTTAAAAAGACACACTATTAGTAATTAATAGCAAATAATTCTATGTTATTTTTGTTGCTACTTCTACCACTTACATATTTCTCGGGCCATTCAAGGGCTGTCGAGTATTGCCACCGACTCAAGGACTCTTGGAGGCGCCAACGGGCAAACCTTGAGAGTTTTAACCATAACAATTTTACGACCTATTCAAGTTCCATTAACTCTTATTCATTTATCATAAGGGTCATTGTAGAACGTTTCTTCTTCACAGACATGATCCCCTTTATGCAAATCTACAAGAAAAGCTTTCGATTTCTTAGCTATGTTGTTGTGTCCAGTTAATTTCTTGGAAACTAGTTATCTTGCATCGTAACTTATACGTGGAAAATCAGTTATTGAACTCGGTACTTCGAATGTGGATGAGAAACGAGGAATTTTACCTATTTCATTATGTCATCCATGGTTATAAGCAGTAAATTGATACTTCAAGTTGTAATTGAATATCGACTAGCTTTATTACCTTAACCCTGTTATTTTCTTCTTAATTAAAGAAGATTTTTGATCTTAATTAAACCGCTTTAAAAGTGAAATCTATTCGTGCCTTATTTTCCAAGCTTTTGAGAGATAGCAAAATACTTGATTACTAGACCAAGTTTTCACGAAAATTCTTAAGACAAATCATTCAAACGGTCAAAAAGGTTTTCAAAGAGAATGCCTCAGTTACAAGAACGCAACCAACAAATATTTCAAAACGTCGTCTCACACCAAAATAATTATATTTTAAACGGAGGCATTTAAGCACACGCAACGCGGTCTTCTTTGATTCAGCTCACTTTTTAACACAAAGCAATCACTCAATTGCTGTCAACAAAAGATAAGACACCATTTAATTTTAACTTAGAACATTCTGACGAATGCTAAAGCATTGTCGACTATTTGCCTTTGATGTTAAACGTAACGCCTTCTTCGCTGTCCAAAGAAGTTAATGTGAGTATGACAGATCGAGGGCGTGACAGTGTTGCTTCAAGTGGCAAATATTGTGATCCTTTGTACTAAGCACAAAAAAACACTTTACTCGAGATAAAAACAAGTAAAACCAGCCATCGACAATAAAGAACTGTATTCGAGTAAATTTTGAAGTGGTCAGATACAAATGGATGATTCAAACTTTCAGCAGAATATACTTTTTGTTGACTCCAAAAAGTTTGTGTATCACTCCCAGTTTTTTGTACGGTATATGGGATTATCTGCTACTAGATGTCAAATCCACTTCACACTTATCAATTTTATTAATAGCTTAAAAACATTCACGACTCAGCAGCAGAACGACTTAAACTCGACTATGAGTAATAACCTCCCACGAACACCCTTTAAATAAATGATAAATTATGACAAAGGTATTGAATGATTAATATTGACAGTACATTGAATAGACAACTTAATAACTAGATTAACAGCCTTAATTTGAATAAAATGAATTTTGAAAACTATTGACACCTAAATAGCAGCTAAACGTGAGGCACGTGTGCTTATCAGAATCTTGGTTAAGAATGTAACACCTGATATTTGCATAGACCACAGATTTTGATGTGATAAAGGAGCCGGATGCAAAATTAAATAGTAGATAATATATCTTATATTTACATTACCAACTTATAATAATTACTTTACATTATAAGTTGACAATAGATTGATAACCTAAAAAAATAAATCATACGTTCACTTAAGCTTGGAACACAAAAGCTCAGACCGTTTTGCATATTTATGGTACAGACTTACAAGCTGTCAAGCGAACTGTACCCAAATTTGATGGAACAACTGACAATCACCAAAAAGACACTCACCTACATTTCTTCGAACGTGTTCTTGGCAAAAAACATGGCAACTGTGTCACGTGTAACATCCCTTTAGTGTCATGTTACTGTCATGTATTGTTTGATGTCCTTGTCTGAGGAACAAACCGATTGGCAAGTTTTTTTCCACGTACAAGATCATTCACGCTTACAAGGACCACTTAGAGATATGATACGAATGGACAATGTTCAAGAACGTTTTTTCTTTCTCTTTGTTCACTGGCGCCAGAGGTTTTTGAAAGAGATTCTGTATTATTTTAGGAAGTGGATACAAGGGTATGTGTGATTCATCTGGTAACAGTTATTTTAAATGTTTGAGATTTTGAAGCTTGTAGATTATATGGCGCCACAAAAATAAAATGTGAAAGGACGATATCGACTTGGAAGATGGCGTAAATTGCATTCACAAAGCATTGTTTTTAGCTACAATAGAATCCAAATTTCTTTTTCACAAAAAAAAACTTATTTGTATATAATAATATAGCCACTTAACAAGTTTTTTACCTTTAGAGTTATACCATCTCAGAACAAAGTAAATTCCCTGATAATAATATATTACCTAAAGAGCGGCCTCTTTGTAACCCATTGAACAGTTTCAATTGAAATCGAAACCAAACTGAACAATTAGAAACAGAAATTGATAGTGACAAATCTGGTGCACTAAGTGACAAAACAAATGTAAAGCGTCTTGGTCATGTTAGACTTAACAATATTCATATAGATAAAGTTAATTACGCCACTTTAGGATAGAAACCTTTGGACAAATTAGGCAACGCACCGAGGGGTTTCAATACAAATGAGGTTAAATGTCGGTCCCTTTTAAGCAAACGTTTCAAAGGAGCATTGGTTTACTTTCTAGCTCTGACAAGCCAAGTAATGAGGGCTAAAATGGGTGGATTACTATTACCATATTGATGCATAGGTAATTTGAATTTCTCTTTCTGATATCTTTATTAGATAAGGCTATCGTATGATTGCATGTTGAGCTTTTAGTATGAGTTCATTAGACAACATTAATATTAGAAGAAAGTGGTGGATGTTACTTTGAATTACTTGTTTGGTGATTAAATTTTGTATACTGATGTTCATAATGTTTGGAAAGTATAATAATGTTAGTAGTTCAACGCTAAGCTCAACCTCAACCCAAAACATTACTTATATTTTGTACATCAAGAATTATAAGTAGGAGCTTGTTCAAGAAGTCACGTCCGTCAAAAGTCTTTCGCACATAAATTGGAGTAATGTTCATTCAAATGAAATTCCGCCGGTATGGAACAAAGTGACGGTATTCGGAAACCGCACCTTTCTCAGAAAAACCGAATGTTTTGGGTGTTATATCGATTTCTTAGAAACGAGAGGGCTACGGGTACAACAATGGAAACGTAAAAGGAATTGCGACCAATGTGCACTGTGGTGGTGCATGGTGGTTAACTGATGCTATAAGTGCAAAACAGTATTGTTTCGTAAGGTTGAACCTACATGGTGCATTTGAAGAAATTATTGAAAAAAGCTGCGTTGTTGAATAGAGTTATGTAATTTTTCTGCTCTCTGTTGAAGAAATCTTAATCTGTACTAATATTGTAAAGCAGAAGAGTTTGTTTGTTTGGTTAAACGCGCTAATCTCAGGAACTACTGGTCCGATTTGAAAAATTATTTCAGTGTTAGATAGCCCATTTATCGAGGAAGGCTATAGGCTATATCATCACGCTAAGACCAATAGGAGCGGAGCAGTAATGAAAAATGTTACGCTTGACGCAGACGACGTTGCACGGGTCAGCTAGTATTATATAAAATCTTCTTCCTTTAGTTACTGAATGAGTGATTGACAGACAACGCACAGCCAAAACTACTGGTCGTAGGAAGCTGAATTTTGGCATGTAGGTTCCTTGGGGAGATTATGAGAGCACAAAGAGGGAATTTTGGGAAATGCGCGGGATATGCACGTACGATGTCTCAGGCAAAAGTTAGTTTATTTACAAATTCTCTTGACAAAAACCGTGTTTAATAAGCTCCAAGCACTGACATGTTTTGTGGCTTAAATTTGAGTTCGAGTTTCAACTAAAAAATACCTAGATCCTATAAAAAGGTACATTCTAAACGACACAAAACTTTACGACGATTTAGAAACTCATCATGTCACGAGATATTAATCCAAATAAATGGTAACCCATAACCCAAAGCCGGCGGCTAATTGAAAATTTATTCGATTTATAAACCCAATCGGTTGGGTTGATATTTGATTTATAAACCTAATCGATTGGACCTCACGAGTCGTATCGATTAGTACTGTTATGGTAACACTCATTTGTTTCTCTGTCACTTTATGTGTATAGAGAAATTTTATGATTTGTTTGTGCTACTTTTCATTCTTCGTAGTGTCTTGGTAGACTGCGTTGGTATGTTTGATAACTTTTCCTCCGTGGTCTAGTGGTTATACCACCTGATTCAGACCCAGAGGTCCCGGGTTCGATTCCCAGCGGAGGCAAATTTTTTGCTCGGTTTGGTTGGTGGTAGGACTTATTCTAAGTCCGCCTGGCAAGCTACCACCATCATGTCTAAGTCTGTCGCCATAACAACAATGTTAACAGCATTGTTGTGTTCCGGCAGTTAGGGGTATGATAGCCAGTTCCTCTGTGTAAGAGGATTCCGGTTGAAACTCGCTTCCATCTTCGGCCTAATCATCACTTTCCATCAGGTGAGATTTGGGCCAAGAGTTACCCCGTTTTGTGTAAAAAAAAAAAAAAAACTGTTGCTACTTGGCTTTTGATGATGAACTCTTGTTGAAATTATTGGTATTCAACAGTAAGTTGATTGAATGCTTTATTGAGAGAAAATATTGTGTAAAAACTGTCTTTCATGATACGAGAGTGTTTATAATTGTCTTATAATTATGTTAATTGAATTCTTCGAATTTTTAAGAAATTGTACAATATATATTAGGAAGATTCCCGAGGAAAAACTACAATAAATTGGTGATTTTTAACCGACTTCAAAAAAGGAGGAAGTTCTCAATTCGGATGTTTGTATTTTTATATAGATATCATAAATTAATAATATTGTTGCTATGTCTAGCGGTGTTCTGCGGTAGGTTGAATAGAACAGAAAAAGTTCTCACGTCGAACATTGATAAATTTCGACAAATGTAAACACACGCATACTAGGTTAATCAGGAATTACCATCTATGTAGTATTGAATTTCAAGCTACCTTAAATTTCTCCAATAAGTTATTACACCAATAATTTGTGGACACAAACTGTTGACAGAAACCATTCCAAGCTTTTAGTGTAAGGCAGTCTGTGTTAGAAGATCGATCACAGAAGAATTAATGATGTATTTAATAGAGGCACGAAAAAGGCGGGCAAGTGTATCACGGATGAATATTAAAATTTGTTCCATAGTAGCTTGAAGAACAATAATTCTTAGACTGAAAACTAACGCTGACACGCAATCGTTGATATTTGAAAGTAAATTTCAAATCACGCAATCGTTAATATTTGAAAGTAAATTTCAAATATTAACGATTGCGTGTCAGCTTTGATTCGAATGAATAAAAATCCTTTTTACAGCACATTGTTAACCATTCAAACCGATACAGAAGAAGAAAAAAAATCGTTCTAATTCGGTCGATGGATACAGAGAACTGTGGCGTGCAAATATAAGGGACCCCACACACGCCCTGAGGGACGCCGGCTCTGTTACTAAGTAAACAATTATGGAATGAAGTGAAAATAAAAAAAGTAATTTATTGTTCCGGCCATAGGTTGAAGGTAGTAGGAAGGGATTTTTATGGCAGCTAGCCAGCAGTGGTGAGGGATTTAATGTTTATTTGCAGTAACAGTTGCACGTGTCAATTTTGAGTCAGAGTTTTTTAGTCTGCGCTTTTGATTTATACTGAATCAAAATAGGAATGTCGTAAGGCAAGTTTTGAGTTTTAATGTTAAATGATGATGTTGTGTGTTAGCTATTGGAGTAAGGGAAGACGGAAGAAACAGGAGGATGCTTTGGATAGAAAAAGGGTGACTACTACTGAGATGATGACTAATAGGGAAGTGTTTGAGAAGATATATAGATAAACAGATAGAAAACATTTAGACATATAACACCGAGTGACACTGACCCCAATAACGACTGAGTAATAATTACTGTGGGAGAGTCTAACATGACAGCACGCTTGTAATTCCCGAAGGGTTAATAAGTAAAGGTGTAATTATTTGTTAGTGTCATTATTAATTACATTTAACTTTTTATTCTTGGCGTGTCGATAGCAAATACAGTATGTAGATATTCAATGTTTTTCGCCTCGTATTGAGCTAGAGCCAAAGACCCGAGCGGCTGTTAAATAGTTATTTAACAACCGCACGAGTCGATCGTCAAAGTTAAGCAACGCTTGCCAAGGTTGGTCTGTGGATGGGTGACCATCTTTACACGTAGAGTTTCCTCCGTGCCTTGGAAAGCATGTTAAGCCGTTGAACCCGACTTTAATTTATAGATCATTGGCAGTCGTTACGGATTATCAAAAGACAGTAAATCTGACTCCAGTCTTGCCAAGAAATACCGTGTTTTTTTTTTAATGCAAGACGGGGAAACTCTTGGCCCAAATCACACCTGATGAAAAGTGATGATTAGGCCGAAGATGGAAGCGAGTTTCACCCGGAATCCTCTTCATCCGCGACAGATTTAGACATGATGGTGGTAGCTTGCCAGGCGGACTTAGAACAAGTCCTACCACCAACCAAACCGAGCAAAAAATTTGCCCCCGCTGGGAATCGAACCCGGGACCTCTAGATCTGAATCAGGTGGTTTAACCACTAGACCACGGAGGCGGTTAGTGTCACCTGTTTAGCACCACCCGGGGACCACGTGTAGGGATTTGCTGAAGGGTATTCTCCTACGGACGCGGGTGACTCGGCCACCAAAACTGTTACTCAGTTAATGGGTTGCAGAGGTCTGGTAGGCAGCCGCTCCACGTAAAATAATGGTATTCAGCTGAATCCGGTTTGACTGGAAGCCCACCCCAATGTAGTTGAAAAAAGCCTAGGCAGATGATGATTCTGCTACGGTTACAACATTTGCTAACGCAGCCATTAGGTCTTCAAATTTTCAGATGACAGCTGGCATGCGATGCGAGACAAAGGTGGGTCACGGATTGTGGAGAGACGTCACGCAAGCAGAAATCGGAGTCATCCGAGGACCCCTAACAGTTAAGTTGTCTTTACTGTGGCCCATCTTATACATAGGGAGCAGTCAAAATTGTACTGTCTGACTCTTCAATAAACTTTAACCTTACTTGAAGTATGTTACGATTCCAGTAAAATCTTATCAGCCAATCGTCATTTAAGTTTATTTCATAATATTTTAACTGAAATATCATTATATCTGATCGATAATTGTGCAGATTAAGTGTTTATGACGTTCCGTAAATCTAATATCGAGGTATTAACCACTACTATATTTAGGTCAAGCGCTGTTTAGAAGTGTCATAACATAAAATTATATTGGGTCTTAAATATGTACTTATTGGTTAAATAGCTGATTAATTCAGTCGTAAAGTTTATGAATGCCAAAAGTGGAAGGAAGTACGGATTAGGAATGACCTTGGCATGTATGAATAGCTAAGAACTATTGACAGCAAGTGGCGAAAACTTATTGAAAACGCTGAAACCCAGTGTAAAACACTACCATCCGTTTTCCCACCCACCAAATTCAAGACTTTTACTAAGTTTTAATCAAGTTTTGATAAGAAAATTTGGTTACTTAAGGGCCAACTAGTCGCGGGCTCGAACTCAGTGGTAGGCATGGCCAAAAAGCACGCTGTCTCACCTCGCATCATGCCCGACAGAGATAGTACCAGTGATGAGCAGTTAGACGCTAGCCTTCATGCACGTCTAGTTCGCACGCACACAAACATCGTTCCGAGCCGTTCCGAACTAAATCGAAGTTACACGATGCACACATACCGCCACCGCGCGCCGCTGCGCGTAGTCGCTCGACGCTCGCCGAGATATCAGCCACTACCTACCTAAAAACTCTTACTAAAAATAGTAGGCACTGTGTTATCGTTTTATACCTCTACGGCCCTATAGGTACCTAATATGGATTGCTTATTCTATTGTTATTATGTTTAGTTATTCCTTGGTGGTAATGCAGCCGCCACGCCGCCACCGACAGATCTGATGCTTACTTGAATAGTCATCGCAGTTTATGTCCGTAGGTACTAGATACATCTACATCTACACTATTATTATAAAGAGGAAAACTTTGTTTGTTTGTTTGATTGTAATGAATAGGCTCAAAAACTACTTGACCGATTTTAAAAATTCTTTCACCATTCGAAAGTTACATTATCCACGAGTAACATAGGCTATATTTTATTTTGCAAAAAAATAGGGTTCCGTAAGATATTTGGGTTTTTCGGACAAGGTGTAAAAATCAACCAGAAAAGTAACTTATTTTGCGTACGCTGCCTAAACTATAAAATATACAACCATAAATTGTTCTAATTAATTGTAGATCTTATAAATATCTACAAAAAAGTCCGCGACACACTATACCTTTCTATGTCGAGTGAGGCACAACAACCATTTTTTTATTTAAAAACGCTATTATTATAAAGAGGAAAACTTTGTTTGTTTGTTTGATTGTAATGAATAGGCTCAAAAACTACTTGACCGATTTTAAAAATTCTTTCACCATTCAAAAGTTACATTATCCACGAGTAACATAGGCTATATTTTATTTTGCAAAAAAATAGGGTTCCGTAAGATATTTGGGTTTTTCGGACAAAAGGTGTAAAAATCAACCAGAAAAGTAACTTATTTTGCGTACGCTGCCTAAACTATAAAAGATACAACCATAAATTGTTCTAATTAATTGTAGATCTTATAAATATCTACAAAAAAGTCCGCGACACACTATACCTTTCTATGTCGAGTGAGGCACAACAACCATTTTTTTTATTTAAAAATCTAGATATTTTTTTGGACTACATTTAAACACGTTTATTTTACTCATGCTATTAATCCTTATCAAAATAAATTATTCTTATCAAAATAAGTATTTCATCACTAAGTACAGTTTATGTAGATCATATTTGGTCTTTGAATGATTAAAATCGGACGTTTGGTTTTGAAGTTATGGCGAAATTAAAATATTACGATTTCTGCTGCACGGCCCGTTGCGAAGTGAACGTCACCAAGGCGGGGGTGCGCGTGCGGGAGGGGAGTTTAGATCTATGTAAGGTACCCGCGCGGCTCAGACGTGAGGTAGGTAGGTAACAGTTTTTCTCACGGTTTTTCTGTAGTGTATTTAGTATCAGCATTGCACCCGTGCGAAGCCGGGGCGGGTCGCTAGTACCTAATAATGAAATTAGTTCTACCTAAGTACCATCCTATAAATTGTTATCAAAATTACTTACTTACCTACCTGTCTTCTTAATTTTTAGGGTTCCGTAGCCAAATGGCAAAAAACGGAACCCTTATATATTCGTCATGTCTGTCTGTCTGTCTGTCCGTCCGTATGTCACAGCCACTTTATTCCGAAACTATAAGAACTATGCTGTCGAAAACTCTAAACTTGGTAAGTAGACGTATTCTGTGAACTTACTACCTACCTAAACCTGTAGGCCGGTATAGTATGGATAGGGGTTCTAAAATGATATCGAGGTTTCTAATATCATTTTTTTCTAAACTGAATAGTTTGTGCGAGAGACACTTCCAGAGTGGTAAAATGTGTGTGTGTCGTGTAACTTCTAAAATAAGAGAATGATAACACTAAAACATATATGATGTACATTACCATGTAAACTACCAGCGAAAATTGGTTCGAACGAGATCTAGTACCTAAGGAGTTTTTTTAATAGGTACGTCATAAATCGTAATCCACAACTTTTGCTTATATTATAATATTTGTACGGAACCCTCGGTGCGTGAGTCCGACTCGCACTTGGCCGGTTTTCTATTTTTAGTTACCCCTATTGGTTGACACAGACGTGTTTAGATTTGCATTCATTATTTTAGATTGCTTTAAATTATCAGACAAGTGCACAGTATATTGTGACAAACTGACAAGTGACACATAAAGATTGTTTACTTAGCTCCTACATACCTACCTACCTAACGTTAAAATTTTAGTGTCTACGACGCCAACGGTTTGTTTTATGGCATCTTTGCTTGTAGGTAAGTACCTACTTACGTTAATATAACAGTAGGTACCTATTAGGCAGAGAGCTATGTAAACTATGATGTTGCAGAATTTGTTCGAAAGAGTTACCGCGGCCCTGGTAAGTACGGCACGCAGAGGGCATTAGGAGGAACACGGATGGGTTTTAGTCAAGAAGAGTCTGACACTCCCTTCTGCTTCGCCCAAAGCGGGAGCAGTTATTTGGTTTCCCATCCATAAAAAAGTCTTGTCCGCCGCAAAAGTACCTACGAACACAAAATTAGGTTTGTCAATTGCAAGAAACTATTTTGAAAGCAAATAGAATGAACCCAGTAACAAACATTACATTGACCCTGGCTTGAACTTTGGATTTCGCTACCTGCTACCTAGGTACTCAACTAAACGAGCGACACGTTGCCGCTGGCGGCCGGCAACCTTTGTCGTTGGCTGTCGACGGGCGCTTCAACGACCACCAACGACGCGTGCAGTTATCCCTGTCGTAGACGCGTGCGGCGGCGGTGGCACGGCGGCGTCATGTCGCTCGATTGTAAGAACGCTTAGCCACCGTACGCACGGACGTAAAAATATTCCGTTCAGCCGAGCGTTGAGAACCCAGCACTCAGCAGAGTTAATCCCAACGCGTCAAAAAAAGACACCGTTTCAACTTATAATTATATCATTGGTTTCAACATCGAGAGTTGAAAATTCATTGCGCGATAGCATCCCGCCGCGATGATTTTACACTGCAGCGGGCGCGGGCAGCGACGCGGTGTCGAAGACCCGGTCACGACGCCAAATTATGACTTTTCTACCCATTGTTTATAATATGTGGTTTTTTAAACTTTTTCAATGATTCAAAACAATGTCACGTACTTATGCAGCGTCCACTCAAAGCAACAATAACAATTTCAAACGCAAATACGGAGTCCAAACTACAGTGCGAAGTCAAACAGATATAAAATATAATGTTGAAATCCAAAAATCAAGCCAATGAGTCAATATAAATTAGAGCGCAAGTATAGTCTACCTACGTATTATACGTTTGAACGACATAGGCCACAGGCCACAGCACACCGCAGCAGACACAGTTGTAACTTGAATACGCACGTGTGCGTGAGCGTTGTCCCCCCGCACCGCACCGGGGGGAACGTTATTCAGTGAGAGGCACGATAATTCATAGTAAAACGCGCGCGTAAAAAAATATGAGAAGGCCTTTCGTAAATCGAGTTTTATGAAAAAACTACTGCATATATCGATTAAAAATAAAAGTTATTGAATTCTTCGATAGTTGAGCTTTGTCGGTACCGACTTGGTTTTAAAGATTTTACATTGTGTTTATTACTTATTTACGCCCAAAGATGCGTTAAAATTGGCAAGAAAAACGAAACTTTGGTGGCTCATAACTTTTTAATGGCGGTTTATTTTACCATTCTGTTTCCATACAGACAAAACTAATAATATGACAAAACGATATTATGTTTAACTTTTGATGTACTCTGTCAAACAGCGGAGTAATACCCTCCCGAAGTTTCTATGGAAAAAATATCGACTAGAGCCACCTTAAGGTTGGAGTTTAGCTGTAATTTTTTACTCATTGAATAAATTCCTATCTCGTAAACTGAATGTCTAGAAATCCTAGGACTTATAAGAATTACAGCTTTTCTCAATAAAACAACTACAACGGAAATAATAGAATAAAAAGTAAAAACGAGTAAGCAATCTCTTAAAGCAAAAGTCAGTATAATAATATTATACAACTAAAATGAAATGTCTCCTATCAACAGTAATGGTCAATTGTTATGAAATATTAAAGTAGCTCAAGAAAACATAGCAGTAAATTAGTCACTGAGAAACATACTAAATAAGTATAGTAGGGTTGATGATTTAGAAATGATGCAAATAGAGACAATTAAAATATAGGTTTATAGAAAACACTAGTGCACAAGACACGAAAGATACACTAGAGTGTAGGAAAGAAACCATGAAATGACCATGGTTAATGTTAACTAGCCATTTAAACATTTTTTTTGCGAATAGTTGTGAGCCAGTAGTAAATTTCTCAAAGTTAGAAGCCGAACTCAGGCATGCCTTGTAACATATTTATTCAGCAAAACGGTAAAAGAATCCGGAATAACATGAAGCCAAAAGTTAGAAGATATGTAACGTCTACCTATTCACACAGATGGAATAGAACTCACTCCCTCTAACAAAGAAGAGGCCAGTGTCCCAAATGAGAGAACATGACCAATAATACTGTAATAGTATAATGATAATAAGTTTTGCAGCTATTTCGAATGATAATCCGGATTCTACTCTCAATATTGATAATCATAAAATTATAATCAAAGCTGACGTCATTAAATAGAACCAACTATTTTCATGTCAAAGTTCATACATAAGGGATCCGTTAAACATAAATTGTATGGACCACTGGCCATTCCACAAAGTTATGGGAGTCAACTAAAGGGTTACTGTGATAATTATAACCGACGTGATACCATCCAGTTAAGTACTATTTATAAACTTGATTGTGCAGTGATTTTCAAATAATGCACGTGGCTGATGAATGTTCTAAGTGAAGCTAGAAATGCAATGTGTGTCTATGACATCATATTAAACAATAGTAATTTGTCTTGATTAATCAGGAAAGTACATCGCAATGGTCTTAATATATTCGTAGAAACAGTTCGAACTGTCAACACCATCACTTAAAGGGACAATCATGGTAATATTAACTCTCTTAACAATGAGGTCAGTAATTTGAATAGAGAACTCTATTGATGATAAAAATATAGAATACAGAAACTATAACCCATCAAGGTAGTCAAAGTAGAAAAGCAAGACAGAGCATTACAACTGCAGTATTAGTGGAAGTAATAGATGCAAACCTATTCTTAGTAACGAACCACACACACAGTACGAAATTTATTTTCCAAAACCGAAATAATAATAATTAAGCATTACACCAACCAGAAATTGTACAATCCTCGTGTCAGCCCTGTCCCTCCGCCAGTTGATTTAAAAGCTCTTACATTGAAAATATTACGCGATGTCACATAACTTAGACGCCGGCGCGTGCCTTAAATAGCCTGAAGTAAGTAAATATGGAAGATGTTGTTTCTCAATATTTCTGATAGGAATTACTGGAAATATTTGCTGTTGGTTCAGGATTTTGTACGTGTTATTTGGTTTGGCAGTGTTTAATTTTTTGTTCATAATCAATATTGGAGTTGTGAGCATCGTGATGGTTACTAAGATCTTCATATTGCGTTTGATCTGCAGGGTGATTTTTACTGACTTCCAAAAAAGAAGGAGGTTCTCAAGTTAATGTTTAATATTATTAAATTAACATAATTATTTAAGTGCACTACTAACAGAAGCGGCTTCTGAACTTTTGATATTTTATTTAAGACATCAGGAAATTGAGAAATTTATAGATAAAAGGCCTAAGAGAGCCTCAAATAAAATTATGCATTATGTACTTTTAATAAAGCAGCTTGATAGGTACTTTGATTGCTAGATGTTCCCAATTAGTTATCAGCTCATTATTTCGGGATTTTATTCAAGGACCGTTAACATTCATACACTTATGTTACTTGGCAACTGGGCTTAACCTAGTTGTATAATTATGTCCCTTGATGCCTATTGGTCTAACTCTATTCTGTCTCCTGCTTGATAAGGACGGAAGTGGAAATTATATTTATTTTTTTTACTCCTCCACTTTTGTTTTCTGATAAATTTCGTTGCGGGATCCAAGACAGTTAAATCGTTTCACCGGGACTTGTCGGACTTCATTGCTTTTTCTGATGGTCACCACTGTGGATTCTGGCTTTCAGGAGTTGCAGTGGTTGGGAATGTGTGGCGGGTTTTTCCCAAAAAATACTTGGTTTCTTTTACCAAGGTACAAATACGCCAACTGTATATTTGCGAATGTTGAAATTACTTTCAGAATATGTATTTAGATTTGTACAATTTAACATCCTGATAATAGGTAGCATGCGATCTGTAAAATAACTAACGACGCTAGTTGATAGTAATATAATCTCGTTAATAATCTTGACTGTAGACTATTTCCTTAAGTGTCGTTTTATAGCTAAAGCAGGAACAACTGGGTCAATGAGAGTATGAGAAAATCTGTCGTACTCAAAATGGAAAGTAAAGACAGTCTCACACTTCCCTTACCATAAATTAAAACGTGCAACAACATAAAAGAACTAAAACCGAAGTGTCAATAACTAAAAAGCTGCTAATTATATAAATTTAGATAGCCAAATGGCTATAAATTTTATTGTCCAAGCATTCTATGCGACTCCCGTCCACAATTTCCATAGTTCCCGATTGTAAGCATAAAATGCATCCGGTCGATCTAAGTGACATTCCATTGGACACGCGGGCTCCATACGAGAGCGTAGAAAGTGTCTCGTCTGTATGTCTGTCTGTTGCAAGAATATCGATTAGATTTACAAGGGTTGATAGCTTTCTTTGTCTTGAAGGATAGTGTTAAGTTACGTGGGAAATTAGGAGGCTTAGTGTAATAGAACGAGATTTATACAATTTTTAGATTAAGGCAGATTTAGGTAAAAAATTGTTAGTTGGCATAAAGTACAAATCTATAGTCTGTTTTTGAATCCCGGAGACTAAATTGATAAGTGCAAATGTCAAAACTGACTCAGTTTAGTCCCAGGGATTAAAAAACATACTTTAGTTAACCTTTAATAAATCTCAGAATCACAGTCTGGAAGAATTTAAAAAGACTGGCCATAAACACTGGTGTCAAGAAGGCTTCAACTCTCCAACCAAAGGTCAAGGTAAAATGGAATAAAGGAAACTTAAAAAAATTACGTAGGTAGTAGATATTCGTGAAGACGCGATATTGAACGTTATTAATGAACAAACATAGACAAACTACCGAGTCATAACTAGTGCCTCATCAAAAGTCAATCTTAATCAACCAAGTTGTGACACCACCCGTTTAACCGTAAAATTAATTGACCGTTCTTCCGTTATTACAAGAATTATCATATCAAGTAGTTTTCGGCGTGAAACACCGGCTTTTACTTAATTTTAGAACCATTGCTTTTCCACAGCTACACCCAATGAATTCCAATGGTCTATAATATAGGAAATACATATTTCAATAGCTGGATCCGCTGCTCAGTCAATATTGAATATATAGTTTTAGAATAAATATTTATTGATAATGTTGAAGGCAGGTGACGATTATCATGATAGTTATGATGCTACTGTAATAGTTGTAGTGATATAAAATGAGAATTTCAGAAGTGTATAAGGTGATAATTTGCATTTATATGGAGTGAGAACCAACCAAATTTAAACTCCTAAGGAAACTAAAGAAACTTATAGAATTATTAATTATTATTGTAGTCCACTGACTTATATGACTTCAACTTTAAAGTATTGTTAGAATAAGAATAAGAATAAGAATATTTTATTTGTATAAAACATGGTAAATATTAGCTCTTATTAAGTATACGAAGATCTGACATGTTTCGCCATTCACTGGCATACAAATTTTTAAAGTAAAACTTAGTCTAACCAAATCCAACATTACATATTATAAGTGCTTAAGTAAATAGATTAAATTTATTTTAATTCTAATTAGAATTAAGTTTATCAAATAAAAAATAAAAATATGGTAATATATTTGGTAGGTAACTCTTTCAAACAGGTACATAATATACTTTCTTACACTAGTTAAGATTTACAGTAATCAGTAGTTATACTTGTCTGCTATTTTTTTTTCAAAAAATTCTTTCACTGTATAAAAACAATTATCGATTAGCCATTTCTGTAATTTGGATTTAAAATATTTCAATGGGAGCTCTCTAATTTGTTTGGGTATATTATTGTAAATTTTAATAGATGTTATGTAACTATTTTTATGGCATAGTGTGCTTTTGTGGGTAGGCATTCTTAGTAGTGTAGGGTCACGACGGGTATATTTGGAGTGTAGGTCACATGCTTTGAAAAATTTTGACTGTTCTTTTACAAAAATACCAGCTTGCAATATGAAAAGGCCTGTTAGCGTAAGGATTTTTAATTTCTTAAATAGAGGTCTGCAAGATCTTATTGGGCTGATACCACAGATTGCTCTTAGGCATTTTTTTTGCACCCGAAAGGCATCATTAATATTTGTAGAGTTCCCCCAGAGTAGCAGCCCATACCTTAGCAAAGAGGAAACATATCCATGGTAAGCAATAAGAGCAACTGCTTCACTCGCGGTAC
The DNA here is from genome assembly GCA_963859965.1 of Ceramica pisi. NCBI lineage: Eukaryota > Metazoa > Arthropoda > Insecta > Lepidoptera > Noctuidae > Ceramica > Ceramica pisi. The sequence goes on along the minus strand of OY982544.1, from coordinate 1,816,237 downwards.
GCCTTAAACGTTTAAGAGCAAATACAAACTGGTTTAATTTTTTACAGATGTGCTCAATATGTAGTTTCCAATTACAGTTCTGGTCTAGAATAAGTCCAAGAAATTTGTAATTATTAACTTCATTGATTTGATACCCTTCACAAGTAATTTTAAATATTTTAGGATTTGAGTTATAATTTTGAAAATTTGGTTTTATTTATATTTGCACATAGATAATTGTTTTTAAGCCATTTTAAAATGTTAGTGTGTGTTAGTAACAGCGAAAGCAATTCTTTTTACTTGCCAACAGCAGCAAGCGGAAAGCGACACTTTACGTACCTAAACCTTAGAGAATTACAAGAATACTAAAAATTGTATAAAAATAAATCGAGAAAAAAAGACGACAGTCCTACAAAAAATATACAGGAATACCACAAAACAATTCTACGGAAGCAGGATTTATACGAGTATTAGTCAACTCATTCATCTGTCAACTTGTATCAGTTTCGAGAACAGATAGTGCAAACTAAGTGATAGTTTGTCCCAATATGACTAAACAAATAATATCTATGAACAATATTATGCTAAGTAAGGGAATTGGTCGGAACTTTGCAAGTGTTCCCCGGCTTTGCTCGATACAATTTAAGACTAACATAGATTTGGTTAGCAGTACATTGCGGTCCAAATTCAATTTCTAAACGTCGAATAAATCGTGTGTTACTTCATTTGTTTGTACCTTGTTTAGATGCAAGTGAAATATTACTATGATCATATTTCCTTGCCTTATCAAGTTCTCTTTCCTATGGGGATAGGCAGATACTACAAAATTCCATCTTCTATGATAAATACTTAAATACTCTTTTTGCTTCGTTGTTTTACCGACTAAGAAGGATTTTCTCAATTCAGTGGGCATTTTTTTTATGTATGTACACCAATTACTAAGAGGTTTCTGATCCGATTTATGTGATTCTTTTTTAGTTCGATAACACTTGCCATTTGGTCAAATTTTATTCACTTTGAGTCAGTAGTTTATATTTTATGAGCATTTTTAATTATTTCAATTTCTGCGTAGACGAAGGCGTCGTCCAAATATCACCAATTAATTAAAGAAAAGCTGCATCGGCCATCTCCTACTTTACTGCATCGGAAACCTCCTACTTTATAACATTGGCCATCTTTTACTTTACTGCATCTCCTTAATATTTTTTCTCGATCCCTTACACATCCCATAAAAAAAAATATATATTGTGGTATTCTATTTTGACACTGACTCCATAACAACATCAGTGGTAAGTAAAAGCTGACTAGTGTTAACAGTAATTGCTTTAGATTTGTCAAAATGCACATAACTTTGTCGTTACGTCAAACTAAGTTGGTTTTGTAATGGTTGCCTTCAAACATGAGCGGAAGCGATTTTGCTTTGAAGATAATATCAGTGTTTTACAAATAAATTAAGTAATTGATTTTTTTTAGTGTTAGAAAAGTTGAGCATGTTCTTCTTTATTTATAGTCAAATGAATTTAAAACACGTAAGGTCTAAAATTCTTGCATCTGGCGTCAAAGCAATCACGTCAGTGAACAATTTTTAAACAAAATAGGAACAAATTACAGAAACAATTTTTTAATATTTGTTTCTTGTTTAGTCTATCTAAGAATATTCACAAAAACACAACTGCCGCTGAATTGGTTTGCTTTATAATTACATAAATTGGAAGTTGTCCACCAAACAACGGTGAATGTAAAACAAAATAACAAGTTTAAAAATTTGAATAATTTGAATGAAATTATAAATCTTAATATTTAATAGGTTTTTATTAACATAATTTATGGCACTTTAATATACTTTAAATTAGTATTAATATTTATGGTCTATGTATGCAATAAAATATTCTTGAAAAATATGCAGTTTGGCAATGTTCTTTCATTTAGATTTTATCATAAAAGTTTTTAGTTAAGACATATTAATAACATTATCGAACTTTTATTGTGCAATATTCATTTTTAACTTTTATTGTTAATAATATATTTTATTTAAGGAACCATGGACTTTTAAAAACAAACTGTTTGTCAACTTCATATTTCAGAAAAACTACATCAGACGCAATACACGGCAACACATCCATTTACATTATCAAACTACGCATCCCGCACAAGTTTCTCCCTCGCACCGCCGCCGATGTGCCCCCAGTACAAAGTCATCAACATTTCAGCGCTGGGCGGCTGCGCTTGCGCACACTACTGATTTATAGTTATTTTGCTCTTGAAACTATCTCGCGCCCAGTCTATTTGAGGGTGCCACTGAATGTGTACTGGCCTTAATAATCATAGAAACTTAAGCTGCAGTCCAGTTTATTGTCGGTCTGGGAAATTACGTTAAAATAGATTTGTGTTTTGTTATTTCAATTATGGAGATTGCTTTCTGAGCTTTTATGTATCGTCTACACGATACAGATTTCCATGCAGACTTCCATAAACTGCTATAGTATTTTCGCTGTAGGGTAAAAGCCCGATAGTTTACTTTATATCTCTCAGTACAAAAAGCAAAATACTTTATTTAGTACTATGGTTTATAATCTTCAAATTTTGTGAAAGTAAAAACCTTTATCTTTGATATTTTCACAGTATAGGCGATTCTTGCGGGCTTCCTAATTTTGTGACTTCTACAGCTATCCCGAATAAGGATGCTGCCGAGAAAAAGGACTTTTATCCCGGAATTTATTTTATTGCACCTTGCCTTCCCCTGCACAGACACATGCAACGTGGTCAAATTAGTGGCAGTTGTAGAGTCTCTCGATTGATAAATAAATACGTGTAATTCATTCGCGAAAGAAGAGTAATTCAACTATACCCCTGGGGCAACTATCCTGATTTTACCCTACAACAAAGTTTGTGCTAACAGTTTCTGTTGTGTGGGCTCAATATTAAATTTATTCTCTGTTTTTATCTCTCTGCCATATCGCTATGAACCCATTCCTTGGGATTCGCTCTAATCGTCATTCTTTTTTTAGTTTAGTTGTTTTGGACAACATTAAATTACTATGAGAAATTGTTTTCAAGTAATTTTAAGTTTTATGTTGCTATTTTATTGAGCAAATCGCACTGAGGTTTGCTGTAAGGTACCCCAATATTGTAGGTTAAGCTCGTCTTTGTACATAAACTGTCCTATTTTATTTGTATGTTTTGTGTGTAATAAATATTCATAATATTATCTGTTCCTATTATTTGATTGATAGAGGTCGACGGCAGATTGTAATTTTTTGTTCAGATTTTTTTTCCACTGAGCTTTAAAGCTTGGCTTTCAGTCAATTATTCAGAGCAAGTATAATCTATGTAGTTAGAAAATAACTGGGTTAGGTACATATTTTTCGATGTTTTGGAATAACTCAATAGTTTTAAATTGAGCTCCATTCTACATTGTCTATTGATTGGTGTGAAAAGCAAACTTATTTACAAGAATAGAAAGCAAATAGGCCATTTAAATATAAAGGTTTTACGTAAATAACTAGAACTTATCTCATGGCGCCTCGAATAAATAATGTGTCTACGTCGGAAAACCTACTAGGTTTTTGAAAAATTCTAACAAAGGTTATCGGCACACGTAAGATACTGGCATTAATAATCATAGAAACTTAAGCTGCAGTCCAGTTTATTGTTTGTCTGGGACATTAAGTCAAAATAGATTGTGTTTTGTTATTTCAATTATACATTGCTTTCTCAGCTCAGGCTTGGTGGAGCGATGGTTGTAGGGTGGCTGGTATAGCCTGCCAGGGTTGCGGAATTTGTTCGAAAGAGTCACCGCGGTCCTGGAACGCAAAGGGCACTTGGAAGAACATGGATGGGTATTCAGTAAGAGTATGAGACTTCTTTCTGCTCCGCCCAGAGCGGGAGGAGTCGTTTGATGATTTCCCATGCTTAAAAAGGGTGGCTGGTAGCAGCTGGATGAGAGATGCCGAAAATCTACTGCGACTATTATAGGCTGATGATGATGATGAACAAATATTACCAAATGCGGATGTGAGTTTTTTTGTTTGTTTGTTACACTTTCACGTCTAAACCGCCAAACCGATGATTTTAGGTATAGAGATATATGGACTCTGGAGACGGTTCGATATAACCTACTTTAATGTTAGCAAACCGCGGCTAAAAGCTAAAACATCGTACTTTTTTTTTAAGGATGGGACACCATTAAATTACTTCTTATTTGATAGTCAGACTGACGGCAACCCATTCGTGTTCCTACAAATGCTCTTTGCGTTCCAGGGCCGTGGTGATTCTTTCGAACAAATTTCGCTAGGACTTACGTCTGCATTTACCGAAAGGTTAGATATAATTATCTATAAAACATTCATATTTTGCTAATCATATTTCTACTGTAAAATCTAATCCTGTTAAAAATGATCTTACAGCACGGTACCGCAACTAGTGAATCATCATCTTCCTAGCCTTTTCCCAACTAAATTGGGGTCGGCTTCTTGTCAAACCGGATTCAGCTGAATACCAGAATTTTACGTGGAGCGGCGGCCTACCAGACCTCGAAAATCCATTAACTGGGTTACACGGTGCTGCTTGGCAAGACTGGTGTCAGAGTTTCCAGCTTCTGACTATCCGTAACGACTGCCAAAGATCTCCAAATGACAGCCAAGACCACAGCTTAACGTGCTGTCGCACGCACGGAGAAAACTCGGTATGTTAAGATGGTCACCCATCCACAAACCAACCTTGGCAAGCGTTGCTTAACCTTAAAGATCGAACCGTGTTATTATTTAGTCACGAGCTCCCCTCAATAACTGAATGAAACTTCATAAATACGGCAAACTTTATAAAATAAACTCTTGCTGTCTGAGGCCGATTTATTCAAAACTCAATCTCAGTATTAAAATCACCGTCGAGAAATTGTAAGATTACAATATAGGAATGGGCTTTACAATCGATAGACTCAATAAAACTGTCATTTTCCTTACAGAATCTGTAATTCAGTTGACAGTTGCCCCATTGACACAGCGACACCGTTCTGTTGGCCGTCTGAGGTAGCTTTTTACTAAAGGCGACGATTCTATGTATTAAGTAACAGAATTTACCATAATAATTTGGGGGCCGAGTCACCTGCGTCCGTAGGAGAATACCCTTCAGCAAATCCCTACACGTGGTCCCTGGGTGGTGCTAAACAGGTGACACTAACCGCCTCCGTGGTCTAGTGGTTATACCACCTGATTCAGACCCAGAGGTCCCGGGTTCGATTCCCAGCGGGGGGCAAATTTTTTTGCTCGGTTTGGTTGGTGGTAGGACTTCTTCTAAGTCCGCCTGACAAGCTACCACCATCATGTCTAAGTCTGTCGCCATAACAACAATGTTAACAGCATTGTTGTGTTCCGGCAGTTAGAGGTATGATAGCCAGTTCCTCTGTGTAAGAGGATTCCGGGTGAAACTCGCTTCCATCTTCGGCCTAATCATCACTTTCCATCAGGTGAGATTTGGGCCAAGAGTTTCCCCGTCTTGTATAAAAAAAAAAAAAAAAAAATAAAAAATAATAATAATCCTATTGAATTGTTACTGATTCTCATTGCATGGTAGGTATTTTAAAATTCGTTTTTAGGGTACGCAAAAGGTTTTCAACGAAATCCTATTATTAAAGCCTACACTATCTGTCCTTCTGTCCTTCTGTCCGTCTGTCCGTCCGTCCGTCCGTCCTTACATTTGGCCGTCTTTCGATCCGTCTGTCCTTACCTTACGTCATCAGCCAGCGCGCTTTATCTCAAGAACCGTAATAGGTAGACGTTTGAAATTTTCACTGTATGTATATATTGTCGCTAAAACAACAAATTCAAAAAAAATAATTAAATATGAAAGGGGGTTTCTATGCAAAAAACGTGTTTTTTTTTGTTTATGGTACGGAAATCTTCGTGTAAGAGGTAAGTAGTAACTTGGCCGAGTAAGGTAGTAGGAGTAAGGTAGTGTATCTTGGCCGATTTTCTTTTTCAATATTTATGTAGAAATGGGCACTTATAAAAGTCTAGAAAAAAAATATTGGAGCAGCGGTTCGAATTGGTCCTTTCTCATGGAAATAACCTTAAGGGATAGGGACATTTCGGTTACTTTTTCTCCATTATAGTTCTTCACTTTTGAACATGCCTAGCTTTCTAGTTCTGACCGACATCATCTTTTGGGCTCACTTCTAGTCGATAGCGATGGGGACGAATTTTTGGCGCCATATTTTAGTTAGGTGCTTAATTTTCTATTTTAAGTGTATATAGTTTGACATTGTATTTTTTTATAACTTTTAATCTACATTTGATTTGATGTCAGCTTGCCGCGCTTGACTTGGTGGAACGAAGAGCTAAGAGGCTCATTGGCGACGTAAAACTGGTGGATGCCAAGCTACACAGCTTGGCTCATCGCTGCAAGGTTGGCTGCTTGTCGGTCTTCTACAGATTGTACTTCGAAGAGTGTGCCTAGGAACTCCACGACCTCATCCCAGCAGCCCCCTTCTACCATCGGACATCCAGGCGCACTGCAACTTGCCATCCCTACCTTGTTGCTATTCCACCAACTCGCACTAAGCGCTTCAAGCGTCTTTCATAATGCGCACAGCAAAGGAGTGGAACTCTTTGCCTGCGTCTGTGTTTCCGAATGCTTACAACCCTAATATTTTCAAAGTTAGAGTGAACAGGCTACTTCTGGGTAAGCTCGCTCCATCGTAGACTTTGTCTCTGTCATCTTTGACCAAGACTAGAGTCAAGAGCAAACCTAAATCAAGTAAAAAAAAAAAAGATTTTTTTTTTTCAAGATAAGTTACCAATAGGTTTGGCTATAGATGCAGTGTACTACATAACGATGGTAAAATATATTCCGAAAATGTCTAGTTGGATGCTTCAGTTCACAGTTCTGTTAGTATTTATGCCTTTGGATATGGTAACAAGAGTATGCACTTTACATATCGGCCTATAAATGTGAAAATGGGCTTCCTAACGTCTACTACGAAGAAAGGGACGTTTAAAACGAAAACTGACAAGCGCCATGGTTGGAAGACAAAAGTAGTTTTAAAAACAATTACAAAAGGCATTTCGGGAGACTGTTTTGTAATTTTTGATATTCAAAATAGCGTTTTTTTTTTTCATTATTTTAAAGTAAAGTTAGTTATTTTATTTCCGTCTATTTGATTAAATTAAAATAATCTATGTATGACGTGTTTCTTTTGATTACTTTAGCTAGGGTATCAACGAGACCACTATGTCCAACCATGTCAAAGAATCACCGGGTACATGAACTGTTTTTCATTAAGGTAATTTTATTTTTTCTTTTTAATTTTTCGTTCAAAATAATTCGTCAGTCATGATTATTTGTGTGCCTAAAACACCCTTACGTGAAATATGACGTGTAATTTTTTTAGCTTAAATATGTATGAAAATGATTTACGAGTAGGTACTTTTTAATTTAATGAAACAGATACACACATCGAGAGTGTAGTGTTAGTATTATTTGCGAAACTATAAATTTTTGGAATACTTGTTCTAGGACTTATGGTATCACTTTTACAAGTTATGGAATATCAAAAGGAACACGTTGTATAAACTCAGGTAAGTATGACTCTGGAACACCCCGGACAGTATGCCTGGCTATTGTTAAATATTTAATCTTCTTTTTAAAGATTAGAAGTTCTCGAGGGTTCTGTAAAGGGTCCATCTTTTTACAACTGCATATACCTACTTGTATAGAGTTTCAGTACTCAAAATGAAGCAAGAATCATTTGTTTTGTGTCAAAGTAGCTTTGGCGAATTCGTTCGCACATATATCGCTTTTTTTATGGTTCCCGTAAGAGTTTTGGAAAACCCTCTCATAGTGCTTCCTAACTGAATGTAGGGAACCTACATGCCGTTGTATGTCAATGCGTTGTATGTCAGTCATTCACTTTGTCGCGCAGTAACGGAAGTATTTGTATATATTAGTATTAAAAGATCGTTAAATTCAATCATCATCATCTGCCTAGCCTTTTTCCCAACTGTACTGGGGTCGGCTTCCAGTCAAACCGGATTCAGCTGAATACCAGTGTTTAACTTGGAGCGGCTGCCTACCAGACCTCCATAACCCATTAACTGGGTAACACGGTACTTCTTGGTAAGACTGGAGTCAGATTTACTGGCTTCTGACAATCCAGAAAGATTGTTAAATTGAATAACCTCACCTATATTCCATGTTAAAAAACGATTACATACGTAAAGTTTACTCTAGGTAGGTTCTCACAGAACGGTAGTGAAATAGTGGCAATATGTTTTGCGGTTAACTAGGCCGTTATATATTTATAATTTACGAGCCGTATCGAGTAAATTATATGTGTTGTATAGTATATAACACCCTCTGTATGGTCGTTATAGCGTGTGCTATGACTTTGAATGATGAGGTTCGGATTTGCTTAAGTATTAAGTTCGCAACATGTTATTATTATTTCGTTTTAAATAATCAATTATACAATTTTTAAGCCTATTTCCTACTTGCATTTTAGTCGTAATCTGACAAAATGTAGCTAAATTAGACGTGTTTTTGCCACTAAGATCAAGCGAATGCAAACGTTGCTTCAAAAGAAGTCCTTTGGTGTTTTTAAAATATTATTCTACCTGAGCAAAGTATACGATTAATTGTAACTTAGTGGTATATCAGTAGTTATTTTTTTGTTGGTAGAAATACTAAAGTAACTAAACTCTCAGCTACCTATTTTTTTTAACGACTAACTATGAAACTATGTCACATAAAATTAAAAAAAATTGTAGCGTGAAAGTGTCACGCCAAAAAGGCATGCCTCATACACACATGGACGTAATAACGTAGGTACTTATCACGTAAATATTTTCCCACTACTTGTCACAAGTAACCACTTACCAGTCAGTTTTAATGACGTCAGAGTCCACTTAACACACATAAACAATGATTTTCACACAACACTTTTCACTGGCACTCAATAAAATAAAATAAAAAATCAAGATTTAAAAAAAGATCCGGAACACTTATAGTGAATCCTCATGTACACTGCAAATAAAAAAAATTGACACATTAATCGATGCCGAATATCGATGTCTGTCGTCGAATCGATTTGTGTCGATCGTAGGTGGGTGCGTGTTTGCGGGCTGCGTGTGCGTCGGATACTGGCGTATCGCTGCGCCAGCGCACGCCTATTGCGCTTGAACTTGGCAAAGCTCGCTGAAAAGATTTTTGCACTTGAGTGATGAAGCTGCGTTTGTTATAGACTGTGATATATTGTTATCGATGTTGAGGTGTGATTTTAATCAATTAGATTGTTGTCGTCGATCTGAATGCACATCTATCATAGTTTTGGATACCTATCATGTTATTTATGCGTGTTGTACTTCAATATTATCTTGTACTGTTGTCAAAATATCAATGTTGTTTGAGTGGTCGAATGTAATTTATTTGATTTAGGAGTCGTAATAGAAAGTGTTTCTAAGCAAAATGTGTTTAACATAACTAACCACAATGTAAAAAAAACATAATATAACTGATAAAACTTTAATCTATCAGAAACCGATCATAATTTAAAATATCAACTAATTTCTTACATCTAAAGCTGCAGTCTAAAGTGAGTCTATGGAAAAACATAATAAAATATAGGCCAAAGACATTATTTCATCAAATCACTTATAAAACTGCTCAAATTTATACTAATTTTTTTTTTCTTTCGTCAAAGTTAACTCAAAACAAATAATTACTTTTTCCTCCAAGTATTCACATAAAAATGTGCAGTCAAATATTATGGCCGCGAGTGTAATGCAAGAACGGTGGTGTCGCTAAACAATCAGCGTATAAGCCCAAGTACCTGCGCAAAGGTACCTAATTAGTACTATTGTTATTTCAAGTGAAAGCTTTCAGCCAAACAACTTTCAACTTAATTTTAGTGAGGTAGAGTTTCTTTTGGAATGAGAAGACAAAGAGTACAATTTGTTGTAGATAATTTTTAAAGTATTTTTGAGTCATTTTGTTTGCACATTATTATTACTGGGTAAGTACATTCAAGAGTCACTTTTGTGAAGGTGGTCGCTAAAAGAAATATTTTAAAGAGACACAAAAAAATGCACGGTTCTTGTGGGATAGACATAAATATAAGTTGTCTAGCTTATCTTGCTAGTATGAAAGTACTGATACGTGAATAACTGATGAATAAAAATTATACATAAAAAAATTGTAGTAAAGATAGAAATCAATCGTGAATTTCAATCGTGAGGATGGGTATAAATTGTCAAACGTCTCGAATCCCAGTGATTCGAATGTGTAAAAACCGGAGATTTCAACAAAGTGTTACTTCGCGGTCAGATACGGTTAGTGTTGTGTGTCGAGAACAGTTGCGGGAAAAAAGTGAGTTTGTGGACAGTGGTACCGGAGATGGTCGTAATAAAAGACTACGAAAGAGGGTAGACCGATATGTCCGCCAATAACATCCCACCCGCAAGATCTTCAGTTACTCCGTGATCATGGCGCTTGCAACAGTGTCGTAATATCGGAAACTCGCAAATAAAAAGGTACAGCCCTCGCCAAACTTTGTGACCGCCCTGAAGTTAGTTTTTCCGATGCGCAAGCCTCGCGCGGTGCTGTTGTTGTATGAGATTTATTACTGCGCCCCCGTTGTAGTTAACTTCAGAGCGGTCACAAAGTTTGGCGAGGGTTGTACATGGTAGCAATCCCGATATTAACTATTCTAAGTTAATGTTTGATTGTACTTACAATCATCATCATCTGCGTAGCCTTTTCCCAACTATATTGGGGTCGGCTTCCAGTCAAACCGGATTCAGCTGAATACCAGTATTTTACGTGGAGCGGCTGCCTACCACCTCCACAACCAATTGACTGGGTAACACGATACTCCTTGGCAAGACTGGTGTCAGATTTTCTGGCTTCTGACTATCCGTAACGACTGCCAAAGATCTCGATATGACAACCGGGACCAACAGCTTAACGTGCTTTCCGAGGCATGGATGAAACTCGGTATGTTCAGATGGTCACCCATCCACAGACCAACCTCGGTAAGCGTTGCTTAACCTTGCAGATCGACCTGTGCGGCTGTTATTATTTAGCCACGAGCTCCTCTAATACTAATATAAATACTACAATACGTACCGAAAAAACAAAACACCTTTAAGGTAGAAATGTTTTACAAGAAAGGCTTACCACAGTAGTGTACTAGGGTAGCATAGCTACGCAAGCTTGCGTAGGTAACAGTCGCTTCTTCATCCCACGCAAACTGCAAGTTAATAGACTGACTGGCACGTGGTGGTAACCACACACATTGCTGATAACTAAGGTGTCTAGCTCTAGTATCTACTTCTATCTTGTCTATAAGTACTTAATATTATAAAGCAGAAGAGTTTGTTTGTTTGTTTCTTTGGTAGAACGCGATAATCACAGGAAGTACTGGTCCGATTTGAAAAAGTATTTCAGTGTTAGATAGCCCATTTATCGAGGTAGGTTATAGGCTATATATCATCATGCTAAGACAAATGGGAGCGGAGCAAATCTGCCCATAAGTCGACCCACTGACCCAATAATGGAAAATGTGACGCAGACGAAGTTGCGCGGGTTGCTAGTGATTATATTAGAAAAAAAAAACACTACAAAGTAAAAAAATACTTTAATTTCGGAAGTCGGTGGTTTTGTTAGCTTCTTCGTTTTTGACACCGACTTCCGAAATTAAAGTTATTTTTTACTTTGTAGTATTTTTCGAAGTCGGTTGTATTTTTTTGTAAAAAGTTTTTTATGTTTCTCTTTTTAGATCTCATGCGCTATCTAATAACAATTTTTCAAATCGGACCAGTAGTTCTTGAGATTAGCGCGTTCAACCAAACAAACTCTTCTGCTTTATAATATTATATAGTATAGATATAATATTAGTATAGATTTATATGTGTAATAAATAACATTTAAATCCGTCAATATTTTTTAATTTTATCTACTCGTTGATGAGGCCGGCGGCGTTTTTAGCCGACCCACTAGAACTGAGAGATATCTTATGAGGCTACCGAATGGTACAGCGCAATGTAATAAATTTAATTTTGGGAATGCAATTAATACTGCCTAAAAAGCAACCTTGAAATTGCCAAGTTACAGCTTAACCATAAGGAGAAAAATTATAAGACAAAACTGTAAAGCTTTTTAAGTGATCAATATTGACGACACGGTTGGCGCAGTGGTTGAGCGATTGACTGCTGCGCAGCATGTCGCGGGTTCGATTCCCGCACGGAACAAATATTTGTACGGCCTACATGTATTTGTTCCGAGTCTGGGTGTTTTCTATCTATAATATGTATGTATTTAGAAAAAAAAAATGTATATAAGTAGTTTATCAGCCATCTCGTTACCATAACACAAGCATTAAGTTGCTTAGCTTGGGACTATACGGCGTTGTGTGAAATGTCCAAGGATATTATTATTATTATTAATATTTGAGTACTACATCTGGCACGTGACAATATTTAACAGGTTTTAATTTCAAAACTTAGAAAACATGAATACCGGAGAGGCCAAATTAGGTACCTCCAAACATCTCAAAACAGTACTACTTGCCGACTGTAACTGGAGAGACACTCGCAAACTCTTATTTAGTTTTCAGTCTAACAACTATACCGGAGTCGCGGGACTATTCGAAAGAGATACCGCGGCTCCGGAACATAAAGGGCAATGAAGGAACATGGATGGGTTTTAGTCAGTAGAAGTCTGACATCCCCTTCCGCTCCCATGATTTCCCATCCCAAAAAAAATCAGGGTCTAACAACTATAATTGAGATATATCTTTACAAAGCTGAAAAAAAAAATCTGGTTTTGAAGCTATACAGCTTGGCTCATCGCCGCAAGGTTGCCTGATTGTCGGTCTTCTACAGATTGTAGGTACTTCGGAGAGTGTTCCCAAGAACTCCACGACCTGATCCCGCCGGCCCCTTCCTACCATTGGAAATACAGACGCACTGCAAATTACCATCCCTACCTTGTTGCTATTCCACTAAGCGTTTCCAAGCGTCTTTTATAATGCGCACAGCAAAGTAAAGGAGTGGAACTCTCTGCCTGCGTCTGTGTTTCCGAACTCTTACAACCCTTATCTTTTCAAAGTTATAGTGAACAGGTTACTTCTGGGTAAGCTCGCTCCATTGTAGACTTTGTCTCTGTTATCTCTGACCTACACTGGAGTCAAGAGCAAACCCATGTAAAATAAAAAAATAAAAATATCTGGTGGAATGGTCTGAATGAAATAAGTGCAGCTGAGTACCTGGCCTCCATAACCCAGTAACTGGTAACACGATCCCTTTGGCAATACTGCGGATATAAAAAGACCACTTTAGCAAAATCAGAAAGCACATCACGCTACCCACCACTGTCAAAGTTTCCCGATCAACTTTGAACCTGATGAGTTAGCTATAAAGATGAAAATGAAATTTGACAGATTGTTGTGTAGTTAATATTATGATACTAATTATGATTCTGCTAAAGTGGCCTTTATAGACACCCTGGTGTCAGAACTCTTGAATTCCTTCGTAACGCCTCCCAAAGATCTCCAAATGACAGCCGGGACCAACAGCATCATCATGCTTTCCGAGTCATGAGTATGTTAAGATGGTCACCAATCCATGGCTGGCAACCATGAGATCGACCCATGGAGCTGTTACTATTTAGTCATGATCCTTATAAAGAAGAAGAAATAAAAATATAAGTGTAGATCGTTTGGCAGCGAGATAGGCAGACGTTATTGTTACTACCGCGGGCAAAACTGGATAAATGATAAATGATATTTATTCTGTAAGTAGGTTGTAAATAACACTTTTACCCGTCAATCTTTTATGGTCATTTTAAACTAATTGAAGCCGGTGTTTCCTAGCTGACTGCTCTGAGAAGAAACTTCTTTAAAAGATAAGATAAAAATTTCTTTAAAAGTCCTGAAGGATGAGGCTGGGACAGGAACTTGGGGATTGGTACAAGAAAAGAGAAGCCTATGTTGAATGAGGCTGGAGATGATGATGATGACAACGAACCCTGAAGAAAATACAAACGCATAAACACGTGGCACACACACACTAACACTAACCATAGCTACAAACACACACACACTCATGCAAGACCACGTTTAGATGACTGTAACGCCCCAGCAACACATGTTATTGAAACCAGCAATCACCTCTAGAATTACATAACCGTGTTTTCAAAATGTGAACAAGTCAGTACATGTTTCTCTTAGTCATGGGCTCACAGGAACTGGAGACGCCAGGTTTTCCCTAGCGAATCTATTCGAGGTGGCTTGAAAGCCCAGTTGCATGTATTTTAATCATAACTGTTGGGGTTTGGTGTTTGGTGCAAGTATGATAGATGAGCGTTATGAAGAAAGTTGTGAAGCAGAGCTTTTTTTTAAGGATGGGAAATCATAAAATGACTCCTCCCGCTCTGGGTGAAGTAGAAGGGAGTGTCAGACTCTTATTGACTAAAATCCATCCGTGTGTTCATCCTAATGCCCTTTGCGTTCCAGGGCGGCGGTGACCCTGGCAGGTGAAACAGAGCTTGATGATTGTTTAATATAACAAATAGTTTATCGGCTACTCCTGTGGAGAATGAAGACACTCAGCTATATTATAGCGTTTCTTTAATGTAAGAATGTTCGTAATCCTCACAGAACTTTTAACGATTACCTTTCACAAATAAATAGATACACAATTCAACACTTTATAATATGTAGGTCTTTAGTTTACAGAAAAATTATGACATCAATAAAATTTACCCGCACGTAAATGTTTTCTGTAAAGCATGGGCTTCCATTTGAACAAGCTAAACTTTGGTATTTAAACAACGTTTTTACACGGAGTTTGTAAAAATTCACCAAATGGAGGATCATCGGTGATGATAAGCTCGTCGAATCGAAGCTCCAAAGTCTTGAGCATCGACGCCGAGTTGCTGGCCTGTCGGTTTTCTATCGTTTACATTTTGGGGAGTGTGCGACGGAATTGCATAACTTAATTCCGCCAAGCCCGTTCCACCATCGGACCACAAGACGTACGGCGATGTACCACCGGTACATGGTGGACATCCCACAAAACGTTTTGGGAATACATTCATTATGCGTACAGCTAAGGAGTGGAATTCCCTGCCTGAGTCTGTGTTTCCTGATAGCTACAACCTGGGAGTCTTTAAGTCAAGAGTGAATAGGTTACTTCTAGGCAAGCGTGCTCCACTTAGACCGCATCATCGCTTAACATCAGGTGAGATAGCGGTCAAACGTACGCCTATAAATATTAAAAAAAAAAAAAAAAATGGGCTTGAGTTTTGACATGTTTCTCTTAGTCATAGACTCGCACATAGTCGCGGTTCCCACACTTTCCCTTCACAATACGTTTCACGCTTCTCGCTATCACTCCTATCTTGCGCCAAAGCCTCTTCAATTTTGATATCCACCCGATGAATTTGTCACGGGTTTTATGACAAAGCCGAGTTCAGCTGAGTCGCTACTCAAAACATGAATATTTATTGCGTGAACATGTTGAGTAGAATTGATGTGGTTGAGTCCAAGCGGTTGAAATAAATGTTCGAAATTCGTTGAGAATAAATGTTGGTTTTAAATAGATGCGAGAGTACAAGAAATGGTTTAAAATAGGTGCAGAACGATTTAATAGTTGCGTTAGCTTAATATAAAATAATGCAGAGAGACAGAGTGAGAGTTGGACTTGTAATAAGGATAGGGTGACCAGGAAGAGTGATAAAAGTCTCTCTTCTCAGCCTTTTCTGTGGAGGAAAAATATTATTGCCTAGTTTTTTTCCGTGGCTTCGCGTATGTGGCCTTTCCTTCAGAACCTGTGCATTTGAATGACACTCATAAAGTTTAGTGTAGATTAACATCATCACATGTAACCAAATTGTGGCTAAATAATAACAGCCGCACAGATCGATCTTCCAGGTTAAGCAACGCTGGCCGAGGTCGATTTGTGGATGGGTGACCATCGTAACATATCGAGATTCCTTCGTGCCGCGGAAAGTACAGTAAGCCGTTGATTCCGGTTGTCATTTTGTAGATGATCGGCACTCAATTACGAATTGTCAGAAGCCAGATAATCTGACTCCAGTCTTGCCAAAAAGTAGGTACCGTGTTACCCAGTTAATGGGTTGCGGAGGTCAGGTTGGCATTCGTTCCACATAAATTGCCAAGTTTAGCTGGTAGTGTGACAATTGAAATCAGACTAGTTCTTCCTAATATTACCTTCTAGAAACGTTTAAGTAAATTGACCAAAACCTTCTGAACGATGCCAGAGTCCAGAACGAAACCGGTGGCAAGCTGAAGGTGTAAAATACTCAAGCTTTCATTACGGTTTAAGCAAAGGATAAACCCTTTGAAGTATTTATAGAAGCCCGATGTTAACGATTCCTTAACGACTCGATAAGAAATCGAAACTGCTTGAGGTGAATCGATGCTAATCAAGTGCCAGCTTTGAATGCGCCATTACTTTTAAGCTGGTTACACATGATGCGCAAAGTAACATTTTCTAACTGCAAGCACCATTAAGAGCACCATCCACAAACCGACCTCGGCCAGTGTTGCTTAACCTGGAAGATCGACCTAGAGACCCGAGGCTGTTATTATTTAGCCACAACAATTTTTTTTTTTTTAAACGTTGCGTTTACAAACATACAAAGTCACATACACAAACAGCCAGACCCGGAACAACTATCTGTAGGTCATACCGTTTCAAGGCAAGAGCAATAGACTTACTTAATTCTTAATTATATTAATATATTTTCTCTTTCTTTCTTATTCTTCTTAATAGTTAAGACGCACACTGTATGTCTGTTTTTAACCGACTTCCCAAAAAGGAGGAGGTTATCAATTCGGTTGTATGTTTTTTTTTTATGTTTGTTACCTCATAACTCCGACAATTATGAACCGATTTGAAAAAAATTATCTGAAAGGATATACTTGCAGATTGATCCTATTTAAATTTAATGAAAATCGGTTGCGAACTTTGGATTTTAAATCGAAATAGCTTCGTCTACTTGGATGATAGTTTTATGTCATCCAAGTAATCAAAATTGCGTATTTTGCTTTTCTGCGATTTTGCAGTGGTGTTGTTAGGTGTGGGGTACCAAAAATAAAAAACTTTTTACAAAAAAATACAACCGACTTCCAAAACAAAACACTACAAAGTAAAAAATAACTTCAATTTCGGAAGTCGGTGTCAAAATACGAAGAAACTAACAAAAACACCGACTTCCGAAATTGAAGTTATTTTTTACTTTGTAGTGTTTTTTTTTGGATGTCGGTTGTATTTTTTTATAAAAAGTTTTCTTTTAACTTTTTCTTTGTGAATTCGTGGATAATGGTATGGGTAACATGTGTAGTAATGTAAATATGGAATAGGTTATGTAAATTTATTTCTAAGTCTTGTGCTAACAGTTCATGTAACTGTTTTTTATCCCTAACAAATAAAATAATATACAAATATTTGTTCCGTGCAGGAATCGAACACACGACACGCGACGCAGCAGCCGATCGCTCAACCACTGCGCCAACCGTGCCGTCTAACTAGCCCGCGTTTTTTTTTTATTGGTATGGATTTGCTCTTAACCCTAGTCTAAGTCAGAGTTGACAGAGACAAAGACGACGATGAAGCGAGCTTTCCCAGAAGCAGCCTTTTAAAAGACGTTTGAAAATGCTTAGTGCCAATTGGTGCAAAAACAACAAGGTAGGGATGGTACAGTACGTCTGGATTTCCGATGGTAGAAGGGAGTGGAATTCTTCTTATTTTCATAACAGCAAGATATGAAGCTCTTGTTGGTATTTTTTATTGTTGTTCCTCAAGAAACGAATATTTTTCAAGATTCAAAGCATTTATTTCAAATAAACCACTTTTGAATTGTCAAGGTTCCAAAGCTCCACGGACACTCTTTTAAATCATGTGATGTGATAAAAAAAATCATAGTAGATAAACATTATCTTTGATAACTTGTGAGCGGTGAGGACAATGCAAAGAACAAGAAAGAATATAAAACCATTCAAAAAGTACAGATTAAAAAGTTTTTTTTTACCGAAACGAATAACAGTAAAGTTATTTAGGTATAATAAATTTTTCTAAGTTCTTTTCACTTGATCTTTACCATCAAATGTTTTGTGTGTATTTTTTTTTTCAGAATTACAATATTACAATAGGATAAATGACAGGACTGGTGGCAGAAGTTTTTTAGTTTCTGTCCACTTTGAGATTTGTTTTTAACTTCGATGCAAATAAAAACAACATACGCTTCGAATGTTAACCACATCAAGGACAGCCTGTAGACCATATTTATTAATCTTCACTGCTATCTCTAAGGCTACAACAAATTGTAAAAATATGTTTTTTTTTATTTCATGGGTTACCTTTATCTTTATTGATAGGCTCGAGTTTTAAACGATGTTTAAAGATGGACCACGCTTAACGCTATCATCGCCTTAAACACACAGATTCACGTTGAGTGAGATATTACTCGTATGTCTGCTCCAACCTTTAACTAGAACCTAGGTACCTAGGTAGGGTCGCAGGTATTAACATTAGCTACATGTGTACTTATGATTTATGTTATAGTTCAACTTTTGCTCATAGCGTGCTCTGACCCCGTTTTGATTCATAACTTGGCTATTTTATGTTTGTACAAGGGTGACATAGTTTTTGAGAGTGATACTATGATGTTCTGTGGAGTAATTTTTGTATGGTAAGATTGCTGGACGTAATCACGCCGTGATCACACATATAACAATTTTCTTGGAGTTTATTGGTATTATGAAAAGAAATGTGTTACAATTTCTGAGAGGTCGAAATCTGGGCACCAATAATTCTACTGGGTACCTACTAATTTATAAGCAAAATTCGCATTCGCATTTTTGTCGCATGATTTATCAAATCGGTTCATAATTGACGGAGTTGTGAGGTAATAAACATAAGAAAAAAAAAGAAAAAGAAAATACAATTTAATTGAGAACCTCCTCCTTTTTGGGAAGTCGGTTAAAAACGGTTCATAATTTATTGTTCGGGAATCTACAAAAGGGATATTAAGGAAAAGTCAATATACTTTATTGCAAGTAAATCTGGCACCTACCATAGTTTTTAAACTTCTTTACACAAGTAAAAACTTCAACTGGTTGCACTCCGGAAGTGCCGGCAGAAGTCAAAACTTGAACATTAACGTTGTGCATTTTTTAATCATATGTCTTACGAATTTTCGATCAGATCACGTGTCCTGACGCGAGTTTAACATTTTATACCCATCCCAAGACAAGTGATCAAAGTCATTAAAGAAGTTTTCACTTCAAAAATGTATTGCATCGGTATTGTTGATGGTATCTTTAGGGCTTAAAAGCAATTTCCCGATGATCTAAAAAGAGATCCGTCAAAGCCCAAACAAAACCCGTTGTCCAAGTTCGGAAGGATTTCTTTCAATTAACTTTTCTTTACTTAATTTTATGAAAATCGTAAAACTCCTTGAAACGATTTTTATTGTTCGAAAGAGTTACTGCGCGCGTTCTGTTTTGCAAAATGGCGCCTGACTTGAATATTCAAATTTTTAACCAGAATAACGCGTTTAATTTTATAGATATTCGACGTTTTTGCAATAAAACTGTGAATGGGCTGCAGCGGTTTCGTTTTATGAATAAAACCTATATTGATCTAATATATATCTATAAAGCTGCATTGGTTTGTTTATTTGGTTGAACGCGCTAATCTCAAGAACTACTTGGTTTGAATTGAAAAATTCTTTTAGTTTTGGAAAGGTTTTTTTACTATTGTTAGGCACGCGTTTTACCACTATCTCACCTGATGCGGTGACGTGGACGAAGATGAAACACGCTTGCCTAGAAGTAACCTATTCACTCTTGACTAAAATACTCTCAGGCTATATAGCATGACGGTACGACCAATAAATTAAAAAAAACATTTATTTCAGAATCCATAATTTGTTAGTAACAACACAAACTTATAAACTTGTGTTAGTAATATTTCCTATTTAATTATTTTAAGCTGCATGAGACACGCCGATCCTGGGGAATGTCCACTTGACTGCGTGCAGTCGTATCCACTGCCCCAAGGGCTGTCCAATAGGAGCGGAGCAATAATCTAACTTAATAATATTATAAATGCCCTACCGCAGTATCTCTACGTTGACGTCGTGGTGGGGCTTGCGCGTCCCGATCGACCTTAGGTCATACCTAGGGTGAGGGGCCAGACAAAGAGAGATACAATCCGCAAGGCAGTTTTGTGGCGAACTGTTGGGCAGTAGCGACCCCACGAACCTTATCTCCCGGGAGAAGTCTTGTTCCTCATCTACGGCTTGCCTTTATTTGCTGGCCAGAGTGAAAACTGACGAGGAACAGAGCTCCCGCCTCTTACTTGCCTTAACTGGCCGGTCTGAGTAGAGATTCGCTAGAGCACACGTGCTTGGGAGAAGGATGTATAATCCAGTAAGATGCTGGTAGGGATCTTGACAGCACTTCCGGGATTGTCCTGATAGCCGTGGTATACCTCTCCACTCCTCTAGCACCTCAGGCTATGTTGCCTCCTTGGCACTACGTCACTTTGTGCTAGCGACCGTTTTCGGGGGCCCATTCATTGAGTGTGCAAGTCACCCCCTGTTTGCACCAAGGAAAGACTTGTTTGTTTTAATTGAGTAGGCTCCGAAACTACTGGACCGATTTGAAAAATTCTTTCAGTCTTAGATAGCCCATTTATCGAGGAAGGTTATAGGCTATATATCATCACGCTAAGACAAATAGGAGCGGAGCAATAATGGAAAATGTGACGCAGACGAAGTTGCGCGGGTAAGCTAGTTTAAGATAAAATGGTAGCTTGCCTTCTTAATGTACTAACTACTTATTATTGGGGTGTCATAACTGTTTATTGTAAGCTTGAATTATTGCAGTAAATACCTTTTGGCATTTTAACTGGATAACTACAGTAACTATAAAACGATGTTTTACGATGTAATTGTGTTCACATTGATCCAGTTATTACAATAAACTAGAACAATTAGATTAGCGCCTACTCAGAATATCCGGATTATTTGAGTAGAAGCCAATTCATTTTAGTGTCAGTCGACTTTAAAAATATATTTTGAATGGGAAATCATCAAATGTCTTCACCCGCTGAGCTCAGGATCGGGAAGGACTGTACAAATACAAATTAATTTATTTCAAATAGATCAGCTACAGGGATTTTTGAATAGTCAAGGTCTGTCAGTGAAATAGATGAAGGTTATTTTTTTTAAGAAACGATGCCCCACACTAGGAATTTCACCTGTATCGTAGGTGCGTTGACAAAAATACAAAGTCACATAAACTAACAGCCACACTCGGAACAATTATCTGTAGGTCATACAAATAATTTGTTCCGTGCGGGAATCGAACCCACGACACGCGACGCAGCAGCCGATCGCTCAACCACTGCACCAACCGTGCCGTCTAAGCTAGTTTTGCCATGCTAGCGACAACAGCAGCAAGTTGTTCTGCAACAAAACACACTCACAAACCCTGTTTCTAGCGCGGCAGTTGCACGTTCCAAAGAGTATAATATCCTATGGAGAAGAACGTGCAAGAACACTCTTGTGTCAGACTCTTACTGACTGATACCCAGCCGTGTTCTTTTAAATGCCCTTTGCGTTCCAGGGCCGTGGTAACTTATTCGATCAATTTTCCTACTGGTTTCCCGTACAAAACTTTACTTAAGCTTTTAACCTATCAGTAGGTATATTGAAAGTACAATTACTTTCCCAAAGCTGGGAAAAGGCATTGCTCAAAGGCTAAAGCTGCTTTCAGACTACACTATAATATATATAGCAAAGAGTATATAGCTCATAGCACAACAATACCGCGCTCCATACATTGTCAATACTATATAGTACAGTACAGTGTGAACGTGTCCATAACAATGTATGGTGCGCGATATTGATGTGCTACGAGCTATATACTATATGCTATGATATTATAGCTTAGTCTGAAAGCATCTTAATAGGAAATTCATGAAAAGCTTCAACAAAAGTGAAAATCTAATTTAAATTTTAATGAGTTGTTGAGTTATTGAGATTTTTATACGTGCTTATTCCATAATACTTCTTACTATATTTACTTGAAGAAATAAATAATTAAAACGGCTGTTTTCCAACTTAATTTCCCATCGATTCCGAGAAGAACAGTACAATTATGCATTTTATATTGGTAATACAGTTTAATTTTAGCTCGTAAGTCGCCAATGATTGACACAAACGGCTGGAATTTTGCATTTTTGTAAATCAAATAGCCCTGTACCCGGTAAGGTGAACGCTCAGTCAAAGTGTGCGACGTGCGGCGCCTACGCACGTCTGTCCGTCTGTCTGTCTGCCACACGCCGGTAGGGCTACCTCGGAAATACAATTAAAAAAAGAAAACTATAGTATTTTAAAAAGAAGCTCAATGACTTCCTGGCTACTAAAGCATAGTATTATGTAAACGAATTCCTCGAATAAAAACAATTGTATATTAAAAGATTGTAATACTTAATATCATGAGATATTATGTAAATAATATAATGTAAAATATTGAAAACTGCTAATTAATATCTATGTATACTGCTAATTAGTATCATGTAAATGTCTATAACATTCAATGTATAATATTATGTTTTTTTTTTCACTCTATTTTGTAAGCATTAGTATTTTTTTCAATTTTGCAATGCCTCAAAAGACAACTAAGTTCTAAGAACCTAGGTACCTGTATTGCTAACATGTCTCCTGTAACAAAACTAAGTTCGCAAGATGTTGAGTTTGAGTTTTGAGTCTTTCTGTGCTACAAATAAAAGGAAAATATATATATTTTATTGACTAACCTGATACTTATGTAGGTACATGGGTACATGTTTGCATTTCACCTTGATTGTGGTCATTGCACATAAAACCATTATGCAAAATTCTTTTATTCATACATCGTGCATCATCTTTTCTCACCTACGAGAACTTGACTCATATCATATTCGACTAATTTCAACTATAAAACATTGCCTCATTCACCTATAAATAAACTTTAAACCCAATTTGAGCCAAAGGAACCATAATCGGCAATCAAAATTTGTAACTAACCTAACAAATTATCATAGTTACTAGCCTCCATTTCACGGTTAAACTAAACCATTACTTTCAGACAGTTATCTACTGTGTTTTAACTGAAGTAAGCTACTGGGTTTGAGGTGTAAAATTATAACGAGGTGTCAATATTTGGAATGTGGAGTGCGAATTCTCTAAAACTGGTTTTATTCGAGAAACAATATATTGAGATTGCAATTGTTTCGATTGCAATTATTATTACTTTTATAGCACCTCCTAATTTGATTTGGTTTTGTGACGAGTTATAGTCTTGACCCGAGTTATTCGGAGATAATGATTGTGCATAGAAATTTAGTTTCTGGCTTATCTTTTAGATTTGGTTTATCTTATAAGTTTGTTTGTATGGTGGTGGTAATTACGAGGAGGAGCTCGTAGCTAAATAATAACAGCCGCACAGGTCAATCTTCAAGGTTAAGCAACGCTTGCCAAGGTTCGTCTGTGGATGGGTGACCATCTTAACATACCAAGTTTCCTCCGTGCCTCGGAAAGTATGTTAAGCTGTTGGTCCCGGCTGTCATTTGGAGATCTTTGGCAGTCGTTACGGATAGTCAGAAGCCAATAAATCTGACTCCAGTCTTGCCAATAAGTAGTGTTACCCTGTTAATGGGTTGTGGAGGTCTGGGTTATTGGTTAAATACTGCTATTCAGCTGAATCTGGTTTGACTGGAAGCCAACCCCAATATAATTGGGAAAAGGCTAGGCAGAGGATGATACGTTTTCGTGAAGTTTCTTACACAATTTGGTTCATATTTCCGACAAAGCAACGCAACTCAAATTTTCCAGATTTGAAAAAGTATCTGGAAATGGTTTAATTTTTCTCATGCATCGAAATTATGTAGTAAAGTAAATAATGTCGGAATGTTTAAACAACGAGGATGAAGTACTTCAAGATGGATAAAATAGGTAGGTACATAATTTTTCATGTTTTTATTTATATAAGGGTCCAAATCATTATTAAGATTTTTTTATAAAAACTACAAAAAGTACTACCGAAAATAAAAGAAAATTATTGCTTTTGCCAACCCTACTCGCATTATAATATATTTGTTCGCGCTTTTATAAATATTGTCAACATCAACAGTATTTACATACGTTATTTGTCAAACATTAAAAATAATGTAAAACTGGGTACAACTAGATTTGCGAGCGAGTGACTAACTAGAGAAATATTCTAAATAGCCAGCACTCGTATATTGGTTTGTTTATAAATAGTATGGACACGCGACCACTTTCGCGCTCAATTTCGATTTATGATAAAGTGTTCCAAGTCTTCGTATTCTCGATTCTTCGTCAGGTATCGTTGAATCGGTCTTAAAATGACTTAGGGGTTGCCAAATAGGTGTATGTAGTTACAGGTTTTGTAAACTGTTTGACACATAAAATACAGTCACCAGAATAAATACGTTAAACTTACTTTATCAAAGTAAGTTTCTCATGGAACGGCTATACTACAAAAAAATATTTAAGACCTTTATAAAAATAGTTTGATTTAAAAGTAACGTTCGAAATAATTAAATTGATACTATTTTTCGATTTTAATGCTCCTTTTACGAAATATTAAACTGAAGTACAAAAGTTTGTTCCAGTAGGGCGTCCCCCCTCTAAAAGCTAAACTGATGGCATGAAAAATCAGGATAAATATCATGACGATAGTACAACTATAATCTGGCGTCAAAAATTCATCCACTGTCTTTCGTGAAATTACCAAAATAATTAATGTTGCACAGTTAAGGTACAAACAAAGCAATGTACCACTGTTTTATAATTCAGAACTGATCAATAAAACCAAACCCATTTTTTAGTTTTACTGCTATTAATAATGCCATTTGACGACTGAACCGTATCGTCATATACCCAAATAGATGTTATCAGTAATGCAGTGTTTATGTGCAGCAATCAAAGTTTGTCACTACAATGTATGACATCATTTCAATGATCGCCAGTGTTTACTATGTTACGCTACAGTGAATCTAGGCTTAACTTTTCTTTATACAGGGTGTTCTTAATTCGTTTGAACGAAGAAAACAAAGAAAAAAATCGGCCATGTGCGACTGGGATTCGCGCACGAAGGGTTCCGTACCATTATCTATAAAAAGCATGTTTGTTGTATGGGAGCCCCCTTAAATACTTATTTTATTCTGTTTTTTAGTACTTTTTGGTATAGCGGCAACAGAAATACATTATCAGTGAAAAATTCAAGTGTCTAACTATCACGGTTCATGAGATACAGCCTGGTGAAAGGTCTTAGTAATAGGGTCCCGTTTTACACTTTGGGTACGGAATCCAAAAAAAGTAACTTATATTATAAATTAATGACAGTATCAAGTACATACTGAACATAAATGTGGATGAATGAGGGAGAGAAAGGCCAAAAAAAAAGATGGATGGATTGTGTAAGAAGCGATATGAAAGGAAAGGGAGTTAGTGAAAGTTTGACGGCTGATTGGGCAGAGTGGAAGAAAAAAACGTGTTGCGCCGACCCCAAGTAACATGGGATAAGGGCAGGAAGATGATGATAAAGTACATACTTATGATATGGGACGACATTCGTTACTGGATCACCCCTAAAATTGGGATATAAACTTCGCTGTGCCCTGTATTTTTTTAAGTTGCATGCGTAGGTAGATGACTTCAGAGTTGATTCACTGAACGCATTTATTTTCTTGACTAGCTACTACTAGCGGCTTAAAGTGTAAATAAGTCGACAATTATACCAGAGGAATAAACACCCGGGATAAATGTATTCAATGTTCTATTAGAAGGAGAGGACAGAATCTACCTTTGGGCTAAGCGCGCACTACGAAAAAAAATCGTTGCGAAAAAAAATCATCAATCTGTGAACAACAGAAATGTACTACAATCCGCACACTGCGAAAATAAATCGTTTGCGATTAAAAATAGCAGATGCGAAATCGTGCGTATATTTTGTACCCTATGAAGCGGTAAGCGCACTGCGGAAAAAATGCTGTCAAAGGATGGACCCAGTAACGTTTAGTTATCTTCTTCTTCTTATTCAAACTTCTTTTACGTAAAATTAAGTATTTAGTAATGGTTATTTTCTTTTTTAAATCCATATTTCAATGTACGTGAGTGTTTGGCCCTGTTATTTCAGAGGCGATAATAAATCGTGGTGCGCGTAGGACTTATAGTCGTTAGCGATTTTATTCCGCACTTTAAAAGTCGCAACGAATAAATTTCGTAGTGCGCGCTTAGCCTTATGAATCAGTCTGTACCCACCATTAGGCACTCGTCTCACCACCGGCGACCAGCGAGTAGCGAGTAAAGCTTGAAACTCGAAACAAGTTGTAAAGAAACTCCATGGACACTCTTTTAAACCAGTTGTCAGTGGTTTTAAAGAGTGTCCATGGAGTTTCTTGCACGATCTTCTCCATAGGATCTACTCTTTGGAACGTGCAACTGCCGCGCTGGAAACAGGGTCGGTGAGTGTGTTTTGTTGCAGAACAACTTGCTGCTCTTGTCGCTAGCGCGGCAGAATTAGCTTCATCTATTTGATTGACAGACCTTGACTATTCAAAAGTGCCTGTAGCTGGTCTATCTATACTAATATTATAAAGAGGTAACATTTGTTTGTAAGTTTGTAAATTTTTATGTAGGGGGAACTACTGGTCCGATTTGAAAAAATCTTTCAGTATTAGATAGCCCATTTATCGAGGAAGGCTATTAGGCTACGACTAAAAGGAGCCGAGCATTAATGGAAAATGTGAAGCAGACGATGTTGCGTGGGTCAGCTAGTTTGAAATAAAGGATTTTGTATTTGTATTTGTTGGCGAGAAGCGAGTAGCGAGTGAAAAGTTTTGATAGTTTTGACGCTCGGCGTTAAGCGAGTGTTTTTGTGCGACGGGCGATTATTCGAGATTGGTACTCACTCCAGCGCGCACTATAGATATAAATAAGCACTGGTTGGTGAGTTCTGACTGCCAAGCGAGCATCGCCGAGCGAGTGTCACTGAGCGAGTACAATCTTTGATAGCTCTCGTCGCTGCGATTAACAGGACTAGTGGTAATAGCTGGCTCGCCGGCAATGTAAACAACCAGTTATCGACTGTAAATGTATGTGTCTCTTTTACTCACCCGAGAACTATATCTTTTGTCCCTTTCCCCACCGAGCAAAAATTCGATAGCCAATCGCTTCCTCGCCGGCGGTGACGCAAGTGTCTTACACTGTTTAATTTTCTAAGTTAAATTGGCATAGAAACAAGATTATTTACATAGTTGAGTACCTACCTAATTGTTATTACTCCAACGTTAACTATTTACTCAAAATATAATTAAAACAACGTTCCAGCAAATTGTTTTACATAATTAGGTAAGATTGTTTTCATAACTTTGAAATTCTCAAAAAGGTCAATGACTTTTACTGTTTAATGTAAATAAAATAATTCTTGTCAGGAGTTTGTCACATTTTAATTGCATATATGTCATGCTATGGCTATGCGTTTTATGTTGGTTAGGTTTTTTACCAAAACCATTTTATTTAAAAACCTAACCAAGAAAAACGACTTAAATAGCACATTGTACCAAATAGCACCTTTAATGGTAATAATAGCAATTACCAATAATAATAAATAGGGTCATTTTAAGGATGACTTTTCATATCTGCTATACAATTAGAAAAAAATATATTTAAAAACATTGACTTTTTCAAAAAATCCGACCATTACAAAAATCACTTTTCAAGCTGTCTGATGAAATTTTCGTGTTGAATATAGTTTATCTAATCGTAGACCCAGATTTTTTTGAACTTTTTAGACGATTTGCGACAAAAGGTTTTTTGAAACAATTCATTTTTTAATATTGTTTCTTTACTCTGTAGCAGCTACAGAATAAATTGCCTCCCCCGAGTGTCACCACAACAATCACTCCAGTGCGTCTCGCATACATCGGCAACAACAGTACTATTAATTTATTATACTTATAAAAATGTTGATCACATCTGCGGCATGCGCCCGCGCCGGTGGCGCCCGCCTGTTGTGGATACAACTACAACCACACCACATAACAACATGAAATACAACAAACACCCACTATTTAGTTTTACTCACAATCATAATATTTGTCGAGTGAGTTTACATTGTAGTGCCATTTCTGCAATGAACTTGACTGGATTCAAGTATTAATCATAGATAAGGAATTTCAAAGACCTGTAGGTTTAGTGATTTATCGGGTGGTCCTGTATCTATGAAAAGAGACTGGCGATGTTCTACCAAGACTCTATTAAATATTATTAACATTGCGACATGCAAAATCATCATCTACCTAACCTTTACCCAACTATATTGGCGGTCGGTTCCAAGCTCAGCGGATTCAGCTGAATCGTTTCTGGCTATCCGTAAAGACTGCCAAATATCTAAGACAGCCGGCAACAACGGCTAAACGTGATTTCCGAGGCACGAAGGAATCTTGATATATTAAAATGGTCACCCATCAACAGACCGACCTCGGCAAGCGTTGCTTAACCTTGAAGATCGACTTGTGCGGCTGTTATTATTTAGTTACGAGCTCCTCTAATCCTATAAATATATTCTATAATATACTAATATTATAAATGCGTAATTTTGTGAAGATGGATGCTTGTTACTCTTTCACGTCAGTGGCAATCAAGTAGATAACACATCGACTGCTTTCTATCACGCGGGCGAAGTCGCTGGCAGATCCATCTCAATTAAAAAAAAAGAAGCTAATTAATTTAAAAAAATATCAACGCCTCAGCTCTCCGTTCCCACGAAAAAAACCCGATTACAACACAAAAACATCCCAAATTACGAAATTAAATCAACATTACTAATAAGGCATTAATTTTTATCGTTTACGAAACAAAGAAAGTTAACATAACATTGGACTTCTGATCAGTAATTTGTCACTTTGGATTTATGTGCGGCCACCGTCTGAGATCAAAGGGCCGCCATACCAGGCCGTGAGCTATATCAAAAGGCTTGGGCCCGAAATACCCGTAAAAATAGAATTATTTGAACGTGACCGCCGCATGGTTGAATGGTGAGGTGAATGGAGCGTTCGGTAGGTGATATAATGGAGAAATCTTTTGTTTCGTTCTTGGGACATAGAAGCCGATGTATAGACGGTGTGACTGTGTGCTGCAATTTATACAAAAAATGTCGAGTGATATAGCTTCGTTCATGATGTCCGAATCTATACTAAAATGTATTATATTTGTAATATAATATAAATATAATATTAGGTATAATGCTGAAAAGTTTGTTTGCTTGAACGCGCTAATCTCAGGAACTGCTAGTGCTATTTTACAAATTATTTAAGTTTTAGATAGCACATTTATCGAGGAAGGCTGTAGACAAACAAGTACACAGTGACACACACTGTTCACTGTGTTCAGTGTGTGTGGGATACGGTGAGATGTCCACAGAATTGACCGGCTAATGGTCGATGGAGCCGAAAAGTTAGAGATAGAAAAAAAAGGTTTGGAGTGCCGACCGCGTAACGGAAAGCGCAACATTGGAAGGCCTCCCACAAGGCGGACTGATGTCCTGGTGAAGGTCGCGACTCGCGGGTAGCCGATGGATGCGAGACGTACAGGATGCGACGCTTGGGGCAGACCTATGTCCAGCATTAGACGACTTTCAGCAGATTGATGATGCCGATGATGAAGTTAGTGCCATAGAAAGTGAGTGTCCTGTCTTGGCAATGGCTCTCGGAAAAAAAAAAGATTAAGTGTTGAGAAAATGATTACAAAAATATACCACGTCGCAGTCTTTTTAACCGACTTCCCAAAAAGGAGAAGGTTCTCAATTCGTTTGCATTTATTTTTAATGTTTGTTACCTCATAACTCCGTCAATTATGAACCGATTTGCAAAATTCTTACAAGTTTTATCTGAAAGGATATACTTACAGATTGGTTCCATTTAATTCTTTCAAAATCAGTAACGAAGTTTAGATTTTAAATCAAAATAAATGGAATTCGTTTACTTGGATGATGGCTTTAAGTCATCCAAGTAATCTAAATTGCGTATTTTACTATTTGCAATTTTACCACTAAAAAGTGAAAAATAAAAATCTTTTTACAAAAAATACAACCGACTTCCAAATAAAAAAAAACACAACAAAGTAAAAAATAAATTTAATTTCGGAAGTCGGTGTTTTTGTTAGTATCTTCGTATTTTGACACCGACTTCCGAATAATGTACCTTAATATGAAGCCAACTAAACCATCTGAAGCACTGACACATTAAAATCAATCATACAAGTGTCGCAGCACTAAACCAGAGCATTGCCACTAAACATTCAATAATCCATAATTTTAGCACTAGTTATAAAACGGCACGATTGAAATTAAGAGGCATAAACATACGTTCATGTTTCAAATAGCTTATAAAAGTACCAATTATTGGAACTAATTACGAATTTATAAGATAATTCCGGTCATAAGAAACACGTAACACGTATTAGATATAAGTAATTACTGCGTAATCATTTTGATTAGCTGAATATTTTACGATAAGCACTAGAACGTTTAGCTTACCGTATATGGTTAAAACTAATATGTAATTAGAGATACAATTTTCATTGAAGAATGAGAGAAAAACTTGAAGTGTGAATAGTTATTTTTTTTAAGGTTGTCCGCTTTTTTAAATTATGTTTGTGATGGGTTTACTCTTGACTCTATTCTTGGTCAGAGATGACAGAGACAAAGTCTACGATGGAGCGAGCTTAACCAGAAGGAGTCTGTTTACTCTAACTTCGAAGAGATTAGCGTTCGGAAACACACACGCAGCCAGAGCGTTCCACTCTTTTGCTGTGCGCATTATACAAGACGTTTGGAAACGTTAGTGCGAATTGGTTGTTACTCATTCCGCTGATTACACAGAAATAAACCAAAAAGGAAGCTACGTCAGCATCGAGTTGACACTGCTAAGATGGAAACTGCCTATAGATTTGTTTCCTATAAGGGAGAAAATTAAATCCACAACAAAGTGTTGAACGTCAAGCTACAAAGTAAACATTAGATCCGCTACTGTACCTGACTTTATCTCTCAACTTTATTCCATTCACATTAAACAGATCAAGTTACAATGCGCACAGCCAAGGAATGGAACTCTCTGCCTGTGCCATATTTTCGAACGCTTACAACCCTAATCTCTTCAAAGTTAGAGTGAACAGGCTACTTCTGGGTAAGCTCGCTCCATGGTATACTTTGTCTTTGTCACCTCTGAACTAGCCTACAGTCAAGAGCAAACCCATCTCAAACAAAAAATTAAAAAAACTTGATTTCTTGATTAAACAGGCTCCCAAAAGTAGCCTGTTCAATCATGAAATCAAGTTACATTCAAGCCTGTCAGATTCCCATATCACATCAATCATTCTAACAAGGGTGCTTATTTAACTGCAACAACGTTTCAAATGCAAAACAAGTCATAATATCTAATTAAACCAGATAATAATTCAGTTCTAAGACTGCTGTAAATATTTGCTATCAACAACTGCAAAGGCGACAATGCCTAGCGTCCTTGATCTAACGTTCGGAAACGCGACACCAAACTGTAGTGTATCTTGATAGCAGATCAATCGCAGAATATAAATTAATTAGCTTTGTTTGTTTCTATTATGGTAATTACTGTATTGTTTTGGCAAGTGCTTGAAATTAAATGAAAGATTTAAAGCTGCAGTTAAAAGTCAGTCCTTAGTTATCGCTTATCTGTTCACCTTTGTTCGCAATTACCAATGACTGAGCTTGCCGATGAAGTGTTGTGAAAATTTGTTGACGATATCTCCGAAATCAATTAGCTACCTACTGACAAACAATATGAAAAGTTCATAATACACCTGTTTTTTTTTGGATAATTCTTTGTCTCCGATTTCGTCAGTAGCGTTTGTTTAATTAAATTTAATAATACAATTTTTTAATAAAAGTGTATTTAGCTACGTTTTTGTAGAAAGATAATAGCTGGAGTCTGTGTCTGTGTGATCTAAACCTGGAATCTTTAAGTCAAGAGACAGTAACAAAGTATTGTTTACCATCAGAAATCAGAATTTGATCAAGTCTAGCAAATTCAAATATCGCTTACCATCCGAAATCAGAATTGGATCAAGTCTAGCAAAATCAAATATCGCCTAACATCAGACAATCAAAATTTGGTCAAATCTAGCAAATTCAAATATCGCTTAACATCAGACAATCAGAATATAGTCAAGTCCAACAAATTCGAAGTTATACATCGTGGCATTGTCAGAACATTCGCGAAGGACAACATATAACATGTGGCGAATAACACGAAATGGCAACAAACGCGACCGACACCTGAGTCAAAACAACTATTATGTCAATCATTCAGCGGCTCGTTCGATTTGTACTCGGAGTCACAGTGATAGCGATTGTACCGGTAGTGTTGAAAGTATAAACGATAATGATGAGACGATAAAATGCAATGAAACTAAGAAGACAGTAAACGTTGACAAAGATGAAGAGGCACTAGCCATTGTAGAGTTTGAACATCACAAAATAAACTACGAAGCCACGCTAATAAGAGAGAAAAGGTAAATTTTCCAAATAGAATAGCTAAGATCGAATATTTTACAGATAAGCAGATAATTGTACGAGAACTACACTGGAATTGGAGAGGAATCTTAAAAGAATATCGACAGATAATTTCTTACTGAAGATGACAGTGGAGCATTTTCTACAGAGAGCTTTTCAACTGTCGCAAAAAAGTAACCCATTATATTTAAAGCCTTCAAGGAATTTCCCGAACGCTCGCTACAACCACCACCATACCTCGAACCACAAGATTCGCGTTACAAACTCGTCGGTGTATCGCGTGCACTCAGATCTTAATATGATATAATTTGCGACGCCCGAACGCTAATCATACGAATTATATCCATTTTGTTAAAATTATAGCTTTCACTTTTTGAATGTCAATGCACGCTATTGTGGACTATTTGGAGCAAGGTTGACGAACTATAAGGATATATCAAAATTTTGAACATGGTATTTTTGGAGAATATTTTTAAACATATGGTGATATTTTCACAATTGAGCAGTTGTATCTATCAGCATCACGGAATGATGGCAATAAACCTTATAAGACAATTGAGAATGACAAAAATGATGAGATGAGAATGGAAGAAAAGTAGTTATTATAGTTCTCCGAATATGGTACGAACAAAACGATGGCGAGCTTTTAAAAAAATACTTTACTCTCAGGTGTATTACCATGTTACTACAAACTAATCGTCTGTTACTGACCTAACAAATACAATGTATTAGCACATACGTTACCAGGTTCAATTTAATTTATCCCAGAAACTGGAAGATCAAATCTACCCACGTACACACTACATTTTATTGAACGGATTTTCCCTTTCAAGCCGAACTCTTTGGCGCCACTCTGTGATAAAGTTCGTGGATTTGAGCCAACACCGTTTCTACCAGGGATTATACAGTATTTATTAATAATAACTAAACCGAAAATATAGTTCTCTGTTGATCTGTTCTTAACACTATCTTAGTGATTCCGCATAGTATATTACTTGCCACATTAGCTTGCGTGCGTCATCGTTGTATAGCAGTTAGAGTAGAACTAGTTTTTGTACGATACAAAATATAGTTCTGTCCTTATTCTAGAGTTGTTGCAGCATTTTTTCTGGTTCTTTTTATTTATCTCACATCATCTTAATATTTACTCCTTCTATAGCCTTGACAACAGATTTTACACAATCCATTCATCGTCGCTTCAATTCAGCCAATTGCTGTACACTGAGCCTCCCCCAAAGAGCGCCAACCATTCCGGACTTGAGTAGTCCGCATCCATCCGCTGCTACCCACCTTATTTAAAACATCTATCCATCGTGCCGCGGGGCGTCTCACACTACGTTTACCCATACGAATGCGACTTCTTCATCGATCGTCTGTCTTTCGATCGATTTTACGCGCAATGTCGGTGATTTTAGTTATCTGGTAAATAACTTCGTTGCGAATTCTATCCACCAGAGAAACCCCGAGCATTGCTCTCTCCATTGCACACTGAGCAACCTTGAAATTGTGAACCAGGCCTATAGTAATAATCTCAAGGAATTGTGGGATCGACGATTCAAAGATATCAACGCAGCAGCATGTAAATAGTTGCTTGGCCTACATTGGGATACAACTGCTAAGGATACACAAAACCCAATGAAGAAACTGGTTAAACTTCGGTGGGACTTATACATACATGAACTAAGCACAAATGTGAAAAAGTAACTACGTCCATGTGATGTTTCTGTCTTTGAAAATAAACAAGCAAGACCGAAGCCTGCAGCTAGTTCACTTCTATGAAAGTTTAATATGAAAATATGATGTGAGATCAGTTGCTCTATTTATCGGAGTTAATTTTGTTATCTCGACCTTTATAGGGATTTAGAAAACTTGGATCGAACCCAATGGTACGTATGACAATAAAATTTTGATGCTCATATTTTTGTTACCTATTCTTAAAATGGTTAAAGACCTAGTTTCCCAGGTTTGGGTGTCAAGGAAACCATTACTCAAAAAATATTTTAAATTGTTTGCAGAAGAATAGTTGTAGCTACGAGTAAAGACCAAGCCAAGATTTTCCATACCACTTTTAAAGCGAATGGTGAAGGCGACAAAAAAAAAAGAAGACAATATCGACCAGGTACGTAAACCATACATTTATATTCAGCAAACCCAAAGAATACAGGCAACACATTAATTAAAACAAGAACTGTCGAAACCAAAAGTAAAATCACTTAATTATTGCCCAAGTGGTATTGTTATCGAGAGGCGGTCGATAGCCTTGCGGTAGTGAGAACTTAGTGCTACAATTAACTATTATCGGCCTGGCCTGTTATGGCACAATATACACATCTTGATAACGACAACTGGGCGGCTGGACTGGGCTTTAGACTTTGACATGAGTATTTGGAGGCTCGATAAGATATTGTATTAAGGTGTGCTGTGAATATTTTGTAAGGTGCATTATGGAGATCAAACGAGGCAATTACGGACTAAGATTTGAAATTGCTAAAATTATGAAGGTCATATAGATTATCGAATCCCAGAGAGTGCGGCACAGTCGATGGTGGCAAAATGTTTGTGCGTGATCACTAATCGTCAAAATGCAATGCTAGCTAATAATCTATGCAAATATCATGCTAATGAAAATAAGTTCGAAGATGATGCGACATTGGAGAAAGTAGAGACTTCAGTATAAAATGTATGCAAACTATCTTTACTGATCACCTACCCTGTTAATCACTCTCAACACCCACAGCAAGCGCCAGCATTCCCTCAAACACCTCACAGAGATAAGCAAATACCAGCAACATATTAAACCCTCCATTCTTATCTTAGTCCGATCTTCATAACACAATTATCGTTGAAAACCTGCCTGGCGCCAATACCAACCAGATCAGGCGCATAATGAGCTGAGAATCGATAGCAGACCAAAATAAATCAAAACTTTGTCGGTGTTTATCGTGATAGTTATTATAAGCAACCATGATAAGCGGCTTAACTAAGGGTTAGGTAACCTTAGGTGTGAAAACCGCTGCTCTTAAATTAGCTAAGTGGCTTTATCGAGTGGTCCTAATGCTGAGATAAATGCTGCCCCATTATGGTTTGTTGACTTAGCAGTATTGAGTTTGGTTAGCATGTTCTGTGATATGTTGAGGTTCATATGGTCTATGCATGTCATAATTTATGATGCAAAATTTGATCAACCAGATTTCCAGTTTCCATTCTTATATTAATTTGGTCAGTCATTCTGAAAATGCTTTTGACGTTATTGACCTTTGCCATTTAACCATCGTTACGGCAGTTGTTCGTAACAACTATCGTAACAATGCTTAAATGCCCAGCATAAGAAGCCTAGCAATGCTTTTCAGTATACAATTTAGCATTTGTGAGTATTTTAGGTTTCGTATTGGAATTTAGAGCATATCTTTTTTTTCATGATCGAATTTAATAGGTAACGTATCAAAATGTATTTAACATCATTTTCTTGGCAAACCCATGCAGAATGACACAGTGGTTCTTACCACTAATAATCATGTTTCACGCAAAATTGTTATTCCTAAATGTTTATAAATCTTGTGAATTTCAAAATATTTCATAAATATTCGCTACAATTGGATTCCGTGTGTATACGCAAGGATTTGCATTTGTCATAAGGTCACAATTTGATATAGGGTCAGTTAGGTCTGTACCGCCGCGCTCGGTACTGTTAATAATGTAAATATTGGTACCACCAATCCAGTTGAGAATATTTATGATATCCTATGATACCTGTTACTTCCCGTTATCAATTTTGTTATGTTTAATCAGGATATTAACAGTTTCATCATAAAATGGTTCCGTTGATTTGTAGGTTGTGTAATCTACGAACCCAGCTGTATTAAAAACGTTCATAATATGTTTCGGATTTCCGGTGATATCTCCGCTAAAAAATGGCAATATTCAAATTTCTCGTAATGATATGCATGACAATTATGTCAAAGGTCTTGTTGCAGGTGAAGTAACTTCAATGACCTCCGATGTATAAAATAAAACAGAAGTCTTAATTTACCGTCTGGAAATGTTAAAACTTATAGAAATGATAAGATAATTAATTTAATCGAATGCATTAGTACAGTGTTATGGTTATTAGAATTGTTGGCTAGAGCTCAAGTATCACAAGTAGCTACATGTATGTACAATTGATGTTCATATTTTCTAAATATACTGTTTCAAGGATTGCATCGCCATTTAGTACAATAATATCCATTCAGAGAAGCAATTCTGCTGTAATCCACTCCTGTCTGGCGGCTCGGTGACCACGGGTGCTATTTTGATCATATACATTATTTGCTTATAAAGCTTGCTTTACTTTAGTCATTGTGATTAGAGCATGTAATACCGTTATACGGTTACCGCAATTTCGCGAATTTCGCACTGTTTTTCAGTACCGCAAAAGCGAGATTATAAATGCGAATTTAGCACTTTTAAAAACGAACTATTATAGGGAAATCTCCGCTACGAATCGTCCCATTTTGGTAGGGCGGATACACTCTTGGTAACTAACATATAGATGATGATATGCCATTTTGGAACTTCACGTAACAAACCAAAGAAAATCAACTTGCAGTCTCAACTTTTCTCAGTCTTATCCTTTCTGTCTCTTAAATATTACAACTCCACGCATAAAAATCAATTCCAATCCTAGGTTAGATTTGAAAAAAGAGATGGCTTTATATGAAACCGGAGGAACATATCTGGAGGTAAATCTCTGGAGACTGTATAGTATATAACTACCTGCTTAGCATTTCACCAACAAGTTTTGAATCTGAGGGAGCAGTTTCGGCTTGTTGTGACAAAACATTGACATTTGTAACAAAACTAGAAATCTTTAAATTTTCAAATACAAAATTGTTTCCCCATTTAACGATTTACTAATTTCGCAATATCGCAAATTTTGTGGTATTACACGTATTCGATACCGCAATATCGCGGTATTGCATGCTCTAGTTGTGATGAACAAGTCATTGGTTTTCTAAGAACAACATCAGCAGTAACTAAAAGTGCTGAATAGTTTATTCTAGACTAGAGCATCAGCTTCATGGTTACTTTTCACTTTAAAACCATTGTTTTATTTCTTTTGAAATATTTTATCATGTCTGGTTTGGATTTAGAAAATAAGAGCATGTGAGTACCTACTTTCTCATCATCTGTGTTTATTATATCGAAATCTCACGTTTTATCACTGCACGGAAATTCTTTGATCTCATGTTTTACATAATTTTTATTACTACCAAAAGATTTCTTGGCTATCTAGTTTACGACTTTTTGAAATCATCAGATTTCAATGTTGTGAAATTTGAATCTGTAAATCTTAATTGATTCGGCCGCAGATGTTGCTAAGTAAATTATTATTGACAGTTTACAACACTTTCATAAACAAATTTAGCTTAAAGCTTTTCTACAGAATCCTTGGAGAGTAAAGGCGAGCTCATTAAGGAAAACCATTGCTAAAAGGATCAAATGACTCTATCCTTGAAGGAACCACTGTAGTTACACAATATTACTCGATGAAACCTGAAACTTTCTATCTCACTTTACATTAATCTTCTAAAACCTTTTTGTCTATTAGGTCCAGGCATCCGAACATCAGCCACTCAACTAATATTCCCGGTAGCACTCACTCCATCAAAACGTCATAACATTTCACTTCCACCAGCCATCAGCACATCGAAACTCGAGCCGAAGTACTGCGAACTCGGTAATCGAGATAAATAATATCGATTTATATCTATCATTCGAATCGCGTTGATTTGTTAGCACTTGGTCATATTTCCGCTGAAGTTATGAGCGATCGCGAATCGATTCGGCTAATCAAGACAAATTGTTGTGTCTCTGTTGTTTTAAGATAGAGGAAGGTCTGATTCCGAGAGGTGGCCATTTTGTTTTTCAATTTCTGTCTAGGTAGTAGGAGGTTATTTTTGAGCATTATGCTTTTTGTGAGATTGATAGTCAAAAGTGTTGATTCACAGCCTGGTTTGGTAAATAATTTTCTTTATTGATTATAACGCTAGCAGTTGAAAAGCAATTTTTCGGAATGTTAATGTTTTGTCTGAGTTGTTCTCTAGCCAGAAACATTTGACAAATAAAATTAACATCTAAATATTACAATTATCATAAATGCAATGGAAATCACTCGGAATGATTTACAGAAGAAAATTTAGCAAGTGACTTAACACAACAACTCAAATAGATACAATGTAAAAAGAACGTCATTCATAAATAATACGCCTCAACATATTCTAGTTTACGACGAACAGCCACTAATGTATCAACCCACTTACAACAACGTCTGTTTAGCAAGATACGCCACAGTTCACCAGACACTCTTTAATAATTCCTTCTTCACACTTCGTAAAACATACCGACATGCAATAAAAGCCTATTTGTTCTATTGTCACAACATCAAAGGAGTTTAAAACTAATTAATTAAAGAATCTAGATCAACGAACAATACCAAAAACAAGCAACATTATACCCTAATCTATACAAATAATGTGTCAATAGAGCACAGAGTTGCTTGCGCATACTCTAAATACAGACAATTACAGAACATTACATAACATAACATAACAAAACAAGAAAATGCGAAAACAAAAGATACGAGTGAATGTATCAAAGAGGATAACATGATGCTGTTTAGGCTCTACGGCACGGAAACGACACGACAGCGATGATTTTACGATTGCACTCTAAATAATGTCCAAAAAACTGAAAACTGGAAAAGCACTGCCCAGAAAAGAACACCAAAAATAATAAAAGAACCACAAATAAATTCAATTTGAAGAAGTCGTTTACAAAAGTCAGTCATGTGTTCATTAAAATAACTATTCATTTAACACCTACTAACTAACTCCAATTAATAACCTAATTATAGAATAATGAATCGGTTCCGCGTTCTGACTGATGAAAACTTGAAGCTTCCTTTAAACCAACATAAACTATTTGAACTCTAGCTAACGTCAACCTGTAACTTTGGACGTATTTATCCATAATTCTGATATCAAAATAGACACAACGAATGTCGGGTATTATAAATATCTCCACGTGAAACAAATTGCTTAAATCGGCCGTACAGCGCACGGCTCGTTGGACACTCCTGAAATAAACTAGACACAAAACGATGAAGCGTCTATTGTCCTACACATTTGTCTACAGCGGCTGGGTGTAACTACGGCTTGATATATTAACATTGACGAAATTTCGTATGCACTTCCGATCTGCATGTGTGGCTACTGTTATGGGAGTGTACCGTGATTTGTTTCTCATGGGATGCTTTATGTTCCCGGCTTTGTGGGGTAATTTTTAATGCATTGTTATGTTCTCATGATTGATTTTTGAAACCTTCGAATTTTTGGCTTTAACAAACTTGTATCACAGTCTAGTTCCGGCAAGCCCATTTTTGCTATAATGTTTTACGATATAGTATATACTGTAGCTGCTGTTAAATCAAATCAAAGAAGAATACATAGTTGTTCGTTCTCGTATATCGTGACTGCCGTGACTACTTTTAATAATAAAATAATGTAATTTTGCATTAAACTGTCATATTCTTAACCACAGACCACACAGCAACATAGTTAATAATTTGCAAATGTGGCCATTAAAATCTAGTCACCTAATAAATATACAATGGTTGTATGAAATAGCCGATTAATTTGCCAATAACCCACTATACCTGCCAAAAGTGAAACTAAGCAATTCATAAATAAAATCCTCATCAAAAGAATCGGATTGAAAGATACAGCTTTGTCATGTGGGAGTATCAATAGCAGAAATGTAATAAAAGACGCCGTACAAAAGCTTAATGAAGCGCATAACGACGTAATTAAGCTAATCAATCATGTGTTTGTGGTTGATGATCAAGACACTAAAGATAAAAGCGAAACTAATCGCACTTTGTTTATGGTAATCGATGATTGAATGAATGTGGATGAAGTTAAAACTGAAGTTGGAACTTTAGAGTGCGGTTGATTCCTGGGATACCACTTATACTCTATGAAGTGTAATATTAAAGTTCAGAATAGAATAGAAAAGAAGAGTGTTTATATAACAGTAATGCTACACCTTAATCTTTACTCCTAACCCTAATCTGTTCAAAATTACAGTGATAAAAGTTACAGAGCTTATCTAGAAGTAGCCTATACTTCTAGATAAGCTCGCTCCATCGTAGACTCTGTCTCTGTCATCTCTGCCCTAAACTAAAGTCAAGAGCAAATCCATCTTAAAAAAATATGTTTATTATTTCTACTAGGTTCTAAAACCACTATTACTAAACAGTAATCGATCATTATTGTATTAAGTGTTATTGGATTCTTTGTTTTTGTCATACCACTAACGCACTTTAAAAATCCTGTCTCGTCGTAAAACTCATCACTTGCACCAAGTTCCGACCTCAAATAGTATCGGAATTGATCCGTTCTCTATTGGACAATTTCCAAATGGTTTAAATTATGATACATGTGAGTGATGAAAGCTGCCATTTGAATTAATTAACATGTATCTCACATTTGCGAATAGGAAGAGAATGTCAATTTCCACTGTAATTTAATGGTGTTCGAAATAGCCATTCCGGTTTTGGTTCCAGACGAAATATTAAGAATATTCTGTTTGGAAGGGATTTGATTAAGAATTGATTTGTTACGTAAAGGTATTTGTTGGGATCAATTAAACGTTTTTCAACTTGTTCGAATTCGATAATTCGAAGTATTTACTGTTGTTCTTAACTTTTAAAAAATTCGCGTCTTAAAACTTCTGTCGCAACTTGCTTTCCTTTATACTCTTAGTCGCTCTCTCGATTGTGATGACTCAATCAAGGGACCTCATCAAATCATAGAAAATGATAAGTTACTGCTATCATTTCCTTTCAATACAAGATTAAATTATGTAAATAGTCTCATTGTGATATCTGAAGTGGGCGAACAATTCAGCTTTCCAACAATTTCACCATCATGTTTGCAATTGTAATGTACACTGAAATTAACGACAACTGCCTGTAGTCTACTTAGAATAAGGCCCAAAGTGTCGCCGACTTAATTTAAAATACATAAAATCAATTAGTTGTTGTCATTCGCTGTCAGCAAAGTGTCCGCTTTCAGAGTTAGGGTCGCGATTTTGATAAGTGCGTCGAGACCACACGTTGTGTATTCAATAGCTTATGGCAATTTTTTCAAACAAATTGCTCTACAATCATTTTAGTACGTATTTTCAATTGGCGTGTATCAAGAGTGATTGGTATGTTCTATTTTTTGTTCTGTTAATTCTATGTTAATTAATGTAATTGGACTTGCACCGTTGTAATTAACTATAAATAAATAAATAAAATAAAGAGTACTGGCCCAGACACATCTTATCAAATAAAAAGGTCACTTGCAAAAAGTATTTTTGTGATATTAAGAATGGTAATTTGATGAATGAAAACAATTACCAGATTTATGTACTAATACCTAAATCTGGTTAATCTATTTTGAGTAAGTGCATGACAACAACACAAAATCCAATTAGGCAAATATAAAATTGTTAAATCTACAGTTTTATACAACTAGTAGATCAAGCCATAAAACATAATTAAAACCAACAGGCTTAATTTAAACCACATAAAAACTAAAGCAGCGCCTACAAAGAAAACTTAAACAGCAAATTAACCGCTTTAACAAATCAAAAACACATATAAAGCCACCGAAACGTAAGCACTATTTGAACACGCTCATAAATTTAAAGAGATGTATTCAAAAATAGTGACAGCATAAATCAAATGGCTTCAACGCTGTTATAGTAAACGGCGTCCCACGCAGCTGTACTGTCCACTAAACGATATGTAGACTCGTAAACCAGTTAATAGTCACTTGTAACACACCACCACCACCGGCTCCCAAATATATTTTTCATCTATTGTCTACATTTCTATTTTATTATCCAACGTTCCAGTTATTTAATTAGGAATTTTATGGTTGTTAATTTTAGTGTTTTTTAAAGTTGTCCTTTGGATATAAAAAACTTTATTTTCTTTAAAGTAGCTTGTTAAGAAATAGAGTAGAAGTGATCTCTTAGCGGAATGTGAACCAATTCTGGTTTATATGTAAAAACAATAGTGATTATTTTTTTACTACAATTTATAGCTTTCCATTAATTTACTTTAACAGGCAGGTTAACTTTATACACAAAGAAGAAGATAGGAAGAAATACAATAATATATTTAGCTCAAAAATACACGATTAAAATTTGGACTAGATAAACACGAGCCTTGCTCTAGACCTACAAAATACTGTTATGGCTTGTTCACGTATCTATTTCTCTGTGGGCATTTATATTGAAATCCAGCAAAATTGCAACAGCTGCTGATAAAGCT
This sequence comes from Ceramica pisi, assembly GCA_963859965.1. Classification (NCBI taxonomy): domain Eukaryota; kingdom Metazoa; phylum Arthropoda; class Insecta; order Lepidoptera; family Noctuidae; genus Ceramica; species Ceramica pisi. The sequence continues at coordinate 1,773,245 of OY982544.1, read as the reverse complement.
ATAGGTCTTTTTTTAATAATATAAACCTTGCAGGAGATTTCATGAGGCATCACTTGATCTTAGATTAATCGAGATTAGGACTAACCTGTTACCTCCAACAAATATTAACCTGTTGCCTTAGGCTGCTACTCACGACGCTTTGTTCAACAACTGCCTGATTTAGCTTTACATAAACCCTTATCTGATGTAAATGAGGTAGCTGGTCAATATTTTCTTAAACATCACTTGGATCTTTGTGCAAATATGTAAAGTGGACATATCCTATTTATTAATTCAATAATCGCAGTAATAACGACATTCTCATTCAACTTCATAATAATTGCAATAAAACGATGATTACAAAATACATTCAATTTATCTCAAGCCACTTATAGCATCAAGCACCAAATTAATCGACTGCATAAAGATAGCATCCATAAAAGACAGCCTCATTTAAAGCCAGATGAATATTGTACTCTTGATATAATTTCATACCAGGTTTCGAGATGACTTTTAGTAAGAATTCAGAAGTTGTATACTCTAAAGGAGTCCCGCTACTGGTTTGGAGTGCCGCAAGGAACTTTCTTGGCCCACGCTTGCTCCTTATATTCCACCTGATTTACGACTCTACAGTCGGATAGGCAGCGGTCGTATAGTGGAGGAAATATCTATTGAATCCTATTTTAAAATACTTTACACGTAGGAGAAGCATTATTTTATTCTGTTCCTTTGGTATAATAAACTCTGGTAATAATCCTGCATTCAGATTAACTATATGTATGAATCTAGTAATCCGTTGATGCGAAAGTTTTACGATTACGAAAAACTAAGCCAGGAATGTAAACACTAAAATATTTTACATTAGCGCACTGCCTGCAGTTTCACTTGCGTTATTATACATTTTTGGTAGCCTCCGAGTTTTTAAAGTGCCCGTCTTCATAGTCTCATCTATATCATAATACGTATTTATCTCACATAGGTAGGTTCAGCGATTTAGACGTAACAGAGCAACATGCATAGCATGAGCAGCATGCATTCTACTTCCGGTATTCTATGAAGATACCGATTTTGAAATAGTAGCAATTTGACGACATTAGCTTTTTTTAATAAACCAATAAAATAAGCGCCACTTGATCGCAGCTAAAACTAGCAGAATCTTCAAAAAAATATGTTTTACTACTTCATTCAGTTCAAAACGTCCAGTTCGACCGGTTCCTTATTACAAAGCAATATATCAAAATGCGAGGGAGGACATCTGTTGGCTGTGTGTGGTCTACAGGCTTACAGTGATAATTATTAAGTTGTTAAACCAAGATTTAAGTTGGTTCTGTAAGATAAGATCGCACCGCCTCAGGATATAATAGTAAATTCGTTCGGGATTTGCATTTCAGTCAAATTTATTGTTAGATCGTAATCCATTTCTAATTTTATTGTTGTCGTGAAAATTACTTGTGTTTACTCAAATAATTTGGTAGTTTTTTCGTTTTATGACTTTTTTATGACATTTTAATGAGGATGTATAGCATCATTTATTTAAATGTTGATAGTATCATTTTACAATCTCTTGTTTCCTTAAATATGCATGGAGTTACAAAATTGTTAAAAGTTAAAAATATTAGTATCGTTTAGTGTTTTTTTTTTATTATTATAAAAATATAATATGTACAAACAACAAATATAATTGATGTAATTTGAACAAAGCAAGAGCAATACTTGTAAAGAGCATATATTTATCTGCCCTCATAAAAATTCAGCATACCTACACGATTACCTAAGAATCAATGTTGATTGCTGGATGTGATGTGAATAGAGATTCTATCATAATTTAAAGTAAAACCATTCAATGTCAGCTTAGAACTTTACACGATGAGCTATAATCTGCTAAGATTATGGCTTTTGTATTCTATTTTATAGTATCCTCTAAGTTCTAAGTCAAGTCTAGCAAATTAAATTAAACAAATAATCTTTCCATCAACTTTAGCACTTACTAGCTCATCACTTTTTGTTCAGTCAGCACTTTTTTTCTTATTGTCAAGCAATTCCATATACTTGTTACTATAAAATTCATATCGTAAACATTGATGTGAATTCAATATTCTATATCCTCAATCCTTATTCATGCAAAGGCGACTGCCTAAAGCTGTCACTAGTATAAAGTTATGTCAGGCACAGGGACACTCAAAATGCCTCCCATAAGTTTTACAGTCGCCATAAGGAACAGGACATTCCCTTTATCTCTGGCTAGACTGGTTGTGAATGACTCATGAGGTACTTGATCATAAATTCGATGGAAAATTTTCCTTTCAGTATTATCGTTAATGGCTTGCGAATTATGTTCGGTTACTTTAGCTATAGAGTCCCTTGTATTAGTGTTTTGGGATTGTTTGTAAGCTCCTGTGGTAAGTGCATTCGTTGTTTTTGGTTTTGTTGTAATAGCAACTATAAAGATAAATTTTATTTCATGTCATCTTCCTTGTTTGGTCTAGGATCTATTTCTGTTAGCGCTGCGGTGTCTAGAAATATTTTCATATTTAAGTGACCATCATATTTTACAAGAGTGCAAAGCTGTGTGCTCTACTTGTTTTTCAATAAAACCAAACACATAACGAAAGAATAAAATTATAATCATAATTATCACTTCATCAACCTGGTTACTTAACTAAGCGTCTATTTACTTCTACATTGTACCCACAATGTCTACCAACAACCACGGTACAGCTTAATAAAATCCATGAAATATATAAAATAGGACTTCCGTCTGTTCCTTTTACAGTTATTGCTATAAAGTCTTATCTATATTGTCACTCGCTGACTTTCAACTTTCAATATTTGTAACAATTGTCAACTTTAAGTTAATCGAGAACCAGATTGGAACAGCTGTTTATCATATCGTGCTAACGCCGGAGGGAAAGTATATTATTTGCGGGTATTATTTCGTGTCGATAAATAGGCAGCGAGTTGGCAATCTGTCAGTATAATAACGACATTAATCATCATTTAGCCAAAAGAAATTTCCTGTTGTGCAAACTAGTCCATAGCTGCCAAATCAGACAATCGATCTTAATTCTTCCAATCATTGAAATAACTAACCATAAATATAGGTATGTGTGATTCGACTTGCTCCTATTGAAAATCTGACCCACCCAACTCACTGAAAAATAGAACAGTGAATGATGAGAGTTGAATCTCCTAACACATACAGGAATAACCAATTTTTATTTTAACAGTCATACTATCCAATAAAATCAATCCAGATGTATCAGAAGAGAACATAAAGCTGGACAGTATAATCCCACATGCGGAGGAACTACCGCACACTCCACATTAAGATCTAGACAATGGCTAGGTCATTGGCAGTGTGACGTTCTAGTATGATAGCACTCGCTACCAGGAGTTTAGAACAATAGGATAAGGCAAGATATGTGACAGTTTAGCACAGATCTATGCTCAAAAAAAAAATAGGGCTATTCTATGTGGTACATCAAGTAGGTACCTATAAGAAAGAGTAACAGAGACGAGAGCATCTCAATTTTCAACTTTATCAGAAGTGCCAAACACTAGTTATTTTGTGTTGCTTTGCTTGTTTGTTTGCTAGTTGTTTCATTGTTGATCCATTTTGGTCAGAATACGAATGGGTCAAAAAGTGCTGTGCTAGATCATGTTCTTCAACGTTTATTTTTTGTTCGGACTGAAAAGCTGAAGCATCACTATACTTACTTATTCCGCTATTATTGATTTTATTTTCCTGATAATGAAAACATTCCCTACTTGTAGATTGTGATTTTACAAGAACAAGATGATAAGGTGGTAAACTTAAGAATTCAAACTAGTTCGAAACTGAACCATCAAAATATTCAAAAGTCTTTTCTAAGATCAGAGACCTTAAACGTAAAATGGCACGCTTGCTCCGAACCGGTCGACGAAGATATGAACGGTGTGTTCATGTTAATCTTTAGGGAGCCAACCCACTAAACATGTCACACCCTACAGCTCTGATGTACCGTATTTGTTGTATAAGCCTCAGCGTTTATAGGCGGTTTAAGTGATTGTAAACCTAGTTTGAACGATGGAATTGGCTTATAGAATGGGTCAGTTATTTGCCTGTGTTAGAGTTTAAAGGTGGACACCAAAGGAAATTCCTAAAACGATAGTTAAAATTCCACTAACTTAAGTTACATTCTTGACTAGCTTCTGCCAGCGACTTTGTTCGCGTGAAGTTTTGATATCGCAACGCATCGCCTGCCTCTAGGCGCCAAGCAAGCCGCCTGCCTGTGCGTTCGCGACCTTATACAAAAATAATCCTTGTAGCATGATTCAGTATTCACGCGCGATGGCTTATTATTAGCGTATTGCATGTATAACTTTAGCGTTTCTGTACCGATTTCTATGATTCTTTTTTATGGAATAGTTAATAATGTTAACTTTTTTAATTAAGGATGACTGAGAGAGTCGTATATAAGAGTAGACAAATATAATCAGAAAGCTTCGAACTGCTAAGCTACGGGGAGTTACACGTATTATTGTGAGTCAATCATAAAAGATATGTTGTCGTGGAATATTTTTTATATAATTTTAAGGAGAACATATCCGTCATACATGATTTCTGTGTAACTTAAACCATTAAGGTTGCACACGCGACGGAAGCTTAAAAATGCAGTAACTTCTCCCGTTTTCTCAACATTTCCCTTCACTGCTCGGCTCCTATTGATTGTAGCGTGATGAAAAGTATACTATAACCTGCTCAGGAGTATGAATAATAATCGTACCGAGTTTCGTTAAAATCTGTCGAGTAGTTTTTGTTTCTATAGCGGTTATACAGACAGACAGATAAAAATTTAACTGATTGCATTTTTAGCATCATTATCGATCCCTATTCACCCCCTGATAGTTATTTTGGAAATATATTTCATGTACAGAATTGACCTCTCTACAGATTTATTATAAGTATAGAATAGATAGTATGACTGAGTGAGTGAGTGACTGAGACAACATGCAGACGAAACTACTCGCCTTGAGGAGTGTAGGGGAACACTAAGAGAGCGAGGTACCCGAAATTCTTACGTAAACGGGAAAAACGGGATATGCACGTACGAAGTCGCACACGCACAAAACGTTTTGGGAACACATTCATAGTGCGTACGTACAGCAAAGGAATGGAATTCCCTGCCGGAGTCTTTGTTTCCTGATAGCTACAACGTTACGTTAATTGAAAAACGAGCCAAGAGGATTATTGGCAATGATAGGCTCGTCGAATCGAAGCTTCAAAGTCTTGAGCATCTTCGCCAAGTTGCTGGCCTGTCGGTTTTCTATAGGCTGCATTTTGGGGAGTGTGCGACGTAATTGCGTAATTTAATTCCGCCAAGCCCGTTCCACCATCGGACTACAAGACGTACGGCGATGCGCCATCGGTACATGGTGGACATCCCACCTATACGCACAAAACGTTTTGGGAACACATTCATAGTGCGTACAGCAAAGGAGTGGAAATCCCTGCCTGAGTCTGTGTTTCCTGATAGCTACAACCTCTTCGTCTCTTCGTCTTTAAGTCAAGAGTGAATAGGTTACTTCTAAGCAAGCGTGCTCCACCTTAGACCGCATCATGGCTTACCATCAGGTGAGATAGTGTAAAGTTGCGACACCCTGGCTCAATAAATTCCGAAGGCATTTAGCAGAGGTGAGCCCGTCCTAAGTACAAATTTGTTTTTTTTTGTTTTATGTTTTTTTGGCTTATACAGTTTCACCTCTTGCAACTAAATATTGTTAATAATGCAAATTAATATTGTTTAAAAAAAATTAAAATTTTTAACCCCCTCCCCCCATTTAAATGGGTATCATTTTTTTTCCATAATTTTATTCAAGTTATGTTTAGACAGACATGAAATGTAATGACAATATAGTCATGTAATATAATTGAATGTAACCTAACTTACGATCCTACAATGCTCTGGTTACAAACTTAAATTAACATTGTATCACAAAATGTATAAGCTGTGCACCCCTATAAATGATAGGGTCACAATAGTACTAGCTAATTTAAGGAATTTTTAATTTAAGAATGTCTCTGTGACTTTGTTGTTGGAGTGCCATAATAAATAAATAAATAAAGTGCGTGCCCATTAAAAGAAAAAAAAAATTGTGCGACTGACATGCGAATACGAACGTTGTTTAAAAAATAAAATAAATGGCCTTCTTAGTTTTTTTTATGGTTTAGATATTGATTAGGTAATAATTTCTCGATATATTATTTTTTTAAATCGTTTTTTTAGACAGTAAATCCCATCCAAATTCAATAGTTTCCAATATATCCGTGTCCCCCCTCCCTCATCCCCCCTCCCCTCTCCCTATTACCCTTACAACAGTCCTCAAACATGTACATAGTGTTGGAAAATAGCTTTTAAGACAAGAGTTCAGAATAAACCACACAAGGTACAAACAAAGATTAAGTTAAAAGACAAATGATACCATCGATATAAGAGAACAGACTAGATAATATATAAAGTAGAAAATAAAACGGAAAGGTATAACACAAGAAAATATCAGATACGTAAATTAGAAAACAAAATGTAATAAAATAAGTAAACATATGTATATCCCCCCCCCCCTCCTCCATTACCCCTATAAAAGTCCAAAATATTACAGCCAAACTAAAACTAATAATATAAAGAACAGACCAGACATGTAAAACAGAAAATAAATAAAAATAGTAAATGTAAGACAGCATAAATAAATAAGATAATACTCTAGATATAAATTAGCTAATAAAAATGTACTAAAATAAGGAAACACAAGTTTAGAAAAATATAGTAATATGAATAATTATAAGCACAAACATAAAATAAGCTAGTAAATAAGTAAACTAAATATGTAAGTAAATAGATTAAATACAAAAAGCAGAAAAATAAATAACAATACATTAGTTAAGATAACATAATTAAGTAAACAAATATTATAGATACAAAAACTAGAAAATAAAAAATCTACAAAATACAAAAAGCAGAAAAACAAATAAAAATACATTAGTTAAGATAACATAATTAAGTAAACAAATACTATAGAACAAAACTAGAAAATAAAAAACCTAAAGAAGTAAATACATATAATATAAAATTAAATATAACGCCAAGGAAAAATATTTAAGTACAAAAACTGTCAAGAAGTCTGAATGCGGGCTTAACATATAAGGATGAATGAAAGGAAACAAGAAAGGAAATTGGAAGTACGAAAAGAACAAAAGAGAACCGGAATAAAAGATAAAAAACTAGAATAATAAGGTCTCGTTGAATATGAACGGGGGAAAGCCACGTGGCAGGAGTGGGTTTTAGCCGGTAAGAGTCCGGCACTGTCTCGGTCGTCTCACAGTGTGGGCGGCCGATTCGTCCATGAGGATTTCCCACTCCTGCCAAAACAAAAAAAAAAAATATATATATATATATCCGTGTCTTATTAAGAACAAAAAGTTTACAATTTCACGCGATATTTTACAGTCTTACTGAGTTTGCTAATTTCCAGTGACATGTCCGTAATGGAAATTGCTTATTTCCATTTAAAGAACATCCGGACGAAGTTTATGTATCCACTTAAAAAACCACTATGTAAACCCTAAAAAGGGCGTCAAAAAATTCATCAGCGCTGTCGACTACAAGCGTGCCCAAAAGACTGGCGGCATTGCCACGTTGTAGGACAATGCTTATTCTCTGTTCAAGATAAAAGCCACGCATGAAAGCAGTTGAGTTGGTTACTACTGGGTTGATTACCAACTCAACCGCTGAAAGGATTAGCTATTTGCTTATTAATTTTTTGTTTTTAATAATTGTTTTGATTTTTCTTTTTATTTACTTTCTATTCTGTGTATTTTTTGTTTAATTTTCTTTTCATGATGCATATATTTTGTATGCACACAGCACACAGGTCATTTAAAGCAAAAATGTTTAACTATTTCTTCTAATGCTGCGGGGCGCCCTGGTCACCTGTGCCACAGGTTTTGTTCCCAAAACCTATTTCAGGGACCAATCTCTTACAATGGTGAAATATACAACCGTTGTAAAGAGAGAAAGAATAACTTAAGTTTGTACGAAAGACAGTGTCAAAATTGGTACAGCAGTTGCCCGTAGATTAATTTTCGATAATAAATCAGGTGCCAAAAAAATAAGTCTTGTAGACACTAGTCTCGCCCCCTTATTTAAAATATTATAATTGATGAAATGTAGGCGTCATGTCTTTAAATAGCAAATCCAGCCATAATTATAGTCTAACCAAAAAATCAACACAGACCATGAGAATCTTAATTAATTTTAGTCTATCCCAATTTGGCAAAAGACGTATACGATGCACTTAATTAAAAATCAATATCAATAAAAACCGTTACGACTCATAAGAGGAGTCAATAAATAATAAAATATTGATACTAAATAATATCTTTGAAACTCTTATATTGCTGCTCAAAATCACGAAAAATGTGCATTGCTTTACCAAAAGAGCAACCTAGGATTTAACTGCGTGCAAAAGGAGCAATGGATGGGTTTAAAAAAATGTGTCTTTTTGGCAAGACAGCTATATCAATTGGTGATTGTGGCTCTTCAAATAAAGAAATGCGAATGTTAAATTAACAATATCTATATTCATTGACATCGAACGTTACAAAATCTCCTTTGGGTAATCAATTTGGCAACCAGTAGAACATTACCGATAGATTAGCATACAAATCTCTTATTAAAAAAACAATAAAATATTTGTCCTACATCCTTTCGCCTGTTACGATGAGTCCCAAATAATTTATTTCCTAAAATGACGCAAATTCAAATTATTAAAGCTTATCGATACTCTCATAAAATTCCAAAGAGGTTTGAGAAACAAAAATGTCACCGGTATCATAAACCTATGACCATATGCGACAGCGACATTTTAATGACCCTGGGCCAATAAAATTTCGTTTGCCGTCGAACGACCGCCGCTGATTGGACGACAGATTACTTAGTTATCAATAAATATTTATTGGGTTTATGTCTTTATTTGACAAATCTTACAAATTGTGGTCAATGTTTCGTATAATCCGACTCGTAAACGTGCACGGTTGGGCTAGACGGGTATTTGGTATGTAAATGTATGATCTACCTACCTACTAGTGATAAAAGGTTGGGTGGCAACAGCCTGTTCGATGTTATGGCTGCTCTAAACAAAGCCCACGTCACGGTTCGATATTTGAATAGTTTGACCGCCTTGGAGATGAAAGTTTAATGATCCGAATTCTATTTCAATCAAATCAGCAGTAACTTTGAAGTCACCAAATAAAATCTTTACCGCATGTGAAAGAAACTTGGTTGAATACCTACTGAAAGATGATCAGAATCCTAATCATTATTTCCTGCCCATAACCCATGTTACTTGGGGTCGGCGCAACACGTTTTTATCTTCCACTCTGCCCTATCAGCCAAACAAACTATCACTAACTCCCTTTTCTCTCCTATCGCTCCTTACACAATCCATCCATCATTTCTTTGGCCTTCGTCTCCCTCTCCATCCATCCACATATTATGTTCATTATTCTTTTAGTGCGTTTCCTCCCTCCTCTTCACATGTCAAAATCACAGACAAGGTCAGAATCCTCATAAAGAAATAAATGTATTCACCTACTTCAATTAAAACACTTTGAACTGACGGACGTTTGGCTGATGAAAATTAAAGCGGCTTTTTTACATGTTCTATTGATATATACCTAAGTTGGATTTTTCGACAGAAATTAGTTTTACACCAAGTTGATTTTTTCAAGAACTAAAAGTTCTTGTTTCAGCATATTATGACCAGAATTTCCAATAGCTATATAAAATCAAGGGTATACAAATTGTGACTCGCCGTCCGTCCGTCTTCTGACGACAGGCCGTGTCGACGGCGCGTTCGTGTTCCTCGCGCGCCTCAAAGAGAATCAGCACACAGAGGGGCCCGAAAGGGCCGACGCCTGCTGGAGTCGCGGGACTATTCGAAAAAGATTCGTGGCTCCGGAACACAAAGGGAACATGAAGGAACATAGTCAGTAGAATTCTGACACTCCCTCCCGCTCCGCCCAAAGCGGGGGAAGTCATTTGATGATTTCCCATCCCTAAAAAAAGAAAAAAAGGGTATACAAATTGCAATATTGCGGCTTCTGTCCAGACAATATGTCAAATCGCCATATTTATTCATCAGTAAAAAATATCAGACTATAAATAATTAGCTCTAAAAGATTCAATCTGAATACACTTCCCAGCAGCTGTTATAAACGAACATAACATACAACATTGTTCCCATACACAAACTGCAAAATTCCACCATCAAAACAACGCAAACGGAACATTTTCAATTATGCCAAGAATTCGCCTATCAAAGTATCGTAAAATTTTACCATTGACCTGCGTCAATGGTAAATCTTGGTTTTTCTCACACTTCACGTCAGGGACGTCACCAAAAGGCCATAAAACTGTCCTAACACGACCTTTTATGGCGTCCAATCTATCAAAAAACCGGATGATGTAAGGAAATGCTTTCAATGTGTAAATCACTCGGCGTTTAGTCGTAAAAGTTTTATGAAGTGGATCTTGAATTTTGATGGGCGTGCGAATAAGAACTATTTTAAGATTGAAAATATTTCATCCTTGAATGGGAAACAGACTGTCGCTGTCTTTGTTTTTGTTGGGAATTTTATTCTAGACTAGTTTTGCCTGAGACTACGCTCGCGTGTTTAGGGTAAAACCAGGATGGTTTCCCAGGAGTATAGCTGCCTCGATTTTAATTAATTACTCTAGTTTCGTGAATTAATTATTTTTTTTTTTCAATAGAGCCGCACGGGTCGATCTTCAAGTTAAAGCAACGCTTGCCAAGGTTGGTCTGTGGATGGGTGAACATCTTATCATACCGAGTTTCCTCCGTGCCTCGAAAAGCACGTTAAGCCGTTGGTCCCGGCTGTCATTTGTAGATCTTTAGCAGTCGGTACGGATAGTCAGAAGCCAGTAAAATCTGATTCCAGTCTTGCCATGAAGTACCGTGTTACCCAGTCAATGGGTTGTGAAGGTCTGGTAGGCAGCCGCTTCACGTTAAATACTGGTATTCAGCTGAATCCAGTTTGACTGGAAGCCGACCCCAATATAGTTGGGAAAAGGCTAGGCAGATGATGAGAGAGACTCTACAACTACCACTAAGTTGACCACGTGGCATGGTTGGGCGATTGCAGGGGAAGGCAAGGTGCGGTCAAAGTTTTTGCGAGATAAAAGTCCTTTTTCTGGACGGGGCATCAATCCTTTATGTAATTTATATAGATAAAGCAACTGTCCCATATACGGGACAGTTGGCACAAAATTTAGAAGTCTGCAAAAATCTCCGATCCTCTGGAATTATCAAAGATAACGTTTTTTTAATTTCACAAATTTGAAGATAATCAACCAAATATACCCATTTTGAAAATAAAATATTTTGCTTTTTGTACTGGGAGATATAAAGTAGTTTCAAAAAGTGTCGTAACTCTCCGGCTTTTACCCAACAGTATTTCGCAAAAAGTAGCCTACGAGTATAAACGTTTACTAACTAACTCATGAAAACCAAAACTGTCGCATTTTTATAATATTAGGTGGTTTGGATTCATTTGGTATCGACGTAGATACTGCCCATAGCAGCTGACAGTTGTAAAACAACCTCTCTATAACGTACACGTACGTTGACGGCATGGTTGGCGCAGTGGTTGAGCGATCGACTGCAGCACCGCGTGTCGTGGGTTCGATTCCCGCATGGAACGAATATTTGTATGGCTTTTAGTTGTTCCGGGTCGGGCTGTTTGTGTATGTGACTTTGTATGTTTGTAAACGCACCCACGATACAGGAGATATTCCTAGTGTGGGGCAACGTTTTATCTAAAAAGAAAAGAAAAAGAACGAAAAGAAGGATATGAAAGGTCTGTAGAATACGATGTTGATATGAACACTAGTTGTAAACTATTTTCAGACTTGACTAATCATCTAAAGATAGTAGACAGATGTACTCCTACACCTCGCATAACGTCTTCCCACATAAAAAAACCGACCGAAACATAAATAAAAACCACTAATTTCTTAATTTGTCGGAACACAACTATCCAATTAACTATGTATATAAATTTCTGTACCACCTGAGAACTTCAACAAACAACCTATCGTCATCAGATAACCGCTTCCGTGTTCCGTGGTATCAGCCATAAACCGAGATCGACTAAGCCTTACCTCGTAAAATCACAAACAAGATAATCATATGAAAATAGAGTATCTGCGGCTATGTGGCGCCTGCGACTTGCACGTAAAATTGTCCTGGTATTTGTCGTCTAGCCTTTAAAGTTAGAGCTTTTTATCTAGTAGAATAGGCGGCTGTTTATATCTGGTCCGTAAGTACAAGTTTGGGTTGTATATTTTCTGGTTCTTAAGCTGACTGATCGGGAATAACTCTAACGACATGCTATTGGTACAAAGTTCGCAAGTACTAGTCTGTGATGTACATTTTTGCAGTACTGTTAAGAGTGTGTATTCCGTCCACTAGCGCCGCCAATCGTTTTTTATTAATTTTGGTAAATTTAAGACACGTAGATAAAAAACCGCTCTGTAGTGCACTGAAGAAATGTATCTATTATTTTTTGACAGCTATTTTTAATACATAACTCATGGCTAAATAGCCAAAACGGCAATTATTGCTAAAAGTGGCCACTTTTAGCAAAAATATCGACTTTGGCAACTATTTATGTTCTAAAGTACAAAACATAACTCTCAAAACATAATAAATACATTTCTTCAGTGCACTACAGAGCGGTTTTTTATATACGTGTCTTAAATTTACCACAAATAATAAAAAACGATTGGCGGCGCTAGTGGACGGAATACACGCTCTTAATACTCGTACGTTTGTAAATGTTTTTCCTATTATATAAAATTCTTCTGTTACAGTGTGAGTGACTGACAGACAAAGGCACAGCTGAAACTACTGGTCGTAGAAAGCTGGAATTTTGGTATGTAGGTTCCTTTGGGAGCACTAAGAGAGATTTTTCGAATTTCCTACGGGAATGGAATAAACGCTATACCGCGTGTATCTGACATCGACGCACAAACGATTTCCATGGGTCCAGGGCATGATTCTGGACACCCCAGAGTTAGAATTTTTCGTCGGCTTTTTTGTAATTTTTTCATTTTTTTTCAAGCGTTTTTTTACTTTAGACTGCTCATAATCGTTATTCTGACCTAACCTAATGAGATTTTTAATTAAAAAAATAATCAATTAACTACTTTCACTAAAAAGAGCAATCTGAATAAAACCACAAATAGAAATCAGCTCAGCTGAGCTGATACCTATTTGTGGTACTCTTGAAAAAAATGAGAAAAGAACCGACGAAAAATTCCAACTCTGGGGTGTCCAGAATCATGCCCTGGACCCATGGAAATCGTTTGTGCGTCGATGTCAGATACACGCGGTATGCGCGTGCAAGTCACGGGCTAAAGCTAATAGCTTTATAAAGGTGTCCGTGGAGTTTCTTGCACGTGGTTCTGCATAGTGGTCTACCCTTTTGAGTTTCATCTTTGACCAGCTGCTTAACAATTCAAAAGTGCCAATAAATTGATAAATGCTTTAATTTTGAATCCAACTTTATCGATATACAGCGGTAGGAAAGTTTGACCCTTCTGCAAAAAGAAATATGTATTAGCATATTATTGTCCGAGATGTGATATGATCATTAAGTAATGTCATACAGTTTTTTGACATCATGTAAATGATGTACACATCACATATCAAATCCTCCTCGTTCTTTCTCCAGAACCAATCATCATCTGCCTAATCTTTTCCCAACTCAAAAATTCAAAAGTCATTTATTCAAATTAGGCTGAGGGCCAGCACTTATTGAACGTCAAGTTTTACAAAAAGACAGTCCCCCAAAACGCCCGCCCGTCAACTCTACTGGGGTTGGCTTCCAGTCAAATCGGATTCACCTGAATACAGGTATTTAAGTGGAGCTAAAATACCGGTAGTATTCTACGTGGAGCGTACCAGGCCTGCCAGGCCTCTACTACCCATTAACTGGGTAACATAGTATTCCTTGGCAAGACTAGTGTCAGATTTTCTGATTTGTCCAGAATCAATACTTGAGACATTAATGTAGTTGTATCTATCAATAAGTCTACCTACATAAACGTTAATATAGCCATGCCTACTCTGCTGCTAGCATTTACATCTGACTCCGTTATCTCTGATTCTCTCGCCGATACAATAGTAGAGGATAAAAATAAAGATTTTTAACGACAATCCAACGAGGTGACTGACACGAGGCGTCACGTATAACTGTAAATCACACATTTTATTGTTATGTCTTAGTTTTGACTCCTGTTCTTCGTCTGCAAGCTTTTGTGGTATTTTTGGATTATCTACGAGAGTCAACGTAAGTGTGTGCTGGTCATAACATTCTGGTTTGTAGAAAATATTTTGCATTTTATTTTATGTATTGACTATATTGTTGTTTCAGTCATAATGTTTTAACAAGCTTGCATATGAAATTTAACGATCTGATCGATAAAGTTCTTTGGGTGGCACTATAGTTTGAGTTAAGTAGCAAAGACTTTGTTAGGTGGACTTTCTAAGGGCATAGAAGCGCAGAAATAAAACTGGTGATCATCAATAGCAAGGAACTAATGAGTAAGAATGGAAGAAAGAAAGAAAGAAAGACAAAGAGTTTAATGGCTCGTTGAGTCCTTCTTCAGGCACAGATAAAGGTGTTGATGGTATCAAAAGCTTCACTACAAATTATAAACCAAAGTCCTCCACCGCGTTTATGTGTCCGTCTGTTCGCGATAAGCTCAAAAACTACTGCACCGATTTTCAAGCTGTTTTGAGCAATGGATAGCGTTGTTCTCAAAAAAGTCTTTAGTATATAATTTATCAAGCGGCGATGCCACGGGCATCAGCTAGTATTATATACTTCATTGTACACGTCATAATAAGAACAGGACAAACATATATAAAAACTAGTGTACAATGGGCGATCTTATCGCACAAGATAATCTCTTAAAGACAACCTTGCTTTACTCCTTCGATAAAAACTGATTCCAATATAGTCCCACTCAAAGAAATAAAAGAGAAAACTGGAGGGAGATTAGGTATATTCGCACCACAGAACACTCAAACTCGCCATGGGATCTGGAGGCGGTGGTCCTCGCGCGCCTGCATGATTGGCGCGCGGAGGTACTAAGCCGGGGGGAAACTCCGCTGACGTGGCAAATTTTCGCGCAGCGGACGGACTTCCGGCGCGATCTCATGGCGTCATGGAGACGACGACTATCGCAACCCAGCGCAGGGCACGCCCCAATAGTGGCGATAAGTCCCCTCTTTGAGGAGTGGCTTGAGAGGCGCCACGGCGTCCTCACCTTCCGCCTGACGCAGGTCCTCACCGGACATGGATGTTTCGGGAGGTTCCTGCACCGAATCGGGCGGGAGGAAACGCCCGGGTGTCACCACTGCGAGGATCGACCGGAGGACACGGTGGAGCACACTGTGCAGGTGTGCCCCGCTTGGGCGGCGCACCGCCGTGTCCTCGAAACGGCGATCGGCGGCGACCTCTCGCGTCCGGCCCTGGTCCAAGCCATGGTTCGGAGCGAGACGGAATGGGACGCCGTTGCCTCCTTCTGCGAAGCAGTCATGCTAGCGAAGGAGGTGGCGGAGCGGGAGAGGAGACCCTCTCGTCCCGGCCGCCGTGGTAGACGCCACGGGCGTCGGTGGCCACCACCTGGTGACATCCGGCCACCGTAGGCGAGGGCCTGTGGCTCGCCGTCCGTCCGCCTAGTGACGACAGGCCGTGTCGACGGCGCGTTAGTGTTCCACGCGCGCCTCAAAGAGAGTCAGCAACACAGAGGGGCCCGAAAGGGCCGACGCCTGCCAGAGTCGCGGGATTATTCGCAAGAGACACCGTGGCTCCGGAACACAAAGGGCAATGAAGGAACATGGATGGGTTTTAGTCAGTAGAATCTGACACTCCCTCCCGCTACACCCAGTGCGGGGGAGTCATTGGATGATTTCCCATCCCTATAAAAAAAAACAAAGAACACTCAAACTGGTAATAATAATGCATCTAAATTGTATTAGATCTAAATTGTTATAAAACAGTGTGCATAGAGACAGCTAATCCATCTTCTCACAACAATGATAACCCGAATGATCCTAAACTCATCTAAGCCCATGAGATAAACCCTGGTGTTAATACTTTAATGCGGTTCAGTTGAGCAAACTTCTTGATCCGCAGCCTACTTCCAGGAACCATTTTATACGAAGAATAAATGTTTTACATGTACAGTAAGAAGTTTAATAGGCTTGTCCACTGAAAAAATCTAATAAGTCTGTCAATTAGATTATCAAAAAACATTTGACTCGTATTTTTTTCTTTTGTTACGTAAGCCAAGATTGACGAAGACACGGCGCTTTTAGAATTCTCAATACGTCACGGCGTGGCATAATTTTAATATAAATATATATTATAATTAATATTAAATATAATTTAATATAAACTTTAGTGCGTTGTGACATCACGAGCTAGATTAAACGCATCAAAACACTCAGGAGACTCAATATTCATTGATTTACAAAATAAAAACACGTGTCCATTCTTTTTTAATACTCTAACTGACAGACGAAATAGATTTACAATTTATTGATGTTGGAAACTAGCCTATTGTGGCATTTTTAGGAGCGTATTTGTTTCTGACCTCTTCCATTTTAAATGACAGCTGTTTAGGATAAATACAACATGTTTGTTGGGTTTATCGTTCTTCATGCCAGCTGATTTATCTTATACTAGCTGACCCGCGCTACTTCGTCTGTGTCACATTTTGCATTATTGCTCCGCTCCTATTTGTCTTAGCGTGATAATATATAGCTTATAACCTTCCTCGATAAATGGGCTATCTAACACTGAAATAATTTTTCAAATCGGTCCAGTAGTTTCGGAGCCTATTCAATTTAAACAAACATACAAACAAATCTTTCCTCTTATTAGTGTAGATGACTCAAAAAAAAGTGTCATCTCCCACTACTTCCAAACTTTGGTCTGATTATTTTTCAATAAGTTCACCTACTACATTTTCATGCAGCTGTTTCCTTCAAATTCTAAAAATATATTATATTTATTAAAAAGAGTGTTTATTATATTTGTAAATAGATGTTGAGATGTTATGTTATTTTTTAATATTTGAAGATGCTAGGAGTAAAAAAAAATAGTATTGCATTTAGAACACGAAACATTAATCTTTATCATGCAATATTATATTACAAAAGTATAATATAGTCTTAATTACATATTCAAACATTTTAAATGTGGTGTAAATTATAATTGTAATCGCCTTTTAAAATATCGTTTTGGGCTACAATCTCTATCCAAGATGATATCTGAAATAAATCTGCAACATATGCTTAATAGTGCATCATAAAAAATGCTTTTAGGTGGCGGCAATTTATGAATAATATTCATAAGATTACTATTCATAGATATACCCACAAAAATATGTGTTTGTTTGCATTTATGCGTCACTTTTACGATTCTTATGGCTGCTGTATTTTATGGGTTTTATAACTTGTTGGAATGATGAGTCGACACTCACTTCAGATTTACGTGTATGTCAATTGAAAACTCAAAACTCAAGAAGTTATTTCAATTAAACCATTTTACAGGCACTTTTGAATTGTCAATGTCGGTTGGTCCTAAAATATGAAGCTATTTGTACGTTACAAAGCGTAGATCTCTATGGATAAGAACGTGCAAGAAACTCCACAGACACTCTTTTAAAAATAATAAGTAAATGTTACAAAGTTTTGTTACATCGCGTTGAAATTATACATACATGTGAGAACGATGTAAAAGACGAGCATGATAAATACGTCCGGCATAAGAAAGATGGAATAGGAAAAAAAAAAAAGATATACTTAAAGATAATTTATGTTATAATAGAAATAGTGTAAGATGTCTTTCAGAAACTTCTTATGTGACAACCTAAGCTTGAACCTCAACCACGGAGCAATTTCTCTCCAAAATATTCAGAATCGCAGAAAGCTTTTTGTGACACAATACATAAAATTATCACAAATATAACATTTCGATTAAATAGCATGCTAGCTTTGATAATAATCCTAATTTTTAGACTGAAAGTTTTGCCAAAACAGAAAGAAAAAAATGTCCAATGGTTGAAAATGAAACAGAGGAACATCCATCTAATATAACACAGGCAACATCAGCTAAAAAAGCTAGTAAAACAGATTTTTTTATCATAGTCGAAATGCCTGTCTTTGCTAGTATCGAGTTTTACGACAATTTTATGACACAGATAAATTCGGTTAGACCAGGCGTTTCTACAAATTGGAACTTTGATATAAAATGTCAATGAACCGACACACTTAAATAGTTAATTACATAGTTTTTTAATTGCGTGTTAGTTTTGTAATAAAGTTTAATGAGGTCAATTGATTCTGTACACGTTCTTGGGTATTTATGTTCGCCTACATGGGTGCTTAACATTTGTAATGGTGCTTCTCAATAATCCTAACTGACAGCCAAAGGATATGATTGCTGTAATTACGCTCAATATTGTCTGTTTATTATGATTAAAACTATAAACAATAACTGTTATAACACTCTTGTCTTGATCAGTTTTGAATAATTTATTATTTAAGTGTGGTCGTAAATTCATCACATTAATAAGGTTAATTATAAGTGTCTTTGCCTGTATCCGTTATATTATGCAAGATGCTTTTTTTTCATTTCAACTACACATAAATAATTAAACTTTTGTTTTTCGCTTACACCAATGTTTTCATCAATTGTTTCAGCTTATTTTTAATAATTTATTACCAATGGGTCTCAAAAAATTAGGTGCAATTATAACAACCCTCATACTCATAACTTCATAACCATCTTCAGCAAATACTTCCTCATTATTTAAACTTCAAAAGTCTGAATAAATTGGAGTGATGAATAATCGCCGATAATAACTCGTCATTCAACTTACTTCAAAAGAAAGCGAATGTTAAAATTTTAACCATTCAGGAGAGTGCAGATTCTTTTGGAACCTCAGCCAGAGTTCATTCACTTCAGACCCTTAGGCTATCCACAAACTGACTATTAGTACTCCTTAATTTATGGTTACCGAAATTCCTCGCGACCACGACGTGTGAGACCGCCTTGCTTATACAGCAAAAGAAAATTAGACTGGGCGGATGAAATACCAAAACAAACCTTAAAACAAAGACACAGAACTCAATACTGATCACAAAGAGCTTTAAATTGCAATATGGGCACGTGATAAAGGATCCCAAAATGATTAATTTACATAAGCAAGTCCAAAGGATAATGAATCTAATTTTAAAGGAATTAAAGAAGGCATCCTTTTGATTGCGGAGCTCAAGAGAATCGCCAAAAATACTGATATCTCAATCGGTATCGATTATTCTCGCAAAATTTATGAGCATGTAACTACCAAGATCGGTGTTTGTTAAACTTTTAACTGCGCTCTTGTTTAGCGATTGTTCGTTTTGCGAAGGTAAATACATCTCCGCACGTCCGGGCTATCGATCAGCATTGTCTTATTGCTTTTGTTTCAACTTTGGATGGTCCTCCATTATTCCCGTGCTTGCTATGAGTCTTTATGTGTATTTAGGGTTTGATCTTGACGTATGCTGATATATTATTATTCTCTTTTGGGACTTTACCATCCAAATTAATGTGTACCTTTTTATTTATAACTTTGATTTTGTGATGTCAATATTCTGTGTGGTCAGTTAGATTTACTCTTAACTTTGGTTTTGCATTTGCGAACGTATTTATTACGAAAATGTTTTCCATGGATTGACTGTGGTGATAAATAGAGAAGGTCCATTGAGAAGTGGACATTAACGGGCTAATATTATGACGTTTCCTGCATTCAGGTAGTAGTATATAACTTAACAGCATCGCCATAAGGTGTGTTAGACAATTTTATTACTCATTTGGCTCAAAGCTCACAATATTTATGTAACCAGTGGTAACATTTAGCATCTAATTAAATTCATCAAGTTCGTTATTAACGATGCAATAAATATAAACAAGTTCATTATTTATACTATCTTGTGTATCCGCCGCGCCTGCGCAATGAACATTGTTTAATGTATTGCAATTAAAGTTTTGCTGGAATATCGGGTAATTGTTTGCTTTTTACTAATCAGCATCTCCACCTAAGTTATTAATGGAAAACCGAAGTTAATTATTTTAAACTAGTAGGTATGTAGGATTAAATACAGAGGCTTTTAAGATTAAAATGATGAGTAAATTACATAACCTAACAGGTCCCTCTAAATCCAACAAAAAACTCTTTCTCTACAAAGTAATGGTATAGTAAAGAATTAAAACGGCTTAGCAAATCCGTGGGAAGTAAACAGTCGATCTGTCGATAATATTATCAGTAGGGAAGCATTTAATGGTTACCCCTGTGGTCTTATAACCATCGAACGTTTTAGTCTTCCGCTTGACGATGTTATATTTCCCGCACCACGGAACCAATAAAACAGTTAAACATAAAATCTAAATTGGCGTTGTAGAAATAAAGAACTGGTAGCGGATAGTTAAAGAAGTAAAGAAGTCACACTAGAACTGATCGTAAACAAACACATTTACTTCGGCATAAAACTTCTATACATAAAAGAGACGGTGTTACAGAAGTTTAAAAGAATCAAGATGATGACAATGTAACAACATGAAGAGTACTTGATGTGGTTTTATCTAAAAATATCGGTGCGATGTATTCTGTGAGAGCAACTATAGCATAAATATCATTTTCCATCGTGCAATAAGCAGCGACAGCTGATGATATGTTAGGTTCAAAGATCATAAGCCTTTATAAAATAATGTGAATTTATCCTGTTACTTGCCACTATTTACATAAAATGTTAATTATTTTTTTCCTATTAGAAATATCTTAGACGAAGAAAGGAAACTGCAATATAATCTTCCTACTACGGAATCCTATGTTAAAAAAGACGCTTTAAGCGATTGAATTAATAGCTTTGAGGTCAAGAGTTATCCATGGAGAGCAAACTAAGATAGAACTTAATTTACATAATTATGTATACGATTTAAATATCATTGTTAGGTAGGCGTTACGACCAAATGGTTCTAATAAATATAAGAATGAAATTGGAGGAAGTAAGAATGGAACAATATACAGCGATAGGCCATGTAAAATAGACCATTTCAATTGATTTATTTATAATTCTGCTTTAAGTAATGTCGAAAATTAAATTCTTTGAAATGTAAAACAAGAAGAATAGGATCTTCTACAATTCTTTTTTTAATATAATAAATCTATGGGCTTTCAAATATGGTTATTTATGATAGAAAAAAAAAATGGTAGAGCCTGGCAAATGTTATAATAACAAGTGCGAGTCGGACTCGCGCACGAAGGGTTCCGTACCATTACCTATTAAAACGGCAAAAAAATCAAGTTTGTTGTATGGGAGCCCCCTTAAATATTTATTTTATTCAGTTACAGTTATAGCGGCAACAGAAATACATCATCTGTGAAAATTTCAACTGTCTAGCTATCACGGTTCTTGAGATACAGCCTGGTGACAGACAGACAGCGAAGTCTTAGTAATAGGGTCCCGTTTTACCCTTGAGATACGGAACCCTAAAAAGTGAAGACCAGTTACTGTCATTGTTGATTCTATAGATTATTATGTAAAAGAATACATTAGAAGTATATCAACCATAAAAGTTTATGATCGTGTAGTACAATATTAACCGAATCAATTCTTATGTTCTACATTTGAACATAAATATATTAGCAAATGATTATTCAAACGAATGCAAAGTGAAAAGTTTGTATGTGCATATATTTAGAAAGGCTTATCATTGAGATGACCCGATGCTATCTCAAATCTGATTACGACCGGTCGTCTAGATTCATTAATGTTTTAGTTATTTTTCTTTACTTGAGGTATAGTCTCTTTGCTAGCTAAAATCAGTTCTTCGTTAATATGATAAATTGTAATTAATGTAATTGCAAAGATTAATACGTCTGTGAATCATTACTCTTCTTCTTCGTCACTCTTTCCCACTTTATGTAGGTTCGAGTTTCCTAATTTTGCTGCCTGGACAACCTGTTCGTCCTTGGTTGTTGGGTCGGACAGTTCGTCTTAGCAGGTTCTTTATAATATTCGTCCACCATATAGCTGGTGATCGTCCTTCAGCTGTATTTTGTTCGGAGTCACATTCACGTCCATTAGTCATTATCTAAGTGTTTGTTCATTTCAACTTCCTTCGTTTGATTCCATGTTAACTAACAAGGAATCAAACGAAGTTGCTTAGAAACATGTATATTGCTGACAATAAGTCTTTTAGAAGAAGCAATAGAGAAAATGAAGACCACAAATAAATTCTTCGTACACATGTTCCAAGTCAGCTACAATGAAAAATTACTGGCTGTAGCAAGTCTGCAAGCACAGTAGTAAATCTCAGCTGTTTCTTTACGACTTGCGTAGGTCGTACGTAGACCAGAAACAACACATTAAAATCTCCATCGTCACTTTCAAATTGTAGTCTAGACAAATTCCTTGAATCCTTCCTAACATGCGTCAACTAATCTTGCGCTAATTCATATTCATAAAGTAGGTCGAATGTGTAGACGGTACATATCCAATAAAATGTACTGTCTAGCCTTTCTCCAACTAGTTCGGGGTCGATTACCTTTTTATTCAGAACAAACGCATCAACAATCGTGGCTGGATGTTTAGAGTTACTACACGAACCAATTATAAGATCATACAAACGTAAAGGTTATCTCAACCATGACATGCTAAGGAGAACCCTGTATCTAGCAATGTGAATCTTTTCGCTGATGACGATAATTATGACGGTGCCAATGGTCAGGTTAGATCAGACTACGATAAAGGCTGACTAATAAGTTTAAGTTAAATATATGTTCTAAATCGCTACCACAGGCACCCCATTCACTACGATACTCACGGCGCCAAGTGTGGTCATTATGAATGAACGGACCTCGTGATAAATTTTATTACATATTCAAATTCAACAAACAGGATCCATAAGACGATATTTTCCTCTACAATACAATAATTAACTTAATTAAGTTGACTATCGACTATTTATATCGTGACATTTCTGTAGTAATTAAGATAGGTGTTTCTTTTTCATTATTAAATGTAGATTTTGTGAATAAAACACAGGTTTTTGTAGTGATAAGTTCTGATACTAATTTGAATATTAATTTAATAGCTTTTTAATCATGTCGGTCTTAACTAGACGTAGGTCAAAGGAAGGGCGGTTAGATCTTTGATCTTTCGTTGAAGGCTTTCCAGTATTTTAGTGTTCAGATGCTAGATATAGTAGTAACGATATTTTTTGTTCCTTTGTCACCGCTTTTCTTTTTATATGTTCTTATGTCAATTATTCTTAACGAATCCTTTCGATCTCTTGACAAATATTACGAGTACTTTTCAAGAAAATAAAAGTAACTGTCGTCCACACCAATTTTTTAAAACTCTTTTAATAGCTTACAATCCTGGAAAAGAAAGGAATCTTAATGTTGCCAGCCCTAGCACTAACAGAAGCTTTCGACCTAAAAATAAAGTCATTAAGAAGTTATCAATGTCCGTCAACGACCATCAAACCAAATTAGACAGAGACAAACGACACCTAAACGATCCTTTGACACAATTCTTTCAACTCTTTAATTCTCTGCCATACAATCTTCAACCCTATTTTCGAGACCACAAGATGGTATAAATTAAGCGTCTTTAAGAATGTCAATCTTTATTGAGATTTCCCAAAAATGTTGGTTGGCGCACTTTATTGAAGTGTGGTTAATATAGGATTGAGGAGAGAATGTTTTTCGAATGTATTTGTGTGGTGACCACGAAATAGACTCTCTTGGAAACAATCTTGGAGACTCTTGAAAACACTATGAAGTCTAATAACAGTTTGAATTTGTATTTCATGAAGGACAATAATTCCATCTAGTCTTGCTTGAATATTGATAAATTTAAGTAGTCGTTTAATTTATTTTTTTCTTTCCGATATTATCTCGTTATAAATAAACTCATCAGTTTTGTTATTTTTTCATTTACCTACATCCATTTTAAGGTTAATCTCGTCCATCTTTAGAGATCTCCAATCCACTCACTTCTTAGATAGTTATACCCTTCCCTCGCATATCGTTCAATACCAGTAAATCAGCAACTGTGGGAGCATAACAAGCCGTTCCGAAGCCACTTATTTCTCCAAGCCGAGTTTATTAACTAGACAGTAGTCAATAATCGACTAGCGAAGGAATTTGTTGAAGGAAGTCTTTAGTTTTAACTGCATTAGCCATTATTAGACTATTTGAGATTAGCAGAAAGAAGATTGTATTTGTTTCTTTGTATTCATTGTTTTTAGCAGTATCATCATCGTCATTAGCGTTTAATATATGCTTACTGACATTTATAATAAGTTTGCCAATTCATTTTGTCTATTTAGCATCGAAAATTGTGGCAAATTCAACTCAAAAATTAAAACTTATAGCTTCATTTGTTTTTACGATGTCGCCGACTCATATTTTATTGTTGGAAAACAGAGTAATTGCATGAGACTGAAGTAGATATTGTAACTAATTTCATCATAGCAGTGTTACAGTTAGTCGGGAATATAAAATTTTAACGAGCTAGTCCCGTCGAAACGATAACTATTTGTATGCGATACCGCAAACAAATAGTTTCTAGTTTTTAGAGTTCTTCACGGATTAAAAACCTATTTGAAAACACTTAAACTTAGGAATAATTGCCACCTAACTTTCAATGTATTTCGCTGGAATTGTGATTGTACTAGATGGGGGTCTAGTTTGTTTAAGATGTCAGACGTTATTGATTAGACGCAAAAATAGAAGTGAGTGAGTTTACCACATAGATTGCGTCACACCATCTATAACGCCCTAGTAAAACCATATCTGCTTTATCTGGTTGAAGTATGAGGCGGCCAAAACAAAGCTAGATAATCTCCAAGTTGCAAAAAAGAAATTAATAAAAATGATTTTTAACTACATATTTAATTAACATCAACAAGCACAGTGAATGAAGAAACAAAAAAATTAACATTAGACAGCTATATATTTACAACACTTTTATTTTTATCCGGAAAGCTCTTATCTAAAGTATACAGACAAATCTATCGTTTACTAAAGTCAAGCAAGTAACCCAACGTAGCACACGTCGAGCTAGTTTACTTAAAAATTAGAACTAAGTTCGGTAAAAAAAAATAACATTTGAAGGAGCACAGTTGTATAACAATATACCGTCATGCATAAAAAAATGTAAACTCGTTCAATGCATTTAAGAAGCAATTAGCCCAATATTAAATAAACAAATAAATAATAACGAATTACCTTCAATCAGCAAATAATTTCACTTAAATGAATGCATTGGATAAGTGAAAAACTCAATATTTATTTTATTGACGAACTCAATATACCTAGCACAAGGTAAACATTGTTCTCATGTAAGTCACTTGGTGTCTTTTTTGAGAATAAATATCGTTAAGGTGGAAGCGCCAGGGTAGCCCGCGAAATTCAAATATTTTTATGTTTTTTGCAATTTGCCGGTCAGTGTCAGCTGTATGTTAAACAAAATGCAATTCGCGGCCGTAACGCATATTTATCTAAAGAATTATGCCCATTTTAATTATCAATATAACCCTCTAAGTTCATACAACTCGATTGAATTACTTTTTCACGAAATAACATTCAATTGAGTTCTATGAACTTAGAGGGTTATATTGATGATTCAAATGGTTATAATCCTTTAGATAAATGCTCTTCACGATCGCGAACCGTATTTTGTTCAACATACAGCTTCACACTGACCGGCAAATTGCAAAAAACATAAAAATATTTGAATTTTGCGGGCTACCCTGGCGCTTCCACCTTAAACCTAAACCTATATGATGCAACTAAGCTATGTGAGTGGAACAGTTTTCGGTGGAGGACAAGAACAATACGAATCAATAAGAAAAATAAAATAAAAATAGAAGTGTCTTTTGACTCTATTCTAGGTCAGAGATGACAGAGACAAAGTCTACGATGGAGTGAGCTTACCCAGAAGTAGCCTGTTCACTGTAACTTTGAAAAGAATAGGGTTATAACTTGTCTAGTTTAAGAACTAAACAAGTTTCTAGGGGAATCTAGAAAACAGTTATTGACTACAACGGATCATTATTTACCAAAAATTAAATCAACATACGGAACTAACCCAAAAAAAAACCTCAACCATCCATCCCATTCTTATATAATAAACGGATTTTATAATAATACCCTAACTACTAGTATCGCTCGTATATCACCCAAATCACCTATGATCAAAGGCAAGCGTTTGTCATTGTGCTCTACTAGGGACGCCCGCCGGTGATTAACATAAATAAAAAACATACCAGTGTTGTCTAGCGAAGAAAATAGCACTTTTAATTCGTCTAGCAGGCAACACTAAAAAATATGAGGTAATTCAGATGAAAATGTTATCACGTTTGGCTTAAGTCTTGAGAACCCTTTCATGTAAAGTGATAAATTTAATATTTATGATTTTACAAATAAAAGAAATTCTTCAGTCCCAATATATTGTCTCGTGTAATAGGTGCTACAAATATGCATAGATACCTATGAACTACATGACAAGCTCTTCAAATACATATTTGAGTTGAATGTTTGTCTATTGGAGATAACATTGAAATAAAGGGGTTGTTCCATTTTAAACACGTGCAACCTTTAATTAATCCGTAACCTCGCATTTGAGCACTGCGTCATTTAAAACAAATGATGAAGATGAAAACACATCTCTCGATGACAGAAATACAACTGATGAGTTAATAAAAAAAATTATAAACATCAGAAAAAAAGGTCAAAGCCAATAATATAATTAAATTTGATGACAATGTTTACAATTCAGCCGCAGTTATAGCTTAACCACATATAAACTGTTTTATCTTCCACTTTCTAGTTTTTCATCCTCGATAAGCATTTCTTAATTACTAGTAATAAACTCTTTAGCAAATGCACTTGTTTAATGATACAATCAAAGCAGGAAAGCGAAGATTTCCATAAGGTAGCTCGGGTCAGGTGGCAGACGTTACACGTAAAATTGAAGGTAATCATTAGACATACTAAAAACTTTAAGTAATCTATACTTATATGAAGTTATCGATTAACAGTTAGAATCTGTGAAATTGTGTTGTGACACCAAGCAAACGTAAATAAATCTCAAATCAAATCTCAAATTGTTTATTGCAATCCATGATGTACACATTCAGTTGGTAATATTAATAAATAGAAACAATTATGGACCCTGTCGGGCACATCAAAACTTCAAATAAATAATTATAGAGGAAGAGCGATTTAAAATTTTGTTTGTAAAGTAAATGTGTAGTATTTCCTGTCCAACTTGTACCTATTATTAAAAAAATTATACATATTGTTATTACGAAACATTATGTATAAAATATAATACAATACATTCATTTTTAAAATGAATTAAACTATTATTTTAGTAATTTTATTTTTTATTCGCTTACATTTTCTGCAGTGGTATTAGTATAACTAATTTTATATTTTATTTTATTTTTAGATGAATTCTTTTATTATTTATAATAGACAAGAGTATCATTAATTATTATAATTAATATGAAATACTTACATACCTATCCTTTCCTTCATTTCAGCTTTGATTTAACCTGAAAAGAACAAAACAATAATAAGTATACATTCAAGACAGAAAATTATTGAAGATAAATTCATAAGCACGGAAAGTACAAAATTGTAGAAACTATGGAATTAGAGAATTTATTGAAACTTAAATCTATGTGCAGGTAAAGTTCATTATGGTAAAGTGGCTTTTATCTGCTTTATGTAAGTAAACATGTATTAAGTCTCTAATATCCATATATTAAGAGAATCGTTTGCCGTCGCGTCGGCGCCTTCTGTGCCAACTAAACTTGCGCACATTATTGTCTCTGACAGTTTTCTTGCTAACGCCGTCGATAGGGTTGACAAACCATCAAACTTAGCATCTGTACAAGGTTCACCACGCTTTTTCTCTCCTCGCTTATCAGGATTTTCAACTTTAACTTGGTCTTTTTCACTGGAGTTGACAATATTCATAAAAAAATAACTCATATCTATATGTAGAAATATTTCGCACCTTCAGAATAGTATGGACGTAACTCAAAACAACTAACAATTCGAGTTACGGTCACTGAAGGTTACTAGACGCACGTAGTGACCATAACTCAAATTCTTAGATTTTTTGAGTTAAGTCCATACTATTCTGAAGGTGCGATATGTGTATGAAGATTTTCTGAGAACCAAGGTTACCGAAATAGACCGAAAGATCGCCAAACTGAAGTGGCAGTGAGCATACTGCTCGCAGAACAGATGGTCAATGGGCTAGACGGCTGAAAAACGTTGGAATACCTAATTGCAAAACTATTTAGTCCGTCGCGTCGGTTAGAATATTGAAAAACAATGGACACGTATTTTGGTTTTAGTAAATCAATGAATATTGACAAAGCTAAAACGCATCAAAACTCGGGAGTGGGGGCTCGTGACGTCACGACTCACTAAAAATTATCCGAAGGTGTGACGTATTGAGAATTTTAAAAGCGTCGTAACTTCGTCAATTTTGGTTCCCGTATCAAAAGAAAAAACACGGGTCAAATATTTTTTGTTAATCTAACTGACGGACTAATTAGGTTGTTTCAGGACACAAGCCTACTACAAATACAAATTCCTTTATTTCAAATAGACCAGTTACAGGCACTTTTGAATAGTCAAGGTCTATCAGTCAAATAGATGAAGCTAATCTTGCTGCGCTAGCGACAAGAGCAGCAGTATGTTCTGCAACATAACACACCCACCGACCCTATCTCCAGCGCGGCAGCTAGATGCACGTTCCAAAGAGTAGGTCCAACGAGTAATTCCAAAGAGTAATTCCAACGTTATTCAGCCGAAAGATTTCCATTGCTGGACAAGGACCTTCCCCAAGTGTCACCACAATAACCGTTCCTATGCGTATCGCATCCATCGGCTACCCTCGACCCTCACCAAATCATTGGTCCACCTTGTGGGAGGCCTTCCAATGTTGTGTCTTCCGTTACGCGGTCACCACTCCAGAACTTTTCAGCCTCACCGACCATAATGTTCTGCGAGCAATATACTCACTGCCACTTCCGTTTGGCAATCTTTCGGTCTATGTCGGTAACCTTGGTTCTCAGAAAATCATCATATAACCCGGTTCATTAAAGAAAGGAATCTAAAATGGCGGTGCTTATCATGTTTTCTCGCTTGCACACTAGTGCCGTCTATACTCACTCTCGCGCGTACCCTAGGCAGAAAAAAGTCATGTCTTTTATTAAAATTTAGGTGCTGTTTTTGTACAATAAATTTTTACCTTTTTAAGGATCCTCCTTTTGTTTTATGTTGTCAGGTGTTCAGAAACGGAACATTTATCCTGAATAAATTACTTACTGTTTTCGATGAAAACAACAATAACGATCTTATAATAATAGATTGCTCCACGTGCCTTTCGATTTTTCAACTTTAACACGCGCGATAAGCCACTAGCAGGAGCTAGTTTGAAATAAATACGACGCGGTCATGTTTTTATTATTTAATTTGAAAAATGTCTTCGACTTGAAAAATTTATTTGTCAACTATACTATCTGTCAACGCAAGTACAAGACGCCATTTAAGATTCCTTTCTTTAATGCATCGGCTTATACACAAATTATATCTACATAAATGAGTTATTTTCTATGAATATTGTCAACTATAGTTAAATAGTATCATGAACGAAGCTGACGTTGTCTGATATTTGACTGGCAATAAAACTGTTTATTGTACAAAACCACTTTTTGTTATCAGTGAATTTTTATTCAGTTTACTATTACAAATATTACTGACTAACAAACTATTTTTTTCATGGTGTAATCTGCCTTTATTCACATAATTTGTCATTTACACCTTTTTTCTCTTCAGCAATACTCATTTATGGGTGGAAATGTATATATTTCAACTCTTCGCAGTTTCTTAATTTTTTAACTTTATTAAATACTAGCTGTCCCCCGCGGCTTCTCTCCCGTCAACTGGCGCCTTTTTGCATAAAAACCTTCTCCTGATAATAACAAACACAACAAAAAAAAATAAAATAAGCGAAGTCGGTTCAGCTTTTCTCGAGATTTGAGCTTAACAACACATTCAGTGATTCATTTTTATATTATGGATTTTTTGTTTTTCCTTTATTTATCAATTAAACAAAACAGGTAATACAATATTATTTATTAACAGCCCACCAATATGGAAAAAAAATAATAAGCTTGTTTTGTTACTATAAGTGTTCAAAAAATAATTTGTCCATTCGCGTAATGTTTAATAGCGGTAACCATAGCCAAATTCCGAAGGTGTATCGTGTCGTGAAACGCGTATTTTCCGGACAATTTGCGCCTCATCTGACATACCGGACACGGACAAATCACGTCATAAGCGTCGACATGTCACGGACAACGGACGGCGTGGTCAAAGTTGGCATGCTTCGCAATACGTTTGAAGACCGACTTGTCAATATGAGTGATAGTGATGGGAACTGTCAAGTGATAGACAAAGAAGTGATCATTAATACTACAGCTTTGAATGTCGATGACATGATACCATCCTGATGAGAACATCTCTCAGAAGAGCTCAAGATTGATATGATATGGCTCACTGTCCATTTCTAGTATAATGTTACTAATTTTATAGTCAAGCACTTTAATCTAATATTTTTATCTATGTCAGCAACGTCTGTTACTTATTCATATTATATAATACTAACGGGCCCGACAGATGTTGTCCTCCATGATGGCTGCAGCGCCATCTGCTGGGTTTGTGAATCTAAACCATCCAGGGCGCCACCCCAAACGCATACAAAATATTCATTCAAATCGGTCCAGCCGTTTAGGAGGAGTTCAGTGAGTTCATTTGCACACCACGACAATACGGTAATTTATATGATAGCACAACTCCATTGATTGTATTACCTTGCATGCGTTGTTTTCTATAATAATTGTATGTACCTACACTCATGTTTGAGCAAATAAAGGAATCTGAATCTGATAAAGCCCTTTGACTCATCAGCGGCAAAAAATAACAAAAAACCGAACAATCGACATTAACGGTCAATAAACAACAAAAAAACAACAATCAAATAAATGTATTAAAAAAAAATAAGACATTCAACACACGTGCGCACGAGCAAATAAAGCGTCGCGGCGGCGGCTAGACGGATGCGGTAATCGCAATAAGTATGCGACTGGTCGCGTCGATGGCTGCGTCAATATTGGAGCACCGCAAGTCGGCACGCTCCACTCAATAGCTCAGTTTGCAGATGATCTAAATACCGGTTGACTGTGTGTTTAGTTTGTTAATATAGGAAGTAAGGAGGTATTTGGGTGGATAAATAATAACAGCCGCACGGGTCGATGTTTAAGGTTAAGCAATGCTTGCTCAGGTTGGTCTGTGGATGGGGACCATCTTAACATACCGAGTTTTCTCCGTGCATCAGAAAGCACGTCAAGCCGTTGGTCCCGGCTGTCATTTGTAGATCTTTGGCAGTCGTTACGGATTGTCGGAAGCCAGTAAATCTGACTCTAGTCTTGCCACGTTGTGGAAGCTTGGTAGGCAGCCGCTCCATGTAAAACACTGGTATTCAGCTGAATCCGGTTTGACTGGAAGCCGACCCCAATATACACTCGGGAAAAAGGCTAGGCAGATGAGGAGGTATTTGGGTAAGTAATTTATTGATTAGAATAGTTCATATCGGGATTGCTACCATGTACCTTTTTAAAATAAAAAATAATATTAAATATAAAATAATCAAATTTATTGATATAGGGGTAAGCTTGGGATAAGTGGTATCGTCGCTTCGCGTCGCATGCTAACGCCAGAGTGATTCCGAGAGTTCAATGGCATCATAGAAGAAGATCGCTTAGCCCATTTTAGGGCTAGCAAAGACGTTGCTAGTATCGTAATAGCAAGAAGAAGAAAAACGATAAAGTGGTGAATCCTTTTTTTTACTTTTGATAGGCACGCTTTTAACCACTATCTCACCTGATGGTAAGCGTGGTCACCTCAAGCTATTGTAAGACTTATCTAGGAGTGTTACATTTTTATTTAGCGCATCCATTCATTTTAGCTTCCACGGTCAAATCACAACTATATCGTAGGTAGTTTTCTTACTAAGCTGATTCATTCTATTGCAGTAAATAAACAAATACTTGTACACTATAAAACTATGTATATCTATAAACGTATTATCGCTATGATTATCGAAACCTTTGTTACAAAAATAATACTTTTAAATAATCCAACCGCATTGCTCAGACTTATTTCTTTACGTTAAAGTGATAATTAATTATTGACCTATTATACACCGCGTTCCTGACGATATACATAAACTTCAAACGGATGTTCATAACATGCAAATAAGCATTTTTCATAATGGAAACAGTAAACTATTCTTATTTTTATGTTTTGTTAATTTTCATACAAACTAAATACCTTGACGGAAATCACCCGATATGCATGCCTCTTTATCCGAATCGGCAACGGAAAACAAATGAAATTCAAGATATCATTTTCATTAAGACCCTTTCATACTGGATAGTGCAATGCAATGAAATCATTTTTTTTTTTTTTTACTTGTTATGGACTTGCTCTTGACTCTAGGTCAGAGATGACAGAAACAAAGTCTACGGTGAAGCGAGCTTACCCAGACGTAGTGTTCACTCTGACTTTGAGAAGATTAGGGTTGTAAGCATTCGGAAATACAGATCTATATCTTTATCTTTGTAACAAAACCATTTTAATTACTACTTCCTTTGTTAGATTTGAACGTGAACGTGGAAGAACACGGTGTATTTAGTCAGAAATCTAAAATTATGCATTCGTTTTCGTCATTAGGGTACCTAACCGTAATAGCAAATTATTTGAAATTTTAACAGAGTATGTATTTCTATTGCCGCTATAACAAAAATTAAAGTAAATTACAAATTAAAGGCCCCATACAAGAAACTTTTTTTGGACTTGGCAGGTTTTTTCTTTCTTCTAAAAAACATAATTCATAAACTTTCCTACATTGTTGTACATGGGTATATAAAGTTCCCTAGTAAAGTTTCAAATATACTGTGAGACTATAACTAATACAGGATAAGGTTATTTTCGATCTAGGAAACCGCCGTAAAATGAAATTGCATCAACCATTATGAGCCTTAGTTTAACATAAAACGTTTTATTAAAGTTAATAAACAAGGACTTAATATTATGATCAGTTAAACTAACACTCAATATACTATCTACAAATTGTTATATGTTTTATATAGTAGAAAATGATTCTGACATAATTAACGCTAACTTCAGAAATTTCGGACTTGGCGAACTTGGTGGACAATAAGTATTTTATATTCCGACTAGCTGACCCGCGCAACTTCGTCTGCGTCACAATTTCCATTAATGCTCGGCTCCTTTTAGTCTTAGCGTGATGATATGTAGCCTATATCCTTCCTCGATACATGGGCTTTCTAATGCTGAAAGAATTTTTCAAATCGGACCTGTCGTTCCTGAGATTACCCCCTACATACAAACTTACAAACAAATTTTACCTCTATATAATATTGGTCTAGATATAGTAATATAGTATAGATAAGCACTAAACTACCCTCTGTTTTTTTTTTTTTTTTAGGGATGGGAAATCATCCAATGACTCCTCCCGCTCTGGGTGTAGCGGGAGGGAGTGTCAGACTTCTACTGACTAAAACCCATCCATGTTCCTTCATTGCCCTTTATGTTCCGGAGCCACGGTGTCTCTTGCGAATAATCCCGCGACTCCGGCAGGCGTCGGCCCTTTCGGGCCCCTCTGACTAAACCACCCTCTCAATATACAAAACATTTAATAAATTATATATCAGGGTTCGACACGCTAATGATTACTTAATACAATTGTCTAAATAGTATATATACTTAGTGTTAAATTAAAGACGAGGCAATCCACCTGCAAACTACAAGACGGCTAATATACTAGAATGTTCTAATATCATCATCGGCCTAGCCCAACCATATTAGGGTCGGCTTCTGGTCAAACCGGAATGAGCAGAAAACCAGTATTTTACGCGGAGCGGCTGCCTACCAGACCTCCACAACCCATGAACTGGGTAACACGGTTCTCAGGCAAGACTGGTGTCAGATTTGGCTGCTGACTATCCGTAACGACTGCCAAAGATCTCCAAATGACAGCCGGGACCAACAGCTTAACGTGCTTTCCGAGGCACGAAGGAAACTCGGTATGTTGAGATGGTCACCCATCCACATACTAACCTCGGCAAGGGTTGCTTAACCTTAAAGATCGACCCGTGCTGCTGTTATTATTTAGCCACGAGCTCCTCCTTTAGAATGTTCTAACGAACAATGAAATAAATTAAACTTAAACTAACGAGGTGCAAGTACCTGCAATGTCAATAAAGTAAGGATATCGAGTAGAGACACGACTATCGCATTAGCTTTAGATGAAGCAATTACACAGGATTGTTGAGATAAAACTAAACGACTCGCTCGTTAGATCCCTTCAAATAGAAGGGCTTGTGGAATGGACATTGGCAAATGTGAAGACGCGAAAAGAAACTAACGATTACACTTTAGAGGACAATACCAGACGTAATAATATGTTTAATATTATTCAATTGTTCAAAATTTTAAACTCATTTACCGATTCACCATCATTACTTGGTAAACTTTCACTAAAAGCACACGCTCGCCTACCCGTACGCCCCTCACGCTCAACACCACTTTTTAACCGACTTCCCAAAAAGGAGGAGGTTATCAATTCGGTTGTTTTTTTTAATGTTTATTACCTCATAACTCCGACAATTATGAACCGATTTGAAAAATTCTTTATTTATCTGAAAGGATATACTTGCAGATTGGTCCCATTTAAATCATATCAAAATCGGTTACGAACTTTGGATTTTAAATCGAAATACCTGGTATTTGACTATTTAGATGATTCTTTGATAATCGAAATTGCATATTTTGCTTTTCTGCGATTTTGCAGTGGTGTTGTTAGGTGAAAGGGCACCACTAAAAAGTGTTTTTTTTTTTTAGTTTTTGTTCCTCCTCGACTAAATAAAACATCACTCGTAACTCATTTATATACCGTTCCACTAACAATTATAATAGAGAACTTACAGACATAGATCTTTTTAACATTTCTCTTAATAGGCTTAAGCAAAAACTTAAAAGTAGATATATCACCTAATTATAACTTACCTTATTTTAAAAAAAAAATTGTCGACGTTAACTTCACTTCGTAAACTGATAATGATGTTTCATTTAACTTATGTTCTGATACAAAAGTTAAATGTCTTTGCACGTCTTTCATTGTTAAGAGTTATTGTACTTATTTTTACCATCACATTGTCGGCACTATAGGTCTCTTGTAAGAAACCAATTTTCTGAAAAATTATTTTGACTGTATATGACTGTCTAATGCCAAAATAAAAATAATAAAAAAAAAATACCATAAATGTATCCAAGCCAAGAACAACACTAGAAGAAAAGGAAAGTTTAAAAGAATATGAATTATCTGAAGCAACACAGAAGATATATGGCCACAGTATATAACTAAATAAAGACCGTAAGTAAGAGGCTCCTTTAACAGTGGAACAATCAAAAAACCCTAACATAAACATCGAATGATCAGCGACAAAGTATTTTGTCTCCAATTCTAAGCTATCGCTCATCAAGACTCCTTCACGTCACCTTTATAGACTATTTATCAGGAGTGCTTAGTAAGAAGCAATTTAGAATTACATCCGCGTGTCATTTCATGTCATAAAGATCATTCGATTATAACCGTTTAGTCGCCGATGAGCGCTCGTTGCATGCAGTGCCTCGCGACTCTAGTGGCGCCAACAACGTCAAATAACCAACTTTATTTTATCAGCCGTTCACCGTAGATCAATAAAATTTGGATCTTATCGTCATAAACATATCATTCAATTTTGTTAGCTACATAGTTTAGTAACAGCAAAGTTATGTTGGCTAGAGTTTACGCGAGCTGACTCCGTCGTTGGATCCACACAAAGTGTTGGCTCATTTCAAAGCGTCCAGTCATACAAATTGCACATTAAACGACGATTCAAACCGTGCCTTTCCTTTTACAATTCGTCATTCCGTCTCGTGTGCTTTACAACGGGATGGCGCGAATTGAACTCAGTTTTGCAAATTGTTTTTGTACGTGTATCGAGAGCTGATCAATCGATTTGAATCGATTCCGTATTGGTATCGATGCACGTCTTTGATGTTAGAGCTGCAACATTGATTCCTTATTCGATAAATTATAAAGTGAAAACTATGTTGGTTTTGTGCGTCGTTTAGGGCGTGCGATGAATTTGATGGATGGCTGATGGTTGCACGTAGCAGAGATTCATAAGTATGATATGCAAATATTTTGTGCATTTTATTTGGCTGATGTTTCTCTCCCTACTGAGTGATCTCCATGAATTGTTGTATGTAATAAACAAACGTAAGTAACCACTTCATCATACCAAACTGCATGTGCCAAAAGCTGCAAAGGTTGTATCACCTGATTTATAGCGAGAACCCCAGAGTGTTCACGTATGACAAGATAAGACATAACTTACTGCTTAACGACCGCTCAGATTGACAAGTGTTTGCATCATTAGCAGTGGAGTACGCTAAAGATTTCTCAAATTGTTGAACGTTATTTTCGTTTTCATAACAGACTCTCCAATCACACTAGAATTTGTAAATACTTGTAAAGTTTCGATTTTTTTTTAGATCTTCATGAAGCAGTGCTCACATTTTCTTCGTCATTTAATTTATGATTTACACTTTGACACTTTTTTTTTGACTGATTTGTTTTTGATAATTTTGGGTGAAACGATAGTTTAAATACTAAAAATGATTCGATTTGCTTTAACGATATCGATTTTGTAACCAGAGTAGATACACGTCTAAATCAATAAAAAAAATCTGTTCCACTGTTTAGACAAATAAATAATTGATATCAATGATTTGCTGCATCATTAAAGTCTCAATAGAATCAATGACACCTCAAAATTTGCCGTTCTCACAGTAGCATATACCCATACCATTCGATCTTACCATAATTCACAAAGTACTTAACATGATTTTGTCTCCAACATGCTAATTCTACGACCTACTTCAAATCAGTACCGATATAATTCCGTTTTATTATCGATATGCAGGGATAATCCCCTCTCGATACTTTACTTACCAACTTACATCTACAGTTCATAAAATTCTTCGTTCATTTTATCATTATCAATTCCGAAGTCACAAGTCTGAAGTTCGATATTCAAAATATTTTGACAGCGGCAAACGTTGTTTGGTTTTTGAGGAACTGTCAACGGTGCGTCAAAATAAAGGTGTGTTTATACAATACTTTACGACTACCGTTGATCGATTTAGTATTGGGATTATTTGACTTTAATTATGGTCGTGGCGACAAATTGCATGTGGCAAACGACATTCAAAACACACGCATGTTTGAGAGCTATAAAAATGATTGTTGAAGAATTTGTCAAAGTAAATAAAATTATGTTTTTTTTTTTAATATGCAGATGCATGAAGTTGTAAAATTAACAGTTACTATGTCGGCTGTAGGCGTAACTTGCACCCGTTTACTTTAAGTGAATGTTTACGAATGGAGCTAATGACGTTGGATAAAATTCTTCAAACTAGGTTTCTTCTCCGTGGCTGGTTTTATAGTAGCATCAAGAATCATAGTTACACAAAACACTACTGCAGCCAGCAGTCAGTATGTTACAGTTTTATGAATTAAAATGCCTTTTCCCATTTACCACAGAAATTTCAGCCAGCACATCAAATTATCGGAAACTTTCAAATTCATATTTGTAAAAATTTTACCAATCAACTTTGAACCTAATGCTTGAGCGATGAAGTTGAAAATCAATTAAAAAATTTGACTGATCGTTGTCGTCTGTACCATTCGCAGCGAACATGTTACAAATACGTTGTGTCCTTAAACCCGAGTAACATGCGCGTGTTCGTGCTCGTTCCACGTACTGACTGCGCGAATGCTCGCTTTGTAACATTACGTACATTACGCACTGTCACACCGATTAGTATATTAGCCGGTACATATGAATGCAGCGGGGTGATCTTGCCGATGTATGGTGGGCGAACGTAACTTATAGTCGACTAGCTGTCCCGCGCAACCTCGTCTGCGTCACATTTTTCATTAATGCTCCGCTCCTATTTCCCTTAGCGTGATAATATAGCCTGTAGCCTTTTTCAATAATTTTTTCATATCGGACCAGTAGTTCCTGAGATTTACGCAACGGAAGCTTTTTTCCCGCTTGCAACATTTCTTATTGCTGCTCCGCTCCTATTGGTTATAGCGTGATGTTATATAGCCTATAGCCTTCCTCGATAAATGGACTATCAAAAGCAAAAATAATTTTTCAAATCGGAGCAGTGGTTCCCGAGATTAGCGCGTTCAACCAAACAAACAAACAAACATACAAACAAACAAACTCTTCTGCTTTATAATATTACTATATAGTATAGTATAATAGTATATAGTATAGATGAGCATTGACTGTCGAACTAATAACGTGAAGCGTCAGAGCTGTTGTCATCGAACCGACCAATGGAGAGGTTCTCATTACTCGTGCTAGTTATTTTAACTGTTTTTGGGTTCTTATTATCATTATCCACGATAACCTCTTCATTTTAAACTTCATCAACAATTAATTAATTAATTACGTCATCAACACCTGGGCTTCCCCTCTGATTCAAACTTATGAATTTAACTATATCAACTGTTGATAGGATAATATTCTCAGTAACCATTGTTATGTCTAGATGACAACTGACACCATCTTTTGTAATAGATATTTATATTACTACCGTGTGTTCTGTTACCGTGGGTAAAAATAGATGATTGTGATTGTGAAGATAAG
Organism: Ceramica pisi; assembly: GCA_963859965.1. Taxonomy (NCBI): domain Eukaryota; kingdom Metazoa; phylum Arthropoda; class Insecta; order Lepidoptera; family Noctuidae; genus Ceramica; species Ceramica pisi. The sequence goes on along the minus strand of OY982544.1, from coordinate 1,734,193 downwards.
TCACTAAAATCTGGGGGCACGGCAGTGCCCCCACCAAGTCTTGACTTCGATTTTGCTTTGACCAAGAGTGAGTATTAAAACAAGTTTAACCCCCAATACCCAACGGTTTATTAAAATCTTCCGGATTTTGCAATTTTCCGGTGACAGATACATAACATACAGAAACTCCTTTATGTCTCGGAAATTCGCCAAAAACAACTGTTCGTAGAAAACTGAAAATTTTCATGTTGAAACACTCCGTAGAGAAGCGCTAAGAGAGGATTTTCCAAAATACCTAAGAATTAAAGAGAACGAGAAAAATCAGGATATGCACGTACGAAGTCGCGGTTGCAGGCAAAAGCAAAAGCATAAAATTTAATATCATAGCTGAAATTGTGTTTTTCAAGTTTTATTCTGGCAAAAAAAAACAGTGAACCACGTCTCATACTCAACTCCTCCAATCTTTTTAACCAACGCATTGTAAAACGTAACGTAACCTTAACCAACGGTAACCAGAGTAGGACCCCGGTGAGTGAGTGAATGATTCATTTAAAATAGATCGAAGACCGGTGAAGATTTTCCTTTTGCGTTTCGATTTAGAAGCTTCGATCGGTGGGTGGCGAGTGTATACTTAGTGCTTGAACTAATAAGTTCGAGCTACAATGGCTAAGTATTGAGTTTCGATCTAATTTAGGATGATAGTTATATTGCTATCTTAGATTTGCCTGATCTACTTCGGTTTGTTGTGGAACGAACTTTGATGTGGAATAAGTCATGAATGCTGTTTTCATAGGTTGCCGTCAAAGGAGAGTGTCATGGTTCTTTAATTGCGTCAGTAATTTTAAACATATTTTATTGATTAACTGTAAAACGATTGTACAGTACTTTACTTGCTACGCAAGGTCTTTATATTATTGCACAAATATTACTCAAATTGCGCGCACTTATAATTTACTTTATCATCGATCAATAAATCCTATTCTTTCGTTTCAAAAAAACTGTCATGATTGTAAGGTGAAAGGCGCTTCATTTTTTTCGGTCCTTCGAGCCGGATCATTGTATACCTGAGTTTGCAATACAACTCGCATTCCATTCATCGATATAATCACGAAAGAGTCCGTTACGTTGCAAATTATCCTAGAAATAACACCATTTATCCAATATTAATTAATCTCATTCATCGTCTGCTAAAACAACAAAATAAACCAGGCACAAAAGCCGTCAAACGATCTCAAATAAAAAGAATAATAATTCAATAACAACTTCATAAACCACAATAAACATGATACAAAAAGCCGCATAAAACTGATTTATTAACGCTCGCTACTAAAAACTAGCTTTATTAACATTATTTATATACTTCCACGAAGTAAATAGTAATATCATAGATTTTTTTACTTTATTTACGATATCACAATACGTAAATCTTACAAGTACCTACTTTATAATATTCGCGGGTGTACGAGGATCAAAAGAAATAATTCATGACGCTGCCACTGTAAAGGCTAGTGTTCACTGAACAGATTCCCCGGGATCCGGGATTAGGAATCTTGTAGGCAAATCGTAAAAGGGGATATAGCGCGGCCGTGTGTTGGGAATCCGATATTTGTTTATCCTTTTATTGCACTTTATAGCTATTTAAGGATTATTCGAATGGACGGGTATTTTAGTATCATCTGTGTGCGATTTGGTTGAGCTTGCAATATTTTTATAGCTTCAGTGTTGGTTACAATTCAATAATATGTATAATTTATTCTGGAATATCATTTTATGATAGCAGCTGTTTTATCGACTCCAACCGATATGTACTTGGGAAACATATTTCATGAATGAAGATTACTGTAGGCTTAGCTATACTCGAACAGAATTTAACACCATGAAAACATTAAGGTATCTTCAGTTGAAAACCATTTTAAACAAACTTTGACTATGGTCCCATTATTTAGACAAAGATCAAAAACACATCCCGGAAAAAAGGCTTGTAGGCCACCAAGTCTGAACCTAGCCTATTAATATATTCCAATTTATTTACAACATGGCCTCATTTCGTCTCTTAAAAGTTCATTCATGGAAGAGCAATGTGTATTTAATGTGGCAAAAATATTTATTTTGTTAACACGTTGCATTCATCTGATTTATAAGTTTCTATCTCAATTCCGACGAAAGATGTGTTCATGTAATTTTCAGCAAAATATGAGATGGTATGAGGATGAACTTCTATCATGTGTAACTGATGAAAAACTCTAAACAAAGTATCATTCTATGAGCGAATGAGACTGTCGAAATGCCAAATATAAGAGACTAGCTTTCACCTGCGACTTCCCTTGTTTACCGTTTCCGTTGGAATTTTGGGAAACTGTCTCTAGTGCTCCCTACACTCCCTATGGAACCTACATGAAACTTTTTACAGTAAACACGACCAGTAGGCTAATTCACGTAACTAAATAAGTTCTGTTGCAGTGCAGTTGAAGTTAAGTTTCGATCAAAACAACGCGTTTCGTATTCTCTACCGCTGTCAGACACGCTCGCGTTAAGTTCGCGTCACGCGAGCGCAATAACGGCATTCTTCTATTGCGCGTCTTTGGTGCATGTTGTGTGCATGTGTTCACGTTGCGTTCCGAAGCTAGCTACTATTTGTTTGACGTCTCAAAATGACAGCTTAAAAGTTAACATTTAAGTTTTAATATTATAATAACGACATATTCATTGAAATTTAATCGATTTTATTCGATTATTTAGTGAGTTATATTTATTCTCTTCACCATCAGTAACTTTGGTAGAGTATGGCTGTCGTGCAGTTGACGTGCAGTTCACGCGCAGCTCAAAGATTACAAGAATACCGTTGATCACTCGAACTTGAACTTAGCTACAACTGCTCTAAAACTTAATCGGCGCGTCATAAAATTACGTGAATAGCCCTCAGTAGTCTCTGCTGTGCGTTATCTGCCAGTCACTAAGTCAGTCAATCACTCAATAGCAGAAGAGTTATATCGATGGTCTAGAAGATGATTTATTACATTTAAATGCACTAAAATACTTATTTAATACAGTTGATATTTAATTGTTAAATAATCAATATTTTGCACTTAGCACGTTTGTTTTCTAGACCACCGATATAGTTTTTACCGTTTTGACAATTGCCGTCGCTAAGCGACCGATGACAATTGATTTCACGTCTCCTAAAGTCTCTTGGCTTGCTAACTAAAATACAACCGACTTCCAAAAAAAAAACACTACAAAGTAAAAAATAACTTTAACTTCGGAAGTCGGTGTTTTTGTTACTTCCTTCGTATTTTGACACCGACTTCCGAAGTTAAAGTTATTTTTTACTTTGTAGTGTTTTTTTTTGGAAGTCTGTTGTATTTTTTTGTAAAAAGTTTTTTTATTTTTCACTTTTTAGTGGTGCCCCACACCTAACAACACCACTGCAAAATCGCAGAAAAGCATAATACGCCATTTCGATTATCAAAGAATCATCTAAACAGTCAAATTCCAGGTATTTCGATTTAAAATCCAAAGTTCGTAACCGATTTTGATATGATTTAAATGGGACCAATCTGCAAGTAAATCCTTTCATTTTTTTATTTTATGAAAAAAATGAAAACATGAGAAAAATGCCGACGAAAAATTCCTACTCTGGGGTGTCCAGAATCGTGCCTTGGACCCATGGAAATCATTTGTGCGTCAATGTCATAAACACGCGGTATGTATTTTGATGTCCAAGACTAAATCATGATGTATATTGTATTTTATAGTAGAGTCTGATTGTTCCAACGATATTTCCTGAAAAGTCATGTATCTCTGAAAATCCTCTGATGAAAAAGAATTATTGGCTGTACAATCACATGACCCACAAGTTAATAGACTTAAAATTTGTGTGCTATTATTAAATGGCGGAATGTGTCTTTGCACTAAATCTATTATTGGAACATCTATTTGCACCACATTTTCTGCAAATAAATATATATTATATTATGAAGGTTGAATGAAATCAATTACCGATAAGGGACATGATCAGGCAGGGTGCGTATTCATGTTTAGTATAATTTTATTATCATATTTGAGATTCTATTATTTGAATTTAAAAAGTAGTAAAAGTAACCTACGTATCAAACAATACCTTTTGCTGAGCCCTTTTAGTTAACATCTTGATTTACCTTGTGGAATGCAAATAACGAAATTAAATTAATATGTATGTGGCTACGAAAAGTAGACCAAATGTAACATTCCTAATTTTGGTTTTAAAGTCTTTCATATACCTAAATTGAACTTCATTCAATTCACAGTTACGACCACCCGATGATCCGAAACAATGGATACCACAAGTGCTAATTTTTATACGATAGAAATTCAGAAATCCATTATGTAAGAAAATGCCTATATTGACTTAACAAACAAAACATCATCACTAGAACAAATACCGAAACCCCGAGTCATGACTGAGTCGGGTTCGATTTGATTAAGAGATTTAACACAGTAAATATTAACTGATGAATTTCATAACACTGTTTTTATTGATGATGCAAATGATAATGAACCTTATACTGTTGATATCAAAGTTAATAATGATGAAGATTGAGAGGTAAGAGGCGAGGTGCCAATAGAAATGTTTCATAATGTTTACGAAAAGGGAGTGATGGAGAGTGAAGATCGATTAGTTAGTGAGTTCTCTAAGTAGCAATTAAAATGGAAGGCGATTAAATAGCATGTGGTATTTGGAACTTGGGAACAGATGTTGGATTCTGATAAGTTTACTGTTAATCCAAAATCTTGGTTTTGTTGGGAAACTGATTACAGGTAGCATTATTGCATAATTTTGGTATTTTTCTTTTCACATCTAGAATTCTTTTCAATTTATTGTCGGATATAATCTCAGTGTGTAATACGGAATGTTGATTGCTTAGCAGCTCTAGACAAAATGCCTTTCTATCGAATGTGACTGTAGTAATGCCAAATAAAAGCGATTGAACCCGCGACATTTCACTTGTTCTTATAACTCGCATACTGTGTACAACTTATCTATAATACCCTTTGGGGATTGGCATTGTACTCACTTATACAGGTTACTCTATAACCTAGCTGGGAATGCAGCACCTAACCACCATTTCTGTTTTAGATTTAGTACACTTAATTTGTGAACCCCGTAAGTTATCATGTTACTAGCTGTTGCCCGCGACTTCGTTCGCGTTATTTTTTATTTTTTTAATAAAATGTATCCTATGTTACTTCTGATACCTCAAAGATTATGTGCACAAAGTTTCATGATGACCGATTCAGTATTTTTCGCGTGAAAGCGTAACTATCAAAGTTACATTCACATTTATAATATTAGTAGGAATTACTTATTTCTTTCCAAAGAGTTTAAATCCCATAAACTTTTGACGTTTTGGCAATTTGCCTTTGCCTCCCTATCGCTAACTGATACTTGTATAGAGCCTCAGATGTTTGCATGGTGTATTCACATTACAATTTCAAAAAACTTTAAGCCGTAACTGGGAATAACAAAGACGGCAAACTAAACTACAAAATACAATACGGTACACATAATTTCCAATCGATAGTAATACAACAAGACTAGATAGGATATAAATATCACGCATCACAGTACATCACACATCTCAATATTTCTCACTATTGTTGAAGCAGTACGTGAAGACAATATGGAGAGGTCTGTTAGCAACTCTTACCTTTTAGTAAACATGTCTTTCAGTAAAGCTATTAAGAGGCGAGCGGAACTGACGGTTTCCAAACAAAGAGGCACAACAAGATACTGGAGATGATTGAAATACACATACGTTTCTTTATGTACAGCTAGCCTTTTAAGGAGAACAAAATTTGACCGCTATCTCACCTGATGTTAAGCGATGATGCGGTCTAAGGTGGAGCACGCTTGCCTAGAAGTAACGTATTCACTCTTAACTTAAAGACTCCCAGATTGTAGCTATCTGGAAACACAGACTCAAGCAAGGAATTGCACTCCTTAGCTGTACGCACAATTAATGTATTCCCAAAACGTTTTGTGCGTATAGGTGAGATGTCCACCATGGATTAATTAATAATTATTCATATCTCTATGTCATTGTAACTGAATAATGTAAAGCATCTCCGAGTTCTTTGACTGTCATAAAAGCCGACAGATTTCACAATCTCGCATTTTTCCGTAATCGTAATTCATAGGTTTAACGTCTGGAGTCTGAACTCCCTACGTCTGTCAAAAACCTTTGTTTATGCATTACTGCTGTAATTTCCCTAAGTCAACTTTATTTTCTCACATCAACTCAGAATCAAGTGTTTTATTTACATTTCTGTCAAGTTTTACAACTCTCCCGCTTGAAGTTTCAATAATCCTCAAAACGAAGAAACCATGATTTGTTACAATAATAGGATAAATGTCAATGACTCACTAACTTCTAAATCTATTACGAAATCCGTTAAATATTTTTATGGTTAACGTTAAATATAAACAACTTGAACTTCAAGATCTTAATACTAAACATTTGCATTTCTCTAATCTCCACTTTGAATATTTGGGACAAAAATGTTACTTTCAAAGTCAAATTTATTTTTATTTGTGTCAATAAAATTAATTTTATTAATTTGGACGAGTTCAAAATTACTTAATTTGAGATTAGTGGTAATACAAACATAAAAGTTGATTTCGATGGTGAGAAGTTTAGAGTTGAGACTACTATAAATTCTTTCTGCCAATAACCTCAACTCACAAAGGATTAGAAGGAAATTACTTCCTTGAATGTGTAAGATAATTATCTGTCACTATTTCTGAGCTGCAAAAGCTTCTGTCTAGTGTAAATGATAGTTATTACAGCTTATAACTTCATTCACTCCTAGTATATTTAAGATTTACTAGTTCAAAGACCTTCGACCTTTTAGTGAATTATGACCGGCTGCTGCTTAATAACTTAATCAAAACAATGCCATGCGAACCACGTATTGCATTTGTGTGATATTTATATAATAACATGTGTTAGTTATTATGATCGTATCCGGCAGTGGCTGTCAATGATTTATTGATTTCGTAATCTGTTTATGTTTTGGATTCAGACTGCAACAGGGAAACGTGCTTCCGTGGCGCACTAGCTGTCAGTTGGGAACGCAGGACTGGGAATTGTGGTATATTCTTTAATGGTGAGTATTGTTGAAGCTTTCATTCAGACATCTGTTTTAGTTTTAAAATCTTATTCATTTGAATTCTCTCTGTTATCTTTCATGTTACTAATTAATTGTATATCAAGAGGAAAATATTATGCATTATTAAATTCTACCTCAATTTCATTAATCAAATCCATCAAGACTGTTTTCATCCTGAGATCTATCTCGAAATATCCCCACTAATAAATCAGATGCTGTACTCTGATCTGTGAATGACCCACAATCGCAACGCACAAACTTCCTCGGAATGACAGGCCGACACACTGTTTTCCATCCTACCGAAATCGGCACGGTAATAAATGATAGAAATAATTTATTACATCATTGGGATAAGATTTATATTAACGTTAGACCACCAACAAACACATAAACATTAATTACATGTGTCGTGGCTAGATTTATTGCAGTATTCTCGTTCTTAGAAACAATATGTACAACAATAGATTTGGTACTGAATGCGCATCATGTGTTTAGGGATGCAGTTGCCATTAGTTGATAGTGGGAGATTGTCAATCAGCTGTCTTTGTTATTTCAACACATCTCAACAATTTTAAGTTACAATGAAGCACTAACGAAGTGCTAAATTAGCAAAGAACAATAGGTAAGTTCACGAATTACAATACATGAACAAGTAAACGAAATGGCAAAAGTTTCTTCTCGTCATGAATGCACAGGTGATACTGTCGACAATATTGTTCATTCAAAAGCAAAAATAAACAGAAATCAATCAAGTTAAAGAATGTAAAAAGTATCTATAAAATATAATTTATTAATTTATCTTATTTAATAATTTTAATAGAAAAAAATCTAACGACGTTTGCTTAAGTGCCAAGACTTTATTTAATATGATAACCGTCATAACATGTAATAGAGTAATAAAAATTTTATCGTGTGAAAATAATGGTCTTTAGAGTAGTAATTATGTAATTATTATGTCACAGGACGATTAGTTTATGACCCAAGTGCTGTAAATAAACATGACAATACTTGTCATTTACCAGTGAACTCTTGCAATAAATCTTTGACATGCCTGATGCCGATAAAGATTTTATGGATTCCTAATGGCGGAAACAAGAAATTATTACTTGTTGGATTGTAAAACACTTTTAGTACCGTTTTGTTAGCTGCATAAATGTATAGGATAGTTTGGTAAGGTTAATGTCAAAGTTTTCTGCATCTTTCAGTTGGAATTTCTTCACAATTATCGACTAACAGAGACTACTGTACAAATTCCTATTTCCCAAGTGGGATGGTTGAAAGTTTGCTGTCATTGTCAGTCGCGGTCCTATCCATTACTTTATTTATGTTTTATAATCAATTATTTTCAAACCCTTCATTTTTAATCTTGAAAACAACCCGAAAATCATCGTTGCCATCTTTTTCCTAATTTTATTACCTATAGCCCTAGACAAAGTGACATTCTGCCAGCGATTGCGATTGTCGAAATACCAAATTAAGGAACTATTTACACTTATTCAGCTTTATACAGCTTATGCCCATAGAAAATAACGGTTTTGTATGGAGACGCGTACGCATCCGTTCAGCTTGCCACGTCTGTTCAGCTTTCGCAGCAAACAAGTATAAAGTTAGGACAAATTTGTTAGGTATTATCACGCGAGTGCGACAGATAGACTACAGCGCTATTCTGCCGCTGCCGCCTTCTCATTCTTACAACGTTGTACGCGGCTGATAGAAGCAGAACTGCAAAATTGTAACCAAAATCGTTAAACAAAGCGCGAATGGAAGTGAATTAGTGTGAATACTCCCTATAAGGTATTGATCACGTGATATTTCGGCAGCGTTTGTCAATCCCATATATTTTTGACGTTTTGACAATCGCCTCCGCTACGCTACGCTTGTCTAGAGCCTCTAGTTTTCATATATAATAATATATCTATTAAACGAAAATAGACCAAGATGCCAAGAGGCATAAAATTTAAGGCTTACTATTATTTGCTTTCAGTTTTTTTTTATAAATATAATTTTATCTTATTTGGAGGTTTGGTTTCCGTCATGCCAATCATGTTAGGTTCCTTTAACACTGCAGACAGAAATAGGATTCCCGCGCAGCAGGGATCTGTCGTCGAGGGTCCTATATATATTTTATTTATTATTATGTAATGGGCGTGCTCTTGACCACTATCCCTGATGGAAAGCGATGGATGAGTCTTTGATGGAGTGAACTTGCCCAGAAGATGCCTGTTCACTCTTGCATTGAAGGCAGACGAAGAAGAAGAGCAGAGAAGGGTTATATGTGGGCCAGAACACAGACGTTGGCAGAGAGTTCCACTTTGGCTGTGCTCATACTAAATGCGGAGGAGAAGCTCTGGGAATGACAAGTTGGGAAATCAATCAAGTTCGGATAGTACCTTACAGTACGTTTAGTATTACGGTAGTAAAAGGGCGATGGAGAACAATTAAATAATTTAGGTCTGACTGGACAAACCCCGATTTCGTCAAATTGAAATAAGGCGTTTATAACATTATGCTTTATAAAATACTAGCTTCTGCCAGCGGCTTCGCCCGCGTGATCCCTAGGGAACATGTTCCCGGGATCAAAAGTAGCTTATGTGCTATTCCAGACTATAATCTATCTTTGTTCTAAATTTCATTAAGATCCGTTTAGCCGTTCTGGCGTGATTGACGTTCTCCTCTGCTGACACGCCTGTTCCGCCTCTCTCTTGAAAAAAGAACGGTGCCAAAATCCTGGAAGCTTGCAAATGTGCAACCGGTGCCCAAAAAGGGTAACCGTGCAGACCCTGCTCATTACAGACCAATCGCCATTACCTCCATCCTTTGCAAGGTTATGGAAAGGGTATTGAACAGTAAGTTGCTGACTTACCTTGAAGACAATGATCTCCTCAGTGACCGTCAATATGGCTTTCGCCGGGGACGGTCTACTGGCGATCTTCTTGTGTATGTCACGCACTACTGGGGCGAAGCCATCGAGAGACACGGCGAAGCACTTGCTGTGTCTCTCGATATCTCGAAGGCTTTTGACAGGGTCTGGCACGCAAGTCTGCTCAGCAAGCTTCCTGCATATGGCATCCCAGCTGGTTTTTGCAGCTGGATATCGGACTTCCTTAGAGAACGGTCGATCCGAGTAGTTGTTGACGGCTGCTCCTCTGACCTCATGGCTATTGATGCCGGTGTTCCTCAGGGGTCTGTTCTCTCTGCAACTCTTTTCCTGCTGCACATCAATGACCTACTTCAGCCTGGTCTTGTTGGGTACGCAGATGACAGTACGGTTACAGAGAGATACTTGTCCGGTGCCACAACCGGCGGAGATGAAGTTCGTTCCTTGAGAGAGGCCATGGTAGAGCGGAAAAATTTGACCTTAAGCCTTGTCTCCCAGTGGGGTGACGACAATCTGGTCTCTTTTAACGCCACCAAAACACAGGCGTGTCTCTTTACCACAAAAAGGAGATGTTTCAACCAAACTCCTAATTTTCGGGGTGTATCTATTCCAGTGACTGATCGGCTCGAGCTCCTAGGCATGGAGCTGTCATCCAGTCTCAACTTCGGCGCCGCCATTGAGTGCAAAGCCCAAACTGCGGCCAAAAAGCTGGGCATCCTAAATAGGATGAAGCGATACTTCAAGCCTGAGCAGCTTTTAACTCTTTATAAAGCACAAGTCCGATCCTGCATGGAGTATTGCAGCCACCTTTGGGATGGCTCAGCTAAGTATCAGCTTGCTGCGCTTGACTCGGTGGAACGCAGAGCTAAGAGGCTCATTGGTGACGTAAAACTGGTGGATACCAAGCTACACAGCTTGGCTCATCGCCGCAAGGTTGCCTGTTTGTCGGTCTTCTACAGATTGTACTTCGGAGAGTGTGCCCAGGAACTCCACGACCTCATCCCACCAGCCCCCTTCTACCATCGGACATCCAGACGCACTGCAACTGGCCATCCCTACCTTGTTGCTATTCCACCAACTCGCACTAAGCGCTTCCAAGCGTCTTTCATAATGCGCACAGCAAAGGAGTGGAACTCTTTGCCTGCGTTTGTGTTTCCGAATGCTTACAACCCTAATCTTTTCAAAGTTAGAGTGAACAGGCTACTTCTGGGTAAGCTCGCTCCATCGTAGACTTTGTCTCTGTCATCTCTGACCAAGACTAGAGTCAAGAGCAAACCCATACCAATTAAAAAAAAAAAAAAAATTGAGTAACAAACAACCAAACTTTCACATTTTCTTTTTTTTTTTTTCATTTTTTCTATTGATTGTAGCGTGATGAAAAGTGCACTATAACCTGCTCAGGAGTATGAATAATAATTGTACCAAGTTTCGTTAAAATCCGTCGAGTAGTTTTTGTTTCTATAACGGTTATACAGACAGACAGACAGACAAAAATTTTACTGATTGCATTTTTGGCATCAGTATCGATCCCTGATCACCCTCTGATAGTTATTTTGGAAATATATTTCATGATTGTACAGAATTGACCTCTCTACAGATTATATAGATTATTTCATTAAATTATCCCTATAGTATTCATGGCAATAAACATTATAGAAAAATATGTATGACTAGTTGACCCGCGCAACTTCGTCTGCGCCACAATTTCCATTAATGCTCCGCTCCTTTTAGTCGTAGCTTGATGATTATAGTCTATAGCCTTCCTCGACAAATGGGCTATCTAACACTGAAAGAATTTTTCAAATTGGTCCAGTAGTTTTGGAGCCTATTTATTTCAAACAAACAAATATTTCCTCTTTATAATATTAGTGTAGACAATATATTTCATGCTAATCATTAGTAGCTCATAATAAACAATGTCGAGAAACAAAACTTTACAATAAATTTACTGACTTCCTCATAAAAGTCTAGCTAAACTTGAACTTGACTCAGTACTTATCTTAACCTCAGTCCCAGCAATGTTAGCGGTTGTTGACTGATACATAAAACGTTTACTACCATTGCGTCGAATTACAACAATCGTAAACTGAAGAATTCCATCTTATCTAACGTTACCTTCACAGTCTGCCCGATTGCTGTCACATTGACTTCATGCAAATCAATCACTTTGAGGTTAAATAAATATTTGTTAGTAAGAGTCTACATCGTTCAAGATAACTAACTGAGATTATTCTCAGGATGGACGGAATAACTCATGAAAGTTTATGCCTATGCAATATGCTTTACAATATTGGTTCTATAAAATGCCCGGTGACATTGTCACAGGCAAAGCTGGTACGTAGCTTGTTGCTTAAAGATAGCATTGCTTTACGGAAACATACACAATTCGTTATTTAGGTTTGAAACTGTTATTACCATGGTCCGAGGCACTCGTGGCTAAATAATAACAGCCACACGCGTCGATCTTTAAGGTTAAGCAACGCTTGCAAAGGTTGGTCGGTGGATGGGTGACCATCTTAACGTACCGAATTTCCTCCGTGCCTCGGAAAGCACGTTAAGCCGTTGGTCCCGACTTTTTTTTTTTTTTTTTTTGGGACAAGCCCGCCACACATTCCCAACCACTGCAACTCCTGAAAGTCAGAATCAACAGTGGCGACCACCAGAAAAACGCCGAGTTAATGAAACCCGACGAGTCCCAGAGAAACGATTCAACTGTCTTGGATCCCGAAACGAAATTAATCAGAAGAGTACAACGGAGGAGTAGGAAAAATAAATATAATTTCCACTTCCCTCCATATCAAGCAGGAGACAGATTAGAGCTAGGCTAATAGGCACCAAGGGACATATACAACTGGGTTAGGCCCAGTTGCCAAGCACCACGGATTATATATTAACATTTAAACTAATGGGTCCTAAATTGTGAGCTACTTTTGATTCCAGTAATAGGTATGGCAAAATCGCCTGAACGCACGGAAATTTGTTCTGGTTTCTACAAGGTCCGTATAGTAAACTACTACAGATTTAACCTGAATACTATCTAACATAACATTACGTTCAGTCTGCCAAAGAATACACTCCCACAAGATGTGATGTGCGGATTGTTCGTATTCAAGGTCAGCTGTAGAGCATTGACATAAAGGTGAGGCCACAAGCCTAAAGGAAAATAATTTACTCTTAAAGTTGCCATGACCTGTGAGAAATTGGGCAACACAGTGATCCACCTCCAGCCATGTCTTCTCCAGCCGCTCACGAACGGATGGAAAAAACTGGTCGAGGTGTCGGCCCTTGATGGAATCTTCCCACCCCGTTGGTCCCGACTGTCATTTGTAGATCTTTGGCAGTCGTTACGGCTTATCAGAAGCCAGTAAATCTGACTCCAGTGTTACCAAGAAGTACCGTGTTACCCAGTTAATGAGTTGTGGAGGTCTCGTAGGCAGCCGCTCCCCGTAAAACACTGGTATTCAGCTGAATCCGGTTCGAATGGAAGCCGACCCCAGTAAAAGACTAGGCAGATGATGAATAGTACTAGGATCCATCTGATAGACGAAAAGTCTTGACTGCGAATAACGATACCTATTTAAAAAAATATCAAACTACAAGTATAAGGTACTAACACTTTCCCTCAAGTAACAGAACAAAACGAAGAACTTGTAACTGATAACGCTAGAACCAAACCACAACAGTACATAAATGGTACAGAATTACAGATCACTGTTTCCACATATGAAAACAAACAGGCCCAAATAAGCACACGGATTGAACATGTCCAAAATAGAGCGGGCTTTAAAACGTGTTGTAAATACATGTCGGTAGATCGGGCCTGATTGAAATATGGATGCAATGCGCCTGCGAGGTATTTGAGGAAAGATTGATTCGGGGAAGAGATGCGTTGGCGACTTTGAAGGTTTATGCCTAATCGATGGAAGCCTTTAAGAATAAGTTACTTCTAGGCAAGCGTGCCTCATCTCCGACCGCATAATCGCTTACCATCAGGTTAGACAGTGATCAAACCGGTGCCTATTACAATAAAACCAAAAAAAAAAAGAATACAGTAAAACCCTTACTGTATTCATTTTAAGCATTCAGTAATTACGATTGTAGCCTTTTGGATTAAGGTTACATAACCCTTTAATATAGTCATCCAAAAGGTTAAGAGCTTTAAAAGGAGAAAATGAACACCAAATTGAATACAATCGAATAATTTTCATTATGAGTTAAATATTTCTAATAATTGAGCTGTCGATTTCTAATTCACGATTTTGCTGAATTATGCCTTGACCTCTTGCCTTTTCATCTTTGCAGCTATGAATATTGTACATGACATGTCAATTTCGATGATAGAATCTTGCACAATGACTGTGCATAAGAACTGCAACTCACTGGAAATATCACAATTTATCGCAGTCCAGTGAGAAAGTTGTTACTATGTGTTTGTTTACCTACAAGTGTGACATGTTAACTCATTAAGTAATCCTATTCCAGCAAAAAGTAAAAACTTTGTTACGTCACTACATTACGAAACGTGTTTTTAGCTCTAAATCTTCGCTTCATAATCTTAATCATGATGATGATGTTGAAGCGAAGATTTTGAACAGGACCGGTCGATATGCATGAGTTCATCTGAGATCCTATAGACCAGTTCATTCCTTCTGGCACCCAGTAGGTCCACCTCGTTTTAGACGGGGCCCGCTAGGACCAGTGCCTGACAGAGTTGCTGAATGGGTTTGAAAGACTCACCGTGACCCTGGAGCACAAACGACATTAGGAGGAACTTGAATGGGTAAGTATGAGTCTGAGAGCGGGACGAGTCATTTGATAATTTCCCATCCTTAAAAAAGTTCCACCTCGTTTGACTAAGTCTGTGGTAATCATAGAGCTGCAAATTCATCTTCGGTTATGGAAGTCTTTAAACTGTGAGCTCGTAACCGATATGTTTTGTACGCCGAGAGCCCGGGTGACGCGTCTGTTTGTTTTAATCTTTGTTGATAGAAAGACTTTCAATGAACGCGGAGAGTTTGTGTTACCGCTGCCGTATTTATTCATTCACCTAATTCTGTAATGAACTACTATTACACGTGTTTTTACCAACGAGGATTCTGCTGGTGCACTCTGTGTTAAGTTTGGCATATTATAAAGATTTTTGGTTATTGGCTTTGTAAATGTCTTATTTTAAACTCTATTTAACTATCGTTTTGATGTTTATTTGTGTATTTTATGTACTTTTTCTCTTTTTTAATATAATTCCAAAAGAGAAAAAGCACCATTAAAAATGCTTCCTGTCGCGCCTATTATAGAAAACAAAAACAAAAAATAATATATAAAAACCACAGGAAAACCTTTAGCCCAGAAGTAAATACCCATCACCACCTTACAAGCACTAAAAACAATTTCCTTACCGACAGTTTCATTTTCTAAAGGTCATGCTCCTTTCAAGCCACCTGTCACCATTAAAACAATATTACTAACACAATTTTATTTGACATTAACCTTTGCGGCTCTAAAACACCAATAACTAACACCTGTTCAAACGAAAACGTTAGGGAAAGTGCTTCTATAGTTCCCTTCGATACGGTTCCTTATTAGAACATCATAAATTCTATTACATTGCTTGTATTATTTTTATTGCGAAGGTTTAGCTCTTACGTCGTAAAGGGGTTATTACGATTGCATCTACTTTCATTGATTTGTATGAGAATGTTTACCTTTTCAGTAATAGCGATTTACTTGCGGAAGTACTCGAAGCTGAGGTCGGGAGCAAAGCCTGTAAGATTCGAAATGTACTATAAATTGTATTGAATTGGAAATTTGGATTGAGATCGAGCGATTTGTATTGACGTGAATGTTAGTGGCTATTGTATTGGTTTATGGAAAGGTTTTCCTTCATATGAAGACGTTTTAAAATCAATAACAAATATGAAGGTTACCACATTGAAGAGATTAACTCTTCACTTAATTAAGACGGCGTGGTTGCCAAACAACTTGTTAATACAATAGATAACACAAGCAATAAAATATACGCAGAATAGTCTCTAATAAAGATTGTGCCGATATCGGATCAGTTTAGGAAATGGTGCTTAAATTGGCACTTATTAATAAATTCTCTGGATACTTACTTTCAAACCGTAGCCAACGAAATCAGAAGTATTGGCAATACATAGTTGCCAATTATGGACCTCATAAATATAACAAAAGCGACTGCTACCAATTACCGTCCAGACAATGTCACCACACGGATTCGAACATGTTTCGTTATGGCACAGAACTCACAGTTGACAGCCTTTAATGTTCCGTTATCAAGGAACATGATTTATTGGGCACTTTGATTATTTGAATTAAATCTTTGTTCATAATGCTTTGTAATGATGTTAGCTTTTGTTTCTAACAGGATGAGAAAACGAAACAAATATTTTAACTCCAAGTAACGTAAACAAGTGAGAGTTAAGTGAAACAAGCTGAGAATATAGATGAGGACGTAAACAAGAATCTTACTGAGTAGATTTGAATTGTAAGTAAGAAAATAATCATTAATTGCAACAACAGCATTCATTAGTCATAGAATGATTTGGTTCCAACACGCTACTTATTTAAGAGCTACATCATTTAAATATTTCAGAAGTCTAACAGTGTTATTTAAATTGTCAAACACATTAGCACAATGATGCGATTACTCAAACTAACTATTGAAAACTCCAAATAAAGCATTACAACTGAAGATAAATCACTTGCCCTTGCAAGAATTGGATACTAATTATTCAAAATTAGGTCTTAACAAACCAAATGCGGAGATCACATCATTTGACATTCACGAAGCCATTCAATTATCAAATTATGCACCAGGTGACGGTATACAATCTATAAACAGATCTGATTTTGCTGACTTATGCAAATTTACAGTTGTACGATAATTTTGCAATAATGTTAGTAGTGTACAAGCTATGAATGTTAATTTGTTGCGTGTAATAGGATTTCCTTTATGCATCAAGTTTGCAGCAAGAACTTTGATTTGATAATTCAAAAGGACGTAAATATTTGTGTAACTCAGAACAGCATTTTGATTTACGTTTGTATTCAAAGCATAGAGAAATAAAACAAGCAAATTAATAAGAACTAAATCATTTAGATGAACATGAGAAATCTCAATATATATAACAAAAGTGTATGTGAATATTATCAACATTTGAACTTCAACACACGCAATAATTTAAACAGGCTACTTAAGACCTGTCGAAAGAAAATTTTCCAATGAATAAGCCAAGATTAACACACATGGTTAGGATCTTGAAGGTATCATTAATATCATGATAGAACTCAACAAAACTTGCAACATATTTACTAATTATCGAGGTGTCAATAGGAAAATTAAGCATTAAGTTTGAAATAAGCTAGCACCACCAGTTATTGCACATAACCGTTTATAAGTTGTAATCAAACACTTAACAAAGCAATCAGTTAGAGAAATTAATTATAAAGGAATCTTGTTAATAGAATTCAATATAATTAACATTATGATAGATGTAAAATTTTAGAGGGACGCGGACATTGCGTGGCTGTTATGACAGTTCGCATTATCAGATTGGATACCTTACTTATATGAGTTGCCAAAGTTATTCTTTACTATGTTAAAATTATCTGCCTAGCCTTTTCCCAACTACTATATATTGGATTCGGCTTCCAGTCAAACCGAATTCAGCTGAATACCAGTATTTTACTTGGAGCAGCTGCCCACCAGACCTCCACAACCCATAAACTGGGTAACACGGTACTCCTTGGCAAGACTGGTGTCAGATTTTCTGGCGTCTGACTATCCGTAACGACTGCCAAAGATCTACAAATGATAGCCGGGACCAACAGCTTAACGTGCTTTCCGAGGCACGGAGGAAACTCGGTATGTTAAGATGTTCACCCATCCACAAAACAACCTCGGCAAGCGTGGCTTAACCTTGAAGATCGACCTGTGCGGCTGTTATTATTTAGCCATCTCATCATTTTTTACTAAGTTAAAATGTATGTGCGGTTTTGGTAGGTTGACCGTGGTCTAGTGGTTATACCACCTGATTCAGACCCAGAGGTCCCGGGTTCGATTCCCAGCGAAGGCAAATTTTTTGCTCGGTTTGGTTGGTGGTAGGACTTGTTATAAGTCCACCTGGAAAGTTACCACCATCATGTCTAAGTCTGTCGCCATAGCAAATATGTTAACTGGCTATCATACCTCTAACTGCCGGAACTTGTGTTCCGGCAGTTAGAGGTATGATAGCCAGTTCCTCTGTGTAAGAGGATTCCGGGTGAAACTCGCTTCCATCTGCGGCCTTATCATCACTTTCCTTCAGGTGAGATTTGGGCCAAGAGTTTCCCCGTTTTAAATAAAAATAAACTTTATCATCGTCATCATAACAGCCAATTGCCATCCACTGCTGAACCAGATGAACAAAGATTGATTTTACCATACCCAAGGAGCTTCTTGTTAAAATGAAGTTTTAATTTATTCATAGTAAAATAGTTAGCTACAGACCTAATTATCCGAATATGAAATCATAAATTGAAACTCCTTCATAAAAATATATTCTATATTTCGCAACACTGTTTGTTTGAAAGATGGTTGAAATATGAAACCAAGATCTTTGAAACGAGTTTGAGCGTGGAGGAAAATTTTTAGAAGAATATCCACGTAATTAGTTCTTTTGCCATAAACCGGTATTGCAACATTTCTAAATCAAATAATAGATTGCTCGGAAATGTAATTTCCTCCAGCAAATTTTTTGCTTACATTTCTTCATTATTATAGCAATGCCTTTCCAAAAATGGATTCATTAATAATTATGAGGCCGTGAGAAACCAAACTGACAAACAGTAATTTACTACTAATAAAGCACATAATATATTGACGTTTGCAGAGTTACTTGCGAAGGCAGACCAGTTCTTCATCGCTACAAATATTATTCCAGTGCATAGCTTAAAGTAAACTATGCAAATTCTTACATAATCCTGTCTTACTACAATATTGTGGGTGTCCACGTGGCATAAACGATGTAAATAATGATACAAATACGGACTAAGTTCAGATTGGAAGATTGAAAACTAGTTAATAGTAACCTGAGCAAATGATAAGAACAGCTGTGAATAGACAGTTTGTTCCAAATGATTACCATTTCTAGGCCTAAGTTAATGTTTCTTAGGTGTTTTACCATTTCTGTTCCAAATTGCTTGTCTTACTTTATTATTTTGATACTAAATTCATGTTTCAATAGCATATATCATAAACTATTCAAATTCTATAACTTAACTTTCTCTTGCTAAGTGAAACGTTACGAGTGGAAACATGAAATGTACCTGTTTTGAGTTATATATGAGTTAGAATACTGCAGTAATTTATCTATAATTGCACAAGTGGTAAATCTGCAAGCGATTTCTCAACTTGCACCATATGGAGACTCATTAGTTAAAACACAAACATCAATTTCAGTAATCCAATTAAAATTCCCTTCGCCAGACAAAGCAAGTCATTAAAACGCTCATGAATTACTGCAATTTAATTAGTTCACTCTGTAAGGCTAATGTGGTCGCGCTGACGCTCACAAATTAAAACTTAGCACGAGAAAATAGTCCTAAAGATGCACGTTGCACGTTCTAAGTATCTTCTTATAAAGTCATGAGTTGTCCCCAGTCCTCTCTCTACTTATTAATAGAGATGGCAAAGAAAAAATATATCTAATTAAAATATTGTTTTCACGTTGTTTATGAGCTTGTTGTAAAACTACAACAAGCTCATAAACAACGTGAAAACAATATTTTAATTAGATATATCAATGGTTTTTAAACTCAATATCTTACGTACGAATGCAAGTGGCGGTTTCAATTTGGCAAGTTATGTGCTTCTAATTTTGCTTGATTCCGAGTGATAAGAAGTACATATATTATTCTTTAGCAGTCACGAGCTTATCCGAAGTAAAGTAGCCCAATTTTTATTTTTTAAAACTAATTGGTAACTTAATAATTAACAATTAGTTTTAAGTATGTGGATGCAAAAATACGCTCAAGCTACTTAGAAACTACATCGAACAAGGGATACTAGACATACGTCGCAATGTCATCTCCATAACATGAGACATGTCTGCACGCATCGAAATACAAATGATTGCCATACTCAAAGTTATTACTGGGCTAGTCAATGATATCCCCGTACATGAATTGATGAATAAAATCCTGTTATTAATATTTATTAGCACGACAAAGGTTAATTGGTAATTTGCACTGCCCTCGTGGTATAACTGCAAATTAACATTTCATTTTCGTGGAATATAAATTGGCGATCATTTGTAGAATGTTAGATAACTGAATCTTATTAGGATATTAATTTGAATCAGAAGGCAATTAGAGAAAAGCGTCAAATAACTTCAGGATGCTAGTACTTTTCTGAATGCGAGGATGCCAACATCCAGAATTGTATATCAATAGAAGTAAAGATTGTGAGTTCTTAAGTTTGTGAGTTTGTGACGTAGTAAGGGGTAATCTCTGGATGTACTGAACCGATTTTAAAAATTCTTTTACTACTAGAAAGCCGCGTTATTTGTGAGTGTCATATGCTATATATTCACCCGAAAAATACCGCTTAACGAAGTTGGCACGTGTCAATTAGTTATGTATAAAGATAGCTTTAATTTAGCAAAAATACAATCACCATTAAACTCATATTTACACGCAAAAAATCAAAAGAAGGCGTCATAAAACATTTTTAAATGCATTTTAACTTTTGACATAAACCATCTTTATTATGGCACCTTAAGGTGTCAACCATAAGATGCAATAATAAAGATGGTTTATGTTTATGTACGAAACCATTAATACATGCGTGTAATCAATTAATCGGTCGTCGATTTTATTCAAATTTAGCCCACCCTATCGTATCTTTCGGTATCCTGCCATTTCCTTGTCTGTCAAGGATATCACTTTACCTGCCAATTTCCTGTCGATACAATCGAAAATAACAATTCCAAAAAGGTCAACCTATGAGTTTTTCGGAAACGTGTAAAAGTACCTTACCTTCTTATAGTTTTTCGCCAGTTTTCAATGATTATGAGAGTTATGGGTCTTTAAGGCTGTGTAGCCTTAAAGACCCATAACTCTTAATTACGCCGACAATATGTCAAAACGATCCGCAGTTCTTTTGAATCTGAAATATATTTCATTTCATATATTAAAGTGAAAACGTTCTTGTTGTTACTTATGTCGGTCGAAAGAATTTTTTGCGAGCAGTTTATTTCAATTAGTCGGTAAAGACGGCATTTACTCTCGTTGTGGCACATGATTTATGCCTGTTTATTATTTTGGTAAGCGCCGTCGTCTGGCTTCAGAAATAACTTTTATTCAGAAAGAGTCGTTTTAATATACAGCAGGAAGTTTTTACTATAAATGACTAATAAAATTACTTAATATGCTAATAAAATATCATAATGGCAATGATAACTCGTACAAAGTTCTTTCATGAACTACCGACAGGTTAAGAGTCCTATTACGAATCGTAAATGCTCGTTTGCAATAGACGAAGTTACGTTGGTCTGCGTTGGGAGTACATCTATAGTCCGCGAAACAATTTTGATACTTACTAGTCCGAATAGGATTATAGTTTATTTGGGCGCTCGCGCGAGACTGAGGAGCGCGCGCGCTGAATTGACGCAGAATATATAGTACTTTAATTTATTTATTGTAATTTTGTTTAATTATATTGACAAACGAAAACTAATGAAACGTATTAATTGTAGATTGAAATTTTATATCATATTAATTTATTTGATAAAATTGTTTTTATTTGGAATATAATGGACGCTGAATCAAGACATTTCTGGCTTAAATTAGGATTTCTTTACGTTTTTTTCCGTGAAAACTCAAGGAATTTAAAGAAATTCTAGAACTCCAATAAACAAGTAAAACATTCAACTTACCTTTTAGTAATTTTAGCTTTTAAAAGAATTGATTGTAACAATGTGAATTAGACCGTCAAAGTTCCATCGCCGACATTTTTTCTTGCAAACTGAGTTCGTAAAATATTTATAGTAAATTACACGAAAAGAAAAATGAAAATGTGTAATTCTAACTTACAAGAAAGAGACTGGCACTATCGTTATTCAGGATCAAATAATTAAAATATCTTACTGCTGCTGATAATTACAGCGTCAAAAATCATGAATTTCCGTAAAAAATTTAATAGGACTCTTAAGTTATATTTTTATGAAAATTATAATGTGTTGATCAAAGATAACTTTTATTGAAATTGTTTAATGATTCTTAGATACAGTAAATATTTTAATTTAATGCGTGAATTCTCCGAACAGATGATTAATGTTATGAAACTTTAACGGTGTCCCACAAGGAATCATTCTTGGTCTACTACTATTATTTTTGTGAAATGAAGTGCAAAGCGCACTTCAACATGTTGTAGACATAAAAACTTCAACGTCGTGCAAAAATTCAAAATTCAAAATTCAAAATTTTATATCCCCACAAAATATTTAATAAATCGGTTCTTTTATTTTGTTTTGTCTACACGACTAAAACGTCTCACAGAGATAGTGTGACTCTTACAGCAAAAATACATCGTCGCGATGTTTTTTTTACACTGCATCATGCAACCAGACAAAGGTGAAATGGAAAGTAACATATTGACGTTAACGTCTGCCAAATCGTATCGTACGCGAAAAATACCGCGGCACCGGTGGCGACGAGGTTATTTCTGTATCATGAGATATTTGCTTGTTTGACATAGTGGATCAAAGTGGATCGAGATACGAAAGCATCTTAATCCTTAATTTGGAGTAGCAAATACGGAAGCTTGGCTAGCCTTGATTTATATTGGAAGAGGAACCGAAATTGTTCAGATAATCTGTCATCAACTTATTGTGGAATTTAAATAACTCGTAAATCATTTTAAAGGTTGAAATAAATCAATGACAGTGTTCAATGGCAGTGCCTAAAATTATTTAGCCAGACATTGCCATATCAAAGATACATATTGAAACTACAAGAATGCAAATATAGCGAGTACTTTTCAGACGGTATTTTTTTTTGTTTGAATGTAAACAAATGACACTTTAGACTTTGTTCTTTCGCTGAATAGGCCAAAAACACCGTTTCATTATTGAACCAGACAGATAATATAGACTAATGAAACGATGTTGGTTACTTGAGCGTGAAATGGCTCCACCAACGCCTCATTTAATTTTATTTCACGTGAAAAATCTTTTACAGCACTTTCATATGTAAGACATCTCTGGATTTCAACACATAATATTAACATTTTTTGTCAGATCGAGACATAATTGATGAGCCTTATAAAAATTACTAAATGTCTAATTTATCATTGGAAAGTCCTCCAGACGCTCCGTGCAAAAAACTGTAAACTGCAGAGGCGGTGAAAGTTTCAGAATTCAAAATATAATTTGATGAAAAATTTACTGTTACTCATTTTAATTTAGAGGCTTTTGGTAACATCAATTTTGAACTTTATGTTGAATTTCTTAGAATTGTCACTTCAGTAGGTTTTGTTAATTAACTTATGATGGCAGATGACACTTTGCAAATGCATTGACAGGTTAAGAGATGGTATAGTTATGGTTTTATTTTAGTCGCTGAAGATGGTTTTTTCAACAACTAGAATAAAATAGTTCATATCGGGATTGCTACCATGTACCTTTTTATTTGCGAGTTTCCGATATTTCGGCACTGTTGCAAGCGCTATGATCACGGAGTAACGGAAGATCCTGCGGGTGGGATGTTATTGGCAGACATATCGGTCTACCTCTTTCGTAGTCTTTTATCTTCAGTTACTCCGTGATCATGGCGCTTGCAACAGTGCCGAAATATCGGAAACTCGCAAATAAAGAGGTACATGGTAGCAATCCCGATACGAACTATTCTAATGTTAGTGACCATGACAGTTTAAAACAATATAACTAGAATAAAACCTTTGAACCGAAATGACTTCATCTGTTACAAATAACTGAACGTAAAACAAAAAAAATATTATCTAACACATTGTGTGCGTCTTGAAAGTTGTTAATCTTTTCACGCCTATTTAATTGGACGCGGAGAATAAAGGATTCAGTGCCGGTTTCCACGCTGTCCTTTTAATTAGCGTCTGATGTATCACCTAATAAGGCGCGAAAGCTCTTTGTGTTCCATAAAAATCTTTCTCAGAGGAATTTCGTTTCAAATTAATCAAAGACAAAGTCATGGTCGATATAATTGATCTCATTTTGAAATACGCATTAAAGACTACTACAAAAAACACGGAAGCTCAAAAGCAGATTCCACATCGACACATACCTGCATACATACAGCAAATTCTATAAGATTTTCCTCATATTTTTACGACATCTGAAAAATCAGCATAGAAACAAAAAATAATAATTCAGTTATGTCTTTCATGCTGTTGATATAGCGTCTACAAAGCATGTCATATAGTAATATATTATGTAGTAAGGTGCGACACTAGATGTGGCGACGGCTCTCAGACGCTATAATGAGCTCGTAAAGTGTCGCGAAACGGTCGAAGACCACCGACACTGAAACTGTGCCAACGAATCGACGTGTACTAACCGTTGTATATCTATGTTCGGCAATAGGACGGGTTTCCCCGCACTTTAGTTTTTCGATTAATGTTAGATTTGCATTTCAGAATTTGTTTGATTTTACTGAGGATATGTTTGTTTAATGGACAGGGTCATGTTCCATTTTTTAGTAACTGAATTTAAGAACAAACATTACAACATTCACTCTTTGACAAGGGGACGGAAAGGGTTCCATTCTATAAGCGATAACAATTTTAAAAACTTATGTATTGAATATGTCATTGAAGATTGTAAAACACGGATATATTGGAAACTATTGAATTTGGATGGGATATCTTCTATAATATATAAAAAAATGAATCGCTGAATGTGTTGCAAACCAAATCTCGAGAACAGCTGAACCGATTTCGTTAATTATTTTTTTGTTGTGTTTGTTATTATCAGGAGAAGGTTTTTACGTAAAAAAAATAAGAAAGTTGCCAGTTGAAGGATGCGAAGCCGTGGGGGACATCTTGTATTATTTTTTCGATTTTTTTTTTAATATTACGAGAAATTATAATCTAGTCAAAATTTATTACAATCTTACGGAGTCTGCCACTTTTCGGTGACAAATATATTTACATAGCACAGTTCAATCACATGCAAAATATTATTTATAACAATAGTTATCGCTGTGAAAATATCATCGTATGTATGTCCTCTTGTAGGGTCTATCGGGTGACTCAATAAATAAACAGTTTCAAGAGTAACCGGAGTTCCTTGTAATATGAACGTAACGTTTGTTTTTTTAATCCCAAAGTCTAATTTGATATTTAAATTGATTGTTCTTTTTTTTAATTTGGGGTTCGACATTGGTACCTGTCAAGTCTCAGGGATTAAAAAACGAACTTTAAGAAACGCATAACTACTATGTATACTAAACATTCTCGATATTGACCGTACCTACTTCCTAAATACTTCCTGAAATTAAACATAGACTACTGCAAATAACTCACAACAATATAGTTGCGTGTGACCGCCACCAAACTAATTTCATGGTCGATGTAGGTCGCAATTATCGTTGTTCGTGGTCTAGAGCCTAGGTTTAAACTAGTTCTATACTTAGCGGCCCTGATGATTTATTTTATAGAACACTTAAGTTTGCCGTGTGGTCTACGACTTAAATAGGACAGCTGCTTTTGTAGTGATTTAGTTGACTTCGTTATTGTTATAAGATAAATTAACATTTAACGTAATCTCCGCATCGTAGTTCTTTGTGATCCTTTGTGATTTGTGTACTACAATCATTGTTAACAATTTTTGCAATCACACATCAGAAAACAGGATAATAAATATTTGACCGAATAATTAACGTTCTTCTAGAAACGAAAATAACAGCAACAAAGATACACATAAATTCTAACAAAATCTATACATCTATAGGGGCCCGAAAGGGCCGACGCCTGCCGGAGTCGCGGGATTATTCGCAAGAGACACCGTGGCTCCGGAACACAAACGGCAATGAAGGAACATGGATGGGTTTTAGTCAGTAGAAGTCTGACACTCCCTCCCGCTAACACCCAGAGCGGGAAGAGTCATTGGATGATTTCCCATCCCTAAAAAAAAAAAAAAAAAATCTATACATCTATCTATACATCTATACTCTATACATCTAAATAAAATTGTGGTGTCTGGTTGTAATATTGAAATAACCGTTTTTTACTACATGTATTATGAATATATATCGGTACATACACCAAACTAACATTTTTTACAATTTTTTGTCTGTCTGTCTGTCTGTTTGTTCCGGCTAATCTCTGAAATGGCTAGAACGATTTTGACGGGACTTTTATTGGCAGGTAGCTGATGTAATAAGGAGTTACATAAGCTACGTTTATTTTAGATAAAAAAAAAATAAAGAATCGACTGTTAGGCGGAACGAAGTTCGCCGGGTCAGCTAGTAATATATAAATCATAATGTTTATTACCTAGAAAAAACACAACCCATCTCGTAAAAAAATTATTGCACCGGAAAGTGTTTAATCAACTTTTCAACAAAAAATGCGTTAAACAAACTGTGTCAACACCTGGCAGAACCAAGAATGTCACAAAACAAGAAACATTTTTTAATAAACCAATTAATATTACACGTAATAAATTAATTGTCAGTCAACCATCGCGTGATGATCAACCACAAATCAGTAACCACACGTTAAGAGGTTTAACCAAAGAAATATACACATTTAAATAGAATATCATAATTTATAATACACTTAGCTGGATTACCGACTCTTATCTCATTAGTGATCTTGATTGTAGTTTATGTTGTCTCAGGAGAAATAATGTAGAAATATGATACGAAACGGCTTCAGGTGATGAAGTGAAAAACGATCGAAGTGATAAATGGTATTTGGAGATATTATCAGTTGGAAATAATAAGTTGGATAAAGGAGAATTTGTAATTTATGAAAATTGGTGAAATATGGAAACCATTAAAGATGAGAAAGCAAACAATATAGGATTTAATAAAGACGACAAAGGAGCTGATAAATTAAATGTCATACAATGAAATGGATGAAATCAAAAGCTTTGTTTTGCAGTATCTCCAACCAAAAATATGACGATCTCAAGAAGAATGACACGTGTGTTCTTTATTCTAATAACAAATATTAGTATAGACCAATTTGTTTTGTGCAAGGGCCAGCTTCCATTGCAATGTATATCAATGCATCAAATGCATCACTGAGTTCTTGGCATCAGTTATGATCATTCATCTTTCTCATTGAACGTTCGCGAACGTATATTTGTCAATTATTTTATATTTGATATTTATTGCTTGCGAATGCATACATTGCTTCTTTTAATTTTCAGTTGAATCATCTTTATTATGGTTATCTGCTTCAGTTACCATCATTTTGAAGAGAACTTCATCTGCAAGAACTATGTTATTATTATTTTATTTTATTTTTATTAACGTTCCATATAACCCTCTTTTATTTTGAGAGGACTCCATTGTTCGTATGCAAGAACTACCAACTCTTTTTGTACCCCTTGTTTCTTCCTGTACCCGAATTAAGTTTCCGGTCTACTGCGGTCAGTTCGCTTAAAACAATAGCAAATTCATTATTAAAATCGAAACAATGACTGCCAGGTTATAAAACACTTCGGCAAAATCCTTACAAATTGGGAAAAAACGGTTGCCAATTTGCTTTTACTTCACTCTTTTTAATTTTATTTACGCTGAACACGCCAAGGAGCTGGGAAAATTGGTTGTCCCTTTCTTTGGTTGGGCGAAGAAAGAGATGGATGATTACTCAATGAGAGGTCTAATGAGAAATGCAAAGGGCAAAAACACTGACTCGTGTTACCTCACCGGTCCGAGCATTTAAGGAAAAGATTTAACTGCACTGTGAAAGCAAAACTTCATGTTCTAAATAAACTTCCTATATTTCAATTTGAATTTGTTTATCACAAAAGTGATGACCAATCATTAATGTTTTTTGGTCAAGCTCATCGTAACAGTCACTGACTTGCGCATTGGATTCAGCCAAATAATGTGTGTCGGAAGTTCAAGTCAACCATTCAACCAATGAAACTTATTCACTATATTTGTATTTACAATAACAATATTGTACTTAAACCCTTGCTTCCAAATGCGCACATTACTCAAGGATTACACATTGAATCCCTTTAAAGTTATTGTGTGTTTAACTGAATATGTTATTCACGCTTCATTAAATACCAATACAACTAAAGTAATCTTGTATTCCAAGCATATTTCACATGATTCTTATCGTATTGTGTATCGAAACCTTCATTTTTTTCAATTTTATAATCTCCTAATAAGTTTCCAAAACATGATTTCCGATTTGACATCATTTATTTTTGTATTCAAAACAGATTTTCGTATAATTTGGACATTACTCATGAGATCGTAGAAGAACGGTCTTGAAATACGCACGAGAACTATTGATTGATACCATTATGAAGCGATCTTTTTTGAAGAAAAGAACCAGATTTAAGCTCGATGCACACTTATCAAGACCATTTTTCCGTTATATCGTAGTCTGACAAATCCAGGGATGTCTCCGATACGGACATGTGTGGAAGAGTTCGTGTAAAATTTCCATCAATGTTGTTTTGATCTCCCGACGTATCACAACCCGGCCACACCTCCAGATAAAGCTCTATTAAATACTTTTCATGTTGTTTCAGACAACCATGAAGAAGCCTTCGTATTGGAGAATAAAAACAATCTGTACTTCAGACTTCACAGACTTCCACTAGTTAACAAATTCTTTGCAGACAAAGTTTGGTGCGACAGAATGTTTTTATTCGGTAAGTAATATTGTGCAGATAAAAGTCTGTATTGTATAGACTAACTTACTATAACACATTCAAGCAAAAAATGGGGTCAGAAAGAAACTCCAAACACTCGATCGAAGAAATTCTAAACACGCCACTAATCGTGAGATTGTAAACAATCCATTGTTACCGATCATTCTTTCGATTGCGATGTTTAAACAAACTGTATCGATGCATCGCTTCAACAATCGATCTGTCGGATATCGCTGTTATGAGTGGGTAGGAAATTGTGATTCTTGTTGAAAAATTCAATAATAATAAACTTGATTTGATATCGCTCCCATTAAAGAAAACATGTTTGATTTTTGACTTCAAATACAACTCAACCTCCGGACTGACTGTCTGAAAGACGATATGGCTAACAAAGAGGTGACTACTATTACCAAGATGACGACAAATACAGAAGTATGAAAAAAGAAACATTGCGCAGAACATAAATAAAATAAAATAAGGTTATTGATGGTGATGAATATGGCCCATGGGAAGCCACAATTTCCGATAACCGATTTCAAAATTGACAAGAACAATTAAATATCAATTTAAAAACATTCAATTTGCTATTTTCCGTGCTCAGATATTTGCGAACGACATCGGACTTAACAGTGCCTTCAAGTCCTGTACCCATCAACAGTGTACTGAATGCATTTGCAACTTAATATACCGTCGATTTCCGTGACAAAGACCCATAAGCTCCCATGGAAACACCATAATTCTTACTTTCTCCGCTTGATCGCGATAAGACACTAATAACCGAGCGATATGCTAATAACTCAATAAGTAACACGTATATTCAAAGTATTGCTCTTAAAACCTGGGAATGGAAGAAAAGTATAGCTTGTCAGTTGTTTATCATGTGTGTTGTAAGCTTCAATTGAGACGATACCATCAATTCTCACCGCGGTGCTGATTTGAGTTTTCCCACTGTAATTTTTAGATAAATTTTCGATAGTGGTAAAAGGTATATTTTAAGTACATCAACGAGATTGGTAAGGATGGGTTACAATGTATAAAATGATAAATATTTGTTGTGAGATGAAATTTGAAGAACAACAAACAGGAAAAATCAAAGGACATAATAACCGATATAAGTAAATCGAAGAAGTATTAACACTGATTGCAAAAGAAAACAAGGTCACTAAAGAAAATAAGAAGAACCAGTATTTATAGAATGCGAAAGCTAAGTCTCTTACCTATGCATAGTTATCAAGACATGAGCACACATCACCTCCACCAGTGACGCAATTACCTCATAAGAATAAACATAAATCAGCATCACGCATATCAATCAACACCATCCTACCACCTTCTGAACCACAGCATACGTTACTCTAGCCAATCAATACCTCCTTAGTGAATGGCGTCAACAATGTGTCGAGACAAATACCTGATTGGCCAGTTCCAACGTCAGACAACCAGTTAAATATGGACAGGCATCGTTAATATGGATTATTATTTTATGGTTCACTAATTTATGTGGCGGTAGCACCGGTAAATACTCAAGGTGTCGGCTTTAAAAAGTGTAAATCTGATCTGATGTGGGAATGGGAGTTAATTTTACACTTTTATTCTGGATTCCAATGTATATCAGAATTAATAGAGTTAGCTAGCTAGAGTTGATGATGGTGTGCTATCAAGTATCCAAATGTTTTGAAGGTGACAAAATTTTAGTCAAGTCTCTGAGAAAGTAGAAGAAATTATTTGGGTGGCAGATGGCCTAATAAAGCATAAAATTATGGTTACAAAAACTTATAGTACAAGAAGACCCAAAAAACTGTTGGTAAATTGTGTGAAAGATGAGATTGAAAATTTGAAGAAAATGCTGTAATGAGTAGGAATTGTGTGAAAGAGTTATATTAAGGTTTCAAGTAAAACATTGAGGTGTATGGACAATAACAATATGCTACACAGACCCCAAATAAATTGGTTTGAGAGCAGGAACATCATTAGAAACATACAATGTTTTACCAAAAAGGATTAGATTTTTAAATCTCTTAAACGATAGTGAATGTTTTAATTATTGGTTATATTTGCATTCAAGGTCCTGTTTATAATATCAATACACAAGGACCCCTGTCCTTTTACAGCACCTCATATATTAGTATTAATGCTAACGAGTAATTAAATATATGCATCACATATGCGAGACCTAATCAAGGTGGTCATAGATCAGTCAAACTGCAGATAGATTCGAAGGATCGCCTTTTCATTATTTATAATAAGTAACTCTACGTTTCCCGGGCTCTTCCATGAAACCATATGGACACTAACATTATGAGTTGCACTGCAGCGCAAAAGCCATCCTAATTTTCTTCCATTTATATCTATCCGTTGCTAGGTCTGGCCATTCCTTTAGTAAGATTCCAACTTTTCATCTCGTCCTGGGCCAAACCACACAGTCAAAAAAATATACCTTGTGCCATACACCTCTTCTTGCTATAACCAGCATTTCATCTTCTTTCAAATTGCCTTTATCGCCAGCTATTTCAGTACGCAATACCTGTCTAGCTCCTTTCACTCATATATCCATATTTTTTAGCAAAAAAGCTACATAAATGTTAAAATATATTGAGGTAAAGTAAGCATCTTATTTGGCAATGTGTCTGTGACCATTCCCGGTCACAAAAAAAAAAAAACAAAACATTTCTATTTCCCAGTGCAAGTTGTTCCAGTCAAACTAGAACTTGTACATGTCAGCAACAGTGAGTTTGGAACGCTATTGTCTTGCATAAACGTTCTTATTAGTACAACTGACAGGCTATCACTTGTACACAATACATGAACGGGACATTTCAATTTGGGCACTGCTATTTGCAACACATTTCTAGCTACAAGTTTTCTAAATTATACTATTAGATTCCCCGATGTTGAGGAGGTGGATTGGACAAGCCCACCACACATTCCCAACCACTGCAACTCCTGAAAGCCAGAATCAACGGTGGCAACCACCAGAAAAACGCCGAGCTAATGAAGCCTGACGAGTTCCACGGAGGTGGATGCGGCTCCATGCTGAAATTTAATTGTATATTTTTAAGTGTCTGTAACCTACTAAAAATAGAGTTTAAGATATCATTTTTACGAACCCTATGGACTCCATCTTAAATAAAATTATCTATAATATAACCATTTATTTAAAGAACAAACTATATACACTTAAAATAGAAAAGAAAACTCCTAACTAAAAAATGGCATCAAAAAATTCGTCCCCATCGCTATCGACTGGAAGTGAGCCCAAAAGACTGGCTGCATTGCCACGTTGTATGGCAATGCTTATCCTCTGTCCAAGGTAAACGCCAGCTCTTGGGTCACGCGAAGCGTCAACTAAGCGTTTTGCAAGATCTTTAAATAGGACGTGAGCACTCGGACCCCACGGTCCAAGAGTTTCAACCCCAAACGGCTCAAAAATGTAGTTGCCAATAAGGCTACTATATTTCCGCCGTTTGAGGTTTTCAGCAGCTGAAGCCGCAGAACCAGCACAGCACAGCAGGACGAGCTAGGAAGATGGGATATAATATTGATTTAATGATTTGGTTGCAATTTTGAAGCAAACATTTTTAAATCGCAATAGAATACAACAAAAACTAATCAAGTGCAAGTCAGACTCGCGCATGAAGGGGCCTTTGTTATCGTACTTTTATTATTTACTGTAACAGTGGCAACAGGAACACACACCCTGTAAAATTGGAACTGTCTACCTATTGTACGACCGACGACGATTGACGATTGTTTATATTTGTACGACCTACAGGTATTTGTTCCGAGTCTGGGTGTTTTTCTTTCTCTATCTATAATATGTATGTATTTACAAAAAAAATGTATATAAGTAGTTTATCAGCCATCTCGTTACCATAACACAAGCATTAGATTGCTTAGCTTGGGACTATATGGCGTTGTGTGAAATGTCCAAGGATATTTATTTATTTATTTATTATGGTTCATGAGATATGACTCGCTGAAAGACAGACAGATCGGCAGACGGACAGCGGAGGCTTAGTAATTTCGATGGTACCCTTTAGGTACGGAACCCTAAAAACGAGACATTAATAGACGATCTCCCTTCACTAACACTGTAAAATATTCATCAACCTGCCTTAAACCATCTAAATAGACCCTTTTCAAGACATACCATCTTCCACCAACTGTAAAGGATTATCATTCTTAATGAATAAGGAAGCGACAAACATTTTCATTTCAATTCCTCCTGTCACATCTACAGCTTAATCTATACCCAGCATATATGTTAATGGATCAATTATTTAATACCAGTTTAGGTCGCGACGCTGCGCCTGCACCGCATCGAGCATTCGAGCCAGCCGCTAAGATTATCCGTTTATTGAACATGCATGCAGATTATGTGGCCTCTAATAATAGTGACATTAAGTTGTGATAACCAGGTGACATGCATGCTGGGTTGTTATGGGAAGATAAACTTTAGTACAGGTTTTGGAAGAAGTTTGATGATTCTGGTTGTATACTAGTCAATGCGGGTGTTAAGGAAATGCTTGAGAGGGTTTTAAGAATAGTATATTATAACAAATTTAGAAAACTATTTTTGTAGATTAAGGCCTAAACGGTTGATTTATACACAAAAGTCAAAAATTCTCGTTACATTGATGACAATACAAGCCTTAGCAATCGAAGCTAAAAAGTAGCGGAACCTGTAGAAGATAAAAAACTAAACATTTTCAATCCAATTTTATAATATTCAATTCTTTGCAATAATGAGTACGTCTGCACCCGTTTCTTTGGCAACATCCCGAGAGGAAAAACACTTAAAGAAACTAGGTTCATCCAAAAACTTCAAAATCGTAAACATCTTAATAAAATCAACACTATTACCTCGAGCAAGACATATAAAAAAATCTTCTAATAAACTGAACAATTTATTAAACGATACTATATCTCCGTAATTAGTATTTAGAGAAAGTCCCGTGTTCAATATAATAGTAGTTAATGCGTTAGATTTGTGAGATAACATTTTGGTGATAGAAAACGAGTTGAATAGTACTAGTTGTAAAGGGGTGAATGACCTTTTGACATGAGAGGAGAGAAGTGTCGTATTTTGTTATGAAAAGGAATAGAGCACTCGTTTTAAAGAAGGTAACTAGTAATTGGATAAGTATATTATTTAAATTAGGGCTAGCAGCAACTGAATGACTGATAATAAAAAAGATGCTGTTTGGCCAAAACATAGAAAACCAGATGAAGATCCATAGGTAGTTTCAACCTGGAGTGGAACTATCTTGCGCCAATTCGTCTTCGTCACATTGTTTAGCTCCTATAGCGTATAGCCTGTAGCTCATGATACATATAGCCCTTTTTTAAGGGATGGGAAAATCATCAAATGACTTCTCCCGCTTTGGGCGGAGCGGGAGGGAGTGTCAGACTTTTACTGAATAAAACCCATCCATGTTCCTTCATTGCCCTTTGTGTTCCGGAGCCGCGGTATCTCTTTCGAATAGTCCCGCAACTCCGGCAGGCGTAGGCCCTTTCAGGCCCCTCTGTGTGCTGACTCTCTTTGAGGCGCGTGTGGAACACGATAGCCTTCCTCGATAAATGGAATCTTACACTGAAAAAAAATTTCAAATCGGACCAGTAGTTCCTGAGATTGGCGCGATCAATCAAACAAACAAACTCTTCAGCATTATAATATTACTATTATACCGCGTGTATCTGACATCGACGCAAAAACGATTTCCATGGGTCCAGGGCATAGTTTTGGACACCCCAGTGTTGGAATTTTTCGTCGGTTCTTTTCTCATTTTTTCATTTTTTCCAAGAGTACCACAAATAGGTATCAGCTCTACTGAGCTGATATCTATTTGTGTGGTACCATAAATAGGTGTCAGCTCAGCTGAGCTGATATCTATTTGTGGTTTTCTTCAGATTGCTCTTTTTAGTGAAAGTAGTTAATTAATCATTTTTTTATTAAAAATCTCATTGGGTAAGGTCAGAATAACGATTATGAGCAGCCTAAAGTAAAAAAAACCCTTGAAAAAAATGAAAAAATGAGAAAAAAGCCGACGAAAAATTTTAAGTCTAGGGTGTCTAGAATCATGCCCTGGACCCATGGAAATCGTTTGTGCGTCGATTTCAGATACACGCGGTATATAGATTAAAAAAAAAAACAAGGTAGATTAACCTAAGACCAAAGAGAATTAACCTAAGACTCTACAGGTCTGCGAGCCCCAATACCTTAACGTTGAAGTAACTTATGGATGCTACAGGTATTCCAGTCGTAACAGCTGTCACAATTTTAATATTTAGGCCACCATCGAAGCGCAGTAAATAATTTGCAATATCCATTCCATCGTTTGATAGGTAACTAGGAGATCAATTTTGTACAGTCAAAGTTTTATGACTGATATTACGACCATTTGGATTACCGTATTGATTGAAAAATTTAAATATTCATTGCTGTTATGACACTAATAATTTGTAATTTGATAGCGATAAAGTAGCTAATGCACATTTAAAAGAAAATATAACCGACTTCCAAACAAAACACTTCACAGTTTAAAATAACCTTAATTTAGGAAGTCAGTGTTTTTGATTTTGTATCTTTGTTTTTTAACAACGACTTCCGAAGTTAAGGTTATTTATATACTTTGTAGCATTTTGCTTAGAAGTCGGTATATCTTTTAGTTTTTTTATTTTTCACTTTTAAATGGTGATACTTGGACGACGTCTTCGTCTATGCAGAAATTGCTCATAAAATAAAAACTATAATAATAATAACCCTACCGCAGTATCTCTACGTTGACGTCGTGGTGGGGCTTGCGCGTCCCGATGGACCTTAGGTCATACCTAGGGTGAGGGGCTAGACAAAGAGAGATACAATCCGCAAGGCAGTTTTGTGGCGAACTGTTGGGCAGTAGCGACCCCACGAACCTTATCTCCCGGGAGAAGTCTTGTTCCTCATCTACGGCTTGCCTTTATTGGCTGGCCAGAGTGAAAACTGACGAGGAACAGAGCTCCCACCTCTTCCTTGCCTTAATTGGCCGGTCTGAGTGGAGATTCGCTAGAGCATACGTGCTCGGGAGAAGGACGTATAATCCAGTAAGATGCTGGTAGGGATCTTGACCGCACTTCCGGGATTGTCCTGATAGCCGTGGTATACCTCTCCACTCCTCTAGCACCTCAGGCCATGTTGCCCCCTTGGCGCTACGTCACTTTGTG
This sequence comes from Ceramica pisi, assembly GCA_963859965.1. Taxonomy (NCBI): domain Eukaryota; kingdom Metazoa; phylum Arthropoda; class Insecta; order Lepidoptera; family Noctuidae; genus Ceramica; species Ceramica pisi. Next base: position 1,698,106 of record OY982544.1, on the reverse strand, counting down.
CTTGCGACCGTTTTCGGGGGCCCATTCATTGAGTGTGCAAGTCACCCCCTGCCATTTAAAAGCCGTGAATATTGTTAGTGGTCAGGCAGGGGCCAATAGTTCTATAATAAACGATTATCATTCCACTAAGCCACCCAAACCCATAGCGTTTCATTTTTTGTTTCCATATTCTGCAATAGTACTGCTCCAACCGGGGATTGTCCTTGGGAATACTTTCAGTGCATACAGGGATAATCGCCGGTTGGTGCCCCATTACATTTGAAATGTCTAACGGGGCCTCTGCGAGTTGGTTTCGGCCCCTCGTACGCCTACCAAAGGACCGGGTCTCCAGGGGCCCGAGAAAGTAAAATAAATAAATAATAATAATAATAATAATTGAATTGTCCTGATAGCCGTGGTATACCTCTCCACTCCTCTAGCACCTCAGGCTATGTTGCCTCCTTGGTGCTACGTCACTTTGTGCTAACGACCGTTTTCGGGGGCCCATTCATTGAGTGTGCAAATCACCCCCTGCCATTTAAAAGCCGTGTATATTGTTAGTGGTCAGGCAGGGGCCAAATAGTTCTTCTATAATAAACGATTATCAGTCCACTAAAACACCCAAACCCATAGCGTTTCATTTTGTTTCCATAATTATTCTGCAATAGTACTGCTCCAACCGGGGATTGTCCTTGGGAATACTTTCAGTGCATACAGGGATAATCATTGGTTGGTGCCCCATTACATTTGAAATGTCTAACGGGGCCTCTGCGAGCTGGTTTTTGCCCATCGTACGCCTACCAAAGGACTGGATCTCCAGGGACCCGAGAAAGTAAAAATAAATAAATAATAATAATAAATAAATAAATAAATAATATATATATATGTGGCATATTTCAGGGCGACAGTCTGAGTCCACTGTGGTTTTGTCTTGCCCTCAACCCTCTCAGTACATTGCTGGAGGGTTCGGGGCAAGGCTTCCGGTTGAGAAGAGGTGGTCAGGTCATATCGCACCTCCTTTACATGGATGACTTGAAACTATTTGCTCCTAACAACTTGCAACTGATGAAGCTACTGAAGGTAACAGAAAACTTCAGTAGCGCCATCAGGATGGAATTTGGTGTGGATAAATGTGCGGTCATGCATGTAAACCGAGGGGAGATTATGGAATCCGTGGGAACACAACTCTCGGATTCCATACATCTAAGGTCCCTCTCCTCAACCGAAACTTACAAGTATTTGGGTATGTCGGAAGCGTTAGGCATCAATGCTGCTGATATGAAACAATCGTTGAAGGAGCGCTTCTTTGGCCGCCTGAATAAAGTACTTAACAGTCTTTTATCAGGCGGAAACAAGGTGCGTGCCTTCAACGGTTGGGTCATGCCGGTGTTGATGTACTCTTTCGGCATACTCAAATGGACTCAGACAGAACTTGACGCCCTGGATAGAAGGGTACGCTCACTGCTTACCGCAAATCGGATGCATCATCCACGGTCATCGGTGATGAGGCTGTATATCCCGCGGAAGTGCGGGGGTCGTGGCTTCTTAAATGCTAAGACCCTGCACAACCGCGAGGTATGCAGCCTTAGGGAATACTTCCTAGAGGCCAACGTGGGTATGCATCGAGATGTGGTAGCGGTGGATAAAGGCCTTACCGCGCTCTCCTTGGCTAACGAGAAATGGCGCAAACCTGTGGTGATCACCGCAGGGAAGTATGGCAGAGCAAGGAGCTTCACGGACGCTTTTATCGGGTCCTACAGGGGCCCGATGTAGATTTTCTAGCGTCCGTAGCCTGGCTGCGTTTTGGTGACCTCTTTGGGGAAACCAAAGGTTTTGTCTGTGCGATCATGAACGAAGTTATGGTGACGAACAACTACCGGAAATACATTGTGAAGGACGGTACGGTTGACATATGTCGGGCATGTCACCAACCCGGGGAATCCATCCGCCACATTATTTCTGGTTGTTCTAGTCTGGCTAACGGAGACTATTTGCACAGGCACAACCTTGTAGCCAGGATCATCCACCAGCAACTTGCTTTGAAGTACAATCTTGTGGAATCGGAAGTACCGTACTATAGGTATGTGCCCGACCCAGTTCTCGAAAATGGCAATTGCACGTTGTACTGGGATCGGTCTATCATCACTGACAGGACTATTGTTGCCAATAAGCCTGACATAGTGGTGATAGACCGACTAGAGCGTCGCGCAATGATTGTTGATATAGCAGTCCTTCATGACGAGAACCTCGTGTAGTCTGAGAAAGAGAAACAAAGTAAGTATCTTGACTTGGCTCGCGGGGTTGTCGACATGTGGGATGTGAACACAGCAGTCATTGTGCTCGAGTCGTGACGGCCAATGGCATAATTGCCAAGAGCCTCGAGACCACCGGTAGCTTGGACCCTGTTCCCGATGCCGGTGGGCAACTATTTTTTATATTTTTAAATGTTGTTTTTTTTAGTTTTATACAAATATTTAAAAATGTAGAAAATATGTAAATACAATGAATAAATGGAATAATAATAATAATCTTTATTCAAAAAGTTCAAATTGGTACAATAAAACAATAAATCTTAGATAATAATATAGGTAAAACGATTTTAGATGCCTGTACTAGGAGGGTCCTGTATCACAGGCGGCAAGGGCGCAAACAGTGTACAAAAAAGTGCCTTCGATTTTTTAACAATATTTACTTAATGTTACAATTGTTAACTGCAAAAAAAACTAAATTAAAAACTGCTTATCCAAACTAAATTAAATTTTAAAAAGACCAAATGACAAGTATGCCGCATCGAACTAATAAAAATCACACAGATCGGATCAGAAACCTTGGAGTAATTGGTGTACATACATTAAAAAAAATACCGAACGAATTTAGAACCTCCTCCTTTTTTGGAAGTCGATTAAAAATTGGTGCTACTAACAGAGGAACCCTCTTTATTGACATCATGGCTGATATCTACAAAACAACACAAGCACTAATGTTACTGGCTACAGCAGACTTAGCTGGAATATATCGGCTAGCAAGTTAACCTGTTATACTTACAATGTTTACACCACCATCCGTCGGTCAACATCGCCTCATTAATCAGAACGAAACTACATACAAGTAACGTTGACGATTAGGAAACGAACCCTAAACTTAAACAAACAAATGAATACTCGAATTTCACAAAAGGAATTAGGACATATGAAGATAATATTTATTTTAAAGGAATAACATATAAGAGGGCAAGTAATAACCAAACGGTAGTAAAAGCAATGATTGTTTGTCTTCAAGATGCGGAAACTGTAAATCTTCAGTAACAGCTTAGACAACTGGGGATGTTCAGTAAAATAAACGATGTGGAAGGACCTAGGTTAATGTTGGTAGTAGACGTGTTACACGCGGTCGAGGCTGCGGGCAGTGTGACCACAATAATAGCAAACGCATTTCTACTAAAAATAGTTGTAAACTTGGAACTAGCTGTCATTGCCAAGATATCGTAATACGGTTAGAGAAAATACAAATGCGGGAATAGATAAAGTGGATAGCCTGTAGTGGTTGCTTTATGGGCAATAATAATAATTCATTTTTGTTGTTGAATATTTTCATCTTGTTAAATTATTTGAAATTTCTAATTCATTTGAGGTTATTTACGGAGTAGGTATGTAATTTTTTGAACTATTGATAGACATACGTTTGACGACCATCGGATGGGAAATCATCAAAATTAAATGACTTCTCTCGCTCTGGGCGGAGCAGGAGGGAGTATCAGACTTTTACTGACTTTTAGTCAGTAAAAGTCTGACACCCATCCGTGTTCCTTCATTGCCCTTTGTGTTCCGGAGCCGCGATATCTCTTTCGAATAGTCCCGCAACTCCGACAGACGACTATCTCACCTGATGATAAGCGATGATGTGATCTAAGATGGAGCACGCTTACCTTAAACCTTGACTTAGGGACTCCTAGGTTGTAGCTAAATGTTACTAGATAATGTAAAGGATCACGATAGAAGTCTATTCAGCGTTATGTGTTGTTTCTGTTTTAATAATAAGAAAAGTTCATTGATATTAAGAAAGACAACAAATGAATGTGGGTCATCGACCGCGCCAACCATAGACTGCAAAACGTTTTTAATAAACAAATAAAACCATCATGCTTACGAGCCTCATTATAAAAGAAATCGTACGCAAAGATGACTGAACTAAGTCAACAGACCGCTACATCAACGTAACCTGCCAGACTGCCACATAAACCCGCGCATGCTGACGTTATGAAATACGATTATGAGCGAAATTTAAGCCCGATTCGATTGTTTCAAAATCGTTGGTTTCCGCGACTGTGTTGCCGATCACAATACTACTGTTGATCGTGTACTGGTGTATTTCTTTAACAACAGCATCGATTCTTGGTACCTGTTGGTTGGTAAGTCATGTTTTGTCGTGCGCACTGTATTCACTTGAGTAGTCAATAATTTTGTCTTGTTTTGCAAGCAAGGCAAGGCAGATAGATTTATCTGCCTAGCCTAGCCTTGCTTTTTTGGGGTTCTGAATGGCCGTAAAAACTGAAACCCTTATAAGATCAGCCGGTTGTCTGGCTTTCTGTCTATCCATCTGTCTCAGCTAATATTTCGAATCTATCTACTGGACCGATTCCTTGGAAATTTAGTACATATTTGAAAATGTGTAATTCAACAAACAAGGTCTAGTTATAAATAAATAATAAATAAATAAATAAATCGTTTATTTGGAACAAAAACAGATACATTCTTAAAATAGTTAAACGATGATAACTGCAAAAGTTAGTAACTGTGGCGCAGCTATCAACGCCCGGCTCCTGGTGAGAGGGTAGTTAGTTCCAGAGAAAAACATAATTTAAACCATGAAAGTAGTTTAAAATAAAAAGGAAAAAAATAAAATAAAAACACGACAGTAAAATTATGTAGTAAGAGTAGTGTTAGTGTGACTTTGTGTATGTGTGTGTGAGGGTATGTGTGTGTGTGTGTGTTTGCAACAAGTTATGCAAAATATAAAAAAAAATCGTCTGTTGTGGGGTAGTTTTGGGATCACGCGAGTCCGAGTCATACTTGGCCTGGCTTGGTTTTTCATCTATGTTGAGATAAGCTTCCTACTAGGTGTACCTCGCTATCAGATCAGAACCAAGCCTGGTTCGACGGCGCGTTGGTTCCACGCGCGCCTCAAAGATATTTTTTTCTTTTTTTAACGTTTCCCCACACTAGGAATTTCTCCTGTACTTATCGTGGGTGCGTTTACAAACATACAAAGTCACATACACAAACAGCCAGACCCGGAACAACTATCTGTAGGCCATAGAAATATTTGTTCCGTGCGGGAACCGAACCCACAGCACGCGACGCAGCAGTCAATCGCTCAACCACTGCGCCAACCGTGCCGTCCTTCCGTCCAAGATGTCTACTTATTGGAGCCCACAAGAGCCAGGGCCTGTCCTAGAATTGCGGACTTTGTTCGAAAGAGTCACCGCGGCCCTGGAACGCAAAGGGCACTGAAGAAACATGGATGGGTTTTAGTCAGTAAGAGTCTGACACGCCCTCCCGCTCCGCCCAGAGAACATTTGTTCCGTGCGGGAATCGAATCCACAACACGCGACGCAGCAGTCGATCGCTCAACCACTGCACCAACCGTGCCGTCCTTCCGTCCAAGATGTCTGCTTATTAGAGCCCACAAGAGGCAGTGCCTGCCATAGGATTGTGGACTTTGTTCGAAAGAGTCACCGTGGCCCTGGTACGCAAAGGGCATTAAGAGAGACACAGATGGGTTTTAGTCAGTACGAGTCTGACGCTCCCTTCAACATCACCCAGAGCAAGAGGAGTCATTGATGATTTCCCAATCATAAAAACAAAACTAGATGTACCTAAGTACAAGTATTTTACATGGAGCGACTACCTATGTGAACTTCTAAACCCAGTAACTGAGCGATACGATAACCCTTGGCTGGACTAGTTTAAGAATTATTCTCGGCTAATTTTATTGGTCATAATATTTGGGCTTGACTGAACTAATTACTGTCAAAGATACACCAATAGCAACCGTAAACAACGACTTAACGTGTTTTCCGAGGCACGGAGGAGTCTCGTCATGCAATGGTTGGTCACCCATCCAAGAATCGACCTTGGCAAGTGTTGCTTAACCTCGCAGATCGACTCGTACCGCTTTTATTATTTAGCCACGAGCTCCTTGCAATCCGTTTACTGGTAATTGCAGGAGAAAATGTAATAGTCTTGGTGATCTATAAATAATTTTAGTACCTAATTGGAGTGGAAACACGTAATTTGAATGTACGTTTTATGTAGTGATTATAGGGTTTGTAATTGAACGTAATCAAGCTTCGACGAGGTGATTGGGGGACTGATTCTGGTCACAACACTTAATTTGCGACAACACTATTACAGATCAAAATCAGTACCAATCGAATCATCGATAAGATGATTATTTTAAAACTAGCTTTTGTTCCCGGTTTGGTTCACGTTGATATACATGATTTTACAAAAAACTAGTCAGGTGCGAGTCGGACACGACACGCACACACGAAATGTTCCACCATAAACTTAAATATTTATAATTTGTTGTTACATAACAGAGGACCTTTTTTTTATTTGAGATGGGTTTGCTCTTGACTTTCGTCTTGGTCAGAGATGACAGAGCTCCTTCTGGGAGCTGGAGGCTTCTTCTGGGTAAGCTCGCTCCATCGTAGACTACAAAGTCTACGATGGAGCGAGCTTACCCAGAAGGAGCCGGTTTACTCTAACTTTGAAGAGATTAGGATTGTAGGCGTTCGGAAACACAGACGCAGGCAAAGAGTTCCCCCTTTTTTTTAGGGATGGGAAATCATCAAATGACTTCCCCCGCTCTGGGCGGAGCGGGAGGGAGTGTCAGACTCTTACTGACTAAAACCCATCCATGTTCCTTCAGTTCCCTTTGTGTTCCGGAGCCGCGGTATCTCTTTCGAATAGTCCCGCGACTCCGGCAGGCGTCGGCCCCTTCGGGCCCCTCGCGCGTGGAACACGAACGCGCCGTCGACACGGCCTGTTGTCAGAGAGTTCCCCCTTGAGGCGGTTTAGGAACTCTGACACTAGGGCGTGTGGGGTCGTTAGACCTTACTGCCGACACGATAACAAGAAGAAGCGCCAATAGAATAAATTACGGTTCTTGTTATAGAGCCTGTTGACAGACAGACGGACGGACAGCGGAGGCTTAGTAATAGGGTTCCGTTGGTTACCGTTTAATCATGTGTACCAGAAATCATCAAAATAACTATGCTCACTTTCGCATTTATAGTCGGTATTACAAAGTTAGTAAGATGAGGAGCTTGTTGCTAAACAATAACAGCCACACGGGTCAATCTCTTGCCAAGCCAACCTTGGCTGTCTCTCAGTGTGTGTGTCGCTCAATGGCGGCTGTCATCTGTGGATGGGTGACGATCTTATCATCCTTGGCGAGTTTCTTCCGTGCCTCGGAATGCACGTTAAGCCGTTGGTCCCGGCTGTCATTTGTAGATCTTTGGCAGTCGTTAGGGATTGTCAGAAGCCAGTAAATCTGACACCAGTCTTGTCAAGAAGTATCGTGTAACCTAGTTAATGGGTTGTGGAGGTCTGGTAGGCAGCCGCTCCTGGTAAAACACTGGTATTCAGCTGAATCCAGTTTGACTGGAAGCCGACCCCAATGCAGTTGGGAAAAGGCTAGGCAGATGATGAGTAATACTAAGTTAGGATTAGGATGTGGCATATCCATAATCAAACTTAATTAAATTACACCATCACTGTAGTCGTAACACATCTAGAAATTACAAAAATATTTACATTCTGCCACATTCAAAGAAAAGTCTCTCTCATTTCTGTACAGTTTTATAAACACGACATAAATTGGCTTTAACACCTCTCAACAGCTGATCTCCTGAACTCTAACGTGTCAGACTAACAGTAATCTTTGACCCACTATTAAAAAATATCTTTTCTTCAATAAAAATAACATTCACAAAACACTACCAATAAAATGTTTACTGAATGAAACCCTTACGAAGCAAAGCCGATGATATCAAAAGTATCAAAATGCTTATTAAACAGATTAACATCGGCTAACACCTTATGAATTTTGATACTTTACCTAACAAACTGGTATATGGCTGCATCTACATCGAAATGACTTGATTTTAGAAGATTGAGTTGTAAGATAAGGTCTGTAGGTTCGGCAATGCAGTAGGTGCGTAAGATATGGGTCTTGTGGAGTCGTTTGTCAGAGAAACTGTGCGGTGGGGTGTACGCTCTATGAGCGGAATGCTTGACTAGTTGTAACAAGTGTGGTTGTTTGAACGTTCGTTAGGCTGGATTCCATCATCCACAAATTGCAGAACTATTTAGTCCGTCAGTTAGATTATCAAATAATATTTGACCGATTTGAAATTTTTTTGTCTTTTTTCTGAAAGGATATACTTGCAAATTGGTCCCATTTAAATCACATCAAAATCGGTTACGAACTTTGGATTTTAAATCGAAATAGCTGGAATTTGACTATTTAGATGATTTTTTGATAATCGAAATTGCGTATTTTGCTTTTCTGCGATTTTGCAGTGGTGTTGTTAGGTATCCACACCATAAAAACAGAGAAAAATAAAAAAAACTTTTTACAAAAAAAATACAACCGACTTCCAAAAAAAAAACACTACATAGTAAAAAATAACTTTAATTTCGGAAGTCGGTGTCAAAATACGAAGAAACTAACAAAAACACTCACCTGATGGTAAGCGATGATGCGGTCTAAGATGGAGCATGCATGCAGGCAGAAGTAACCTATTCACTCTCAAATAAAAATAAAACAATGAGAATACCTGGGGGTCTCATATTATAATCATAATTTTTAATCAAACAACAATTGTCAAATTTCATTTTCATCTTTATCGTTAACGCATTAGGTTCAAGGTTGATTGGGAAAATTTTACTGTGACAGGTAGCGTGGTGTGCTTTCTGATTCTGCTAAAGTGGCAATTTTGGACTCGCTGCAGTATTTACCTAATCAAAAATGTTTCTGATAATCCTTATCTTGTTTAGTTAAACGGATTTAAATAACAAGTAACTATCAAATTAGATCAAAGACTATCAAAACTATAATTTCTCCAACAACAATAATAATTTGGCACACTGAACAAGGTTGCTCTTATAATATACAGAAATTCAAAGCAAAGCAATAAACATATACAACTTATTATAATGGATATTATATAAATATGTGCATAATTATGGCGATTATCATAATTTTGATATCGACAGATTCCGAGAATCAGAGGCTATTGGAAGCTCATTCTTAAGATTTCAATTAATTAAAAAAATCTTCGTTTTATTTAAATCTTAAAGAGTATGTATATATGGAAATTAGAGAAATAGAGAACATAATTTGTCGGCAAAGACTGGTCAAGTGTGAAAGATTGGTCGTGAGAAAATAATGCTGTAATCACAGCAATTAATTAATCATCATCTGCCTAGCCCAACTACAATTGGGGTCGACTTCCAGTCAAACCGGATTCAGCTGAATACCAATTTTACGTGGAGCGACTGCCTACCAGACCTCCACAACCCATAAACTGGGTAACACGGTATTTCTTGGCAAGACTGGAATCAGATTTACTGGCTTCCGACAATCCGTGACTACTGCCAAAGATCTACAAATGACAGCAATTCATTAAACAAAAATGCAAAATCATATGCCCTCACACGATATGCTTTATACGTATTTTTTTATGTTTTTCTCATAACTCCATCAATTATGAACCAATTTGAAAAAATCTTGGCTTATCTGAAAGGATATACTTGCAGATTGGTCCCATTTTATTTTTTATCAAAATTGGTTACGAAGTTTGGATTTTAAATCGAAATAGCTGGAATTCGTTTACTTGGATGATGGTTTTTTGTCGTCCAAGTAATCGAAATTGCGTATTTTGCTTTTCTGCAATTTTGCATTGGTGTTGTTAGGTGTGGGGCACCACTAAAAAAGAATAAAAAACGTTTTACAAAAAATACGACCTACTTCCAAATAAAAAAAACACTACATAGTAAAAAATAACTTTAATTTCGGAAGTCGGTGTCAAAATACGAAGAAACTAACAAAAACATCGACTTTCAAAATTAAAGTTATTTTTTACTTTGTAGTGTTTTTTTTTTATCTCCACAAGGTCCCTAATTGGGTGAATATTTTTCGGAAGACATTAAGAGCGCTTTCACATTTTTTCTTGATTTTTGATGATAAAAATGCTTGGCTTAATGCTGGTCCGCGCCACAGTGACTAAAGTGCCCAAACTTTGATGAACATGTGAAAACATTGTTGGACCTGCTGAAGATTGTGAGACTATATTTGCATTGTGTAGACTCATTCTTTTTGCATTGTATAGTTTTACTCATTAATTATTTCGCACCGAATGTAAACATGATTTTGTAAAAAATGGCAACTGGTTTAAAAGAGTGTCCTTGGAGTTTCTTGTACGTTCTTCTCCACAGGATCTACTCTTTGGAACGTGCAACTGTCGCGCTGGAGGCGGGGTCGGTGGGTGTGTTATGTTGGAGAACAACCTGCTGCTCTTGTCATTAGCGCGGCAGGATTAGCATCATCTATTTGACTGACAGACCTTGACTATTCCAAAGTGCCTGTAACTGGTCTATTTGAAATAAAGGATTTTGTATTTGTATTTGTATTTGTATTTAGCGTTTTATTCGAATTTTGATGTGTGATTTTGCTTTAGATATAGCCTTAAAAAAAATAAAAATATGCCTAAGACAGTTTTGTCAAAGCGCTCTTACAAAGCGAATTGCTCAGGTTGACTAAAGTTGAATACCGCGCGTCACAAGATTATATTGATTTTCGACAATTATTTAAAAATATTTACTTTACTTTTAATTAGACCAATTTTTTTTTCAAGCAATATAGCAATGCCACCTTAATTATTAAATATTTTTCATTTGAATTTTGATTATAATTTCATAGATAAAAATTATAGTTTCGTACGGAAAATTGTCAATAACTCTCAGTTTTACAGAATTATTTTTGGTGTATTACTGTATGAATTGTAATAAATTGATTTGAACATTCCAAAGTAGAAGATACAGTTGTACCGTGGACATTTTTATAAATGATTAAATTATAATATTTTCGGTGTACCAAGGTATCAAAAGATAGATACCCTAAAGCAACGTTTTGTGAAACATCCTTTGCGGAGTCAAGGATTTTACTGATGTACGTGAACAAATTGAAATATTTATTTAGAACACTCCCAAGATAAATGATCAAACTATCGTAGGCATATTTTTGTTTTTTTTTTTATGGCTGCAAAATCACACATCAAAATTCGAATAAAACGCTAAAATTCAAGAAAAAATGTGAAAGCCCTCTTAACTCTTCTGAAATCAATGGACTGTAAAACATCACATGTTACGTTTCTAGTTTAAACAGAAGACAATGGGCGCAGAATTCTAAAAACATTTAATAAACATTCATATCTCCTGACGCTTATAATGTCATGTTAGACACAACACTACAATACTCGAGAATTTAGTAGGGGATATAAAGGTGCTTTAAAGAAACCCGGCTTCAAAGGAAACGGTGATAAAGGTGAACATATGTAAAACTACTAATACAAAGTTGTGGTTTATGTTTTAACGTCAAAGACGACAGCATTTATTTCATTTGTGCCATCTTCTAGCCCTTAAATTTTTATTCTATTCTATTTGATTATTTAGCAGGTGTATTTTAATTGGTTGAAAAATTGTACGGTTATTTTTCTCGGTCTGATGTACCTAATGTCGTGCTGTGTCATGTCGCGGAATCATCATCATTATATGAGATATCGAAAGAGTACTGCTGTACTTAGCCTTCTCCAAATTGTCGCCACAACAAACGGACCTGCAGTGCTATTCTGTAACAACATTTTCGTGTCTCAACAGCGGAATACGAGGTGAGTTTCAAATTCGTATAAATATAAGACCTTATGATGTGTGAAATAAAGTTCACTTTGTAAGCTTAGTCACTCAGGTGAAGTCGATATCGAAATGGTTATTTACAGAATAGACTAGCTGTGGCCTTAGTGTGAGTTTTTTCGACTCACGTTCGAACGCGTTCGATTGCGAGCGCGTTAGAATTTAGTATGGGAATTTAGTTATAATGCCACCTGGTGGTCACTCGTAGAACCTAATTTCCCATACAAAATTCTAACGCGCTCGCAATCGAACGCGTTCGAACGTGAGTCGAAAAAACTCACACTAAGGCCTCTGTACGTCTCGCTTCCATCGGCTACACGCGACCCTCACTAAGTCTATCCACCCTATGGGAAGCCTTCCATCGCTGCGTTTTACGGTACGCGGTCGCCACTCCAGAACTTTTTGGCCCGATCAACCATCTTAGTGACAATTCTACTAATTTTCAGGCAGTTTGCGACAGACGTGCGAATGCGAACGTAGTTTTAAAATTAGTAAAATTGGCCTTCTGTTCTGCGACCAATTTTTTTTTTTTTTTTAATATGCTTTGACATTTCACACAACGCCATAATAGTCCCAAGCTAAGCAACCTAATGCTTGTGTTATGGTAACGAGGTGGCTGGTAAACTACTTAAATACATTTTTTTTTGTAAATACGTACATATTATAGATAGAAAAACACCCAGACCCAGAACAAATACATGTAGGTCGTACAAATATTTGTTCCGTGCGGGAATTGAACCCGCGACATGCTGCGCAGCAGTCAATCGCTCAACCACTGCGCCAACCGTGTCGTCAAATGCCAAATGTCAATACCAATGTGCCCCACCCACTACTACTTCAGTTTGGTGATCCTTCGAGCTATGTCGGTAACCTAGGTTCTCTTGCGGGTATTATTGATCACGCAACGATACTCCAAACATCCCTCTATTGCCCTTTGGGTGACTAAACCTTCTGATAAGACCCATTGTGAGCGACCACGTTTCGGTGCCATAAGTGATCTCTGGCAACATGCACTGTTCATAGACATATTGTTTTAAACTTTCATGGTCACTAACATTAGAATAGTTAATATCGGGATTGCTACCATGTACCTTTTTATTTGCGAGTTTCCGATATTTCGGCACTGTTGCAAGCGCCATGATCACGGAGTTACTCTATTCTACTGTTCGTAGACTTTCGTCTTCGGACAACGTGATATGCGAGACGAGAAAACAAGGTGATTCAGGATACGCCAATCTAACGAATCTATTCATGCCCATGTCATATCACTACGAGTTTGGTAGGGGATCTGTGGGCGTCTGTCCTGCCTGAAATTTTACTTGTCACTGCTAACCCAAACAAAATCTCACTTTAGCGACATCAATACGGCCAAAAAAAAAACTAACGAAAGGAATTTGTACGGCAACAAAAAGAACCGCAACGCCATCTATTTCGCCGTAGAACTAATAACGAAATCCTGCATCACTTTATTCAAGTTTTCCGTGCGATTTGAACATATACGACAGTCCGAAAGTCAAAGATTGGTCAGTTGCCCACCGGACACAAACGTCCGGTCGGAATATCCTTCAATTTCAATGGAACCTCCATTCTTATTCAACGGGTCTGTTCCGCATACCGTCAAACGGGGTGAATAGGAATCGAGGGGTGAATAGGGAAAAAATCGGGATTGAAATAATCGTGGTAATAACTCTGAAAATCTTCTAACCATAGCCTATAAAATGGCAAGAATGTGTGGTAGAATAGTTACTTTTTGAACTGGAAACACTTATTTGACACAAAAGTTGATATAAATTGTCAAAACAACATTCCAAAGTTGCTTGTTTGAATTACCTGCTATTGAAGTGCCTGTAACTTTATCGAGTAACATTGTTTTTGTGGTAAAATTTGTATCAAAACAACTATCTGCGAGTAGCGTGTTTATTCAGGAATCTATATATAGTAATGTAAGTACAATTAAAATACTTTTTTATTCATAAAAGTATATTTTAATAAGACTTGTAATTTTTTAACATTTCAAGAGGTCATTCGGTACACGTCGGGGGTTTTTAGGTACGGCTGGGGGGTCAATAGGGACGGGATATTTAATAAATAGGGACGATGCAGTATGTCAAGGGACAGTAAAGGGACTATAGGGACAGGGTTGTCACTTGATTTATGAAGTAATTTAAATCACTTATTCCCGATGTAATTATTAACATTTTTAATTTATTGCCCCCGATGTAAAAATTAACGTGTTAAAAGTTGGAAGCACAAACACAAAATACGCATAACATTTATTTATTTGTGTTTATGTCTGTGCCATTGTGGCTCCCAAGTCGATGGACCGATTTCGATGCGTTTTTTCTCCGACATCTGCAACCTGAGTTATGGAACGCACGGTGATGTTCATAACGCGATCTAACGCGATCTTAAAAGAGACTATTCCATGGTAATAAAAATATTAATTTAATATGTACCTAAAGTTCATAAAATACTAGTTTTTACTCTAAACTATACTTACCTACACTACATACCTATCTACTTACCTTAATTCCCTTTTTAATCATAATTCCTATCTAAGTAGGTACCTAGTACCTAGGTAGGTACTTACTATTTTACCAAAGTGTGACAGCCCTGACGGTTTTTCCCTATAGTGCCTTCACCGTCCCTATTAACCCCATTTCGTGTTTAAATAGGGACGACCTATATTTTTAAGAAATATGTAAAACTGGGTGCTTTACAAGATTTAGTGTAAAGTCCTTAAGAATCTTCAGGATGCGACTCAAGTTTTGATACCAAAATCAATATAATATTTTCAGTCTTAGTTAGTGATAAATTGACCGAAAGTTCAATTCTGTGCCTATTCACCCCGTTTGACGGTACCTCTAAATATTTTTTCCAGGGTATGATCGATCCCAAATCCTAATACATTCCAGGCAGGAATACGGTTGCGTCCATCCCAGTGTGAACAAATCCTTACCCATAATATGATTTTAATATAAATACTCGAAGGTCAGATATCGGACCATTATCCCCGATCTCCGTTATTGGCGATTCTTTGAAACCGCCTTGTTTACGAAACCGCTATAATTTTAAAAACGACATGAATTCCTACCATATCTTGATCGCGTCTGAATATATTTGCAATATGACGAAATTAATTTATTATACCAACCCACCGCGGCGACACATATTTTGGATTGCTTGTTAAAAATATTTTACATTCCTTTTTATTTGTGCTCATAAATCTTTATGAGTTGAGCTACATAGGTTACATAATAAATATTCTAGAGAAAACGCATTGCACGTCTAAATCGATATATATATAAAACTGTTCCGTTATCGAGTGACTGACAGACAAAGCAGTGCCCAATCTACTGGTCGTAGAAACCTGAAATTATGCATATAGGTTCCTTGGGTATACGGTAGAGGTCTGCTCAGCTTGGGCAGCACCACGGTGTCCTCGTCAAAGCGATCGGCGGCGGCGACTTCTCACGTCTGGCCCTGGTTCAGTCCATGCTCTGAAGCGAGGAAGCATGGGAAGCAGTCACCTCATTCTGCGAAGCAGTAAAGCTAGTGAAGGAGGAGGCCTAACGCGTGAGAGAGAGAGGAAATCTCACGCCCCGGCCGCCGCAACAGAAGAGGACGCTTTGGGCGTCGGGAGTCGCAGGGCGATTCCCGGCCACAGTAAGCGCGGGCCTGCGATCAGCGAGCGATGGGCCGCTCACTGTCCGATCATCATTTCAGATATCGAAAGACCACAGCTGGACGTATCCCTCTCCAAATTGTCGCCACAACAACTGGTCCTGTGAGTCTCGCTTTCATCGGTCCACCCTGTAGCAGGCCTTCCAACGCGACAACGCGAAAACGCGACGTTGGAAGGACAGAACTTTTTGGCCCCATCAACCAAAAGACGTCCCTGCTGTACAGTACTTGCAACTATTTTCTAAATATCCCTCGGAAAACTTCGTGTTTCGTCAGTCGTCGGATTGGTATCAGGGGGGCTACTCTCTCTCTCTCTCTCTCTCTCATTTTTTTCAAGAGTACCACAAATAGGTATCAGCTCAGCTGAGCTGATATCTATAAGTAAAAAAACCCTTGAAAAAAATGAAAAAATGAGAAAAAAGCCGACGAAAAATTCTAAGTCTAGGGTGTCCAGAATCATGCCCTGGACCCATGGAAATCGTTTGTGCGTCGATGTCAGATACACGCGGTATAATATATTTTTAAATGGTATGAAAATTCGTTTGTTTTAGGAAATTCGATGATTGCCGAGGGTAAGAATATAGATGTTCTATACATAGGTTTTACTCTTCCCGAAGTATCGCCGCAATGACCGAAACTGTATAATTTTTACATTTAGCGGTTTCCCGACAACGTCCGATTCACGAATGCCTGTTGGGGTTTATTTTCGTACTATCTAGATAACACCATGTAAGTTTTTATCCTATTTTTTTACTTTAATTTAGTCTCATCATTTATTACGCAGACAAACCATGTGTCAAAAAGATTACACGTAGAAAATAAGTCAAATTCCATCATCATGGGAGACCGCAGTTATTTTTGTCATTTTATATTCCCATGGAATAATACACTGAACAAAGGGGATACGATACTGTCCAAAATAAAAGATATTCCCCAGCAGACGATATTAGAACCATTGTCTTGGTCACAGACATCACTGGGTCCCTAATACCGAGACAGATAAAATCGAGTTATTTCTGGTCACACGCGTAAAACACAAATTCCACGTCCGATGTCACTATTTTTATAATTACAACACTATTTCCTAGAATTCGTCTCGGAATACAATTAATTTATTCAAACGAAGCGATCTT
Organism: Ceramica pisi; assembly: GCA_963859965.1. Taxonomy (NCBI): domain Eukaryota; kingdom Metazoa; phylum Arthropoda; class Insecta; order Lepidoptera; family Noctuidae; genus Ceramica; species Ceramica pisi. The sequence continues at coordinate 1,681,332 of OY982544.1, read as the reverse complement.
GATACTTGCAGAATAAATTGTTTAGGATTTTTTTCATTAAATCGTATGATTTCTGAGTTCATTTGGACTTGTGCCAGCTCTTTAGCGGTTTGAAATGGGACCAGATATGTGAGAGCTTCCTCGTCCCGCTGATTTAGCACGTGGTTGATGAAAAGTGGGGGTTTTAAAGGAGGTTTGAGGATCAAGACTTATTGGTTCGTTTACCTAGTTTGACATTGCGCTTGCGTTGATTGTCTCAATGTTTTGGTTTTAATCGACTGCTAGTTCGGATTAGGTTTAAAACGTGGTTTTGCAAATGAAACGTTGTCGGTTTTACTCTAACGTAGAAATATCAATGTTTATTCTATATCTGTGGTTCTAGTTGGAGCATTAATGCTAAACTCGGTGAGCTAATGGCACTTGACTTGTACATTTAACTTGTTTATTTTAATTCTGGTAACATTAAAAGATAGTGTAGATTTATATTATCTATGGCCACTTTCGATTCCTATTACAGATAACATATTTTAATGTAGATTGCAGTCGGTAGTGGTTTTCTTGAAAAACAAGATAAGTTTATGAAGCAAAACGTCGGCATTCAATTCACCAATCAACGGCTTAAGTAAAGTACTTCCTCTCCTAGTCTCCAGTTATCAACCTGTATTGATATGACGATCTTATGCTATAAATGTTATAGTATTTTTTTTATTTTTTTATTTAATACTTACGCACACACATGTACAGAAGCGGACTTAATGCCATAGGCATTTTCTACCAGTCAACTTTTGGGTAATGCAGAGAACAATAGTGGTAGGTGCAATATAAAGATAAAGAGAAACCAGAAACACGATTATTAGTAAAATTAATTTAAAGATATATGAATACATATAACTATTATATACAACAAAATACTATAACATAATATACTCAAATTATTAAACTAATACACGATTATACTTGAACAGTTTATGCAAACAAAAATTAGCGCTGTGACGATACCACTGCCAACTTCTTACGAATGTGCTCTCGAACCTTAACTTTGAAGGTTAGTCGGTTGGTTGCCATCCCAATTTCCTGAGGAAACGCATTCCACAGAGAAATTGACTGTATGAAAAAGGAATTGTGAATGAAGTCAGTACGGTGAGATGGACAGTGAAGAAGACGATTGTGGGATGAGCGCAGATTTCTATAATGGTTGGCGCAAATATATTGGAAACTAGCTGACCCACGTAACTTCGTCTGCCTCACATTTTTCATTACTGCTCCGCTCCTATTTCTTAGCGCCTTCCTCGATAAATGGGCTATATAACACTGAAATAATTTTTCAAATCGGAGCAGTATTTCCTGAGATTAGCGCATTCAACCAAACAAACAAACTCTTCTGCTTTATAATATTAAAATATATAATATTAGTATAGATGAGGGGCTAGATAACTAGGGGAAAAAGGAGAGTCAAGAAATGAGAACAGGGTAGTTAATCCCAGCGGACATAAAAATAGGTAGTAAATAGATTTTTTTAAGGACGGGATATCATCAAATGACTCCTTCCATTCTGGGCGGAGTGGATAGGAGAGTGAGACTCTTACTGACTAAAACCCATACGTGTTCCTCCTAATGCCCTTTGCATCCCAGGGCCGTGATGACTCTTCCAAACAAACTCCGCAACCCTGGCAAACTAGATACACTTAAAATATGACACAGTAGCTGATACCTTCAGGTGTCGCTATCTGACCTCCTCAAACCAATAACTGGGTAAAATTGTCTCCCTTGCCAAGTCTGCTATCAGATTTTTTACCTTTGGTAGCTGTTACCATTAGTAATATAGTTATTAGTGTATTAGTAGTGGTAGGAGCTCGTGGCTAAATAATAACAGCCGCACAGGTCGATCTGCAAGGTTAAGCAACGCTTGCTGAGGTTGGTCTGTGGATGGGTGACCATCTGAACATACCGAGTTTCCTCCGTGCCTCGGACAGCACGTTAAGCTGTTGGTCCCGGTTGTCATTTCGAGATCTTTGGCAGTCGTTACGGATAGTCAGAAGCCAGAATATCTGACACCAGTCTTGCCAAGGAGTATCGTGTTACCCAGTCAATGGGTTGTGGAGGTCTGGTAGGCAGACACTCAACGTAAAATACTGGTATTCAGCTGAATCCGGTTTGACTGGAAGCCGACCTCAATATAGTTGGGATAAGGCTAGGATGATGATGATAGCTGTTACCATTGGCCTAGCTCTAATCTGTCTCCTGCTAGATAAGGAGGGAAGTGGAAATTATATTTATTTTTTCCTACTCCTCAGCTGTACTTTTCTGTTTCATTTCGTAGCGGGATCCAAGACAGTTGAATCTTTTCTCCGAAACTCGTCGGGCTTCATTGGCTCGGCGTTTTTTTCTGTTGGTCGCCACTGTTGATTCTGGCTTTCAGGAGCTGCAGTGGTTGGAAATGTATGGCGGGCTTGTCCCAAAAAATCTGTTACCACACTAGACTAAAATAACATCCCACAAAACCTTTTGCATAAGTAAATAAAACCTTGATCCTCGACAGTCTTAATTAAAAAACCTACGCTTTTATTTCAAGGTAAACAAAACAGATCAAGATCACCAATATAGGCAGCCTACAGATCCTGACAGGTCCCCACAAACTATACTTATAAGCCTATCTAAGCTACCTTTATCCACACCTCATAACCGATTCGATACCTAAATATAGTGCGAAAGATCGCCTCGTATGAAACCGGCTTTATTTTACGTTTTTTTTATGAAGAACAAGCTGTATAATAAGATAAGTAAACGAAAACAAACTGTCGGTTCCGCGCCCTCCAATTCGGTGCAAGCGGTTTGCTATGTAATTATTAGCTTGATAGGATTTGGTTGCACAGATAGCGGAGAGCGGGGAAGTAGTTTCAACTACACTTAACGCACGCGTAAACGTTAAAAATGGTGCTAACTATCGTCAAATCAAAAAATTGAGTTGTTTCACAAAATGTCAGCGTTAACGCACGTAAAATATAACGTTTACGTTAACAGATGGTCTGACGTAACTTTAGTTGCGTCAAATAGAACAATATTGTGAAAATTCTTTTGAATTCCTCAATACCAGTTCTTCTGATGACACAAATAAGTGGTGGAATGCATAAAAAGCTATTTAGGTAGGACCCGTGTCAATAACTTAGCCATTGGGATGAGCAGGAATTTATACCAGAATGTTTTGAAACAACGCTTATAATTTAACGAACGTCAAACATCGTCCGTATTCGTAACTTTTTGACGTACGTATGTTACGTTAACCAACTGTTTGATACAACCCGCCCTTAGTGTAAGTATTCTAACGTAATCGATCGCGTGAACGTAAACGTTTGCTTATGTCAAAGTGTGTAGAAAAAAAAGATTATCCGTTATTCTCACCAGGTGGCGCTTATTCTGTTTCAGTACAAATTGTCATTTACGCTAACGCGATCGAGAGCGTTAAAAAACTCACACTAAGCTCTCTAGACAAGTGACAATCTGAGGGTCAATTTACAATTGTTTTAACGTTCGTATTCGCATCTCAGTAACAATCTATCAAAATGTAGCGAATCGGCTCTCTCTTAGCAGTACCGTAACGAAAGCCATAGCTAAAACGTCATAAATGTGTGGGATTGACAAATCGTTACGTGAATAATCCTTATATTTTGACATGCCAATCAAATAAAAAGTAGTTGAAATACGATACAAATGGCACAGAGTCCACCAAATTCAAAGACAGATGGACACATAGCTTCTAAACAGAGAAACAATCCCTATAACCAAGCGATTTCTTAACATACGTTTTACTACTTTTTCCATCAAAGTGAAGCTAAAGCTGCTTAAATTTCGTTCACTTTTTTCTGAGTCCCAAAGTCGAGTTTAGAGAGCTTAGAGTCTATATTTTTACACATACCTACTTTTCGTAATGTCTAATACAAGTGATAACTAAAAAACGGAGCCATCCTGACAAGCTCTGCACAATTTTTCGCACGATATCCTGTTAGTTACAGTAATTAATCGCGTATCGCTCACAGTGGCACGCGTCCTTATTGCAGCCACCCGCAATTATGCCGCGATAATGCCGACGACGCGTTTAATGCTGTTTAGTAAGGGCTGCCACGGAAAATTATCATTAACTGTAATTTTTTTTTCTATTGCTGATATTTTTCAGGACAGCGATAATTAATGCCACTTAGGTACCTACACATTCTTATACAAAGATCAGTCTTTGATTTTGTGTTCAGTACCTAATCATACTCATAGAAAAAAAATGTACAGTTGAGGTACTAATATTTTTGATTGTTACTTTGTATATTAAATGATGATTTTGACACCGAATTTGTTGATTTTATTTAATTACTGCTTCAATATTTTTCTGTAGGTACACTTTATGACTAAATAAATCGAAATCACAAGCATTCGAGCGTGTGAGACGGTGAAAATGTTTTTCGAAACAGCGTCTTTCGCGACTACTTCATTCGAGTCCATGAGCTTTCGAACCTGTGAGGCAGTGGAAAAATATTTCGCAACAGCGTGTGTCGCAACAGCGGCGTTCGAAACAACATAGGGGACCCACGTTTGACCGCTATCTCACCTGATGGTAAGCGATGATGCGGTCTAAGATGGAGCCCGCTTGCTTGGAGAAGTAACCTATTCACTCTTGACTCCAGCAGTGAATTCCACTCCTTAGCTGTACTTAACATCCTTTCACTGATAGAAATACACAAAAACTGGAAACGAAACAGAAGAAAAGGGTAGCTATAAAATAAAATATATTCATCTGCCTTTGATCTGCCTAGCCTTTTCCCAACTATATTGGGGTCAGCTTCCAGTCAAACCGGATTCAGCTGAATACCAGTATTTTACTTAGAGCGGCTGCCTACCAGACCTCCACAACCCATAAACTAACACAGTACTCCTTGGCAAGATTGGTGTCAGATTTTCTGGCTTCTGACTATCCGTAACGACTGCCAAAGATCTCTAAATGACAGCCGGGACCAACGGCTTAACGTGCTTTCCGAGGCACGGAGGAAACTCGGTAGTATGATAAGATGGTCACCCATCCACAGACCAACCTGAGCAAGCGTTACTTAACCTTGAAGATCGACCTGTGCGGCTGTTATTATTAAGCCACGAGCTCCTCCAATAAAATAAAATATATTATTTGCTATAATCATAATTCTCCTCTATTTAGCCAATTAATTTGAGGTTAAAGCGCATCTCTCGAATCAGATAGTGCTCTCAAGGTTTCGAAAGCTGTACCTAGTACGTAATTGACAACTCGATACCAATGAAGCTTATAACAGCAATTTATCTAAAGATTCATCACTACACCTAACTACCAGTACCAATAAATTGAGAATTCCATAAAATAACCGCTATTTACCTAAAGGCCCTATATCAAAAGAACGAATCTTGGAATGGCTACCGTTTCTCTGTGACTATATTCATAACTCCTCCTTAACTCGTCATCAATTATTTTAAATGTTCCTTCATAAATATTATTGTCATATATACAGGCGACATGGTGTTTCTCCTTAACTTAAAGCTTCTACTATTCAAGCTTATTTAAAATAAACTCTATAACGCACTCAGTAACGTCCAAATTCAGATGACATCGTTCCGTTCAAGTGAAACGCTCTCAAAATTAAACAAACTTTCAATAAAATCAAAATTCGAACACACCCCTCATAATAGCAAAGGATTAAAGCGCGATGTCAAACCCAATTCAAAATTCGAAAGCAACATTAATTTTGTTGAAAGCGCAAACGCACCGTCGACAGTAGTCGGACATATTCGGATAAAGTCGCCACTTACAATGTCCACTGGGAGTTGCGAAAATAGGAAACCTATGTAGGTCTAATTTCGAAACGACAACACTCGATGAATCATTGATTTCTGAATAAATTAAAAGGGTACACAACTCGTGTGGACTTATCAACATTGCGAAAATAAACTCGATGTGAGAACGTGAATATAATGGAGATGTTGAGACTCTTTACTTTACCAAAGCCAGTGTTGCCAGTGTTGCTTGTCTCGCGCTCCTTATAAGGAATATGGCAACATTGGCAGCTTTGAATCTTGTGTTGACAATGGTGTGTAATATTGTCGATTTGTTATCGAGTGGGCTTTCTTGTATAACTTATGAATTAATGGTTGAGTATTCGGTTGACACACCGGTCGGTTCGGTTCGGTTCGGTTGGTTCGGTTGGTTCGGTTCGGTTGTTGTTATGCACAGTTGAGCTTACGTCAAAAGAAATTGTAGTATTTAGTAATATTTCTTAATATCGTTTTCAAACCCTGTACAGTAATGGAATGGAATTCCCTGGCGGAGAATATGTTTCCTGGTAGGTACAACCTTGGGATCTTTATTTCAAGAGTCAGTTAGTTTTAGAGGTTACAATTAGGCAAAAAAAAACCATCGTCGATCACAATATCGCTTTCCATCTGGTGAGGTTGTTGTAAAACAAGATAAAAAAATAATAAAAAAATATAAACACTCAAAATAAAAATAAAAACTCCTAACTAAAATATGGCGTCAAAAAATTCGTCCGCATTGGTGTCGACTGGAAGTGTCCCCAAAAGACTGGTGGCATTGCCACGTTGTATGGCAATGCTTATCCTCTGACCGAGGTAAAGGTCAGAAATATAATAACTTAGATTAATATTTGAAACTAGCTGAAACTTAACTATTTATTTTAAAATAATGAAAAAAAATTAGTTAAAACTCTAACCGTAAGCCCTTTCATTTGAAATGTCACACTATACAGTTTGAAAAACTGTTTTTTTTCCTCCACCTCCAAAAGTGACCCCCGTCCTCAAAATGTATTTATTTCTGTAACGCATCATAGAAATACATATGAATACCGAATTTCAACATCGGTCCAGTAAATCCGGAGTAAACTGGTTGTGACTGACAGACACCCAAGTGATCCTATAACGGTTCCGTTTTTCACGGATGTTCGGAACTATAGACACATGCAATAAGCAAACTAAAATGGTTGTGTACACGTACAGTAAACAAACTAGCTATCTACAAATTATCTCTACCTTTATCACCAAAGTCGGTTACATTTAAAAAACCGTTACCGTATTACTATTTAACTACATCAGCCCAGCGCAACTAACCCGAGCAAAGCCAACTAAAGTTTATAGCAAATAAAAATACTATAACAAGTCAACAATTTAATTAAAAGCAGACTTTAAAACCACAAGTTGTTAGCTTTCCGCAAAGTTGTCAATATAACAAGAAGAAAATATTGGAAGTTTTTGCATCCAGGTCTATATTTATGTACTTTTGAAGAAAATTTCCTCTACTGTAACGGAAAAGTACCTAATCTTATATAAATAAAAATAAATGCTGTTCGTTAGTCTCGCTAAAACTCGAGAACGGCTGGGCCGGTTTTGGTTTGGAGCGAAGCCGCACCGATTAAGTTTTAGTGCAGTTGCAGTTAAGTTCAAGTTTGAGTGATAAACGGTATTCATCTTTGAACTGCGCGTAAGCTGGGCGTGAACTGCACGTCAACTGCACGACAGCCAAACTTACTTATGGTGGAGAGAAAAAATATTGCACACTAAATAATCGAACACATAAACATTTTATTGACACAAAGAAAAGTTTTACATTTTCATTTGAAACCCTGACTCCTGTGCTAGGTGAGACCTGTGTTACAGGAGTCAGTGTCTTCACCCGTTATTTGGTACTGGGGTTCATATCATTTTGCATCAGAAATTAAAAAAAAAAATAACAATTAAAATAATGCAGCGTGCTCTTGTGTGGTGTGTGTGTATGTGTTAATGCTTAGGTGTGAATTTGTGATTGTGGTGTCTATGTGTGTGTGTGTGTGAGTGAGTGTGTGTATGTGTGTGAGTGAATGAGTGTGTGTGTGTGTGTGCGTGTGTGTGTGTGTGTGTGTGTGTTTGGTGTGTGGTGTTAGTGAAGTTGAGTTATACATGGATATTGTATTAGTTTGCCGACCTAACAATTAGTCAATTGGTCCACTGTTTTTTTATTAAGTTTTCCGTTTGTTGGTAATCTAGTGTTTGAAGCCAAGAATTTAGTTTGATCTTCGTTTTATATTTTGTTAGTGTGTTGAAGTTGAGGATGATGTTTACTTTATTATATAAATAGGAAGGTAAATAAAGATGTTGCCGTCGAGCGGATGCGGTCTTACATTTAACTGTGCTACATGCATTGCCGATAGTTCTCTTCTGTTTCGTTGTGTGATTTGGACAGAATCGATTACATTTCAATGAATATGACGTTATTATAATATTAAAACTTAAACTTTTAAGTTGTCATTTTGAGACGTCAAACAAATAGTAGAATACCGATCATGTTGCGTTCCGAAGCACGCACCAAAGACGCGCAACAGTAGAATGCCGTTATTGCGCTCGCGTGACGCGAACTTGACGCGAGCGTGTCTGACAGCGGTAGAGAATATGGAAAGCGTTGTTTTGATCGAAACTTAACTTCAACTGCACTGCAACAGCACTTATTTAGTTACGTGAATTAGTCTACTGTAAGTCAATTTAAAAAAAAACGGGACTCTAATAAGTACACTCTTATCTTATCACTGAGCTTAAAATAATCGAAAATAAAAAAAAAATTGTTTGTAATGATTTTGAAGGTTACAAGTTAAAAAATGCAAAAAAAAAACTATCTAACTATATATCTATATAACTATCCGGGCAAGAGCGCAGTGTTACTGCTTCAGATTCAACAACCAGACACAATTTGGTTTACGTAAGCCTTCACAAAACTTCCGATTAATCAAATATTAACACAACTATAATCTTTCAAGTTAAGAAAACAATCAATTAACTTTACATTCAGTTTATTAGGCGGTAATATTTTATGAACCATGACTGTTTATCTTTGAAACCAATCTGTACATAAAACCGCAACATAAATTGAACCCGGTTTAAGAAATTACGGTTAAAATTGACGACACAATATCGTTAAACTAAAGTACCCCACCGGTGAAGGCACTGGGTCACTTATTAAGACCTTATTTTAGTACCTCAAGCCATAAAACGGTGTGAACCATAGACTATCACAGACTATGGAAAGACCTTGGTGACCTGCACGAAAACCTCGGAATATGTCTCTGTCATACAAACTCAACCTAAAGTAAGTCATTATTGCCCGGCGGGCTGTAATGAAATTCAGTAGGATATAACTGCCTGGAGGTCAATAAGTTTTTTTTTTTTGCAGTCCCCACTTTTTACCGCCACCTCGCCTGATGCAGTGGGTTTAATATTAAACATTATCATACTATCTATTGTAAAAATTCAAGTTCTTTAAGCTTAACAACCCGATTTGATGCGCTACTTATTTTTCTTGGCTAAAACACTGAGACATGATGAGTAGTGCTGGCTGTCAGTCTAATTCGATATTGTCTTTTTTTTTTTTGAGAACGCATAATATATGTATGATAGCGGAGTGTTCTATACTTTGCACGTAAATGTGTCCCCATCCCCAGTGCAGCCAGCTCTTCGATTCTAAGCTCTGTGGCAAAAAGTCTCGACTAATAAACTTTCTTCAATTACCAAAGAGGTTCCTATCTAAGTTCTATTAAAAATGCATAAAATTAAAATCTGAGAAAGGAAGTGTAAGAAAAATATGGTCAATTTTCTTGACATTTCAAGTAGCTTGAAGTAATTATCAGTTATGGACCGGTTAGTTAACGATAATCATACATTAGGCAGATTGGTACAATGAGGTAAGATTACTAGCAGAACTAATATAAAGTTTCTTAAAGCCATTTAAAAGTTATGTTTGTTGCTGTGAGTGATTGGTTGGGGAAACCGCAACCGTAGGTGGAGAGAGTTTAACATAAATTATTAATATATGGCTGATGTATGATGGCTACAGTGCTAGAAATGATCATTTGGCAATTACATGCCGTTTTCACGGGAATTTTGTTGGTAAATATTAATGAAATTGTTTGTTGTTTCTTCATTTTCATTTTACATTACTATTATTAAGGCCGTACCCTGAGCAAATAACCTTGAGCATTTTTTCCCTCAATAACAGCGCAAGAGATACAATAGCGAATACGCTCAGAATGTTGAAAAAAATCGTTATGAAATCTAATTTTGGTCGTTTGAAAAAAATACTTCTACCAAAATGTTCATAATTAAATTGCCTATCCATTAGTGTAAGTACAAAATCAAAATAATCGTTAGTTTTCGAGAAGATGCATTTTTTCAGTATTTTTTTCTCATTTCTGTGGTTTCGTTGTGAGGAGATTACTTAAACATAATACTTAATAATAAAAAATAAAATCAACCATTTTGAAGCCAAGATTATGTAGAAATTTAATGTATTTTTTATTAGTTGGTATTTCTTTTGGATAAAGAGTAGATAGCTCCAAAAAACTGCACAAAAAAAGGCTAGCGCTGCGTTTTGCTCGGGGACGCGCCTTATAGAAAGGGATGATGTGAGCTTGCTTGCCTGGAGGTACCTATTCACTCTTGACTTAAAAACACCAGAGTGCCTTTTCTACTAATTTTAACATTGTTTAAAAAATCTTGCCATGTGCGAGTCGGACTCGCGCACGAAAGGTTCGAAAGGTTCCGTACCATTATCTATAAAAACGGCAAAAAAATCAAATTTGTTGTACGGGAGCCCCCTTAAATATTTATTATATTCTGTTTTTTTTTTGTATTTGTTGTTATAGCGGTAACAGAAATACGTCATCTGTGAAAATTTCAACTGTCTGGCTATCGCGGTTCTTGAGATACAGCCTGGTGACAGACAGACAAGAATTAGGTTGCTTAGCTTGGGACTATATGGCGTTGTGTGAAATGTCAAAGGATATTATTATATTAGACAGCGAAGTCTTAGTAATAGGGTCCCGTTTTTACCCTTTGGGTACGGATCCCTAATTGGTAGAATTGGCCCTCTGGTTATAGCTTTCAGGAAACACCAAACAAGGTGTGTGAGTACTGTGTACCTTTAACTTTAATTATCAGTTTTAGGTATTTTTTTGACTTGAATGTACCCTGGCGGTTGGGAGTGTCATGCTCACTCAAAAGTCTAGCTGATGGTGGCGTATGCGTTGGATCATTTGGCTCCCTTCAAAATGGTTGAGCCGAATGGTGCTGGCGCATGCGTCATGTTCGTGAACGGGCGCCGTCAGTCGGGACTGGTCATTTCTTAGCTGCCATGGTTAATTTTAATTATTTCTTTGAATTGTTCCTCTTTTATTCCGGATGCTTTTATCCTGCTCGTCTTTTACATCGTTCTCACATGTATGTATAATGTCAACCCGATGTAAATAAATCTTTGTAAAAAAATATTATTTTTAAAAGAGTGTCCGTGGAGTTTCTTGCACGTTCTTCTCCACAGAGATCTACGCTTTGGAACGTGCAAATAGCTTCAACTTTTTGGACCGACCGACCTTGACAATTCAAAAGTGCCTGTAAATGGTTTAATTGAAATAAATGCTTGAATTTTGAATTTTTTGAATTTTGAACCGACCCCGGTAGGGAATTTCTCTTCATAGCTGTAAGCACAGTGAAAGTATTCCCAGAACATTGTGCGTAGCGGTGGGATGCAAAAAGAAGTAATTCTTAATTATATTTAGTTAAATACAAAATTACGTCATAGCAAGCCATTTGACGCCCTGCCTCATTATAAAACACTCAACAGTCCGTCAAATTAATTTAATTAAGAGTGCTTGGTGAAATTGGGCCTAGTTTAATGCTTTCTTATTGAAACGCTAGACGTTAGGCGCCTATAGACTTTCAAATAATTATCCAATGGAAATTGAAGTTAAAAGTATCGTGTTTCACGGTAGTACCCCACGCAAACACCATAAACTGAGCGATCTGTTTGAGGGAACGACTGCGGATGTGGGATACGTGGATTTACCTAGAAGTTTCTATGTTAAAGAGGGATACGTGGATTTATCTGGAAGTTTGTATGTTAAAGAGGGATACGTGGATTTATCTGGAAGTTTCTATGTTAAAGAGGGATACATGGATTAATCTGGAAGTTTGTATGTTAGAGAGGGATACATGTATTTACCTGGAAGTTTCTATATATTAAATAGGGAACCTGGATTTACCTGAAAGTTTCTATGTTAAAGAGGGATAAGCGGATTTACCTGAAAGTTTCTATATTAAAGAGGGAACCTGGATTTACCTGGAAGTTTCTATACTAAAGAGGGATTTACATCCTTCTTTCGCAGTCGAGTAAAAAGATTAAAATTGACTGATGATGATTTGATGGATAGACAAGCGCTAGCAAAATTTTCAACCACATTTATATATTTTTTGACTTTTGAAAGTCGTTATCGTTGTGACGATGATACAATATGACTTAATCAAGGCCCTAGGATTAAAATTATCATCACTACATATTATAAAACAAAGTCCTCCGCCGCATCAGTCTGTCTGTCTGTTCGCGACAAACTCAAAAACTACTGCACCGATTTTCATGCTTTTTTCACCCATGGATAGAGACGATCGACTCGAGTCTCGAGGACGGTTTTAGTATATCACTTTTCGTCAACAATTGCTTGTGTATTTTGCTATAGTTTCATAGTGTGCTAGCTGACAAGTGATATATATATATTTTTTTTGTGTCTTGTATTAATTACTTTGCATACTAATAATTATTGTATAAATTCTAGTTCCTACGAGAAAATGTCTTGACAGATAGACGGACGGACGGACAACAAAGTAATCCTATAAGGGTTCCGTTTTTCCTTTTGGAACACGGACTCATAAAAACAATTTTCTCTGCCCAAGACTATACCAACCTATTAGAACTCATTTTGTTAGCATCAGAACTAGCAATGCTTAAAACCAAGTCTGCCAATAAGCGAATAATTTTAGAAATCAAAAGTACCTACGTGTAAATTATGTCTCCGTAAAATTGAGGTCGCGCAGTTATTAACGAAACTGGATTAATCTAATGGGTATTGGTATTAATAAACATTGCTATTAAACTAAGGACGAATTTGGTTGGTAATGTCGATGGCGCAATCATTGTCTGTGAAACTAGCAATTATCTAAAATACTAGGAGATCTATAGATAGATACATTATGTAAATCTAAAGTAATTGTAAAGGCATACAATTGTTTATTTGTTTGCCTCTTGGTAACCTCTTAAAGCTCTCAACCGATTGTTTAGAAGTGTGTAGAAGTGCGAATTTTTAGCATAGGTACTCAATCGCGTTAACGTATCTGGATTTGTATGAGTTTATTCGCATACGTCTCAAAAAAAACAAGTCATATAAAAGCAATTATTGCGCTGTCAGCCCATTTTGGAGTCCAACGTTTTGTTTTTGATGTAAGATGTCGATGAAAACCAGCACTGTGGTTCTGTATCGCACACAAGTCCCAGCATTACGCTGAGAGATGGCTGTTTTACCCGAATAAAAAAATAAATTAAATAAATCTTTATTTCAGACTACAGTCCATAGTTTAATTAGTATTTTGGTGTTAGTAACAATTGTGCTTACAAAATAGTATTGACGCATGACTTCCCAATTATCATAGAATTGTAATTTTGTTTTCTTGTTTTTTGTAATTTAGTTTTCTTTCATGAGCCTTGGCTGCGGTTTCATTGCGAGAGATTTTAACGCTGAATGGAAGAAAATGTTTGGGTGATGAATATTGAAATTATGGTAAAAAAATGGCTGGAAGACATACAGAAGACAATAGAAATAGTAGATTATACACCGTTGGGATAAAGTGGTGTCTATTTCATGTGCGTAATATTGAATACCGAACGTTTAAAAAAAATGACAAAACGGATATTAATAACTATAGACCCATTGCCCTAATACCAGTAATATCAAAAATATTTGAGAAGGCTATCTATCACCGTATGTGTTCCTTTTTCACGAAACACAACATCTTGGTTGAGGAACAGAAGGGTTTTAGGAAAAACAAATCCATAAATATGGCTATCTATGATTTTCTCAATACTATTATGACAGATATTGATAAAAGAACTCCTACTAGCGCCATATTTATGGACATGACGAAAGCATTCGATCTAGTTGATCATGAAATACTTCTACATAAACTTAATGCATATGGAATAAGAGGCAATGCACTTTCTCTTATGCAGTCTTATTTAGACAATAGAACGGAAATTAGACGGATTTCTAAAAAGGATAAAAAAGAACTTAAATATATTTCAGGAAAACGTAAAATCACTTTTGGCGTGCCACAGGGCAGCGTATTGGGTCCGCCGATGTTTTTAGCATACATAAATGACTTCCCAAAACACGTCGCTTTTCCAATGGTTATTTTTGCTGATGACAGTACGGTAATAGTAAGAAATAATAAAAATAGAAACTATGAATGTGACATCAAAGACGCACTTCAACAATCAATTAACTGGCTTGAACATAATAATTTAAAATTGAATTTAAATAAAACTAAAATTATGCAATTTCGACAAAGATTGACCGCTCCTGACATAAATATATCTTTTAACGATAAAAGAATTGAAGAAGTAGGACATATAAAATTTTTAGGATTGACAATTGACTCAAAACTGACCTGGAAACAACATGCATCAATTATTATAACAAGATTAAGTAGGTTCGCCTTTGCTCTATATAAACTTAAGAAAATAGTTAATCAGGCAGCTGTTGTAGCTGCGTATTATGGCTATGTAGATTCCATATTACGTTACGGAGTAATTTTTTGGGCAAACTCCTGCGAAAAAGAGAACATTTTTAAAGCACAGAAGAGGTGCATTAGATCAATTTGCAGTCTCAAATCAACGGAAAGTTGCAAACCGCATTTCAAACAGCTTAAAATACTAACATTACCGTGTATTTACATTTACGAGACAGCATTGTTTGTCAAGAAAAATAGCGAACTGTTTAAAAAAGCTTCAGAGCAACGATATAGGTCGACAAGACAAGAATATCGTCATGAATTGTGTCTAAGACCCTCAAAGACCGCCCTTATGCACAAAAGCATCCTCTGTATGGCCCCGAAGATATTCAACAAAGTGCCAAATGATATTAAAGATCTTAACTTGACCCAATTTAAACGGAGATTAAATAACTTATTGACTGAAAAATGCTACTATACTATTGACGAATTCCTTTTTGACAAAATGTAATAAACTAAATGATAATTATGTATTTACCTATGCTTGACAATTCAAAAACTTGACATATTAACTTTTTTTTTTTTTTTTTTCAAGCTATTTCGACTTAAAATCCAAAGTTCGTAACCGATATTGATGAAATTTAAATGGGACCAATCTGCAAGTATATCCTTTCAGATAAAATAATAATTTTTCAAATCGGTTCATAATGTTGGAGTTATGAGGTAACAAACATAAAAAAAAACCACCGAATTGAGAACCTCCTCCTTTTTGGGAAGTCGGTTAAAAGCCTATCGTTACATCAAAATACATCAAATGTGGTCCAGCGATTTATGCGTGATAAAAAAACTCACTTTTGCATTTATAATAGGTATTAGTTAGGATGATGCGATTTTGCTAACCTAAATGTATAACCTACACTATGTTTAGGGCGCGGCTCCACTTAAATATTTTTCCTTTAATTGATTTATAAATGCACCAAATTGCTAAATCGATATTTAGAAACATGTTCCAATCGATTGATTCCAAATCCTGCATCAACTTCATTTATAAATCGTTAGCATATAAATCAATTCTGAAATTATTGAATGTTTTAATAGTGAACGCCCTAAAGGTGTGGAACTTATACAAATTGTTCGAAAATTACAATAAATGCTGGTAAACATTAATAATAGTATTGATCGAACATTTTTCAACTATGAATGAATTTACTGGTTACATTTATAACCGTTATGATCGTTTCCATTACATTTGAATTCGGATTTGAATAAAGAACATTTATTATACCGGAACTCCAGCGCAATCTGGACACGCAATCCTTGGAGGTTGTGATTAAAGAGTCCTGTCAAACTAGTCAGGCACCCTGAGATCACCCTTAGAGAATTCTTAGTAGTTAATGATACATAGAGATTAGAGCATAGAGTGCTGTGTATTTATCGTATGTATTGTTTCTGAAAGAATAAGTGAAGAGTTTTTAGTAGACTTTTTTTTTGTGAACCGGGTAATTCACAAAAAAAAGGAGTCAAAGTAACTAGCTTTTGCAACTTCAATTAAATAGCAAAAGCTCTTTGTTAGTCCCAAGTCAATTTAAATCCACTTTTCTACATGGAAACAGCCGTAAGCAAACTTCATTGATGGATTTAAAAACCTACATAAATACTATTTCCAGTCTATTCTATTAAGGCCTGATTTTTCAATAGTCTGATAACGTTTATTGGAAGAATAAAATACGTCACATTGACAGACGACCATTTTTATTCTTCAGGTAAAAGTTATTGAAAAATCAGCCCTAAGTTAATTTAGGTTTCCGAGTTCAAAATTAGGTATTGACAAATTGACGACAACTTCAAGATATCCAGGAAACGTAGAGTATATATTTTCTTGATCTCTTGACAAAATTTTGCATTCAAAATTCAAAAGTCATTTATTCAAATTAGGCTGAGAGCCAGTACTTTTTGAACGTCAAGTTTTTACAAATGACAGTCCCCCAAAACGCACGCCCGTCACCACTTCCAAGTGTTTTCGCTGTAGAGAAGAAGTGGCCAATAGACTCCCCAGCAAAATTTGACAAAATAATAAGAGTTTGACAAGTTCTTAACTTAAAATTCTCAATCCAGAAACCGAAGGTCTGCTTTACACTGCTGTGTTCCTACAACTTATTCCCAGAAGAACAGAAACATGTGAGAATTACAAAAGCTACATAAAAAAATTCGCGTCTCCGTGCAAACCCTATATAAATTATGCCGGTTATGGAGTACCCTCGTGATTACATACATCCTCTGGGAGTCGGCCCATGAATATTGCATGAGCTTGTCTTGTTAAAAATGCGTCAATCTCACATACCATTATTGTTTATTTTATCGACGCCAAATGATAGCGTCATGATGGTATCTTCTAGCGTCAACACGTTTGCTTGAATAATTAAGTGAGTGCATTATTCCTTGTATCTCATGTAGTATTGTAAAATGCGAGGCATGTGTCGAATTTTGTATTAGAGGGTCAATGAACTCTGTGATATTTGGTTATCATCGTGATTTTGAATCTATAAGGCCGTTGGTCAAGGCTCTGAGAAGAGCTGTTTGAGTTTACCGTCGTGGTGAAAGGATTAGTCAGCTAGACTTTGCATTACCGAGTTCTAGCTGTCCAGGGTGCGCTGGGCGTTTGAAACAATAAAAAATAATAATTTAATTCAGTAATTTTACAACTTCTACAATACATCTTACAGACTCAAAGACTCAATTATTTATTTAAATTAAACCATTTACAGGCACTTTTGAATTGTCAAGGTCGGTCGGTCCAAAAAGATGAAGCTACTTGCACGTTCCAAAGCGTAGATATCTATGGAGAAGAACGTGTAAAAAACTCCACGGACGCTTTTTTAAAAATAATAAATTGTTACAAAGTTTTACATGGGGGTGTCCTTTTAAGTATCTATAAGTAATACCTGTGCTAGGAGGCCCCGCTCTTCAAAACTATTACAAAAGTATTTATGAGTGTGCTTACGTGGACTATTACAATTTAATTATTAACTAATGATGAAATAAACTTTTTTTTTTAGGGATGAACTGGCACTGAGGCCTTACACTTCGGACCGAGTTCAAGAGCTGTAGTCAATGTCAAAATTCACATGTGAAAATTATGCCACTGAACTCACTGTAATGATTAAGGCCATGTTTCCACCTGCAACCAACTCGTTTGCAAGTTTTATTACATTGCGGGCTACCGGAGTACATAGTGAACAGTCGCTCAATGGAGTCCAGCAGTGTAATAAAACTATTAAACTTGCATGGGAGTTGATTGCAAGTAGAATTAAATTATGAAATACTAGCTGACCCACGCAACTTCGTCTGCGTCACATTTTCCATTAATTCTGCGCACCTTTTTGACTTAGCTTAATGATATAGCCTATAGCCTTCCTCGATAAATGGGCTATCTAACACTGAAAGTTCCTGAGATTAGCGTGCTCAACCAAACAAACAAACAAACTCTTCTGCTTTATAATATTACTAGCTGACCCACGCAACTTCGTCTGCGTCACATTTTCCATTAATTCTGCGCACCTTTTTGACTTAGCTTAATGATATAGCCTATAGCCTTCCTCGATAAATGGGCTATCTAACACTGAAAGTTCCTGAGATTAGCGTGCTCAACCAAACAAACAAACAAACTCTTCTGCTTTATAATATTATAACTCAGAGGTTATCAGATTTTGTTGTGCAAGGCGTTGCGAACGTTCGACACTCGACTCTCGTGCGCGTACCTGGGAGTTTCTCTGATTTTGTTCAGCAAGGCGTTGTGAACGTTCAGGTGAAGATTCTCCCATACGGCGTATTCTTGCTGCCCGTGCTTGAGAACTATGTTTAGTAAGTTGAGACATGGCTCTCTTTAGGCATTTTCAAATGTTTAAGAAAATGTTAACGTGTAATATTCTAGCTCTGAAAAGAACTGTTGTGTAGCCCTGAAAAGAACTGTTGGTTAGCCCTGAAAAGAACTGTTGGTTAGCCCTGGAAAGAACTGTTGCTTAGCCCTGAAAAGAACTGTTGTTTGGCTCTGAGAAGAACTTTTGCGTAGGTGTAGTTTTAAGAACGAAATCAAAAGAAAAACGCACGAAAATTATTAGACTTCGCGCACGACCGCTGCGTAGGGAGCCGACGTACTTATACTTATCTATGGAGCCGACCTCGCGGCTGAGCCGCGCGGGTACCTTACTCATAGATCTAAACTCCCTCCCGCACGCGCACCCCCGCCCTTGGTGACGTCCACTTCGCAACGGGTCGTGCAGTAGAAATCGTAATATTTTAATTTCGCCATAACTTCACCGATTTTAATCATTCAAAGACCAAATATTATCTACATAAACTGTACTTATCGATGAAATACTTTATTTTGATAAAGATTAATAGCATGAGTAAAATAAACGCGTTTAAATGTAGTCCAAAAAAAAATCAAGATTTTTAAATTAAAAAAATGGTTGTTGTGACTCACTCGACATAGATAGGTATAGTGTGTCGCGGACTTTTTTGTAGATATTTATAAGATCTACAATTAATTAGAACAATGTATGGTTCTATCTATTATAGTTTAGGCAGCGTACACAAAATAAGTTACTTTTCTGGTTGATTTTTACACCTTGTGTCCGAAAAACCCAAATATCTTACGGAACCCTATTTTTTTCCAAAATAAAATATAGCCTATGTTACTCGTGGATAATGTAGCTTTCGAATGGTGAAAGAATTTTTAAAATCGGTCCAGTAGTTTTTGAGCCTATTCATTACAATCAAACAAACAAACAAACAAACAAACAAAGTTTTCCTCTTTATAATATTAGTTTAGATAGATCTAAACTCCCCTCCCGCACGCGCACCCGGGGGCCTTGGTGACGTCCACTTCGCAACGGGCCGTGCAGAAGAAATCGTAATATTTTAATTTCGCCATAACTTCAAAACCAAACGTCCGATTTTAATCATTCAAAGACCAAATATTATCTACATAAACTGTAATTAGTGATGAAATACTTTATTTTGATAAGGATTAATAGCATGAGTAAAATAAACGCGTTTAAATATAGTCCAAAAAAAAATCAAGATTTAAAAATATAAAAGTGGTTGTTGTGCCTCACTCGACATAGATAGGTATAGTGTGTCGCGGACTTTTTTGTAGATATTTATAAGATCTACAATTAATTAGAACAATTCATGGTTCTATCTTTTATAGTTTAGGCAGCGTACGCAAAATAAGTAACTTTTCTGGTTGATTTTTACACCTTGTGTCCGAAAAACCCAAATATCTTACGGAACCCTATTTTTTTCCAAAATAAAATATAGCCTATGTTACTCGTGGATAATGTAGCTTTCGAATGGTGAAAGAATTTTTAAAATCGGTCCAGTAGTTTTTGAGCCTATTCATTACAATCAAACAAACAAACAAACAAACAAACAAAGTTTTCCTCTTTATAATATTAGTGTAGATTAGTGTAGATAGTGTAGATAACTCAGAGGTTATCAGATTTTGTTGTGCAAGGCGTTGCGAACGTTCGACACTCGACTCTCGTGCGCGTACCTGGGAGTTTCTCTGATTTTGTTCAGCAAGGCGTTGTGAACGTTCAGGTGAAGATTCTCCCATACGGCGTATTCTTGCTGCCCGTGCTTGAGAACTATGTTTAGTAAGTTGAGACATGGCTCTCTTTAGGCATTTTCAAATGTTTAAGAAAATGTTAACGTGTAATATTCTAGCTCTGAAAAGAACTGTTGTGTAGCCCTGAAAAGAACTGTTGGTTAGCCCTGAAAAGAACTGTTGGTTAGCCCTGGAAAGAACTGTTGCTTAGCCCTGAAAAGAACTGTTGTTTGGCTCTGAGAAGAACTTTTGCGTAGGTGTAGTTTTAAGAACGAAATCAAAAGAAAAACGCACGAAAATTATTAGACTTCGCGCACGACCGCTGCGTAGGGAGCCGACGTACTTATACTTATCTATGGAGCCGACCTCGCGGCTGAGCCGCGCGGGTACCTTACTCATAGATCTAAACTCCCTCCCGCACGCGCACCCCCGCCCTTGGTGACGTCCACTTCGCAACGGGTCGTGCAGTAGAAATCGTAATATTTTAATTTCGCCATAACTTCACCG
Organism: Ceramica pisi; assembly: GCA_963859965.1. Classification (NCBI taxonomy): domain Eukaryota; kingdom Metazoa; phylum Arthropoda; class Insecta; order Lepidoptera; family Noctuidae; genus Ceramica; species Ceramica pisi. Next base: position 1,660,643 of record OY982544.1, on the reverse strand, counting down.
ATTTTAATCATTCAAAGACCAAATATTATCTACATAAACTGTACTTATCGATGAAATACTTTATTTTGATAAAGATTAATAGCATGAGTAAAATAAACGCGTTTAAATGTAGTCCAAAAAAAAATCAAGATTTTTAAATTAAAAAAATGGTTGTTGTGACTCACTCGACATAGATAGGTATAGTGTGTCGCGGACTTTTTTGTAGATATTTATAAGATCTACAATTAATTAGAACAATGTATGGTTCTATCTATTATAGTTTAGGCAGCGTACACAAAATAAGTTACTTTTCTGGTTGATTTTTACACCTTGTGTCCGAAAAACCCAAATATCTTACGGAACCCTATTTTTTTCCAAAATAAAATATAGCCTATGTTACTCGTGGATAATGTAGCTTTCGAATGGTGAAAGAATTTTTAAAATCGGTCCAGTAGTTTTTGAGCCTATTCATTACAATCAAACAAACAAACAAACAAACAAACAAAGTTTTCCTCTTTATAATATTAGTTTAGATAGTTTAGACGAATATAATATATATAATAAGAATAGGAAAGTGAATTACCTCTATCTGTCAAATGTCTGTTGAAAAGTACGGTTTACATAGAAAACTTAGTAGCATATCAATAACGTTTTATTTTAATTTTCTAAATAAGTCTTTCTTAATAAGTCTAAATCAAAGGACATTGCTCATCACCCATACATCGTTCGCCTCAGAACCAACAGAGACGACTGAAACTAAATTAAAATCACGGACACTTTTCAGAATTGTAAAATATCCAAAATTATTTCGGATTTTGAGGTTATAAAACATACCAAACAATAGAAACATACCAAATGGACTAAGATCCCAAAGCTGCCAGATTTTTTATCTCACCAAAAAATGTATAGAGTAGTGTTACTATGTTCTTCTAACATACGAAAGCGTGGTAAGTTAGGTCGACGGCCGATTCCCTGGTCAACTGTCATTTCATCAACTGTCAGTGTCAATAGTGTTCGTGTCATACAGCGCTTTAATCGCTTTATTCTTTTTGTAGGTAACTAAAAATCTTACAGAGCTGAGAGTGCTTTGTTTCATTTTAAAATAATGGCGCCGGGTTATAAAACCCAAGTGACTTACTTTTTAAAATGGTTTCGTAATTAAAAAGTGTCCGTTCTATTCTAATCATTAAAATGTAATTAAACAAAAAAACTAGGAATATGGTAAAGGTTTCCATGTGTTGATTGGCCACTTTTTACCATGTCCTTTAAACAAAAAGGTTTTACATTGGTAAATTAGCTAAATATAATTATCTAAAGTCATTATTAGTTATTTGAAACCATACCACACTTATTTCACTCAATATTTGTAAAAAATAACAATCTTGCTTTTCTCAACCTACCTAATTGGCTTGAATTGACAGCTATGACGTCACAATATGGCGCTAAGTCGATCCTGTTCTTATCTGAATCGCATTGTAGATGATCGTTTAAATGAGGGCTGGTCTTTTCTTTGGCCAACGAATTGCCATTCAACATGGCAATGCGGTCAGTATTCTGGGCACTTTCTCCGTTGACAGCGATGTGGACAAATTTTTCAATGCCCTATCGACGGCGAAGTGCAAATAAATACCTTCTAACTGTAAATTTTCGAGAAATTTACTTTTTTATTGTTTTGAATATAAAGGCGTCATTCGCATGTTTTAATAAAATCACCTAGTGTATTCTTAGTTGCAACAGCATTTTTAAAATGTGAAAATACCTCCTTACTAACCCAACCTGTCTATTTTATGGTATTACTTGCTTTAAATCGAATAAATACAACACTATCACAAAATATACAAATTTCGTATAATATTTAAATTTGAGAATTTAACGTAAATTCATAAATATAGGTAATAACTAATTATTACCTTTTCAAACATGAAACGTTTTTTTTAAGTTTGCGTAAATTTTTGACTTTGTCAGATAGAATAACACCTATCTGACAAAGTCAAAAATTTACGCAAACTTAAAAAAAACGTTTCATGTTTCACTTCGCCGTCGCTATGAGTTATTCCCTACACCATAAGGCCGTGTTTCCACCTGCAAGTATCTTGCATGCAAGTTTAATTTCATGGCGGGCTACCAAGGTATCATGTAATCAAGCCCTCCATCGTGCCCCGCAGTGTAATTCAATTTGCATGCAAGTTGCTTGCAGGTGGAAACGCGGCTTTATACTCCGCTTGTACATATTATCTACTAGTTTCTATATATTATACCCTGTGCGTGAGTAAAAGCCAACATAAACTGGTTGCTCTTCCCTGCTATATTATTTATTAACATTTGTTTCCTTGTGAAACCCAAGTCCATTTTGCGAAACATCAAAAACTGATTCACAAGCCACGTAATAGCGTGCAGTTCCTTCTTTATTATCTCAGGTTACAGATAACTTCCCAGCTCCAAGTGTTATTAGAACACGAAACACATTAAAGCATCTAGCAAGCTGAACAAGCACTAGATCTATGAGTCAATAAACATCATTACATTTATTGCTAAACACTTAAAAATATACGAACTCTATACGAGGCTTATTCGAATACCCTACACACCTTCAAGATCATTCAATTTCCTATAAAATATTAATATAATTGTAATATTTCACTCAAGTAAACTAGCCATTTCTAAGCTTCGCGTGTTCACCATTTTAATACCGTATTGTAATAGGTTAGTCAATACATAAGTGTGAATAAGTGCCTGGGTAGACGGTATCGTCGACTTCAAACTTCAAGAAGAAGAGGCAATGGACTTTGGTTATGCTGCTGTCAGTCAATCAGGAAAGTTACCTACTTAAGTTTTATTTGACAGTTAATTGACAAGTAAAGAATAACATGAACTTTAGGGTTAATTTCACCTTCAGTTACTTTTTATAAAAACGTCGAAACATTACCTATGTCAAATGCTTAAAGGGAAACATGACTTTGAAAGATTAGAAATACCGTAACCTTTTCAAAGTTTACTAGAAAAAAAGATATATCATGCCAATTCAAAGCTGAGCTTGAGGTCACTTTATTACTTTAAATAACATTAAACTTACATAATTAAAATAAATTACTACATTACTGTTAAGTTATGTAATGTAATTTTCTGTGAACTTATGTGTGAAGGTTAACCAATGCACAGCATGGTTTTCTTTTAAACACAAATTAGCATGAACAGAATTTAATTTACGTAACGTTTATGAAAATATCACAGCATGAAATTAAGTTACAACTATATTTTACGTACATCTTACGAGTATGTGTTTAATATTAATAGAAAATCTTTAGTTAGATATTTAAAAACTTTAGTACGTTATTAATTAAATCAACTTATTTAACCTTTAGAATAAAAGTGATAAACGGATTTATTAATTGAACAAGACGATGTTGTTTCCGATTCCCTTGATGGGCCATAATCATATTTCTACGTATGACTTTAATGGAAAGCTAGGAGCAACGCCAGGCTAGGCAGATCGACGAGAAAATTCTTCCCGTTCATAGAGTTGAAGCTGTACCGACTTAATTGTAAACCAATCATAATGCTAAAAGAAAGATAAAGATAATTTATTTCTGAGTATATGGTACATTAATTCTGAATATAAAACAGTTTCACATACAATATCGTTGCCGATGTAGAAATATTAAATTATGTTCAGTGCATGCCAAAATGGCAAGTATCAACTGAATAAATCTAAGTCGCAAACTTCGACTTCAAACCGTCTACCCCAGCACTAACACGAAGAAAGTAGAAACGTTTAGATTTATATAGTTTAGTGCTAAACACTTGAGTGACCCACTGGCTTCGTGCTTTGTTTGGCACTAGCCACTACTTGCCACTAGGCAAGTTCAATAACACTCATATTCACTTTACTGCTCTATTATGATCGTGATTTACAAACTGTGGCGTCACAAGGTTTCTAACTTTTGAATAGAGAGTCAAAGTTTTCTCTGGGCACTGTTATTTGGGTTAAGTGTTCATAATTTGTTTTGGGCTGGTTTCAGTTGACTTTCATGTAGATTTTATGTTCAATCATGTGACAAACGCCACGCCCAAAAGATATTTAATAACAGGGTTATTTGTGAATCACTAACCATTTCTTAGAAGGGGAAAGTTCACAATGATTATTAACAACTTTTAATTTGAGACCAACATAGAAAAGTCCAAAAAAAAGTCTGCTGTTTCATACAAAATTCAATATTGAACCGATGAAATTCACAAATAACCCTGTATAGTATTCATCATCTTCCTGTCCTTATCCCATGTTACTTGGTGTCGGCACAACACGTTTTTTTTTTCTTCCGCTCTGCCCTATCAGCCGTCAAACTATCATTCACTAACTTTTCTTTCATCACCTCACACAATCCATCCATCTTTTCTTTGGCCTTCCTCTCTCTCTCCATAAATCGACATTTATGTTCATTACTCTTTAAGTTACACGCGTTTTATCCCTCCTCTTTACATGACCATACCAAGGCAAGCGATTCAAGCGAACCCTGCATAGTGTTTAGTTTTATTTTGCCAGTTTCACTTCATATTACCAAAGACCCGTAGTGATTGTTTGTACATTCATGTACACACAAAACCTGCTCTCTGCCTACGTCTATGTTTCCGAACGCTTACAACCCTAATCTTTTCAAAGTTAGAGTGAACAGGCTACCTCTGGGTAAGCTCGCTCCATCGTAGACTTTGTCTCTGTTATCTCCGACCTTTTTTTTTAGGGATGGGAAATCATCTAATGACTCTCTTTGAGGCGCGCGTGGAACACGAACGCGCCGTCGACAAGGCCTGTCGTCATGAGACGGACGGACGGCGAGCTGTCCATAGCTCACCGTCCACAGGCCTGCGCCTACCGGGGCCGGAGGTCACCAGGTGGCCTCCGACGCCCGCGGCGTCTACCACGGCGGCCGGGACGAGAGGTTCTCTCCCTCTCCCATTCCATGCGTCATGTTGACCGCAAATAAACTCTTTTTCATTCTTTCTTTCTTTTCTATTCCGCCACCTCTTTCGCTAGCATGACTGCTTCGCAGAAGGAGGTGTCATCTCTGACTTAGACTAGAGTCAAGAGCAAACCCATATCAAAGTATTTCAGAATTTTTAAATGACAAAATGTGAATTTGTATTATGATTAGACAAATATTTTGTGACATTTTTAAAATTAGATTATTTATAATAAGCATATAGGATAACATAATACAAATTTATTCTTATAAAATTAAATTTATGGTTTGTGACAATTTAATAATAATTTAAATTTTTGATTGAATTAATTTAATTTTTTTTGACATTTTTATTAATTAAGTAATTTTTTTTTGTGACCTTTTATAATTTAGAATATTGACTAGAACAATTTTATATAATTTATCATTTAAAAATCATTTTCTAGTTTGTGTATTTAATAATAATTTTGAGTTATAAATGACTATTTACCTATATTTGTATGCCACAAGGCCGAACATGACTGATCTTTTTTTCTTATAAACAACTTGCATTCATTTTATGTATACTCCATGTCTCAACAAATAAACGTCTTGTCTTGTCTTGTCTTGTCAAACAAAATAAAATCACCACGTTCAAGTCACACAGGATGGGTTCCATTTTCAACTTATAGGGCCAATTCTACAAGCAACGTTCGCATTCACATCCCAGTAGCCATCTGGCGAACTGAGATGCAAACGCGGCTTAAATAACGACACCACTGCAAAATCACAGAAAAGCAAAATACGCAATTTTGATTACTTGGATGACATAAAACCATCATCCAAGTAAACGAATTCATAATTTCGGTTCATAATTAAAGAAGTTATGAGGTAACAAATATAAGAAGAAAAAAAACATACAACCGAATTGAGAACCTCCTCCTTTTTGGAAGGTCGGTTAAAAAGGGCATATAGGGGTAAATTTAAACCGAAACAATAAACTTTCCTGAACGTACATACTTAATCTATTTTGAGTCCTTTCGCTAAAATCATGGCTAAGGTAGGAGTGCCCAAGACCACACAATCTGAATCACAAATCACAATAGATTTAATGTGACTTTAATATCACATTACCAGGCATATACTTTAAATAATTTACTATTATGTACAAAATAGGTAATATATTTCCTATGTAAACCAAGCTACTGGATCTATTTATTATACACTTTATACTTACCCAATTTTTAATGAAAATTGGCAAAGTGCGTGATGGACCTTGGTAAAAATCCCAAAATATTTTCATGGTCACTGCAATAAACGTTTTGATGATTTTTCTTTTACTTGCTATGTAAATGGGAAAACAAAATTTACGTTTATTTTTTCTTCGATTCTGTCGTATCAACCGTCACGCTATCCCTAATTCCATTTTTTTGGCCTTTCTCTCCCACTCCATCCATCCATATCTTGAAGATACTACTGTAATCCCTACTAATATTGTAAATGCGCAAGTGTCTGTCTGTCTTTTCTTCATGCCTAAACCAGTCAACCGATTTGGATGAAAATTTGTACAAAGATAGTTTGAGACTCAAGAAAGAACATAAAATAGTTTTTAACCTGGAAATACCACGGGAACGGGAACTAAGTGGGTAAAACGGGAGCCAAGCCACAGGGGACAGCTAGTCATAAATATAGCAATGTCAAACAAATTGTGTGAGACCGTAGTAACTACAAAATATAAGTTCAATTAAATCAGACCACAGACATTTACCCTTCACTATTGAAGCTAATCCTCTCAAGTTGCCACATCTATATAATTTATGTACTGAGTTCATTAGTTTATGTATGTAAAAGGATACTCATATTTTATAGTATTTGTGTCTTCACCTCAATTCTGTGCTATGGACGGTATGGACAGGCACAGTGTCTCGTAAATATTACTATGTCAGTAATTAAAGAGCTTATCAAAATTAATGTTGCGTGTGCGCATATGAGTGATGGTAAATACAGGGCGTTTGAGAGGAAATTATACAGCATGTCCTGTAAATTTTTAGTTTACAGGTTTGGTTGAGCTTTGGTGATAAATTAAGCAAAATAGGAAAAATACTAAACTCAGGTTGTCTCGCTAAGGGAAGGAAGATGATAAGTAGTAGAGGTTCAAGGCTAGAAACGCGGGTAACCGTCTTAATATTCCGTGATTCCTCCGTGCCTCAAAAAGCATGTTAAATTGTTGGTCTCGACTTTCATTTGTAGATCTTCGACAGTCGTTACAGGTAGTCAGAAGCCATAAAATCTGACGCCATTGTTACCAAGGGGTATCGATGTTACATAAGCAGAAGTCCCGCTCTACGCTAAACCGAGTTTTGGGGGCCGAGTCACCCGCGTCCGTAGGAGAAAACCCTTCAGCGATCCCTACACGTGGTCCCCGGGTGGTGCTAAACAGGTGACACTAACCGCCTCCGTGGTCTAGTGGTTATACCACCTGATTCAGACCCAGAGGTCCCGGGTTCGATTCCCAGCGGAGGCAAATTTTTTGCTCGGTTTGGTTGGTGGTAGGACTTGTTCTAAGTCCGCCTGGCAAGCTACTACCATCATGTCTAAGTCTGTCGCCATAACAACAATGTTAACAGTATTGTTGTGTTTCGGCAGTTAGAGGTATGATAGCCAGTTCCTCTGTGTAAGAGGATTCCGGGTGAAACTCGCTTCCATCTTCGGCCTAATCATCACTTTCCATCAGGTGAGATTTGGGCCAAGAGTTTCCCCGTATTGTTTAAAAAAAAATAAAAAAAAACCAGTTCAAGATCAAAGTGTTACCACAAACATGTAGTCAGCTGTGGTGACTACATGTTTGTGGTTACACTTTGATCTTACACACATTGGGAGCACTTCAAAACGATCCCATATACCAGCTTCTCTGATGGTTAACATTGACTGCCGACAATACAGAACAATCGAATTATTCTTGTCACCAGGCACACTAAATTTTATTTGGCTTAATCATTGACTGAATGGCGCTTTAAAGAAGATCTTGAAGTATTTATTGGTCAATACCTGCTACGGATGGCTACAAGATATTAAGTCAACGCCAAGAGTATTTAGTTAGAATGTTGTGCAGACACGATAAAACAGTGCAAGGTCATGTTTAAATTGTCACGAGCAAGGCCACCATCACAGGTTTGATGTCACCCTGCATAAGATTACTAAAAAAAAAAAAACTACAAAAATTACTTTAATTTCAAAAGTCAGTGTTTTTGTTACTTTCTTCGTATTTTGACACCGACTTCCGAAATTAAAGTTATTTTTTTTATTTGTGGTGTCAATCTGTTTTTATTTGGAAGTCAGTTGTATTTTTTTGTAAAAAGTTTTTTATTTTTCACTTTTTAGCGGTACCCCACACCTATCAACACCACTGCAAAATTGCAGGAAAGAAAAATACAGAATTTCGATTACTTGGATGACATTAAACCATCATCCAAGTAAATGAATTCCAGGTATTTCGATTTCAAATCCAAACTTCCTAACCGATTTTGATAAAAACAAAATACGCAATTTCGATTACTTGGATGACATAAAACTGTCATCGCACCAATCTGCAAGTATATCCTTTCAGATAAAACAAGAATTTTTCAAATCGGTTCATAATTGTCGGAGTTATGAGGTAACAAACATAAAAAAACATACAACCGAATTGATAACCTCCTCCTTTTTGGGAAGTCGGTTAAAAATTTAAATGGGACCAATATGCAAGTATATCCTTTCAGATAAAACTTTTTCAAATCGGTTCATAATTGACGGAGTTATGAGGTAACAAACATAAAAAATACAATCGAATTGAGAACCTCCACCTTTTTGGGAATTCGGTTAAAAAGTAAGTTGATTGTAACCTTTATGTCGTCTTTTCGCGTTCGGGTTTTTTGACACAAGGCATTCCTATTTTCGCCATTGAGTGTTTTCTGTACCTCTATCTGATGGCTAATGCTTAACACAACTCTCCATTAATACGTACAGTGAATATTATCATTCCATCTTCTTGTGTTCTTGGTGTCTCACAGCTCACTTCATGTTACTTACCCAAGTTTTTCAGCCTAGCCTTTTCCTAAGTATATTAGGGTCGGCTTTCAGTCAAACCGGATTCAGCTGAATACCAGTGTTTTACGTGGATCGGCTGCCTACCAGACCTCCACAACCCATTGACTGGGTAACACGGTACTTCTTGGCAAGACTGGAGTCAGATTTACTGGCTTTTGACAATCCGCAACGACTGCCAAAGATCTACAAATGACAGCTGGGACCAACGGCTTAACGTGCTTGCACGTGTTTTCGTGCTTTTTTCCTAAGTCTTTACGTTAAATTTTTTACAGCGTTGCTGTTACAGATACCAAAAATAACCTTACACATACTACGTACATTCCTACTATAAAGCTCCCTTATAGAACAATGAGTTTTCATCAAGGTTAATATAACATCACCCCTGAGTCAACGAGGGTTGAAGTCTATTTGCATACAAATTCACGAAATATCTTTAAGCAACTTTAGCAGATGGACGAGTCACTAGCCCATTTGTAAAACTTAGCCAGTAGCTAATTCTCGCTGTTTTAAATTGTGTTTAAGCCCTTTTGTGTATGGAAATAGAAATGAATCGGCTTTTCACGCAGTAATAGATCTACTGCAGTCACTTTGGGGACAAATAGTCGGCGCTAACATAGTGTTTGTATTTTAAGAGACAATTAAAATAAAGTACTATTTTGTTTGTGTACTGTCGACTTTCTTGGTTTAGAATAGGTTTAAAATTAGAAGAAAAAGAAGTTGATTGTTTGGATAGGAGAGTCATGTATGAGCTTTGATTTGAGCCAGTGCTCAAATAATATTAATCCAGTCGTTGTTTAATTTCTAGTAGTTTACAGGTTATGCTTTAGCCATTATAGTTGAGGCACCACAGTACTGAAACGTACTTAAAGTAGGACCTTTTTTATGACAAATGATATTTATTTTGTAAGTAGGTTGTAAATAACACTTACTTTTTTTGTCAATCTTTTTTGGTCATTTTAAACTAGATAAGGCCAGCGTTTCCTAGCTGACTGCTCTGAGAAGAAACGCCGAAACAAACTCAGAGGTCAAAGTCTCTTTTAAAGTCCATACAATCGTACTGGTCCAATCATATGAGAACAATGTAGGTTAATGTCTGAAGTGGTATTTTGAGGAAAGTACCACACAGATTTGAGTGGACCTGTCCAGACAGTGCAAGCATTTGCCAGTTATTGTGTAGCTCAAACTTAGAACTTAAAGGAGCTCAACGAACTGTCTGTCAAGTCCACAGCTTGAGAGCCTTAGTAATGTAGGTAACTAAGTCCAAACTTGGACAGCGGCTCTCGACAAAGTGCCATCCAATCAGCGATTGTGATTTAAATGCCAAAATAACAGATATTTATAACGTGATGTTTCGACGTCGTTTGTCAAAGCTAAAACATCCATTTTTGACGTTTTGACCATCGCCTTCGCTGCACTACCGCTGGCAGAATGTCACTTACCTTGAGTACTCTAAAGCCTCCTTAGCCCTCCTACGCACTAGGTTAAGCAACGCTTGCCAAGGTTGGTCTGTGGATGGGTTGGACCATATTAACTTTCCTCCGTGCCTCGGAGAGCACGTTAAGCCGTTGGTCCCGGCTGTCATTTGTAGTGCTAGTGCGTGCGTAGGATTAGGCTCTACAGTACTAAAGCAATCATCCCTCTTTTTTTACTGAGTGAAATCCTCATGGATGTCCTCCACCCTGGGGCGAGCGGAGGAGCTGTCAGACTCTTGCTGACTAAAACCACCTCGGTGTTCCATCTTCCACCTGCGCCGGAGTTTAATGCGACTTCCGTAATCCCCGGCTGGTGCCGGCCCGCCTACGTGGGCAAAGCAATCATCCCTCAACCTATGGTAAAAACTTGTGCATTCATGAAACATGTACTTGTCTGAAACTTTTCCAGTGGGAAATTGGGTTCCAAACCTAGTCCAACTAAAACATTTAAGCCAGTAAAATATCAAAAATATTTGAGCATTGCGTTAAGTAATATTGCATGGCTCAAAATGTTGTAATCCACAAACGAAAATGTGATGACAGGAAGCGTCTTATAAATATCATAATATTATGCTTATTAAGTTAAATTAGGTGAGAAAATGAAGCTACTTCACAACCTTATATTTAACAATAACTTATGCTCCTAAAACCGTCCCATTTAGTAGCTAATAAACTTAGTAATTCTCCCAAAAACTGTGAGAAAATTATCATAACAGACAAATAAAAAACAAATTTATTCCTAATTACTTTCTCATCTCTTTATAATAATTATAGAAATGTCAATGGCCTGGTAAAATAATTGTTCTGTTCCAACAATGCAATGTAAACTCTAGTGTCTTTAATTTAGGATTCAAATTAAATAATACGTTAGAGACCCCCACAGGATAATCCCAAGAGATTAAGCGTTAGTTTTTTAGCACTGAATAGCTTCCTTATGTTGTGTGAGACATAGAAATATCTTCAATATGTGTGATCTGTCTAGGATGGTGTGAAATTAGTTTTTTTTTTTTCATAGAACGTGATCTGAGTACACGGTAATTTATCTAGCTTTATTCTTCCGACCAATTTTTTAATCTTTCAGTAGTTTTTTTTTTTGTTTATTTAGGTATTTAATTAAGTTATAATACCTACTGACAGAGGTGTAACTTAAGTACCTATAAACTCGCCAAACTTTTAGTAGGTTCAATACTAATATTATAAAGCTGAAGAATTTGTTTGACTTAGGAACTACCTACTGGTTCGAATGGAAAAAATGATTTAAGTGTTGGATATCCCATTTATCGAGGAAGCCTATATAACACGCATTATGTTGCTTTCCTTTTCAACTCTTCTTCAGCTGCACCCACTGTTAATTTAAGTTCAGTGTCCCATCATACCATTTCGCCACGTCAGGTATATACCAGGGGTTTTCAAATATCGTTCCGCGCTTTCAATTCATATACATATCACACATACATAGTAAAGTTTTTAGGTACTTTGTACACAATTCAAGTCGGCACTTCAACAAACAAACCCCGACTTCTACAACAAAGCTACGAAAAAACAATAACAGGAAACATTCCCTCTTCAATCATTTTGTAGTATTTAGTATGCGGTGTGTCGCGCCTTTAGCTTTGATGTGCCGCGCGATATGTGGAGCGCGCTATGTGAAGCTATGCGCCGCGATGCGTCGTAAATAAAGTCGGACTTCCATTAAGCACACCGTTACTGGTGTTATGTATCGAGTTTCTGACCAGTAAACTGGGCTTTGAGAATGTCATTAGGGACTTCCTTGATTGAGTTTTGCTCGTGGAATAAATTATAAGTGTTGAAGAGGTTTTAATTGGACTCATAATTTTCAGTCAAGTTTAGGTTAGGGGTCTTTTAATATGGTCACTTCCATAAACTGTCATTATCATATTAGCCGAAAGACTGCTGGACATAGGCCTCCCCCAAAAGTCAACACAACGAGCGGTCCTGTGCGTCTCGTCTCCATAAACTATCAAATACGTAAAATATACCATCACGTCTGCAGAGTTAGACAGAATCGCATAGAGCAGGCCATCTAACAAACGTTTCAATGGGCTGGTGTCCTGAAAAAAGTTAGATTATCAAAAAATATTTGACCCGTGTTTTTTCTTTTGTTATGGGAGCCAAAATTGACAAAGTTACGACGCTTTTAAAATTCTCAATAAGTACGTCACACCTTCGCATAATTTTTAGTGAGTCGTGACGTCACGAGCCCCCACTCCCGAGTTTTGATACGTTCTAACTTTGTCAATATTCATTGATTTACAAAAACAAAAAATACGTGTTCATTATTTTTCAATACTCTAACTGACGGACTAAATAGTTTTGCAATTTGTGGATGATGGAATCTAGCCTATTGGATTTAAAAGTTCAGGCACACTGGCTTTTCTGGTTGATGTGATTTTTTGGTAACGGAGGACATCGCAGAAGGGTGGTCCCTTTAAGAGGAAATGTGGACGAATAGACTTTGTATGTTATAAATCGATAATAATTCGAGGTTTGACTCTCGCTTGTTTCCACCTCCAATATTCGACCGATTTAAAAGATATTTCACAAACTGAATACAACAATGAATACAAAATCCATTCATCATAAGGTTGTCTGTAAGAGATTGCCCTGTGCGATAAGACCGCCCATTGTACACGTTTTTCCTTTTTTTTTGTTATGAAGTTTACAATAAAGTATATAATAAATAAATAAATAAATGAAATCCTTTGTTTCAAATAAACCAGTAACAGGCACTTTTGAATAGTCAAGGTCTGTCAGTCAGATAGATGAAGTTAATTCTGCTGCGCTAGCGACAAGAGCAGCAAGTTGTTTTGCAACAAAACACACTCACCGACCCTATCTCCAGCGCGGCAGTTGCACGTTCCGAAAAGTAGATCCTATGGAGAAGAACGTGCAAGAAACTTAATGAGCAAGAAGGATATATATACTGTGTCTCTATGTCGTCCCTCTCCGCAGTAAGTGTGTACGGTAACCCCGGAAATTCAACTGCCGAAATACAACCGAGTCGGTGGTGGTGGACGCTCCTGGCTTACTAAAACAGTAGCAAGGTGAACCCGGGGCTCATCAAGCTTCATTGACTCGACGCTTTTGTGATGGTTGCCACTTTTAATTCTGGGTTTCAGGATTTGTAGAGTTTCGGAATGATGTTTCAAGCTCAGCTTGCCAACGGTTTAGAGCTTTTTAACCGACTTCCCTAAAAGGAGGAGGTTCTCAATTCGGTTTTTTTTTTATATATATTTGTTACCTCTTATCTCCGACATTTATGATCCGATTTAGAAAAAATCTTTTTAATCTGAAAGGATATACTTGCAGATGCCCATTTAAATTTTATGAAAATCGGTTACGAACTTTGGATTTTAAATCGAAATAGCTGGAACCAATTCGTTTACTTGGATGATGGTTTTATGTCATCCAAGTAATCGAAATTGCGTATTTTGCTTTTCTGCGATTTTGCAGAGGTGTTGTTAGGTGTGGGGTACCAATAAAAAGTGAAAATAAAAAACTTTTTACAAAACTTGGTGTCCAAATACGAAGAAACTAAAAGACAGAGAGAGTTTCCCCGTTTCGCATAAAAAAAAAAACACCGACTTCCGAATTTAAAGTCATTTTTTACTTTGTAGTGTTTTTTTTTTGGAAATCGGTTGTATTTTTATGTAATTTTTTTTTAAAATCAGGCTCTCGTCCCGCCTAATTGTAATGGTCAACGTTGCGTTATGGGCATCTGTAGTAGTGCCACAGGTGTGTAAGTATGTGGTTATCCCACAACCCGTAAACCCAGCAGCAAGCCAGACAATCAAGTTAGAAAACCAATTAAGAATCCACAAAATAAATCACACATTTTAATATCTCCAGATATTAGAAAAACTCATTGGGACTTGCATAATTTCTACAAATACATAGTTTCGAAATGGTCGGTCGGTAAGCAATTAAACTGTTTGGTATTAACTTGAACTTTATTTGCGTAAACCAGTTCTTTGGACGCGGTATATGCGTTTATAGCCTAATTATAATTTAAATAACTACAGCTGGCTGTGGAATACAGTTGTTGGGTATTCAGGGGTATTGAATGTTGTTCGGAATGTGCTTAAACATCGCAGAATGGGTATGACGATCTAGTCTGGTAGTTGTGAAGCGAATAATGTTGTTACTGAATTTAGCTTGGTTAAATACAACGTGTAATAGAATTAATGCAATCCTGAAAAGGGATCATTAAATTGTACTCATAATTATGACGAACTTTTACCAGGAACCAACCACAAAACCGCGAAATAATGTAAGTACTATTTTATCGAGTTATATGTACAGAAATGTATGGGGCAGTCTATTTTTATTTCGCTATTTACTTAGGAGCTCGTGGCTAAATATTAACAGCCACACAGGTCGATCTTCAAGGATAAGCAACGCTTGCCGAGGCTGGTCTGTGGATGGGTAACCATCTTAACACACAGAGTTTCCTCCGTGCCTCGGAAAGCACGTTAAGCTGTTGGTCCCGGCTGTCATTTAGAGATCTTTGGCAGTCGTAACGGATAGTCCGAAGCCAGAAAAGCTGACAACAGTCTTAACAAGGAGTACCGTGTTACCCATGGCAGTTAAGAGTCCTATTACATTTTTTACGGAAATTCATGATTTTTGACGCTGTAGTTTTCAGCAGCAGTAAGATATTTTAATTATTTGATCCTGAATAACGATAGTGCCAGTCTCTTTCTTGTAAGTTAGAGTTACACATTTTCATTTTTCTTTTCGTGTAATTTACTATAAATATTTTACGAACGCAGTTTGCAAGAAAACATGTCTGCGATGGAACTTTGACGGTCAAATTCACATTGTTACTATCAATTCTTTTAAAAGCTGAAATTACTAATAGGTAAGTTGAATGTTTAACTTGTTTATTGGAGTTCTAGAATTTCTTTAAAGTCCTTGAGTTTTCACGGAAAAAAACGTAAAGAAAGCTTAATTTAAGCCAGAAATGTCTTGATTCAGCGTCCATTATATTCCAAATAAAAACAATTTTATCAAATAAATTAATATAATATAAAATTTCAATCTACAATGAATACGTTTCATTAGTTTTCGTTTGTCAATATAATAAAACAAAATTACAATAAATAAAATTAAAGTACTATATATTCTGCGTCAATTCAGCGCGCGCGCTCCTCAGTCTCGCGCGAGCGCCCAAATAACTATAATCCTATTCAGACTAGTAAGTATCAAAATTGTTTCGCGGACTATAGATGTACCCCCAACGCAGACCAACGTAACTTCGTCTATTGCAAACGAGCATTTACGATTCGTAATAGGACTCTTAATTGGTTATGGAGGTCTGGTAGGCAGCCGCTCCACGTAAAATACTGGTATTCAGCTGAATCCGGATTGCCTGGAAGCCGACCCCAATATAGTTGGGAAAAGGCTAGCCAGATGTTAGAAGTAGTAAGATACCACCGTGAAAAGTAATGTGAAGAGAACTTTTTACAAAATATCTATATCTTTCTCTATTTTTGTAATAAACACAAAATCAATTTTCTTCTGGTGTTCTTAGAAATGTTGTTACCAACATAGCATTTATTGAATCAAAACTATTACGAAAAAGGTATCTTCTCAAGTCATTTCAGGAGCAAATTGCTTGTAAACGTTACGTAACTGTACCGCCATAACTTCAAAAATAACTGCAGGTACTAATTATTATGTACGTTTCGTTAGTTTTAATGTATTTTGCTTCTATCTGTTTTGTGCGAGTCCCAAATAAACATTTTCTTTCTTTCTTTTTCTTTCTTTCTTTTGCAGGTGTCATGGTCTTTTATGGGAACCGTTCAGCATTATCGACGAGAAGCAATATGATTGGTCATACGAGTTGAGTATACTAACTTTATGCAGGAATTAAATAATAGTTGCTTGACCATTCTGCTCAGTTTACTTTCTAGGAGCTTTACAAGCAGTTCTTGTTAAACTGATTTTTTTTTACTGTACTCGTGTAAATGCGTTCTTGTTTCTCCTAGACCTGAGGGCCAATTCGAGTGAGTTTTAAACAACTTTCACATTAGTATGTCAATAGATAACTGTCAAACAATAGGAAATATGCATGCAATTTTTTTATTTGCAAAATAAAATACTTATTAGCGGTTAGAAGGTGTTTAAAAAATTAATTCATGATTGTTTACTAGATAAACAATCATGAATTTATTTTTTAAACACCTTCATCATTTATTAAGTTATATAGCTTCAAAGACTACAGTTAGAAAGAGAAGTCCGATACGTAATGTGACGTCAAATTACACGATGACTATACAGCTGCCATAGAAAACAGCGTTTTCGCGAGAGGGACAGATATATTTGTTTAAAATAATTGTATCTCGTTCGTTTTTCGAGCAATTTAGATTCTAATTTCACAGTTAGTATTATATTTTCGAATACTTTTAGATAAACTGTTCAGATCATAAATACTTTTTTCATGCATATTCCCTATTTTCACACATTTTTGACAGATTGCGATTGAGATGCGAATGTGAAAATTAGTAGAACTGGCTCTCTACATTAGTAGATTGTTAATTCTACTTATTTTTAAGCAATCAATTTCGCATGTCAGTCGCAATCAGATAAAATATACCTATATGGATGAACTATGACAGATTGCGACTAAGATGCGAATGTTGCTTTAAAATTAGTAGTATTGGCCCTTTAATACATTTACTTGGTTCGGGCTTCCTTGTCCGCATTTTCCTTTTAGCACGGCTTGTATAAATGAATACTTAGTTTAATCTAAGCGTTTCCAAGCGTCTTTCATAATGCGCACAGCAAAGGAGTGGAACTCTCTGCCTGCGTCTGTGTTTCCGAATGCTTACAACCCTAATCTTTTCAAAGTTAAAGTGAACAGGCTACTTCAGGGTAAGGTCGCTCCATCGTAGACTTTGTCTCTGTCATCTCTGACCTAGGCCAGAGTCAAGAGCAAACCTTAAAAACCATTCCATCCCAAAAATAAATAAAAAATAGTAATGACTAAAAAAATATGAGCGACATAGAACAAAAAACTTTTTACAAAAAAATACAACCGACACCGACTTCCGAAATTAAAGTTATTTTTTACTTTGTAGTGTTTTTTTTTTGGAAGTCGGTTGTATTTTTTTGTAAAAAGTTTTTAATTTTACACTTTTTAGTGGTGCCCCACACCTAACAACACCACTGCCAAATCGCAGAAAAGCAAAATACGCAATTTCGATTATCAAAGAATCATCTAAATAGTCAAATTCCAGCTATTTCGATTTCAAATCCAAAGTTCGTAACCGATTTCGATATAATTTAAATAGGACCAATCTGCAAGCATATCCTTTCAGATAAAACAAAAATTTTTCAAATCGGTTCATAATTGTCGGAGTTATGAGGTAACAAACATAAAAAAAAAAAAAAAAACATACAACCGAATTGATAACCTCCTCCTTTTTGGGAAGTCGGTTAAAAAATAAACAATGTTGAGTTAATCACAAAATTTTTGGAAAAGGATGAAAGACAAACTCAAAGCATTTATTTCAATAAACCACAAAATTTGCACGCACATTTCAATTGTCAAGGCAGGTCAGTCAAAAACTTGAATTTTCCAGACAACAGAAAAGAACAGAGAGAGAGGCAGATCTCTACAGAAAAGAACATTCAAGATTTGTGTTTTTCGGTCTTTTTTTTTTTAGGGGTGGGAAATCATCCAATGACTCCTCCCGCTCTGGGTGTAGCGGGAGGAGTTACTACTGACTAAAACCCATCCATGTTCCTTCATTGCCCTTTGTGTTCCGGAGCCACGGTGTCTCTTGCGAATAGTGTTTTTCTATGTCTGTATTGCAGATTTGCATACTTAGGGACGATTTCATCAATCTGAAACTGAACGCAATCAACATTATGAACCGGGTTTAAGAGCTGTCAGTGACATTATTTTCTATGGAATATTGACAATGACAACTATTGAACGTAGCTTGATCGCGATCAGTTTCATTGGTGAAATCCGTTCTTAGTTTCTTAAGGCCGTACCTGGCCAAACAACCTTGAGCATTTTTTCCCTCAATAACAGCGCAAGATAGACAGTAGCGAATACGCACTAAATGTTGAATAAAATCGTTATAAAAACTTATTTTGGTCGTATGAAAAAAAAATTCTACCAAAATGTTCATAATTAAATTGCCTATCCAATAATGTAAGTACAAAATCAAAATAATCGTTAAGTAGTTTTCGAGATGCATGATTTCAATAATTATTTCTCATTTCTGTGTTTCGTTGTGAGGAGATTAATTAAACATTATACTTAATAATAAAAAATAAAAATCTACCATTTTGAAGCCATGAGTATGTAGAAATTTAATGTATCTTTTATAAGTTGATATATCTTTTGGGTAAAGAGTATATAGCTCCAGAAAACTGCACAAACAACGGCTAGCGCTACGTTTTGCACGGGGACGCGCCTTAAGATGAAAAATAAGAAGGCGGTCACCTACATTACATGGAGCTGGGAAAACTACCAACAGTAAAATTTCAAAATGTAGGCCAAGAAGCCTCTTCATCAGAAACTTAAGCCACTTAATAAAGCCTCAGAGAAAGGACTGAATGCAAAATTAATTGTTTACACATTTCTCTCAAAGTAAACGTTTAGCCCCACTATCGTAGTAGATAAGATGTACCTTGTACACTGGCAGACAAAATAATTACACCTTTCGAAGCAAACAGCAGAGCTTACTAAGCAGCCTCAATCAATATTTGGTTTGTTAAATAAAAGTTGACCTATTTTTTAACCGACTTCCCAAAAAGGAGGAGGTTATCAATTCAATTGTATGTTTTTTTTTTATGTTTGTTACCTCATAACTCCGACAATTATGAACCGATATCAAAAATTTGTTTTATCTGAAAGGATATACTTGCAGATTGGTGGTTTAAATCATATCAAAATCGGTTACGAACTTTGGATTTTAAATCGAAATAGCTGGAATTTGACTATTTAGATGATTCTTTGATAATCGAAATTGCGTATCTTGCTTTTCTGCAATTTTGCAGTGGTGTTGTTAGGTGTAGGGCACCACTAAAAAGTGAAAAATAAAAAGCTTTTTTCAAAAAAATACAACCGACTTCCAAAAAAAACACTACAAAGTAAAAAATAACTTTGATTTCGGAAGTCGGTGTCAAAATACGAAGAAACTAACAAAAACATCGACTTCCGAAATTAAAGTTATTTTTTACTTTGTAGCACTGTTTTTCGTGGCTGGACTTGTAATTTCCGTATTCTCAAAAAAAAAATAGCTTGGATTAATTTTAACATAGTACATAATCTAAATAGGTTTTAGTGTTATCAGATCCCAAAGAAAATACGCAAAGTATGCTAATATTTGCAGTGCCAATGTCTTAAACATTGAGTGAAGAGTTATGAGAGATATGCTTTGTAGTTGCCGTCTCATCTTTACTAAGATTAGTAAAAGTAGAAAGATGATTAAATGGACTGGCGGAATTACTATGATAAGTGGGTGTAATATAATAACTATCACTACATTATTATAAAACAAAGTCCTCCGCAGCTTCTCTCTGTCTGTCTGTCTGTTCGCGATAAACTCAAAAACTAATGCACCGATTTTAATGCTGATTTCACCAATGCATAGAGTGGTTCTTGAGGAAGGTTTGAGTATATAATTTGTCAAGCGGGCGAAGTCGCGGTTTTCAGCTAGTTATTAGACTATAAAACTAAAACTGTGGATCTGAATATGCCACTTTCAAATTCTCCCAATCAACCTTGAACCTAAAGCGCTAGAGATAAAGATGAAAATGAAATTTGACGGATCGTTGTTTGATTAATTCCACTAAAGTGGCCTTTTGAGTCCCCCTGATCTCACAGACTAGCTACGATAAACAGCTAACATACCGTCAATGGTGTTCTGTCGTGATCACTTTTTGCTTGAATTTTTAGCCTATAAAAGATGAATACATTTGCCTCATGAGGGCGCACTACAGAGCATAGATTACCGTTCAAACACCATGAGGAAGCAATGTATAGCAGTGGCCCAAATCAAATTGATGGAATCATTATCTTCATCATCAGCCAGAAGCTTCCCACAGTTGGAGAAAAGACCTTTGTATTTAATAAGCAAGGTAACCTGACATTTTGTTTTATAGTATCACTGGAGGCCGCCCGCGACTTCGTCCGCGTATAAATTGTTATTCCCGTGTAAATACTGATCTCTCGGGAACTCCGGAATAAAAAGTAGCCTATGTGTTATTCTGGGTCTTCAGCTAACTATATACCAAATTTCATCGTAATCGGTTCAGTAGTATTTGCGTGAAAGGGTAACAAACATCCATACATACTCACAAACTTTCGCATTTTTAATATTATAAGTAGGATATTGTGCTAGCTAATAAGTAAAATTTTTATTGTGTCATGCATTAATTAATTTGCATACTATTATATGAATTCAAGATCTTAAAACGTAACAGACAGATGTGTTGCTGGGGAGTTTATTGGCTACTTCTTCTCCACAGGTAAAACACTAGGAAGTGGCGACGGGAGGGCGTTTTGGGGGACCGTCCTTTGTAAAACTTAACGTTCAAAAAGTGCTGGCTCTCAGCCTAATTCTAAAAAATGAGCCTAATGAAGTCTTTTGAATTTTAAATTTTGACTTGAAAATAAAACCAATGTTATCGCAAAATATCTTCCAACAAAGTGTATCTGAGTAGACTACTCTATACAAACATATTAGGGCCAGTTTGTTTGGCCCTAATTGTACTCCTTAGAAAGTTTTTATTTGCCGTGTACACTGTTCAAATGAATTTAGCATACGGTAGTAGTTACTTTAAATAATTAATGTGCAATTTACATAATATATTATTATTGTTTGTTTTAATGAGTGTTTAGCGGCGGTCTTTCAAGCCGATTAACTAAAAATTCATAATTTCACCGAGTTATTTTTAACTCCTTACCTAAGTTTTGTCGATCAGTAGGTATCCAGTACATTAATGTCTTTAAATCTAGAAAACTCAAACAAAATACAAGCGAGAACCTGTCACAATAGTGGGCAGAACATTTTTACATTCACATTAAAAAATAAAAATATATCATGCACGACCATTCTGGGTTGTGATTTTGTCCCTAATAAGAGAGTAGAATCACTAGAAATCTTCCAAAAATATCTACATAATGTATGTATCTCCAGAGGGTCAATTCCACTAGTTTTTAAACAATATTCGAACTCGTATCTATTGAGCTCCTTTAAGTTCTAAGTTTGAGCTATACGATAACTGGCAAATGCTTGCACTGTCTGGACAGATCCACTCAAATCTGTGTGGTACTTTCCTCAAAATACCACTTCAGACATTAACCTTCATGGTTCTCATGATTGACCAGTACGATTGTATGGACTTTGACCTCTGAGTTTGTTTCGGTGTTTCTTCTCAGAGCAGTCAGCTAGGAAGCGCCGGCCTCATCTAGTTTAAAATGACAAAAAAAGATTGACGAGTAAAAGTGTTATTTACAACCAATCATTTATCATTTATCGCAATCTGTCAAAAAAGCCTCAATTTCCAAACATTTTTAACACATTGCGACTGAAATGTGAATATGTATTGCGAATCCGGACGTTGTAAATCTATACTAATATTATAAAGAGGTAAAATTTATTTGTAAGTTTGTATGTAGGGGATAATCTCAGGAAATACTGGTCCGATTTGCAAAATTCTTTCAGTGTTAGATAGCCCATTTATCGAGGAAGGTTATAGGCTATATATCATCACGCTAAGACAAATAGGAGCGGAGCAGTAATGAAAAATGTGACACAGACGAAGTTGCGCGGGTCAGCTAGTTAATTAATAAAATGGCACTCAGTGTGCCAATTTTTACTAATTTTCACATTCGCATCGCATTCGTATCTCAATCGCAAACTATCAAAAATGTATGAAAATTAAGGCTTTTTTGACAGTTTGAGATTGACATGCGAATGCGAAAGTTGTTTAAAAATTAGTAG
This sequence comes from Ceramica pisi, assembly GCA_963859965.1. Classification (NCBI taxonomy): domain Eukaryota; kingdom Metazoa; phylum Arthropoda; class Insecta; order Lepidoptera; family Noctuidae; genus Ceramica; species Ceramica pisi. The sequence continues at coordinate 1,638,182 of OY982544.1, read as the reverse complement.
AATTGATAAACGCTGTCGTCTGTGCCTTGAGGTCGTTCCAGCGCAGGCACGAGACGTTGGCGTCTAACTTTTAACATTCATTCGCTGAACAGTTTCATGTAAGAGGCGTCAGTATCGGGCTTCGCAGCTTCGGCGCTAACTTAGAGAGCTGGTTCCGTTCTAACAAACATCACATACATACGAAATCTCTTATAGTAAGAGCCAGATAAACTTGCAATAAAGTTCGTTGACCCCAATATACCTTCGTAGGTACCGGGGCAATTATGAACCGTTTTTCATTACTAGAGAACTCAAAAAATCACGATAGAAGTGTTTTCTTCAAGCTTTATGTATTTATTTCTGTTTTTGATATTAAAAAAAATACAACCGTATTGAGAACCTCCTCTTTGGGAAGTCCGATAAAAAGTCAAAAAATGTATGTAGGTCAATGACCGTTATTGCACATTTTCTAGTGCCTAACATAGACCAAAGTAGTGATAAACGTTGTGAAAGATTATATAATAGCGAGAAAGAAGGTTACTGTTTAGATGACGTCAATAAAAGACTTGTGAAAGAAAAGGACATGCTGCAACGTTTTGGAAATACTTTCATCATGCATACGGGTAAAGAGTGGAATTCCCTTTTTTTACACCTGATGGTAAGCGATGATGCGGCCAAAGATGGAACACGCTTGCCTAGAAGTAACCTATTCACTCTATTAGGAAACACAAACCCTCAGGGAATTCCACTCCTTAGCTGTACGCACTGTGAATGTGTTCCCAAAATGTTTTGTGCGTCTGAGTGAGATGTCTGCCATGTACCGGTTGCACATTGCCATCGCCGTTCGTCTTGTGGTCTGATGATAGAACGGGCTTGGCGGCTTTAAATTATGCAATTCCGTCGCACTCTCCCCAAAATACAATCGATAGAAAACCAACAGGCCAGCAACTTGGCGTCGATGTTTCGAAAGTCTTGAACTTTGGAACTTCAACTCGACGAGCCCTGCCGGGGTCAGTGTTTCCTGATAGCTACAGCTTGAAAACCGTAAGTTCAAGAGCGAATAGTGTCCTCAATCGCTGACCACATCATCAATTATTATTTGTTGAGATTGCGGTTAAACCAGAGCAGATCATCAATAAAAAAATAACTGGCCATGATAATGATAAAGATGATGATCATGATGTAATGATGTCTTCACCATTCTGAGCAATTGCAAGCAGTAATGGTGACCCGGTGGTTTCGACCACGAGTAACAGAACTTGTAGATTGTGAGTTTGGACTTAGAAACGAATTGGTCACACTGCTTTTTAAATATTGAATGACAAGCATTATAAGAACATTGGTACGTGATCTGACACAAAGATTCAAAGACACAGAAAGGAGACTTGTGTTTTAGCACTATGTTATTTTACTATACAGCAACGGAAACTATGCTTTCTAAGAAATAATAAATTGAAAGAATGATCTAGAAGGATAGTGATCAGAAATGTGGTGAAAAGAAAAGGAAGCTTTTAGCACAGTGAGGCTCTACCAGGGCTGCGGAATTTGTTCGAAAGAGTCACTGCGGCCTTTGAACGCAAAGGGCATTTGGAGGAACACGGATGATTTTTAGTCACGAAGAGGCTGACACACCCTTCTGCTCCGCCCAGAGCGGGAGAAGTCATTTGAAGATATCCCATCCTCAAAACAAAAGCACAGTAAGGCAATGCAAACTATAGGATGGATGCAAAAGAATTCGAAAGTAGCTGTGTCAGACGTAAAGCGACACAAGTAGACACTGCGGTGCAGAGGCAAGCAGAGCATACTGACGTAAAAGAGTTAAATAACAGATTTTGGTCATGTAACTAACTGCCCAAAGATTTATCGAATCGATAGTGCAAAGAAAGTGGTTAATACAAAAGGGAGGCCCGGATGAAATTTGCGAGAAAAAAATTATGCTATACACAAAGGTGCAAAAAAAAATCAAAGATGATACAGTAATACGATGGTGTCTTTTGGAAACCAGCTGGAAAAAATCATAACCTACAAATTGTTGGAAATGTAAGATTTCCCATTAACACATCGCAATTTTGTTGATGTAGCCGGTATTTTACTTGATACCGTTAACGACATGTTGGACTGAGGAATTAGAATTATAGACAAAACAAGAATATCCAGACAATAGTGACAGATACCGTATTTTTGATGTCACACTAAATTAAACTAATTAACATACATTTCTAGTAGAACAAGACCATGATGTTATTCAGTAGACATTTCCAATAAACTTTCTAAAGCAGATGAATTTAAAACTTATCGCCGTTGGCATCTCCACTGCCTACATCACTTTTTTATTTCAGCCGATCGAATGTATTAGCAGAATGGATGCGTTCTATTCATAGATATGTCGCCTGCGAACCGTAATCACACTGTTTTGTGATTCATACAATTAAAAATGAAAAGATAAAAATGTAGAGCAATTTTATAGGTAATCATGAATAAACTTGATACTTACCAAAACTGTGGCGCATTCTCGCGCCGTAATCAAGCGAACCACTAATAGTACAGCCACAGATAATACTTAATTAAATGAAAAAAAAAAGTAAAACTAGTCACCTTTGCATTTCAAAAAAAGAACACAACACAGCACTGGCCGTCACACACGCACTGAAATACCGAATCGAAAATTAATTTGTAATCGATAAAAATTGTCTAAAGTACTATTGTTTTTTTTTTCTAATGGGACTCGTGTCACGGTGGTGGTAAATGGGAAATGGCGCGATGACGGGAGCGCGCGCGCGCGGTGCGTTCGGATCTCACACTGAGCTACCAATACAGACACGAGACAGCAATAATAACCCACCTCGTTATTTTTTTTATTTTCTTTTTTTTTACTGAAAATCTGCAAGATTGACGCCTCGGTTTGCGGTTTTCTTTGATACTTTTGCGCTTTTTTCCTTCGACCACCGCGTTCGACCAATTTAATTCGGATGCTCGCATGTCACTTTTTTGACGGGATAATCCGTTCGAAATTTGAATTTCTCTTTTTTTTTCGAGGAACTTTAAGAGGTGTGCCAAAAATGGATTGCTTATTTAACGGATTTTTGGTTTTGTTGGCTTGTTTTGCATGTTTCGTGAGTGCGGGCAAACATTTTCATTCTCTGCGATACTTAGTACGTCTACTTTGATGTCGTTGCTTGTTTGCTTTCAAAATAAACCGATATGATCTGAGAGCGATACTAAATTAAGCGCCGATCAGATGTTTACCACCTCACATTAAATTGAGATAGTCAAATGAGGAAAACCACTCGCCTACGTGTATGGGGTCGTATGTACGAATAGCAACAGCGCGTATAATCTTTATACTTAGGCTGATAACACTTTTATTTGCAGTGCACACTTACATTTGTACCAGCTGTTTGTTTAAGCTTACTTTCGATTGTATGACACTACTAAGGAGACTATTTTCTTGGACGAAGTTCTAGTTTTTTTTTTTTTTACAACCAATGCTTTTTTTTTAACGTTGCCCCACAATAGGAATTTCTCCTGTATCGTGGGTGCGTTTACAAACATACAAAGTCACATACACAAACAGCCAGACCCGCAACAACTATATTAATAATATATATTATCCGTGCGGGAATCGAACCCACGACACGTGGCGCAGCAGTCGATCGCTCAACCACTGCGCCAACCGTGCCGTCAATTTTTGAAGATAAACTATCCAGCTTGAAGTGTCTGAATGCCTTTATAAGCATATATTTAAATGCTTGTCTAGTATCCCTTTTTCTGAAGGACGAACTGTCAAATTTGATGCATCTTAAGGCTCGACCGCACTGTGCGACACTTTGCGGCAGCGGAACGACGCGTTATACCTCATACAATTTCTTACAAAGAATATTTTGCCGTTGCGTGTCGCGTCGTTCCGCTGCCGCGCAGTGTCGCCAAGTGCGGTCAAGCCTTTAACGTCAAAAACAATGGCAGCGGCCAGTGGCCCTTCAAGGGTGACGTCATGAGTGGTGATGCTTCAGAAAAAGAAAAAAAAAACTAAACTATATAGTCAAAACTAATCTAATCTATCAAATCAAAGTATATTAATAAATCTTTTATGCATATTCTCTCCTCCCAGCTACATACCACAGGACATAAGAAATCGAGTCGCACGCGCACCTCACCAGCTGCATTCCTTTGAGACGAGGCGACAAGAGGCGCTGTATCTCACGCCATAGGCAACAACCAATAATTACCTTCGCGGTAGTAAGTGAAGGACAGAAGTACCAGTCGTAGCAAAACTTTACGAAGAAGTGTTGGTTTCTTCTATTGGTCGTACAGTAGTACCCGTCGTACAAATACAAAATACAAAATCCTTTATTTCAAATAGACCAGTTACACGCACTTTTAAATTGTGAAGGTCTGTCAGTCAAATAGATGAAGCTAATTCTGCCGCGCTAGCGACAAGAGCAGCAGGTCGTTTTGCAACAAAACACACTCACCGACACTATCTCCAGCGCGGCAGTTGCACGTTCCGAAGAGTAGATCCTATGGAAAATAACGTGCAAAAAACTCTATGGACACTCTTTAAACCAGTTGTCAGTGTTTACAAGATCATGGCAAAATTATACAATGCACTGTTGGACTGTTAGTTTTTCTACTGGTCACTAAAAATTTATCTCCATTAAGTACCGAGTACATTAGCCGCAACAGCCTTAATAATGCAGAAGGAATACATTTTGATGAGCCATTTATTTAAATACGAGCTTTATCCTGCAGCTTTGCTCGCGTAAAGTAGCCTGAAACCGTCTCATGGTCCCATCTATCTCTGTACTAAAATTCATGAAAATCAATTTGGCGATTTCAGCGTGGATGCGTCACTCAAAAAACTCATTCTTCTCGTAGGAAGGTCAACGATATCTTTCGGTATTCTTGAAAGTATTAATCGAAATAACGACGAGTTTTGTTTCGAGACTCAGTTTAATTTTTGTAATTACAAAATTCTATAGCAACAGTACGTAATCTTTAAGAACGGTTTTATTTTTTTTAACAAAAAAAAATTGGTGCTTTTATAAGTAGGAAAAATCTCGAATCAATATTGCATTTGCTACCTAAGATTCGACCGCTCGAATGAGATCTCGCTAGAAATCGCCTCGAAATTATACTGAGTGAAATCTCGAAAAACAAATCTCGAATCGAGATTGCATTTGCTACCTAAAATTCGACCTCTTGAACGCGATTCGATATCAACGCGCAACCACATTATTATTATCATGTAGGACTTCTGCCTATCTTCTGTATTGTAGTCATACCCTCTTAATGAACTAGTCAAATCTATAGGGTAATGAGGTACTTGATACAAAATCCGCTAAATTCTCGATTAAGATGCTCGATTGAATGAGACTTATTGAATTTGTGTTGATTTTTGAATAAAATATAATCAGAAATATTTTATTGGTGCTGGTCGTGTGATCTTCGGCTCATGGGAGAAAAGGGAGAGTGAGTTTTGTAGCTTAAGTTTGATTAGTAATTATTTTGGGCGTAGTTATAATACTTTATTCATATTCATATTCATATCACGGTCGTAATTTTAAGTTTCGGACGAGCGAAGTGCCCTAACACAGGCAAATAATGTCTAAAAGGTCACTTCAACCGCTAGATGTAGCACTAATTTATTTTGTGATATCAAATAAATTATTTGTATTTGTAGCAGGATGAAGCGTCGGGAATAAAAAAGGAACAATTCCAATAAATCCTTTTTTATTCCGGACAACAGGAAGAGAGTGCTGAACATTCTAAAAAAAACTTTTAATAACAAAATGACAGCATTCTGACCGCATAAACACAAAAACCCGTGCCTTGTAGCAGTAAAAACAATATGTCTCCTAATAGCCCTAAGAAACAGTGTCTCCCACAGATCAGGGTGGCATTCACAGTCGTAAACACAAAATGTCGGTGAGTAGGTAAGTCGCAGTAAACCGCAGCGGACACTGAGTTGTTCATACTGCAACAATGGCGGGTCGGAGATCACGAGGGAACAGTGACAAGGTAACGTCAACAACATCCTTTACTTGGCTTGACTTTGAGCTTCGTTTAGTCATTTTATGTAGACTTTTATTTTTTTCGATAATTATAGAGACTCGTACATGTTGTTACATATGAGATTTTGTCCCTCCAGGGAGTAGGAACAAAAGCCCAGATGCAAGGTGGGTTGAGAAGTGTTGAAAGAAACAACGAATTGTCTTAAACAATGTAATTTTATTTGTTGGGCAACTACCCACTAAAAATATAAAAAAGGTTAGGCTTAGGTTATGGTTAGGGTAATGCCAGCCAGCATAAAGTTCAGTCGGTGGAACTTGGGTAGTGGGGGGTTGAAGATAACCCAGTAGGTACTGCTTCTATTATCTAAATTTAAATTAATTATTTGTTCTTAATAGATCTCAAGGACAACCTTCCAGTTTAGTGGATGTGAATTATATTCTAAACTAATTAAACTAAATGGGCGCCAGGGACTTGAAGAGTCCCGGATCCCTGAGCCGACTAAGATGTTCAATATCCTTCCAGTTAAGCGTAGGTGTCGAACCCGGGGTCCAATTAATTGAAGGTAGTTAAAGACCGGCTTCTAATTTTGAAAACCGGGTAGGTAGTAAACTGGTTCTAGAATGAACCGGTTGAAAATTGAGGGTAAAAGTTAAATATAAAAAAAAACCGTCCCGCCTGCGCTATATCGCTAGGCGGACTCTGCCACTGCACGGTCGTCTCCACAGGAGGCGTTGTGTGGACTCGAGGAACGGGTCTCACGTCCAGGCTCCAGAGGCGCCTCTAGATCCTGGCGGCGAGACGAATCTCTCGAGTTGCCTCACCTGGAATTGACAACAGGAGCCTATTATATATATGAAAGCTACGGTACTTTCCCTGAGAAGGAATAAAGGGGTCCGAGCTAGGAAATCTAAAGGCTAAAACAATAGCCGGACCACGTGGCCTTCCGCAAACGCAACACAATGAGCCACGACTTTCAACGCTAACCCTGCATGGTTGGACAATAAGAAACCCACGGGGGTGCAAAACTTACGGTTGATTGTGGCTGAAGACACTTGACTACAAGCTTCGACCGGCTGGAGACGGGTCCGCCTAATTTCCTTAGCGAATCCTTTCAAAACATGGAGTCCTGTAATAAATATCCAGGGATCACAACAATATCCTTTTAAACGACCTTGGAAGGTCTCGAAGATCACTTTCAGAGACTAACACAATCCAAAATCTTACCTTTTAAAACAAGAGAATAAAATTTGTTGCTCAGTCAAGCGTGACAAATTGAAAATGAACGATCAATGATGGATCAATGTTTTATCAGGGATGTCAACCAGAACAAAACCGACTTCCCCCTTTCAAGGTAAAACATGTGGGAACTCGGGTGACTGAATCACTACAACAAGATATTAAATTCCTGGAAAAATCCCTAACAACCGTGTTACTTGAAGTTTACACCCTGGAACAATAATAATAATCAGGATCCAAGCTAACAAACTCATCATTTCCCACTTCCAACACTATCGTTTGTCAAGAGTGGGGTAATTCTTTGATAAAATCGGCTAATCGAGAATGTACAACCTGGCCACACCAAACCAGTGACAAACCATAGACAATGTGGTTTTCGAAATTTCTAGAACAATGTCTATAGTGAAAAAATAATTACATTTCCGTCTATGGTTAAAAGACCAGTGTCTTTTCACCAAAAGCCGAAAACTATTAAGGATTGGTCTATACGATTTAGTTTCCAAGCAATCTGACAAAATCAACTAATAATATCGATTAAACTACAACTTTGAATCGGCAACCGCTAGAGGTCGCCTCCAACTGACAGAGACTGACGTTTCAACAGAATGACATTTGCAATGTCGACAGTCACAACATTATGATATGACGTATTTATATTATTGTGAAAATCTGTTTATTTAGGGTTTAGAAAAGTGATTTATCGACAGAAAGTGTTATCATTAGGGTCTAGTGACGCCGTAAAAATGAAGCAAATAACTCCTTTCATAAATCGCAAGCCAAAGTCAGTTGCACAAACTACAATGATCATTTTACTTGGAAACCTAAGGTAAAGTTAGGGTTCAAGAAAAACAACGTAACAATGTATTAAAAGTTCATAAATGACTAGTATTTGATTATAAATAAATAAGGAAGAGAGATTTCTTCTATTTATTTCTTTCACAACACATTTGCCAAAAAAAATCATTTACGAAGCCTGTAAACATTATTCGAAAGTTAAAAATTATAATGAAATGTGCGGTAAAATAGGTACTCTCACCAAGGTACATACTTTACCGCACGCTCCATTGTATGGCGCCATGCGTATCCTTTACGGTTTTTTCATTTCCCATACCATAATATTGTACTGTATTTCGCAAATGTGTTGTAAAACGTTGTATGACATACATGCGGATATATTGATGTTTACAAACTCGTTCGTCTACTCGTTTGTAAAATAAAATTAAAATTTATATTTGTGAAAACCAACTTACGTCTCTAATATCATAAATAACTATGAACTTTATGTACAGTCGTCAGTACATCATGCTATTGGAAAGTGACAAATTTTCCCAATGAATTAAGAAATAAAGTTGAAAATCTTACTAAGATATTTGACAGATTGTTAAAGCATGATGTGGTGTGGTGGCTTCTGTGTGACGACAATGCGGTCATTGCAACATAACAATAATCTAATAATCTTCCTTTGGTTTAAAAACGAGGCACCTAAGTAGGTCCTGGAAGAAACCTGTGGTCAAGGAAATCGTAATTAAATAAATTCTGTAACCTAAATAATGATTTATTAAAACCCAAAATACCATCCAAGTGTACGTAAGCAAGTCGATGATTATTATTTACTTTAGTACGATTACCTTTGTTCTTGATTTTATTTTCATTTCCGAAAATGATCGCTCTCCGCTTATAATTTACGCCATATTTCAAAACAAAAGAAGTCAAAAGTCACTTGTCACCCGGAGGCGAAAACGCATAGCAAGACAAGCGATTATAACCGACCACCTTAAAACACACACTTAAAACCACGTATTTTAAACTCTATCACAACGAAATAGGGTAGTATACAAGTGAAAAATTAAGATGGTTTTTTTCGCCGACAAAAGATTTATATGCAAAAATTACTAAAATGCTCACCTTTAAAGGTTTATTTGTCGTATTTAAATTACATTATTCAATTTCGGTGTATTGTGCACCAAAACAAATTTCCTGCAGTTTTTCAGCCAATATTTATTTTTGGGAGATTCATTTTTTTTTTTGTCTGGAACCGTTAAAAACGGCGTTCTTTTGTTTACAATAATTTAACAGTGACTCTCGAAATTGTCTGTGAGAAAACTGCTTATGTATTTTTCTTAGAACTTCAAGCAGTCTAATGCCAATAGTCCTTGAACCCTGAATTTATAATATCGATCTTATTATTTTTATTTTTTTTATTTGTGATGGGTTTGCTCTTGACTCTAGTTTAGGTAAGAAATGACGGTGACAAAGTCTACGATAGAACGAGCTTACCCAGAAGGAGCCTGGTTGTAAGCGTTCGGAAACACAGACGCAGGCAGAGAAAGATGCTTGGAAACGCTTAGTGAGAATTGGTGGAATAGCAACAAGGTAGGGATGGTAAGTTGCAGTGCGTCTGGATGTCTGATGGTAGAAGGGGCCTGGTGGAATGAGGGCGTGGAGTTCAATTATCAATATTGCTTACCACATAAACAGTAAAAGATAAGAAATTATCCATTTCTTATTGGGTCCACACAAAATTTACTTAAAAATATCGACATCTACAGAAAAAGTTACATAATGTATGCAAACGACCTCCACGACAAAGTTAAATCGGCAAAATTTATGAAACCCTAAAAATCGTTACAACTTTATTGCCAACAATAAAATGTTAACTTATCAATGCTACCAACCTAACGAAACTGGCAGTCAAATGGTAAGTAACTATCACCCAATCTCCATGTGAACGATTATCGATGTATCGACTTACATTATTGTCGATACCATTCGATACGCGGTGCATTCGAATTTTATGCATTCCATATTCGATTTGATTGTAACTCGATTCGGTCTATTCCCATTAATGGGTTATTAAAACGATTTTTATTATTCGTCGAACGTTTATTCTTGAGTCGGACATGATGGTGATTAGTTCAGGAATTGGTGACTTATTTTATTGCATGTGGAGATAGAAATACAATAACACTGGTTAGGTCGATTTGACGACGGCAGCTGTGACGCATTTTTTTATGTTTTCTTTTTACTTTAGACAGGCACGCGTTTGACCACTATCTCTCCTGATGGTAAGCGATGATGCGGTCTAAGATAGAGCACGCTTGCCTAGAAGTAACCTATTCACTCTTGACTTAAAGACTCCCAGGTTGTAGCTATCTGGAAACACAGACTCCGGCAGGGAATTCCACTCCTTTGCTGTACGCACCATGAATGTGTTCCCAAAACGTTTTGTGCCTGTGGGTGGGATGTCCACCATGTTACGGTGGCGCATCGCCAATCGTCTTGTGGTCCGATGATGGAACGGGATTGGCGGAATTAAATCATGCAGTTCCGTCGCACATTCCCCAAAATGATACTCTTACAGAGTATGGACGTTACAGAGATGGGTCTACAATTCGACGGGTCAGCTCGACTAACCTTCTTGGGCACGGACTGCACGTTTCGCGTCATTAGATCGTCAGTCAATGCTCATCGACTATTGCGCTTGCAAGTTTCGTTCGCCCACCGTACGTTGGCGAGATCAACCAACTTCATTCATTTGTGCTACAACTCGTGGCAGCTCCTAAACCTTTAATGAAAGGGGTTCTGTGGATTACTTATTTTGATGACAGAAAGTCAGCTATTTAGCGCATACGCCCTAATAATAATTAAAACCTCATCACTTTATTACTTGTTAGCCAGGATACATTATGCAACTTTTAGCAAAAAAATACGAAGAAACTAACAAAAACACCGATTTCCGAAATTAAAGTTATTTTTTACTTTGTAGTGTTTTTTTTTTTATTTTTAAATCGGTTGTATTCTGTTTTTAAGTTTTTTATTTTTCACTTTTTAGTAGTACGCCACACCTAACAACACCACTGTAAAATCGCAGAAAAGCAAAATACGCAATTTCGATTAGTATTGGATGACAAAAAACCATCATCCAAGTAAACGAATTCCAGCTATTTCGATTTAAAATCCAAACATCGTAACCGATTCTGATAAAATCTAAATGGGACCAAGAATTTTTAAAATCGGTTCATAATTGACGGAGTTATGAGGTAACAAAATAAGAAAAAAAAAATACAACCAAATTGAGAACCTCCTCCTTTTTGGGAAGTCGGTTAAAAAGCGTGAGAATGTCGATCAAAACTGCAACAATGAGATTTGCTAGACTTTGGGGGTAGATCGTATCTCCCTGCCCGAAACCCTGTCTGTCACAAATCCAGTCATAATAAGACAGTGCTGTAAGTTGTATTGAATGTCCATTAAATATCATTTTATCCACATTGTTCGAGTAAAGTCCGGCCAAGTGCGAGTCGGATTCTCATACCAAGGATTTCGTATCATAAAGCGAAAAGAACACGTTTCTTGAATGGGAATTGTTTTTTTTTTTTGTAGAGAAACACCCTGTTATAATTTCTACTGTCTACCTATTAAAGTACAGTCGGCTGAAAGACAGACGGACGTACTGACAGACGGACAGTGGACGCTTTTTTTTTATATAAGGCATACGTTTGACCACTGTCTCACCTGATGAAGCGATGATGCGGTCTAAGATGGAGCACGCTTGCCTAGAAGTAACCTATTCACTCTTGACTTAAGGCGCGTCCCCGAGCAAAACGCAGTGCTAGCCGTTTTTTGTGCAGTTTTTTGGTGCTATCTCCTCGTTATCTAAAAGAAGTATCAACTTATAAAAATTACATTAAATTTCTACATAATCTTGGCTTCAAAATGGTAGATTTTTTTTTTTATTACTAAGTATAATGTTTAATTAATCTCCTCACAACGAAACTACAGAAATGAGAAAATATACTGAAATCATGCATCTTCTAGAAAACTAACGATTATTTTGATTTTGTACTTACACTGATGGATAGGCAATTTAATTATGAGCATTTTGGTAGAAATATTTTTTTCAAAAGACCAAAGTTAGATTTTATAACGATTTTATTCAACATTCTGAGCGTATTCGCTATTGTATCTCTTGCGCTGTTATTGAGGGGAAAAATGCTCAAGGTTATTTGGTCAGGGTACGCCCTAAAGACTCCCAGGTTGTAGCTATCAGGAAACACAGACTCAGGCAGGGAATTTCACTCCTTTGCTGTACGCATAATGAATGTATTCCCAAAACGTTTTGTGCAAAAGTAGGTGGGATGTCCACCATGTACCGGTAGCACGTCGCCGTACGTCTTGTGGTCCGATGATGGAATGGGCTTGGCGGAATTAAATTATGCAATTCCGTCGCACACTCCCCAAAATGCAACCAATAGAAAACCGACAGGCCAAGCAACTCGGAGTCGATGCTTAAGACTTTGGAGCTTCGATTCGACGAGCCTGTCATTGCCGATGATCCCCTTGGCTCGTTTCTCAATTGACTCAAGGGCATCAAGCTGGTATCTGGCAGATCCGTCCCGAAGATGAAAGCAGTACTCCATAAACGATCGAACTGGCGCTTGTTACAGTTTAAGCTGTTCCGGCGTGAATATGGTTCGTTTGAGTACGGAACCATAAAAAACCGGCAAAGTGCGAGTCGGACTCACGCACTGAGGGTTCCGTAAGCAGGAGTTGCGATTTACGATTTATGACATATTAAAAAAAAAACAACTTACTAAGTAGATCTCGTTCAAACTAATTTTCGCTGGTAGTTTACATGGTAATGTACATCATATATCTTTTTTAGTTTTATCATTCCCTTATTTTAGAAGTTAAGGGGGGCGGGGGCACACATTTTTCCACTTTGGAAGTGTCTGTCGCGCAAACTATTCAATTTAGAAAAAAATTATCTTAAAAACCTCCATATCATTTTTGGAGACCTCTCCATCGATACCCCACACGTATGGGTACGATGAAAAAAAAATTTTTGAGTTTCAGTTCTAAGTATGCGGACCCCCAAAATTGATTGTTTTTTTTTTCTATTTTTATGTGAAAATCTTTATGCGGTTCACAAAATACATCTACTCACCAAATTTCAACAGCGTAGTTCTTATAGTTTCGGAGAAAAATGGCTGTGACATACGGACGGACAGACAGACAGACATGACGAATCTATAAGGGTTCCGTTTTTGCCATTTGGCTACGGAACCCTAAAAAGTAAGGCTATACAAATTGTTTCCTACAGTTATGATAACAACCTTTGTGATTCCTACTATACAATTTCACTAATCGATATTATCACTGTCATCCACACCGTACATCACAAAGATACTGTTAGTTTTTCGAATTTTTCCACGCATCCCATAACATAAATAAATTGGTGTAGCGGCAACTCTATTCGAGATGCTATAATATCCCTAATAGAGAGAAAGTGTTTTATCGTCCAGTTATATCGACTATCAGGATAAGGACATAAAATTATCGGTATCGTATGGTACGCGAGATATACGATATTACCGTAAACTGTTTGACGTTCTGACACTTTATACTTGTATTCGTTTCGGACATATTGGAAAGTTAACTGTACTTGGAATTTTGGAGGGAAATGGTGTTGGAAGTATTAGCTTACTGGTTACAATGTCCTTGATGTGTTCGTGTTAATTACAAAAGTCCTATGTGGCTTAGTTAGGGATACATTACTAACCACCAAACAAAAATTTTTAGGTATCCTGAGGGCCTAGCACGAATATTTTTGACGTATAGTAAAGTTACGTAAAAGTTTACCATAGCTACAATACTCGTTTCGCACACAATATTGGTTTGAATTAGATACATATCCATATTCAAATTTTTAAATGATTACATAAATTGTGTATGTTCCATAAAACTAAACCAAAATACTATAGGGTTGTAGTTTTTCACATTCCAAATTCACTTACTTTAACGTTACTATACGTCAAAATATTCGTGCTAGCCCCTCTGGTTGATTCTGTCGACATCTCACCATGATCATTTAGGTGGAGTGAACGACCAGTGAGCTGTCATTCCGCTTTGTTTGTATGGTTTGACAGCTCAATTCACCCACACCTTCACTTCGACATGTAAATACAGAATCGACCGGCTGTCATGACATCTTGTTTGCATGGTTTGACAGCTCACTGGTCGTTCATTTCGCCTGAGTGTTCACTTCGACATGTTTACAGAATGGCACTGTTGTTACGGCTAACGGATTCTTCTTAGTTTATTTTCAGGAAATATCTAGCATCCTGAAAAATATCTAGGACAAAAAATAAATGTCATTGAGCATACAAGTGAGTAGGTAGTCGAATACAACCTGTATTTAAATCAGGAGTTAGTAAGTTCCTTCTAGGCATACTTAATCTTTGACCATATCATCGTTTTCCATTTCAACAAGTGAGTAATCTGGTAATTTTTTTAAAAACTATTGTAAAATCAAATAGGTGATACCAAACATAGTGACAATAGGCTTGTGTCCTGAAAAAATCTAATTAGTCCGTCAGTTAGATAATCAAAAAATATTTGACCCGTATTTTTTTTTTTGTTAGTGGAACCAAAATTGTCGAAGTTACGACGCTTTTAAAATTCTCAATACGTCACGCCCTGGTATAATTTTTAGCGGGTCGTAACGTCACGAGCCCCCACTCCCGAGTTTTGATGCGTTTTATCTTTGTCTATATTCATTGATTTACAAAAACAAAAAAATACGTGTCCATTATTTTTCAATACTCTAACAGACGGACAAAATAGTTTTGCAATTTGGTTAGATCAAGCACAAACATATGATGGAAACTAGCCTATTGTGGTTTTATGACTGAGACCCCTCGAGCCTAATGTTTCAAAAACTTTATAATCGTTCTCGAATTATGTTAAACTAGCTGATGCCCGCCGCTTCGCCCGCTTGACAAATTAAATACTTAAAACTTCCTCGATTACCACTCTATCCGTTGGTGAAAACAGCATGAAAATCGGTGCGAGTAGTTTTTGAGTTTATCGCCAACAGACAGACAGACAGACGCGGCGGAGGACTTCGTTCTATAATATATAGTGATAAGAACCAGCAAGTTCAAGAAGATGCTATGATCAGTCGGCCTCCATCTAAGAATGAAACACAAAAACCTAACTCCTTAGGACTACCCAAGGCAATCTAGCACAGCCAGCCAAGTACTAGTCATAAACAAGACCCACTTGATACGCATTCTAATATCAAACTAACGGAACAACCGATAAAATATAAAATAACATTTAATTTAATAGTAACCTAATAACTACAGGGCCGGACTCTGACAGTAGCCTCAATACATTTAATGTGACGCCAACAATCGTAAATTTTATTGTTAGTAGAGGTAAATAGGCGGAAAATGACGTAGCTTTATGTACTCGTAGTTCGCAATTGTCTTTAGTTGAGCTGTTTTGTTGTTATTGTGAAGTGAGAGTCTTTCATTACGGTGGGTAGGGTTAATGATAATTAAGATGTCCAGTTCAGAAGATCTATTGTTAAAAGGTTGCTAATGAATAACGAAAGTGATTTATTTATTTATTGTATTCAGGTTAACCAACAACTGTTTACACCAGTACATTAACAGCTTACTATTAATTGCGTTTGCAACAATTAATAATACGTTAACACCGCTAGCACAAATAACAGTGGAAAAATTATTAATTATTAAATTACAACCGATTTATGAAAATACATGTGAATAAGATGTGCTAATTGAATTATTAAATTTGATCACAAATGAGTGATAAAAATTCAATAATTATTGATATACTTAAACATTAGATTATAAATTAGGCTAAAATAAAAAAATTACATTTTTATTTAAAAAGAAATTAAACAACATTAATCAAAATATTGATCTGTGGTAATGTAAAAAACTATTAAATATCCAATTCCATAACAAACAGAAGACATAATCATTAAAAATAAAAAAAATTAACAGCAAAACAAAAATAAACAACCGCATTCAATACAAAAATATTCTATCAAATGGTACAATTATAATTAACTATCAATAGATTTGATTAAGGAATTGAAAATTACTGCGTGAGAAAAAAAAAAACATCAAAAATGTAAACAGCAATATGTGTGTTTCGTATGATTGTTAAATAAAATTACTTTATGAACTAAACTTATATTGGCGTGGTGAATATCTAACAAGTCACTACAACCATTGAGGATCTTGCACTATGAATGCTTGCTTCTTTCATTATAAAAGAACGAAATTTGTGGGTTTTGAATTGGTATTATTTTGAATTTATATTTAACTTCTATGCTGGGCGTACGCCTCTCTTATCTGATGCCAATCTCCACATTCTTGCCTGACCCAACCTAATCGAAACATTATATAAAGTTTGCCGAATAGTCAGGCTGACTTTTTCATTTCAGTCTTCTGATGAAAGATCGTTTAAAGGGTATTCGACTTTATGGTGATGGATTTAAAGTATCGTACGTCATTGTTATTAGAATTACTGTTTGGTGGGTAGGCCTCCATTACATATTTATCATAATTCCCGGTTTTCCCTCACTTGCACGCAACGCACTAGTGGAAGGACTTGATTTCTATTACCTAACCTTGACTCTAATCTGATCAACTCCAGCAGCCATGTTTCATCTCCGTACTCACAAAACCATAAAATCTTCAACCCTGAAGATATAATTATATCCAGAACATATCCCCACTTCAATAACATCGTAACGGCAACAATGAAACTTCATAACAACTACGTACTCAAACGCCATTAAAATATTATCAAAACAAACCTCCTTGATGTTCTCGTTGATGTCGTGAGAAATAAGAAGTTATTTAAAGAAGGACATAACATTATCTCAGTTTTAATAACAAGGCCATAATAAAATATGTTATAGAAAGAGACTAAAAGATATGAAGAGATTTTTAAATCCTCTAAAGCAACTGGAGCTAATCTTGAAAAGACTGTTAAGACAGAGTCATCGTAATTTCAGTCGAAAGCAATCCACTGCTAAATCTTGGAAAATGTTACAATTATGACAGGTCCTGTGCGTTTTGCATTCAGCGTACTCCCGCAACCTTCACCAGTTCATTGGTTCACCTTTTGGACGTGGCTTTTGGGTGCGTCTTCCGGGACGCAGCCACCACTCCAGAACCTTTCGACCCTATCGATAATCCTTATAATGAGCAATGTGCCGACTGCCACTTAAGTTAGGCTATGCTTCGTGCCATGTCGGTGCCCTTGCTTTTTCTTCGGATCACTTTGTTTCTGATTTGATCTCGCAAAAAACTCCGAGCATAGCCTGAATATTAATCGGCAACTTATGGATTTTTTTAACGTTCATCATCTGCCTAGTTTGGTTTGACTGGAAGCTTTTTGATTCAGCTAAATACCAGTATTTTACGTGGAGCGGCTGCCTACCTGACCTCTACAACCTATTAACAGGGTAACACGGTACTCCTTTGCAAGACTGGTGTCAGATTTTCTGGCTTCTGACTATTCGTAACGACTGCAATAGATCTCCAAATGACAGCCGGGACCAATAGCTTAACGTGCTTTCCGAGGCACGGAGGAAACTCGGTATGTTAAGATAGTCACCCATCCACAGACAAACCTTGGCAAGCGTTGCTTAAACTTGAAAATCGACCTTTGCGGCTTTTAAAATTTAGCCACAAGCTCCGAATTTGTCCGAAAGTTGACATAGATAATTAGGCCCATTAATTAGTTGAGATAGCCAGAGAGTACAACGGACTCAAATATACTTAGAGTTAAACAGCTCAGCTAGTTCAGCAGCGTTTAAATCTTCTCACATTTACTTTAAATAGCTTCCTGGATCAAAGGTTAAAACTTTGCATTAGAAATTATGTGCTTGCTAACCCAAAGAGAGCTGTGCCATAATACATTTCATTATCTTTAATCAGAATGAGCCCAGACGAATTAGAGCTAGACGAGATAAAGAAGGCCGCAGTGTTAGGTTTCAAGCAATGATCTTTTAGGATTTCGCAGAACTTTAAATTTAGACCATTGTAACAATCATGGTACACGACCACCCGTTGGAATATTATCCTGTTTATGAATACCGACAAATAATTTACGAAGAATTTCTTTGTTTTTGTTACGCAATTGTCTGAAACAGTTACCGCGGCCTTAAAACGCAAAGGGCATATGAAAGAAAATTCGTTCAGGAGCTTTTGGCTTAATAATAATAGCCACACAGGTCGATCTTCAAGGTTAAGCAATGCTTGAAGAGGTTGGTCTGTGGGTGGGTGACCATCTTAACATAGGTACCGGGTTTCCTCCGCAGAAAGCACGTTAAAGTGTTGGTCCCAGCTGTCTTTTGTAGATCTTTGGTAGTCGTTACGGATTGTCAGAAGCCAGTAATTCTGACTCCAGTCGTAATTCTTCTGTGGTGCTCCAACTAAGAATAGCTAAGGCTTTACCTATAAACAACTAGAAATGAAACAACGACTGGATTAAAATTTTAATATTATTTGAGCTGCCTTCTAATTTTAAACCTATTCTAAACTTTTTCATTGACCCTTATAAAGCTTTATCGACTGGCCAATACGAACCACGAAGAACCAAGAAAGTCCACAGTACCGTGTTACCCAGTTAATGGCTTGTGAAAGTCTGGTAGGTAGCGACTTCATGTAAAACACTGGTATTTAGCTGAATCCGGTTTGACTGGAAGCTGACCCCAGTATAGTTGGGAGAAGGCTAGGCAGATGATGAGTCTGGCATTCTCTAACACTCCGCCCAGATAGAGAAAATATTTATCAACAAATAAATACCGTGTGACAACGAATTTAAAAATAACTTTTTGGTGTGTGTGTTTTCAGGTAAAGTTGCCTAGTGCCATCTTCCTGCATCTCAAAGTAATTTTCAAAGTTACCCCGGAAGAAACACAATAGCAAGACATTAATAAGATCACCCAAGAAATCCTACACAATTCTAAACAACGACCTAAATACGTCCACCTCCTTACAGCCGTGAATAATGCACTAACGTCCATTGCACCATTCAATCAACATCTTGTAACCTTCCTGCCTCATTAAATTAAGCATTGTTGCTTACCAGGGTAACAGAACACCGTATTAGGTCATTACGAACTATATTACCAGCTAGAAAGTACGCATGCGCCATGGAAACGGTCACACTTGAATCACTAAACGCATATTGTAAGCTTCCTAGTACATTATGCCAGCCTAGTACCTAATTGGAGTAATAACAAAGGTTAGGAGGAAGCGGAACTTTCAACGAGATGGGTACTTAAAGATTTGTTATTTATGGGTAATTCAACGGTCAATTTAAACCTTTAATTTACTGATAAATAAATGTCTCTTGGCAATATTGAGCGGCAAAGATCATGTTCATTTAGGTTCAGGATGGAGACTATTAATCGGTTTAGGAGTCACGATTCTATAATAATAATAATATAATATAATAATAAAATTTTATTTCCATTAAGGTAGGTAAGAGCAACTTCTTAATCTAGTCTAGTAACAATTTTTAATCTTAAATTTAGAGGTTGTACACTGTTTAATACAATTATGGGATTCTCTAAGTCCTAAACTACGTCAAGCTTGTATTATAGGAGTTAGTGAGCCGTTGACTTGGACACAATCCTGAATTTATCTTATGTTACTGTAAAAACATAGAAAGTTATCGCTTAAAATAAAATATAAGAAAACAAAAGACTTTAAAGGTAACATGTCCTGGTTCAAACTTGAAATATGAAAGTGTTAGCGAGTCAATTTTATTTTTTAATCCGTTTCTGGTGACTGAGTGAATGAGACACACAGCGCACAGCCAAAACTACTGGTCATTGACATGTAGGTTCCTTGGCAAGTATAGTGGAGTACTAAAAGATAATTTCCGACACTTCTTACGGGATCAGGAAAAACGACGGGATATAGTAAGTAAAAACTTTTTTAAAAGATAATGTTCAAACCAATGCATCCGGTATCATCATAGAAAAGTTTGAAGGTTGAGTAAAATTGTTATTTGGGCTCCCACTCTCAGAGATAAAGAAATTAAGGGACTAAATAAATAGCCCAAAACTTACTCTACCATTCCCAAAAATCTTCTGAATTCGTAAAAATTGCAAGATCTAGAGCATTATAAGAGTCTTGCCCTCAAGTTCCTTGTTGTGGATCTAGGATTTCTAGAATACAGGGTGTCCCAGAACTCAACGTCAAGCCGGAATCGGTGATAGGACAAATCCTAATAGTTACTAGAAAAATATAAAAAATAATCTTAGTCATGTATTTTTTAAATTACGGTACTTAATTTCTTTTTTTTTTTTCGAAAAATGTGCACCCTGTGATGATGGTTTTGAGCTCCTTTAGCTACAAATCTTTACTTTTTTCGTTTTTTTTTTTGTAATCTTGAGTAGTGCTTGTGTAACCTGATGTTTTAAATTCTTAGTTATTTTCATTTTTCGAAAAAAAAAGAAATTACTGCAATTAAAAATAAAAAAAATACATGAGTAAGACTTTTTACATTTTTCTGGTAACTATTGTGATTTGTCCTATCACCCGATTACGGCTTGACGTTGAGTTCTGAGACACCCCGTATATCATTTGGAATCAAAGCCTACTTTTGCTCGTAAGCTTTGCAAAGCTTGCGCATTCGTGAGTTGTGTAATTCGTTAAAAGTATCGTGACTTCGCTTTAGATAAGTAGCATTTCAGGATTACCGTCACAGAGAATTTACTGGTCTTTCATGACATATGGATTAGTATTAAGCCTATGGCAGTAACCTAACCTGGGGACTGTTGCAAAACTGTCCAAAATGGAAATGACGAAGAGATGATCATTAAGTTTTCTTCTAGTTAGTATTAATTTCATCATGATCATCATTCTGTACATGTTTACTAGGGGCCCGGGCGCGACCCTTAATTCAATATCACTTTGAAAGAGAGAGAGAGAGACGGCAAAAGTATTGAAAATAAAAATACTTTCCATATTTTTAACCGACTTCCGAACAAGGAGGAGGTTCTCAGTTCAGCGGGGTTTTTTTTTTTATTTATGTACACAATTGCTGAGAGGTTTCTGATCCGATTTGTGGGATTCCTTTTAAGTTCGATGCGCCATACTGGCCATTTGGTCCCGTAAAATCTCATTTTGGTTCAGTAGTTTTTATTTTATGAGCATCTTTGCTTATTTCAATTTCTGCGTAAACAAAGACGTCGTCCAAGTATCACCACTTGAAAGTAAAAATAAAAATAAACTTTTTCACAAAAAAATATAACCGACTTCCAAAAAACATTACAAAGTATAAAACGACGTGTTAAAAAACGAAGATACAAAACCAAAAACACCGAATTCCCAAATAAAGGTTATTTTATATTTTGTAGTGTTTTTTGGAAGTTGGTTATATTTTTTGCCGTCTCTGTTCTTGTCACAAGTTTTCGCCCAATCCAGTTTGTAATTCCAATTTTCTTATCAAAATAAACATGACTATTTTGAAACCTGAGTTTGTAATGTAGAATAACCCTTTAAAGCATGAAAACAGTACTGAAAGAATTAAATTGGCACAAAAGTACCTTTGTGCTTATTTTCTACTATTTTTTTTTTCATAGAAGTGCATAGTCTTTAAACTGGATAAACAATCTAGCATAGCGCGAATGCATGCAATGATGCATGTACACAGATAACGCGAGTGAAACCGAGAAAAACAAGCTAAGCTTAAGATCAGGTAAACAATTTACAACATAACAGCAATAAGTCACTGACCACACACAACATCATACTATAATGTGATTGTGGTCACGTACCATCGTCTAGACGCCGTACCTCAGCTGTGGTTGTAAAAACGTCCTGGCTGACACCACCTCACTGTCACAGGGTTAACTTTTAATATTCAATCAGGGTAAAAATAGGTTAAAACTTAAGCAAAGGGATTAAAAATTACATGGTGATTTGCTTTGTGCTTCGTGTTGTTTTATTCTGTTCAGGGAATTAGATTGAAAATGCCTATAGCATTAAGTCCGCCTTTGTACAGTGTCTTTACTTGTGCATAAAGTTTTAATAAATAAATAAATTATTATAGTATTCCTAGTACGTATCTGGATAATGTGACAGTGGCAGTCAATTGTTTTAATGATGTCAGAATTTTTGTTACTCCAAAAGCTTTTTCAAACTTGCTTTTTCGTCCGTGTGACATTCAAAAGAATTATTGACATTCATGAGTGTATCTCTCCATCAATGTAAGATTTTTTTAAATCGATTCAGCTCCTCCTGTTTACCAATAATCATGAACGGTAATATTAGACAAATTATAGTAGCTCACATACACGTCATCTCTACTGCAATCGGCATCCAACCGGGTTCCAAGCATCATCTGCCTAGCCTTTTCCCAACTATATTGGGGTCGGCTTCCAGTCAAACCGGATTTAGCTGAAAACCAGTATTTTACGTGGAGCGGCTGCCTACCCGGACCTCCACAACCCATTAACTGGGTAACACGGTTCTCCTTGGCAAGACTGGTGTCAGATTTTTCTGGCTTCTGACTATCCGTAGAGACTGCCAAAGATCTCCAAATGACAGCCAGGACCAACAGCAGCAGCAACGTGCTTTCCGAGGCACGGAGGAAACTCGGTATATTAAGATGGTCACCGATCCACAGACCAACCTCGGCAAGCGTTGCTTAACTTCGAAGATCGACCTGTGTGACTGTTAATATTTAACCACGAGCTCCTCAACCCCCCCCCCCCAACCGGGTTTCAAGCACAGGCTATTAAGTGGTCAGAAGATGTTCAGCGCCAGCTTTGAAGAGTCTCTACCTCTACTACGCTTGTGCCTTCATCATAATCTTGCACACATTTCAATTAAGGCTCTGTGCCTTTCTAATTATATCATCTTCTACAAACCCCAGCTTCGATTCTTCACATCTGCAAATTACTCATTCTGTACACTGCCAACTTCTAATCACGTTTCTTGTGTCATTGCAAATTTTAATTACAAAATCGTTACTGCAGTTTACTAATTACAAATTTTGGCAGCAAGCGCAACATTGTAATCGTGATCGTGAGCCCAACCCGGACTTTAGACGATGTAGATTTG
Organism: Ceramica pisi; assembly: GCA_963859965.1. Classification (NCBI taxonomy): domain Eukaryota; kingdom Metazoa; phylum Arthropoda; class Insecta; order Lepidoptera; family Noctuidae; genus Ceramica; species Ceramica pisi. The sequence goes on along the minus strand of OY982544.1, from coordinate 1,615,044 downwards.
GCAAAACATAACTTGGTCTAGTTCAACCTCATTGACATTAAACCATTTAAACAGTCAATCATTTCATGACATGTTGGCTTATAGAAATGCCTCTTGAGTGGTTTAGGCGTTTGCTTGCCTTGTGACCCGGTGATGGTGGGTTTGATTCAAAATTCAAAATTGATAGGTTCGCGATTAATAAAAATCTCACCTAATGGGAAATTTTGAAGTGGTCGACGTTGGAGCAAGTTTACCTGGAAGTAGTGTCTTGGCCATGCACTTGTACATTTTACGGGAATTCGATAGCGAAATAACCAGGATCGACTCTATCACATCTTTGCAAGGCGTTTCCTGTGCCTCTACCAAAGTTTTACCAGAACGTTGCCTAGGTTCTTCTACCGTACGTATGTCTGCAGTAAATTTGCCTTGCCTTGGATACGCTTTATCAAGTGTGCCAAAGTTTTCTCTCAAGAGGAACACCTAGCCGTATATAATTTTAATGTAGTAATTTTCTAACGCAACACAAAACTTTCAAAATGACATTTTGTACCTAATTTAACATGGTCGTAAACGCATCATTGCTCGTAAAATCTGTAAATAAAAACGTATAAATTAACGTCCTTTCATAACGAGATATTTATACTTCGACTCGACCTTCGAGCATCGACGATAATTATGATAGAGTTATTAAACATGAGGTGTCGATACCTCGATTTTATCACAGTAGAAGAAAAGTCAGAAAATCCATGTAACTTATACTGTAAAGTGGGCAAACTTTTCTTTACAGACGAAGCAGAGTGGTGCCCAAACCGAAGGCGTCAAGGATAAAAACATTGCAATCCAAATTTCTTCCGTTACAAAGAGTGAGTGAGTGATTGACTGGCAGACAACGCACTATCCGAAACAACAGAGCGTTTAAAAAGGCCACTTTAGCAGAATCAGAAAACAAATCACGCAAACCGTCACTGGTACATTTTACCAAATCAACCTTGAACCTATTGCGTACGCGATGAAGATGAAAATGATATTTTACAGATCGTATTTAGATTCTCACAATTTGATTCTCCTAAAGTGGCCCTTTTAGTCACCCTGATCCTATGAAGCTGAATTTTGGCATGTAGGTTCCTTGGAGAGTGTAGGGGAGCAGTAAAAGAGGATCAATTTCCGAAATTCCCACGGAAACGGGACAAAAGCGATATACGTGTACGAAATCACGAGTAAAGTGTGAGTATAAAAACCGGCCGAGTGTGAGTCGGACTCGCGCACCGAGGGTTCCGTACAAACCAGTAGGTATTATATTATAAGCAAAAGTTGCGGTTAACGATTTATGACGTATTAAAAAAAAACTACTTACTAGATCTCGTTCAAACCAATTTTCGCTGGTAGTTTACATGGTAATATACATCATAATTTTTTTTTAGTTTTATCACTCTCTTCAAATGTTTGAGTTTCAGTTCTAAGTATGGACCCTCTAAATTTATTGTTTTTGTTTTCTATTTTTGTGCAAACATCTTAATGCGGTTCACAGAATACATCTACTTACCAAGTTTCAACAGCATAGTTCTTATAGTTTCGGAGAAAAGTGGCTGTGACATACGGACGGTCTGACAGACAGACAGACAGACACACAGACAGACATGACAAATCTATAAGGGTTCCGTTTTTTACATTTGGCTACGGAACCCTAAAACAATGAGATGGAATCCGGAGTCGAAAAGTAATTTTTTTAAGAAAACGCTTTGCTAATAGTGATAAAAATAAGGGTCACAATGAATGCTGCATTAGGTACTATTGGTGACTGTCACTGGTTCCTTTTTATCTCGGAAAACACACGGATTCTGTGGGTTAAAGTTGGGGAAAAAGTGGTCCTAGGTCACCAACCCTCCCCCCCCTCCCTCCCTCCTGGTCTCTCTGCTGCTAAGACTATTCTGAGACCGATGTAAGATTGTTTTTTTTTATCTCGGAAAACACACGGATTCTGTGGGTTAAAGTTGGGGAAAAAGTGGTCATAGGTCACCAAACCTCCGCCCCCCCTCCCTCCCTCCCCCTCCCTCCCTCCTGGTCTCTCTGCTGCTAGGACTATTCTGAGACCGATGTAAGATTGTTTTTTTTTATCTCGGAAAACACACGGATTCTGTGGGTTAAAGTTGGGGAAAAAGTGGTCATAGGTCACCAACCCTCCCCCCCCCTCCCTCCCTCCTGGTCTCTCTGCTGCTAGGACTATTCTGAGACCGATGTAAGATTGTTTTTTTTTATCTCGGAAAACACATGGATTCTGTGGGTTAAAGTTGGGGAAAAAGTGGTCATAGATCACCAACCCTCCCCCTCCCTCCCTCCCTCCTGGTCTCTGCTGCTAGGACTATTCTGAGACCGATGTAAGATTGTTTTTTTTTATCTCGGAAAACACACGGATTCTGTGGGTTAAAGTTGGGGAAAAAGTGGTCATAGGTCACCAACCCTCCCCCCCCCTCCCTCCCTCCTGGTCTCTCTGCTGCTAGGACTATTCTGAGACCGATGTAAGATTGTTTTTTTTTATCTCGGAAAACACACGGATTCTGTGGGTTAAAGTTGGGGAAAAAGTGGTCATAGGTCACCAACCCTCCCCCCCCCCCTCCCTCCCTCCTGGTCTCTCTGCTGCTAGGACTATTCTGAGACCGATGTAAGATTGTTTTTTTTTATCTCGGAAAACACACGGATTCTGTGGGTTAAAGTTGGGGAAAAAGTGGTCATAGGTCACCAACCCTCCCCCCCCTCCCTCCCTCTTGGTCTCTCTGCTGCTAGGACTATTCTGAGACCGATGTAAGATTGTTTTTTTTTATCTCGGAAAACACACGGATTCTGTGGGTTAAAGTTGGGGAAAAAGTGGTCATAGGTCACCAACCCTCCCCCCCCCTCCCTCCCTCCTGGTCTCTCTGCTGCTAGGACTATTCTGAGACCGATGTAAGATTGTTTTTTTTTATCTCGGAAAACACACGGATTCTGTGGGTTAAAGTTGGGGAAAAAGTGGTCATAGGTCACCAACCCTCCCCCTCCCTCCCTCCCTCCTGGTCTCTCTGCTGCTAGGACTATTCTGAGACCGATGTAAGATTGTTTTTTTTTATCTCGGAAAACACACGGATTCTGTGGGTTAAAGTTGGGGAAAAAGTGGTCATAGGTCACCAACCCTCCCCCTCCCTCCCTCCCTCCTGGTCTCTCTGCTGCTAAGACTATTCTGAGACCGATGTAAGATTGTTTTTTTTTATCTCGGAAAACACACGGATTCTGTGGGTTAAAGTTGGGGAAAAAGTGGTCATAGGTCACCAAACCTCCGCCCCCCCTCCCTCCCTCCCCCTCCCTCCCTCCTGGTCTCTCTGCTGCTAGGACTATTCTGAGACCGATGTAAGATTGTTTTTTTTTATCTCGGAAAACACACGGATTCTGTGGGTTAAAGTTGGGGAAAAAGTGGTCATAGATCACCAACCCTCCCCCCCCCCTCCCTCCCTCCTGGTCTCTCTGCTGCTAGGACTATTCTGAGACCGATGTAAGATTGTTTTTTTTTATCTCGGAAAACACACGGATTCTGTGGGTTAAAGTTGGGGAAAAAGTGGTCATAGGTCACCAACCCTCCCCCTCCCTCCCTCCCTCCTGGTCTCTCTGCTGCTAGGACTATTCTGAGACCGATGTAAGATTGTTTTTTTTTATCTCGGAAAACACATGGATTCTGTGGGTTAAAGTTGGGGAAAAAGTGGTCATAGGTCACCAACCCTCCCCCTCCCTCCCTCCCTCCTGGTCTCTCTGCTGCTAGGACTATTCTGAGACCGATGTAAGATTGTTTTTTTTTATCTCGGAAAACACACGGATTCTGTGGGTTAAAGTTGGGGAAAAAGTGGTCATAGGTCACCAACCCTCCCCCCCCCCTCCCTCCCTCCTGGTCTCTCTGCTGCTAGGACTATTCTGAGACCGATGTAAGATTGTTTTTTTTTATCTCGGAAAACACACGGATTCTGTGGGTTAAAGTTGGGGAAAAAGTGGTCATAGGTTACCAACCCTCCCCCCCCCCTCCCTCCCTCTTGGTCTCTCTGCTGCTAGGACTATTCTGAGACCGATGTAAGATTGTTTTTTTTTATCTCGGAAAACACACGGATTCTGTGGGTTAAAGTTGGGGAAAAGTGGTCATAGGTCACCAACCCTCCCCCCCCCTCCCTCCCTCCTGGTCTCTCTGCTGCTAGGACTATTCTGAGACCGATGTAAGATTGTTTTTTTTTATCTCGGAAAACACACGGATTCTGTGGGTTAAAGTTGGGGAAAAAGTGGTCATAGGTCACCAACCCTCCCCCTCCCTCCCTCCCTCCTGGTCTCTCTGCTGCTAGGACTATTCTGAGACCGATGTAAGATTGTTTTTTTTTATCTCGGAAAACACACGGATTCTGTGGGTTAAAGTTGGGGAAAAAGTGGTCATAGGTCACCAACCCTCCCCCTCCCTCCCTCCCTCCTGGTCTCTCTCCTGCTAGGACTATTCTGAGACCGATGTAAGATTGTTTTTTTTTATCTCGGAAAACACACGGATTCTGTGGGTTAAAGTTGGGGAAAAAGTGGTCATAGGTCACCAAGACCGAGAAAGCAAAATAGCTGAAACACGCGGAGTGAACCTTCTCAAGCAAATACACTTATTAAAGATATTTTCCAGTTGAATATCTGCGGTGCGCCGGCGCAAACTAAATGCTAATGTGCAATCTCGCGAGATAATGTCTTCATGTCCAACATGGGTTTGGTTTTATCTTGTCACCTAATTATAGTTTAATACGTACAATGCGTTGAAATTTTGAAGACTGTATCATCGAATGTGACGCCTGACAATTTATTTTATTCAAGTTTCTCGTGTAAGTCTAAAATTATCCCAAGGAAACATACTACTCCTAGAATTAAAAAGTATACTATGTCTCATTTCAGGACTTTGTCTACCCCGTCTGCTAAATTTCTAAGTTAAGACGTGGAAAGGAAACAAACAGACAGAAAGTTTTTCGTATTAATAATATAAGTAGGTACGAGAATGAATATCGAAGTTGAAGCTTTCGATATCATAGACACTTAATTGAGTGACAACGCTTCCTAATTTTCGAACTTCAGCCGTTTTAAAAAAAGACTCTAGCCTATGAAAATTGAACTTGAAAACTAATATCATAATATTGGTCCCTTCCTCCCTTACATGCATGGTCCTCACATATAGAAGCAATCAAAGATAATGTTACCATGATTTTTGTAATACGTACTTCACATGATTTAAAAGAGTGTCCGTCGAGTTTCTTGCACGTTTCTTCTCCATAGAGATCTACGCTTTGGAACGTGCAAATAGCTTCATGTTTTTGACGGAACGACCATAACAATTCAAAAGTGCCTGTAAATGGTTTATTTCAAATAAATGCTTGAATCCCTTGAATCTTATAAAGGTTTTTTTTTTTAACCCTAATAAATTATTAAATTATTCCGTTACTGAGTGAATTACAGACAATGTTATCCAAAAACTGCTGGTCGTAGACAGATGAAGTTGAGAGCACTAAGAGAGGATTTCCCGCAATTCTAACAGGAGCCTGGGAAAAAAAGGAAAAAGTCGCGGGCAAAAGCTTGTTTATTATAAATCTAAACTCCACTACCGTTTTTCAAATAGATGCTTATAATTTTAGACCAAGCCAGAATTTCTCAGTTAACGCTTATACACTGCCTCGGCAGATCAAAGAGTAAGACTAAGTAAAACATTCAGTTTATTGTCAGACTTCACGCGGACTGGCTGGTCAGGGCCGCTAACTGCCACGCTTAGAGCCTGACAGATTTTAATAAACATGTTGTTTTATATACTGGGATCTGGGTAAGCGGGTAGCGCCTGCGTGAGCCTAGATATTAAAATTACTGGCAAAATTGAGTTATCACAAGACAGGGAATTATGAATATAGAAATTTTGTTGTTATAAATAGATCGTGAACCTAAATAGGCATGTTCCCTGGGTAAAAACTTTTATTTTATGTAGTCAAATTATCCAAAAATATTGGTTATGACTTATTTTTGCATTTTGTTTAATTAATAAAAGCAAAGATAAAAAGTTTGGCAGTTTTTTGTGACTACACGTCACACGAAATTTTAGTGCGCTGTATGGTTTTTCAAAACCAAAGATATTCATGTTTAATGTTGGTTATCTAACTGATGAGAAAGATTATTTTAGGAACGTAACTTTTAATCAATTGAACGTCATTGATTCTTAAAACACCCAAATAATCTATAGATATTGATAACCGAACTAATTTTGATTCACAATCGTGCTACGCGGCGAAAACGAAATCTATCAAGCAATCTCAACTAAGTGCAGTGACTGTGGCCACAAATACTCCCAAACACTATTCATTCATTCAGCATTTATCAGTTGGAGAATCTACTACATTAACAGCTTGATAAAGTTGATACATAACCCCTCTACCGCTGTTGATCTCACTGTGCCGTCATGCTCCTGTCCAACACGCGTCCTGCATGATATACGGATGATACCACAGAACACAGAAACAGCTCGGCAACCACTGCCAGATACGTCAATGTTAACTCTTCCTTTATACGAATCAAAAGTGACACCGTTTAGGCATTGAAATGAACGTTTTCTAAAATAACCTACCTTGTTGCTATTTCACCAATTCGCACTAAGCGTTTCCAAGCGTCTTTTATAATGCGCACAGTAAAGGAGTGGAACTCTCTGCCTGCATCTGTGTTTCCGAACGCTTGCAACCCTAATGTTTTCAATGTTAGAGTAAACAGGCTACTTCTTGTTAAGCTCGCTCCATCGTAGACTTTGTTTCTGTCATCTCTGAGCTAGGCTAGAGTCAAGAGCTAAGTTACACGAAATGGCAGCTCTAATTGTTCAAAAGAAATACCGCGGCCCAACGCAAAGGGTATTTGAAGTAAAGAACGCGGATGGGTTTTGTAGTCAGTAAGAGTCTTACTCTCCCGCTCCGTCCAAAGCGGAAGAGCCATTTGATGATTCACAAAACACATCAAAACCAGGGGCGTAGCTACCGCTCGCGCTGTATCAAAGACTAGCTGACTCGCGCAACTTCGTCTGCGTCAAATTTTCCATTATTGATATGCTCCTTTTTGTCTTAGCGTGATGATATATAGCCTATAACCTTCCTCGTTAAATGGGCTATCTAACACTGAAAGAATTTTTCAAATCGGACCAGTAGTTCCTGAGATTAGCGCGTTCAACCAAACAAACAAACAAACTCTTCTGCTTTATAATATTAGTATAGATACTTTTTTATTAGTATAGTGCCCCGGACTACAAAGGCCCCGACGTGTGGACGCTAATCCATACATTTAAATCTGCCATCTCCTTTAAAAACAATACTTCTAAAAGCGTGACCTCCAAAAATTTTTCATAAATCATAAATCATATTTATTTTTGCAAATAGGTTACATGCATAGATATTATATTTCTGTGGTTACATGTAACTCTTTTACACGTCAATATTTTTTTTATCCTAGATGAGGTCGATGTTTCCTAGCTGACTACCCTGAGAAGAAACACCGAAACAAACTCAGAGGTCATAGTCTCTTTTGAAGTCCAGACAAACGTGAATAATATATGAGAACCATGTAGGTTCACGTCTGTGGTGGCCTTTTGAGGAAAGTACCACGCAGGCTTGAGTGGACCTGTCCAGACAGTTTGTCAGTTATCATGCAGCTCAACTCAGAACTTTGAGGGGCTCAAGATCCGACGAACACGTTTGATACATTTAGGGGCCCCTTTGGGGCTAGTTACGCCACTGATCACAACAAGAAATAAAGATGTAGCACTGACTGTAGGTCTAGCGCCGTCTTAAATTGACTTCAACGTCATATTGACATTAAATACGTTTCCAAAGAAGAGGATGTCTTGCCTAGATGGTGCCGCCGGCTCATGGCGTGAATTTTCCTTTTTTTTTTTTGTTCTATTACTATGAGAGCTGAAACTTGTTTGCCTGCTCCATAGTCTGTGGATGATACGCAGACGTTACGTCAGTAACTCATTTCGCCGGCAGGTGGCGCTGTCTGTTTTCAGAACGTTACATTTATGATTTATATGTCTATGTTCAAATGGTTTCTTTGATGGTTAAATACTGTTGTTTGAATTTGCCATTTATTCTTTGGTTGACAAAAAGAATATAGAGGTTCAGCGTTCTGGTTAAGAAAAGCAGAACGTGACAAGGTTATTTGCCTTTACTATATTGGTATTCTTACTTTAGATAAAGATTTACATAGATAAAAGAAAGGGTTTTAAAGTGGTTTCAATAAGGAAAGCTTGGCTGATTTTTGTATATCATATCGTTTCGTTTATTTATAAAAGGGGCATATTTACATTAAAAACACTTAATTTTTTTTAAGAAAACAAAAGCTTATTTGCCTGAACTAGGATGAACCTGTGCTTCAAGGGCTACCGCTGTATCTGCCTTATCAATTATACGCCCCCCCCCCCCCCCGGGCCTCGTATAATTGACGCACGTTGGGGGCCCCCGTGGCCCGGGGCCCCCAACTTTTAACTACTTGCCCAAAGTAGGTAAAACTGAATGATTCTTTAATGAGTTAATAAGCAATCTCTATTTGAAACCGTGACCACACAATTGGTATAATTCAACATTTCCCACAAAAAAGAGCGTAAAAGTGCCGAAAAAAATACACAGAAATACCACCAGGAGCGCCGTTCTCCTTAAAACAGAGGCACATAATCACGATGCGGCTCGTGACGGTTTCCCCATGTCACCTCATTTATCACTGAGAACACAGACGTGCGGTTTTTTGCATGCACTTGATAGCACCACAAGTTTAGTGCATTTCGGACATGTCCTAGATGGATAAGAATTTCTTTGGGACTGCAAAACCAGCTGCATTTGTTTGTAAGTTAATCGTAACGAAATTTTGGGTGGTTGATTTAGTTACATGCTTATTTATTTATTCAAGCTTTATGTACTACTTCTTTGTACCAACATGAGCGGACTGAATGCAACAAGGCACTATCTACCAGTCCTAGTACATTTGGGATAAAAACTTGATTGTAAAAACACAATTCTCCATTTTCGCCTTCAGGCCTCGTGTAGGTAAACGTTTTGTCGAAGCTTCGAATAATGATCGAAGAATTTAACTTGTATTTTACTACCCCTCCTTCGTTAATCAGAATGTTGAGCACACTTACTTCTTCAATTCACTTAAAATATTGGCTGAATTGTCGACATCGAATTTGCTTGTCATATAAAGTTTTAGAACAGAACAGACCGTGACTATGGCGTCATAATCTTTATTTTATTGTGATACTCAATACTCAATACCCTATCCCCTACCCTATACCCTCCCCTAAACCCTCTCCTGTTCTATACCCTGTCCTGAATTAAGATAAGTTTGAAGTTAAATCTATACTTAATATTATAAAGCAGAAGAGTTTGTTTGTTTGTTTGGTTGAACGCGCTAATCTCAGGAACTACTGGTCCGTTTTGAAAAATTATTTCAGTGTTAGATAGCCCATTTATCGAGGAAGGTTAAGATTATATATCATCACGTTAAGACAAATAGGAGCGGAGCAATAATGGAAAATGTGACGCAGACGAATACAACAAGATTTTATTGTAAGGTGGTCACTTCGCTACATTTTATTCGAGAGCATACAAATAATAATAAAATTGGTGGTTGGTTGGTTGGTGGGGTAAATTGGTCAATTGGTTTTAATCTGGAAATAAATAAATTCATTCATTCATTCTTTCAAAACAGCAATCACTCATCACTACATATTATAAAACTATCATCCTCCGCCGCGTCTATCTGTTCGCGATAAACTCAAAAAGTACTACACCGATTATCTTGCTGTTTTCACCAATAGATAGATTGGTTCTCGGGGAAGGTTTTAGTATCATAATTTGTGCGTGGACGAAGCCGCGGGCATCAACTAGTTTAAAATAAAACAACAACATAACTAACAATACAGAATGACACAGTCACCAATTTCAAAATAATACTGGGCTAAATGTAATCTATACTAATACTATAAAGCAGAAGAGTCAGATCTCAGTTTTGTAAAATTCTTTCAGTGGCCTATCTAAGGCCATTTATCGAGGAAGGTTATAGGCTATACTTATATCATCACGCTAAGACAAATAGGAGCGGAACAATAATGGAAAATGTGACGCAGACGAAGTTGCGCGGGTCAGCTAGTATTAAATAAGTTAGACGGACCAGTGGCGCCGCTTAAGCAATAACAGTTCTAACAGGCTTTAAGTTTAGATGATAAATGTAATTTGTAACATAGGTTTACATTTGTATCCTAATATTTTCAAAATAAACAAGTCCTAGATTCCGGAAACTCTTTAGGTGACGATAAAAGCGTCAACGACACTTGTGACACATTCAGCTGTAAACGAAGTGTGAAGTTCAAAGATGAGGGGCGTGAGGCGTAGGTTACTAGTAAGGAACTTACATGAAGTACCCACAAATAATAACCTTGTATTTATTCTAACCACGGAGACGCATTTTTATTGTCTATGAAATACCTTGACAGTTGCTACTGACCCTGGAACCTGAAGAACTTGTTGCTAAATGTATTTCTGCAGAAGTAAATGTTGTACCTTTTTTTCTTTTCAGACATTTAGCTACAATTAAGTTTCCCTTATATAATTTGACTATTTCATATTTACCATTGTATGGATGAACAAAAGCCTATAAACTCTTAGTTTTTTCGGTGTTTCTCCTCAGGCTAGTCAGCTAGGAAACACAGACCTCATCTAGTTTAAATTGACGAATATATTGACATGTAAAAGTATTATTTACAATCAGTTTAAAAAAAAAAAATGTTTACCGAGAATAAGCAATTCTTGACGCCAGTCAATTCGTAACAATTCATTTTTTTTTTGTGAAATCATTGCTGATACAATGTCATTGTCTGGCCCACTGCTACTTGAGAAGCAAGGGTCCATCAGCCTTATCCAACCGAAACGTATCTTTTTTTCATAAAAAGACTGTCCTACCTTAAATCATGGCGTCCGTACCGCGCGACAGACACGAACAGTGTTGGTGAAAAAAATCGCACGTCCAGTGTGTTTGCATGCGATGCGCTCCGAATTGTAATGAACCTGTAACTTTTAGCTGCACTTGTGGGAATTGGATGAATGGCCGATGGTCGTCGTGCATTCCGAGCTTAGAAAAATGTCCAAATGCTCGCGTTTTGCCTAGGGCAATGAGAGTGTCGAATGTAAAATGTGTAAAATAATTACTTAACCATGAATGCCTTTTTCTTTTTGCTGTCTTTAAGAGAACTTTCAAAAGCACGTTCACTGTGTTGAGCTACCGCAGTTCTTCTGTCTACTAAAGTCACTAGAGGCATCTACTCTATTTTTAACCGACTTCCCAAAAAGGAAGATTTAATTTACTGCGATTTTGCAGTGGTGATGTAAGGTGAAAAAAATGGTGTTAAAAAAAAAACACTATACAAATTAAAAAATAATTTCGGAAGTCGGTGTCAAAATACGAAGAAACTAACAAAAACACCGACTTCCGAAATTAAAGTTATTTTTTAATTTGTAGTGTTTTTTTTTTTTGGCTACCTACCAATTCATTTTTCGGCCATTAGATTTCCACTTGACCGAAGAGCCCGTGGCTAAAGCACAACATCCGCACGAATCGATCTTCAAGGTTAAGCAGCGGTTGATGTGTGGATGGGTGACCATCTTAACCTACCGAGTTTCATCCATGCCTCGGGGAGCACGTTGGTCCCGGCTGTCATTTGTATACTTTTGGCAGTTGTTACGGATTGTTAGAAGACAGTAAATCTGACTCCAGTCTTGCTAAAAGCTACGCTAGCCGCTCCACGTAAAATAATGGTATTCAGCTGAATCCTGGTCTGACTGGAAGCAGACCCCAATGTACCTAGTTAGGAAAAGGCTAGGCAGATGATGATTTCCACTTGCCGTCATGCTTCGCTGGTTTTTTTTTTAGTTTTCATTAGACAGATACGTACTTTAGATACAATGTACCAACAAAGATTTTTCGGATCTCCTCACGTATTGCATGACCTCTCATAAAACCTCTAAATACATACCTACTTATGTTATTCACGTGATACAAAAAATTGGCCACACTCGACTTACCACCCAGAATATCCTTCTACAATGACTCAAAACACATCAGAAACAGTTCACGTAAGCAATAAAAAGTATATTAAATACCCATAAAACATAATGATGCGTTAGATTTACCAAAACTATTTCGTGATTCGTCTAATTCGCGCGATCAAGATTCTGAACGTGTTTGTAATGTGAATGACGATTCGGTAATGATGTCCACGGGACGTAATGAGCCCATGGTGAATCTTTGCACGACGCTCATCTCATTAGCAGACGTGGCTGGCATGAATGGACCACCGGCGGCCCTCATTACCATAACAATCTGTTTTAATAAACTCTGAATTGTATGTTGTATGGCAGGTCATACATGATACAGTCGGGGTATTGTTTCTTTTTGTATGAGTCAGAAGGTAGGTATTTTAACCTGTGATCGATCGATATGGCTTTGAATACGACAGTTTGGGAACAGCGAAGTCAACAGTTTATACTTATAGCACTAATGCTACCGCTGACCACCGATGTTTGCTTTTGATAAGCACACGTTTGACCACTCTCTCACCTGATGGTAAAGCGCCGATGCGGTCAAAGTTGGAGCACGCTTGCCTAAAAGTAACCTATTCACTCTTGACTTAAACGCTCCCAGGTTGTAGCTATCAGAAAACACATACTCTGGCAGGGAATCCCACTCCTTAACTGTACGCACAATGAAAGTGTTCCCAAAACATCGGGCTTGGCGGAATTTAAATAAGTATGCAATTCCATCGCACACTCTCAAAATACAACCGATAGGAAACAGACAGGCCAGCGATCGATGCTCAAGACTTCGGAGCTTCGACTCGACGAGTTTTTCATTGCTGATGGTCCTTTTGGTTCGTTTCTCGATCGACACAAAGGCATCAAGCTGATTTGATACTGATATTATACAGTCAAGTACCTATACTTCATCATCATAATTAATCATCATCATCAGCCTATAACAGTCCACTGCTGGACATAGGCCTCTCCAAGTGCACGCCATTTGGCTCGATCACCGGCAACTCTCATCCAGCTGCTACCAGCCACTCTGCGAAGATCGTCGCTCCACCTAGCCTGAGGGCGTCCTACCTTACGTTTGCCGATAACCTATACCTATACTTGGCTGTATTAAAACAAGAGATTTTTTTCTTACCTAAATAGGTAAAGCACTCTTTTTGCTCGCTCTACAATGAAAAAATAACCTACTCCAATCAGCCGGTCGATTCTGTCGACATCTCACCGTGATCACTTAGGTAGAGTGAACGACAAATGAGCAGTCATGCCATCTTGTTTGTATGGTTTGACAGCTCACTTGTCGTTCACTTCGCCTAAGTTTTCACTTCGACATGTTTACAGAATCGCACTGCAAGTTGCTCCAATTTCCGAGTTCACATCACTGAAGAGCTTACGTCGCTAGGTTACCTACTCTGCTCTCATATTATGTCTCGCTTCGCTCGTTCTTGTCTCTATTTACTGATTAAAAGGTTCCCAACAGATAATACACTCTAACCCCGACCCGAGGCATGGAAAGAATATCAACCCGTCACAAATTATTCGCTAGTCAAGTGATGCAAGATGCTGAATGAGTTTCAGCAGCCTATATTTTTTACCAAGTCGAAGTGTCTATACACACTATGCCGAAGGTACGCGACCGAAGTGCGGCATTATTACGCCTGCAACCTGCAATGCTATTTGAATTACTGAAGACACGCTATGCCAAAATTACGTCGCGTTATAACGTACAGCCGAACTTCGGTCTGGCGTAAGTTCAGCGGCCATTCGGCGGCAACGTATTCTGTAGAGCACACATTATACGCGACCGAAGTTCGGTTCGATTGCCGACGAAGATCCGGGGCGGGTAGCAACGGGAGGCAGGCTATGTCCGCGCATTTCGCCTCCGACTGCGCACGACGCACGTGCTTTTGTTGTGTCATTAGAACATAGCTTACCTACATCTTATTTGATTCAGAAAAAATAATTATCGCGGTTGAGTCGCAACCGTATTTATGGAATCTCAAAATTAATAGCGGAACCCTGACAGGATCATTTTGTTTGCTTCTGTTTAATAAAACTAACAAGCTCCAACTAAGCCAAGTCCGATGTACAAGTCTATAAAAAATTGAAACTAAATATTTAAAAGTCATAAATAACAAGTAGGTAATTCTATCCGTGCTCGCTAGCTGAGGAAAATAATGCATTCATAATCATCTGTCTGCAAACAGCAATTAAGTAATTTAGAAGCTAACCATCCATCCCTGCGTATAAACACGACGGTGTATTTTAGGAAGTCTATAAATGGGCAGAGTGATTGAATAGTAATCACTTGTAATATTTTACACAGACTTTCGTTGCATTTTAACCTCAATGTTCATTGTAGTGACATCTAGCGTTGAGTAGTGACAATTAAAATGTTACGCAGTTTTAGCGACATCTATGGTGGAGTAGTAAAAGCATTGTGAGTTAGTTCTCTATTAACATTTTAGATGTCACTACAATTTTATTTATTTTTGTTTTCTTTACTTTTATCATGTACTGTTAGATGATTTGTTTTTATTGTGTTTATTTTGATTCAGATTTTACTAAATATGCAAACAAAGTGAATAAAAGCTAGATAACATAAAAAAGTATTGGTAACACTTAGAGCCAAACGTCAGTCACGTCAGCCATATTGTCCCCACAGAGTACATTATACTATAGGACAATTGTCCCTTCTTGACGTGCTACCAAACAAAACAGCACGTGTGAAAAATGCGTATAGAAACTTGTTACTTCTGTTCGTCCAGGATATATCCTGGACACGGGATCCAATTCGTCAGGAATGACTGCAAGGTAACTATTTAACACATTTACTCTCAAACAAACATGTCAAATAGTTCCACAATATTACGCCACTAACCTATTCGTCATTAGATTTTCAGATTTTGCCGATCAAAATGCCATGCTGCATTCAAAAAGAAGAAGAACCCGCGTAAAACCAAATGGACCAAAGCGTACCGTAAGACCGCTGGCAAAGACTTGGCAATTGACCCGTCGTTTGAGTTCGAAAAGCGTCGCAACGCTCCAGTTAAATACAGCAGAGAATTATGGACCAAGACCATTGAAGCAATGAAGAAGGTCGAAGAGATCAGGCAGAGAAGAAGTAACAACCATATTATGCAGAGATTGAGGAAGGGCAGGGAAGTAGAGTGGCAGAGAGATGTCAGGGAAGTACAGCGGGATATCTCATTGATCAAGTAAGTTTTAAACTTATTATTATATTGATTAGAACAGTCTTTACTGAACAAGCATGCCATTTAGCCCTTTAAGTGAATTATATACCACTCAAGCAAATGGTATAATATTTAGGTAATTGTTTGTTTTTAATTTTCATTTGAGACATTTCTATTGACTGACCATGGCTTAAAGCCTTCAAATATTAGAGCCATAAGAATACCCTGTGACAGTAACTAATCTACTTATCTAAAATCAATTTTTGAATTGTCAACAATATCCTACAGGTCTATCTGACAACTGTTTTTGGGTGTTTTCCAAAATATTAATTATTGTTGTGAAATAATAAGTTTAGTCAGCAAACAACCAATTTTGGTTGATTGATTGACTGTAAAGGTAGATTCAACGTTCGTGGTGGCTACAAACACTAAGTGAGTCACTGCGTTGTACCAAATTCATATAGCCAGCAGGGATGAGAAGTGCGGTATTGTGCTGTGAACTTCAAAGCCACCAGCAACCTGTACCCAATAGGATTTCCCATTAGTCATAATGATGAACTAGCAGACAAACATGTTTAAGGGGTTCCTTTCTGGGAAGAATTAAAATATCTCAGTGACTTTTGCTAAAATTTTGTACTTTTAATATCAGTTATTTGGGCTCCGTATATATTGTCTGTTAGTGAATGAAAACTTTTTCAATTTTGTTCAGTAGTTTTCTTTTGTGCAAATATGGAAGCTGAATAGTCTCATGAACAAAACTACCTCTGATGGAAGCTATAATTCAAACACTATAAAGAAACAATACATAATTTAAAATGTGTTTTCAGATCTCCAGCAGCTGGTCTCAAACAAAGACAGCTGGAAGAAGAGACAGAGATGGACATTGAGCCTGAGACCATCGAGGTGGTTGATGCTAAAGGCCGCAAGAAGGTCATCGAGGCACCCGTCATGGTGCCCGCTACGGGCGAGATGATTGAGGATGGAGGGGACATTGATTTATAAACAGTGGATTAATTTTAAGTGTTGATTTATTTTGTAAACTGTGATTAGGAACTTTTTGGACTTTCAAGAATTGACCATGTCTTCAGCAAGGATAAGTTGTATTGTTCAGAATTTTTCAGATAAAGTCTATAACATCTGTTATTAAAAACAATAATTATTTGTACTCAGTGTCCTGTGACTCCATTGAGTCTTGTGTGAATTATCTGATAAAGTTCCAATGCACATGTAAGTGACCCATACAAGAGTGAAGGAAGAGAAGCAAGTTTCTAGCGCTATTGTAACAAAATTATTCTGTAAGAATCTTGTAATATAATATGTTAACAGATTATTACAGTATATTTAAACATAATTTATAGAGGATGAAATTTTTTATTTGTTTATAACCCATACTGCCCCTTTTTTATTTTGTTAGTGATGGGTTTTTCTCTTGACTCTAGTCTAGGACAGAGATGACGGACAATGAAACGAGCTTACCCAGAAGTAGCCTGTTCACTCCAACTTTTAAAAGATTAGGGCTGTAAAATTCGGAAATAGACGCAGGCAGAGAGGCCCCTTGTTATATTTAAAAAAATAGACTAGATATTCACTGTCTCATTTTTTTTAAACACTAGTTTTTACCAGCAGATTCACCTCAAAAAAATCAATTTAACTATTTTAAATATTACTTAGATTGTAATATATGTGAAGTCTACAATTAAATTCACTGCTATTGAAACTCAATAGGCAACTAATGCCCAGTTTCTAGGGAAGTTTATCTATCCGTTAACCACTAACCAACATCTCAGAAACCAGGCATTAAAAAATTATTCAATAGAGACTGCTACTAAAACTTGTGTGAAAAGTACATGGCGATTCCATCCATGTAATCGTTTAAATATTAGCTTAATTAGAGATTTTTGTTGTTTCACTTAATTTGGGCGAATTAAAATTGTAGCTATAAATACCATCGAAGATACTGTACAGATACATCGACCGTCGCAACCTAAAGCTATAAACATCGCATATTACATGTCGTAATATAAAAGAAGTATTGATTTCTCGCCACTGGTATCGTAGACTAATCCTCTTAGCAGGCAGGTGAGACCAACATTTTGTATAGAAATTGAAGTTGGTATTTCTTACAAGATTATGACGTTCTTTTCGAGAAAGAAGTTATTGTTTCTAGCAAGGTATGGCGATAACAAAATCATCTTTTAAATGTGACCAAGCATAAGAGATATAACGGATGTAACGGAGACATTTAATTTATTTATGGTAAAGCAACGATAACTTGATACTTTTTTTACAAAAGATAGACGAGGTATTTGCTTAACACAAATCCATGCATTCATGAACACAAGTTTTTGATAAATTCAAGAGCAGACGATTTTTGAAACGTGAAGGAAAATGGATTAGGAATGTAATTCGGTTGTGATTTAAACTGATTTGTATAGTGTTACGTAATTAGTGTGCAGAATTCGATACACATGGTTGAATAAAACTAATAAGTATTATAGGTAAAGCTGAAGAGTTTGGTTGGACGCGTTAAGCTCAGGCTTTTGAACCGTTACGGTTCAAATTCAAAAATTCTTTTAGTGTTAGATATAATATAACATCTAGCTTCGATCCATATCTTGGAGCGGTGTATTAATGAAAAATGTGACTCGGTACGCGTCTAAGCTAATAAAATTAGGTCGAGCTGAACTGAATGTTGAACACCCCTACCTAAATTCAATTAGTGGTAACGTAAGAATTAAATAACATTATAGAAATCAAACTACGGGGTTATCAGACTTCCCGCATTGCAATCTATTCCTTCCCCGTGAACTCGTTTCAGTGTTTGCCATAAGCGCATCAGCAGCTATTCACGCCTGCGAATGTTATCGAAGTTTACAATGTCTTCGTGACAATTAATTGCTATAAAAGTTTTGTTAGGCGTTAAGAATGGCATTATTTTCGTACATATTCGGGCTTTTCATGGCATGTGTATCTTATGTGGTGTATCAACGATATGTGAATGTGTATACGAGTATAATTATTAAGCCTCAGAAGCGGTATGATTATATAATTGGTGAGTGGATTTTCATTATATTTTTTGAAGCGCATACAAGAAATGAGTGACTAGATTTCAAGTGGACAGCCTACGTAGAAATGAGAGAATATTGCTCAGTCGCCAAACCTATCCAATATGATTAGGTAGTGTTAAAAAGTGGATTTTTATATTTTTTTGGCTCCTAAAATAAATGTAACAACAGACAAACAGCTGCCTACAATTTTACTCTACTTATCTACCTACCTCCATATTCAAAATACAAAGAAGGCGTCTCTTTTGGCCTGTGAAGGAACTTTGCGAACCTAATACTTCCCGACCACAGTCCAGTTGCGATTCCTTCTTTTAAATTCTTGGACACTTTCCATAGTCGGTGCCGGCACAGCAGGATGCGTTCTCGCATCTCGCCTTACCGAAGACGAAAACACCAGGGTCCTGCTGGTAGAAGCCGGAGAGCACATGGGCTACTTCACCAAGATACCGCTGACTCCCACAGCAGCACAGCAAGGACCTGACGACTGGGCTGTGAGGACTAAGCCACAGAAGTATTCTTCTTTTGGGCTGTGGGGACAGGTAAACACTTTATTTAGGTTCTAGCTTAGTACCTAAGTACTTCCCCCATTTATAAATTACAGACTTTGAGTTATTCTGATTATTCACTTAAATTAGTAGGATAGAAAGTAGAGAAGTAGGATCTATATTTCAATACATAAGTAATTTAAGTTACTACTTCAGCTTCTTCTAGCTTCTTCCTTCTTGTGGGCGAAGCTACTGGGCCAAACTTGAAGGTCCTTTCAGGCGTTGTGACGTTGGAGGACAGATTTCGGGACCTATTCAGCGCGTGCCTCGCGTCTGGAAGGTTCCCGAAACTGTGGAAGGAGGGGCAGCTATGCCTCCTACGCAAGGAGGAACGCCCAGCGGACTCCCCCTCGGCATACCGACCCATCGTCCTGCTTGATGAGGTCGGCAAAATGTTCGAGGGGATCATCGCCTGCCGGCTCAACAGCCATCTGCGGGGGGTAGGGCCAGACCTGTCGGACGCCCAGTTTGGTTTCCGACAGGGGCGTTCGACCATCGACGCGCTGGCCCTGCTCAAGGGGCAGGTGAAGGGGGCAGTCGAGGCGGGGAACGGAGTTTTGGCAGTGTCATTCGACATAGCCAACGCCTTCAACTCCGTCCCCCACTCGACGATATTGGAGGCACTCCGCTATCATGGAGTGCCCCAATACTTGCGGGACCTCCTGGCCGACTACTTGGAGGACCGAAAGGTCCTCCTTGTAGACAAAACGGCCAGGCTGCGGCGGTACGGCGCAGAGTGCGGTGTTCCACAGGGGTCGGTACTTGGGCCCCCCTTGTGGAACATCGGGTTCGATTGGCTCCTGCGGGGAGCCCTCCTCCGTGGCACGAGTGTCATCTGTTACGCGGATGACACTCTGCTCACTGCCCGGGGGAGGACATTTGGGGAGGCGGCCTGTCTGGCCTCGGCTGGCGGATCCTTGGTCGCAGGAAGGATCCGCCGCCTGGGGTTGAGGGTGGCGCTGAACAAGACCGAGGCCGTGTTCTTTCGCGGGCCTCGGCAGCGCTGCCCTCCAGATGCCCACATCACTGTGGAGGGCATCAGGGTGGGGGTCCAGGCCCAGATGAAATATCTGGGCCTGGTACTGGACAGCAGGTGGCGCTTCGGCCCGCACTTCAGCGGGCTGTCGACGCACCTGCTGAAAGCCGCGGGTGCGCTCTCCTGGCTCCTGCCGAACCTGGGTGGGCCCAGCGCGCGATGCCGGCGCTTGTATGCCGGCATCCTGCGGAGCATGGCCCTATACGGGGCCCCAATCTGGGCGGACTCCCTCAATAGGAGGGAGAATGCGACGGCGATCCGCAGTTCCCAAAGGGCCATCGCGCAGCGGGTAGCGAGGGCCTACCGCTCTGTGGGCTTCTCAGCGGCGTGCGCTCTGGCCAGCACCCCTCCTTGGGAGTTGGAGGCATGGGTGCTCGCCAGAGTGTACGAATGGACGGCGCGCCGAAAAGCGCTCCCCGAGCGCCCCGTCGCTGAGGAGCGGGAAGCCGTGCGGAGGGAGGCGAGGGACGCCATCATCGTCCATTGGACAGAGGACCTTGCCTCCGCCACCTTTGGCCGTCGAACGCTGGACGCGCTCGGTCCAGTCTTGCGAGACTGGCTCGCGCGGCCGCACGGCTTCCTCTCCTTCCGTCTGGTGCAGGTCTTGTCAGGCCACGGCTGTTTCGGCACGCACCTGCACCGGATCGGGAGGGAGGAGACACCGGCGTGTCACGACTGCGGCGCGGCGGAGGACACGGCGCAGCACACACTGGAGGCCAGCTTGGGCCGGGCCGCGTCGCAGTCTCACTGCGGAGATCGGACGGGACCTCTCCCTTCCCAGCGTGGTCAGATGCATGCTGGGGAGTGAGGAGTCCTGGGCCGCGGTCGCCTCCTTTTGCGAGGATGTCATCTCGCAGAAGGAGGCGGCGGAGCGCGCGCGGGAGGACGATCCTCTCGCTGCGCCGCTCCGCAGACGAAGGCGAGGTCGGAGAAGACGTCCTCTTCTCCCTCCTCGCGGTGGTGATGGGCGGGCGACAGGCGCGGGGGCGCCTCCGCCCGCATTGCACGCATCACCACCATCGTCGGAGGTTCCCGGCCCTCCCCAAACGGGGTAGAAAAGAAGAAGAGAGAGAGAAAAAGAGTAGTTAACAAACATCCATCCATCCATCCTCAAAAACTTAAACATCACTATCACTCAGAAAAGAAAAAAAGAAGGAAGAAAGTGTTTAGTTACACTATTTATAACTCATACGGCTGAATCGATTTAGCTGAAAATTGGTGGGGAGGTAGATTAGAACCAGGAGACGGACATAGGATAGATTTATCCCGGAAATCCAACGGGAAAGGGAAAATCTCACGGGATGGGAACTGGTGGGGAGGTAGCTTAGAACCAGGAGACGGACATACAGGATAGTTTTATCCCGGAAATCCCACGGGAACGGGAGATCCAACGGGAATATCCCACGGGAACGGGAACTACGCGGGTTAAAATGGAGCGAAGCTAGTATTATTATAAAACAAAGTTCTCCGACGCGTCTGTCTGTATGTTCGCGATAAACTAAAAGACTACCGCACCGATTTTCATGCTGTTTTCACGAATGGATAGAGTGGTTCTCGAGTAAGGTTTGTATACATTGGCTAAAATATAATGATATTTGTTGGAGGTGTCGGAAAAAAATAAGCCCTCTGGATCTTTCAACGAAAACGCTGCCTAAACCCTTATACAAAACAAAATTATATACCTACAGATAATGTAGCCCTATAAAAGATAAGTACACAATTCCACCATTGTGTATCTTTTACAGGTCTACAGAAAAGTCCGTGATGGCATAGCATTTATTTTGTATCCATTTTAATACTTTAAAAAATGGACAATTATAAAGCGATAATTGGATAGCTATATTCATAAAATCGGATGAACGGATCTGGCTGAAATTTGGTACAGCGATAGATTACAGCCTAGAATAAGACATAGGCTACTTTTTGATTAAGTACATAGGCAAATGTAATCTATTCCAGAAACCGTAAATTTAGGACCTTAGAAACTTTCTGTGTGTTAGGTACAATAGGGTAGATGACTGAAAAAAATTAATTAGTCCGTCAGGTAGACTTCTAAAAAATATTGGGCACGTATTTTCCTTTTTTATTATACTTAATCTAACTGACGGACTAATCAGATTTTTTCAGTTGACAAGCCCATTACTGTCAGCTAAGATTTCTCGAGTCTACCAAGCTTAAAAACACTAAGTTTATTCTTTTAGTCCCAGTTCATACCACGAGGCAAAGGCCTCGGTGGATCAGGCCAAATAAACTTCCTGCTCCACGGCTTCGGCCTTCCCGAGGACTACGAGAGATGGGCCCAACTCGGCTTCAATGGATGGACTGCTGAGGACTTGCGGCCGTATTTGATAAAGGCATTCGGTAGTGTGAGGAGTGAGTTTGATTCAGGACACTGTGCGGTAGACGGGGACTGTCCTGGAGCTAAGGTGAGAACTAGTCTAACTACTCTAGTGTTTATACTTCACTGTCTTATGGGGGCCGAGTCACCCGCGTCTGCAGGAGAATACCCTTCAGCGAATCGGTACACGTGGTCCCCGGGTGGTGCTAAACAGGTGACACTAACCGCCTCCGTGGTCTAGTAGTTATACCACCTGACCCAGATGTCCCGGGTTCGATTCCCAGTGGTGGGTTTTTAACTCGGTTTGGTTGGTGGTAGGACTTGTTCTAAGTCCGCCTGGCAAGCTACCACCATCATGTCTAAGTCTGTCGCCATAACAACAATGTTAACAGCATTGTTGTGTTCCGGCAGTTAGAGGTATGATAGCCAGTTCCACTGTGTAAGAGGATTCCGGGTGAAACTCGCTTCCATCTTCGGCATAATCATCACTTTCCATCAGGTGAGATTTGGGCCAAGAGTTTCCCCGTTTTGTATAAAAAAAAAGTGTGTAGTTCCTCCGGACTGCGTAACGACTTGTCTCGCACAACACCAATAGAGGCCGTCAGCGGCTCCTGTCCATGGGAAGGAGGCCAGCTGATAACACAACCCCATGGGCCGGTGAGCGTGGGGCCTTTTGTAAAGTTTTTTGAAGGTAGCTTAAAATGGCTTCTTGTTTTCCACAGCTACACTTAGGTATATTGATTGAAGCATGAAGCTTATTATTTGACTTAACATCCGGCCAGTGAACGAAACATGAACCCACTACCAACAATAAGCTTCGTTATACCTATATGAGCAATGGCATCACTGTTTACCAGAAAGATTTGCAGGACCTGCTTCCTATACTTACACCGTACCTTTCGTCATGAGGGACTGCTATATCAACAATCATTGCGCGACGCTCTAGTCGGTCTATCACCACTATGTCAGGCTTATTGGCAACAATAGTCCTGACATAATGACTGACGTCACTGAATACAACGTGCAATTGCCACTTTCGAGAACTGGGTCGGGCACATACCTATAGTAGGTACGGTACTTCCGATTCCACAAGATATCCTGGCTACAAGGTTGCGCCTGTGCAAATAGTCTCCGTTAGCCAGACTAGAACAACCGGAAATAATGTGGCGGATGCATTCCCTGGGTCGGTGACATTCCCGACATAATTATGTAGCTATATACTGACGGAAACCACCCCAATTCTTCACCATTGTAGGCCCTGTACCTATAAGCATTACCCGGTGAAGGCCGTGGGTACCTGCTGCATGCTGGTTGCTAAGCGCACAGCTCCGGTTGATTTGGCGACTCTTGAAGTGATGATCATATTTGAAATTAAGTTTTATGACTGCCCTCTATTCTCAGGTCCCAATGAAACTAAGACTAATAGACAATGAAAACGAACTAATGAACACATTCAGAGAAGCCTCCTTATCCTCGATGACGAAGCACACGATCTTCAGGAGACCCACGGCAACCATCAAAGACGGCGCCCGACACTCCACTTTAGACGCGTACTTGAAACCTGCCCTGAGGAGGAAGAATCTTCATGTGTTGCTTAGAACACAGGCAGTGTCTGTGAGTAATGCTAACATTAAAGAGTAGGTACAGTCAGCAAAAAAAATGTTGTTTACTGAACGAAATGTTTAATTTAAATTGGAACAGAAGTAAAATTAAGACATATTAAGTAGTAGCCGTTCCATAAAATGGGTAAAAGGTAAATAGATTTTTGTCGCGTGTACTTCTTTGGACGGCCTTAAACAAAGATCATCGCTTGTTAAAGCTTACTGAAGTTGCTTCCATGCACCAGATTCCAGGTTGCTGGTTTAAAACATCGCAAAAGAATCTATGCTTCCTCAATGTTAAAATCTTCTTTTCCATAACAGTATTCTCTTCCAGATTCGTTTCGAGAACCGCACAGCATCGTCGCTGTACATCTTGCAGAATCACCGCGAACTTGACAACATATTTGTGAACAAAGAGATCATAGTGTCTGCAGGAGCTGTGAAAAGTCCTCAGCTGTTGATGTTATCAGGGATTGGACCACCGGAGCTCTTGCAAAGGTAGCGTACCTACCTAATAAAGATATTATACTGCAGGTGGTTCTGTGGGCTTCGCAACTGGGCTTAACCCAGTTGTATATGTCCCTTTGTGCCCTGCTTGATAAGGAGGGAAGTGGAAATTATATTTATTTTTTCCTTCTCCTCCGCTGTACTCTTCTGATTAATTTCGTTGCGGGATCCAAGACAGTTGAATCCTTTCTCCGGGACCCGTCGGGCTTCATTAGCTCGGCGTTTTTCTGGTGGTCACCACTGTTGATTCTGGCTTTCAGGAGATGCAGTGGTTGGAAATGTGTGGCGGTCTTGTCCCATAAACATAAAATTAAGCCCATTAAAAAAAACTAGCTAAATTTCCAGTTTCAAAGCAATTTGATTGCCAGTTTGATGATGATGTATCGCTTTTTATTCAGCCTATAATGTCCCTGTCCCAATGCCCCCCTTCCATCCTTACCAGTTTTCCTAAGCCACCTCGAAACAATTCTTACAGAAGGCTTCGGAAGGCACGTATAAGGGACTACCTAAACCTTTTCAGCTCCATTTGCGTTTCGCCGAACGATTTCACACTTATACAGTTAGTTCTGCTTCTATCAGCTACGTACAGCGTCGCGGTCAGGGCTCCAGAGAGAGGAACCTCCTAAAAATGCGAACCGTGTCAAGAAGTCCCACTTTCTGAATCAAGCCCTTAATCCAGCTGCCTAACTAGAGCCTCCTGAGGTGTTGGACGAGGCTCCTGCTATTAAGCCGTTGGTAATAACTATCGGTACAATGATTGCAGACTCCACTTCCCACATGGTGAAAACCTCGCGAGCGAAATCAATAGGTATACTTGATTTATTTTGTGTATCTTTCTCGGCTTTTACGAGGTTCTTAACATTTTTACTAGTACCTACAGTAATTATCTGCCTTACGTCATAAAACAAATTACTAGCACCAATACGAGTACTATCTTACTTTTCAGGTTAAAAATAAAACAAGTCTCGCCAAACCGCGAAGTAGGGCGCAACTTCCACGACCACATGAACATGCCGATCTACGTCAGCATCCAGAGACCGCTCAGCATCACGCTATCCAAGGTCTTCACGTTCACCACTGTCGCTGAGTACTTCTGGAGGAATAGTGGTAAGTTAAAGTCAATCATTTACAGGGACATGTCTTCAGAAGACAGTGAAAATCTAAAACATGACCCTCTGTCTTCTAGCCTACATCAAGTTTATTCTTAGCGTGTCGACAGTCCATTACTGCCTCCATGGTCGAAGGGTTTAGGCGCTTACCTTGTGAACTGGTGGTCGTGGGTTCGATTCCCATGGGAGCATACTTGGTAAAGTTGTTTCCAGTTTGGCTAGGACAGCTTGAATCACCTGACTGTCTGATGAAAAGATGATTCCGTGCTTCGGAAGGCACGTATAAGCCGCTGGTCCCGTCCACCAAATGGCGGTCATTTAACCATGTCACAGGCCCTTGAGGCGGCTTAGAAACTATGACACTTGGGTGTGTGGGGTCGTTAGACCTTAATAACCACACGATAAGAAAAAGTCCATTACGCTAAGCTGCGGCAAAAGATGCCGTAATACTTATCCGTGCGAGACCAAAAAAGGTCCCTGACTCAACGTTTGCACCTGCCACTATTATTTTCTACATCACCCATAGGGTGACTGGTAGAAACTGCCGTACTTTACCGTAATTTGTCGTACCTAACATCACGTAGACTGATGAGAATTCTTAATGGCAAAGAATTCACATTAGTAGGTAAGTTAAATATTTTCTATTTTCGCAGGTCTTTTATCATTTCCACCTCTATCAGGCGTGGAGTATCAGAACACGTCTGCTGTCTTGCTTTTCTCTATGGGGACAGCCAGTGAGAGGCTGTTGAGAGATCTGTCTAATTACAAGCCGCAGGTAAGTTGACCCCAAATACTCCAAAAAATTCGAACTCTACAGTCAGCTTGATTCTTGTCTTTTCCTTGAGTCTACTTCTGGGACTGCTCAAGCGTATATGAAAAAAAAATTGATGATTAATGTTAATGGTGTTGGGTTATTGGGAATAGAAGGAGTCCAAAGAAAAAATGGCTGCATCTGTGTCAAGAAAGAACTGAATACGTAATGCTAAACTGTTAACAGGAAGAATAAAAGAAGAAAACAGCTCTAAAGAACACTAAGACAATGATGCTGAAATTAAGCCTCTCCAATACACCATTTAGTTATAACTTTAGTAACTTTCACTTCTTCAGCTGCGAGTCTACCACTAGACCAGACTAATGATATTGTCCAATTGCGGTTGCAGGCTCATAATGTTCTTTCTCCAGGTGTTCCGCGACACGTTCCCCTTCTACAACAACACGAACAAGGAGGGTTTCATGTTCCTGTGCACCTGCGTACAGCCCAGGAGTAGGGGAACCGTCTCGCTGGCAGACTCTACCACGTCCATGCCGCCCGTAGTGGATCCCAACTACTTGCAGCAGTATTCTGATGTACGATGTATGATTCAAGGCAAGTATACAGGGTGTAAGGGACAGCCTTCCACAAATTAACAGGGTGCAATCAGCCCCTTATTTTGAATCATATTCCAGTGGAAAGGAGAATGGCAGAAGTTCATAGAACGCTGGCATTAAACTTTTTAAGTTTCTACAGAAATCAAAGTGGCATGGTTTGATAGGGAATATTATAAGCTATTATTAAAAAAAAATTAAAACGTTAAAATAATAGGGTTAAAGAGAAATCGTAATTTTTGTAAAAGTGAGGTTAAGTGCGTTAATGATTGTACATATAGGGTCTTTCAACTCTATTTCTATCATAACGCATAAATGTTTATTGTATACATAACATATTGCTAATTATGCTTTCTAATGACTTGAAAACTACTTGTTGAAGTTTGTTTAGTTCAATGATTTACCTACACACTGATCATTTACCTAATGACAGTTTAGGTAAGAGTACCTACCTACTCCGTCAGCTTTATGTAGGTAGTCACAGGAAACTCAGGAGAGTTTTTAAGAGACTCATATCTAAGAATCTAAGCACATAAGGAATAATAATCCTGTTAAGGATAACAGGATTATTTAAGGTAAAATTAAAAACTCATAAGTATTGTAGGTATTATATTTTATTCATGGTCATCATCATATATCAGCAATATATTATCTAAGAATGGTGCAGGGGGAGACAGGCTATCTTGATGCCGTGCCCATGCCAAATACCAGATGATTGACATGATATGGGCACAGCATCCTACTGTTCTTCGTCCAACAATGCAATTGCAACAGTATTGCTTTATAGCTTCCCGGCCACTTAGAGAGCTGTCAATCAAAATATAAACAAAGTATATTTTTCTTCCTACATGTCTAGACCTAATTCTTCCCCGTAAAATCCAAGATGTGTTTGATGTTGACAGCTCTTCCAGTAGACTCCTGTCAACCTCCCTGCATACTTCTATAATATAGGTGCCATTTGCCCTTACGTGCTCTCCATAATAGGAGCGAGATTGCTTTATTTGATATGTTCCAAGAGAAATTAATATAAGTTCACTGTATGATAGCCGAGGAAAATCTGTTAGGTTATCATTTTCAACAGTAACACTTACAAAATCAGCTCGTCTTCTGTTTAGTTGATTAACATTGACAAAATCAGACAAAAGATTGTTTACAAACATGTTCGCATTTATTATATTTAGGATTTCCCCGGCATCACTTCTATCAGTTATCGGAGGGTGAAAGCGATTAATTAATGCAGCAGCTATTTTAAAATCAATCATAACATGTTTTGAGGCTACGTTAAAATATTCCTGTCTAAACAATTTAAAATCTCTTTTAAACCTACCATTGACTGCTTCTACAACCCATCTAGAAATAGTAACCGACCTTGATTTGTTTGCTGCTAGTGTTGATAGTTGCGTTTCACCCCTCTGTAATGAAGCTGGAACATGGGTTTTATAACCACAAGCATTCAGCAAGGGCAAGGCATCTCTGAAACCCCTATCCAGTACAAAAGCATCACCTTCTTGAAAATGTCTGCGTAAATAACTATTTTCAGTTTCAAATTCCCTTTGCATTATAGCTGCATCTGATGTTGTAGCTGGATAAGGGCCCAGAACATCTATAATATAACCATCAGATCATACTAACATAAATGGTTTAACAAGATTTCGATATTTATGTAAGCTGTAAGTATTTTTTTTGATATAGATAATTACAACTTTTTTGTATGTAGCAATATGAACCATCAGCTATGACTATAGGGTTTTCCTGGCCATGACTTTGAACTCCAAACAATCCACGGGGTATCAATAGATTTCTTTGTATTATTTATTCTCTTGATATATGTGCTACTCCCAAGTGAGTTGGAACGAACAACAACAGCAACAGTTCTCGAACCTTTGCCATCAACACCTCCAAAGATCTCCTTGGAATTTGAAATAGTGATGCCAACCTTTCATTGGGTTCATCTGTCCTCAGTTTCATTAAGAATGCAGCGAGAGCCGTTTTACCTCTTCGCATTTCATTTATGGTAGGTATTTCGTGTAATA
Source organism: Ceramica pisi (assembly GCA_963859965.1). NCBI lineage: Eukaryota > Metazoa > Arthropoda > Insecta > Lepidoptera > Noctuidae > Ceramica > Ceramica pisi. The sequence goes on along the minus strand of OY982544.1, from coordinate 1,586,144 downwards.
ACTGATTGAACTGATCTTTTGTGTAGCCAATCCAGTGACGTACAAGATGGTCTTCTATATTATTTATATTTGAAAAATCTAATGCATTAACATTAGTGCTCTTTAAATTCAACATATCTTGTATATGTGTTGCATTAAATGCATTTGAATAACCACTAATACCAGCTTGAAAGTCCCATGTTTCTGTATTTAGATGGTTACTGCACACGCGACTATTTACTGGTACATAATAATTAAACTGTAAAAGCAGCATTTTTCTAGTTGAAACTGGTAGCCTGAATCTTTCACTACCCTGACAACCTTCAATAATGCCTTGACCCAGAGTCTACAGCTCTGATATAATCAGGCAACACAAATTGTCTCTTGTCTTCTTGATATGGGCTGAATTACAAGATTAGGTTCAGGCTGATCTTCAACAACAGGTTCGGGATGATCTTCAAAATCAGATGCAGGCTCATTATCTCCATTAGCTTCAGACACCATTTCAACATTAGGTTGAGGCGGAGTTTCAGGATCACGTTGAGGCAGTCTTTCAGGACTGTCATGGGTCATGGATACATTATCAAGTGTACCTTCAGAAGTTTCAGAGTCAAGATGAGAGCGCCCACTTGACGATGTGGATGCCCTGGATACAAAATGACGAGAAGCTTTGTGTGCTCTCACCCAGCAACGGTGACAGACATTGTTTGTAGTCCGTAGCTGCAACAATAAAACATTTATGTAAAACATACTCACACATGTGGATTTTATATATAAGTGTGAACACATTATAAAAGAAAACTAATAATACTAAATGTATTGATGCATAATCACATTATGCGTCAATATAATATTATATATATTACTGCGGGGACATCCAATTTTTGACATTGAGATCAGAATGTTATTTTTATGTAATGTATCTAAGCTTGTTTTGAAAAGAGTTAATTGATGACTTCATTGCAAGCTCTTCTCAGCAAATGCAACTTTCCCAGCTGGTATTAGAGCCAGACTATTCATAAGTATGTATGTCCAAAGTCCAAAAAGTAGTAAGTATTATATTTACAAACAAATAAGTATATGTAGTATATCAGCTACTTCGTTTTCAGATGTATGAGTAATGTCCCAGGATTTATGCATGTCTTAATGAATAAGTTTGAAAATAATATATTACAATTAACTTACTGGTCGGGGTAGTATCCATTCTCGAACCACATTATATATGCCTCGTTCTCTGTCCGAATCAGTCCGTAGTTGGTGATTTCTTGAACGTGCTGTAGATGATCCACAATTGACACACACCTGTCGGTGCCCAAGGGTACAAGAAGGTGGATGTGGTTCAGGCGTAGTGTGTACTTGATTTAAATAATTGTTTACAAGTACCCAACAGGCGTTACATAGACGATCCTGATTGCACACCTAAAAAAAAAAATGAATTAAGGTTAAATTATTATTATAAAAACCAATCGAAGTCTTTCATAAAATAGGTGCATAGTAAATGAACTTACAGGCTCAGGAGCAATCCAGGAGCGAATGACCGATAGAATGGATTCATCTTCCAAAGAATGTGTTGTTATCGTACTGCAACGATTTGTAGATATTCTACAGTTTACGCAGCGGTCCATGGTTGACATCACGTTGACTCGTAATGTTAAACACACAAAGGATAGATGAACATAAACTATCTTAAGTAATATCAGTGTCCAAGATAGAGCGCCAAGGTCGATCATATAAAAGTAGGAAACGTCGAGGTCCAAGTCTTGCAACAGTTGTACAGAAAGGTAGGAGTCTTCAAAATCCAAAGGCAAGCCAGGTCGTTGTAAAAATCCACGTAAAACTTTGGAAGCACAAAACATTCACACCAGCACAAAGCAAAGGAGCGAGCGAATGTGAACATGAGCAATCGGAATCGCGAATGTCACACTGACGTATTCAGTGGAATGTCACAACAAATGTGACACGCGGGTTTTAGTGTTGCCAATAAGCAATAAACATTTCTTTGCTGGATCAAGTCCTCGTAAACTGTTCGCATAGTTTTTCTGTATTTATTTTTTTGTGATTTAGTTGTTTTAATTATGTATACACAATTAATTAAAACATTATGCAAATTAATTTAATGTTTTTTTTTATATTTTTCAATGACAAACAAAACTATCAAATAGTTATGGTTATGACAGTGCTAAAAAGCCTCGTATCCCATGGCTTTAGAAATAAAGACCGCCTCTGTGCTAAATAAAATCAAGTTATCCACTCACAGTTATCGAGATTTTATTTCCACTGTCAAAAATAAAGTTAATCTGGCTATTAACTCATAAAAATAAGCGTTAATTTTTGAAATAGCTTTGAATTCTGTACCTTTCCAAAATCAGTAATGCCAAAAACTGCCATCTCCTTTCCTCAGGAATTTTTTTATTTTTTTTTTTCGATTTTTCATTTTTTTTGCTTTATTTCAATGTAAAGTTACATTATCTGTATGCAGAACTCCATTAATGTAAATAACACAGCTAAAATGAAAAAAAAAAAAAAAAAAAAAAAAAAAAATCTCATGAACGACGCATGAAATCAGCTGTTAAAACGTAGCGCGGGCGCAGCTATCCTTTCGAAAGCTCGCTGCGCTGCCGTTCGCTGCGTGCGTTTTGCAGAGGTAGCGATACATTGCGAGTGAGGTAATTAAACAAATCAGTTTTATTGGATTCCCATAAAGTTCCTGAAATAATTTCATGTACCGGTCAACTTAGTACGATATACTGAAATCACCCTATCAGTTTGAGGAGGGCTGTCTCTTACACCCGTTATATAGCAAAAGCACAGCGCTGGAAAGTCCCCACAAGGTAGATCGATGACCTGGTTAAGGCCATAGGCCGCAGCCCAGGAGTAGGGGATCCGTCTCGCTGGCGTTATCTACCACGTCCGTACCGCCCGTCGTGGATCCCAACTACTTGGATTTAGTACTCTGATGTGCGGTGTATGGTTAAAGGTATAGTTTTTGTTCTTCCAGGCTTTAATATGGTTTTGAGCACCTTATTAAATCCTGGAAGACTGCTTCGAAACTGATCCGAGTGCAGACCTCGGAACGTCATTTCTAAAAGAAAAAAAAAAGAAAGCAAAATGGTTTTTTTTGCACCAAGTACGACGCATACCAAAAAAAAAGTTGATGAGTTCGATATACTATTATTTTGTGTACATTCTTAGGTTGGATTTTTTATATAAATGCTACAGGCATTGTAAAACATTTACTTTGAGGATTTGGGATGGTTTAATGGAAAACGTTATTAAAAGTGCAAGCAACATTGTAGTGCTATAATTTAGGAAATACAAAAAATACTATTTCAATTTCCTGCACTGAATGTGAACTTGAATTGGGAGTCTTATAGATATTTAGATGGACAATATGAAAAGATTATGACAACTTCCTACAGCAATCCGAAGGGCTGAGCAGCTGATATCTTCGAAGCCGTTCAGAGACATCGGCGCGCGGATCCACTGGCCGCGGCCTGAACGATGCCTCTCTCTGTGGCGGTACAGCCGAGAGGAGCAGAGGGGACCTCTCGTACGGAGGAGGAAATTGTAAGAAATACTCTAAGATAAGTTTCAGTCTCGTGGTAACTTATTGCTGACAGCAAATGTAAAACTAATCCACTTTCGCTTGTATCGAAATCAGAAGTCGATTATTCAAACGAGGCTCAAAATCAGCCGGTCGATTCTGTAAAGATGTCGAAGTGTGAACGACAAGTGAACTGTCGTGCCATCTTGTTTGTATGGTTTGACAGCTCACTTGTCGTTCATTTCGCCCAAGTGTTTACTTCAACATGTTTACAAAATCACACTGCTGTACTATGTCGTATGAACGACAATTTGCATGGAGGCAGCTGACTATAGCGACCGCCCGTCACCACTTCCTAATGTTTTAGCATGAAAGACGTGGCGCAACTCCAGTTTCATTTCTATCCGTTGAGTTTGAAGAACTTAAAGGGCACAGAACCATTGTTGCCACTTTCCCCTCAAATAGGTATCACGGCAACGTGACAACTTAGGTAGGGGGACCATGCTGGCGGGAGTACCTATGTCAGTTCCCATTAAAAAAAGTTGTAAACCCTTTACACAATAGTAAAATTAAAAATTGTATGACACTTTTCACTTAAATGTGGCCTACATCGCTTCGAAGAGGCCGAAAGGCAAGTCATGATACCGAAACCTGATCGATCAATGTAGAAATGCAGAAAGATGATCAACTATTTATATTGTTTCAGTGGCAAGAAGCAGTCGAAATCCAAAGAGCCCAAGGCAAAGCCGAAGCCACCTCCAAGTCCACCAGATGCGTACCTAGAGTGCATCATCAGAGAAGTGGCGGTGACAGGGCATCATGCGGGAGGCACTTGTGCTGGCGGGAAGGTCGTGGATCACGAGTTACGGTAAACACCCTTTGTCTCCAGCTGTTATTATTATCTATAGGCTAGTCTTCAAGTACCAGGAGCGCAGCATAAGAGAGGCGGTCACAGGACACCATACAGGAGGCACCTATGCTGAAGGGAAGGTCGTGGATCACGAGTTACGGTAAGCACCAACCACAGCTGATATTCTTGTCTATAGGCTGCGCTCCTGGTACTTGAAGATGACTTCAAGTACCAGGAGCGCAGCATAAGAGAGGCGGTTACATACCATGCCATACCATACCCTGGTCGTTATAATCTATAATTAACATTATAAACCTGAAGAGTTCGTTTTTTAAGGTTCCGTAGCCAAGTGGCAAAAACGGAACCCTTATAGATTCGTCATGTCTGTCCATCTGTTTCCGAAATTATAAGAACTTTGCTGTCAAAACTTGGTAAGTAGATGTACCTATTCTGCGAACTGCATTAAGATTTTCACACAAAAATAGAAGAAAAAAAAAACAATAAATTTTGGGGGTTCCCTATACTTAGAACTGAAACTCAATATTTTTTTATCATCAAATCCATACGTATATACCTACAGGATTGAACGGAACCCTCGATGCGCGAGTCCGACTCGCACTTAGCCGGTTTTTTCTTTCTTTTGAACGTACATTAATCGGTAGGCAAGTTTCCTTAACAAACAGCTTTTATTTTGATATTTTTCAGAGTAAAATCAGTATCAGGACTGCGTGTCGTGGACTCCAGTGTTCTTCCGTCCCCCGTGTCTTTGTTCCCAAACTCTGTGATCATCGCGATGGCGGAGCGAGCGGCAGACCTTATACGACAAACTGGTAATAAGTAACTTGGTATTTGAGTCTGGGGAGTGTTAATTGTTATGATATTTTTATTCTGAGAGTGTTACTATAAATAAACGCCTTACAATACCAATTCGTACACTATAGTTTTTTTTTTCTTATCATGAGTGACATTCTCTCCAAAGGGTTGAAGTGTTCCTATAATACTCCCACATTACAACAATTCGCACTAAATATTTCCAAACGTCTTTTATATTGCGTAGAAAAAAGGAGTGGAACTCTCTGTCTGCGTCTGTTTCCCAAAGCAACCTTAATATACCATACCACAAGCATTAGGTTGCTTAGCTTGGGACTATATTATGGCGTTGTGTGAAATGTCCAAGGATAATTATTATATTATATCTTCAAGGTTAGAGTGAACGAACTTCTTCTGGGTAAGCTCTCCATCGTATACTTTGTCTCTGTCGCTCCTGACCTAAACTAGAGTCAAGGGTAAACCCAACTCAATAAAAAAAAAACAACCGTGTTCAAATACAGTCTCCAGGCTGCTACTGAAGAATTCCAGATGGAACGACCCAATACTTAACACTTTTTCAAGCCGAGAATCGACCCAGGATATCATGTTCACCAGCAGTGCAAGCACAATGTAAGTATTTTTCTACCATTGTAAAGATAATTTATTTATTTAAACTTTATGTACAATAGTGTTACATGGGCGGACATGCATTCTCTACCAGTCAACCTTTGAATAAAATAATAAAATATTAATTCTCAGCATATCTTTATTTATTCTGATTTGTCTGCAAAAGTATGACTTTTCAAGCCATCAGTTTTAAATATTATACAATATTAAAGAATTGTCAAGAATTATCTCTTCCGTTTTCGTTATTAAAAACATGAAACTGCCATGGAATTTCCCCTTGAGTAGGGTCCTGACTGTCTCTGGCAAGCGCTTAGGATCGAACTCCATATTATAAAATCCATATAAGCCCTGAAAACAAAGCGTTGTGTCAATTTTGAGGCTGTCAGTCATATTAAGGATGATGCAGTAGACAGATTGAGGAGTTTGCGGAATTTGTTCCAGGGTTGCGTAATTTGTTCCAAAGAGGCCGCGGCTCTGTAACACAACGGGCATTAGGCGGAACAAGGATGGGTTTAAGTCAGTAAGAGTCTGACACTCCCTGCTCAGAAAAAAAAGGAGTCCAGCTAATTCCGCCATCTTCCCCATGGTCTGCATTATCATCCAATTAAATTAATTAAGCAAAACAGTAAAACAGCTATTTAATGCAGTAAAAAAACAGTCTTACCGCCTTATACGGACAGTTACCGTTGATATTGGAATATAATTGAATATACTCCCAAAGCCATTGTATATTTGTCAGCTCGCACAGTTTTGATCTCACTATTTCAACATCCATTCCAGTATGTAATACCACCTTTAGCTGAAAATAACACACATAATAATGTACCTACAGTCTTTTTTTATCCTGTTTGATTTATAAATGTATCTTTTTTTTTTTATACAAAACGGGGAAAGTCTTGGCCCAAATCTCACCTGATGGAAAGTGATGATTAGGCCGAAGATGGAAGCGAGTTTCACCCGGAATCCTCTTACACAGAGGAACTGGCTATTATACCTCTAACTGCCGGAACACAACAATGCTGTTAACATTGTTGTTATGGCGACAGACTTAGACATGATGGTGGTAGCTTGCCAGGCGGACTTAGAAGAAGTCCTACCACCAACCAAACCAAGCAAAAAATTTGCCCCCGCTGGGAATCGAACCCGGGACCTCTGGGTCTGAATCAGGTGTTAGAACCACTAGACCACGGAGGCGGTTAGTGTCACCTGTTTAGCACCACCCGGGGACCACGTGTAGGGATTCGCTGAAGGGTATTTTCCTATGGACGCGGGTTACTCGGCCCCCAAATGAATGTATGAATGTTGAAAATGCATCGGTCTTTATGGAATACATGTTTACCTAATGTATTTTATAGTCTTGATCAATAAAATATTTTTTGTTCCATTTTAGATGAACTGCTTATATAATACCTATTTTTTTTTCATGCATTACATGCCTTTTAGACTAATTGCAACCTGCCATCGACCAACAGAAATTATTTATGTTGGTCGATGGCTGTTGAGCAGTGAACACGTTCAGCAGTGCGATTCAGTTCTATAACCATGTCGAAGTAAACACTTACGCGAAGTGAATAACAAGTGAGCTGTCAAACTATACAAACAAGATGGCATGATAGCTCACTTATCGTTCACTCCACCTAAATGATCACGGTGCGATGTCGACAGAATCGACCGGCTGTAAACATGTCGAAGTGAACACTTAGGCGAAGTGACTGACAAGTGAGCTGTCAAACCATACAAACAAGATGGCATGACAGCTCACTTGTCGTTCACTCCACCTAAGTGATCACGGTGAGATGTCGACAGAATTGACCCCTGTCATGTATGTGTCGATTAAAATTCGATTTTAAAGAAACATTTTTCTATTGCGCGGTAACTAACACTGCCCTTAGGAAGCCAATAGTTCTAATATCATGACTGACGATATCGAGAGTACCTACCTTCTCCAATATGTACTACGAGTAGGTATTTGAGACCAGTTATAAGCCATGAATCATGGCGTCCGAGGTGTTTTACGTCAAACGAGCATTTTTAGAAATACTTCGGACATTGCAATAAGTAACTGGACATTCTAGTCAGGAGCACCATTAATAGATAAACTGTTAAATGAAAAAGCCAAATCTCGCTGACAGACTTTTCCAAGTACAGCCGGTCGATTCTGTAAACATTTCGGAGTGCTGTCAAACCATACAAACAAGATTGAATGACAGCTCACTTGTCGTTCACTCCAACAGAGTGATCACGGTGAGATGTCAACAGCATCGACGGGCTGGTCTAGCTCAAACAAGACAAGCCCGCCACACATTCCCAACCACTGCAACTCCTGAAAGCCAGAATCAACAGTGGCGACCACCAGAAAAACGCCGAGCTAATGAAGCCCGACGAGTCCCGGAGAAACGATTCAGCTGTCTTGTCTTGTCTTTGACTTTGTCTGTTTTGTCTGTCTTGTCTTAGCACAAACAAGAGTCGAGGTGAATACATACCGTAACATTGTTGCCCCAGGGTTGCCTAGTAACAGCAGTCAGGTTAGTCCTATAGGGCTCTCCTCTCCCGAGGCGCCGGGTTATGCTATAACATTCCGACACATACTTAGTATTGCAGGAGCGCACTCTTGCCCCCTCCTGCTTTAAATCGGTCTAAAATCAAAAAGTTGTAATGTAAAAATATGCATTTTGTGATTCATCATATGCCTAGCCTTTTCCCAACTATATTGGGCTTCCAATCAAACCGGATTCAGCTGAATACCAGTATTTTACGTGGAGCGGCTGCCTACCAGAACTACACAACCCATTTAACTGGGTACAAGGTACTCCTTGGCAAGACTGGTGTCAGATTTTCTGGCTTCTGACTATCCGTGACGACTGCCAAAGATCTCCAAATGACAGCCGGGACCAACAGCTTAAAGTGCTTTTCGAGGCACGGAGGAAACTCGGTATTTTAAGATGGTCACCCATCCACAGACCAACCTTTACCAACCCTTAGGCAAGCGTTGCTTTACGTTGAAGACGACCTGTGCGGCTGTTATTATTTAGCCACGAACTCCTCCAGCATTTTGTGATTGTGAAGGGGAAAATATACAGGGTTATTTGTACAACACCGACAACCTGTCAGGATATGTTTCTAACATCATAATCAACAAATTATGTTCTATGACTTTTAAAAATTCATCATATTTTAGTTTATCAAGTTTACATATAAAATAAAATAAAAATATTTGAATTGAACGCTCTAAATGTTACGAAGTCTATGCGAAGCAAAAAAAAAAGAGCTTTCTTTTTTCTTTTTTTACGGTTCCGTTGCCAAATGGCAAAAACGGAACCCTTACAGATTCGTCATGTCTGTCTGTCCGTCCGTCCGTATGTCACAGCCACTTTTCTCCGAAACTATAAGAGCTATGCTGTTGAAACTTGGTAAGTAGATGTATTCTGTGAACCTCATTAAGATTTTCACACAAAAATAGAAAAAAATCAATAAATTTTGGGGTCCCCCCCATACTTAGAACTGAAACTAAAATAAAAAATTTTCGTCGAACCCATACGTGTGGTGTATCTATGGATAGGTCTTCAAAATGATATTGAAGTTTCTAATATGATTTTTTTGTAAACTGAACAGTTTGCGAGAGAGACACTTCCAAAGTGATAAAATGTGTCCCCCCCCCCCCCCCCGTAACTTCTAAAATAAGAGAATGATAAATCTTAAAAAAATATGTGATGTATATTACCATGTAAACTACCAGCGAAAATATAAATCGTAAATCGCAACTTTTGCTTATAATATATACCTACAGGTTTGTACGGAACCCTCGGTGCGCGAGTTCGACTCGAACTTGGCCGGTTTTTTTACAAAAGTTGTTGATTATGACGTTAGTAACATACTTAGTCCTGAAAGGTTGTCGGTGTTTTAGAAGTAATCTATAATAATAAGCCCGTGATAAGACCTATCGTACCGTATGCATCAAAATGTTAGACTGTGAAAAAAAAACGGATGAAAACAGATTTCAGGAAGCGGAGATGAGAATTTTGAGATGGATGTGTGGGTGGAGTAACGAGAATGGATGTGACAAATGAAGACGTAAGAGACCAAAAACCTTGTTGCGTCGACTCCTAGCAATGGGATAAACAGGAAGTTAATGACGCACGTTGTGACTGTGGCAACAATTCCCAGTCAGCTTGATGCTGTGTCACGGACGGACACACAGCACGGAGCTAATTTTCACAGTACCTAGTGGTGGTGGGTTTCTGGGTATGTTTCAGACCATGTAGACCACAAACTATGTAAGAAAATTAAACTGTGTATCCAAGGACATTTATCTCCACGAGCGAGTGATTCGCCGCGAGTCCGCCATGCCCCTATAGTCAAAGTTACTTTCTACTAGCGATTAGCTGTTTGCAGACTACGCTATAATATAATAGCATACAGCATATAGCTCATAGCACAACAATATCGCGCACCTACATTGTTATGGACACTCACACTGTACTGTACTACTTATATAATTATTGACAATGTATGGTGCGCGATATTGTTGTGCTATGAGCTATATACTCTATGCTATATATTATAGCGTAGTCTGAAAGCAGCTTTATCGAAAGTAGAAAGCTAGAATATGTATGTACATTTGATGACCACGTGACTTTTCGAAACAAAATGTCAGTTTCATTCATTTTCAAGCTTTCTACTGTCGGTTTAACGCTAGTAGAAAGTAACTTTGGCTACAGGGGCTGTTATTGACGGGTGGCCTTCTAGAAACGATTATTCTCCCGCCTGCGGATCGCCGTTGGGTGATACAGAGACAAATAGTTTAATTTTAGGTCCTTTTCTTTATCGGCCTTACGTTTTTAGAAATCAACCGTGTTACCCGGTCAATGGGTTGTAGAGGTCTGGTAGGCAGCAGCTCTACGTAAAATACTGGTACTCAGCTGAATCTAGTTTGACTGGGACCCCAATATAGTTGGGAAAAGGCTAGGCAGATGATGATGATTTTTAGAAATGATGTTTCTCAATAATTAAACAGCATCATGCCTAAGTCTGTCGCCATAACAACAATGTTAACAGCATTGTTGTGTTCCGGCAGTTAGAGGTATGATAGCCAGTTCCTCTGTGTAAGAGGATTCCGGGTGAAACTCGCTTCCATCTTCGGCCTAATCATCACTTTCCATCAGGTGAGATTTGGGCCAAGAGTTTCCCCGTTTTGTTTTAAAAAAAAAATTGTACTTACGGCAAAACATATAACAAGTATTTGTAAAACAACGAATACACAAAAAGCCCGCATGCTTGTTCCAACACTGGCGAAATAAATTCGATACGCTCAATTATTCTGAACACTAGTTTGACTCCTCATCGTCTACATTTAATTTTTTGCTTTATATAATTGCTTAAATTACGTAGATTTTATCTCGGTTTTGATGTAAAATACCCATATGAGATCACGTTTAGACTACAATTCGACCATAGTTTTTATGCAATACTAGCTGACGTGCGCAACTTCGTCTGCGTCACATTTTTCATGAATGCTCCGCTCCTATTAGTCTTAGCGTGATGTTATATAGCCTATAGCCTTCCTCGATAAATGGGCTATCTAACACTGAAAGAATTTTTCAAATCGGACCAGTAGTTCCTGTGTTTAGCGCGTTCAAGCAAACAGTCAAACTCTTCAGCTTTATAATATTAGTATAGATCAAATCAAAACCAATTTAAGTAATCTTTAGGCCCGTGCGAATTATAGTCGTTTTTGTAGGTTTATCCGTGTCTGTGGTTTATTTTATGGACACAACAAACGAATGCTAACACAGTTTTAAGCTTTACCAACTCGGATATAGGGAACCTGCGTAGCGTAAACTATGGCACCTAGTGTTGCAAAATCGAAAGTTTTACGTTAAAAATATTTGACATTGATGTATAGTACCTACATCTGCTGCAGTACCTGCACACTTCCTTTAGGGCATTGGTTCCCAACCTGTGGTCCGCGGACCACTGGTGGTCCACATTTCCACAAGAGCTTAAATATGGTCCGCGGATTTATAAAATCAACGTCACCAAATTGGAAAGTAACATTGAAGCTGATGTTTAGTTTGTATCAGGAATATTGTATGTTCTATATTTATGCTTATAAAAGCTACTTACTAAAGTTTACTTTACTAAGGGCCAGTTTCATCGGTTACGGATAAAGTGTCGGTTAGTTATCTGATGGATAACTAACCAACACTTATAATACTATAATACTTTATAATACTCAAATACTTAATAAATCTGCCAGACATCGCTATCCGACACCTGTGAAACCAAAAGTTTTAGTTCATCTGCCAGATAAGTTCCTAATAGGCTAACCGACACTTTATCCGTAACCGGTGAAACTGGCCCTTAGTCATTTTTATAGTATTAAAAATTTTCTTCAAGATTGGTGGTCCCCGCTAACAATTAAGAAATAATTGGATGAGCAGGGCGTAGACCGTGCCATATAGTATTACAAAAAAAAAAACATTACCAAGTAAAAAATAACTTTAATTTCGGAAGTCAGTGTTTTTGTTAGTTTCTTCGTATTTTGACACCGACTTCCGAAATTAAAGTTATTTTTTACTTTGTTGTGTTTTTTTTTTTGGAAGTCGGTTGTATTTTTTTGTAATAAGTATTATATTTTTCACTTTTTAGTGGTACTTCACACCTAACAACACCACTGCAAAGTTAATAACCGATTTTGATAAAATTTAAATGGGACCAATCTGCAAGTATTATCCTTTCATATAAGAATTTTTCAAATCGGTTCATATTGTCGGAGTTATGAGGTAACAAAAAAAAAATACAACCGAATTGTAAACCTCCTTTTTGGGAAATCGTTTTTTTTTTGTTTGTTATCTCATAACTCCGTCAATTATGAACCGATTTGAAAAATTCTTGTTTGTTTTTACTTTGTAAGGATATACATGCAGATTGTATATCCTTACAAAGTAATCACATCATTTAAATTTAAAACACCTTTTTTTATTTTTTTAAGGATGGAACGAAAATCGCTAAAATAAACAAAAGTATGATTCTTCAAGCAATATATTTAATTCACTGCACGGTATGATATATTATAGTAGTTTCTATGATTATCTCCTCAGTTTGAGTAACTAGAAAGTAGAACTTGGTGTGGAAATTCCCGTTTATTAACTTCATGGTTTTAAAAGGCAAGTTCTTGATTGGAAATTCCATGTTATAAATGCCATATGTGCCCTGGAAACAAAATTGAATTAGGTACTATCATCTGCCTAGCCTTTTCCCAACTATATTGGGGTCGGCTTCCAGTCAAACCGGATTCAGCTGAATGCCAGTATTTTACGTAGAGCGACTGCCTAACAGACCTCTACAACTCATTAGCTAAGTAACACGGTACTCCCTGGCAAGACTGGTGTCAGATTTTCTGGCTTCTGACTATCCGTAACGACTGCCGAAGATCTCCAAATGATAGCCGGTACCAACAGCTTAACATGCTTTCCGAGGCACGGAGGAAACTCGGTATGTTAAGAATGTCACCCATCCACAGACCAACCTCGGCAAGTGTTGCTTAACCTTGAACATCGACCTGTGCGGCTGTTATTATTTAGCCACGAACTCCTCAAGTACTAAATATTATAATGAAATTGAGTTTGGGAAAACTGGTTCAGGTTGAATTAATCACAGTTTTCAAAAGGTTAATTAGAAAACTCAAAAACGTCGGTTCAAAAATCGATTAGCTGCCAACCTGATGCAACAACCGTCCAGTCAGAGGATTCTCAGTTTTCAATCGAGGTTTGCGGGACTTAAAACTCTGTTCCGTATATCTCTAAATACTTTATACCATTGGTTCCCAACCTGTGGTCCGCGGACCACTGGTGGTCCCCAAGAGCTTAAATATGGGCCGCGGATTTAAAATATCAAACTTACCAATTGGAAAGTAACATTGAAGTCTCAATTGAAGCGAACTGATGTTTAGTTTCTATCAGGAATATTGTATTTTCTACGTTTGTGCTCGTTACTTTTCAGTTTAAAGAATAAGTTTACGTTAGTTAGTTATTTTATAGATTTAAAAAATAAAATTGTCTTCGGGATTTGTGTTCCTTGCTAACAATTAATAAACCAAAATGGTCCCAGATGAAAATAAAGTTGGGAAACACTGCTCTAAACAATATAACAGTCTTAATATATCTGTGATCTTACCGCTTTGTAAGGACATGTACCGTCAATATGAGCATACAGTTTCAGGAAATCGTACAACCAGTCAATGTTTTTTGCGTCACACAGTTTTGTCTTCACAATTTCAAAATTTATCCCTCCAAGTAGTTCTACTTTTATCTGAAAACTTATTTACTTCAGTATAATATGATATGATGATGAGATGATAAAATATATGTCACAAAAAAATTACAATCACCGTAAGGTAGTCAAATGTCGCGTAAAATTGTATTTGTTTTTTAAATAAATCTTAATATATATAAATCTCCATCATGTTTGGCCTCAATGGACTCCTAAACCACTTAACCGATTATAATAAAATTCGCACACCATGTGCAGTTCGATCCAACTTGAGAGATAGGATAGTTTAAATCTCAATTTTTTGTTGCAATATTATTTAAGAGCGGAAAATGTGACGCAGACGAAGTTGCGCGGGACAGCTAGTTGTATACAAAACTTTTGAATTTGGATGGGGTGTATTATATACAAAACGATTTTTTTCCTGATATTTCGAGAAACTATAACCTAAGATTAAGTCTGCCATTTTCATATTATACAAGTAGTGAAAAAAAAAAACAGCCGTGTGAGTGCAAGTGCGAGTCTGATACTCACACGACAAAAAAAAACACATTTCTGGTATGGGAGCCCACTTTTATTTTTAATTTAATTATAATTTTATTATTTGTTGCTACAGTGGTAATACACACTGAAAATTTCAAATGGCTACCTATTACCTACGATTCTTGAGATACAACCCGCTGACAGACAGACAGACGGACGAACAGCAAAGGCTTAAAGAAAGAAAAAATATATAATTTGGACTCGCACAAAACAGACAAATGTAAAATTCATTAAAACTAACAGTAACTGCGAGACAAAAAGGTACACAATCTCTGCATATGCTGCGAAAATTAAGAAAACATGAGGACCTCCTTTTTTGAAGTCGGTCTTAATAAAGTGTTTCATTATGAACAACTTTTAAACCAGCGCAAAATCTGAAAAGGGGTTAATGTACTCGTGTACAATGCTATGGCTATGGACTTGACCTATGATAAATGTGATTTATTTAATACTTTACGCACGCAGATGTACAGGCACCAGAACATCAAGCTACATCAATCTGTCAATTTTTTTTAATAGATTTTGAACTTTATCGCTGAAGCATTAAGTTCAAGGTTGACTGGGAAAATTTAACGTTTCGGATACGCTGTTATATAATAGCATAGTATATAGCTATGTGCGCGATATTGCTGTGCTATGAGCTATATACTTTAAGCTATATATTATAGTGTAGTCTGAAAGCAGCTTTAGGCATTTTCTACCAGTTAACGTTCGGGTGATGCAGAGTTAAAAAAAGATAAAATTAAACTTTATGTGTAGGATACATACCGTCAAATTATTTCCACTCTCGTACCGGAAGTTAGCGGTAAGGTTGGTCTTGTAAGGCTCCCGTCTGCTGCTGCGCCGGGTTATAGCATAACAGTCCGTCACGTACTTAGGGTTACAATAGTTGACCGTGGCCCCCTCCTGCCTTATGTGGAACTAAAATAAATAGAAAACAATAAAAAAAAATGTTTGGTCTTCATATTGTTTTTTTTTATTTGCGGGCGCTGACAGTTTTTTTTTAAAATCTAAAACAGTGGTCCTTAACCGGTGGTCCACGGACCACTGGTGGTCCCTGGTAGCACCTGAAGTGGTCCGTCAAACCTTCCTAAAATACGACATTTTTCCACAGCTTTTTTTAAAACATAGGTACCCACTTTATTATTTTTATTATAAACATACCTACTAGCACAGTAAACATCAAAGAACAGAGTATTTTTCAAGCATAAATATTTTCTAAAATTAACGTTTTTTAACAATTAGGTATTTCAAACAAAAACATTTTTGTTTCAAAGATTTACTTTGATGCAGTTTGTGTCCATTACTGTATCTCCTTTTCCTCCTGTGGTAATTAGTATCCATCCTGACATAATATGTGGATTTACGTTTCTATTTTTTTCTTGCCTGGTTAAATGGTGCGTGTGGGTGGGATAAAAAAATGTTCCTATTAGGTACGTTCCATTATTCAACACAGAGTATTTTACAAAAGCGATAATATTTAAAGATGAGGCTCTTTTTCTGACAAACATTAAGGAAATAATAACAGAAATAAAGAATATCGACTTATGCAAAAATTCCGAGCGCAACAAACGCTAAAACGTTCGAAAAAAAACTTTTCAAGCAGTTTCATGCCGTCAGCTGCACCAAACCGCTTGAAAGTGATTTTTACCCGAACTCTGTACTGTAACCGTTTTTGTAGTCTGCGTTTTTTTTTTTTAATAAACTGGCTAAGTGCGAGTCGGACTCGCGTGCAATAGTTTCCGAACCAATTTCATTTTTTAAGATGTTATTTGAACACTACAGAATTATTATAGGTTCTCCTGTAATCTTTAGTTGTAGAATTATAATCTACATTTTTTTTATTTTAGTCTTCGTAGTTACAGAGATAAGGGCGAAATGGTAAATTTTGGTCTAATTTCTTGAATAACTTAAAAAAATCTTTATTTTAACGCGTCCATGCTTGGGTCACAAAACTTCATACTTACATCAAACTTCAATAGAATCGGTCCAGTAGATCCGGAAAAAACTTGATGTGACAGACGGACAGACAAACAGACACCCGAGTGATCCTATTAGGGTTCCGTTTTTCACGGATGTTCGGAACCCTAAAACAAGTCAAAATTTTTGCTATTGATTGTTTATTTTATACTAGCACATTTTCCATTATTGCTCCGCTCCTATTTGTCTTAGCGTGATGATGTAGAGCCTATATTCCTATAACCTTCCTCTTGTTTTTTTTTTAAACCTACATTAAATGAATAATTGCTGGTTCGAGGTGGCTCGGGTAAAGTAGCCCCAGTAGTGTGACGGTAAGTATAAACTGAATTTAAAAAAGTACCAGGTATAAATATATATAATAGGTATAAACCACACAAACCCATAGCGTTTCATCCACAGAAAAAAAATTATTATATCTATGGTTTCATCTTTTCTTTCCATATATACGCAATAGTAGGTACTGCTGCAATCGGGGATTGTCCTTGGGAATACTTTCACAGTGCATGCATGGATAATTTTGGAATGTCTAAGGCTCAACTCACACCAAAAGAGCGTCGAAGCGCAGCGAAGCGGAGCGCAGTTTTAGTGTCATATGAATTTTAACTTTATTTTCATTAATATAATACTAATTATCGCTTGAGACGATACGCTCGGACGCTTTTATCCTGCTCGTCTTTTACATCGTTCTCACATGTATGTATAATTTCAACCCAATGTAAATAAATCTTTGTAAAAAATTATTATTTTTAAAAGAGTGTCCGTGGAGTTTCTTGCACGTTCTTCTCCATAGAGATCTACGCTTTGGAACGTGCAAATAGCTTCAACTTTTTGGACCGACCGACCTTGACAATTCCAAAGTGCCTGTAAATGGTTTTATTAACCGACTTCCCAAAAAGGAGGAGGTTATCAATTCGGTTGTATGTTTTTTTTATGTTTTTACCTCATAACTCCGACAATTATGAACCGATTTGAAAAATTCTTGTTTTATCTGAAAGGATATACTTGCAGATTGGTCCCATTTAAATCATATCAAAATCGGTTACGAACTTTGGATTTTTAATCGAAATAGCTGGAATTTGACTATTTAGATGATTCTTTGATAATCGAAATTGCGTATTTTGCTTTTCTGCGATTTTGCAGTGGTGTTGTTAGGTGTGGGGCACCACATATTATTATTTTATTCTTTGGGCACCACTAAAAAAATATATATTATAATAAAAGTACTTACGGCAAAACATTTAACTACGATAAATATTAAAACCACAATTAGATGATGAGACTTCATGCTTGTTCGGCTCCCGACACTGTCCAAACCACTTTGAAATAATCTATGAAAACTTGCTGCTACTAGTTTAATACTTTGTGATAAACCACGTAATGTCTTCCTGAAAATAATCGCTTTCATTACCAGTATAAATGATTTCTATGCGATGGACACATCAACGATATAATCTATAGGATTTGTGAAACAGGTGTAGGTACCTATATCACCGGAAAATGGCAGACTCAGTAAGATTGTAATAAATCTTGATTAGACAAAAATATTCTCGATATATTATGAAAAAAAAAAACGTTGTGTCTATACTTAATAATAATAATACATAATCTATACTAATATTATAAAGAGGTAACATTTGTTTGTAAATTTGTATGTAGGGGGTAATCTCAGGAACTACTGGTCCGATTTGAAAAATTCTTTCAGTATTAGATAGCCCATGTATCGAGGAAGGCTATAGGCTACATATCATCCCGCTAAGACTAAAAGGAGCCGAGCATTAATGGAAAATGTGACGCAGACGAAGTTGCGTGGGTCAGCTAGTACAATTTTACAATATCTATACTAATATTATAAAGAGGTAACATTTGTTTGTAAGTTTGTATGTAGGGGGTAATCTCAGGAACTACTGGTCCGATTTGAAAAATTCTTTCAGTACTAGATAGCCTATTTATCGAGGAATGCTATAGGCTACATATCATCACGCTAAGACTAAAAGGAGCCGAGCATTAATGGAAAATGTGACGCAGACGAAGTTGCGTTCGTGGACCATTTCCGACGTTTGGTCCCCAAACTGGAGCGGGCCGGCGCTGCTTTCAGGCGGCTCCTGCCCAACCTGGGGGGACCGAACGCCTCCTGCTGTAGGCTATACGCGGGGGTCGTGCGGTCCATGGCCCTTTACGGGGCCCCGGTGTGGGCGCGTTCATTGAGGCAGCGTGCTGCGAACCATTTGAACGCGGCCCAAAAGGTGGTGGCCCTCAGGATGACACGAGGGTACCGCACGATCTCGCGCGAAGCGGCGGGTCTCCTTGCCGGATTGCCGCCATGGGATCTGGGGTGGTCCTCGCGCGCCTGCATGATTGGCGCGCGGAGGTACTAAGCCGGGGGGAAACTCCGCTGACGCGGCAAATTGTCGCGCAGCGGACGAACTTCCGGCGCGATCTCATGGCGTCATGGAGACGACGACTATCGCAACCCAACGCAGGGCACGCCACGATAGCGGCGGTAAGTCCCCTCTTTGAGGAGTGGCTTGAGAGGCGCCACGGCGTCCTCACCTACCGCCTGACGCAGGTCCTCACCGGACATGGTTGTTTCGGGAGGTTCCTGCACCGAATCAGGCGGGAGGAAACGCCCGGGTGTCACCACTGCGAGGATCTACCAGAGGACACGGTAGAGCACACTGTGCAGGTGTGCCCCGCTTGGGCGGCGCACCGCCGTGTCCTCGAAACGGCGATCGGCGGCGACCTCTCGCGTCCGGCCCTGGTCCAAGCCATGGTCCGGAGCGAGACGGAATGGGACGCCGTTGCCTCCTTCTGCGAAGCAGTCATGCTAGCGAAGGAGGTGGCGGAGCGGGAGAGGAGACCCTCTCGTCCCGGCCGCCGTGGTGGACGCCGCGGGCGTCGGGGGCCACCTGGTGACCTCCGGCCACCGTAGGCGCGGGCCTGTGGACGGCGAGCTATGGGTGGCTCGCCGTCCGTCCGTCTAGTGACGACAGGCCGTGTCGACGGCGCGTTAGTGTTCCACGCGCGCCTCAAAGAGAGTCAGCAACACAGAGGGGCCCGAAAGGGCCGACGCCTGCCGGAGTCGCGGGATTATTCGCAAGAGACACCGTGGCTCCGGAACACAAAGGGCAATGAAGGAACATGGATGGGTTTTAGTCAGTAGAAGTCTGACACTCCCTCCCGCTACACCCAGAGCGGGAGGAGTCATTGGATGATTTCCCATCCCTAAAAAAAAAAAAAAAAGACGAAGTTGCGTGGGTCAGCTAGATATATAATAAATCCCATCCAAATTCAATAGTTTCCAATATGTCCGTGTCTTATTTTGAAAAAAGTTTACATATTCACGCGATATTTTACAATCTTCCGGAGTTTGCCAGTTTCCGTTGACACCTAAATACGAAATAGGTGTGTACACGGAATAAAAAAACGGCCAAGTGCGTGCGGAACCCATCGTGTGAAAGTCCGCCTCGCATTTGTTTTTGACTTGAATGTACTTACCTTGGCGGTTGGGAGTGTCATGCTCACGCAAAAGTCTAGCTGATGGTGACGTAGGTATTATGCGTTTGATCATTTTGGCTCCCTTCAAAATGGTTGAACCGAACGGTGCATGCGTCATGTGCGTGAACGGGCGCCGTCGGTTGGGACTGGTCATATCTCAGCTGCCATGGTTGATTTTAATTATTTCTTTGAATTGTTCCTCTTTTATTCCGGACGCTTTTATCCTGCTCGTCTTTTACATCGTTCTCACATGTATGTATAATTTCAACGCGATGTAAATAAATCTTTGTAAAAAATTATTATTTTAAAAGAGTGTCCGTGGAGTTTCTTGCACGTTCTTCTACATAGAGATCTACGCTTTGGAACGTGCAAATAGCTTCATAGCTTTAACTTTTTGGAACGACCGACCTTGACATTTCAATAGTGGCGTAAATGGTTTAATTGAAATAAGTACTAGAGTTTTTTGAGAGTTTTGGGCGGTTTTTTGAACGTAGGTACCTATGTAGTACCTAATGCCCTTCGGTTCTGGAGGGTTATTTAAAAACAAAGGTACAGTTTTAGCAAACTTTATTGTTTTCTACTACTTAGAATAAAAGTTCATACTAGTTTCAACCAACACCTCTTCCGTTTTCGTCGCTAGAAAGTAGAATTTTGCATGAAACTTGCCCTTTAGTAAGCTCATGATTTGCGGTGGCAAGTTCTTGGGCGGAAATTCTAGGTTATAAAGGCCATAAAGGCGCTGAAAACAAAATGTCAAAATATAATAAGCGATCGTCGCAATAAAAACCGGAAACCGCCCCCTTATGGGTGCGACAACGCATTCTGCAAACCTCTCATCATGAAAACTTAGGTGAAAGTGAAAATGAAGTGACCTGTCAATCCATACAAACAAGATGGAATGGCAGATCCCTCCATGCTCACTCAGCTAAAGTTTACTTGGTGAGATCTTGACAGAATATTCCGGCTGGTCTCTCGAACAATGAACGTGACGATCGTATATTCGCGCTATTATCGCTTTGTAGGACGATGCCATAGACGAAGAAGAACGGACTGAGCGTGGCTATCCAATTTTGATGTCAATACCTTCAGGGAAGTCTCAGACAAATCGATAGTCTGGCCAGATGAAGTTGTATTTCTAGAATTCTGATTGGACCACATCTGGCTTGAACTATCACGTTCACCACCACGAGCTACAGCGAAGTGATAGGTATTAACCACACTTGCTCAGTTGATTCTTTATCAATGGAAATATTTCAGGGCTAAGGAAAAATAGCTAAACTATGAACGGAGCCAGTTCCCATTAGAAAAAAATATAAGGCTAAACTAGAAAATAAAGTAAAAATTGAAACGATTTTCTTACCGGCTCGTAAGGACACTTGCCGTCAATATCTGAATATACTTTAAGGTAATCGAACAGCCAGTCAATCTGTATGATCTCGCACAGTTTCACCTTCAATAATTCAACTGGTACAGTGCCAAACCAGACCACCCTCATCTGAAAAACAAGATGGTAAACGTCAGACGGTTGATTCAGCCGGTCGATTCTATTGACATCTCACCGTGATCACTTAGGTGGAGTGAACGACAAGTGAGCTGTCACGACATCTTGTTTGTATGGTTTGACAGCTCACTTGTCGTTCACTTCGCCTAAGTGTTCACTTCGACATGTTTACAGAATCGCTCTGCTGTAAACATATCGAAGTGAACACTTAGGTGAAGTGAACGACAAGTGAGCTGTCAAACCATACAAACAAGATGAAATGACAGCTCACTTGTCGTTCACTCCACCTAAGTGTAAACGATGGCATGTCGACAGAATATACCGGCAAAATGTGTTGCGGAATTTGTTCGAAAGAGTCACCGCGGCCCTGGAACGCAAAGGGCATTTGGACGAACACTGACGGATTTTAGTCAGTAAGCATTACTAGCAAGTTCGCACACTGAAAAGGTGTCAGAATGTACCTACCGCTAAAGTGTGACTGGATAACAATCTGCCTACATACATACATAATCAGCCAATTGCCGTCCTCTGCTGAAAAAAGCCGGGCCAAAGAGCGCCAACCATCCCGGTTCTGTCGTTATCTGCCTCTGGCTTCCAGAATAATTAGAAACAGATGTGTACCAGAGTTTTATAAAAAGCGGCTGTCTATTTGACCTCTTCAGGACACTGGCAGGACTGGTGCCAGATTTTCTGGCTTCTGACCAAAAAGGGTAGAGCAGAAAAGGTCCGAGGCACGGAGGAAACTTATTTATTTACTAGCGTGTGCCACTGGCTTCGCCCGCGTGATCCCTAGGTAACATACTTATTTACCTGCATAATTCCCGTTCCCGTGGGACTTCAGGGATAAAAACTATCCTATGTCAAAGGACTCGGGTCTCAAACTATCTTTGTACAAAAGTCATCCATCCCAGAACCGACCTGGGCAAGCGTCGCTTAACCAGAAGATTGTTATCACCACGAGCTCACCACTTACTGTAACATTGTTGTCACTGCGGTATCTGCTGGTGACTGTCAGGTTGGTCTTGTAAGGCTCCCCCCTCCTTAGGCGCCGGGTGATAGCTTTACAGTCCGACACAAATTTAGGATTGCAGTAAGTCATCATCGCTCTCTCCTGGTTTAGCTGGGACTAAAACAAAAAGTGAACTGAGTGACAATTCGACTAATTATTCATTTTAACCGACTTCCAAAAAAGGAGGAGGTTCTCAATTCGGTTGTATGTTTATTTTTTATGTTTGTTACCTCATAACACCGACAATTATGAACCGATTTGAAAAATTCTTATTTTATCTGAAAGGATATACTTGCAGATTGGTCCCATTTAAATTTTATCAAAATCGGTTATGAACTTTGGATTTTAAATCGAAATAGCTGGAATTCGTCTGCTTGGATGATGGTTTTATGTCATCCAAGTCATCGGAATTGCGTAATTTGCTTTCTGCGATTTTGCAGTGGTGTTGTTAGGTATGGGGTACCACTAAAAAGTGAAAAAAAAAAAATACAAAAAAATTCAACCGACTTCCAAAAAAAAAACACTACAAAGTAAAAAATAACTTTAACTTCGGAAGTCGGTGTCAAAATACGAAGAAGCTTTTTAAAAATTATTGGCCCTCAGTTTATAAATTGTTGTGCCTTTTGGTCTAAGTGTTTACCCTGTATTTTTTTACTATTTACAGATTTTTTTGCTTTATTATTTTCCTGTAAAAATTCAGTTCATTTAACTCAATTTTTATTGTTTTATTTTAGGCTCAGTAGTTTCGGAGATAAGGGTGTGGGGAGGGAATGGCCATTTTGGTCAATTTCTTGAATAACTTCGGAAATATTTATTTGAAAATTATGAAAAAAATATAATTGAAACACTCACAGTTTTCATTCGATAATTATGTCACACGAAAAAGTTTATTTTAATTTCTAGTTTGACCTTCAAAAGTGACCCTCATTTTTTTTTTTCTAACGTGACATGTCCGTTTTTGGGTCACAAAAGTCCATAATATGCGATAATCATAATATACCAAATTACCACAGAATCGGCTCAGTTGATCTTGAGGAAACTGGTCGACCAGGGTCTATAACCAGTGCGTCCCCGTAATGACTTACGGAGCCGAAACGTGGACACTTACCAAGATCCTGGTCCACAAATTCAAGGTTGCTCAGCGTGCAATAGAAAGAGTAATGCTCAGGGTTTCACTGGTGGATAGAATTCGCAACGAAGTCACTCGCCAGAGAACTAAAGTCACCGACATTGCGCTTAAAATCAGCATGCTGAAGTGGAAGTGGACCGGACATGTCTGCAGACGGACAGACGGACGATGAAGCAAACATGTGTTGGAGAGAAGACCGCGTATGGGCAAACGTAGTATGGGACGCCCCGAGGCACGATCATGGATCGATGATTTAAAAAAGCTGGCTGGCAGCGGATGAAAGCCACCTACTCAGGACCGGGATGTTTGGCGCTCTTTGGGGGAAGCTAACATTCACGTTCAGTGGTCGTCAATTGGCTGAAATGATGTAGGGAAACCGACCGCGCAAAAAAAAAAAACAAGTAAATGACAAACAACGCACAGCCGAAACTACTGGTCGTAGAAAACTGAAATTTGGCATTTAGGTTCCTTGAAGAGTGTAGTAGAGTACTAAGAGAGGATTTCCAGAAATTCCTACGAGAACAGGAAAAAACGAAGTACTTATGCGTGTACGAAGTCGCGGGCAAAAGCTAATAGCTACTTATGACGACACGGTTGGCGGAGTGGTTGAGCAATTGACTGCTGCGCAACATGTCGCGGGTTCGATTCCCGCACGGAACAAATATTTGTACGACCTACAAGTATTTGTTCCGAGTCTGGGTGTTTTTCTATCTATAGTATGTATGTATTAAAAAAAAATGTATTTAAGTAGTTTATCAGCCATCTCGTTACCATAACACAAGCATTAGGTTGCTTAGCTTGGGACTATATGGCGTTGTGTGAAATGTCCAAGGATATATTATATTATTATATATATATATTACTTACATAAAATGATTTAAAAAATTCCAAGGATTTTTTTAGATCTTGGTACATGTAAATATACTCACGTTTTCAGTTCTACATTTGACGAATATTACTGCAACAACGAATAAACACAGACACTTCAATACCATATTCCCAACATGGAATGATATTTTCACTTCCTGTAGTGCACATTTAATTTGTACCAAATTCGACTTAATTTGGCCTATTATTTTCGCTAAAAAGTCAAATTAAAGTGGATGGAAATGATTAGATTACCTTAAATTTAATAGAATGCCTCATTTAGATGCGCGATGGATAAAACTCATAGCATAATATCATAGTCTACATAGCCATGGGAGCCAGGAGGGGGGTATAAGGGGGAGCACTAGCACTCCTACTAAAATAACTAGGTATCATAGATTAAAAAAAATAGTCAAGCGGAATATAGGTATTCATAGAGAAAGAGACCTAGCAAAAACGAGGCGATGTATTTTGAGCTACCTCAATTCGGCTATCCATCTTCTTTAGTTTTAAGGCAAAAAAAAATTGTTTTGTGCCATGTATTACTTTGCATTCAACTCATGGTATAAATTCTAGTTCCTAAAACGTAACAGACAGATGTGTTGCTGGGGAGTTAGTTGGCCACTTCTTCTCCACAGCTAAAACACTAGGAAGTGGTGACGGGCGGACGTTTTGGGGGACTGTCTTTTGTAGAACTTGACGTTCAAAAAGTGCTCGCTCTCAGCCTAATTTGAATAAATGACTTTTGAATTTTGAAAAGAAAACTTATCCTATTCGAGGCGGGGTTTTGAAGCTGCACGCCCCTGAAAATGGTCCTGCGGGCGCCCATACCACCTAGCTATCTAGTCTGCAAGCTCAAAATAGAAGTTCCACGTCTTTTTCAAACTCGAAAAGAACAATAAAATTGCAACAAAAATCTGCCGGTCGATTCTGTAAACCTCTCATCGTGAAAACTGAGGTGGAGTGAGTGCGAAGTGACTTGCCATTTCAACTTCATTACTTATATTGACAGCTCATTTCGTAATGACTTCATCCAAGCCTTCACACTGAGATGTAATAGAATTCTGTAAACAAGTCGAGATGAAAACTTAGGCGAAGTGAACGACAAGTGAGCTGTTAAACCATACACACAAGATGGAATGACAGCTCACTTGTCGTTCACTCCACCCAAGTGTACAGGGTGAGATGTCGACAGGTTTTATTATTTTGTGGTTATAGCGGCAATAGAAATACAGTTTGTTAAAATTACTACCTATTACGGTTTTTGAGATACAGCCCGTTGACAGACAGACGGACAGACAGCGGAGGCTATTAATAGGGCAACTTATGATACCGCTATTTTGGTTGCTATTGGGGAGGGCTCTACTACAAAGGTTCATCATCTGCATAGCCTTTTCCCAACTATATTGGGGTCGGCTTCCAGTCAAACCAGATTCAGCCGAATACCAGTATTTTACGTGGAGTGGCTGCCTAC
The DNA here is from genome assembly GCA_963859965.1 of Ceramica pisi. NCBI lineage: Eukaryota > Metazoa > Arthropoda > Insecta > Lepidoptera > Noctuidae > Ceramica > Ceramica pisi. The sequence continues at coordinate 1,560,068 of OY982544.1, read as the reverse complement.
CAGACCTCCACAACCCATTAACTGGATAACACGGTACTCCTTAGCAAGATTGGTGTCAGATTTTCTGGCTTCTGACAATCCGTAACGACTGCCAAAGATCTCCAAATGACAGCTGAGATCAACAGCTTAACGTGCTTTCCGAGGCACGGAGGAAACTCGGTATGATATGGTCACCCATCCACAGACCAACCTCGGCAAGCGTTGCTTAACCTCGAAGATCGACCTGTGCGGTTGTTATTATTTAGCCACGAGCTACCACAAAGGTTATATTCCTAAAGTGCAGATTCGGCAAATCCACTTGATCTGCGGCATGCTACTCTCTCTCGCTCTTTAACAAACCAATAAATCGCATTGAAATAAAAATCTCCATTAGGTAGGTAATTTCACTCGTTTAATATCTATCCCTTCTTAGACCTAGCTTTCCTGGCGTTCTGGTCGAAATGCAGCAGCGTGTCGATCTCAAGGATGGACTCCTTGGACGCGGTCACGAACAGCTCGAACTTGATGAAATAGTCACCGTCAGCTATGGGGATCGGGATGTTCTTCGGTGGCAGTTCCATGTTGATGTACGTGTATCTGGCCTGAGGGAACGAGAAGGCTGTATTGGTACATATATTATTCACTAGCTGACGCGCGAGTTAAGGAACCCCAACCTACCAATATTAGCTTTGTCAGACAATAAGTATTTACTAGATTATTATTTCTCAATTTCCCCACTGCGCGATCAGCATTTATAATTATCTAGAACATGCGTCAATCTGATCACGCTGTGGATGTACTACGTTAGCAATTAAGTTAGTATATAAGATCAATATCTTGTTAGATGAATTCAATTACTGTTTCGCTGTAACTCTGTCGGAATAAAGTTATTTTTTAACACTTCCATTGTCGCTTACTTAATTGGCGCAGCCGGTAGGATCTCTGTAGTCAGTTTGCCGTGTATACAATTCTACGTGGAGTAGCCGACGTCCGTGTCTACGGTTTAGCAGAGATAGCCGAACAAATAAATTCATTAAGGAGCCACTTCGAGTTACGGAAGAGGACCAGCCACAGCAGTAATTCAGGGAGCATGGAGCTAGCTGCGGAATTGTGAGTAAATCTTTTTCACCTTCCTCTCAGCTCTTCCATCTATATCCCAACCTTGTAATAGTCTATGTGTTTGTGTATTATTAGGGATTGGACAACGCCGTAATAATATTTGCATAGATTTTAAACGTACTAATATTTTAGAATAGTGATAGTTTAGTAGCACATTAGTGTGATTTTTTTTTCTCTCCGCGTTTGTTTCTTTCATAACTTTTCACAATGGAAAACGTAACCCGTATCCCACAGGAATTGGTTAACATCATACCAATATTCAGCGGCGACACTAGAATGTTGCCTTTATTTATAAAAAAAAGTGAATACATTTTGTCTACGTTCTTAGGAACCGCAGCCCAAAATGAATATTTATTTCATGTAGTAACTAGTAGGTTATCAGGCGAAGCAGCCAGTTTGGTAGGCGAAAGAGAAGCTATAGGTACGTGGGACGAGCTGAAGAAGTTGTTAAACCAACACTTCGGTGATCCACGCACAGAGGATTGTTTAGCAATGGAATTAGAATCGTGTAGAATAAATAAGGGTGAAAGTTATTTAGATTTTTGCCATAGAATACAGCGGATGAGAAGTGTTTTATTTGCTAAAATATCAGAAACTATCATTGATGAATCTCTACGTAAGGCAAAGCAAATCATTTATAGTAACAGAGCGATGAATGCTTTCTTGTTTAATTTACCGCCATTTTTAGTTAGATTAGTTCGTTTGCGCGACGTCACAACGTTAGAGGATGCATTAAAAATAGTTTTAGAAGAACAAAACTTCCAGGCAGTCTATGAGTCGAAAACAAACGACAGACGTAATTTTAGCAGAAATAACAGACCCAATTTGCCTAATAACCAAAATGCAATTGAATCTAATAATCAAAAGAAAGATTCACATAGCATATCAAGTACACATGTACCGAATAGTGCTACAAACAGCACATCTACACCGAACAATTCGCATCAGCCCAGACATTATAAACAACATAATAATATTCAAAGAAATCAAGACAATTTTAATCGTACAAACAACAATAATGCGTCACCGCAGTCAAGTAGGTCATTTGTTCCGATTGCACAACCGAACCAACAGTTCGCGGCACATGCACCGAGCACGCCGTCTTTTGCAGCGCAAGCATCTACGTCGGGTGCGAATACTGATGTCACCATGCGTACTGCAAGGTCGCGACGTGTTAATTACATAAATAATTCTAATAATAATGAACAGAGTTCAAGTTATTCGTACAATGAGTGCCAAGAATTTTCTCCTGAAGAACCCGGGGCGGGAAATTTTTGCATAACGGCCGCTACCCTAGAGAACGAATAAAAATAAATTGTAATAAACGCTTAAATTTACCACATATAGTTATACCAGAATTAAAGGCAGTTTTTATGATAGATACGGGGAGTGTTAGATCGTTTATAAGCCCGTATATAGCGAATAAATATTTTAAAAATTATCTACAGTATGAACCCTTCGAAGTTGTTAGCACTCACGCATCGAGTGTTCATAGTGAAACGGCTATTATTCCATTACCGGTTACCTTTGGAAGTCAAGAGTTCCATAAGTTTTATGTCTATAGTGTCGACGATAGGTATGATGGGTTAATAGGTAGCAATTTGCTGAAGCAATTACAGGCAAAGATTAATATGGAAAATCAGATATTACATTTAAAAAATACTGATATTCCTATCATATATTCACCGCCTATGAGAGAGGTATATAATCTACCATCTCGTAGTGAACTTAGAGTAAGACTCCCAGTCAACTTACTGAACGGGGAAGCTGTGTTAGATTTTAAGCAATTTACGGAAGGGATTCGAATGCCCGCCGCATTAGTTACGTGTATTGAAGGCTATGCAACAACTGTTATTCAGAATTATAGCCATGAAAATAGAAAATTAGTAGTTACGGGACCTTTTCAAGTGGAACCATACATACAGGACCCATCTGTTAGTGTTAATTTCATAGATAATAATATAGAAGTGGACAGCTTGCTAACAGAGAATTTAGACAAATTGCAGTTAAATCATATGAATTCAGAAGAACGAACGGTTATGGAGGGACTTTGTAAAGAATACAAAGATATATTTTATTGTGAAAATATTCCGTTAACCTTCACAAATCAGGTTAAACATAGAATAAGAACAAAAAATGAAGACCCAATAAACATTAAGGCACATAGATTGCCACCTATTCAAACAAAAGAGATCAGTAGTCAAGTCGAGAAAATGTTAAGGGATAACATTATCCAGGAATCTCATTCTCCCTGGAGTGCTCCCGTACATTTAGTGCCGAAAAAATTAGACGCGTCAGGCCAACAAAAATGGAGGATGGTAGTTGACTATAGACGGCTCAATGAAATCACAATTGATGATAAATACCCTTTGCCCAACATTAACGATTTATTCGACATGCTAGGTAATAGTACATACTTTACGACCCTCGATTTAGCTAGCGGGTACCATCAATTAGAGGTTCAGGAGGAAGATAGAGCTAAAACTGCGTTTAGCACACCTTCAGGTCATTATGAATTTAACAGAATGCCGTTTGGGTTAAAGACCGCACCCGCAACTTTTCAGCGAGCGATGGATAACGTCTTACGAGGCCTTCAAGGCTTACATTGCTTAGTATATCTCGATGACGTCATTATTTTTTCTAAAAGCTTGCCTGAACATGTAGAAAAACTTAGGGCAGTTTTTGACCGCTTCCGTCAAACAAATTTAAAAGTTCAATTAGATAAGTCTCACTTTCTTAGAAAGGAAGTACTCTACCTAGGGCATACTATTACAAGTGAAGGTTTGAAACCAAATAATGATAAAATAGACGCTATTCTTAGGTATCCTATACCGGAAACGGTTACACAGATTAAAAGCTTTTTAGGACTAATCGGTTATTATAGGAAATTTATCAAAGATTTTGCCAAAATAACTAGACCATTAACAGCTTGTTTAAAGAAAGGTCGCAAAATTGTAATTAATGGGGAATATAAAGAATGTTTTGAGACATGTAAAAAGCTTTTAACAAATGCACCTTTGTTACAATTTCCTGACTTTAGTAAAACTTTTATTTTAACCACGGATGCATCCAATTTTGCGATTGGGGCTGTATTGTCACAAGGAACGATAGGCTCAGATAAGCCTGTAGCCTATGCTAGTAGAACCTTGAGTGACACAGAAGTAAAATATAGCACTATCGAGAAGGAACTTTTAGCCATAATATGGGCAGTTAAGCACTTTCGACCGTATTTGTATGGTAATAAGTTTACCATATTTACAGACCATAGACCATTAGCTTGGCTGTATTCATTGAAAGAGCCCAATAGTAAACTCACGCGATGGCGGTTAAGGTTAGAAGAGTACGATTTCGAAATAAAATATAAGAAAGGCCCTCAAAACACGAATGCAGATGCTTTATCTAGGATTAAGATTAATGCAATTGACGACGATTTAGATTCAATATTCGTAAATATAGGAGATAGGCAGGAACGTATACAAAAAATTATAGAAAGCGAATTGCAAGACCCCGAAACTCCAATAGAAACGATAGAACTTTCGGATTCTGATGATGGGGTCACTGCCAACTCAGTTTCAAATAGAGAACACGAAGGCATTCCTAGTTTAAACGAAGCTGTCGATACTAAACCAAAACAGATTTTAATTCATTCATGGTTTAAAAATAAATTAGACGTAAAAGATATTTCAAATAATAAACAAAAAATTCTCGAAGTTCACTTACCGACAAATAACGATATATTAGTTAAAGACTTTTTGAAAGAGTATATTGATCCAAAACATAAGTACTTTATATACTTCGAACACCCATCTTTTAGAAAAACTTTTTCAAACATGGTAATTAAGTTATTTAAAAAGGATTCAGTTAAGTTAACCGAGTGTACAGAAAGAGTTATAAATTTGTCAGGATCTGAAGAAGATCAAAAAGAAGTTATTTTAAAATACCACGACGGGAAAACATGTCATAGAGGTATTAAAGAAACTTTAACCAAACTTAAAAGACATTATTGGTGGGCAAACATGAAAGAGACAGTCACGGCAATCATAAATGCTTGCGAAACATGTAAACGCATGAAATATGATAGAAAGCCGATTAAACCCCACATTCAGTTAACACAAACCCAGGACGCCCCTTTTCAGGAAGCTTTTATGGATTTATTATATATTGAAGGGAAATATTATTTAACTATAGTGGATGCATTTAGTAAGATAGCACAAGCCATAGAGGTACCGAATAGGAGTACACCAGAGATAGTTAGGGCATTGATTAAATATTTCAGCAGGTATGGTCTGCCTAGGAAAATTAGTTGCGATTCCGGTACAGAATTCAACAATACTTTGATTAAAGAAATGTTAAGCTTTTACAAAATTGAACTTCATATTGGGACGCCAAATAATCCCAGTTCAATGGCAATAGTAGAAAGGTTTCATTCTACCATTATTGAGATTTATCGTATAGCAAAATACGATAAAAGCGATTTAGATGCAGCATCAGTTATGACTTATGCCATCATGGCTTATAACAACACCATACATTCAGCAACAGATTTTACGCCTTTTGAACTAGTATTTGGTCACACTTATTCCGAAAATGTATTTAACGTGGATAGAGAGAAGAACTTAACTCAGAAATTATTGTTAGATCATAGAAAACGCCTTAAAATACTCTATGAATTCATAACAGAAAAATTAGAATCCGATAAAATTAAAATAATTAATAAAAAAGGTGGCGAAACGACACCGATACTCGAACCAGACGATAATATTTACATGAAAGACACTAGGATTAGAAAAGCTAAAGAAAAACCTCGATATGAAAAAGCGAAAGTAATAGGTGAAGTTGAAAGAAATATAGTCCCAGTAGAAGTAAAGAAAAGGAAAACTAGAGTAACCTTAAAAAATGTAAAACGTCCTCCACAGATCGTGCCTGGTACTTCTGGTGCTAGTGGTGCCAACACTCACGCTGGACCTCCAAAACCTCGGTCAGAATCCGGGGATAGCAGCGATAAAGCGGGGAGTAGCAGTGAAGAGGAATAGTTATTGGACAATATACAAAATTGTAGATTTAGAATCATTACACTTACAAATAGATAATAATATTCGGGATTTTATTAACTTGAAAATTAAAATTAAGGAAAATAGTCCTAGTAACGAAACTATAGGAATAGAAAGCCAAATAGAATATCTTATTAAACTAACTAAGGATAGATTTTTTCAAATCTTACCTTTCCATTATAGAAACAAAAGAGCTTTGTTTAATCCATTAGGCTCACTTGTAAAAGCTATCACAGGAAATTTGGATGAAGACGATGCAATTAAATATGATAGAGAAATCCAAATGATACAGAACAAAGAGCATGTGGTCGAACGTAAAGTATCATCAATGCAAAAAGCTTTTGATAAATTAGTAAATGACTCTGAAATAATAAATTCAAATATTAAAAACTTGGGTTTACATACCAATGAAATGGAAAAATTAGTTGAACATGAGTTCAGGTTTAACAAACTTTTCCAAATATTAAATACTATGTATCAAATTTTAAATAACTTTCGAACCTGTTACGAAAACATACAAGAGATTGAAACGGCAATAGCCTTTAGCAAACTGAATACATTGCACCAATCCATTATAAATAGTACAGAATTATATAATACGTTAGAAGTCATTGCTAAACATGCTAGAACAATATACCCAGTAAACAAACATAATTTAATAAAATTAGAACGTAATATCATACTTAAATCATATATAAATAACAACAAGTTAGTTTTTGTTTTAGAAGTTCCCCTAATAAATAACGAAACATATAATTATTACAAGGTTATACCCATCCCTATATTCCATTCTCCAAATACCTTTACAATAATACCCAAATATCCTTACCTGATGGTGAATAGATTGAAATACATGCCCGTGGTAAGCCCATGTACTGAGATTGAAAATGGAAAATTCCTTTGCGCTGAAACTAATTTAGCCCAGTTTCCAACCGAGACCTGCATTGAACAAATAATGCTGATGAAGAACAACTACAAAAACTGCATACAGAACCATATTGAAATAGAAAAAACTAAGATACAGAAAATAACCGACAACCAATGGTTGGTTTACTCAGAGGAAAATCTCATCATCACCGAGAATTGCAATACAGAAATCCTGAAGTACACTATCCTTGGGACCTACATCGTGACACCTGGCCAACAATGCGAGACACAAATAGGCGAAGTCATCATTGCCGCCACCACAAACACTACAGTTTCCAGTCTCCAGCTGCCATTGATCCAGATGCCAGACCTACAACAGGACATCCAGAGAAGATCAAAGAAAGTGGATCTAAGAAATGTGGACTTCAGTGATGTGAAAGAAGTGTTACAAAGTGCAAAATTTAGTGAAATAGACGATACGACACAAACAGTGACAATAGAAATTAGTATACGGACCATCTTAGAGTATGTGGTTATTGTAATAGCAATAGTTATCTTTATAATGTATAAATTTCAGTTCATAAACTTTTGTCGAAATTCTCCGAAACCGTCTGCGACACCTTCGGATAATTTCTCTCTTAGGGAGGGAGGAGTTAAGGAACCCCAACCTACCAATATTAGCTTTGTCAGACAATAAGTATTTACTAGATTATTATTTCTCAATTTCCCCACTGCGCGCTCAGCATTTATAATTATCTAGAACATGCGTCAATCTGATCACGCTGTGGATGTACTACGTTAGCAATTAAGTTAGTATATAAGATCAATATCTTGTTAGATGAATTCAATTACTGTTTCGCTGTAACTCTGTCGGAATAAAGTTATTTTTTAACACTTCCGTTGTCGCTTACTTAATTCGCGCAACTTCGTCTGCGTCACATTTTCCATTAATGCTCCACTCCTATTTGTCTTAGCGTGATGATATATAACCTATAGCCTTCCTCGATAAATGGGCTATCTAAAACTGAAAGAATTTTTCAAATCGGACCAGTTATGGTTAATATTATGATTCTGCTAAAGTGGCCTTTATACCCGCTGATCCATCGGTAATTATGATAAAAAAAACGATAACTTTAACTCCATGGAAGCGTCGTCCTAGTTGACTAACGATCGATGCGATTTCGTCGCACGACGAGATTAAACACACACATTTCTATAGTGTCCTTATTGAGCTTGTAAATCATTACTCGAGCACAAAAATGATTTTCGTCGCGCGACAAAATCGCATCGTAAACTCAAACGTTCGTTAGTCATGAAGGACGAAACGCCTAATACTTACAGGTGGGAAGGGACACTTAGATAAGGTAAGGTTGGTAAAGGAGCTCATGAACTCATTCATCCACTTGGACTTGACTGTGTCGCAGGCTTTCGCCACGATTCGGAAGTCTCCGCCAGACCGCAACGTCAGGGTGGTTGCGAACTGAAAATGTATTAAGACTTCATGCACATAAATACAAAGGTGGACTTATGCAGTCTCGGCATTCTCTACCAGTCAACCAAATATGAAATGAAGGGTTGAAAACACAATAGTTTCCTCAGCCAAGACATCCAGGACATCCAATACTAGACAATCCGGACATGTTTACTTCTTTTATAATTATTTCATTTGAATTGCAGTAACAACTGCGTTCTCAACATCTTTTTCATCTGTGTCATGTCATGCGTTACGATGGAGGTCTGCCGATAGGCTGGCAGCTCCGTCATGGAACATTGCCTTTAACCCGTTTTAATAACGAGCCAATTTGGTGAGCTGGTGCTTCTACACAATACCCAGTTGATGTATGACAACGCAAAAATTCTAATTGAATTAATGGTTCTTGTCTATATGAATAATCTAGTGGGTAAAATATTACCAATAACTGTTTTTAGCAATTTTGAAGCCTATCTTGATTAAATAATGCACTATTTGGTGATTTAAAAGCCAGTACACAATATCTGGCTATGTAGTAGCCAAACCGATTCTCCGAGAAAATTGTGCTGTCCTTATATATTCGTGACTAGCTGTTGCCCGCGACTTCGATCGCGTGTATGTCGAAAAGTAAAATTATGTCACTATGCAAGATTGCTAAGATAAAATATATAAACAGTCAATATCTGGCACTGCCGGTCGATTCTGTTGACATCTCACCGTGATCACCCAGGTGGAGTGAACGACAAGTGTGCTGTCATTCTTATCTTGTTTGTATGGTTTGACAGCTCAATTGTCGTTCACTTCACCCAAGTGTTCACTTCGACATTTTAACAGAATCGCACTGCTGCTTGTCGCCGCTTAGAGTTAGGAATTTGACAGAATCTTATGCAAGGCACTGGCTATATCATCTCTTTTATTTTGTTTTTTTTAGGGATGGTAAATCATCCAATGACTCCTCCCGCTCTGGGTGTAGCGGGAGGGAGTGTCAGACTTCTACTGAATAAAACCCATCCATGTTCCTTCATTGCCCTTTGTGTTCCGGAGCCACGGTGTCTCTTGCGAATAATCCCGCGACTCCGGCAGGCGTCGGCCTTTTCTGGCCCCTCTGTGTGCTGACTCTCTTTGAGGCGCGCGTGGAACACTAACGCGCCGTCGACACGGCCTGTCGTCACTAGACGGACGGACGGCGAGCGCGCCTACGGTGGCCGGAGGTCACCAGGTGGCCCCCGACGCCCGCGGTGGCCGGAGGTCACCAGGTGGCCCCCGACACCCGCGTCGTCCACCACGGCGGCTGGAACGAGAAGTTCTACTCTCCCTCTCCGCCACCTTCTTCGCTAGCATGACTGCTTCGCACAAGGAGGCAACGGCGTCCCATTCCGTCTCGCTCCGGACCATGGCTTGGACCAGGGCCGGAGGCTATATCCTCTCTTAAGTCTAAAATGCCGTCCAGCCTTAACTTTTTGATAATTGGAAACTTCTGTACACGATGTTGAAGAAAGTTGCTAGGGCTGCACAAGTTCTCTTTATTTAACTTGCGGAAGTAGACAAGAGACTGCGTTATCCGCACTTAGATTCCCATTTGGTCCGCTGCGCGTAAGTTTTCTGGCTAAGTTAGCCAGCCTAGCTCCGCCCAAATGAATAGAAGTATCCTGGGTGCTCAACAAGTTTCACGCAGTGACCTCAACGTTCCAGGATTTGTTCACGTGGGAAAGCAACGGCCTCATTTCTAGAATGAACTGGGTGACTGATTTCTCGTATATTCGTGACTAGCTTCTGCCAGCGGCTTCGCCCGCGTGATCCCTAGGGAACATGTTCCCGGGATTAAAAGTAGCTTATGTGCTATTCCAGACTATAATCTATCTTTGTTCTAAATTTAATTAAGATCCGTTAAGCAGTTCTGGCGTGATTGAGTAACAAACAACCAAACTTTCACATTTTCATTATTTATTTTTTTCATTTTTTCTATTGATTGTAGCGTGATGAAAAGTATACTATATCCAGCTCAGGAGTATGAAAAATAATTATACCAAGTTTCGTTAAAATCCGTCGAGTTGTTTTTGTTTCTATAACGGTTATACAGACAGACAGACAGACAAAAATTTTACTGATTGCATTTTTGGCATCAGTATCGATCCCAAATCAACCCCTGATAGTTATTTTGGAAATATATTTCATGTACAGAATTGACCTCTCTACAGATTTATTATAAGTATAGATAATGTAGTGCCAATACATTTGCACTTTTAAAGACCTAATGAATGCCACTGATGACTGAAGCCTATTAATATCGTCACTTACTAGGGCTTAGACAAACACAACCGTAGGCTTGTTGAGAATAAGAAGCTTTTTTTATTTGAGATGGGTTTGCTCTTGGCTCTAGTATAGGTCGGAGGTGACACAGGTAAAGTCTACGAAGGAGTCAGTTTGACTCACAAGAAGCCTGTTCACTCTAACTTTGAAGAGATTAGGGTTGAATATGTTCCAAAACACAGGATTTTATTATTCTACACTTTTTAGTAAAGAGCTAGCACAAAACTAAAGCCTACTTATGAACATGTGGATAAATAATAAAATGATAAATTATATTTAGTTTGTAAGTAGGTTGTAAATAATACTTTTACACGTCAATCTTTTTTGGTCATTTTAAACTAGATGAGGCCGGCGTTTCCTAGCTGACTGCTCTGAGAAGAAACGCCGAAACAAACTCAGAGGTCAAAGTCTCTTTTAAAGTCTATACAATCATACTGGTCAAATCATATGAGAACCATGTAGGTAATTGTCTGGAGTGGTATTTTGAGGAAAGTACCACACAGATTTGAGTGGACCTGTCCAGACGGTGCAAGCATTTGCCAGTTATCGTGTAGCTCAAACTTAGAACTTAAAGGAGCTCAACTTACGCTAACGTTATTCCCAAAAGGCATGAGAATGGTCCCCGTCATGTTGGTGAGGTAAGGGTCATGTCGACTCTTCCTGCCAGTGAACACTGTCACATCTCTGATATACTTCGGGTTCGCGTACTTTAACTTGGCTCTTTCTTGTCGGAAAGCGTCCTGGAAATCAAAAAGACTTATTTTTGGCACGAGGTCTTTAAAGAACACTGTCTTCTTGAAATCGATCTTATGCAGTTTCTTAAAACTACAATGTACTGGTGTTTGTAGTTTAGGAATAAACAATGACACACACAGAATATAATAGACTTGCGTTATTGTACAGAGGTCCCAGTAATGGTCTACCCTCTCATATAAGGGCGATCTACAATCACAACATAGATAGAATACCTCTTAGATAGTAAGACACCAAGGAAGAAGATGATGAAAACAGGAAAGTTAATAAAGTAAGGGAATGAATTAAAGATTAACGATTGAGTAATTAAATTGAAAAAATATGTAATAACATGTAATAAATAAATACTCACGGACGCCCAGTAACCAAAAACTAACATCAAAATAATGTACGCAATCAAATAGATGCGGCTCATTTCTTCCTGAACTAATCAAAGTATATTGCCTACAGCCTTCAAAATATGTTTATTCCAAGTACACAGGCTGCTAAACTTCCATTTATATCATTATACTAATGTTATATTTTACAAATTGATGTGGAATATGATATGTGATGATACTATACAAATGCGAGAGTGATTTAGACATCAATGTCGGTTATTAACCGCTTGTTTGATCTCGTTATGCCTTTATAATTGAAGTTCGAAGTACTTTTTGGAACATCATGGTAATAATCGGCTCAGATTTTTCGATAGACTGATTTTGCCAATTTTCAAAAGTTTATTTATTAAAAGTTTTTTTATTTATGATAAAAGCAACAACTAAATACACACAAAAACAATAACAGCACATATCATGTACAAACCAAGTAGTATTGCATGCATCATGCATCTAAATTAAAGTTTAGCACAACATTATATTTAAAGCTCAAAATACAATAATAAGAATGAAGAAGAAGTTCATAGAATTTGACACGAAAGTTATTTAAGCAGTTGAGACAGGGTTGCGGAAATTTTTCGGCGGCGTGCGCTCTGGCGGGCACCCCTCCTTGGGAGTTGGAGGCGTGGGTGCTCGCCAGGGTGTACGAATGGACGGCTCGCCGAAAAGCGCTTGGGGAGCGCCCTGACGCAGAGGAGCGGGAGGCCGTGCGGAGGGAGGCGAGGGACGCCATCGTCGTCCATTGGACGGAGGACCTCGCTTCCGCCACCTTTGGTCGCCGTACACTGGACTCGACACTGGATTCCTCTCCTTCCGTCTGGTGCAGGTGTTGTCTGGCCACGGCTGTTTCGGCACGCACCTGCACCGGATCGGGAGGGAGGAGACACCGGCGTGTCATGACTGCGGCGCGGCGGAGGACACGGCGCAGCACACACTGGAGGTGTGCCCAGCTTGGTCCGAGCCGCGTCGCTGTCTCACTGCGGAGATCGGACAGGATCTCTCACTTCCCGGCGTGGTCAGATGCATGCTGGGGAGTAAAGGAGTCCTGGGCCGCGGTAGCCTCCGTTTGCGAGGGTGTCATCTCGCAGAAGAACGAGGTGGAGCGCGCGCGGGAGGACGATCCTCTCGCTGCGCCGCTCCACAGACGAAGGCGAGGTCGGAGAAGACGTCCTCTTCTCCCTCCTCGCGGAGGCGACAGGCGCGGGGGCGCCTCCGCCCGCATTGCACGCACCACCACCATCGTCGGAGGTTCCCGGCCGTCCCCCAACGGGGAGGGCATGAAGGGCCCGCTGTGAAGGCGGGCGGTCGTCGGAGATGGACTGGACGTAAAGGCTACGCCGATCTCCCAGTCCACCCCCACTAAGACGTTGCGGGAATTTCAGTGCTGGGTCGTTTTAGTGGGTATAACGGGCTTGCCCGCGGAGTCCCACATACCCCTCCCACTCCCCCGAGTGAGCGGGTATGCGTAACGCAATTTTTCCCAGCCGGAAAAAAAAAGGGTAGCGGAATTTGTTCAAAAGAGTCACCGCAGCCCTGGAACGCAAAGGACACTACGAAGAACACGGATGGGTTTTAAGGCGAATGCTCCAACCAGCCCGCGAAATTCAAAGTTTCTTGCGTTTTTTGCAATTTGCAGGCCAGTGCTAGGTTGTATGTTGATTAAAATATTTTTCGCGGCTGTTAAACGTATGTAGTTCATCTGCTTAGCCTTTTCCCAATTATATTGGGGTCGGCTTCCAGTCAAACCGGATTCAGCTGAATACCAGTATTTTACGTGGAGCGGCTGCCTACCAGATCTCTACAACCCATTGACTGGGTAACCCTATACTCCTTGGCAAGACTGGTGTCAGATTTTCTAGCTTCTGACTATCCGTAACGACTGCCAAAGATCTCGAAATGACAACCGGGATCAACAGCTTAACGTGCTTTCCGAGGCACGGAGGAAACTCGGTATGTTCAGATCGTTACCCATCCACAGACCAACCTCGGCAAGCGTTGCTTAACCTTGCAGATCGACCTGTGCGGCTGTTATTATTTAGCTATGAGCTCCTCCGTAAAACGTATGTAGTTATAGAATTATAATCATGAAAATCACCAATACAACCCTCCAAGTTCATAAAGGCCTAGGAACAAAAAAAAAACAGAAAAAGTCATTCCTAGAGCTTCTAACTACATACAGCCGCGAATAATATTTTTATCAACGTATAACCTAGCACTGGCCTGCAAATTGCAAAAAACGTAAGAAAATTGGAATTTCGAGGGCTGGTTGGAACATTCACCTTAATCAATAAGAGTCTGACACTGCTCTGCCCAGAGTGGGAGTCATTTGAAGATTTGCCATCCTTAAAAATAGGTCAGACCGAACATAGAATAGCTATAGAGTTGGCTACTTTAGCAGCAACTTCAACTCGAAAAATCCTGTTGAGAAATAAGCTGAACTGTAAAATAGCTGTCTTGCTGGGTACTACTAAAAATAGAAACAGAAAATGCAAATAAATAGTTCAGTATAATCATTAAGCGTACTGTGACATTTTGCTTGCTGCAGAAGTCAACAAACCACATTGGCATTGGTATAAACCCACGCACTTGGCAAAACTACCGCTTTTTATAAATATGTCACATCATAATTAACTATCAGTTTAATTCCACTTTATGCGTCCACTTTCCTCGGAAATGATCAGGTTTCGGAGGAACCAATGGAACTCACGTTGAAGTCCTTTCAAGTAAATATTTAATGACATTATTTCCACATGAATTACCTGCAAATAAACAGGCGCATATATTCATTCGCATATCACTAGATTTGTTTATGGAAATGATAAAATCGTGTTGTTATTTTAACATCCTCCGTGATTTGATCAAATCCCTTAGGGAATTGACCACATCCCTGTTTTTATCATATCCCTGCAACATATATATGAATCACACCTTGGGGTTACCTTTATGCCGGTCTATTCAGCCGGTCGATTCTGTTGACATCTCACCGTAATCACATAGGTGGAGTGAACGACAAGTGAGCTGTCATTCTTATCTTATTTGTATGGTTAGACAGCTCACATGCCGTTCACTTCGCCTAAGTGTTCACTTCAACATGTTTACAGAATCGCACTGCTGTTGACGTCCCACCGTGTACATTTAGGTGGAGTGAACGACAAGTGAGCTGTCATTCCATATTGTTTTTATGGTTTGACAGCTCACTTGTCATTCACTTCGCCTAAGTTTTTACTTCGACATGTTAACAGAATCGCACTTCTAGTTCCGTATTTGCTAAGTTTTTATGCAAGACCAAAGTTTAAGTAATGTTTTTGTTCCACTACACGATGCGGAAATCAAATGAGATCTCATTGTTACTCAGTAAGGACCCTTATCGCCTTGAATTAAAAATAATATAAAACGTTTTGTATTCTGACGTGGGTACGTAAGGATTATATTTTTCCTCTTATGCTTTAGTTTGTTGACCGACTCCAGTGTGTGTTGTCTTGACCATGACGTGTGAAACTAAGGCTAAATTGAACGGCAAAGTGGTGGTTGTGACTGGTGGAAGTTCAGGAATGGGCTTCGAAGCTGCCAAGAACCTGGCTAATCAAGGAGCCAGAGTGATCATCGCAAGCAGAACTGAAGCAAAACTAAAGGCAGCTCGAGATCAGATCGTAGCAGCAACAGGCAATCAGAATGTTGCGTACAAAACTGTTGATCTAGGATCTTTAAGCTCAGTTAGGAATTTGGCTAATGAAATAAACATGGAAGATAAAGTGAACGTATTAATCAACAATGCAGGAGCAATAGCTCTACCAGATAGGCTGACAGCAGATGATTTAAATCTTACAATGCAAGTGAATTACTTCGGAGCATTCTTACTGACGTATCTATTGCTGCCTAAGTTAATATCATCGGCGCCGAGCAGAATTGTGAATGGTGTAGCAGCGTCGATGTATTTTGGCGAAATTAATTTCGATCATTGGAACGATCTTGGACGATACAATCCGATTACAGCATTAGGGAGTTCTAAATTAGCGGTTAATTTATTCAGTGCAGAACTGGACAGGAGATTTAAGAACACTGGAGTGACAACCAACAGTTACGATCCGTTCGTTGTTAAAGATACGAATCTACTGTCTAATTTACCAGGAGCTTTTCAGAATGTGTCCCAGTTCTTTGTCAATATGGTTGGGCAGAGAAAGGAAGATGTAGGAAAGCAGATAGCATATTTGGCAGCAGCACCGGAGATGGAAGGTGTTGGTGGTAAACTTTACAAGTTTTGCTACGAGTTTAAAAATCATTGGCTGGTGCATGATCGACTGCTGACCAAACATCTGTGGGAAGAGTCCAAGAAAGCTGTGAAGATATCTGAGAAAGAAGATTGGGAAAGACATAACATAATTTAGAAGAAACTCATGTTCCATGGATTTCGCTTTGTATCAATGAAATGTAAGTTCTAGATACAAGTACCTATTATAATTGTCAGTATATATCCACAACACTTCCAGATATTTAAATTACCTGTGATTTAATATACCTATGATTTTTTGTGATAATATTTAATTTCTTTTAGATGTAAGCCCTGCAACAAAGTAGGTGCATTGCCCTTTCCTAGAATTTCTTCAGAGATACTGGAACAATAAATTATGAAACATTTTCTTTACCAGAAAATGTAAAGGATCACGATAGATGTCGGTTGTACAGCTTTAATTATGTTTGTGAAATTAAGAATATAAATAAACGTAGGTCAATGACCCCTATTATATCGACATAAATTAGATGTATAAAAAGGTATAATATACGAGGATGTATTCGATAGCAGTCAAATAGGTTCAGTAGCTGATACAGATGAAGATATGACTGTACCTAGTAATAGATCCGTCAAATGACTAAGCAGACTATTTTTCTTAGGTTCTATTTGACCAAGGTTTTTCCCCTAGGGACCTTGAACCTATGGAAAATACGGCTATAAATCAAACCGCCTTTTGTTTATGAAGTTTTATCGTCATCGTCATAATTGTCGTCTACCACAGAGCTTCGACATGCCCGGCAGGCACTGCTCGTGACACACACGTAACTTACCATAATTATGAACCAATCATGTCTGTAGCTGACACGAGTCATGAGCACAGATGAATGCAGCTGGGCGATGGTGTGTGGTAAGCGAACGGAACTTGCAAATCCAATCCAGTCTGCATACCAGAATACTATATAATATAGCGATTGCCTATCTGATCTCCAGAACCCTGTAGCTAGGTAACTCGGTACACCTCTACAAATGACAGCCGGGACCAACGTTCCGAGGGGGTGACCCATCCAAATACGAACCTCGGCAAGGGTGTCTCTATCATGGAGTTTGACACGTGTGACTGTTATTAATTAGCACGAATATTATTAATAATGGCGAATCTAAACTAATGTTATAAAGAGGAAATATTAGATTTTTTCTTTGTTTGTTTGTTACGATTTAATTCAAAAACTACTGGACCGATTTCAAAAATTCTTTAACCTTTACAGTGCTACATTATCCCTGAGTATTTATTACCAGAAAATATGAGGGATCCTTAAGAAAATAACGGCGCGGACGAAGTCGCGAGCGAACTGCTAGTGCTCTATAGCGTCCGTCGCAGACTCCGTGGTCTGTGGTCTGGGCACTGACGTTGTTCACGTAACCTTTAGTTTTTTGCTCCACCATTCAATTACTGCTTCTGTTAAGCTCTGAGCGATCAATTATTACTTCATCTGCCAAGTAAACAAATTTTTACGTCATCTGAAGTCTTCATTAGAGAAGATGAGGAAGTTGGTTTATTTTATCGTTTATTCATTGAAATATTGAAGAAGTATTTACGTACCCACATCACTATTATAATACAAAGTCCTCCGCCGCATCTGTCCGTCTGTCTGTTTGCGATAAACTCAAAAACCACTGCACCGACTTTCACCAATGAATAGAGTTGTTATCGAGGAAGGTTTTAATATATAATTCGCGAAGCGGGCAAAGCCGCGGGCATCAGCTAGTGTGTGTATAAATTTCATTTTTATTTTTTTTAATAAAAAAGTCGCGAACAGAGTCTATTCTGTAAATAACCATTTCGATATCGAGCTTCACCTGAGTGACAAAAGTGAGCTTTATTACACACAACATAAAGGTCTTAAACGAATTTGATACTCACCTCGAATAACGCTGTCGATTCATGAAAATGTTGCTTCAAAACCACGCTACCGATTGCCGTCAGGACTCCAAAGGGAGGAACCTCCTATAAAAAAATCCCTGCAAATGCTGAGAAGGTTACAATGGTGGACGTCCCACCCACATAATACAACACACACACAGGGAACACATTCATAGTTCGTACAGCAAGGAGTGGAATTCCCTGTCGGAGTCTGTGTTTCCTGATAGCTACAACCTGGGCGTCTTTAAGTCAAGAGTGAATAGGTTACTTCTATGCAAGCGTGCTCCATCTTAGACTGCAGCATGGCTTGCCATCAGGTGAGATAGAGGACAAACGCGTGCCTATCAAAAGTAAAAAAAATAATACGAGCCATATCTAGAAGTACCGTTTTCTGAATTCAGCTGCCTAACTACAGCCTCTATTAACTTAGTCGAGGCTTGAGACTATTAAATCATTGGCTGCCAATTGTTATGGTTTATTTTCAGTGTTTGCTCATTGTGAGGCCTTTCCAGGTTTACGTTATTTCTGCCATAGGCGACTAAGCATTCTTAAACAAGAGGGTGATCTCAGCGTGTGTGTTGGTTCTACTAATTTTCACATTCGCATCTCAAGCGCAAACTGTCAAAAATGTATGAAAATTATGGCTTTTTTGACAGTTTGCGATGGACATGCGAATGCGAGAGTGTACTACTTGAGCTCGACAAATGGATGTGCAATTAACGCTTATGCGACAAAACTGTACTGCCACTCACCATAGTCCGAATGCACGCTTGTGCGACACACTGAAGATCGACATCACGTTAGTGTGACAAACGATTGCGCGACAATAATTCGACACTACGGTAGAGCGACAGTACTGTAATTCGACAGTACCTGCAAAGATATCCATAGGTTCGGTTAGGTTAGAACTGTGACCAACTACGCGCGAGCCGAGCGAGCGAAGCGAGCGATGCCACGGCAGCTGCCGGCGAGCGCTACCTCGAAATTGGTAGCGAAATTTTTCTATACTATGGTAATTATGTTTAGGGATAAAAAAACAGTAGGAGTTTAAATATATTTACATTAATGATATCATTAATTACAATTTTCAGAAACATGAGTGTTATGAACATCGCCGGCAGCACTACAAGTAGTATGAATGAACACTTTTGAATTTGGGAAGAGTGATCATTCGGATTACAAATCATTAGGAAGAACAATTTCGGGTAAAGAACTTTAGGTGAGCCAATATGGACCCATCATATATACATATGATTATGAATACAAATGTGTCTTCATGTCGTACTAGCGAGATGTCGATCTTCAGTGTGTCGCACAAGCGTGCATTCGGACTATGGTGAGTCGCATTAAAAGGGCTTTCACATTTTTTCTTGATTTTTAGCGTTTTATTCGAATTTTGATGTGTGATTTTGCTTTAGATATAGCCTAAATATTTCAATTTGTTCACGTACATCAGTAAAATCCTTGACTCCGCAATGGATGTTTCACAAATCGTTGCTTTAGGGTATCTTTTGATACCTTGGTACACCGAAGAAGATATTATAATTTAATCATTTATAAAAATGTCCACGGTACAACTGTATCTTCTACTTTGGAATGCTTAAATCAATTTATTACGATTCATACAGTAATACACCAAAAATAATTCTGTAAAACTGAGAGTTATTGACAATTTTCCGTACGAAACTATAATTTTTATCTATGAAATTATAATCAAAATTCAAATAAAAACTATTTAATAATTAAGGTGGCATTATTATATTGCTTGAAAAAAAAATTGGTCTAATTAAAAGTAAAGTAAATATTTTTAAATAATAAATTGTCGAAAATCAATATAATCTTGTGACGCGCGGTATTCAACTTTAGTCAACCTGAGCAATTCGATTTTGTAAGAGCGCTTTGACAAAACTATCTTAGGCATATTTTTATTTTTTTTAAGGCTATGTCTAAAGCAAAATCACACATCAAAATTCGAATAAAACGCTAAAAATCAAGAAAAAATGTGAAAGCGCCCTTAATCGCACATCCATTTGTCGAGTTCACGTAGTACACTCCGAATGCGAAAGTTGTTTAAAAATTAGTAGAATTGGCACTTAGATCACAAAATCGGTATAGCGATTTCCAGATTCATGATTGATAAAGATATTTGGAGACATGGTGCCCAAGTTGACGAAAAACAAAATTATGATCCGAAAATGTTTTTTTTTATTTTTAATTTTAGATGTTTTTGCTCTTGACCTTAGTCTTGGTCAGAAATGACAGAGACAAACAAAGTCTACGACGGAGCGAGCTTACCCAGAAGGAGCCTGTTTACTCTAACTTTGAAGAGATTAGGGTTGTAAGCGTTCGGAAACACAGTCGACGCAGGCAGAGAATTCCACTCCTTTGCTGTGCGCATTATAAAAGACGTTTGTAATCGCTTAGTGCAAATTCGTGGAATAGCAACAAGGTAGGGATGGTAAGTTGCAGTGCGTCTGGATGTCTGATGGTAGAAGGGGGCCGGTGGGATGAAGTTGTGGAGTTCTTGAATAGAAAGATCATCATTTTTATTATAATTTCGTAATTTTGACAACAAGCAGTGATGGGCAATCTGTTAGTCATAGTTAGCGGTCTTAATACTCTCAATACTGGCGCAGGTGAAAGGAATTATTGCGTTTTGGATCATAAAGACTACGAACATAATTATTTAATTTACAAAAATACCACTAATTTCCGGTTTGCACTTAATTACTTGTTCATGAACGTAAACAGCTTCATGGACAAGTAATTAAGTGAACATTATAATTATAAATTCGCGTAAACATATCGGAGGGTGAACGTATGTAGGTACAGCAATTAATTAGTTTTATGGCTATTGCGGAAATGCTAATCAATACCATACACTTTTGCTAACTGTGACAGAAAAGTTAAAAGGGCATCGCTTGTCTTGGTATGGTCGTATGAAGAGGAGTTTTGAAACGCATGTAACTAAAAGAGCAATGAACATAAATGAGATGGATGGAGAGGGAGAGGAAGGCCAAAGAAAAGATGGATGGATTGTGTGAAGAGCGATATGAAAGAAATGGGAGTTAGTGAAAGTTTGACGGCTGATAGAGCAGAGTGGAAGAAAACAACGTGCTATGCCGACCCCAAGTAACTTGGGATAAGGGCAGGAAGATGATGACACTATTGCTAACTGTAGAGGGTTGTAAATGGCTTGTAGTGAATTAGGTGCCTTACTATTTCTTTTGCATAATAGCTATAAGTCGCCCAAACATAATAAAATACAAAACACAAATTCGTACAACTGATTTATAAAGTGGTTTTACACACTGTGCTGTAACGCGAGTTGTAAAAGTTGATAAGGTTCAATATTCAAATTAAAATCTAAGAGATACAGACCTTGTGACTGAGATACTGGCCTTTTGACTGGGTTAAATTTTCTATAGGATTTAATTTTAATAATTCCTAATGTGTTATATTTAAAAATGCGTGTCACGCCCGGTGTTTGTTATCGAACTCCTCCATAACGGCTTCACCTATTCTTAAGGTGCCGCAATTAATTTTTATCGAGCAACGTTTCCAAATATTGCCCACATTCTATAACAAAAAGTTAATTGTTGTTATAGTTTACGCCAGATAAACGTGGAATAAAGTACATTGACCTTTCCCTAATATCTCTTCGTAGATACTAGAACAATAAATTAAGAACTGTTTTTCATTACTAGAGAAAGTAAAGGATCACGATATAAGTCGATTCAGGACAGCTTTATGTCATTATTTCTGATTTTGAACGTGAGAAAGTCAATAAATGTATGTGGGTCAATGTACTTTATTCCACGTTTATCTGGCGTAAACTATAGTATATGTAACAAGCAATGCTAGATATTGACTGTTCATATATCTTATCTTAGAGATCTTACCTAACGACAACATATTACTATCCGACATACCTACACGCGAACGAAGTCGCGGGCAAGAGCTAGTTAGTATATAAGTTAAGTCATAAGTTGAAGAATGTTATCGTGTTACATTCCGTTGCTCCACAAAAAGTAACTGCGGTGTGAATGCACCTTTATGAATTTTTGTATGAATATTTGGTAGGTCTGAGAATTTGTCGTAAGCGTTTTTTATTTTATTTGGCAAAACAGCTTTTGCCCGGTCAGCTAGTAGGAATATAAAAAATTGCCCGGTCAGCTAGTAGGAATATAAAAAATTGCCCGGTCAGCTAGTAGGAATATAAAAAATCTACAGTTACTGACTGACAAAGCACAGACGAAACTACTGGTCGTAAAAAGCCAAAATTTAGCAAGTAGGTCCGTTCAGGAGTTTAAGGGAACACTATGAGAAAATTTCCCGAAACCCACTGGAATGGGAACGTGCAGAATATTCGCGGACGAAGTCGCACGCAAAAGATAGTTTTCTTTAGAATTTTTCTAAAGGACCAGAGGGCTAATACACGTAATTTCATGACGCGCCGATTAAGTTTTAGTGCAGTTGAAGTTAAGTTTAAGTGATAAACGGTATTCTTGTAATCTTTGAACTGCGTGTAAACTGCGCGTAAACTGCGCGTGAACTGCACGACAGCAAACTTACAGACGGTGGAGAGAAAAAATATTACTCACTACATCGAATAGAATCGATTCAATTTCAATGAATACGACGTTATTATAATATTAAAACTTAAACTTAATTTTATAAGCTGTAATTTTGGGACATCAAACAAATAGTAGAATACCGATCATGTTGCGTTCCGAAGTACGCACCAAAGACGCGCAACAGTAGAATGCCGTTATTGCGCTCGCGTGACGCAAACTTCACGCGAGCGTGTCTGACAGCGGTAGAGCGTTGTTTTGATCAAAACTTAATTTCAAGTGCACTGCAACAGCACTTATTTAGTTACGTGAATTAGCGTACAGAACTCTTCTGTGACCCTTTGGCTAATTTACGCAAATGTAGGTTAGTAACGCTTTGTATGAAAATGAAGGTGGGATCAACCATTGTCACTGACCACCGGCCACGTCACACACTGTTACGATGCTGGCGAACATATCAAGTTCAGTTAGGCTGCGTAACAGGGCAGGGATGTTTGAAGATCTGTAGCGAGGAATATGTTTGTTGAGAACCGATAGAATCGCTTCATTTAACGAGGCTAGGTAGGCATCCCTGGTGTAAACGCTACCCTTACAGTGCCTGTCTATCACATCGGAGCGAGGCAGTGTAGCGGAGAACGGAGAAATTTTAACCAATCATGTCAGTCACAATGTTAGTGACTCACGTGGTGCGGAGATTGTATGCAATTCCATTGGTAAACATTTCTCAGTTTCTCCGCTGCGCTGCCTCACTCCGCACAAATGGACGGGCACCATTATTGTGATAAAGCTAAGCAATGGACGGTCGACTTTATGCTTGTGACAACCAATCAGAGACTTTTAAAAAGAGGCCATTGAGAGTCAGAACTCCATACATTCTAGCTATGTACAGTCGCCAGCAAATCAAGGTAGGTACCCGATTCTGACAAATTTTCCCAATCAACCTTGAACCTTATATCGCTAGCTATAAAGTTTAAAATCGATTGAAGAAATTTGTCAGATTGTTGTAGCTACTAGTGCGGCGTATGTACCTACCTACTTATTTAACAAACAATGAAACCAAGAACATACTATGCTTAAAGCAACAGCCACTGCGTTACGCATAGCAAGAATAATTATAGCATTATACATTACAACTATTTATTTAATTATTTGTTATATACTTTATTGTAGGTACACCAAAAATTAAATGCAAAAGGTAACTTAAAATTAAAATACATACAATGTGTGGCCTTATCGCATTTCGCGATCACTTCCAGACAACCTGGCAACTAAAAAAGGCAGCTGTAAATATTGATGGAATAATGAGCTGAATATCAATAAAATAAGTATTGTATTTGCCGGAAGTAAATTGTACAGTATACAGAGTATTGATTGATGACGTCAGTAAGTAGGTACATCTTCTACATAGTTTTTAGGGTTCCGTAGCTAAATGGCAAAAAACGGAACCCTTATAATATAATATAATAATAATAATAAACCATTCCATTCAAAACCATTCCACATGACGAGAATCTCGTGAAAGCTGAGAAAGAGAAACAGATTAAGTATCTCGACTTAGCACACGAGGTTGTCGACATGTGGAATGTGGACTCGGCAGTCATTGTGCCGATTGTCGTTACGGCCAATGGCCTGTTGGCCAAAAGCTTTGACGACCACCTGTCAAAGCTAGCGTTACGCGGTTGGGTAAAGGGCCTGATACAGAAGGCAGTACTCCTTGATACGGCTCGTATTGTGAGGAGGTTCCTTTCTCTGGAGCCCTAACCACCGGTAGCTTGGACCCTGCTCCCGACACCGGCGGACTACTATTTTTTATATTTTTAAATGTATTTTATAATATTGTTTTATAGATATATTTAAAAATGTAAATTGTATGTGTATAAAAGTGAATAAACGAATAATAATAATATATCCTTGGACATTTCACACACTTATGGATTCGTCATGTCTGGGTGTCTGTTTGTCTGTCCGTACGTATGTCACAGCCACTTTTTTCCGAAACTATAAGAACTATGCTGTTGAAACTTGTTAAGTAGATGATGTGTTCTGTGAACCGCATTAAGATTTTCACACGAAAATAGAAGAAAAAAAAACAATAAATTTTGGGGGTTTCCCATACTTAGAACTGAAACTTATTTTTTTTTATCAAACCTATATGTGTGGATAGGTCT
This sequence comes from Ceramica pisi, assembly GCA_963859965.1. Classification (NCBI taxonomy): domain Eukaryota; kingdom Metazoa; phylum Arthropoda; class Insecta; order Lepidoptera; family Noctuidae; genus Ceramica; species Ceramica pisi. Next base: position 1,535,247 of record OY982544.1, on the reverse strand, counting down.
TCAAAAATGATAAGTTTTCTAAACTGAATAGTTTGCGCGAGAGACACTTCCAAAGTGGTAAAATGTGTGTGTGTGTGTCCGTAACTTCTAAAATAAGAGAAAGATAAAACTAAAAAATATATGATGTACATTACCATATAAACTTCCACCGAAAACTGGTTTGAGCGAGATCTAGTAAGTAGTTTTTTTTTTACGTCATAAATCGTAAACCGCACCTTTTGCTTATAAAATATACCTACAGGTATGTACGCAACCCTCGGTGCGCGAGTCCGACTCGCACTTGGCCGCTGTTGTTACTGCTATACTTACTTATGGCGTTAGTTAGTTGCAATATTGAATTGCTAAGAAGTAAGTTACGCATTCATGCAGTTTCATTTTATTTTTCGTTTTTTAGATAGGTACTTGGTCATTGAAAACCATAGTGTAGAAGCATTTTTTCCAATGTTTGTAAATGTGAGTACAATGGAACCATTTACATATGTAATTAATTTAATATTTTGTTAAACTTGTTTGACATGAGCGAGCGTGGCAGTTGAGAGCTTGTCATGCTCACACAAACGTCTCGCTGATGGTGGCGCGTGTGTTGGATCATTTGGTTCCCTTCAAAATGGTTGAGCTAGATGGTGCTGATACACGCGTCATGTTCGTGAACTGGTCATCTCTTACCTGCCACTGGCTTATTTTTTAATCTGTACTTTTTGAATTGTTTTATACTTTCTTGTTCTTTGCATTATCCTCACATTATAGAAGCAATCAAAGATAATGTTACCATGATTTTTGTATTAAGTACATCAATTGATTTAAAAGAGTGTCCGTGGAGTTTCTTGCACGTTCCTCTCCATAGAGATCTACGCTTTGGAACGTGCAAATAGCTATAGGGGTGCTATAGGGGGCCGAGTCACCCGCGTCTTTAGGAGAATACCCTTCAGCGAATCCCTACACGTGGTCCCCGGGTGGTGCTAAACAGGTGACACTAACCGCCTCCGTGGTCTAGTGGTTATACCACCTGATTCAGACCCAGAGGTCCCGGGTTCGATTTCCAGCGGGGGCAAATTTTTTGCTCGGTTTGTTTGGTGGTAGGACTTGTTCTTAGTCCGCCTGGTAAGCTACCACCATCATGTCTAAGTCTGTCGCCATAACAACAATGTTAACATTGCATAGCATTGTTGTGTTCCGGCAGTTAGAGGTATGATAGCCAGTTCCTCTGTGTAAGAGGATTCCGGGTGAAACTCGCTTCCATCTTCGGCCTAATCATCACTTTCCATCAGGTGAGATTTGGGCCAAGAGTTTCCCCGTCTTGTATAAAAAAAAAAGCTTCATCTTTTTTTTTTTTGGACCGACCGACCTTGACAATTCAAAAGTGCCTGTAAATGGTCTAATTGAAATAAATGATTGAGTTTGACTGCTGGTGACGATCTCCTCCAAGCGTCACCACAACGACTGGTCCTGTGCGTCTCGCATCCATCGGCTACCCGCGACCTTCACCAGGTCCTCGGTCCACTATGTGGGAGGCTTTCCAACGTTGTTCCAATATCCGTAGGTATGTGTTTTCTCATAATGATAAACAGATTCCTCTTTGATTATCACAATGTATAGGTACGGGATAGAAAAGTGGATGACTGTGAATGTGTACAACGAGGATTGAGGTAATAGGGAATATGCATTGTTTAGGACAGTTTATACATACAGAATTATTATTTTTTATGTTAGCAAAAATAGTAATAATTTTAGTGAATAAGCTTGCAACACTGTTTTGGTGCCACTTTCCATTGTGGTGTGGCAACACTTTTTCTCTCTAGTCTAATCTGATTGCTATGTGTAACGGTGTGCCTTTTGACTGCATTTTTATATTTTTAATAAACTCCATAAGTTTTCATGTTCCCACGCATTTTATTTCGTACATGCGTTCGGTGGTCCTTCGAGTAGTGTTTAAAGTCAGTGCCGAGCAGCTTCGCAAAATTTTGTGGAGAAATTGTGTTCGTCGAGTCCGGCTTGCCATACAAGTCGACCGGGGTTTGTACGAGGCCCGCAACTTCGTTCTATGCAAAGCTAGAACGAAAATCAACGAAGCATCATCAAGATACAGCATCATATCATCGAGTAATCGTAAGAATTACGATTTTCTGCGCGTCGAGTTTGGCTTCTATCAAGTTACCCACATTTTCATTTTGTGAACTTGTGAAGCGTGAAGTTCGTGGGAGACGTGACGTCAGTAACGTCGGTGTTGGCAGCGTTGAAGAGTGAAGTGTGCGCGGTCCATATATCCGCCCGGCGGCCATTGCGTCGGAGTCGTTCACTCAGCTGTCATTCACTGAGCTGTCAGTGTCACTGTCATGTGTCATCGGTTTGTTTTATAAACAAACATCATCGTACCGGCTTCTTTCTTGTCAACAAAGTTCGTATTTACAAAGTGCGGCTTAGATATAAAAGTGCGCGGAGTGTTCGTAAGTCGTAGAATAAATAAGGTGTTACGTCCTATATACGTTCCACCATGGCGGAGTCCATGGAAACTTTGCGTAAACATCGACTTCTTCGTGGCCAATGCAAGGCTACAATCACGCGCATTGAGACGTTTGTGAACGACCCCATCAGTTTTGCTTCTGCTACCGTGGAAATCCTGGAGGCTCGCAAGGAGAAGCTCATCACAGCGCTCAAGAGCTATGAAGCAGTGCAATTGGACATACTAAGTATTGACGAAAAAGACTGCGAACAGGTTGGTCCAATAGAAGAACAATATTATTCTGTGCTAGCTAAAATAAATGCCTCTTTAAAACAGATAGGTAAAAAATCGGTCTCAGAATGTCATAATGTTTCCACATGTAAATTGCCAACCATTGATATCACACCCTTTGACGGAAAGAACTTCACTAAATTCAAGCCATTCTTTGATTTATTTATCGCTGTTATCGATAATAACAGATCATTATCTGATGTGCAGAAGCTATTTTACTTAAGAAAATATGTAACAGATGATGCTTTGGCAGTCATTGTCAATTTGCCGTTAGTCAATCAGTCCTACAAGGAAGCACTAGGCTTGTTGGAGAAGCGTTTTGATAACAAAACGCGGTTAATAGGAAATCATATTAGCAGTCTATTAGATTTACCCACAATGCAAAAAGGCACTGCAGCCTCAATAAGGTCTTATGTGTCAGATGTACAGCAACAGCTGCATGCATTAAAGAATCTGGGACAGCCCATCGATACATGGGACATGTTGCTAATTTCCATTCTAACAAGAAAATTAGATCAAATAACTAATAGGGCTTATCAATTAGATAAGGATCTAGAAAAATTGCCTTCCATGGCACATTTTTTAAGCTTTCTTGAAAAGCGCGCTATAGCGTTAGAGGATAGCTTACCCCCTAATAGTACTTGCTATGAAAGTACAAGTAGATTCCATAAATCTAACCCATTAAAGGTAACCAATGTTGCCTCACAAATAAAAGAATTGTGTAAACACTGTAACAAAAGTGACCATGCTCTTTTCAGCTGTCCGGAGTTCAAAACGGCAGCACTAGAGGTCCGCCAGTTGTTTGTGCGGGACCATGACTTATGCACCACATGTCTAAGGACACACAAGGGGAAATGTAAGTTTAATTTCAAATGTAAAATATGTAAATTAGGGCACAACACTTTGTTGCACGAAGAAAAAGCTGCTCCTGTTGAGCCTGCAGTGACCTTGTTGTCTAACCCTGTTTCCAACAGCATTTTGCTTCCTACTGTAAAGGTTAATTTATTAAATCAATGTGGTGAAAAAGTTTCTATCCGAGCATTGCTTGACACAGGCAGCCAGGCATCTTTTGTTACAACCAGCCTTGTAAACAAACTTGGGTTGATTGCTATGAATCAAACCCATAATATTATAGGTATAGGTAATAAACAAACACAAATCAATAAACTTGTGAATATAAGTGTGCTTCCATGCCACAATAATGTAAAATTAAATTTAAAATGTCACATTGTTGACACAATAACAACTAGGTTACCCCAACAATTTATAAATGTATCCGGGTGGAATTTACCAAAAAATGTGAAACTTTCAGACGAAGAGTTCAATATCCCAGCTGAGATTTCTTTGTTACTGGGTGCGGATGTTTATTTCAATGTTCTGCTAGATGGTTGCATCAAAATTCAAAATGGACCGGTATTACAAAACACCCTATTTGGGTATGTAGTTGGTGGTAATGTTACAGAAAAAGTGAGTAATGTAACTTGTAATATTGTATCAAATTTTGCTATAAATGATCACAAAAAATTAGAAAATGTAATGGAGAATTTTTGGCTCTCTGAAAGGGAGGGTACCCGAGCCTATGAAGCCGAGTTGTGATGAGTTTGCAAAGGCTGAAGAAAGTTTTCAGAGTTCTATGAGCCTGAAAGATAATCGATTCTATGTTGATATGCCTCTCATCACACCTCTGGAAGAATTGCGGCTTGGTGATTCGTTTTCAGTTGCCTACCAAAGATTCCTGATGTTAGAAAAAAGGTTTAAATCAAATCCTCTATTACTAGAGCAGTATAAATTGTTCATAGATCAGTATGTAGAGCTAGGACATGCTAAGATGATGGAGGTTGCTAATTACGATATTGATAGAGATCCTGTTTATTTTCTAGCACACCATGCTGTTATTAACGAGGCAAGTAAGACAACCCGACTTCGCGTTGTATTTGACGGGAGTATGAAGTCCCGCAGCCAGGTGTCCCTCAACGACGTCATGCTGAATGGCCCCGTGGTACAGAGTGAGCTTTTTGATATTCTTATCTTGTTCAGGACCTTCATTTACACAATAATTTGTGACGTTCAGAAGGCCTTTCGTAATGTGATGATAAACCGCCACCACACTTGCCTTCAAAATATTTTATGGCGAGATGATCCTAGGAAGCCTATCAGCTGCTTACAGCTTCAGACTGTCACTTACGGACTGAAGGCCTCTACATTCTTGACCACTCGATGCCTACTTGAATTAGCTCAACGCTACAAGGATAAATACCCACTTGCTGCTGAAGCAATGATCAAGAGTACCTACGTCGACGATATACTGGGTGGGTCAGATAATATAGAGCAGCTGCATGAGCTAAAATCCCAATTGGTAGAACTCTTGAAATTAGGTAGTTTTTCTCTACACAAATGGTGCTCAAATGCCCTTGATGTCCTAGATGGTATTCCAGATGAGCTAAAACAATTTGAACATGTAGACATGAGTGGGGATAATTTAGTAAAGACTCTAGGTTTAATGTATGATATAAATTCAGATAACTTCATTTTTTCAAGCCCCAATTTTGATGAGGAACAAAATTTAAATACAAAAAGAAAAATTCTGAGCTTTATAGGGAAAATGTTTGACCCCCTCGGCTTAGTAGGCCCAATAATAGTGGTAGCCAAAATATTCATGCAGGAGCTATGGTCTTTGCAAATAGGATGGGACTCCATAGTACCCAAGGATCAGTTAATATACTGGAGCAATTTCCTAAACAATTTAAAGTTAATGGGCAAAATAAAAATAAATAGATGTGTCAACAGTAAAGATGTTTCTTCTGTAGAGTTGGTAGGGTATTCTGATGCATCAATAAAAGCCTTTGGCTGCTGTATCTATCAAAGAATTTTTTTAAATGATGGTTCAGTGCAGACAGATCTACTCTGCTCCAAGTCCCGTGTTGCTCCTTTGAATAGAAGTAGGACGATTCCCCAGCTTGAACTCAATGGTGCTCTCCTTTTAGCCCAGTTGGCGCATAGGGTTGGTAGAGTCCTGGTGGGTAGGTATTCACATCTACATACATTCTTGTACAGCGACTCCCAGATAGTGCTTGCTTGGATTAAGTCAGGCAATGTAAAGTCAAATGTTTATGCCAACAATAGAGTCAAGCAAATAGTAAAGCTGACCGATCAGGCTCAGTGGGGATTTGTTAGGACCTGTGAAAACCCTGCAGACTTGTTGTCGAGGGGAGTCTTGCCGCACAAGTTACAGCAAAGTGAGCTATGGTGGCACGGGCCAACCTACCTATCAGACAGGAAACATACACATACTGATTTTGAAAATTGTAAATCGTCTGATTTGTCCACAGACACTGAACAGATTGATGAGCTAAACGTACCGTGCAACTGGACACAGGTAGAGCCATCGTTTTCAACAAAGCTATTTGATAAATATTCTAGCGTTTATAAATTACAGAAAGTGATAGGATTTATTTACAGGTTCTATAACAACTGTTCGAAAAATAAAAATAAAATAACGGACGGTAACCTATCGCCTCAGGAGCTTCGCGACTCTATGTCAGTCATCGTGCGTTGTACGCAGATGCAACATTTTGCTAGGGAGGTAGAGTCACTGTCTGCTGGAAAAAATATAAAAACAGGAATAGGTAGCCTCTATCCCTTCCTTGATAAAAAAGGTATTATTAGAGTAGGAGGTAGGCTCCATAATGCCAAGATGTCTTTCGATAAAAAGCATCCACCTATCCTTCCGAAAAACTCTCACGTAACTAATCTCTTAATAGAAAGAGAACACTTGCGACTCTTACACGCAGGCCCTAGGTTAGTTTTGAGCTCTCTATCCCAAAGGTACTCTATAGTCAGCGGCATTCGAGAGGTCAAGAAAGTGGTGCGTAAATGCGTCAAGTGTTTTCGTTTAAAAGCTGAGGCTGCTAAGCAGTTGATGGGTTCCCTCCCGCAAGAAAGAATCACAGCGTCTAGGCCATTTCAGCATGTCGGCGTTGATTTCTGTGGACCCTTCGATATGAAGGTTGCTAGGGTTAGAAATCCTATTGTTAAGAAATGTTACATCGCGCTTTTCGTTTGCTTTGCTATAAAAGCTATACATTTAGAGCTGGTATCGGACTTAACAACTGAAGCCTTCTTAGCATGTCTCAAGCGTTTTATTTCAAGACGTGGCATGCCCACAAATATATATTGTGACAACGCTAAAACCTTTAAAGGAGCGTCAAATGAAATGAAAAGGTTGTATGACTTACAGTCTTCCAAAAACCACAGGGATTCTGTTAATGGTTTTTGCTCTCAACATTATATAAAATTTAGGTTTATACCCAGTTATTCACCTGAGTTTGGAGGATTGTGGGAAGCAGGTGTTAAAAGTGTAAAACATCATCTAAAGAGAGTAGTAGGGAACCAATGTTTAACCTATGAAGAGCTCAATACAGTCATTGTACAAATCGAAGGAATTTTGAACTCTAGGCCTCTACTTTCTGCAAATTCAAATGATTGTAATTTTTTAACTCCTGCACACTTTCTGATTGGAACAGCTCTGGCTAGCTATCCTGAAGTTGATTTAACAGATGTTTCGGTTAATCGTTTAAAATTTTGGAATCTTTGTACCAAACTTAAACAAGATTTTTGGAAATTATGGTCAAATGATTATTTAACACAGCTTCAAAGCCGTCCCAAGTGGAAATATCCTCAACCAAACCTTAAAGAAGGTGATTTGGTAATTGTAAAAGATATGAACACCACTCCATTAAATTATAATATGGCTCGAATTGTAAAAACATATCCAGGTAGAGACAATGTAGTAAGAGCGGCCGATATCAAAATGAATAACAAAGTGTATAGAAGGTCAGTAAAACGGCTATGTCAATTACCTGTAGAGTAGGCTACTGCCGGCCTCAATTATGTTTAGGACAGTCTAAACATACAGAATTATTATTTTTTATGTTAGCAAAAATAGTAATAATTTTAGTGAATAAGCTTGCAACACTGTTTTGGTGCCACTTTCCATTGTGGTGTGGCAACACTTTTTCTCTCTAGTCTAATCTGATTGCTATGTGTAACGGTGTGCCTTTTGACTGCATTTTTATATTTTTAATAAACTCCATAAGTTTTCATGTTCCCACGCATTTTATTTCGTACATGCATAAAAAAAATATTTATTATCTACACAGTTTATCTAAAAATATACAAAATTGTAATACCAACAGTGAAAATAGAATCAAAATCACTCGAAAAACAAAAGAGTTATCATTATTTTAAACAAATATATCTGTCCCTCTCGCGAAAACGCTGTTATGTATGGGCAATTGGGCATCTGTTTATGCGTCATGGAATCAGAAGCTAAGGTCAATGCTCCGGATGAATTTAGTATTCCAGTTTCAAAAATCGATAAAACTTTAACGGCGCCGACCATCAACTCGACATCAACTGCCTTTTTTTCTTTATTTGAATAGGTTGGCGTAGTTAGTCCCCAACTGTCCTTGTAACAAAATAAAATTTACAAATAAAAAGTTTGAATACTTCCTTTTTATACAAATTCCAATATTACGGTACATAATAAATGATAGACGAATATAACAAGTAATTTCAAACTATCTTCTGCTTCACAGAATAAAAAAAATATGGTTCCGTATGCTCAATTGTTTTTTTTTTTTCGTTTTTTTTTGCGGGTTTATCCCATTTTTAATTGGGGTCGACTCTGCTAATTGTTCTTTTCCAGATATTTCAGAAGCGGTATAGAATAAAGTCATGGCGTCTTGTTTCTGTTGGTGAGCTAACAAATTCTACTAATTTTCACATTCGCATCGCAATTGCATATCAATCGCAAACTCAAAAATGTATGAAAATTCAGGCTTTTCTGACAGTTTGCAATTGACATGCGAATGCGAAAGTTGTTTAAAAATTTGTAGATTTGGCCCTTTTTTTTTTTAGGGATGTGTAATCACTCCTCCCGCTCTGGGCGGAGCGAGAGGGAGTGTCAGACTTCTACTGACTAAAACCCATCCATGTTCCTTCAGTGCCCTTTGTGTTCCGGAGCCACGGTATCTCTTTCGAATAGTCCCGCGACTCCGGCAGGGTAGATTTGGCCCTCTGCTAGTCGATTCTGTAAATAACCACTTCGATATCGACTTCACCTGAGTGACTAAGCTTACAAAGTGAACTTTATTTCACACATCATAAGGTCTTATATTTGTACGAATTTCAAACTCACCTCGGATTCCGCTGTCGAGACACGAAAATGTTGTTACAGAATAGCACTGCTGGTCTGATTTTAAAGCTACCTCGAATGTATTGGTCTTGCACTTTGTCAAGCATAAAGGAGAATGCCCATTCTGTTAGGAGTTTTGGGCCCCTAAAAAACTTTGCATGTCACGATTGTTTTAACTTGGTTTCGTATAACTAGAATTACCTATTCATATCCTGAAATCGAATTTCAATTTTTCGGTATAAGTTTAAGTTTTCGGATGCTGAAATTTAGGTTATAAAAACATTTTTTTTTTGTTGTTTTAAACATGTTTGAAAATACTACATAACTTCTTCTTCTCTTTTATGTAGGTTAAGTACAAAGTGCGCTTACAAATATCCCTTGCCGTGCCGTGCCGGCAGTCAGCGTTAAGTAGGCTGTACCCTCACAACTAGTAGATAGTGTTGTTAAAAACAAATACTTACCTACGACTAAAGCTTTAGATTAGAGGAGCTCATAGCTAAGTTACAAACGAAGAAATACCCGACAGCTTCAAATTGTAACGAACTTCAAATAATTCAACTCGACGCAAAACGAACGGCACGAAACAATTTGATTCATGCATTGATTTAACAGATAGATCTATCTAAGTGTGACCATGTAAAATATGTTGGAAATCTAATTACCAAATCGATTTGTAATAAATTATATTATTTACATAATTAAAAAGATAATTATAACCGCTATTTAGGTATGAATGGGAGCTACTAAGCTGAGTACTAACCACAATGATGTCTGTAGTGCTAACTTTTTTTTTTTTGTAGGAAGATAAATAAATAAATAAATAAATAAACTTTTGTTTTTTAAAGAAAATAATCAAGTATGTAGAATGCAGCGGAATATTTCTGACGGTAGGAAATAACATGAAATACATGATAATTATGTGAAAATATGGGCGGACACAGACGCTCCGGTTGCTCTTCCGATTGTCTGATCAGACTATCCAGACTAACCGGAGCGTCTGTTTCCGCCTTAGTTCTTAGCTATCGGACAGAGGACCTTCACATTATTTCAGGATCGTACTTTAGCTTCAAGTACCGTAGAGCTAAGACCGCTAGAATCTCCTGGTTATAATATTATATGTCTGTACAATCTCTCAAATTATAATTCCTTCGTGTTTTTTTTAGTTAGTTTTAGTGCTTTTATATTCTTTATTTCGGGAGAAAAGCTATTGTAGTCTATCTCCGGCCATGTTAGTCGGCGGATTAGTAAAATATCGATAATTCCAATCGATTACAATTATCTAATTGAGATAGTCTGTCCTCTGGCAACATTCAGGTTAAGTTTTAATGGCGGAACTGATTTAAATTCAATGAAATAAATATTAATTATGTTTCCCAATGCTAGGGTAAAACAAATGTTGAGAAAATTAGCTTGAACATGTAAAAATACTACTTAATTTTTGAGAAGTAAATAGTCTTGACATGGTACCAAAACTAAGGGGCCCATTGGTTGGCTTTCTCCTTTACAAAGTACACTCCTCGTGGGAATCGAACCCACGACCACTGGGTCACAAGGCAAGCGCCTTAATCATTCGACCACGGAAGCAGTTAATTTGAAGTGTTCTGCGGTTCTTAAGATGATGCCTTGAAAGTTTATTGTGCAGGTTGCTGCGGTTCCTGCCGGAGTCGCGGGACTATTCGAAAGAGATACCGTGACTGCGGAACACAAAGGTCACTGAAGGAACATGGATGGGTTTTAGTCAGTTTTCCCATCACTAAAAAAAAAATAAAAAAAGGTTGCTGCGGTTGAGTTGGAGAAGTAAAAGTGCAGGTGCTCGGTTTTGTCTCCGCTGATCGACCTGCGTTTTTCAATAATTATGAATTGATAATCTCAATTTTTCCAAGGTAGCTTGCAAGGTGATCGGATCTTCATCAATGAGGACGACGCCATCTGCATGCAGAAAGTTACAGAGATCAGTTTAATGTAATTTGATCGTCACGAGTCAGGTTGAAAAGTAGCGGGCTGAGTGCCTATCCTTGATGAACTCCAAACTTTACCTGAAATTCCGCGCTGTTTCCTGCTGGGTATTGTACCTTTGGAGATACGCCGTCAAATATGTCCACTATTTGTCTTACGTAGCATTACGAGATCAGTTGGGATAAGTTGTCTCAATGCTAATTGATGAACCCCGTGATATTCTCAGATTACCAATAAATACCCACGGCGAAAATGCTATCAAAAGAAGATCTTCTTCCATTTCGCCAATTGCTGTTACTCAGGGTCGGCTTTCCTAATTCTGAGGTGCCTACTACTTACTTGTTCTGATAACTTTCTTCAACAAAATATACCGTCCGGTTTCTCCAAATTGGTCTCTGCATAGTTACCTATAGTAATAAAATGTATATACCTTGTAGTATTTCGAAGTCTTCTACTATTATTAACACTGCAAATATTAGTAATAAAACTAATGTACAGGTGGACATTGTTAACTGTAGCACTAATGCTATAATTATTTACATTAATTGTACGAAGGAGAATCCATGTATCACTATGGACAATTCTTTTAATGTGGAGTCTGCAAGTAGCAAGATCTTGCTGCCTAGTGATGGCATGGGAGACGTGGGGCTCGTTCCTTTAAACTAGTTAGTACGACAACAGAGGATACCCATAACAGTATAGTTACATCTACCGTGAACCAGGTATCTTCTTGCTCTCATATAGCTAATTGCAATAAAGGGGCTAAGCAGAAATCCTTGAAATTATTTCATCAGAACATTCAAGGTTTTTCTTCAAAAAAGCTGGAAATTTAGTTATTTTTAGAAAAAACAATGTTTGACATAGTTTGTTTCACTGAGCATTGGTTAAAGGATTTTGAAATGTTGATTAATTACGAGAATTATAGTGTGGGAAGTTCTTTTAACCGAAAGTCAATGTTACATGGGGGATCACTAATTTTAATCAAAAAGTGTATTAAATTTAAAACTCGTAAAGACATAGTTAACTTGTCTTTTTTTAATTTCTTTTTATTATTTATTTTATTTGTCTGACTATTTAGGTCCTTTTTTCTACTTATTTAATCCACGTGCGTCAACACTTGCTTAAGTGTGTTTTTATTTTAGTGTCAAAAAAGTGATAAATAATATATATTTTTTTGTGTCATGTAAATTTTAGAAGGAATTTTGAATTTTGAATTACTTTGCATACTAATTATTGTTAAATTCTATTTCCTAAAACGTAACAGACAGTTGTGTTGCTGGGGAGTTTGTTGGCCACTTCTTCTCCACAGCTAAAACACTAGGAAGTGGTGACGGGCGGGCGTTTTGGGGGACTGTCTTTTGTAAAACTTGACGTTCAAAAAGTGCTGGCCCTCAGCCTAATTTGAATAAATTACTTTTGAATTTGTCTGTTGAACATACCATTGAACTATCCTGTGTTGAGCTACATAAGCATGTCATAGTGTGCGTTTAAGGACCCCTAATTATCTGAACTACTCTATACTTGAGTCAGTGATGGAAGATGTATTGGCAAAACTTGCGACTGGTAATAAATTAGTAATTATCTATGGAGACTTTAATATAAATATTTTAGAAAACAATTCAGATAGCTTTAGATTATTAAATCTCTTTAAATCGTTCAATTTGTTTAATGTGTTCATAGAACCAACCCGTACAACTACAACTACTGCTGTATTGATAATGTTTTTTGTTCTGGCGACTACTTTAATGGCTCTAATTTACAATGGCTTTCTGTAAGCCATTGTAAATTACCTCCCTTCTGATCACAGCGGGCTACTGGTATCTTTTGAGTCCAAAATACCAATTCAACAAGTGCAAATACAAACCAGACCAACAACATCCAGTAATTTAAATAAATTTAACCGTACTTTAATCGGGAAGTTAAGTGATTGGAACTTTACAGTGAATGTGCTAATATTTTATTTATCTGGGGATAGTAAAGACACAAATAATTATAGACCAGTATCCGTGTTGCCGTCCGTGTTGTTGTGTGTTTAGTAAGGTATTTGAAAAAGTAATGCTAAATCAGATGCTCAGTCATTTTAACACGAATAACATCTTACATGATAAATAGTATGGTTTCACCTTACTAAAGCACATCTTTAATGCGTGGGAGGACGCACAGGATGCCATAGGTGTCTTTTGTGATCTCTCTAAGGCGTTTGATTGCGTTGATCACGATGCATTACTCCTGAAGCTCGGGCGTTACGGACTAAGCAAAACAGCGTTAAACTAAGTCAAATCTTATTTGAATGATAGACAGCAATTAGTTCACATAAACGGTGTCAATTCGTCGGGATTAAACGTAAAAATGGGCGTCCCCCAAGGCTCTATTTTGGGTCCTTTCTTATTTTTGGTATATATTAATGATTTACCTTATTTATTGCAACAAAATCTTGATATGGTGTTGTTTGCAGACGATACCTCTTTAATTTTTAAGATAAATAGAAGGACGAACAATGTTAATGACATAAATAACGCCCAAAATTGGTTCACGGCGAATAATTTGGTTCTAAATGAAAAGAAAACAATGTGCATAAGATTTGCCTTACCTAATGTCGAAAGCAGTGATTGTGAAATATTATTGAACAAGGAAAAACAAATCAAAATTCATCGATAAAACGGTTTTCCTGGGAATTACGCTTGACCCCAGGCTACAATGGGGCCAACATCTCTTTCCAGACGGCTAAGTTCAGCAGCATATGCTGTTAGAAAAATCCACCAACTAACGGATGTCGATACCGCGAGACTGGTATATTTTAGTTACTTTCACAGTATCATGTCTTACGGTATTTTACTATGGGGACGGGCTGCAGACATCGAGTCTATTTTTATTCTGCAGAAAAGAGCCATCAAAGCGATATATAATCTCCGCCGGCGCGATTCTCTTAGGGAACTGTTTAAGATTATTAACATCATGACGGTACCTTGTCAATACATTTACGAAAACATCATGTATGTCAGAAAGAAATTACATCTTTTTAGTAAAAGAGGCGAGAGACATAATTATGGTACTAGAAATAGGGACCAGTTAGTTCAACCAGGCTTTAGACTGGCTAAAGTAGCCTCATCTTTCATGGGGTACTGTTTAAATGTTATAATAAGATACCTCCCCATATAATAAAACTAAATGAGACGAAATTCAAGTCTTGTAATAAAAGCACACTATGCAGGCAAGCATATTATAAGTTGGGGGATTATATTGAAGATAAAAATGCTTGGCTGAATGCTGGTCCTGCTCCACAGCCACTAGGGAGCACAAACTAATCTGTAAATATTTCGGAAACATTGTTGGACCGGCGATTTTAAGAAAAATTTGCAGTGTTTAGAATCAACTTACTTAGCATTGTATAATTTCAGCCATTTAACAGCATATGTGTGAGTACTGTGTACCTTTAACTTAAGCTTTAATTATCAGTTTTAGGTATGTTTTTGACTTAAATGTACCCTGGCGGTTGGGAGTGTCATGCTCACTCAAAAGTCTAGCTGATGGTGGCGTATGCGTTTGATCATGTGGCTCCCTTCAAAATGGTTGAGCCGAATGGTGCTGGCGCATGCGTCATGTTCGTGAACGGGCGCCTTCAGTCGGGACTGGTCATTTCTCAGCTGCCATGGTTGATTTTAACTATTTCTTTGAATTGTTCCTCTTTTATTCCGGACGCTTTTATCCTGCTCGTCTTTTACATCGTTCTCATAATAGGTATGTATGTATAATTTCAACCCGATGTAAATACATCTTTGTAAAAAATTATTATTTTTGAAAGAGTGTCCGTGGAGTTTCTTGCACGTTCTTCTCCATAGAGATCTACGCTTTGGAACGTGCAAATAGCTTCAACTTTTTGGTTCATACGACCTTGACAATTCAAAAGTGGGCCCCGTAAATGGTTTAATTGAAATAAATGCTTAAATTTTGAATTGAATAATATTATGATAAGACTTGTCATTTTTTTTTTGTATCCAGTATCAGTAACTTATCTATTTCACAATTTTTAGAAGTTAGAAATAGTAAGCCACCTTGATCTGAAACGTAAGGTCAAAACCTTTAACTTGTTTGCAAAGAGCGCAACCATATGCGCATAATAATTATATTATGCATTGAGACCATAAATAATAAAAACTTAAAAGACACTGGTCAATCTTGATATACCTATGAATATTGATATGCCCTTTATATATTCTGAAAATCAACCTTGGCTTCTAAATATCCTAATGACGTCAATTGCAACTATATTTTTTTAAAATAAATTTTGCATATCTGTGAATAAATGAAACATCAACAACTACGGGACCCTAATACCACGTCTTACGTGAATGGCTTAGTCACGCACCGCGAGTTCGCCCGCATGCATCTCACGGCCTGCTTCGCATGCATTGCAACCACGCTTTTGTTACCAGCACGTTAGGAAACGTAGGAAATACCTGCATTTAGTGGAAGGCAAACAATGAGATAACCAACCCATGTAGTGTGCTAGGTAAAGCAATATTTACTTGTGACAATAGACAAGGGGAAATAAAAACTGATGATAGTTTTATTAATAAGAAACCTGATAACGGAATTATTAAACAACTTGGAACAGGTCACTAAAGAAATAATGTATTGGATGTAGTTGTCATTAAAAACGTTAGTCTATTTATGGACGCATCCATGTTTATTTCTTCTGTAGCATTAGTTAACCTCAGTTATTAAGGCTCTAGACAGACGGACCGCATTTCAAGTGCAATCCAACCGCAATCGAATCGAACCTTAATTGAACTGCAATCGGACTGCACGGTTGGTTTGCAATTCTATTGCAGTCGTGTCAACTGCATTCAAACTGCATCCGAACTGCAATTTGCGGTTGGATTGCAGTTGAAATGCGGTCCGTCTGTCTAGAGCCTAAGACCTTGTCAGTTCCTGCCTTAGCATATATTTATAACCAGTATTGCTCAGTAGTTCTGTACCTTCGAAACTGAGTAGACACGCAATGTCTGTTAGGGACGATTTTACGGATTGCGAGACAAATGTCCGGCTTGACGGGAAAGTGGCGCTGGTCACCGGAGCGACTGCAGGAACCGGCCTTGAAATAGCTAAAAACTTAGCCAGGAGAGGAGCTAAAGTCATAATCGCCAGCCGGAATCCAACCAAACTAGCTGATGCCAAGAATACAATAATTGAAGCTTCTGGAAACAAAAATGTCGTCACTAGACAGATGGATTTGGAGTCTCTATCCTCAGTCAGAAGTTTCGCCGATACAACTCTAAGGACAGAACCAAGACTGGACATCTTGATCAATAATATTGGAGCTATAGGATTAGAAGATAGATTGACACAAGATAATCTACAGCTGATGATGCAAGTGAATTACTTTGGATCGTTCCTTCTTACTTTTCTCCTGTTCCCGATATTGAAAGCGTCAGCACCAAGCAGAGTAGTCAACGTCTCGTCGCTAGCGCTGATCTTAGGGACGATCGATTTAGACCATTGGAACGATGTCGGAAAATACTCCAATTTGGGATACTACTGCAATGCGAAGCTAGCTGATGTAATATTCACAGTAGAAATGGACAAGCGAATTAGAGGGAGTGGTGTCAGCGTGTATAGCATGGATCCTGGACTTGGAAAGTCGGAGTTTTTCAGAAACTTCGACAGTGCGTTTATCAAGAATGTGTTAAATGCGGCTTTACTCAAGTTCGGACGACCGTTACCCAGAGTAGCAACTATGGCAGTGTTTCTGGCAGTGGACCCAAAGTTTGAGAGCGAAAGTGGAAAACATTTTAGAGACTGTCATGAGTTTTACAGTTCTTGGTTCGCGAATGATACAGTGTTGGCTAGGAATATGTGGGAGGAGACTAAACGACTGGTGAGAATAACAAATGAGGAAGATTGGGAAGCTTTATATTAAAAGTTTTCTTAAATTGTTTCTAAGGACTTAACAACAGTTTCTTTATTTATCTAACCATTTATATACACACATTTAGTAAAGTAAAAAGATAAATAGGAACAAAGGTGATGCTAGTTCCTGGTACAAATCTCTTCCAGCATACCTGTGAAAGGAGAGTCGAGTGAAAAGAAAAGTAGGTATCGTTGAGAATTGCAATTCTAAGTTTTTTTTTGTTATTTATTGTCTGTGCTTCCCCCACAATTCTACAAGTAATTCTCCCATAACAGTTTGTTTCAGTTAGAACTATTCTATTAGATAAAAATATGATTTCTAAATTATATTTTTTTGTTATTTATTGCCTGTGTTTCCCCAAGAATTCTGCTAGTAATTCCACCATCGTTGTTTGTTTAAGTCAGAATTATTTATTAGATAATAAATTATTTCAAAAGACTTTTGCATTTCTAAGTATTTCTTTTTATTTGTTGTCTGTGTTTCCCCAAGTATTCGGCAAGTAATTCAATTTATCTATACTAATATTATAAAGCAGAAGAGTTTGTTTGTTTGTTTGTTTGGTTGAACGCGCTAATCTCAGGAACTACTGCTCCGATTTGAAAAATTCTTTCAGTGTTAGATAGCCCATTTATCGAGGAAGGCTATAGGCTATATATCATCATGCTAAGACCAATAGGAGCGGAGCAGTAATGGGAAATGTTACGCAGACGACGTTGCACGGGTCAGCTAGTAATATTATAAAGCAGAAGAGTTTGTTTGTTTGTTTGTTTGGTTGAACGCGCTAATCTCAGGAACTACTGGTCCGATTTGAAAAATTATTTCAGTTTTAGATAGCCCATTTATCGAGGAAGGCTATAGGTTATATAATATCACGCCATAACCAATAGGAGCGGAGCAGCAATAAGAAATGTTGCAAGCGGGAAAAAAGCTTCCGTTGCGTGCGCTGTGTAAACGGTTTAAGTTACGCAAAAATAAAGTGTTAAGAAATTATACCTCTTTAAAAGTTCTAAAAAAAAGTCCTGGACGGCATATGTCTATCCCTTAAGGTAACCTCACTATAACCCTTTTTATGGAAATCAAATTTGTTCTAAAATAATGCATTATTTGTGAGGAAGTTTTTATTAACTTGGTATTAATCCTATGCATATTAGCCGAGCTATTACAATTTAAGTTTAGCAAGTCGGAAAAAGGTATAGCACGAGCAGACGATGCGTTGCGATATCAAAACTTCACGCGAACGAAGTCGCGGGCAGAAGCTAGTTTAATATAAAATATAGCCCACCGTAGTGTTAGTAATGTTACCTTGTTACTGGTTGGTACCTAATGTTGCAATAGTGGAATGTTCGTAGGCTTAGTGAAGGCCTTTCCATAATTACTTACTATGAAGCAACGTTCATTTGAACGTTAATATTATGATCTCAATAACCTTCTGACAAATATAAATATTTTTTTTTAATAATTTTATGATTAAAGGTCGTGGCACATTATAACGGCACAGCAGCAGCACGGCAATTTACTTGTCATTTAAGTTAGAGCAATAAATCGTGTGTCGTAAAATATATTTCTTAATGTCAATATTCAGCGTGCTTACAGCAACCCGACCGCGTACTTACAGCGTGCTGACCGCGTGCTTACAGCGCGCCAACACCAACGAAACAACATCGGACTGAGAGTTTGAACCCCGCAGATTTTAATGAACGTGTAACTACACCTATCACGTTAAATCATCGTAGATACAATAATACCCACTATTATTGTTTTATTGTATCTACCCATTATTATTGTATCTACGATGATTTGTTTACTTAAGGCGGGGTTGCAGTAATTTTTAAGATTTTTGAACGTCTCAAAATCTAGTTAATTATGAGTTTTTTAATAAATAAAAGTCATTACATAAAAATTGAACATACCCTCAAGTCAATCGTAAAGATAGAAACGCGATTTAGAATGATTGGCTCGATACTTTTTTTATCAAACATGACACTAAATTACAATTTTAAACGTGTACTGCTAAGAGATTTCATCACGAATATATATAAAAGTTATATCAATAGATAGAGCTTTTTATTTTGAAGTAAATGTTGAAACCATATTGTATAATTTCTTTATCAGTTTTCGCCAAGAAGAAAAATTTAGGCTTTATTTCGCTCGCCGGACAGTCGCTGTTGTTCGTCAAAATACACAGTACTGCAACCTCGCCTTAAGTTTTATTTAAAAACGATCTTATGTCTTAGAAAGTGGTGAGAAAAGTCTTCTTATAAGAATATTGTCAGTTCCTAGCCGACGCACGGAGGGGTCTCAAAAAAAAAGAAAAAGTATGTAAAGATGGTACCCCATCCTCGGCACAACCTTTTCAAGTTTAGCTTAACCTGATCGGTCGACTGTACGTCTATTAATTACTTCAGGTAACTTAATACAAAGAGCCGTGTAGTACAGATTGATTACAAAGCATCAAATATCAACGCATAGTGTTTGGCAATGTGATGCGTATGCGCCGATCATTATGTCAGTCACACTCTTCTAGCTTCCGTGTGAATTACGCAAATTTGGAACCGGTGCAAGCAATGGGCGAGAGCGATGAGCGGGAGCGATGAGTGGGAGCGATGAGCGGGAGCGGGTTGAACTTCGCCTTTAGTTAGTCAGGGGTAGACAGTACCAAGTATGGTTTTGGCACCAACATTTTAGGGAAAAGACAGTAAGCTAACTACTAAGCATGCACAGCAAGAGTATGTTCTATAGTTGGTTATGAAGTTGTACAGTTTTATCGAAAAAAACGAGCACATCTTTTTAACGTTTCGTGGCTATAAGCCATCTCCTACATTGCGTTTTCCTGTAAAAGTATGTAGTTACATGACTACGTCACGTTTACCTGTAGAACCAGTTTTGTGCTAAACAGAATTTCTAGCCATAAGATGGATTGATGATCGCAGTTTATTCTTATGAGTAGATAAAAAACTCTCCCTTAAGTAATATTCAGTTCTTACCTTTGTCACCAAGGCCAAAAAAACGGGATTTCTAGTGAAAAATACCCACTGAAATGCAGCGCAAAACAGCTGTAAGGACTTACAGCTTCCTGCCGGAGTCGCGGGACTATTGAAAAGAGATACCGTGGCTCCGGAACACAAAGGGCAATGAAGGAACTTGGATGGGTTTTAGTCAGTAAAAGTCTGACACTCACTCTCGCTCCGCCCAGAGCGGGAGGAGTCATTGGATGATTTCCCATACTTAAGAAAAAAAAATATGGACTCACAGCTTCCAGGCAAGCGTGCTCCATCGTCGCTTTTCATCAGGTGCGATTGTGGATAAACGCTTGTAACTTGCACCCTTACCCCAGAAGGATTCTGCGGTGAGTAGGAAAGTGTTTTCCTTGTAAGAGCGTCGGGGCGAATTACAAATATTTGCTACGAATGGTTTCTATACACACGCCGAGTTATGTCGTCTGTCTATACGTGCCCGGAGATCGTACTCTGGGATTAGCCCATTTATTGTACTGAATAAACTGATTATAAAACAAAAATTGGTCCAAGTCAGTACACAACCCAGTAAAGTTGTTTACAAAAATGTAATGGAGCTGACCTTACTATCAGAGCTTCCAAGCGAAAAAGAGATATCCCAGAAAAAGTGAAGTGGAAAGCATTATCACCATACGCCAAGAACGAAGACGGAGAAATATTTTAGCGTTTTACAGTCCTCAGTAGAGTTAGCACCTTTTCGCACTTTTTTATAACGATGCCAGCTTGAAAAAGATCTAAAACAGGAGCTATAGTTAATAACTAACTATACAGGGTGGCCCAGGCCAGATGGATATAATTTTTTTTTAGGTTGTCGGCTTAGGGACCTATTTGTATCCGCCAGGAAAAAAATCGCTTTTTTAATTTTTAATTGGAGTTTACGAAAAATCTGTCGATTTCAAGGAAAGTAATTATTCTTGCATTGATATGAAATTAAATGCACTTCAAATTTGCAGATCAGTCTGAATTTTTTTTTCTGAGAGAGTGCAATGTCTAAGAAAGCACCTAAAATAAAAAAAAATAAAAGAATTTTTCATTTTATAAGTAATCAAAAAATCATGAAAACATTAAAAGTATCATATCTTGTAAGCGGGTTACAAGCGATTTTTTTCCTGGCGGATACAAATAGGTCCCTAAGCCGACTACCTAAAAAAAAAATATACATCTGTCCTGGACTACCCTGTATGTTCTAGAATTCTTAAGGGGTATAAAGTAAGTAGGTGAGTTGCGGAATTCGTTCGAAAGAGACACCGCGGCCCTGGAACGCAAATCGCATTAGGAGGGACTGGTTTTAGTCAGTAAGAGTCTGACAGTCCCTTCTGCTCCGCTCATGCGCTCAGGGAAGAGTCATTTGATGACCCAACTTCCGAACCAACTTCGGAACACCTGTTATTTTATGTTCTAAAACTCTGCAACGTACCTACACTTCCTCATTCCCAAAGCAGTGCTCACTGTTTGGCTGCATTTATATTTGAGCCACGTGTCTGCTATTAAATGAACAGACTGTCGAAATTCTTTGTTTGTATACGTGATTCATCTTCATCTTTATGACCATATGTAAGTTTTTAGTAAATGTTTGGCATGTCAATTAGTTTGGGAGTGTCGAATTTGCATCCATTCTGACTGGCACTCCTATTCCAATCTTCTCAGATCTCTGATTCAAGAAGTTTAAGTTTTTTTTTATAGCCCATTGCCAAATTTCGCCACAGGATATCGTGAAACAGTAACTGGGGTGTGAAAGTCGGACTCATGTAAAATATATTCAGCCGAATAAGCCAGTATAAGTTTCCTAGTGCAACCAGATGCAGATTAACGTATTGTTTATGGTGAGGTACCTGATCTAATGAAATACAGTGAAATTATACCGTTGTTTAATTTTGTAATATGTATTATTAAAAACAGAAAAACTACTAAACCTAACTATATACATATGAATATACAAAAACAAGGTACGCTTAGGCTTCGAAGAATTCCTTGTTAAAATTGGGTAGTACATCAGACCCTACTTATTATAGACCTATTTCAGTCCTACCCACTTTTAGTGTAATCTTTGAGAAAAAAAATAGAACAAATGCAAAGTTATTTTAATAAACAAAAACTACTGCATAACAAACAGTTCAGTTTTACAAGGGCTCGTTCAACAATTGATGCTGGTGCTGAACTTGTAGGACACATTTATAGAGCATGAGAAGATAAAGGCGATGCTTTGGGCACATTTTTTGCGATTTGTCCAAGGCACGTAGGTATTCAATACGGAATCCGGGATGCCTCTCTAGATCTTCTCACTTCATATAAAAAACACGAGTATGTCTACTTGTGTTTTTTTTTATATTGTTTCTTGTACCCGTTTTTATACACTTGGACATTAATATTTACAAATGCTTGCAATGTCTGGACAGGTCCACTCAAATCTGTGTGGCTCTTTCTTCAAAAGACCAGCTCAGACGTAATACCTACATACCTAGTTCTCTTGAACCTAAAAAGTGCATTGTATAGATTCAATGTCTTTAGTTTTATATAATTTTTTGGATGAAGTGCAACGTGTAACGATTATTTGGCATTCATCACATGATTTAAGCGAGTGTCCGTGGAGTTTTTGCACGTTATTCTCCATAGAGATCTACGCTTTGGAACGTGCCAATATCTTCATATTTTTGACAATTCGAATGTGACTGTATATGTTTTATTTGAAGTATATGCTTTGATTTGATTTGATTTACGCTTACAACCCTAATCACTCCAAAGTCAGAGTAAACAGGCTCCTTCTGGGTAAGCTCACTCCATCGTAGACTTTGTCTCTGTCATCTCTGACCAAGACTAAAGTCAAGAGCAAACCCATCTCAAATTAAAATAATTAAAAAAAGTATTTGTAGCTGCACAAGAGCTGGCAAGTTTACTGATGTTGCCTCCGACAATAGGGAATATGCATGCGATTTTTTTATATACAAAATTAAATACTTATTAGCATGAAATGATTTTTTAAATACCTTCATCAGCAATGAAGTTGTAAAGCTTCAAAGATTACAATTAGAAAGAGAAGTCCGATATGGACTTTGACGTCAAAGTCCATGGCGCCTATACAGCTGCCATACAAAAAAGCGTTTTTACGAGAGGGACAGATAGATTTGTATAAAATCATTGTAACTCGTTTGTTTTTCGAGTAATTTAGATTCTATTTTCACTGTTAGTATTTTTTTTTTGTGTATTTTTAGATAAACTGTACAGATAACAAATATGTTTTCCATGCATATTCCCTATTGACTTCTGCTAATCTTGCCATCAAGTATCCCTGTAGCTCTACTGTGAATTTTTTTCATGGTGGGGGTGGCATATGCCTATGGTCAACAGTGGGTGATACAAGACTGCTATGTAATGATGATGAAGAAGACATTCTCTTCTATTGTTAACACTTCAAATATTAGGGCACAAAAAAAGTTTGCTAAAATCAAGTGTCATTCTGGTCTTGTTCTCAGCGTCATTAGATCCACCGGCATATAAGAAAAATAGCCGTAACTACACAAAACAAAATTACCGATTTCCGACCTTAATTCCAACGTTCTTATAGTCTGAAATTGGTTACTTCGTTTTGTGTAGTTACGTCTTTTTTTCTTAAGACGGCAGTATACGGACAACAGTGTGCCAATTTTACTAATTTTCCCATTCGCATCGCATTCGAATCTCGATCGCAAACTATCAAAAATGTATGAAAATTAAGGATTTTTTGACAGTTTGCGATTGACATGCGAATGCGAAAGTTGTTTAAAAATTAGTAGAATTTGCCCTCAGAAAGATTAATTGGGTCCTAAGTAAAATATCTCGCATGACAAAGTGCATCTCACTTCTCTAGTCTAACGTTCACTTCCATCAAGATGCATTCATTACTTTCTACTATCCACACGTAAGTAACTCAGTAGCTCTCCACTTACAGCTTATAATTACAAGACACTACAGACGTGCAAATGGGCCCGTTCTAACAAACTGGACCAGCGCTGAAGAGTGAATGTACTCGCGTCACTCTTGCGAAAAACTAATGCGTTTCTGTCGGGGACGATGACCTATGTGCTGTATGATATTGAGAATTTCTTCACGTATTGCTGTTCATTTCGATCTATTGTTGAGGATAACAGCTTTGTATAGGGGTAATTAGATGTGTAAAAAGAGTTCAAAGTTGTGCCAAGAACGAAAAATAAGGTCAGCTTATTTTTTTGTAGTGAAATGATCACACATTTGTACCAAGGCCCCAGGAGAAGGCGACGGTCGACTAAAGCGAAGAAAATGGGTGAAAAATGATTCAGTTTCTGTTATTTGCAATTTTGCTATGTAAACAATAAACTTGTAACTACTAGTATGCTTAAGAGTAGGTCATTCATCATTTAATCTCTGGTTTAACTGGAATAACTAGTTTCTGACTAGGCTGACCTGTGCCACCCTTCTGCAGATGATGTGGCAATATTATGGGGTATGTATAAGTGAAGGTGGTTAGTCCTAAATAGGTAATTTGTACAAAACTAAAAATTCTCAAAGAACCTTTGAGTAAATTAAGGAGGTATGTAATTTAGCCACCTACTTACCTAAAACTCACAAAATATCGAGGATGCAAGATTAACATTAAAAAACTCAAATCAAGGTATTACTGGACCCATAACTTGCAACAAGGAACATGCAAACAAAAGAAAGAACTCGATTTCATGAATAGTAGGTAGGTATGATGGCAGGACTTGCAAGGATCAGCTTTTTAGATAAAACTCTACAGTTTCTAAGTATTTTAAGCTTCTGCAATTATTCTAGCTTGTTAATAAGGCCCCGCAATAGGATTGCCCATTGGGCCCGGATAACTAAATATCAACGTTTAACTTTTTTTATTTCTAATCTATTAAAAATCCTATCTTCTTTGCCCGGCTTTTAAATAGGTAGGTATGCCGAACAAAGCGATAAGTCCCGCAACTGCCATCGAAAAGGGAGGATTCTCGAACGGGTATCATGTCTCGTGGGCAACTCATCATCATCATCATTTAAGCCAAAAGACGTGTGGACGTCTTACTGAATGGGAGCCTCCCCCAAGTTTCACCACAAAAACCGGTCCAGCCTAGTGCATCTCGCATCCAGCGACAACTTCCCGATGATTACCTGCGTCTGTGTTTCCTAAATCTTACAACCCTAATCTTTTCAAAGTTAGAGTGAACAGGCTACTTCTGGGTAAGCTCGCTCCATCGTAGACTTTGTCTCTGCCATCTTTGACCAAGACTAGAGTCAAGAGCAAACCCAT
Source organism: Ceramica pisi (assembly GCA_963859965.1). Classification (NCBI taxonomy): domain Eukaryota; kingdom Metazoa; phylum Arthropoda; class Insecta; order Lepidoptera; family Noctuidae; genus Ceramica; species Ceramica pisi. Next base: position 1,510,176 of record OY982544.1, on the reverse strand, counting down.
ATAAAGTAAAAAAAAAATAGTTGGGTAGATAGGCAAATGTTCAAATCACGCGGATAGCTTTGATAGGTAACTCATCTAGAATGTGTGTGACGTCAGATATACTTTAAATGGTCGTATTATGAAAAGAATAAAATAGAAAATATTTATTCGACACAGGCACAATATACAGCAACAAACACACACAAAACAAAACAATAATACAAAACGATACAGAGGAATTGTCCTGAGCGTGCCCGTACCGAAAGGGTTGACATCTCAGCATTGATTGGTGCTATTTGTAAATGCTGCTACAATCTTACCTTACCTTATCATTCAGTTTCATTATCATCTGCCTAGCCTTTTCCCAAGTAAGTTTAATGGGGTCACAAGACGAACGGCGATGCCCCACCGGTACAAAGGAGTGGAATTCCCTGCCGGAGTCTGTGTTTCCTGATAGCGACAACCTGGAAGTCTTTAAGTCAAGAGTGAATAGGTTACTTCTAGGCAAGCGTGCTCCACCTTAGACCGCATACCATCAGGTGAGATAGTGGTCAAACGCGTTAGGCACGCGTCGTTAAAGTAAAAACGGATTCTGCTGAATACCAGATCTCCACAACCCATTAAATGGGTAACACGGTACTTCTTGGCAAGACTGGAGTAAGATTTACTGGCTTTTGACAATCCGTAACGACTGCCAAAGATCTACAAATGACATCCGGGACCAACGGCTTAACGTGCTTTCCGAGGCATGGAGGAAACTCGATATGTTAAGATGGTCACACATTTACAAACCAAGCTTGGCAAATGATCGACCCATGTGGCTGTTATTATTTGGACACGAGCTCCTCAGTTACATCATTTGTGCCAATAGGTCTACACGGCCTGCCCTTTGCCACAATCACCACCTGCGGCTGGACACGTCCCAGATAAAGATGTTCCATTGAATTATGATAGATAGTGCTGTGAGAGAAACACTCATCTTTCTTGCCGAGTTAAACGCCTGTCGGTTAGTTAACGGCAGTTTAACACATTGAGATTGATTGAGCAAGTTGCTGTTTGAGTGAGTTGTTATTCTTTGTCAGTGGTGATGCTGTTAATTCAGTTAATTGGTAGTTCAAAGTTTGTATTTTATACATAGATGTCAGGGCTATATTTATAGTCTCATAAGAGACTATATATCGTTTAATTTCTATTTAAATAGTCAATATTTTTTTTAATCTTTGTCTAATTTAATATAAGCTAATTTTAATATCAATTATTAATTAATTTTTATCACTCAATTATGATCAAATTTATAAATTAAATTTTCAAGTCTTATTCACTTGTATTTTCATGAATCGGTTTTAAGTTAATAATTATACCACTGCTATTTGTGCTAGCGGTGTTAACCAATTATTAATTGTTGCACCCGCAATTGTATCCTACAATAAATAACAAGCTGTTAATTTATTTTAGTCTAATTTATAAACAAATAAAACTTTACTTACTTAAGTTTACTTTACTGGTGTAAACAGTTGTTGGTTAAAATAAACAAAATTATATAAAAATATATACAGGTGTTATCACCTGTAACACCACCAAAAATAACAATGAAGAATGATATTTAGCCTTTCTTGTACCCGAGAATCGACCTTCAGTACAAGTGAATGCATCGAACACTCGGGGTGGTTTCCCGTCTAACGGGTGCATATCGACGGCGAAGTGCCAATACCTTCTAACTGTAAATTTTCGAGAAATTAACTTTTTGAATTTAAAGGCGTCATTCGCATGTTTTAATAAAATCACCTAGTGTATTCTTAGTTGCAACAGCATTAAATCTATCTATCTATATCTATCTTCTATCTATACTTATAATAAATCTGTAGAGAGGTAAATTCTGTACATGAAATATATTTCCAAAATAACTATCAGGGGGTGATTAGGGATCGATACTAATGCCAAAAATGCAATCAGTACAATTTTTGTCTGTCTGTCTGTCGGTCTGTCTGTCTGTCTGTCTGTCTGTCTGTCTGTATAACCGTTATAGAAACAAAAACTACTCGACGGATTTTAATGAAACTTGGTACAATTATTATTCATACTCTTGAGCAGGTTATAGTATACTTTTCATCACGCTACAATCAATAGGAGTAGAGCAGTGAAGGGAAATGTTGGGAAAACGGGAGAAGTTACTCCATTTTTTAAGCTTCCGGCGCGTGTGCAACCTTAATGGTGAAAGCTACACAGAAATCATGTATGACGGAAATGTTCTCCTTAAAATTATATAAAAAATATCCAACGACAGCATATGTATATATTTTATGATTGACGAACAATAACACGTGTAACTCCCGATAGCTTAGCAGTTCGAAGCTTTCTGATTGTATTTGTCTACTCTTACGTTTATAAAACTCTCAGTCGTCCCTAATTAACATTAATAAAAGTTAACATTATTAACTATTCCATAAAAAAAGAATCATAGAAATCGGTATAGAAACACCAAAGCTAAACATGAAATACGCTAATAATAAGCCATCGCGCGTGAATACTGAATCATGCTATAAGGATTATTTTTGTGGTCGCGAACGCACAGGCAGGCGGCTAGCTTGGCGCCTAGAGGCTAGCGAGTAGCTTCGGAAAACGGCATACGACAGTTTGCAATATCCTTTAATAATTATAATGTCGAGGGGAAGATGGTTATAATTTCGCTTTACACCAAACGAGTAATATTATAAATGTGAAAGTTTGGTTGTTTGTTACTCAATCAAGCCAGAACGGCTGAAATTTAGAACAACGATAGATTATAGTCTGGAATAGCACATGAGCTACTTTTCATCTCGGGAATATGTTCCCTAGGGATCACGCGGGCGAAGCCGCTGGCAGAAGCTAGTACTTATAATAAATCTGTAGAGAGGTCAATTCTGTACATGAAATATATTTCCAAAATAACTATCAGGGGGTGATTAGGGATCGATACTGATGCCAAAAATGCAATCAGTACAATTTTTGTCTGTCTGTCTGTCGGTCTGTCTGTCTGTCTGTCTGTCTGTCTGTCTGTCTGTATAACCGTTATAGAAACAAAAACTACTCGACGGATTTTAATGAAACTTGGTACAATTATTATTCATACTCCTGAGCAGGTTATAGTATACTTTGCATCACGCTAAAATCAATAGGAGCAGAGCAGTGAAGGGAAATGTTGGGAAAACGGGAGAAGTTACTCCATTTTTTAAGCTTCCGTCGCGTGTGCAACCTTAATGGTGAAAGCTACACAGAAATCATGTATGATGGAAATGTTCTCCTTAAAATTATATAAAAAATATCCAACGACAGCATATGTCTATCTTTTATGATTGACGAACAATAACACGTGTAACTCCCTTTACGCTTAGCAGTTCAAAGCTTTCTGATTGCATTTTTCTACTCTTACGTATAAAAAACTCTCAGTCGTCCCTAATTAACATTAATAGAAGTTAATATTATTAACTATTCCATAAAAAAAGAATCATAGAAATCGGTATAGAAACACCAAAGTTATACATGAAAAACGCTAATAATAAGCCATCGCGCGTGAATACTGAATCATGCTATAAGGATTATTTTTGTGGTCGCGAACGCACAGGCAGGCGGCTAGCTTGGCGCCTAGAGGCTAGCGAGTAGCTTCGGAAAACGGCTTACGACAGTTTGCAATATCCTTTAATAATTATAATGTCGAGGGGAAGATGGTTATAATTTCGCTTTACACCAAACGAGTAATATTATAAATGTGAAAGTTTTGTTGTTTGTTACTCAATCACGCGAGAACGGCTTAACGGATCTTAATGAAATTTAGAACAAAGATAGATTATAGTCTGGAATAGCACATAAGCTACTTTTCATCCCGGGAATATGTTCCCTAGGGATCACGCGGGCGAAGCCGCTGGCAGAAGCTAGTTTAAAATAAGAAAATACCTCCTTACTAACCCAACCTGTCTATTTTATGGTATTACTTGCTTTTTAATCGAATAAATACAACACTATCACAAAATATACAAATTTCATGTAATATTTCAATTTGAGAATTTAACGCAAATTCATAAATATAGGTAATAACTAATTATTACCTTATCAAACATGAAACCTTTTTTTAAGTTTGCTTAAATTTTTGACTTTGTCAGATAGGTGTTATTGGCACTTTGCCGTCGATATGAGTTTTTTCCAGTATTTTACTGGGAGTGACTGTCTATCCACGGCTCAGTAACTGCGTAACACGGAACCACTTAGAAGCAACTACTTGAACTGCGAACTATGAAAACTTACACATACACATCCTCAACAATATCAGATATACCAATATTAGATATATCAGATATAACAATATCAGAGATGGGAACAATCTTTTACAAGATAATCCCTAATTAATTAGTTTACGCACTAAAAAGGCTTGTTGCTCAAACTTACTAAAAACAAGGATCGACTGCGCAAGCTATCTTATTATACAACCGACTTCCATAAAAAAAAACTGCAAAGTAAAAAAATACTTTAATTTTGGAAGTCGGTGTTTTTTTTTTATATTCTTCATATTTTGAAACCGACTTCCGAAATTAAAGTTATTTTTTATTTTATAGTGTTTTTTTTTTGTTTGGAAGTCGGTTGTATTCTTGGTAAAAAGATTTTTATTTTTCAATTTTAAGTGGTGCCCCACACCTAACAACACCACTTCAAAATCGCAGGAAAACAAAATACGCAATTTCGTTTACTTGGATGACAAAAACCCCGAATTTCAGCTATTTCGATTTAAAATCCAAACTTCCTAACCGATTTTGATAATATTTAAATGGGACCAATCGAGAAGTAGGTACATCCTTTCAGAAAAAATATTTTTTCAAATCGGTTCATAAATGACGGAGTTATGAGGTAACAAACATTAAAAAATACAACCGAATTGGAAACCTCCTCCTTTTTGGAAAGTCGGTTAAAAATCGGTACGGCGTTCTAAGCGACATCTAGAGATGAACAGTCGGTACCTTGGAATACAACATGAAACTCAACCAGCATCATCATCTTAATGATACCATTACTTTTCTCCCTAAACAAAATTACGAAACCCAGCCTGTACTCTCTGCCTAGAATACCCAATTCAGTCCCATGCCTCGTTTAGTACGTGCCAGTACTCAGGAGTGTGAGACGAGACGGTGACATAATATGTAAAGAGAGTACGATCATTACTGGCTAGTGCTACTGTTACATTCGCAATTTAAATGACTAGCTCTTCTTTACCACTTATTTTAGATGCACTAGTGATGGTCTATAAATTAACGCTGTGACATGTTGTTTCGTTATCGATACAATAAGGGCGGGTTGTATCAAACAGTTGGTTAACGTAACATACGTACGTCAAAAAGTTACGATTACGAACGATGTTTGACGTTCGTTAAATTAGAAGCGTTGTTTCAAAACATTCTGGTATAAATTCCTGCTCATCCCAATAGCTAAGTTATTGACACGGGTCCTACCTAAATAGCTTTTTTTGCATTCCACCAGTTATTTGTGTAATCAGAAGAACTGGTATTGAGGAATTCAAAAGAAATTTCACAATATTGTTCTATTTGACGCAACTAAAGTCACGTTAACCAGTGCTCAGACCATCTGTTAACGTAAACGTTATTTTTTACGTGCGTTAACGCTGACATTTTGTGAAACAACCCAATTTTTTGATTTGACGATAGTTAGCACCATTTTTAACGTTTACGCGTGCGTTAAGTGTAGTTTAAACAACCCGCCCTAAGTATTATTTTGAGATGATGAATGCTTCGGTGGTGTAATGGTTACAGCACGGGCTGATAAGCATGCTTAGTAATGGACAGCATCAGTCCTAGGTCGAATACCGGGGTTTGACAGAGTTATATTTTTGTTTTGCCATATTGAATTTCGCTGGCAAAATGTGGAAATACTAGGTACTTACTTTTTATTTTATTTATTTATTTATTTAAACTTTATGTACAACAGTGTTACATGGGCGGACTTAATGCAACAATGCATTCTCTACCAGTCAACCTTTGGGTTAAAAAGACTACATACTACTACCACTACTACTACTACTACTACTACTACATACTACTACTACTACACTACACTACACTACTACTACTATTTACTACTACTACTACTATTTTACTTTTACTTTTGACTACTATTTTATGGGTTTGCTCTTGACTCTACTCTAGGTCAGAGATGACAGAGATAAAGTCTACGATGGAGCGAGCTTACGCCTTTCCTTCGGGAACATAGATACCTTAAAATTAACTGTCTTTTCAAAATCACAAAAAAAACTAGCCATCGTAGTGACAAAATACCAAAAAAACTAAATTTACATCTTACATTATTGTTTTGTTTAGACAAAGATTTTGTCGCTAGTTAAGACGTCTTGAATCACTGATGTATCAAAACTAGTGAGACCATTTCCTCCACGCAATACATATGAAAACGTCCCAATTGTGAAATAGTTACACTGCTACAATCAAATACATAGTTATTTAGTTTCCCAAACCGTGCAATACCCACAGGTCGGCCATACAATTATTTTATTTCTTTGCTATGCGCGTGGTGACATAATACTATCATGGGTTAACTACTAGTGATGTTGTGCGGTCGATAAAATCGACTAATATTTATTGAAGTTTGCTCATGATTTGTCATGAATCAGCAAAGGCACTATTTCTGGATTTTCATTTTTCATTCGAAGCAGAAATAATGTTGGCTTTATATCATTCTGATTTTCATAAATAGCGGCTTTAAATTTTTAAACTGTCCAAATTTTTTATTTTTTTTTTTGTGATGTATTTGATCTTGACTCTAGTCTGGGTCTGAGATGACAGAGACAGAGTCTACGATGGAGCGAGCTTACCCAGAAGTAGCCTGTTTACTCTAACTTTGAAAAGATTAGGGTTGTAAGCGTTCGGAAACACAGACGCAGGCAGAGAGTTCCACTCCTTTGCTGTGTGCATTATAAAAGACGCTTAGTGCGAATTGTTGGAATACCAAAAATTTAGGAATGGTAAGCTGCAGTGCGTCCTTCTTTTCGATAAAATAAGGATATAACACCATCTTTCTCAATCCCCCTTTTTCTCACGGGACTAGGCAGATAGGTCATGCAGAACGCCACCTGCCCCGAACCCTTCATACTCCATTCAAATCGTGTTTAATATACATCATTTGAAATAAAATAGACTAAGATCCTGATTTGATTATAGTTTTTTAGATTCAAATCGGCATTGTTTTAGTAAAAAATAAATGACCGTTTTATAAAGCTTTCTCACAATGTATATGCTTAAAACATACATAAGTAGATATCTTAATTAAATTGATTCTATGATGAATTATTTGTTGCATTATAAAACTTCATAAAAAAAAATACTAAAATTATAAGGTAGTAATTAATAACTTTATTCTTGTACCTATTCACAATACGTAGAACTTAAATGTAAAACAATTTAAATAGTTAAATTACTTCTTCGAATATATTAAAATCTCGTGTTATAGTGTTTGTTATCGAACTCCTCCGAAACGGCTTGACCCATTTTATGATTTTTTTTTGTGCATATTTAGTTTTATTTTTTAAATGGCAATACGTTTGCCAGGTCAGCTAATATTATTATAAATTATAAGTTATAAAACTACAACGGGCCCACATTTATTAGTAATTTACCAAAACATCGACATCAAACTCTCCGCCGCCCATCCCTACCGATCTACGCAGGTCATTGGAAAGTAAGAGGCAAAGGTTATGGCATCAGTACGGGCGCAACTTATCGACACCGCACAACATTATCTAGTCGCGGAATGCGACGAGCTGAATATTCATCGCTGCTAATGATGTACTCGATTGTACTCTCATCGTAGGAAAGGAACTTTCTTTGGTAGTTGGGTCAGTATTTACATATAGTTTATGTAACGATTAGTAAGAAACAGTTATTTACAATAAATTCAATCACTGAAACTATTTTTCAGTAAGTTTTTTTTTTTAATTCTCGGCACCACACACCACATCACCGCACCGCGCACCATAGATCGAGATCGAATAAACAGTATTATTTAAGGACTTAAAGTTTTTATATGAGTTGCAAGATATAGCACCAAACTGGTAGTTTGGTACATCCCACCTATACGCACAAAACGTTTTGAGAATACATTCATTGTGCATACAGCTAAGGAGTGGAATTCCCTGCCTGAGTCTGTGTTTCCTGATAGCTACAACCTGGGAGTCTTTAAGTCAAGGGTGAATAGGTTACTTCTAGGGAAGCTGCTCCATCTTAGACCGCATCATCGCTTAACATCAGAAATGGTAGACAAAATAACAAGTTCACGCTTAACGCTTATTCCGCAGCGTGAGAAGGAAAAGTAATAGATTTTCTATGGAAGTTAGCGTGAGGACAAAAAAAAAACAAACGTCAGTGTCAAAGTGATGTCAAAAGTCAAACTCTTAGGCGCTCATTTGAAACCATTTCAAAAAGTTGTGCAGTGTTGCAGTTTCGAGTGTTAATTTTTAAGGTAACAAGTTATATTTATGATTAATTATTGGTGTTAATATTGTGGTGTGGTGTTAAAATTGCATGAAAACAGTTATTAAAAAGTGTTTCATTTTGTATCAAAGATTAATTAAAAGTTCTTTAAATTATTTCAAGAAAAGTTATCGAATTGCTTGTGTATTAAGTGCATTTTAAAATTTTAGATGGAATTTAGACTACGTGCGAGCACAGAAAAATTTGACAATAATGTTAGATTTTATGGAAAGGTAAGGAGAAATTTGCTATAATCACATAATATTTCGTTTGTAGGAGTTGAGTTAATTTGTTTACGCAAGACATATTTGTTCAAGTGTCTCAAAGCTCCAATTTTATAAGTGGCTGTCGTGTTCTAAAACAGCGTATATCGCATTTTTGACCTTATATCTTAAACAACAGAGGCAAGCAGGAATTATGACCTCATTCTTAAGAGCCCCAGTGCTTAAAATGTTTATCTTTATGGTAACAAAGAGTTCTTATGCTTTTAAAATAGAATGCAAATAAATAATATTATTTTTAGGCATGGCGATCTTTCGAGACCACTGCCAGGAGCTCAAGGGCGACTAAGAGCTGAACATCAGTGGAATGAGCTCACTGAACTTTTGAATTCAGTTGGTGGGAGCGGTGTTCAAAAGCAAGCAGACAAATGGAAAAGAGTATGAAGTGTAGAAATATTAATGTATTTCAATTCAGAACCACATCTCACACATGAACTGATAAGATAAGATAAGAAAAATGAAATGAAATTTTTTGTTTTGTTTCAGGTATGGTCAGATTGGAAGACAAAAACAAAAAAGAAGGCTTCCCTAATTAATAGAGATACTCAAGGCACTGGTGGAGGACATTTCGGCGATAACCTCTACACTTCGCCGATTTAGTCTTATACGACGCCTAATCCACGCTTCTTCATTATTTGCCGCCCATAACATCCTCAGAGAATGCATTTCAACCAAAATAAACACTTCTTTTAAATTAAAACACTCCACAACACCTCAAACAAATACTTTTTGACAACACTTATCGTCTTAGCAGCAGGGTCCGGGCCTCCGCTAGCGAGCGTGAACGGAAAACGCTTAAATTTTCCTTTGCGTTTGTCAAAAATACCACTTGTCTACCATTTTGTATGAGAGACACCACGCTAACGCTGCGGTAGCGTTAGCGTTTTGTTACAAGTATTTTTTTGTCTACGAACTTAGCGTGATGTTTCATTTCCTTTCCGCACCTAATGTCATTCCCATACATTTTGTCGTTAGCGTCTGGCGTTTATCGCTACAGAAAGTTGTTTTGTCTAGGCCTGCAGGTGAGATAGCGGTCAAACGTATACCTACCTATCAATAGTAAAAAAAAAAACTCTGCCCAGCTGGCGTCAAGAGTGAAGAGGTTACTATGTACTAGACAAGCTTGCTCCATCATCGACCACATCATTGCTTACCATCAGGTCAGATAGTGGAAATCAAATGCGATCCTAAATAATAATTTAAAAAAATGCTCGATTCGGGATAGAAAATAACCAGAGTGCCAATTCCACTAATTTTCACATTGGCATCGTAATAGCAATATTTCAAAAATGTATGAAAATTAAGTCTTTTTAGGGTTCCGTAGCCAAATGGCAAAAACGGAACCCTTATAGATTCGTCATGTCTGTCTGTCTGTCTGTCCGTCCGTATGTCACAGCCATTTTTCTCCGAAACTATAAGAACTACGCTGTTGAAATTTGGTAAGTAGATGTATTTTGTGAACCGCATAAAGATTTTCACATAAAAATAGAAAAAAAAAACAATAAATTTTGGGGGTCCCCATACTTAGAACTGCATCTCAAAAATTTTTTTTTCATCGTACCCATACGTGCGGGGTACCTATCTATGGATTGGTCTTCAAAAATGATATTGAGTTTTCTAAGATCAGTTTTTTCTAAACTGAATAGTTTGTGCGACAGACACTTCCAAAGTGGAAAAATGTGTGTGTCCCCCCCCCCCTTAACTTCTAAAATAAGAGAATGATAAAACTAAAAAAAAATCTATACTAATATTATAAAGCAGAAGAGTTTGTTTGTTTGTTTGTTTGGTTGAACGCGCTAATCTCAGGAACTAATGGTCCGATTTGAAAAATTCTTTCAGTGTTAGATAGCTCATTTATCGAGGAAGGCTATAGGCTATATATCATCACGCTAAGACCAATAGGAGCGGAGCAGTAATGAAAAATGTTACGCAGACGACGTTGCACGGGTCAGCTAGTATATGATATACTACCAGCGAAAATTGGTTTGAACGAGATCTAGTGAGTAGTTTTTTATTAGTACGTCATAAATCGTAAATCGCAACTACTGCTTACGGAACCCTCAGTGGGCGAGTCCGACTCGCACTTGGCCGGTTTTTTGACAGTTTGCGATTGACATGCGAATGCGAAACTTGTTTGAAAATTTGCAGAATTTGCCCTCAGGTTTCCATAGGATAGGTATCTTTCTATCAGTGTAACAGTTTTTGTAATCAAATCAGATACTGTACCTGCTTCCAGAGATAACCTCCTACAAACAGACTAACAATTTCACCTATGAGTTGACCCACCTGCCAACTGGCCAAAGGAAATTAAAAAAAAATACAACCGACTTCCAAAAACAAAAGACTACAAAGTATAAAATAACTTTATTTCGCAAGTCAGTGTTTTTGTTTTTTTGACACCGGGACTTTCGAATACAAAAATATTTTTTTAAATCGGTCCACAATTGGCGGAGATTTCGGTGAACAAACATTAAAAAAATACATACACCCGAATATAGAACCTCCTCCTTTTTTAAGAAGTCGGTTAAAAACTTTAACACTGAAGTGATAAGAAGATTATTTTGTAGAAAAACATTGAAAACGACATGAAATTAGCCATTGCCAACACGTTTGGTGTTAGAGATCGTAACAGTAACAAATGATGCTACCGACTTACTTAAAACACGTGATGTAAACTGTGTGACAATATCAAACAATAGTGCTCTAGTACTTGTGCTGGTATTTGGCACAATTACTTAATTATTGGTGGAGGCATCTTATATGTCCTCATAGTGAGATTTAAGTTAGGCTCACATTCCTACACAGCGTTTGCTTGCAAAGTAAATTAAAAAACCGGTCAAGTGCGAGTCGGACTCGCGCACGAAGGGAAGGTTCCGTATCATTTATATAAATAGAAATGAATCGCTGAAAAGTATGTACGCGCATAACTTCGTAACGACTGATCCAAATTGGATAATTCTTTTATAGTTGTGTTCCTAATTATCAGGGCGAGGTTTGCATGAAAGAAAATTTAGAAAAAAATGTAACATCCGGGCGGAGCCAGGGGACACACTATTCTAATCAATATTTATGAAATTCTTCCGTTACTGAGTGAATGACTGACAGACAACGCACAGCCAACACTACTGGTCGGCCGCATCTTGCGGAGTATGACCCTCTACGGGGCCCTCATCTGGGCGGACTCCCTCCACAGGAGGGAGAATGCGACGGCAATCCGCAGGCCCCAAAGGGCTATTGCACAGCGGGTGGCAAGGGCCTACCGCTCGGTAGGCTTTTCGGCGGTGTGCGCTCTGTCGGGCACCCCTCCTTGTGATTTGGAGGCGTGGGTGCTCGCCAGGGTATACAAATGGTCGGCGCGCCGCTCGGGGAGCGCCCTGTCGCGGAGGAGCAGGAGGCAGTGCGGTGGGAGGCGAGGGACGCCACCATCGTCCATTGGACGGAGGACCTCGCCTCCGCTACCTTTGGTCGCCGAACCCTGGACGCGCTCGGTCCAGACTTGCGAGACTGGCTCGAGCGGCCACACGGTTTCCTCTCCTTCCGTCTGGTGCAGGTGTTGCCAGGCCACGAATGTTTCGACAAGCACCTGCACCAGATCGGGAGGGAAGAGACTCCGGCATGCCATGACTGCGGCGCGGCGGAGGACACGCTCCGAAGACGAAGGCGAGGTCAGAGAAGACGTACTCTTCTCCTTCCTCGCGGCGACAGGCGCGGGGGCGCCTCCGCCCGCATTGCACGCATCACCACCATTGTCCGGTTGTTCCCAGCCCTCCCCCGCTGTAAAGGCGGGCGGTCGTCGGAGGTGGACTGGACTTAAAGGCTATACGTCCCCCTCCACTAAGACAATGCAGGAATGTAGCTGGGTCGTTTTAGTGGGTATACCGGGTCAGCCCGGGGAGTCCCACATAGCCCTCCACTCCCCCGAGTGGGAGGGTTATGCGTAATGCATTTTTTCCCAGCAGAAAAAAAAGGAGTGTTACTTTGGCCTTCAATTGTTAACCACAGAAACACAGGAACACAGCACACTGTATTATTACTGTATTGCTATTGGATAAAAGGCTAAAGTCATCCGAATTTTCGGTAACTTTAAAATAGGATAACACATTTGTGTGATAACCTAGTTTACACATCAATATTTTTTGACAATTACTATATAAGGCAGCTAACTGACAATCTTGACAATGAACACCGTAATAAACTCAGAGGTCAGTTGCTTTTAAAGTCCATACAAGGCTTGTGAAAAAATCTAATTAGTCCGTCAGTTGGATTATCAAAAAATATTTGACCCGTGTTTTTTCTTTTGTTACGTAAACCAAAAATGACGAAGAAACGACGCTTTTCAAATTCTCACGCCGTGTTATGTTTTTTAGTGCGTTCTGACGTCACGAGCCCCCACTCCCGAGTTTTGATGTGTTTTATCTTTGTCAATATTTATTGATTAAAAAAAAAACACAAAAAATGCGTGTTCATTATTTTTCAATACTCTGACTAACTGACGGACTAAATAGATTTGCAATTTATTGATGGTGGGAACTAGCCTATTAATGTTATAGTCAGATAGTTATCAAAACCTTGTACGTTAATGTTTGTCTTTGAAGAAAGCAGCACACAGATTTGAGTCTAATTGTCCAGAGATTGCAAGCATTTTGTTAGCGAACGAAAAACGTTGAACAAGTAAATATAAGTGAAAATATTATGCTATTGAATGATAACCCACATTTCCAAATTTCAACACTACATAACCAGATTTAATCAACACAAACTGTCGATGTATTTACGAGATAATAGAAAAGCTCAATATCTTTATCCATCTCAACAAAAGCCTTCGAAATATATTAGAAAACATGACTGTCAACAGATTCGAATCTAGAAATTCATTGCGTCAGAGTACTTTTTCTGCACAAAAAAAAATATCTCTAAATCTGTTGTATTGTAGTTATGCAAGCAGTTTATAGCTCGCTTTAAAAGTTCTGGTGGATCATCATCGAACAATTTAGGCGACATTAAATGACTTTCACACTTGTGTGAGTTTTATTTTCATCATCATCATCATCATCAGCTTATAACAGTCCACTGCTGGACATAGGCCTCTCCAAGTGCACGCCATTTGGCTCAATCACCGGCAACTCTCATCCAGCTGCTACCAGTTTGGAGCCAGCTGGAGTTTGGAGTTTTATTTTAGTTTCAGAATGTGTACCTACACTTTTTTATGGGTGGGAAATCATCAAATGACTCCTCCCACTTTGGGTGAAGCGGGAGGGAGTGTCTGACTGTTACTGACTAAAACCCATCCGTGTTCCTTGCTCCTAATGCCCTTTGGCCTCCAGGGCCGCGGTGACTCTTTCCAACAAATTCCGCAACCCTGGCAGGCAATGACCCTAGCGGGCCCCGTCTAATATACTGACGACTAATATACTGCGATTCTATAAACATGTCGAAGTGAAAAAAATGTGGAGTGAACGACAAGTGAGCTGTATGTCACCTTGTTTGTATGGTTTGAAAGCTCACTTATCGTTCACTTCACCGAAGTGATCACGGTGGGATGTCGACAGAATCGACCGGCTGGACTCCGTGAGTAAGTGATGTTGAAGTGGTTTCGATGGCATCACTTCAACAACCAGGTTGGCTGATAATGTTCCTTGCCAGAGTCCTGAACGTGTATGGATGGAACCTTTTTAACAATCTGGATGGCGGATGACGTTCCTTAGGTACTACCAGAATAGGCCATTAGTTTAGTTTAGTTTAGTTTATGGAGAAGATGGAGGAATCTTTATAATATGTATAGTTTCCTCCATCAATAATTTGAAAATCTGTTTAGTACGTCCGTGAGAAAATTGAAAAATAATAGACACGTACCTTTTATTTATGTAAATCAATGAATATTGATAAAGGTAAAATGCATCAAAAATCTGGAGTGGGGGCTCATGCATGACAAATTATACCACGGCGTGACGTATTGAGAATTTTAAACGCTTAGTATTGTCGGGATGAAATTTTATTTACGTAACAAAAGAAAAAACACGGTTCAAATATTTATTAATAATCTAACTAAATCCTTTTTTTCTCTTTTTCAACCGACTTCCCAAAAAGGAGGAGGTTATCAATTCGGTTGTAGGTTTTTTTTTATTTTATGTTTGTTACCTCATAACTCCGACAATTATGAATCGATTTGAAAAAATGTTGTTTTAACTAAAAGGATATACTTGCAGATTGGTCCCATTTAAATCATATCAAAATCGGTTACGAACTTTGGATTTTAAATCGAAATAGCTGGAATTTGACTATTTAGATGATTCTTTGATAATCGAAATTGCGTATTTTGCTTTTCTGCGATTTTGTAGTGGTGTTGTTAGGTGTGGGGCACCACTACAAAGTGACAAATAAAAAACTTTTTACAAAAAAATACAACCGACTTCTAAAAAAAAAACACTATAAAGTAAAAAATAACTTTAATTTCGGAAGTCGGTGTCAAAATACGAAGAAAGTAACAAAAACACCGACTTCCGAAATTAAAGTTATTTTTTACTTTGTAGTGTTTTTTTTTTAGAAGTCGGTTGTATTTTTTTGTAAAAAGTTTTTTAATAAAACGTTGCTCCACACTAGGAATTTCTCCTGTATCGTGAATTCGTTTACAAATATACAAATTCATATATACAAACAGCCAGACCCGGAACAGCGATCTGTAGGCCATACAAATATTTTTTCCGTGCGGGAGTCGAACCCGCGACGCGCAGCGCAGCAGTCAATCGCTCAACCACAGCGCCAACCGTGTCGTCCCTGACGGACTAATTAGATTTTTTCAATGGCCAAGCCTATTATACAGGGTGTAAGGGACAGCCTTCCACAAATTAACAGGGTGCAATCAGCTCCTTATTTTGAATCATATTCCAGTGGAAATTTCCTCAGGATTTTTTTTTATTTTTTTTTCAATTTTTCCTTTTTTTGCTATATTTCAATGTAAAGTTACATTATCTGTATGCAGAACTCCATTAATGTAAATAACACAGCTAAAATGAAAAAAATAAAAAATAAATAAAAATAAATCTCATGAACGACGCATGAAATCAGCTGTTAAAACGTAGCGCGGGCGCAGCTATCCTTTCGAAAGCTCGCTGCGCTGCAGTTCGCTGCCTGCGTTTTGCAGAGGTAGCGATACATTGCGAGTGAGGTAATTAAACAAATCAGTTTTATTGGATTCCCATAAAGTTCCTGAAATAATTTCATGTACCGGTCAACTTAGTACGATATACTGAAATCACCCTATCAGTTTGAGGAGGGCTGTCCCTTACACCCGTTATGTTAACTATATGTCCGTGGCTATCGACCGTGATAATAATATCTGCAAATGTGTCACTGTTAGTTTATCAGTTCAATGAATACTATCTGTACATCTATACTCATAAATTAAATTGGAGTATATGAATATAATATACGGTACACACACCAAAATAACATTTTATACAATTTTTGTCTGTCTGTCTGTTTGTTCCGGCTAATCTCTGAAATGGCTCGACCGATTATGACGGGACATTTATTGGAAGGTAGCTGATGTAATAAGGAGTAACTTAGGCTACGTTTATTTTAGAAAAAATAAAAATAAATTAAGAATCGACTGTTAGGCGGAACGAAGTTCGCCGGGGTAGCTAGTAATAAATAGACTAAATAAATAGATAAAGAAATCAATCGGATTTGGAGAGCTGCCAACTGCACAGCAATTGAAGAGCAATTTCAGTTGCATTATCACCAACGTTCATACCATGTTGAATACACCGGTTCTCGTTCCGATCACCGAAGTTAAGCAACATCGGGCGTGGTTAGTACTTGGATGGGTGACCGCTTGGGAATACCACGTGACGTTGGCTTTTTGAAAAAGAACTTGTGTTTTAGTTGTAAAGAGTCAATGCTGAGTAGATGGAACTTGGAATCTTTTTTCGCGCCAGATGTGTATTTTTTTTCTTGAATGCTTTGTTGAATATCTATTACTAGCTTTTGCTTAAAGTAGCCTATAATCTAGATCCCATCTATATCTATACCAAAATTCATCTATCAAAATCTACTCGGGCGCGCAAGTGTAACGAAAAAACCGGCCAAGTGCGAGTCAGACTCACACACGAAGGGTTCCGTAGCATAAATCTTATTTTTTATTATTTTTCGTTATAGCGGCAATATAAATATACAATCTGTGAAAATTACAACTGTCTACCTATTACGGTTCTTGAGATACAGTCCGCTGACAGACAGACAGACAGACGGACGAACAGAGGAGGCTCAGTAATAGGGTTCCGTTGGTTACCCTTTGTGTACAGAACCCTAAAAAGCCGGCCAAGTGCAAGTAGGGCACTCATACGAAGGGTTCTCATGGGTATTGGGGTCCCCCTTTATATTAATTGAATTTTTATTATTTGCTGATAGAGCGGCAATTGAAAATTAACGCTTATTGAGATACCTACAGTTCACTGACAGGCAGACGGACAGACAGCAGCAAAGACTTAGTAATAGGGTTCAATTGGTTACGCTTTTGAGTACCTATGGAACCCTAAAAACAAACAAATCTCCAAGGTTAAGCAACGCTAGCCGAGGTTGGTCTGTGGATGGGTGACCATCTTAACATACCGAGTTTTCTCCGTGCCTCGGAAAGCACGTTAAGCTATTGGACCCGGCTGTCATTTGGAGATCTTTGGCAGTCGTTACGGATAGTCAGAAGCCAGATAATCTGACACCAGTCTTGCCAAGTAGTACCGTGTTACTCAGTTAATGGGTTGTGGAGGTCTGGTAGGTAGCCGCTCCACGTAAAATACTGTTTTCAGCTAAATTCGGTTTGACTGGAAGCTATAGTGAAACACGCGAATGTCGGTTAAACACTGATTTATTTTATAGTACCTTCAAGTGCATAACATAATATAGTAACCTACCTACATAATATACTACATCTTTTCCCTTTCCAAAAAAAAAAATGAACAAAGATCAGAGTTTTTCCATTTAATCGACTTATTACACTGCTTACTCGCTTGCATGACATGCATGGCTTGATAAAGTACTTTGGAGTAATACTTCAAAGATTCTGCTAATAAAGCCTTTACAATAAAATCATGTTAGGAATACAATAAGTGGTGTCCCGCTGCTAGGGTAACATAGGTTGTCTTACAATGCTAATAGTACCTACACTTACAATTGTATAATAACTAAGTAAATACATGCACATTACCTAATATTTTTTTTTTTTTTTTTTTTTATAACGATATTCAATCACTTATTATCATCGTTGTTTGTTCCAAACAATATGTTATAACCTATTGACGTCAGCATTCGAGCCTTGGACCGGGTGTTAGGACCTTGAACTACTGGAAAAGCATCGTCCCGAGGACTGTCACTGTTTTTAGGCGGTGAAGACGATTCACCTTCACCAAGTTGTTCCTCAAACTTTGGTGTTATCTCTCGTCGTCTATGTTTCCTTTCTTCTGATACATGGAACTGATCAAGGTTGGGTTGGTCTACTGATGAGGCTAATCTCGTAGATGGACCTGATTCGACGTCCGGACTTCCTGAAACACTGCTGCGAGCTACCAAGTGACGTCTACTACGCCTGTAACGTTGACCGTGCTCATCTTGCACCAAAAACGATCGTGGTTCCGACGCACGCGCAGTTATCAAGACCGGTTTTCTTAATCCTTTTTCTATCAGCGTCGCCCTGTCACCTGACGATAGCAATGGCAGCTGTTTCGCTGAGCGATCGTAGTATTGTTTATCTTTTTCTCTCTGTGCCATTAGCGCCCGGTAATTACGATCTTTATCGACTGATTCGCGTAATAACTTTGAACTTACTGGCAACTTAGTGTTAATACGCCTTCCCATTAATATTTGTGCCGGTGAATCTATATTAAAGCGAGGAGTTGCTCTAAAATTTAACAAACTAATGTGATAGTCTTGCCCAGATTCCACACATTTTTTTAGCATGTTTTTAATAGTTTGTACTGTCCGTTCGCTTTTCCCATTGGATTGTGGATAATGTGGAGAAGAAGTCACATGATGTATTTCCCACTCTCGCATGAACTTTTTGAACTCATGAGAACTGTATGCAGGGCCGTTATCTGAAACAAGTTCCGCTGGAATCCCATGCCGCGCAAACTGGTCCTTCATAAAAGTTATTACCTGTTTACTACTCGTGCTCGTTAACTCCCCAACTTCCACATAATTTGAAAAATAATCAACTAATATGATAAATAATTTCTTTCTATATTCAAATATATCGGAAGCTAGCTTCTGCCAAGGAAGTGACGGCACATGATGCTGCAAGAGTGGCTCGCGCCGCGGCGTCGGCGCATGCAGCGCGCACGCGGGGCAGCGGCGCACCACGCGCTCCACGTCCTCGGCCATGCCCGGCCAGAACATCACCTCTCGCGCGCGACGCTTGCACCTCTCTATGCCCAAATGCCCTTCATGCACTCTCGCTAGCATTTCCTCGCGTAAGCCCCTCGGAATGAACACACAATCTCCTTTAAAAATGATACCATTTATATAACTCAATAATTCGCGATAGGGCCAGAACACGTTTACCTTTTCATGAACGTCACGTCTGTGTTTTGGCCAACCGTTGACTATATATTTCACTATCAAGCTACTGTCTTTATCTACTTTTGTTTCCTTCGTAATAAGGTCCATTTTTTGTTCGCTGTAAGGTATGTTTTCTATCATAAAACATGTTTGAATTTCTACCTCATCTGAAATGCGTTCAAACAGCAAGTCTTTCAGTGGGGCCCGTGATAGGGTGTCGGCGATATACATGTACCTACCTGGCGTATATACTACTTTGAATTCATACCCCTGTACCCTTAGCATCATACGCTGAAGCCGCGCAGGCACTGAAACTAAAGGTTTGTTGAACAGCGCCTCAAGCGGCTTGTGATCAGTGTGAATTGTAACATCCGACCTACCATAGATATACTGCCGAAATCGCTCCACCGCAAATACTATTGTCAGCATCTCTTTCTCAATCTGTGCATAGCGTGACTGCGTGTCGGTGAGCGTCATGGAAGCAAACTCGACGGGCCGCCCCTCCTGCAGCAGCACGGCACCCACCGCATGGCTGCTCGCGTCCACCGACAGCACTATCGGCGCTTCCAGCGAGTACAACGCCAACACTGGTGCGGTAGCCAATTTCCTTTTTAGCTTGTCTATCGCATCCGTATGGTTTTGTTCCCAAACCCATTCCGACTCTTTTTTCAATAATGATCTCAAAACGTTTACACAATCTGCATAATTCTGTATAAACTTGGACAGGTAGTTGACCATACCTAAGAACCTTTCCAAGGACTTCCTATCATCAGGGTATGGCATTTCCATGACCGCTTTAACCTTTGACTCGTCAGCCCTCATTCCATTTTTGTCAAATTTATGACCTAGGTATGTTATCTCAGTAACACCAAACTTGCATTTTTCACGATTAAACTTGATTCCTATTTCTTTTGCCCGTTTCAGTAAGCGACCCAACCTCAAATCATGCTCCTCCCTTGTGCTACCCCAAATAATGACATCATCTATAAACGACTCGACCCCTTCTAAGTCTTCTAGATGCTGCCTTAGTTTTCCGTGAAAAACTTCTGGAGCACAATTTATGCCGTATGGAAGGCGCAAGAATTGATAACGGCCAAACGGCGTACCGAAGGTGCACAAATCCGCACTTGCGTCATCAATTTCCACCATCCAAAATCCACACCTAGCATCAAGCACACTGAAATAGCATGCATTCCTCAGTTTCACAGCTAGTTCTGTAACAGTAGGAAGCGTGTACTGAGCGCGACGCACCGCTCGGTTCAAAGGTCGCGGGTCCAAACAAACTCGAATACTGCCGTCTTTTTTAGCAACTAGAACGATAGCGTTGACCCAGTCTGTGGGATGAGACACTTTCCTTATAACACCCAGACTTTCCATTCTGTGAAGCTCTAAGTGCAACTTTTCTTTCAAACCTAGTGGTATTTTTCTAGTAGGACAAATAACGGGTTGTATACTCTTATCTATTACTATGCTATACTTGCCGGGTAGTTTTCCGAGTCCTTCAAACAAATCTGAATACTCTTCAATGTTTATTTCATTAACACACCTAACCAATTTTAACAAAATACTACCTTCTAGGCTAAGCACATTTTGACAATTCAGATCCGCTACTACAAATGGCAACACATGTCTCTTACTATTATAAATAATACTAATGTTGTCAGTGCCAACAATAGGTAACCGGTTCCCAGTAAATGAATGAACGCGCTTTGTAAATGGTTTTAGATTTTCCATTGATAAACCTAACCTCAAATATTCAGCTTTAGAAATAACGTTAAGCATTGAACCGGTATCTATTTTTAGCACTAATTTTTTACCGTTACATTTCACATTTTCAATCCATTCTTTATGAGACTTACTCAGTTTTTTGTCCTCATCCACAGTATTCACGTAGAATAACTCATCACTCGAATCGTCACTAACTTCCGACCGCGTACTTAAATCATACACCTTTTTGTTTTGTTGCTCTTTTTGTGGACACACCATAGAATAATGACCTTTTTTATCACACACAAAACATATCGCACTTCTCGCCGCACAACGCTCGTCGCCGGGGCACCGGCCGCTGCCGCAGGTGGCGCAGGGTGCGCGCGCTCCGCCACCGCGCCGCTCTGGGAGCGCCCTAGCGCCGGCGCCGCCACCGCGCTGCCGCGCTCCTCGCCTACCGCTCGAACGCCGCGAGCCGCCTCGCGCGTTCGGGCTCCCGGCTTCTCCCCTCACCGCGTTCACCTGCATCTCTTCTGAGGCACCGTCGATGCATCGACTTTCCTCTTGCGACATTTCTGCCACCTGACAGATTTGTATGGCCCTTGCCAGTGTCAACTCATCTGTTCGCAGTAGACGATCTCTTACTTTGTTGCTCGTTATCCCGCACACGATCTTATCTCGGATCAGACTGTCATGAAGGTCGCCGAATTCACAAGACTGACTCAGCACACGTAGTGCCGTCACATACTGATCTATATTTTCTCCTTCTTCCTGGCTACGTGTGAAGAACTTGTACCGCGACACAGTAATATTCGGTTTTGTACCGAAATGTACATCAAACTTTTTTAATAAACAGCCGATGTCATCTTCACTTTCACCCTCACTATAGCTAAAAGTAGTGAAGATCTCGTAACCCGCTGGTCCAACGAGGTTCACCAACAGAGAAGCCTGTACTTCCTTGGGCTCCTTGCTCACTCCAGAGGCTTTTAGGAATACGTTAAACAACTTTTTCCACCTGCGCCAGGCATCTGACCGCGTGGCGGGTCCGCCTTCTAAAACCAGTTCGGCTGGAGGACGCGCGTGTTCCATATTTCTCCGTTATTATTTATCACTTCCTGCTCGAATACAAGTCAATTTTATTCGAATTAAGTAGAAATAGACCACCTTTAATGAATATTATTGGAAACCGCTGTCACCATATAGTGAAACACGCGAATGTCGGTTAAACACTGATTTATTTTATAGTACCTTCAAGTGCATAACATAATATAGTAACCTACCTACATAATATACTACAGAAGCCGACCCCAATATATTATTAAATGTAGTTGAGAAAAGGCTAGGCAGATGATGATGATGATGATAAAAAGTTGTGATAACAAGGTATTTTCACATTTTCTTCCATAAAACATGTTATTTCTTTAAGCTTTTCTCAAAACTTTTCCAACAGTTTTGGAGGCAAAATAAAAGATTCGTCAATAAACTTGTAGGTTTAGAAATTATTGGCTACTTTGAATGTCAACTAGCGTGTCAAGAAGGCACTTGATGCCGACTCAGAGCGTTCAGTCTGGTTCAGTCTCTCTTGCTTGACACACGGCGACATGAGGAAATGTTCTATTGACAAATCGTGTTCATTTTTTTTGCACGGAACTACATAATAATAAAAATTAATTTATTTTTGCACCACAATATTTAAAGATTATTGTTTAGTTAATTATATAAAATACGTAAGTGATTTGCTTAGCCTTTTCCCAACTATGTACATTGGGGTCGGCTTCAAATCAAACCGTATTCCTCTGAATACCAGTATAATACGTGGAGCGGCTGCCTACCAGACCTCCACAACCCATTAACTGGCTAAGTCTTAGCTAGTCTAAAGTCAGATTTTCTGGCTTCTGACATTCCGTAACGAGTGCCAAAGATCTACAAATGACAGCCGGGACATAGACCGACATCGGCAAGCGTTGCTTAACTTTGAAGAGCGATCCAAGTGGTTTTTATTCTTAAACCACGAGATCCTCAAGTTGAACGCACTCTAGTACGAACTAACATAATATGAAAATGATAAATGATATTACACCTATTCAAAACCATATTAATTTCATTGTTTCCAAAATATAATGTGTTCGAAACTCACTGCATGCAATCCACAAGATACGCTTTCAATGTTCAAAATTGCTAAGATTAGTTCGAACTTGCTTGACCCCCTTTCGACATAGCGTGATGGCTCTACGTGTAGAGCTACATAATATGTGTAGAGCTTCAAAATACATAAGTTTTTGTACGCGAATAACTTACCTAAATTGGTGAAGTGTTGTTTACTAGAATTTGGATAGTATTTTTCACCTGGTAGGGGAAGTTTTGAATCAGGGTACCTTAAAGCATATTGCAGCGAGGTACAATGTACCTACCTAATTTTTGACATTTTACAGGTCGATTTTTTTTTATTTCTATTTTGCAATATTTTTTTTATATTTCAATAGTGGGTGCGTTTAAAAAACTTATAATAATCTCATGCACAAACAGCCACACTTGGAACAACTACCTGTAGGTCATCGTACAAATAGGTATTTGTTCCGTGCGGGAATCGAACCAACGACACGCATCGCAGCAGTCAATCTTGCAACCGCCGCGCCAGCAGTGCCGTCAAATTGATGATGATGACAATGAAATTATGTCTAGGTATTTGGGTTCTTTCATTACCCTTTGGTGTGCCTCTGCTGAGAGGAGTCTGATAGGGATATCAGAGAATCCTATCTTCTGAGATACAGGCCTCGCCTAGTTCAGAAGATAGTGTCAATATTAAGTAACGTTCTTTTTACAGCCAGTGCTTTGTAATGCTATATTTTGATTTTTGTTTTCTTTCTCGGGTCTCTGGAGACCCGGTCCATTGGTCGGCGTACGAGGGGCCGAAACCAACTGGCAGAGGCCCCGTTAGAAATTTCAAATGTAATGGGGCACCAACCGGCGATTATCCCTGTATGCACTATGAAAGTATTCCCAAGGACAATCCCCGGTTGGAGCAAGACTATTGCAGAATATGGAAACAAAAGATGAAACGCTATGGGTTTGGGCGGTTTAGTGTACTGATAATTGTTTATTATAGAAGAACTATTGGCCCCTGCCTGACCACTAACAATATACACGGCTTATAAATGGCAGGGGGTGATTTGCACACTCAATGAATGGGCCCCCGAAAACGGTCGCTAGCACAAAGTGACGTAGCGCCAAGGTGGCAACATAACCTGAGGTGCTAGAGGAGTGGAGAGGTATACCACGGCTATCAGGACAATTTCGGAAGTGCGGTCAAGAGACCAGCATCTTACTGGATTATACATCCTTCTCCCGAGCACGTGTGCTCTAGCGAATCTCCACTCAGACCGGCCAATTAAGGCAAGAAAGAGGTGGGAGCTCTGTTCCTCGTCAGTATTCACTCTGGCCAGCCAATAAAGGCAAGCCGTAGATGAGGAACAAGACTTCTCCCGGGAGATAAGGTTCGTGGGGTCGCTACTGCCCAACAGTTCGCCACAAAACTGCCTTGCGGATTGTATCTCTCTTTGTCTGGCCCCTCACCCTAGGTATGACCTAAGGCCCATCGGGACGCGCAAGCCCCACCACGACGTCAACGTAGAGATACTGCGGCAGGACTATATTATTATTATATAAGCTAATAATATTATGTGATTGTGCCCACCTAGTATTAAGTACTTGTAATCCTTGTTATACGGCTGGTGAGAAATAAACTATTTTTTTTTTGTAATATCTCTTTTCATGCGCCTCCGTGGTGTGCCAGGTCATCTCGTCACCACTTTCTAGGTTACGAGATGACCTGGACGCACACAGCCAGCCTCAGCGATGCCGTCCATCGTCTGGCACCCGTTGCACGAGGACTTGGGTCCAGCAGTCATCATGCACAGTTTGTATTAGTTTTATGTTTAGCCTATGATTTTACGGCTTGCGGCAAATCTTTTTTTTTTATACAAAGCGGGGAAACTCTTGGCCCAAATCTCACCTGATGGAAAGTGATGATTAGGCCAAAGATGGAAGCGAGTTTCACCCGGAATCCTCTTACACAGAGGAACTGGCTATCATACCTCTAACTGCCGAAACACAACAATGCTGACGGAACATAACAAATCTAAGACTTAGGTAACCTAGGCCTGGATTCAGGGCAAGCTTGGGAAGGTTTTTCTGTACCAATGATGACAGAATCCTATGTACTACATGAAAATCTATCTTATGAGGAAACGCGGGCAGAGAGACTTTGTATGTAAATTGTCATAATTCGAGGTTTGGCTCTCAACTGTTTCCTTCTTCAATATTGGACAGATTTAAGAGATATTTCATGAACTGAATAAGAAGAATATATTTTGTGTCGCTATGTTTACTTTTTTGATGATATATTAAACGTAAAAGCACTAGGACCCTCAAAACATGCTCAAAATTGTCCAATAAACTGCTGTCAAAAGTGCCTTACTGAACAAGTTTGGCAACTATTCATGAATAGAGAAAAACATAGGGGCACAGTTTATATCCTTCTTATTCAGCTTGTGTAATATCTATTGAATCGATTTAATATTGGAGGAGGAAACAGGCGAGAGCCAAACCTCGAAATATAACTTTTTACAGTTTTTACATACGAAGTCTACAAGCCCACATTTCCTCTTATTAGTGCACAGTAAGTCGCTCCCAGATACCTACTCGACGTGACTGGTCTACATACTTCTATTTTACTTTGTCTCCGTGGTACTAATTTTTACATGTCTTACTTCACTTGTAACGAAAGTAACGACGTGGACGAGTTAGAACAAAAATTCTTGGTAGTTATAATCCAACCCTTTTCAAAGTTATAGTGAACAGGCTACTTCTGGGTAAGCTCGCTCCATCGTAGACTTTGTCTCTGTCATCTCTGACCTAGACTAGAGTGAAGAGCAATCATAATAAAAAAAGTTACACCTGTCATCGTCAGATAATTATTTATATACTCCAACAAAAAGAAAGTAAGAAACCCATTAGCCACTGGGCAAAAAAAAAACCTAGCATAAATCTAAATGCTACTTCGCTGGCGTGCTTTCTTTTCACCTAAAGATTCAAACGATGAGGTAAACTCTAAAAAAAAACTAAATTATATAACGCGTAAAAACTCCAGCTGACCGAACCTCTCGTCTGAATGCAAATCGCTTGCAAGTTTACATACGCTTTTATAGCCTTTTACTTGTTCTTTTAAATAAAAATGAAAGGTAAACTTGTGGAGGTCGCATCACTACCATCATATACTATCACAATCTACACTTCTCACGACCGCTCAAGTCATAAGCGGACAGCGATTTCGATAAGCGCCATGATTCCATGTTTGGTATTACAGTCTATTGACAGCTTAGATTATATACCTCTAGATGTAGCCACCTCGTGGCCGCACATGAGACAGCACTATAAAACTTCAATGTTGCTATTATGGAAACTTTTCCCTAAATATGACCAAAAACGTGAGGGTGTTTCGTTGTAACAACTACATACTAAATTATTATTAATGTAATAATATGAGTCGCATAATGTCATTCATACGAAGAGTGCAAAATTATTTATATTATTCAACATATAAAATTGCCAACAGGATTCTAATGATATTAACAGTAATATTTTAGTAAAACAGTCTTGGAACATGTTACATGATACTTTAAATACTTACGTAACTATTGTTACAAAGCAGAATTAAAACTTTGATGGTTTATTTGATTGAACAAACTAATCGCAGAGACTCGAGAGGTCTATTTTATGAAATATTTTTGCCTCGTTGTTTGCACATTGAATTGAAGTTTTTGTATCAAACAATGTGACACGAGAATTTTATATATTAGATTAATATGAAGTTTACTATATAATTCAAAGTAATCTGGTGAACAAACTATTTATTTTATTGAATTGTATTTATTTAACTACTTGCACTTTTTATTACAGAGTTAAGGGAAAAAAAGATGACAAGGTATGGCAACACAACGAATATCAAGTTATAGGTTATGTGGAAAGAAAAATAAACGATATCACTAGAATTACGCCTAATTTTCATCGAAAGCCATGTCATTACATAAAGTGCACAATAACTATTAACTTTTGCATACTTACGAGTGAAAAGTAACATTCTCATCTTCCTTTCTTTCTGTGCGGCTTTTGCAGCCTACAATACTGCACCATCCCATTATATAGCACACAAAATGCACAAAACACTTAACTATTGGAGTCTATTTCTCATAAATGCACTAAAACTATTACTTTAATTGCCGAAATTATCTAAAAACATAAAAAACTGACTCGAGTCGACCTCTCAGTGACAGTGACAGGCCTTTGTTTGGCTAACTTTCCAAAGTTCGCCAAGCAAAAAACCGGCACGCCGTATGAGACAGAGCATGTTATGTTTTGTCTCAATTTTCTCACTTGTTTCGTATATATGCTTCTCACTTCCACACTTCCCTAAAGTCTCATGGCTACATCTAGAGGTATATAATCTAAGATTGACAGTGTTCGAGACGACGATATCCGAAGGCGCACGGAGATTTCCGACATCTAAAAACGAATCGTAAGTTACCGAACTTATCCAGAAGGAACCAGGAGGGCAATCGCGCTAATAAAATTCGGCTGGAACGCAACTGAACTCTAGCCATTTCACAACTTTTTTAAACATTCCGTATCGCGCTAAACGTTTGACAGAAACTTGGAACGCAACTGCAACACAACTGTAACGTTACCGCTGTCAAACAAAAAGTTGAAACAGTGCTACTTTTTCTTGACTTTTTCTCAATCGTTCGCGTTGTGTTGTTTGGATTTTGAACGAAAATACGAAAACATTTGTAAAATTCTGACAACGCAACTTTGGTTGAAGTTTAAACTTTAGCGCGATACCAAATTCCTTACAGGTGAATCGAAACTAGATCATAACCAAAACTGAATTGGAAACGAATTGCAAGCGGACCTAAACTTTTAAAATTAGCGCGATTAGCCTCCTGTTCACTTTAACTTTGTAAACGTTCCGAAAACAGACGCAGGCAGAGAGATCCACTCCTTTGCTGTGCGCATTATGAAGGACGCTTGGAAACGCTCAGTACGAATTGGTGGAATAGCAGCAAGATAGGGATGGTAACTTGCAGTGCGTCTGGATGTCCGTTAGTAGAAGGGGGCCGATGGGAGGAGGTCGTGGTGATATTATCAATAGGCTATTTTCCATAATCCACAAATTGCAAAACTATTTAGTCCATCAGTTAGAGTATTGAAAAATAATGGACATGTATTTTTTTGTTTTTGTATATCAATGAATACTTACAAAGATAAAACGCATCAAAAATTGCGAGTGGGGCTCGTGACGTCACGACTCACTATAAATTATGCGAAGGTGTGACGTATTGAGAATTTTAAAAGCGTCGTAACTTCGTCAATTTTGGTTCCCGTAACAAAAGAAAAAACACGGGTCAAATATTTTTTGATAATCTAACTGACGGACTTATTAGATTTTTTCAGGACACAAGCCCATTCAACACTAAGAACAGCTCTTGAATTGGACCAGCACAAAATACTCGATAGGCCGTAGACGTGTATTACTTGTGACTCAAAACGGCAATCGCGCACAGTACGCCATCTATGTATTAACATTTCTACAAGACTTTTACAATATACGATATTTTAGATAATGTAAATTAAACAAATCGTCATCTGCCTAGTTTTTTCCACCTATACATATTTGGGTCGGCTTCCAGTCAAACCGTACTCAGCTGAAAACCAGTGGTTTAATAATATTAATTAAACCATGATTTATTTCACATCCTTAATTAAAAATGCGAAAGATAGTCAGCCTGTTTATTACTTTTCACGTTTTAACTGCTGTATGGATTAATATGAAACCTTGGCACAAGGTAGACTATATCCGGATTAGGATAGTAGTAAGTATCTTAATAAACATAAAAAAAAAGTATCTTAATACTTTTTATCTCGGAAGTGGCTTCCCTTGAAGTCATTCGCAAGAGAACTAAAGTCACTCTGATTGCGCGTAGAATCGGCATGCTGAAGTAGAAGTGGGCCAGCCATGTCTGTAGACATACTGCAGACATGGGTTTAAGTGGAGACCACGTATGGTATGGATTTGAAGAAGTTGGCTGGCAGCAGGTGGATGCGGACTGCTCAAGACCGGGATGGTTGGCGCTATTTGGGGGAGGCTTATGTTTAGCAGCAGACGGCAATTGGCTGTTATGATGATGATCTTCTTCTGAGATAATTTTATGCGGGAGAAGCCGCTGACACAAGCTTTGCATTAAGTAGGTACATTCCAATTGTAACAGATTAGATACTGCAAAGCCTAAATTGTTGACCAGTGTTGATAATGATTTTTTTTATATAAAAGAACTGCACACTCTCGTTGTACTCCACTACTGCTTTCTAGCTATGATGTACATGAGTCAAGGGTATCGGATATGCTTTACAATCACACAGTGTACCGGTCACCTACCAGGTAAGACCTACGTGGAAGAAAAAGGTCCTTTAAGGAAAAACTTTTGAATTTACACATATAGAAAGATGTAATAACACTTAAAATACCTAAAAAATAAAAATACTTTGAATATCGTAATTTTGCTATTTGTGATCGTATTATCTAGTCGTTTAGTCGTATCTGATCCGTATCGTGAGGTCTAAAGCTGACCTCTAGCATTTCGCAACTCAGTATAGCGCATCTAAACGTTTTAATTAATAGCAAATTGGCGAACTTAGTTTTTTAATGGTTTGTATATGAATTTATATTAAACACTATTAATAGAGTCGTGATGGAAATTTTGATAAGGAACTATCACGATTCAAATGTTGTAATTAAAATCATTAATTTTAATTAGAAGATATATGAGATTCTTTCAACTTTTTATGACAGGCGGATACGAGAAATGTTACGAACTCCTGTCTATCAGAATCTTTACTTACTTAGGTACCTACCTATTTAATAATATTATGAATTAAAAACAGATTTAGGTAAGTCATTTTCTCTGACAGTAGTGTAAAACATAAAACTTTGCTAATTTTAAAGAAAGTCTAATATCAACGATTTTAAAAAGGTTTTTTTTTTTCATTTTTCATGCTCGGAAAGTAGGCCTAAAGTTGCCGGAAAGTATACTTTGCAGCCTTAGGGAGAATCGTTTTCAACTGACCGCCGCCGGCGCCGTCAAATCATAAAAAAACAACGATGAAAATGTTATGGCTGAATAGCTGGCCCGTCACAGACAAAAAAATACAGACAAAATATTCGGGAAAGCGGTAATCCGATTTTCATTTGTTTTATCGAGTTTTTTTCATACTTTCGTATAGCAGAGATTTGTATTGACACGCTGATTTCATTAGGTTCAGAAATGGTATTTTTTCTTTAGCTAATTCGTGTTTTTTTTTTTACTTTCCTTGTATTCGTTATGAAAAGCAGTGTTCACCTCGGGTGAATAAATTATTGAGTCCCTAGAACTATTGGCGCCAAACGTCGTCTCGGGACTAAATCAGTTACTTTCACGCCTGGATAACAATGTACTATTTTTGTGAAAACCTATTTTTTATTTTTTGTTTTATTATTACATTAAAAGTGTTTTTTTTTAAAGTAATCTCTGAAAAAACATGAACAGTGTTAAAAGGCAGGTTGTAGAACATATATGGATGGGTTGCGGAATTTGTTCGAAAGAGTCACCGCGGCCCTGGAACGCAAAGGGCACTATGAGGAACACCCGGGATGGGTTTTAGTCAGTAAGTCGCCCAAAGTGGGAGGAGTCATTTGATGATTTCCCATCCATAAAAAAGAAAAGGACGTAGTTATAGATGACTTACGCACCTAAAACCTTAAAAAGTCACATGGGTAATGTACAAATCTAATTGGCTGACGTATCTATTCTTTAGATATACTTGACTTTTTAGGGTTCCGTACCCGAAAGGGCCATCAAGGGAGCCCAATTACTAAGCCTCCATTGTCCGTCCGTCCGTCTGTCCGTCTGTTTGTCAGCGGGCTTTATCTCAAGAACCGTAACAGAGACCGGTACATGGTGGGCATCCCACCCACACCGCACACGCACAAAACGTTTTGGGAACACATTCATAGTGCGTACAGCAAAGGAGTGGAATTCCCTGCCTGAGTCTCTGTTTCTTGATAGCGACAACCTGGGAGTCTTTAAGTCAAGAGTGAATAAGTTACTTCTAGGCAAGCGTGCTCCATCTTAGACCGCATCACTTACCATCAGGTGAGATAGTGGTCAAACGCATGCCTATCTAGAGTAAAAAAATAAAAGAGACAGTGTGCCACTATAAACAACAAATAGGTAATTAATATTGTATAATAAATTAACGGGGCTTCCATACAAGAAATGTTATTATTATCGTTTTATGGTACGGAACCTATCGTTGGTCGGTTTTTAGCCATTTCCTAGACAGAATGATGAGACAAAATTATCGCAGTAGGTATATGCCTCAGGTCAAACTAATTTGAGCACTTTGGATGTGAAACTAAGAATTTCTTTTAGCCCTGAGGCGATGTCTTGATGGAGTTGATAGTCATCAGCGATGACCCCGTCACTGTCCGTAGAGACGGGCTGAGATTGATGTCATAATAATGTACAATATATGTAGCGACCTTTGTTTGGTTGGTCTGTGGATGGGTGACCATCCTCCGTGCCTCGGAAAGCACGTTAAGCTGTTGGTCCCGGCTGTCATTTGAAGATCTTTTGAAAGGGTTCCGAACCAATCAAATTTCAAAAGTCCATAATATGTATACCAAATTTCAACCGAATTGGTGCAATGGATCTGGAGGAAATTGGCTGTGACAGACGGACGTTCAAGACATCTACGGTGCTTGTGAATAGGCATTTGATATTTCGTTGTAATTCTTAAATGTGCAGTAGCGTAGCCAGCATGGGTGACACCCAGTGCGGATAATTTGGTGTCACCACACTAATTGACCCCTCCCCCTAGCTACGCCACTGAATACCTATGTAGTATATTCATCACACATATATGTTACCTAATCCTTGATTCACGTATTTTACAGTTATCTTTCTTATGTAGTAGGTAACTAAAAACAGAATTTTCTAACAATGATTGCCAATATTTCTGTGAAAGTAGCAGAAAATATGATCCGGTACCTTGTCAACATTATTGCTAAATTAAAAACAGAATGATAAATTAATGAAACCAATCACCACTCATATATAATCATAGACATTTCAACGCTGATTGATATATTTGTTAACAAATTGGTATTAGCATACGAAATTATAGATTTATGCGTGTGTGTGCAATGTTGGCGCCATTAGTGTCAATAGCAATGAGATAGTAGGACAAGTGATGTACTATCGTTCTGAATGAGAGTTTTTTGAACGACCAAATGAGACAAAAATAAAACTGGCCAAGTGCGAGTCGGACTCGCGCACGAAGGGTTCCGTACCATATATAATATAAAAATGAATCGCTGAATGTGTTGCTAAGCGCAAATCTCGAGAACAGCTGAACTGATTTCGCTAATTCCTTTTTTGTTGTGTTTGTTATTATTAGGAGCAGGTTTATTATATAAAAAAAAATAAGAAAGTTGCCAGTTGACGGGAGCGAAGCCGCGCGGGACCGCTAGTTATCTATAAAAACGGCAAAAAAAACAAGTTTGTTGTATGTGAGCCCCTTTAAATGTTTATTTTATTCTGGTTTTTAGATTTTGTTGTTATAGCGGCAAACAGAAATACATCATCTGTGAAAATTTCAGCTGTCTAGCTATCGCGGTTTTTGACATACAGCCTGGTGACAGAAAGACAGACAGCGAAGTCTTAGTAATAGGGTCCCGTTGTTACCCTTCGGGTACGGAACCCTAAAAAATTAAATAAGTGGACTAATGTAATTGATTAAGTTTATTTGTGCTGTTACAGAAGATGAGATAAAGAGTAGGTACCTTCAGGCAACATCGTTTCAAATGTTATGCTACACTAGCTTTTCCACGCGACTTTGTACGCGCATCTCCCGTTTTTCCCGTTCCCGCAGGAATTTTGGGAATGGCTCTCTTAGTGCTCTCTCACAACAACAGCAAATTGTTTTTATTGGGAACAACATAAGGAACCAATTTTTAAACGACTTCCCAAAAAGGAGAAGGTTCTCAATTCGGTTGAATTTTTTTTTTAATGTTTGTTACCTCATAACTCCGACAAGAACCGATTAGAAAAATCTTGTTTTATCTGAAAGGATATACTTGCAGATTTATCCCATTTAAATTTTATCAAAATCGGTTTCGAACTTTGGATTTTAAATCGAAATAGCTGGAATTCGTTTACTTAGATGATGGTTTTATGTCATCCAAGTAATCGAAATTGCGTATTTTGCTTTTAGCGATTTTGCAGGGGTGTTCTTAGGTGTGGGGTACCACTAAAAAGTGAAAAATAAGAAACTTTTTTAACAAAAAAATACAATCGAAATCCAAAAAAAAAAAACACTACAAAGTAAAAAATAACTTTAAATTCGGAAGTCGGTGGTATTTTTTTGTAAAAAAAGATTTGTTAACTGTACAACTTACACACTAGGGTTAGTAAAACAAGTTTAGAAAATTATTAATGAGTCAGTACTTACGAGGCACTTCATGCGGACAATGACTCCTCATGAAATGCCTCAGCACAGGAGCTTTCGGGTCCTCAGCCACGACTTTCAGGTTGCTATTGCTACTCCCTCGAATCCTCCTCACAAGCGATGCCACCTTTTTCCTGATGATGGCATGGAAGCCATCTGTACGCCATTGGGCTAACATCCCCGAGGCACTACAGAAACGAGGGAGTTTCAACATCATCCTGAAAACATTGTTATATTAGAAGGAAGCTATATGCCAAAGGATCATGACCAACGATGTATGGAAATCCGTCTTAAGTTGAAACACAATAAATCTTTATTTATTTTAGACTACGCTTTATATACTATTAAATAATAGTGTTCATTTTCATATAAGTATCCGAGTTTTAAAGTAATTAAACAAATTCGGAGATAACCTAAAAATTGTGTCTAAACTACTCGCAACTTATAAAATGACCACAGATCACTCATGTAGGTACAAAACAACAAAGTGAAATTGAAAAACTAATTGAAAAAAAACGTGAATAATCGTGATTAACGTGCTTTTTATGGCCTCGCAGCGTTGATGTGACATTACCGAATTGAAACAACATTTTTTTCAACCTACCGTGCTTTTTAGGATTCAGTACTTTGAGGGTAACCAACGAATTTATCTCGATACGAAATCGATCTATCAGAAGTCAATTTATTGCTGAATCGATTCCTTGCTGCGATTTGGGTAGATTTAAAAATTGATCTTGTTTAGGAATAATCGCCATCCCTACCGGTACGTCTGTCATCTGCCTTGACAGTTGCATTTGCGTGAGACGAAACACAAAAATAAATATTTTCACAACGGAACTATGAAATACATAATAATACATAACCTACGTTATGATTATGATATTAATATAAAAATATAATTATCTAGCTATTTATGAGTTTAATATCATTTTCGCGATGTTTTTATGTAAAGGCTCATACTTACGTGACTCGTACAAATGAAGAGAACGAAACGTCCATCATGACTATACGGAAATATACGTAGCAATCGTTAATTTACTGTTTATCTTAAAATCATAATTCCGGATACGAAAACAAAATTCCTGATGTGAAAAGCTTGTAAAAAATAAGCAAATAATTTGTATATTAATTTGGTTCTCATACGTGCAACTTTCTTAGACTGGTTTTGGTCATGATCCTTTCAGCTTTCTACGAACAGTAGTTTCGGCTGTGCGTTGTCTGTTAGTCACTCAGTAACAGAATTTTATATATTAGGACTAGCTGTCCCCCGCGGCTTCCCTGTATTCTGGCGAACTAAACAAAAAAATAATTACCGAAATCGGCCCAGCCGTTCTCGAGTTTTAGCGAGACTAACGAACAGCAATTCATTTTCTACTTCTACTTCTACTAATCTACTATTCTACTATAATAATAAAAAGAGGTAACATTTTTTTGTAAGTTTGTATGTTTGTAAGTTTGTATGTAGGGGACAATCTCAGGAACTACAGGTCCGATTTGAAAAATTCTTTAATGTATCGAGGAAGGATATAGGCTACATATCATCACGCTAAGACTAAAAGGAGCCGAGCATTAATGTAAAATGTGACGCAGACGAAGTTGCGTGGGTCAGCTAGTTATATTTAAGAAGAAGAAGATGACAGTGTGTTGTATATTTTATGACGTACAAGTGACATTCAACGTAACTGTAGTTGTGTCTTTACGAACTTACAGATTTATCAATTAAACTCTCAAATGGCCAATAAGCATTTTATTAGTTACGTTATTCATACATATCATCGCGCTCATAACTCGAACCAGGTTCAGCAGAGTTATGCTTACAGGAAAAGTTACCTATCGAAAGATGATGCAACGAATAACTACACCAGTACTATTCACCTAATTTCTATCTATCTGTTCATAAATAAATAAATAGTATTATGGTCAGCGCTAATTTTGGTTTACATAAACTGTTCAAGTATATTCGTGTATTATTTTTACTATTAATCGCGTTTCTGATTTCCTCTTTATCCATTTTGCACCTACCACTATTATTCTCTGCATCACCCAAAGGTTGACTGGTAGAAAATGCCTAAGGCTTTAAGTCCACCTCTTTACCTACATGTGTGCGTAAAGTATTAAATAAATAAATAAATATTAGTACTAGCTTCGACTTATTGACCATGAACATGAACATCATCATATGAGACAAAAGTCGTCCACTGCTCACTCCACGAAGGTTGAGGAGGTCGTGAAGTACATGAAGGTGATGAAGACCAGCTGGACCTTGAGGGTCGAGAAGTTGGAGCCACGTCACAACACCAACTTCAAGTCGTTTGTGGTGCGGGTTCCGACAAGTTCCTGAAGGAAGTGTTTTAGCCGAAGGGTGGTATCTACCGACGTTTTCGTGGCAGGCTTTGTGACACCGCGCAGCGTAACACGAGAGTAACGTTCTTATTTTATAGAGTTCTTATTTTATATGTATTAGTTTATTTTTATATGTTGTTGTATAAGTTTATTTGTTTATTTTCATCAGTTCGTTGAGCTCCATAAGAGTGTGTATTCCATCCACTAGCGCCGCCAATCGTTTTTTATTAATTGTAGTAAATTTAAGACACGTAGATAAAAAACCGCTCTGTAGTGTACTGAAGAAATGTATCTATTAATTTTTGACAGCTATTTTTAATACATAACTCATGGCTAAATAGCCAAAACGGCAATTATTGCTAAAAGTGGCCACTTTTAGCAAAAATATCGACTTTGGCAATTATTTATGTTCTAAAGTACAAAACATAACTCTCAAAACATAATAAATACATTTCTTCAGTACACTACAGAGCGGTTTTTTATCTACGTGTCTTAAATTTACCACAAATAATAAAAAAAACGATTGGCGGCGCTAGTGGACGGAATACACGCTCTTAAAGTTCTAAGTTTGAGCTACACGATAACTGTCAAATGCTTGCACTGTCTGGACAGGTCCATTCAAATCTGTGTTGTACTTTCCTGAAAATACCACTTCAGACATTAACCTACATGGTCCTCGTATGATTTGACCAGTACGATTGTATGGACTTTAAAAGAGACTTTGACCTCTGAGTTTGTTTCGGCGTTTCTTCTCAGTTCAGTCAGCTAGAAAACACCGGCCTCACCTATTTTATAATGACCGAAAAAGATTGACGTGTAAAAGTGTTATTTACAACCTACTTACAGAATAAATATCATTTAACATTTAACCTTAAAGATCGACCCATTCGGCTGTTATTACTTACCCAAAGCTCCTTTTTTTATCCTGTGTAAGTTTTTTTTATTTGTGATGGGTTTGCTTGTTTCTAGTCTTAATCAGAGATGACAGAGACAAAGTCTGCGATGGAGCGAGTTTTTATTTTCTCGCAGGCGAAGTCGCGGGTAGAAGCTAGTACACCAATAAATGTACTTAGTGTTAGGTACGCTGACCTAAGACCTAGGCAGCAGGCGTCTAGGCAGGCAGTGAGAACACACGCCCGACCCGGAACTCGAACTTACAGTAATCATGTAACGTGAACATAATGCTCAAAATATTGTTATTTATTTATATATACTTTATTGTACACCAAATGAAAATTATATAAAGGAAACCTTAAACTAACAAAACATAATAGGCTAGATTCCATCATCCTCTAATTGCAAAACTATTTAGTCCGTCAGTTAGAGAATTGAAAAATAATGGACATGTATTGTTTTTGTAAATCAATTAATATTGGCAAAGATAAAACGCATCAAAACTCGGGAGTGAGGGCTCGTGACGTCTCGACTCACTAAAAAATATTCGTAGGCGCGTAGGTGTGACGTATTGAGAATTTTAAAAGCGTCGTAACTTCGTCAATTTTGGAACCCGTAACAAAAGAAAAAACACGGGTCAAATATTTTTTGATAATTTAACTGACGGACTAATTAGATTTTTTCAGGACACAAGCCTATTGGCGGTCTTATCGCATTCCACGATCTCTTCCAGGCAACCTGGAATGGATAGAGAAAGCCTGGACACTAAATGGGGTTGCACATGGTGCAAATATACAAATAAGCTATTTATTTATATATTTATTTATTTAACACTTTCAGCACAAACAAAAGTACAGAGGCGGACTTAATGCCATAGGCATTCGCTATCTGTTGCACAGACAAAAAGTAGATAGTATAATATACCAAAATAGATACTATACATACTATATTAAATTATTAAATCTAACAGAAAAAAACACAGAAAGACATATACACTAATATTATAAAGAGGAAATATTTGTTTGTTTGTTTGTTTGAATTGAATAGGCTCCGAAACTACTAAACCGATTTGAAAAATTCTTGTGTTAGATAGCCCATTTGTCGAATTCCGACTAAAAGGAGCGGAGCAATAATGGAAAATGTGGCGCAGACGAAGTTGCGCGGGTCAGCTAGTTTAGTATAAATAGGAAAATTTGTAACAATTAAAAAAATATATATATATATATACATAATTATATTATCATCGAAAAATAATCACAACGACAAATAGTGCTCCTTGATCTATCAAGTTTTTAAAAAGCCTAAGCAGTGCAGTTTCATTTTTATCAGACACCAGCTGTTTCGCCCAACTTCGTCTGCGTCACATTTTTGTAAATGATCCGCTCCTATGGGTCGTAGCGTGATGCATCTAGCCTTCCTCGATAAATGAGCTTTATAAAAATAAAAGAAAACGTTTATGTCAGCGGAAAATGACAGACACCGTAAGATTGTGATTAAATCTTGATTAGATTATAATTTCTCGATATATTGTGAAAAAAAACGTATTGTTTAAAATAAATCCCATCCAAATTCAATTGTTTCCAATACCGCGTGTATCTGACATCGACGCACAAACGATTTCCATGGGTCCAGGGCATGATTCTGGACACCCTAGACTTAGAATTTTCCGTCGGATTTTTTCTCATTTTTTCATTTTTTTCAAGGGTTTTTTTACTTTAGACTGCTCATAATCGTTATTCTGACCTAACCCAATGAGATTTTTAGTAAAAAAATAATTAATTAACTACTTTCACTAAAAAGAGCAATCTGAATAAGACCACAAATAGATATCAGCTCACCTGAGCTGATGCCTATTTGTGGTACTCTTGAAAAAACTGAAAAAATGAGAAAAGAACTGACGAAAAATTCCAACACTGAGGTGTCCAGAATCATGCCGTAGTAGGTACGATAATGTTATTAATGTAATTTAAGTGATAATGTTATTAATTTAATGGTGTCATGCGATATTTTACATTCTTACGAAGTTTTCACTTTTACATTACATTTTTTGAAAAATTTATGTATTAAAGCACAGACATATTTAATTGATAAGTAGTTTTCACGTAAATAATTATATTGGCAAAATGTAGAACACGTAGTAATTAATTTAAGTAAAAACTTGTACATGGCAAATGGCCAAATGTGTGTTATTAACATTGTATGTGAGAACTTCATACCATAATTTTATTGATGCAATGAATGAATTGAAATGAATGGAAGAATTTGCAATTCGAACCAGTAGTTCCTGAGATTAGCGCGTTCAACCAAACAATCTCTTCAGCTTTTCCTTATTTGGTATAGTTTTTAGGGTTCCCTATCCAAAGTGTAAAATGGGACCCTATTACTTAGACTCTGCTGTCTATCCGTCTGGCACCAGGCATCAGTATCTCATGAACCGTGATAGTTGAAATTTTCACAGATTATGTATTTCTATTGCCGCTACAGCAACAAATACTAAAAAATATTTAATAACAATTACCTTTGTCTTCCTCTAATTCTAATTGTAAATGTCTATTCTTACTCATACTCATAAATAAAGTCATCAAAGTTTAATTTTCTATAAGCATGCTAATCACTTCAGTATAATATTCATCTATACTAATATTATAAAGAAGAAGTAACATTTACTTGTAAGTTTGTATGTTTGTATGTAGGGGGTAATCTCAGGAACTACTGGTCCGATTTGAAAAATTATTTCAGTATTAGATAGCCCATTTATCCGGGAAGGTTATAGGCTATTTATCATCACGCTAAGACTAAAAGGAGCCGAGCATTAATGGAAAATGTGACGCAAACGAAGTTGCGCGGATCAGCTAGTAGGTAATAAATTTGGGAATGCGCCGAGGCACACTTGCAATATTTCTCGGAAACTACTAAGAACAATTAAAATACAAGACACTAGGGGGTCAATTCTACTAATTTTCACATTCACATCGCATTCGCATCTCAATTGCAAACTGTCAAATATGTATGAAAATTAAGGCTGTACCCTGACCAAATAACCTTGAGCATTTTTTCCCTCAATAACAGCGCAAGAAATACAATAGCGAATACGCTCAGAATGTTGAATAAAATCGTTATAAAATCTAATTTTGGTCGTTTAAAAAAAATATTTCTACCAAAATGCTCATAATTAAATTGCCTATCCATTAGTGTAAGTACAAAATCAAAATAATCGTTAGTTTTCGAGAAGATGCATGTTTTCAGTATTTTTTTCTCATTTCTGTAGTTTCATTGTGAGGAGATTGATTAAACATTAACTTAGTAATAAAAAATAATAATCTACCATTTTGAAGCCAAGATTATGTAGAAATTTAATGTTATTTTTATAAGTTGATACTTCTTTTAGGTAACGAGTAGATAGCTCCAAAAAACTGCACAAAAAACGGCTAGCTCTGCGTTTTGCTCGGGGTCGCGCCTTAAGGCTTTTTGGCAGTTTGCGATTGACATGCGATGCGAAAGTTGTTTAAAAAGTTAGTAGAATCGGCCCTCAGACCGTTACCTCAGCAAGCCACGGTAAGGAGCTGTTCCCAGAGGTGGCGCAAGGCGAGGGCGACGTGGGCCACGGCCTTGCGGTCCAAAGGGCAGCTTTGACATTTTTCAACAAAAAAAAAAGTCGTAGCCATAAAAAATCCGTCGTATCAGAGCCTATTTGCAATTTTTTTGAGCTCACTTTGCTTGCTGTTGCTATTTGAATACTTCTAACTGTTAAGGTTTACTCCTACGTTAAGGTATAGGCACTATGATTTACTCGTACTAGAATAGAATAGAATACTGTTTATTATGTACACCATACGAGTTGATGTTATTAACTCTACCAGCGATAAGTTGATGACTTATTAACTCTACCAACAACCCATAGTAATAGAAAAATAATATTTATGCAACAACCTAAATCTTTTCAAAGTAAAAGTGAACTTGCATTTTCTTGGTAAGCTTATTTAATCATCGAATTTGTCTTTGTTACGTCTGACCTACGCTAGACTCAAGAACAACCCATCTCAAATCAAAATAGAAAAGCGCATTGCGAGGTAGAATATTTTCATCTTGCTAAACCAACAAACATACTCTACACTGATCAGGCTCCCTACCACGACGTGCCAATGCGATCATGATTAAGCTGAGAAAAAGGGATAGTGTTATGTGCCTTTTATAACTCTGTCTCCCTCCCACAGCTTTACATGACCGTTTCAAGACGTCATAGTAGGCCAGCGCTTTGGTATCCCTAGTAATATCATAAATGTGAATGTAAATTTGTTTGTTACGCTTTCTCTCTCTGGAGTCGGTCCCTCATGTCTGAGGACCGTGGTCAGCATCAGGGTTGCATCTGAAAGAAAGAAAAAGAAAGAAAAAATAGTTTATTAACGCCAAGCATGACGCATAGAAATCAAACACTACACTAAAAATAACAAAAAAACTGGGACAATATGCGTCACCTTTACGTAAAACGGTCATCGCTCAGCATTATGCTGGGACTCGTGTGCGAAACAGAGCCCCAGCGCTGGTATAGCGCTGGTGGTATCTGGAGTGGATGACATGTCTCCACCAGTGTCTGTCATGTCATGTGTTCACAGGTCCCGCAGTTGTATGATGCAAAGAGGTCAGAACCTTGACCAGACAGGTAGCCGCCTCCATTCTATACCGTAAGTTCAAGTTATTATAATTATTTAATTACCCAATATGTTTGTTATAATATTTTGGCATTGATTTTATGAAAATATTTGTGTCAAACAATTTTCTCTAAAAACATTCGGATTTAATCAAGGTCGATGACTAAAGAATAGGTAATTAACATAATTAAGTATGTTATAATTAATTTTAGTTAAAGATAAAATCTTAATGTTAATGGCTAACATTAAGATAAAACTGACAAAATAAAATGTTGGTTAAAAGGTGACAAAATCTTAATATATATAAAAGGTGACAAAATCTTAATAAATCACGTGTCACGTTATTTGTCCGCGATGGACTCCTAAACTACTTAATCGATTTTAATCAAATTGCACACCGTGTGCAGTTTAATCAAATTGCACACCGTGTGCAGTTTGATCCAACTTGAAAGATAGGGTAGCCTTACATCTCAATTTTTGTTGCAATATTATTTAGGAGCTGAAAATTTGACGCAGACGAAGTTGCGCGGGTCATCTAGTACCTATAACTATAAAAGTTACTGACACAATGTAATAATATGAATATCAATTTGTCATTACCTACGTTTCTATTGGTTAAGTACTAGTTCTTAGCTTCGACTTTACTTTCTGGAAAAAATCGGCTAAGTGCGAGAGTGCCGGCAGAAGTGAAAACTTGAACATTAACGTTGTGCATTTTTGAATCATCCATCTGACGTTTTTTCGATCAGGTCACGTGTCCTGACGCAAGTTTAACATTTTATACCCATCCCAAGAAAAGTGCTTAACGCCGCTATAGAAGTTTTCACTTCAAAAAATAAGTAAGTAGGTACTTAGCATACAAAAAATGTGGTTCTTGAAATAGAGAATAATGACTTATCATATTCTATCGAAATCTCAGTCTTACTAACCTATAGCGGCCTATATTTAAGCTGTGAGTGTGAACTATGCCAAAAGTATATTATTATTACGTGAAATGACATAACTAGGGTTCAAAGTTTATCGAGAGTAGATAGGTGAGAGAGTATTACATAAGTAATATCCATTAGATCGTTATGTAGCGTTTCGCAGAGGCAGGAAGATGGGCTACGAATATTTACATGATATTCACTAAGTAAGTACATTAGAATAGTTCATATCGTTCATACCTTTTTATTTGCGAGTTTTCGAGTTTGCGAAGGTACATGGTAGCAATCCCGATATGAACTATTCTAATGTTAGTGACCATGAAAGTTTAAAACAATATATAAGTAAGTACATATTTTTATATTTGTGCTTGCTATTCGATAGCATAACATTCAGACCAAAACCAGCCGAGTGCAAGTCGGACTCCCATACGAGGGGTTCCGTGCCATAAACCTTATTTTTATATATGTTGTTATAGTGCCAACTGAAATACACAATCTGTGAAAATTTAAGCTGTCTACCTTTAACGGTTCTTGAGATATAGCCCGCTGACAGACTGACGGACGGATGGACAGCGGAGGCTCAGTAATTGGTTTCCGTTGGTTACTGTTTGGGTACGAAACCCTAAAAAATCAAGTAAGGGGGGATCTGAGTACTAGTGATTCTCACGGAACACCTGCCCGCCTGACCTCCCAGTAACTGGGGAACAAACAATAGAAGAATCAGTCAAATATGGACTGCCTACTTCTTTCACAGCTTCAACAGAACTCGACGTCTATTTGCTACTACCCTCTGTAAAACCAACGCTGGCTCGCGTTCACCACTTCATCTTTTGGTTGAGACTTAACAACAACGAGTTCAATTCAATCGACATTCTTTGTAAAATGTATTTAGGAGGCAAATCCTAGCAACCCTAAAGGATCAGCAAATCTGTGTATAAATTAATTAATAGGTATAGTTAATATCATAAAAACGTAATTTACTTTTTGCTATCGTATGTACAATATTGTACATGCAAATATTAAAAAAAAAAACAGATATTAGCTCCTGACTGTTGTACTGATATTGTATTTGTGTTGTTTCTAGCTACTTTTAAATTGTAATCTGTGCAGAATGTAGTGAGTAGCGTACTGCTGTTAAATGTTATATTTAAGATCCTATTGCTAATTGTTACTGTGCTACTGTTTGTTTTTCCTTAAATAAATAAATAAATAAATAAAAAATCAGTGCCGCTATCTGATGAGAAGTCTCCCAAAAAACATCGCAACA
Source organism: Ceramica pisi (assembly GCA_963859965.1). Classification (NCBI taxonomy): domain Eukaryota; kingdom Metazoa; phylum Arthropoda; class Insecta; order Lepidoptera; family Noctuidae; genus Ceramica; species Ceramica pisi. The sequence continues at coordinate 1,466,463 of OY982544.1, read as the reverse complement.
GCATTCAGCAAATGACCGTTGCCAAACATCACGGTCGATATAACAGCACAAATTACTATCACAGTTATTAAAAACTTAACCTCTATACATATCGTAATCATCTAAATATTTACAAGTTAGATGCTGAGAAGTGAGCGGGTACTTATCTCGGAGCTTCTCTGGTCATCTGAAGGCCAATTAAGCCTTTTTGGCTTCGCACAGACAACTTATTTAATTATGTAGCTTTTGTCAAATAATTTTTTAAGAGTTAGTTTTACTTTTTAACCGACTTCAAAAAGGAGGAGGTTCTCAATTCGGATGTTTGTATTTTTTTACTTTTATGTGTAGGTATTATGCAAGTCCCGAATATACATTTTTCTTTCTTTCTTTCAATTCTCGTACTTAAAAGTGCTCAATTTGAAGTCGCAATATCTATTTTATTTTGTTTTTCTAAGGCAAACAAAGAAAATGTTGACTATTCTGACAATGTCTTAAGTAGATTGAAGAAGCAAGTGTGTATAAGTGAAAAAAAACGATAAATTATTAGCATAAAACGACGTGAGTTTAACATTTTATACCTATCCTAACAAAAGTGCTCAACGCCGCTAAATAAGTTTTTACTTCAAAAAGTTGGAATAAAAAGAAGGACCTACATCTTTCAGAGAAAAAAAGTTCAATGCATGTTCGGGAGAACCTTAACCTACAGGCTGTTTTAGGTAAATATTCACAATAAAAAACTTTTTACAAAAAAATACAACCGACTTCCATAAAAAAAAACACTACAAAGTAAAAAATAACTTTAATTTCGGAAGTCGGTGTTTTTGTTACTTTCTTCGTATTTTGACACCGACTTCCGAAATTAAAGTTATTTTTTACTTTGTAGTGTTTTTTTTTTGGAAGTCGGTTGTATTTTTTTGTAAAAAGTTTTTTATTTTACACTTTTTAGTGGTGCCTACACCTAACAAGACCACTACAAAATCGCACAAAAGCAAAATACGCAATTTCGATTATCAAAGAATCATCTAAATAGTCAAATTCCAGCTATTTCGATTTAAAATCCAAAGTTCGTAACCGATTTTGATATGATTTAAATGGGACCAATCTGCAAGTATATCCTTTCAGATAAAACAAAAATTTTTCAAATCGGTTCACAATTGTCGGAGTTATGAGGTAACAAACATTAAAAAAAAAAAAAAACACAACCGAATTGATAACCTCCTCCTTTTTGGGAAGTCGGTTAAAAAAACCAAAGCAAAAAAGTAAATAAACTCTTGTCAACAGCCAACCAACAGTGAAATTTGACATTTCGACGACCTCACGCTACACTAGCGCCTCTAGCGGCGAATTTCAACGCGGTAGCCCTCATTGTTGTGCGACCTAGTCTAGTCGATGTCAATATCAGAGGGCTAAGCACGAGTTTCTGCGTAATTGCATCGACAGCGTAAACGTATCGCTTGTGTCAAATTTTGTATGCAAAATTGATCAGCGCCATGTTCAACTACAAAGGCGATCGTAACTCAAAGTAGAGTTTTCTTCAGAAAGCCTTGAGTGATAAAGAGAGATCAGCGTAGAAGGTAGGATCCAGAGTACAAATAATACACGTAAATATACTTAATTCATATCTAAATATAAATAGATATATATAACAAACCCGAATACGCGACCAAAAATCAGCTGTTCAGTACATTATGTCGAGTAATGCGCACATAAATCAGCAGTGGGTCGATGTTTGTCCCGGTAATGATGAGTGGCCCCATTTTTTTTATTTTATTTTTTTTATGTATATCGCAAATAATTTACAGCTACACGCGTTTGCATCAGTGTGCTAACGGTTTTATATTTTTTGGAATTTGAAGGAAACCGTCAAACGTGAAATGAAAGGTGTCAAACGTCGTTTGCGGAACCGATCAAAACCAAATAATTTATCATAAATTACGACATCAATAAACTGAAAATATTAACAGTTTTTGAATATAAGAATTTTTAAAAATGATAAATATGTTTTAACATGTGTATAAAATAAAATACTTTTTTAATTGTTATTATTTCCAGGCTCTTAATTGTTCAAAATAGAATTACCGGTTTTTTGTGTTCATTTTCAGAACGCACCATTCAGTTCAAATCGTTCCAATCGCTATTGGGTTCTCTGCCTAAATTAACCATCGTTCAATTATTACTTTCGAGTAGACGCTAGACGTTTATTAGAACTCGTGCTACCAAAACACCATCTCGCTGTAGCGAGTGCGTAAAGGTCTGGTAAAAACGTCACGATAACGTTACTATTTCGCAAGAAACTTGTGCTAGGGCTACAGTACTTAAATTGACGGAGTTTTCTGCCAGCATAAATTCTGCTGAACTTAGCCATCGTGCAAGAGGAATAAGCCATGAGGAACCCATTTATCCCTTGAGTGAAACGCGTAATCTACAGGAAAATCGTTTTATCAACGAATTCTAGTTGCTTAGTGTTGAATACTATGTCATAATCACTACTTTTGACCTACGGTAAAGCAAATCTAATACACTTCATTTTTCGTTTTCAGTTAGAAGGAACCGAATTTCAGTGAACCAATTTTGGACCCACAATAGGTTGTTATTTACGTCAAGTCCGTCTGTTTATTTATAAAAATACCAATAGCCTGCTGCTCTTATTCTAAAAAATAACTAAGTAAGTACCTTATAAAAAATCTAAAGACTAAGTAATTAGAAATTAACGGCAATCATTCCGAAACACAATATTTCTTACTGCAAAATCAAATCGGAAACCACTAATCTACGCATATGATCTACGTTTTATCAAAGACTGTAGTGTGAACTTCTTATCTGACGCAACGTAAATAGAATGAACTAAACATAATATCTATCTTTACGTACAAATGGAGCGTGAGCACGAGTGAGCAGTGAACGACCCCTCGAGCCCTTGCGTCATAGCGTGCTTACTCGGTCGCCATTCGATAAAATCGTGTATCACCGCGCCGAGCGAAGGAGATAGCGATACGTTCCCCACGGCACGTTCCACCGAACAAGCGTCGCGTGGTCGCGTGATCGCGTCAGTGTCTGAACACCTGTAGGAGCGACAGAACGCCAAAAATTAAAAAAAAAATACAAAATGGTCGACGCTTCGACCATAGACAACAGTTTATTGATTTCTTTAGTAGAAAAATATCCCGTTTTGTGGGACAAAACCTCGGAATTTTATAAGAATCGCATTGCAACTCAAGCTGCTTGGAAACAAATACTAAAGTTGTTTAATCCAGAATATATGGCGTGGAACGATGAAACTAGAAAAGCATACGGTATGTTTTTATACAGTCTAACCTTTCGTTTTTATTTGCACGTAAGTATGCGGTTTTGCCGTGCGACGAAACGTACCCAATAAATGTAAGCACGACCGAGTACAGTCGAGCGCAGGTCCACTTAACAATAATTTTGGAACCAAATGCTTGAATTGCTTTTGTTGCGTAGTAAATGTTTCATAGCAAAATGTTTCTTAAGTTATTTAAGATTGTGCTGCGGTAACGTTTTAGGATTTCCCACAAAAACGGCTCAACGAGATGTTTGAAGAAATACCAATAAGAGACCTTAATTTGTTACAAAATTTTTAAAACATTCATTTTTGATTTGCTTGGCGTTACAAACCAATACCTTACCAAATAAACAGCTGTAAAAAATAATCGTGGTAAACGCTTATAACGTCAGGAATTTATGATTTTGTAACTTAACACGATATGAAGATAAAAACATGTTTGTTTAATTTTAGACTGGTCATACTTTAGCGACCGAATAAGCAGTTCCCATGACATTTACAAGATTCATAAACATTCGTCCCTGTTAATTTCAGCTTTCAATTACGGCTTTAATGAAAGTTATATCAAAAACAAGAATATGTCAGCAATAGGAAATATGCATCAAATCAAACAATCAATCAAAAAAAAAAAGAAAAAATATTTATTATCTACACATTCTATCTAAAAATATGCAAAGATATAATACTAACAGTGTAAATAGAATCAAAATTGCTCGAAAAATAAAGGAGACATAACTATTTTAAACAAATATATCTCTGTCCCTCTCACGAAAACGCTGTTATAAATGGCAGCTGTATAGGCGTCATGGAAATTGACGTCAAAGTTCATATCGGACTTCTCTTTCTAATTGTAATCTTTGAAGCTTTATAACTTCATCGCTGATGAAGGTATTAAAAAATTAATTTCATGCTTGTTTTCTAGAGCTAATAAGTATTTCATTTTGCAAATAAAAAATCGCATGCATATTCCCTATTCTCTAATAAGCCGACCAAATTATGTGGTCACGTAAATTCACAATCAGATCCCAAAAATTTGTAAATAATACTATGAAGAAAAAATCTTTTAAATTTTGCTTAATTAAAAATGTAATTAGAGTTGGTATAGTTGGTACATGAGAGTTGGCAACCCTGAAGAAATTTAAAGCAACACTCATTCATTCAATTTATTTTATTTATTCGCAGTTAAACTGATAAAACAGAGATGGACACACATAAGAGATAACTACTATCGCTCCTTCAGAAAGCAAGCTCAAAGGACTCCGGACGCCAGACCAACTAAACCTTATATATATAGCAAAAAATTGGCATTTCTGCATAAAATACTGCCATTTAACCAGCCAGTCAACGTTGAAGTAAATGTAAAAACAGAGCGACAAGAAAACGATTCTCAATCAATAGATATATCGGAAAATTCTTTGGATATGAATGATATAAGAACAATGAACTCAAGTCTAGATAACATGTCTGGCCTCGAAGACAGTCGTACACACAATGATGATCCAAATGATCCTTTCTCCACTGAAGAACCTTCAGAAACCAACCGACATCTTTCATTTTTCAAAGGTGTCTTGCCTTCATTGGACGATTTCGACGACAATGAAACCATAGATTTTCAAATGGGAGTGCTAAAATTGGTGAAGAAGATCAAAAGTAGTCGACGAGGGCATCAGTTCCAGTCTTTTAATATTAAGTTTGAAGATGATTCGAATAGCCCTGGATATGCATCGGACCAGTAGTTCTGCAACAAACAGCTGTACCAACATAAGAGTAACGACTATGCGGTCCGTGTATGTGTAAGTGCAAGCGACAACCTTATGTAAGCGGAAGACATAGAGAATAATGTTCGATGGCCAAAGCAGGAATGAGACGGCTCTAGCGGCTCTAGCTAGAAAGGATATGTATATTTTTGTATTATTAAAACAAATGTTAACATTGCATAACATTGTTGTGTTCCGGCAGTTAGAGGTACGATAGCCACTTCCTCTGTGTAAGAGGATTCCGGGTGAAACTCGCTTCCATCTTCGGCCTAATCATCACTTTCCATCAGGTGAGATTTGGGCCAAGAGTTTCCCCGTCTTGTATAAAAAAAAAATAAAAAAAAAATAGCTACACATTTTGAAAATGCGAAACGACGGCGACGTTATCATTAAAAAACTGATTACCTTCCTTGAAGTATTTACGCCGTACTGAAGGTTTATTTTTCTATTGAGCAAACTACAGGAATCGTATTTCTAAGTGTAAAAATTATAAAGTGAATCCTTAAATATCTTACATATTATAAATTATACAGGGTTATTTGTAAAACACCGACAACCTCTCAGGACTATGTTGCTAACATCATAATCAACTACTTTCGTTCTATGACTTATAAACATTCGTCATATTTTAGTTCATCAGGTTTTCATCCAAAAATGAAGAGGTTGTCGGTGTTTTACAAATAAACCTGTAAACAATGCAGCAATGTGTTAAGTAATAACAATGCAGCACGTGATCAAACGAGCGTCAAATTGTGTTTCATTTCCTTGGTGCCCCCTTAACCACTCTGCACGACAAGATTTTGACATATGACACACCAGATGAGTCGACGGGATTTTGTAAATTACGTCTTGTCCTCAAATACAGGAATTACATGAAAGTTATCAATAACAGCGTTAATAATAAGGACGTTATATGACATACATATCTTTTCGGTCTAATTGGTACTAATACCGAGCTGGCGGAGGTTCGCCTGTCGAGGTCCAAATGGTACTACTACCCAACGATACGCTTAAATATTAGAGTATAAGCTCTAGCATCTAGTATGAATTCCCCGAAGCTTCAGGCGGGGTGACAGAGGTCCGGATAAAGGACACAGTTAGGGTTTTAGGATGCGCCTTCGGCTAAATAAGACGGTGCCCGGTCTGTCCAGCTTTTGTTACGTAACACCAGGAGGAAAAAATAACAATAACACGTTACCAGCCCCGAGAATTTAGGCCAAGAAGTGTTGACTCCAGGACGACTGAAGTCTCATTAAGTAAAAATAGAGAACATGAAGACTCAAAGTAAAGCTATAGTTTAAGTTTTTTTTTTTATATTTGAGATCGGTCTGCTCTTGACGCTAGTCCAAATCAGAGATAACAGCGACAAAGTCTACGATGGAGTGAGCGAGCATACCCAGAGGTAGCCTGTTTACCCCGACTATGAAGAGATTATGATTGTACGTGTTCAGAAACCCAGGCAGGCAGAGAGTTTACCTGCCAGGATTGCGGAATTTGTTCGAAAGAGTCACCGCGGCCCTGGAACGCAAAGGGACTAGGAGGAACACGGATGGGCTTCAATCTCCAGAAGTCGGTCACTCCTTTCTGCTCCATCCAGAGCGGTAGGAGTCATTTGATGATTTTCCATCCTTAAAAAAGGCAGAGATTTATTTTGAGAAACATTACCCTCTTTCTGGTACAGTCGGATAAAAAACGTTGAGTGTTATACCATGCGAACCGACGACGAGGTCGTGTGGATGACAAATAGTGATTAAAAAAAGTTGTTTTGCACTTAAATGGATTAGCTTAATGAGATAATATGTGTAACAAGATCAAGGATTCTGTAAAGATGACTCTATATTTAATGAAGTGGTTTTAAGGGCGAGGTTGTACGTGTTTACACATATAGGTACCTTCAAGTATTTTGCCAAAGAGGTAAGCAGAACCTACAAATATCATGAACGTTAGTTACTGAAAAGATGTATTCTTTAATCTACATCTTTCCAGTAAACGAGGAACCAATTAATTCAACCAGGTTTCAAACTTGCTAAAGTAACAACATCTTTCATGGGATACTGTTTAAAGTTTTATAACAAAATACCGCCACATATATTATTAGAACTGAATGAGACGAAATTTAAAAATTGTATAAAACGTACACTATGCAAACAAGCATATTGTAAACTAGGGGAGTACAGTTGACGATAAAAATGGTTGGCTCAATGCTGGTTCGCTCCACCGCTACTAAAATGCCCGAACTTTGATGAAGATGGGATAACATTGTTGAATCTGCTGAAGAGTGTATTATCTTTGCATTGTATAGACTCATTAAATAATGTAACCATGATTTTGTAAACACTGACAACTGGTTTAAAAGAGTGTCCATGGAGTTTCTTCTCCATAGGATCTACTCTTTGGAACGTGAAACTGCCGCGCTGGAGACGGGGTCGGTGGGTGTGTTATGATGTTGCAGAACGACCTGCTGCTCTTGTCGTTAGCGCGGCAGGATTAGCTTCATCTATTTGACTGACAGACCTTGACTATTCAAAAGTGCCTGTAGCAGGTCTATTTGAAATAAAGGATTTTGTATTTTGCACTGCTTTATCCCCTTGGTTCATAATCTACTATTAGAAGATTCCACACATGAGGGCATGTCTAATTGGCTGAACATTTTTGTAATTGACCGTATCACTAACATTTGTTGAGCTCGCAAGACTCACAGTGTTGAAACGAAAACAATTAAAATCTCTCATTAATACGAATGTTAGTGTTATGTAAAGAGCGAATATTTGCGTGTTTTGGGCAAAGAATCTGATCAGGCTTTCACTTAGAACGAGATTTTATTATAATTTTTTCAAATCTTAATCGTACTATGAAGTCAATTTTGTTATGGTTTATAATTATTCTGTTGATATAATAACAGATACTCGGGTCGATCTTCAAGGTAAAGTAATGCTTGCCAAGGTTCGTCTGTGGATAGGTGTATGTAAAATCATCAAATGACTCCTCCCGCTGTTGACGAAGCAGAAGGGAGTGTCAGACTCTTACTGACTAAAGCCCATCTGTGTTCCTCCTAATGCCCTTTGCGTTCCAGGGCCGCGGCGACTGTTTCGAACAAATTGCGCAACCTTGGTAGGGTAGGTAGGTACTGAGACTCCTTTTTTTTTTGTTTGTGCTGGGAAAGCATGCATTATTATAGAAAGAAAGAAAGAAAGAAAGAAAGAAACGAATTTATTCGGCACACACGGATTCACACAATGTAGGTAAAATTAAAGGGTATAAAACTAAGTTTGGAAAACAATAACATTGTGTGCCCCGCGGCTGCGCCAAATAGGTACAGTTCAGCAAAATGCCGGACAACTAGGTGCTGCCTGACGCTGATTTTCAACTGCACCTTACGTTGAAGTGTACGGACGTCAACCAGTTTTGTAGGGTATTAAATATACAGGTAAATACATAATATGTTTAAGTGTAATAAACGATACATAAATATAGTTTCGTGCCCAGTGATATATAATGTATAAAAAAAAGGCAAATGAAAGAAAATAACGCAAACAAGAAATGTCATCCAATTAAGCAAAAGTACCTATATGTAAAACCACATGTAGGTCGCTTTTCTATAATATTAGTAAATTATTAACAGCGGACTGTGTGTAGCCAGAAATTGGCGCGACATCATATTAATGAGACGTTCAACTGTATTAAGTCTAGTTTCCGTTGCGCGTCTATTAAATACTGCCGTAAACGTCTTCTAAAAGCAGTGATTGTGTTTATTGCTCTAATAGGCGGTGGCAGATTGTTCCATATTTTGGATGCTGCATAACGGAAACTGCCTCTGAAAGCTGCTGTACTGTGGGGTTGTGATGACAGTTGCTGCGAACATTGCCGTCTCACACATTCTCGTCTGCTAGCTATCCAGCTTAACTTACTGTAGAGGTAGTCTGGCTTTTGTGTTTTAACGACACCGAACAACAGGCAGGCCAAGTGTAGTTTGCGTCTCGATTTCATTTTAAGAGAAAAGTGTTTGTTCAGGAAAGGCGTTACGTGGCTTCTGGGAGGAATTTCGTAGCAAAACCGACAACAAGCGTTTTGAACCCTTTGAATTAGCTGGTCTGTACGAGCCAAAAGGCGCGGGCCGTACACCGTGTCTGCATAGTTCAGCCTGGACAAAACCAGACTTTCCACAAGCTGTTCCCGAAGAGATTCAGATAGGTACGGCCTTATTTTATACAGGACTTTGAGGCGGTAGAAGCAGTTTCGCACTGAGTCGGCGACATGTTTTTCAAAGCGAAGGTCCTTGTCCATAATAAGACCAAGGTTTCGCGCTTCATATACTCGGTCTATTGGTTTGCCCATGAGTTCGACCACCAAAGTTCCGGGTAGTTTAGCTAGCTGCTGTCTGGTGCCAAGAACCATGAATTTGGTTTTGTTAGGGTTTAGTGAGAGGCAATTATCTTTGGACCAGGCGGCAATTCTGCAAAGATCATCGTTCAGGTCTTTTATGGCACTATCGTACTCATCTGGATAAAAAGATATATATACTTGAACGTCATCGGCGTATATATGGTACCTGCATTTCTCAAGACATTTAATTATATCGGCGCAGTACAATATAAAGATAATCGGTCCTAATATAGAGCCTTGTGGGACTCCTCTCTCTATACAACCGAGTGCCGATCTAAGTGTGCTGCCATCCCCCAAACGTAGATCTACAAGTTGCTTCCTATCACTGAGGTAGCTCCGGAACCATTGTAAAGCGTCAGGGTCGAAACCGTAATAAGTCAACTTAGATAGTAGTAATGGTATATTAATTGCGTCGAATGCACGGGAAAAATCGAGTAAAACCAGCAATGTACACATCCCCTTATCCTGGGCAGACAGCACACTATCAGTAACATCCAGTAAAGCTGTAGAGGTACTGCGCTGCTTTCTGAAACCTGATTGTAAATCTGGTAATATGCTGTTCTGTTCCAAGAAAAGTGTCAACTGGTGGCTGACTACCTTTTCCAGTACCTTTGACAGACATGGTAAAATGCTAATGGGTCGCAGGTCTTTCAAACTAGTCGGATTGGAATTCTTAGGTAAAGGTCTAACGGAGGCAATCTTCCATTGCTCGGGGAATGTAGACGTTACTACGGAACAGTTTATAATGTCTGTAATTATAGGTAACGTGTGCGGCAGAGTCATAGCGATCATGTCCAGGGTAATGTTGTCGTAGCCTTCAGCATTACTTTTAAGTTTGGTGATAATGCGCAAGATGTCAGCCTGCTCCACTGGAACGATTGTAAAAATTGCTTCACCATGCCTATGATTATTGTAATAAGTAATTAGTTCCAAGCTTGCCACAGCGTTACCGGGGACAGTCAAAAAGTTATTATTAATTAAGTCAGGATCTGTAAAATGCGATGGAAGGTCTTGTCTTGGTGTAATGGCTAAAGTGGATTTCAGATTTTTCCATAATAATTTTGGGTTTTTAATATTATTATTTATATTATGTTTATAGTACGCCATTCTTTCATTGTACAAAGAACGCACTACCAGGGATTTTAATTGTTTGTAGTATTCACCTTTTGATTTCGATTTAGTTTTTCGGTAACTAGTCAGTGCACCATCCCGTAAACGCATCATTAATTTAATCGTATCAGTTATCCACGGATACGACTTTTCTGTTACAGTGCATGTCTTGATCGGTGCGTGAACATCAAACAGGAACATTATTTGTTGGTTAAAAAAATGCACCTTATCATTCACATGCTCAAATGTTGCAATGTTTTCAAGACATAGACTCAGCAAATCCATGCCAAAACTGTCGACGCAAATGCTTTTAAGTGGCCTACATTTTGTGACGTATGGCTTAAACATGTCTCGTTTCACGTTAAACTCCCCCACTATGACAGAGTGGCCGTTGATTGAACCAAAAGATTCAACCGACGTATATCTGGCTTCTAGGTCGGTACATAGCAGATCAATGAGAGTTTCACTGGTATCTGTGAAGTGAGTAGGAGTTGTGACCAATTGAGTAAGGCTGAGGCTATTTAGGAACTCGTTAAGTTTTTTTGTTTTTAAGCCGTTTGCGTCGAGCAAATTAACATTAAAATCACCGAGCAATATGAAGTGATCACAATACCCCAATGAGCTTAGGGAATCTGTCACAGCATCCACAAAAAGCACAAGATCGAGCCACGGTGGACGGTACGCTGTACCAATAGCTATTTTTTTGCCATTCATGGAGAGTGTTAGCCACATTTGTTCGACAGATTCGAACCTGGGATCGACCGCGGTAACACAAGTACGCGCGCTTAGCCCCCGCCGCAGGTAGAAGCCCACACCCCCACCACGCCCCGAGCGCACACTCGCTGGACGCGGCGTGTGACGCAGTCTATAACCCGGTACAACGGGCGCGCGCCCCTCCTCCCCCGGCCGCAGCCAAGTCTCGTTAATGGCCATAACATCGAAGCAATGCCTGTCGAGAACGCCTATCAAGTCGTCATGACCCGTACCCAATGAACCAGCATTAAGAAATCCAACTTTTAAAAACTTTTCTCTAGTCATCTTGATAAAAGGTACAAAATATGTATATCATTATGTAATTTAATAACATTCCTGCCGAATCAATACTTCCAATTTTAATTTCATAATAATATAATATACCAATTGTAATTAAAATCAATATTAATATCAAGTTAATGGTGTCAGGAATAGAACGAAAAACAGCAGTAAATAATAGATTTTTAAATACAAAGTTCATAAAAATAAGTAGGAGTTTTGCAATAGATAAGTGTAGATACATATAATATTGTGATGTGTTATAAAACTGGTTTCCTTTTACCTTAATGAGGTGCGCCGCGAGACTCACACTTACAGATAAGAAACGAGGTAGACAGCAGCAAAGAACAAAAAACATAACATAATTGTTACAAAAATCGACACATGGTAGACCAGACTGATCATCAAAAGTCCGCTTGACAATTTTAGCAAGTACGAGTGTTATCCTAACAAAAGTAGAAGTACTAAAAAAGGCAAAAGTAAACAGAAACAAAACAGTAACATTTTTAACTAATGATTTTTCCGTCATTTGGCATTGATTTGAAGATTCGCTGTAGATCCGCCTCACAGCGAATGTGGCTAGTAGCATCCCCAGGCTTGTACCGGGCAAGAATACGGCCACGCTTCGACCACACAAATTGCCAACCGAAGCGACTGCCGGCCTCACGGGCGCTCCGAAACAACTCGCGGTTTACTTTTGTGAGGCGCTCGTTGACATAGAAGCGCTTCGCAGGGCCAGGCAAACCGAGGTCGGCAGTAGTCATCGTGCGACGCACTCGCGCCCCCTCCAGCAGCTCGTCCCGTAGGTCACGGCGCGCCAGACGCACGACGAGAAAACGCGGTCGAGACTCCATCGGCCCCGTCGCTTGTGTGGCGTTAATACGCCTGCCTCCGACACGCTCGGCGCTCACTATGTCGCGCGCCTCGATGTTGACGCCAATCTTAGAAGCTACCAACATAACTGTATGAGTGGGATTTTCACCACTAACCTCTGGTACGTTTGATATTTGGAGATCATTGCTGAGCAGCTCCTGGTCACGATCATTTATGTCGCTTCTTAGTTGTGTTATAAGTTGATCCACCTCCGATGATCGCGATATTTGAGGCTGAGCCAGTTTTGCCTCCATTAGGGCCACCCTTTCCTCCAAATGACTCATCCTGTCATTTGTACCGTTCAGAGAAGATCTCAGGTCTGACAGATCATCGCGCAACAGCTGGAATTCATTTCTAACAGATTTTAAAAAATCCTCTTTGAACAATCTCAACTCTGTCCTTAAAATGTTGAGGTTGAGCTCCTGTGTAGCATTTTGAGCAGTGGTATTTATGGGGCTGGTATCCATTTGGGTAACGAGGCATTCTTCATGTGCAGCTGCTCGCCCCCTTACCGGCGTGTCAGCCCGGTTATCCCTAACAACGTTCCTATTGCACTCGGGGCAGTGCCAGGGGATAGCTATTGCGCCAGCACTCGGTATCCCCACGCATGCACGATGGTACCAACCCCTGCACTTGCTACAGTTTGCGGCCTCCGTCGACGACAAGAATTTGCCACAGCCACCGCATTTAGCCATAATAAACAGAGTTTGTTTACGTCTGAGTCCAATCGAATCCGTTCACGAAACTAACAACAGATGGCACTATATTAAAAAACTCGTTTATAGCGCTTTTCACGGTGTGTATGGTACGGAGAGACACTATGGGATCAGTCACTGTATCGACGTAAAGGCGCGCACTTACTGGAATATAGGACACAGTTTATTGTTTACACTATGAAAATAATGTTTATTTTATTTTGGGTTTCGGGTAGCCAAACACTTGTTTGAAGCACAGATTTTGTTTTTAGAGTTCTATGATATTTTACACAGCACACAAACACCAGACAATACTGTGACTTGTAAGTTGCACTTGTAACTTAAGTTTTGTTATAAATGTAGGCAAATCTATTACTTTTATTTTATTTATTTTGAAGAAGTACACAGAGTGCTTATGGCTGATTGACATCCGCAACGTCACGTCAACGTACGAATTTATACGCATACCCTCCCACTAGGGGGAGTGGGGGGCTATGTGGGACTCCCCGGGCTGACCCGGTATACCCACTAAAACAACCCAGCGACATTCCCGCATCGTCTCAGTGGAGGGGGGCTGGGAGATCGGCGCAGCCTTTGCGTCCAGTCCAAGGTACTGAGACTCCTGCGTGCCTCGGAAGCACGTTAAATTGTCGAACTCGGCAGCCGTTTGTAGATTTTTGTCTATCGCTAAGGATAGTCAAGAGCCAGAAAATCTGACCATTCTTGTGTCAAGTGATTTCATGTTTGAACAGTAACTGGGTTGTAGAGGTAAAATACAGTGTTGCTAACTTATATGGTGTACCTACATAATAAAGAGTATTCTGTTCTATTCTACAGAGGACAGTCTGCAAGTACCTACCTACTAAACTTATCATATTCTTTACATAAGTCAAGTGTGAATAAGTTATTTCCAGGCAAGCGTGCTCCATCTTAGACCGCATCATCGCTTACCATCAGGTGAGATAGTGGTCAAATGCGTGCATATCAATAGTAAAAAAGAATTGCCGTGAAACTAAACGCACAATTTTTTGTTTATAATGTAAGGAAGATAGTTTATTTCCATAAAATCTGGTGTATAAGTTAAACAGAAAAAGATACAAAAATACGGTGATTAATAGGCGTGAACATTAATAAAACATCAATTAATTAAATAATTTACATGTTCCGTCGGATCAATGTAATTGTTACGTAATAGGTAGGTAGAAATCTAATCGTGGCCTCACACGATTCTTATGTCTATGTCACCGGAAAGAAGCAGACACCTAAGATTTTAATAAATCTTGATTAGATTATAATTTCTCGAAATACTATAAAAAATCGTTTTGTATATAATATCATCATCTGCCTAGCCTTTTCCCAATTATATTGGTGTCGGCTTCCAGTCAAACCGGATTCAGCTGAATATCAGTATTTTACGTGGAGCGGCTGCCTACCAGACCTCCACAACCCATTAACTGGGTAACACCGTACTCCTTGGCAAGACTGGTATCAGATTTTCTGGCTTCTGAGTATCCGTAACGACTGCCAAAGATCTACAAATGACAGCCGGGACCAACAGCTTAACGTGCTTTCCGAGGCACGGAGGAAACTCGATATGTTAAGATGGTCACCCATCCACAGACCAACCTCGGCAAGCGTTGCTTAACCTTGAAGATCAACCTGTGCGGCTGTTATTATCTAGCCACGAGCTCCTCCGTCCGTTTTGTATATAATATATCTTATCCAAATTCAATAGTTCCCAATACATCCGTGTCTTATTTAGAAAAAAAAGTTTACAATTTCACGCGATATTTTACAATCTTACGGAGTTTGCCATTTTCCGGTGACAAACTACAACATATTATTTGATTTGATTTGATTTTATTTGACCTATGCCAAAAATTATCAGATGTCAATAGATAGAATCCATCACAAAACATTGATTCAGTTTTTTTTTTTGTACAAAACGGGGAAACTCTTGGGCCAAATCTCACCTGGTGGAAAGTAATGATTAGGCCGAAGATGAGAGCGAGTTTCACCCGGAATCCTCTTACACAGAGGAACTGGTTTTATTAAAAACAAACTACAACGTGTAACAGAATATAAGCGCATTCCCTCTTAAGGAGTCATTGAACAACTAGCTTCTGCCAGCGGCTTCCGGAATACAAATGTAGCCTATGTGTTATTCCAGACTATAATCTACCTCTGTGCCAAATTTTATGAAGATCTGTTCAGCCGTTTTGGCGTGATTGAGTAACAAACAAACAAATTTTCGCATTTAAGTATAATAGTTTGATAGATGGGTTTGCTCTTGATCCTAGTCTAGGTCAGAGGTGACAAAGACAAAGTCGACGATAGAATGCGCTTTCCTAGAAGGATCCTGTTTACTCTACCTTTGAAGAGGGTTGAAAGTGTTCGGAAACAAACGCAGGCAGAGAGTTCCACTTCTTTGCTGTGCGCATTATAAAAGACGTTTGGAAACGCTTAGTGCGAATTGGTAGTAGCAACAACAGCAAATAGATTAGAACAATAGGCTTGTGTCCTGAAAAAATCTAATTAGTCCGTCAGTTAGAATATCAAAAAATATTTGACCCGTATTTTTTCTTTTGTTACGGGAACCAAAATTGACGAAGTACGACGCGACGCTTTTAAAATTCTCAATACGTCACGCCCTGGCATAATTTTTGGCGGGTCGTGACGTCACGAGCCCCCACTCCCGAGTTTTGATGCGTTTTATCTTTGTCAATCTATCTATCTATACTTATAATAAATCTGTAGAGAGGTCAATTCTGTACATGAAATATATTTAAAAAATAACTATCAGGGGGTGATTAGGGATTGATACTGATGCCAAAAATGCAATCAGTACAATTTTTGTCTGTCTGTCTGTCGGTCTGTCTGTCTGTCTGTCTGTATAACCGTTATAGAAACAAAAACTACTCGACGGATTTAAATGAAACTTGGCACAATTATTATTCTTACTTACTACTTTTCATCACGCTTCAATCAATAGGAGCAGAGCAGTGAAGGGAAATGTTGGGAAAACGGGAGAAGTTACTCCATTTTTAAGCTTCCGTCGCGTGTGCAACCTTAATGGTGAAAGCTACACAGAAATCATGTATGACGGAAATGTTCTCCTTAAAATTATATAAAAAATATCCAACGACAGTATATGTCTATCTTTTATGATTGACGAACAATAACACGTGTAACTCCCGATAGCTTAGCAGTTCGAAGCTTTCTGATTGTATTTGTCTACGCTTACGTTTATAAAACTCTCAGTCGTCCCTAATTAACATTAATAAAAGTTAACATTATTAACTATTCCATAAAAAAAGAATCATAGAAATCGGTATAGAAACACCAAAGTTATACATGAAATACGCTAATAATAAGCCATCGCGAGTGAATACTGAATCATGCTATAAGGATTATTTTTGTATAAGGTCGCGAACGCACAGGCAGGCGGCTAGCTTGGTGCCTAGAGGCTAGCGAGTAGCTTCGGAAAACGGCTTACGACAGTTTGCAATATCCTTTAATAATTATAATGTCGAGGAGAAGATGGTTATAATTTCGCTTTACACCAAACGAGTAATATTATAAATGTGAAAGTGTGGTTGTTTGTTACTCAATCACGCCAGAACGGCTTAACGGATCGTAATGAAATTTAGAACAAAGATAGATTATAGTCTGGAATAGCACATAAGCTATTTTTCATCCCGGGAATATGTTCCCTAGGGATCACGCGGGCGAAGCCGCTGGCAGAAGCTAGTTATTTAATAAAAACAAAAAATACGTGTCCATTATTTTTCAATACTAACTGACGGACTAAATAGTTTTGCAATTTGTGGATGATGGAAACTAGCCTATTCTTCACAGATAACGATGTATTGATTAGTCTTACGAGTAAAGTTCAGATCAAAAGTCAAACAAAGTAATATTTGGTCCCATTACAACAACCTGGATAGCTCCTGAGATACGGATGAGCATCCTTGGTCAACAGGTTTACAATTGGCCAATAGTTACAACCTGATCGTAACTATGCAGGATTCTGATCTTTGATCCTGACTTAAGCAACACTATAATTTCAAAAGGACTAAGTCCTTGTTCATTGTAGGCCGGTAAAGCTCTTGTCTCATCGGTGGCGAGGAAGCGATTTGCTATCGATTTGCTCGCTGGGGAAAGGGACAACAGGTATGGATATTGTGTGAGTAAAAGAGACAAATACATTTATGGGCGATAGCTGGCTGTTCAGAGTGTTTACACTGTCGGCGAGCCGGCTGTAACTACTAACTGCTATATCAAAGACACTCGCTCGGCGGTACTCGCTTGGCGGTCAGAACTCACCAAGCAGCGGTAATTTTTACCTATAAAAAAAAACAAGTTAATTTTATTTCAGACCTTGATCCATATGATGTTAGTAACTAAAACTACACAGTACTTAAAAACTGTGAGTAACAAATACAATCCAAAAGATTTTAATTCATAATTATATTTGCTTCAGTGCGGGCCGGAGCGAGTATTGCGAGTGGTCGCCCGTCGCACAAAAGCACTCGCCGAGCTGAAGCCGAGCGTCAAAACTATCGAAACTTTTAACTCGCTTCTCGCTGCTCGCCAACTCGTTACGAGTTTCAAGCTTTACTCGCTTCTCGCTACACTACGAGACAAGTGCTTAAGACCAAGGAGAAACAGTTTTGAAGGAAAAACAACAAGTATGATTTAAAGAATCATGTGTCGTTATGAAGACCCGCGATTTACAAGCATATTGGCTGCCACATTGGTCTTCGCAGTATCTGTTAGCAGTGAGCTGTCAATCCAAGTAAACAAGATGGGGTGTCAGCTCACTTCGTGATCACTTCACCCAAGCTTTCACTCCGACAGGCAGTATCGACCGGCAGTATCGCCCGGCAGTATCGACCGGCAGTATCGACCGGCAGTATCGACCGGCAGTATCGACCGGCAGTATGGACCGGCAGTATCGACTGGCAGTATCGACCGGCAGTATCGACCGGCTGTATCGACCGGCAGTATCGACCGGCAGTATCGACCGGCAGTATCGACCGGCTGGATACTAGTGAAAGGGTTACTCCTATTAGACAAGCGTGCTCCATCTTCGACCACATCATCACTTTCATCTAGTTAGATTTTATTCAAACAGAAGCCTGCGGCAACCTACCTGCCTACCAATATTACAAAAAACCGGTAAAGAGCGAGTCGGACTCGCGCACCAAGGAAGGGTCCCGTACCATCATGTAAAACGTGAAATGATTTTTAATTTTCATCGGTGAGGCCTAATAATATTTGGCAGAGAATTTTAACACTGCGGTGTATATTGCATTAATGACAAACCACGTAAAAACACCTATATTACTAAGTTCCAACCAAATAGAATATGTTGAAGAATACACTTACTTAGGACAAATTATCGCACCGAAAAACCAGATGCAGAAATAAATAAACATCAGAATAAGTAAAGCTTGGAAAAGGTTCTGGTCCCTCAATGAGGTAATGAAAAACCTTCATTTACCCCTGAAAGATAAAACAACAATTTTCAACTCATGCATACTACCATGTCTAACCTATGGAGCTGAAACCTGGGCCCTTACTAATAAACATAGTAGAGCACTAAGAGTGTGTCAAAACAAAATGGAGAGAAGCATCTCAAACATTAAACTAAGGGACAAAATCAAACTTACAAACATAAGAGACATGACAAAAGTTGCAGATGTCACATACACAGTGAGAAAACTCAAATGGAACTGGGCAGGCCACATGATCAGAAACATAAAGAAAAAATGGACGAAAGATGTTATGGAATAGTGCCCTCGAGATGGGAAAAGAATAAAAGGGCGTCAAAAAACTAGATGGGAAGACGATGTCAAGAAAGTAGCTGGAGCCACATGGCAATAACACGCCAGAAACAGAAAATCTTCGAAAGCCCTTGGGGAGGCCTATGCCAAAGGGCAAGCGGATAATGTTGCCGATGTCGAGGAAAAGAACTATTACTTATTTGTAATTAACCTATAGAATCAAGTATTTTTGTATTTTTCACTAATCGATTTAAAATAATGCATGTAAATTTAATGTCAATAATATTGAAGAACTATGTATAATAGTGCGATCAGATATAAATAATGTAATTAATTGATTATCCGAAATAAAGGCTATTTGTACCTATTTGTATTTGTTATATTGCAGTCTTAGATCAGCACCATCTCTTGACCGCTAGTGGAACTAATGTAATTTTTTGCTGCTAATTTCTGAAAGTGTGCTGCTTAGAGATATCATGTTATTTTTCCTGTAATCTTTACGTAAACTTCTCTTCACCATAAGGGTTCTTTTTACCATTTTGGTACGGAACCCCTAAAAGGAATGAAGAGATGAAGCCTATTCAGGCCAATCTGACATATTGAAAGTGTTCATAAAACCGTAAAAATGAAGAAACGCTAAAGAAAACACTTTACACACATTCAAATAAGTTGATAATTTACGACATCGATATTATTTTTTCTTAACTTTGAAAGTAGATATTGCTTACAAATTGCGGTAAGTATCGATTTGTACTTGAATAATTTCAAAACATTTACAAAATATACATAAAAGTGACAGTTAATATTCTTGCAATATGTATTAGAAGAATCAGATTTGTCAAGTTTAGTTTACGAAAGTGCAAGTAAAGTGCATTTCGCGCATTTATTGGCTGCGGTTAGTGATGCCACTTCACAGGTCGTTGTGAAAATTTGGTAAAATACTGGGTACACTAGAGTGACAGTGTCATCATTGTTCTAGTCTATTATTTATTTAAATATTAGCGCTGATGCCCGCGGCTTCGCACACTTGACAAATTATATACTAAAACCTTCCTCGACAACCAATGTATCCATTGGTGAAAACAGGATGAAAATGGGTGCAGTAGTTTTTGAATTTATCGTGAACAGACAGATAGTGAGACGCAGCGGAAGACTTTGTTTTATAATATGTAGTGATTGATGATACCTCTAGGTCTGGGAGACACAGTCACGCCCATGATGCGGTATAAAACTTACTGGCTGCTCTTATCGCCAGAAAGCGCTCATCACTGGTCTTTCAAAGAGTTGTGAAGCATCGATCTATACGTAACCCATGCCATCGATTATGACAACATGACTTAACCTCTCACATCACTTCACATTGGCTGACCCGCGCAGTAGCGTAATGCACCCATGACGTCACTGCGAAAATGCACGCGCTCTGAGTTTTAGGATGAGCTGACACCGAGTCGCGACGCTACATGCACTCTTTTAAATAGCGATCACACAATATATAACCTTATGTACTTTGAAAATGGTACTCATTACAGTGTGTGAAATTGCATAATTATATGAATATTAAATTCCGCGGGATTTAATTTCAGTCAGTTTTTATTTGTGACTCTCTTCTTCTCTTGGTCAGAGATGACAGAGACAAAGTCTATGATGGAGCGAACTTACACAGAAGGAGCCTGTTCACTCTATCTTTGAAGAGATTAGGGTTGTAAGAGTTCAGAAACACAGACGCAGGCAGAGAGTTCCACTCCTTTGCTGTGGGCATTATAAAAGACTTTTGGAAACGCTTAGTGCGAATTGGTGGAATGTATTACCTTATTGCTTGTTGCTTGTGCATCCTTAGATGGTAAGTTGCAGTGCATCTGGATGTCCGATGGTAGAAGGGGGCCGGTGGGATGAGGTTGTGGAGTTCTTGGGCACACTCTTCGAAGTACTATCTGTAGAAGACCGACAAGCAGGCAACCTTGCGGCGATGAGCCAAGCTGTGAAGCTTGGCATCCACCAGTTTTTCGTCGCCGATGAGTCTCTTAGCTCTGCGTTCCACCGAGTCAATACCGCACCAATATTATTTCTCTAATAAAAATAAAACAATTTCAAGAATTCCGTAACGCATAAGACGTTACCCAACTCTATTGTAGTAATAGAAACAGTAAGCCATGAAATTATCGTTAAAATTAATTCCAAATTATTTTACGTTACGACATTATTACGAATATATTGTAGTATTGAAAAGTGTGTTAATACGACCTTTAAAATGCACTTTATATTAATAGTATCTATTGAATTATTAAGTCGTATTATTATTATTGCAGCGATTCTTACCGTTTGTTAAAAATGAGGCTAATCGAATTCAATTAGTGCTGGGAGCCAACAATATACCTCTAATCATATCGCCAGTTTTATTAAACTACGAATTATGGATTCCCTGCCGGAGTCTGTGTCTCCTCATAGCTACAACCTGGGAGTCTTTAATGCAATAGTGTATAGGTTACTTCTAGGCAAGCGTACTCCATTTTAGACCGCATCATCGCTTACCATCAGGTGAGATAGTGGTTTGATGTATGGGAGCCCCTTAAATATTCATTTTATTCTGTTTTTAAGTAAGTTTTGTTATAGCGGCAACAGAAATACATCATTTGTGAAATTTTTAACTGTCTAGCTATCGCGGTTCTTGAGATACAGCTTGGTGACAGACAGACAGTAAGCGAAGTCTTAGTAATAGGGTCCCGTTTTTACCCTTTGGGTACGGAACCCTAAAAATACTAGCTTGATAGCTTCTGCCAGCGGTTTCCCCCGACCGCGTGATTCCTAGGGAACACACTCCCAGGATAAAAAGTAACCTATGTGCTATTCCAGACAATAATCTACCTCTGTTCCAAATTTCATCCTAATCATTTCAGCCGGTAGGACGTGATTGAGAAACAAACATCTATCCAAACTTTTGCTTTTATAATATTACAAGATGATGCCCAGGGCTTCGCCCTCTTGACAATTTCAACTTAAACCTTCCTCGAGAGCCACTCTATCCATTGGTGAAAACAGCATGAAAATCGGTGCAGTAGTTTTGGAGTTTATCGCGATCAGACAGGCAGACAGCCGCGGCGGAGAACTTTGTTTTATAATTTGAAGTGATAATACATATCGGTGATAGTTATAGTTTATCTTTATATCATAGTTAGATAAGATTTGCCTTTGGTACAACACAGTAATTAAAATTTACTTTTTTGTCTGTAGTAACCAATAGTCCACATGTACCAAGTATCTATACCTTCTTAAATCTACATAGTTTAAATAACACTGTTTGATGATAATATAATATGTATAAAGCAGTAGATCAGACATAGGTTTTACTTCAAAACTTAATTAATAACATGAAAAGTCAAGGATAAATACCCTTTTACATTTCAATGAAATGCACAACTCAAATAGATATTTGTTTTATTAACACCTAAAATGTTATCAAATGCCAATTTGTGTTTGACATTAGAGCAGTTAGGTTCACCATTTTAGATGTCAATAATCTGAAATGTGGTAAATGAATTGAAAAAAAAAACAATTTTGAGAGGGAATCCAAATGGTATGATAACTATGGCCAAGTTACAAAAAAAATAATAATATTATCAGAGTAGTTGCAAAGAGTTTTTATGTAAATTCTGGGTTGAATTATTCCTCAATCAAAATAATCTAGTTAGTTAGTTAGTTATCGTATTCAAGATTTAAACAAGATTTATGAACAGTAAAGAAGGGTACAATGTCTACCATCATGTATTTAAAGACAATTACAGGAGGTTATATATTATACAATCCCCAGGTTTTTAAGGGTTCCGTACCCAAAGAGTCAAACGGAACCCCATTACTAAGACTCCTCTGTCCGTCTGTCACCTGGCTGTATCTCAAGAACCGTGATTAGACAGTTGACGTATTTCTGTTACCGCTATAAACAACATATTTAAAAAAAACAAAATAAGATAAATATTTAAGGGGCCTCCTATATATCAAACGTAATTTTTTGCCGTTTTATAGATACGGAACTCTTCGTGCCGGGTTTATGAACGATCCTGGAGGTCTACTCTCTTTCTCTGAAACGAAACTTCGCAAACGAACGAAATTTAAACGAAGTTTCGTAACTGTCGCTACTCTGTTTTGTTTTCGGACACGCAGACGAAGTTCGTATCCATAAACAATTTTCGTGAACGATTGGAATGAACAATATTGTGTGGGTCTTTTATGATGTCATCTAAAGTTAGTTACGGTTTTTACTTTAACTTAAAATCTACAAACTATTTTGCTTTATTTTTAAATTTTACAGTGAACATGTGGTTTAATTAATATTTCTTGTAATATTCATGCAGAAAAGATAAATATACAGATTTTTTTTTAATTTCCTACGAAATTCACCGATACACTATAAAACACCCTTTCACGGTTATTGTTAACCAACTAAATTGAAAACTACTATTTCATGCCCACGATGGGTGGTAACTTATGACTACCAAAATTATCTGTATATTCATACGCAATTTAATCATAACATGTCAACTTACTTATAAGATTTTTTGTTTGAATTCCTTTAAAATGTTAAATTGTGAAGTTTGTATTGTGATAATAAATCATGTTTTCAAGTGCTTTTTTACATACTTCGCAATAGCGATACACATTCCGTCAGAAAGTTTCAAGCCGTACTTTGTTGCAGTCTGCATTTTAGGTCTCCAGGAATTTTTGTTTTGGATTGATAAACTTTGTACGTAAGTAACTTACATAACATAATTATTTATTTTTTCGTTATGAATACTATCGCTTTTCATCGATTTACTGAGGTGAACATCTTTTCAGTGTTCAATGGCTCCGCATACGGGTCCGGCTACTCCCGAATCACTCGACAACGGAAGAGCAATAGGGCTGTGGGATTCTATGAGCGGTTGAACAAAAACAATTCAGCAGTAGCAAAAGGTACCTAATGTTTTATTAATTTATGACATAATAATATAGTGACATGAAAATCTCACGTTTTTATATTTTGCAGGTATGGGTTGATAGAAAACAAATAGCCAAGCTGCTGGTTCTCGAAAGTCAGCTTGAGCAACTGGAGATGATCCATTAATTTAGGTATATCTGTAATATACCTAAATTAATGGATGGTTTCTGTAAAAAACAATAATTTGCAATTGTTAACTGCAGAGAAATGAGGGAAGCTAGTAAATTGTATCTATCTTGTATGATAAAATGTAATAGGTACCAGAAAAAAAAAGCTATTTTCACTCATGTCATAATTTTATTTTATTTAAAAGGAACAACAAACAGTAATCTTTACTGTTATTTCTATATTTACTTTAAACATAGTGTTAGGCATTTTTTGTTAACTTGTAATTACCCGTTTCAATTGGAATGTTTTTTTGCAGCCTCACAACCCACACCTACCAGAGGGAGACATTCAGCTGCTGTCTGTGATATCAGAAGCAGGGTTATATCACTATAAAGAGGAGTGTGTAGAAAGAGAAACAGTCAGCAACACCGAGCTCGCAGGCATCACGGGCTGTTTGTTACTTTACATTATTTGTTGTCTATTTGATTAAAACATTATTAAAAGTAAATTTTATTCTTTTAATTGAAGTCTTACATATGTTACCTACTAAAGATAGATATATCACTACTTTTAGAAAGGAATAGATAGATAAGGTTCTACCTTCATCCTATCTATTTACTTCTAAGAGTTGCACTAATACAGCTCTTGCCCTTTGGCCTGCCTGTAAAGCTCGAGCTCAAGAAGCAGCAGATTGAGTGGGAACCTGCCTGCTTCTTTCAGCTTGGGAGTTCATCATAGATGTCAACTCGGAAACATCAATACCACCCCTTATACATAATTTAGGTAAATCACAGCAGGCTATTAACACTTCTCATGCTGTTTTGGACAGTAATGCAGTACCCGATTGCAAAAAGACGTCCCATCAACCTTTTAATAAACCACATGTTCGTTCTATGATGGTATAATTGCCGGTAATTTCCTACAAACTCTAAGTCGGGAATTTCACTAATATTAAGTTGATGGCGACATGCAAAGCCGGTTCTTTCGACGCTCTAAACATTCTTCAGGTAGAGCAGCCTCGATTAAAAGCATTTTTGTAGCCATTTCAAATACATTTATAACAAAATCCACACAAACGAATAACTAACGAAAATCAAAAGGTAACACTTTTGGTTTCGTCAATTTGAGGTTAAAATTCCGAACAATCATCTGTCAAACTCAAATGTTCGTTCGTAACGTAAATGAATTAGAGTAGGTTTAGAGAAACTAAATGTCAAATAATCTTCGTTCGTATTGAACTTCGGAACGAATAGAACCGTGGTAGGAAACATGCGAAAATTCAATCGAAACTTCGTTTTTCGTTGAATTAGAGTAGACCTCCTGTTCATTCTCGAGTCCCTTAGTCCTTTCCCGGTCATATAATCACTTCATTTGATTGTAAACTTGCAAAATTACGAGAATCTTCAAGATCCGGGCAGGCAGTCTACTAACCAACCATCTTGAAAGCATCACTAATATTATAGACGTCCTCAATTATGTATTTTATCGTCTAAATTGACAACAGCATCCGGCTCACAACAAAATTGACCATTTCCAACACGTAGAAAAAATCTAGTACATCTAAAGTTGTACATCTAACGGCACTAAGGTCGCAGTAAAATCATTAGAATTCATTAGTGGCCATGTTACAGCACAATGGATGCCGCCACGCGTAATATGCATCGGTCGTTTCTAAAAACGACCGGCCCTGAACAACTGAAGGTCATGTCGCAATGAATTCGTATTCTATATGCGACGAGAAAAAATAACTGTTTAGGCGATAAATATTCTGATAGCGTTATTTGAAGTATTGCAGAATTTGATATTTGTATGTAATTGAGCGCACAGGTTGGAGGTCAGTGCGTCTTTTTCGAGATATTGTGCCTCGATAGTTTGATCAACTCTGATTAGACTTGACTAAAGCGTTTTGACGTATATATATTTATTGGCCATCGTCCTGACCCGTTCTTGTTCGGGAATCGATCATATCATTCAATGGATTTCAAAGTACTCGTGAATATAGACAACCAACCAACTCGCGAATATTCTGGATGAATAGGCTAGTTCCCATCATCCACAAATTGCAAAACTATTTAGTCCGTCAGTTAGGGTATTGAAAAATAATGGACACATATTTTTTGTTTGTGTAAATCAATGAATATTGACAAAGATAAAACGCATCAAAACTCGGGAGTGAGGGCTCGTGACGTCACCACCCGCTAAAAATTATGCCACGGCGTGACGTATTGAGAATTTTAAAAGCGTCGTAACTTCGTCAATTTTGGTTCCCGTAACAAAAGAAAAAACACGGTTCAAATATTTTTTTATAATCTAACTGACGGACTAATTAGATTTTTTCAGGACACAAGCCTATTCTGAAATTATAAAATAAAAATCTACTTTTAGTATGTTAAAAAAACTCGCAGCGTGTAATAAATAACTTTTTATGTGATTTAAATGGCGCTTTCACTCCCATAAAGATTCTCAAAGGATTAAAAGGTACCGTGTATTGTATTGCAACAGAAGATTTTAACCTCTGCAAACGAATTTTCATGCTACATTTTTTTTTATACAAAACGGGGAAACTCTTGGCCCAAATCTCACCTGATGGAAAGTGATTAGGCCGAAGATGAAAGCGAGTTTCACCCGGAATCCTCTTACACAGAGGAACTGGCTATCATACCTCTAACTGCCGGTAATATTGTTGTTATGGCGACAGACTTAGACATGATGGAGGTAGCTTGCCAGGCGGACTTAGAACGAGTCCTACCACCAACCAAACCGAGCAAAAAATTTGCCCCCGCTGGGAATCGAACCCGGGACTTCCTGGGTCTGAATCAGGTGGTATAACCACTAGACCACGGAGGCGGTTAGTGTCACCTGTAAAGCACCACCCGGGGACCACGTGTAGGGATTCGCTGAAGGGTATTCTCCTACGGACGCGGGTGACTCGGCCCCCAATACCTACATAAGTAACTTGTATTTAATTTCATTAAGACATGACCTGCAATTGAACGGCTTGCGCTTGACCATTGTATAACGGTGCAAATGTCAAACTGTGCAAATAGAAAAATTAATCTCTCCGAATCTATGAAACTAAGCCCGTGTTTTGCAATGTGAGTGAAAAATAAGTGTAAGATACTGTATGACGGTGTGTGGTATAATTTACAAGAGATAGGCGTGTTCAGAAATAGAAAAAATTAAACAAAACGAGTTGCCTATAATTTTGTTCATCTGTTCCAGTTCTTTTAAGCTTATCAATAAAATTTGTGTTGAGAACGTGACTTAATATTATACCTATGTAGGTATGTCCCCTAGCTGGGACAGGGGGTGTCCACAGGAAGTCCACCATCGCAAGCGGTCTTCAGCTTCACGCTTCACTTGACTTCACGCCAATCCGATGCTCGGTCGCTTCTGCCAATACGGTACGTCGTCAGGTTTGACGGGGACGGCCACGTTTTCTTTTTCCTTGAGGATTCCAGTCCAACGCCTGTATGGGAATGTGATCAGAATCCCTCGGGTCGATCTGGCTCTCTTGGCATTTCTCCAGCAGACAATGCAACGAAAACCTGGATTTGACGTTTAAATGGTATCTACACCTCAGCGATATTTTGATAAAATCCCCCGTTAGTCAAAGCCAAGTGAACACAGTGGTCATAGCTGTTGTTTTAAATTAAATCACTACATATCATAACACAAAGTCCAAACCAAATCATTTAAACTAATACTTGTTTGGCTATCAAAAAAATATACATTTTGATTCCTCCTACAAACAGTTTATAATGGGCACAAAAACATGATGAATATGCAACTTACGGATGATCTCACATGAACTTAGGTTGTTTTTTCTTCTTTTTGCCTCCTTTCACTTACCATACAATCATTATACTCGTAATATAGGCTTGTCAACAATTTAGTTTTTTGCTGTATCATCATAAT
This sequence comes from Ceramica pisi, assembly GCA_963859965.1. Taxonomy (NCBI): domain Eukaryota; kingdom Metazoa; phylum Arthropoda; class Insecta; order Lepidoptera; family Noctuidae; genus Ceramica; species Ceramica pisi. The sequence continues at coordinate 1,438,546 of OY982544.1, read as the reverse complement.
TTTTTTATGTGTCTTCATTGATGATCTAAACATACTTTTTCATCTCCATCCAATTAGGTACGACGTTTGAAATAGGTGAACTATTAGTTAGACCATAATCATATAGGCACGGTAAGAATTTTAACTGTGATAAAGGGTTTTGTTGCCACGAGTTATTGCTTTTATATCTCTGAGCTTGTTGCACTCTAGATTTTGTGGGTTTTTTTTCTTGTTTGTATGGATTACATTCGCTTATAAATTCAACCACAAAAAAAAAATTAATGTCAGAAATAATGTAAGCTCCCATTCTCACTTTGACCTTATAGCAACTAATTTAGAGATTCATTTCAATATGCATCTACTGGTTTGCGGTCATGAGTACAAAATAATCTGATGGTTTGGATATGAATTGTAACATTACTGCATTGCATAAAGTACAAAAAAAGTCAACAAAGTCAGTAAAGTCTTTAGCGAGGTCTTTCTTAATAATTGACATCCATGTTGAGCTCCATAGAGTTCTAAGTTTGAGTTACACAGGCTGGCAAATACCTGCACTGTCTGGACAGGTCCACTCAAACCTATGTGGTACTTTCCTCAAAATACCACTTCAGACTAACCTACATGGTTCTCACATAATTTGGCCAGTACGATTGAATGGACTTTTGAAAGAGAATTTGACCTTTGAGTTTGTTTTGGTGTTTCAGAGTGTCGGTTCTCAGAGCAGTCAGCTAGAAAACACCGACTTCATCTAGTTTTAAATGACCAAAAAAGATTGACGTGTAAAAGTGTTATTTACAACCTAAATAATATATCATTTAGTCTGAATCTGCCAGCCTTTTAGCCCTGAGTCAAGCTGTAGCACTTTTTTTGTTGTGTTCATCAGGACTTCTCATGATGTGGCAGTATCTACTGTTTCTTAACCTAAAAACAAAATAAATGAACTTTCTCTTATTATTTATTTTTTACTTGTCCTGTCATCATTACCTGCCTAGCTTTTTCCCAACTACTTTGGGGTCGGCTTCCAGTCAAACCGGATTCAGCTAAATACCAGTATTTTACGTGGAGCGGCTGCCTACCAAACCTCCACAACCCATTAACTGGGTAACACGGTTCTCAGGCAAGACTGGAGTCAGATTGAGTGGCGTCTGACAATCCGTAAAGACTACCAAAGATCTACAAATGACAGCCGGGACCAACGGCTTTACGTGCTTTCCGAGGCACGGAAGAAATTCGGTATGTTAAGATTGTCACCCATCCACAGACCAACCTCGGCAAGCGTTGCTTAACCTTGGAGATCGACCCGTGCGGCTGTTATTATTTAGCCACGAGCTCCTCCTCCTCACTTTTCCCTGTCATACATGCAGAAAATAACTTTGAAGAAAGAAATGCAAACAATCTAATAGCTGTTACATAAACTCTCCGCTACTCTGAACCACCCATCCGCAGACAATTGTACTAACGAGGCGTTTACATCGTTCTGCAATCGTTTGTACTTCTGTAGCAATTGATAATAATAGCTGCGTGGGAGCTGTGTAATGGTCGCACGCTCGCCTATTCTCTTAACAGTTAGATAAATACTATTCAATTAGCAATTAGCTAATCTGTTTAGGCGTATAATTATGTTTGTGAATATGTCTTTATTAACAGAATTGTAAATCAAAGTCAATAATTAAGTAATTTTAATAATGAAAGTAGCAAACGAGAAAGAAAAGAAGAAAAAGTGTTGTTTCGAATCCCATGTTGCCCATGGGCCAGGAATGATAATGAGGTCACGAGACACACGGAGTCAGTAATAGTAGCTTATTTATTTACTAGCTTCTGCCAGCGGCTTCGCCCGCGTGATCCCTAGGGAACATGTTTCCGGGATTAAAAGTAGCTTATGTGCTATTCCAGACTATAACCTATCTTTGTTCTAAATTTCATTAAGATCCGTTAAGCCGTTCTGGCGTGATTGAGTAACAAACAACCAAACTTTCACATTTTCATTATTTATTTTTTTCATTTTTTCTATTTATTGTAGCGTGATGAAAAGTATACTATATCCAGCTCAGGAGTATGAAAAATAATTATACCAAGTTTCGTTAAAATCCGTCGAGTAGTTTTTGTTTCTATAACGGTTATACAGACAGACAGACAGACAGACAGACAGACAGACAGACAGACCGACAGACAGACAGACAGACAGACAGACAGACAGACCGACAGACAGACAGACAAAAATTGTACTGATTGCATTTTTGGCATCAGTATCGATCCCTAATCACCCCCTGATAGTTATTTTGGAAATATATTTCATGTACAGAATTGACCTCTCTACAGATTTATTATAAGTACTAGCTTCTGCCCGCGACTTCGTACGCGTTCCCGTGGGATAAAACAGCCTTTGTGTTATTTCAGACCATAATCTATCCCTGTTCCAAATTTCAACCCGATCCCTTCAGCCGTTTTGACGTGATTGAGTAACAAACCTACACACAAACTCACAAACTTTCGCATTTATTATATTTTAATTTCGCCATAACTTCAAAACCAAACGTCCGATTTTAATCATTCAAAGACCAAATATTATCTACATAAACTGTTCTTAGTGATGAAATACTTTATTTAGATACGGATTAATAGCATGAGTAAAATAAACGCGTTTAAATGTAGTAAAAAAAAAACAAGATTTTTAAATAAAAAAATGGTTGTTGTGCCTCACTCGACATAGATAGGTACAGTACGTTGCGGACTTTTTTGTAGATATTTATAAGATCTACAATTAATTAGAACAATATATGGTTCTATCTTTTATAGTTTAGGCAGCGTACGCAAAATAAGTAACTTTTCTGGTTGATTTTTACACCTTGTGTCCGAAAAACCCAAATATCTTACGGAACCCTATTTTTTCCAAAATAAAATATAGCCTATGTTACTTGTGGATAATGTAGCTTTCAAATGGTGAAAGAATATTTAAAATCGGTCCAGTAGTTTTTGAGCCTATTCATTACAATCAAACAAACAAACATACAGACAAAGTTTTCCTCTTTATATTATTAGTGTAGATATTGCAAACTGTCGTAAGGCGTTTTACGAAGCTACTCGCTAGCCTATAATGCGTTCGCGACCATGGCTTATTATTAGCGTATTTCATGTATAACTGGTGTTTCTATACCGATTTCTATGACTCTTTTTATGGAATAGTTAAATAACTTTAATTAGGGACGACTGAGAGTTTTATAAACGTAAGAGTAGACAAATATAATCAGAAAGCTTCGAACTGCTAAGCTATCGGGAGTTACACGTGTTATTGTTCGTCAAACATAAAAGATAGACATATGCTGTCATTGGATATTTTTTATATAATTTTAAGGAGAACATTTCCGTCATACATGATTTCTGTGTAGCTTTCACCGTTAAGGTTGCACACGCGACGGAAGCTTAAAAAATGGAGTAACTTCTCCCGTTTTCCCAACATTTCCCTTCACTGCTCTGCTCCTATTGATTGTAGCGTGATGAAAAGTATACTATAACCTGCTCAGGAGTATGAATAATAATTGTACCAAGTTTCGTTAAAATCCGTCGAGTAGTTTTTGTTTCTATAACGGTTATACAGACAGACAGACAGACAGACAGACAAAAATTGTACTGATTGCATTTTTGGCATCAGTATCGATCCCTAATCACCCCCTGATAGTTATTTTGGAAATATATTTCATGTACAGAATTGACCTCTCTACAGATTTATTATAAGTATATATATATAGATATACAGACAGACAGACAGACAGACAAAAATTGTACTGATTGCATTTTTGGCATCAGTATCGATCCCTAATCACCCCCTGATAGTTATTTTGGAAATATATTTCATGTACAGAATTGACCTCTCTACAGATTTATTATAAGTATAGATAGATAGATAGATAGATAGATAGAAGATATAGATATAGATTTATATAAATATACTTTATTGTACACCAAATTAGCTTATTATTATTAGTTGTAGCTTAGCTCTATAACAACAGTTTTTTTTATTATTTGAGATGGGTTTGCTCTTGACTCTAGGTAAGAGATGACAGAGACAAAGTCTAAGATGGAGCGAGCTTACCCAAGAGTAACCTGTTCACTCTAACTTTGAAAAGGTTAGGGTTTGGGATAATAATGTTAAACAGTTAAGATGATGATGTTTTTGTACATTTCATCTGCCTAGCTTTTTCCCAACTACATTGGGATCGGCTTACAGTCAAAACGGATTTAGCTGAAAACCAGTATTTTACGTGGAGCGGCAGTCTACCAGACCCCTAGAAACCATTAGCTGGGAAACAGGGTTCTCCTTGGCAAGACCGTTGTCAGATTTTCTGGCTACTGACTGTCCGTAACGACTGCCAAAGATCGATATGACAGTCAGGACCTACAGCTTAACGTGCTTTCCGAGGCACGGAGGAAACTCGGTATGTTGAGATGGTCACCCATCCACAGACCAACCTCGACAAGCGTTTCTTAACCTTAAAGATCGACCCGTGAGGTTGTTATTATTTAGCCACGAATAAGTTTAGATGTTGTTAAAAATGTAAAACAAATCAGGACCAATAATTACCAAAAGCATTCCAAAGATTGATTTACAACCTGCACCAGCTATGCACCCGGCTATACATATTGTTCAAAATGTTTTTGACCAACTTATGTAGAAGCTGTATAGCTCGAAACACAAAGCTAGACCAATGCGTCATCAATTATTTTCACTGCTTAAGTATTTAATTTAGTTGTTAGAGAAATTCTAAAGTTAATAGCATGTTTAGCCTTAATTCTGGCATTTTATTTCAAGGAATTACTTGATATTAATAATCTATACTTGACCCCATTAATGGCGATAAATTATAATTTTTGTGTATGTTTATTATAAAAATAACAACGATTACTAACTGTGTGTAGGAGCTCGTGGCTAAATAATAACAGCCTCACAGGTCGATCTTTAAGGTTAAGCAACGCTTGCCGAGGTTGGTCTGTGGATGGGTGACCATCTCAACATACCGAGTCTCCTCCGTGCCTCGGAAACCACGTTAAACTGTTGGTCCCGGCTGTCATTTGGAAATCTTTGGCAGTCGTTACGGATAGTCAGAAGCCAGAAAATCTGATACCAGTCTTGCCAAGTAGTACCGTGTTACCCAGTTAATGGGTTATGGAGGTCTAGTAGGCAGCCGCTCCACGTAAAATATGGTATTCAGCTGAATCCAGTTTGACTGGAAGCCGACCCCAATATAGTTGGGAAAAGGCTAGGCAGATGATAAACGATTACTAACTGCTTATTGGTGACCCTGGATAGTAAGCTAAAAATAAACTGCCAACTTAACTTGCAAATCTATAGATACATGAATATTTTTTTTAGAACAGCTCATCATTATAATTTTGATCCGTAAGACAGCCGCTGCTGGACATAGATTTTCTCCCAAGCATCGCCATGCGTGGTTCAAAAGTCATCTATTCAGCAATGGGTAGGTAAAACCCAACTTAAGTATGATTAACCCGATAGCTATACACCCCAGCATTTCTAAATTTCGAGTAAATAAAATACGTTACTTAAGTCAATACTGATATTCAGCTGGAAAGGCGATCCCAATATAGTAGGGAAAAGGTTAGGCTCATGCTGACTTTAGTCAAATCAGCCGGTCGATTCTGTCCACAACTCACCATGATCACTTAGGTGGAGTGAACGACAAGTGAGCTGTCATGCCATCTTGTTTGTATGGTTTGACAGCTCACTTGTCGTTCACTTCGCCTAAGTGTTCACTTCGACATGTTTACAGCCGGTCGATTCTGTTGACATCTCACCGTGATCACCTAGGTGGAGTGAACGACAAGTGTGCTGTCATTCTTATCTTTTTTGTATGCTCAATTGTCGTTCACTTCGCCTAAGTGTTTTCTTCGGTATGTTAACAGAATCGCACTGACTGCTGAACCATCCTCGACCATCACAGTGCCCTCAGGCGTTAGCATAGATAAGACTGTTCAAAAGCAAACGATATTTTTACGGTAACCCACCTGTAACAATCAATTGTCTTTGAATAATAAAATAAGCCGTCGCCCATTGTTAACAAGACTTGATAAGCATAAAGTTTAAACAATGAAATGCCAACAATCGCAGATTCACTTTTGACATATCGACTGTTCTAAACTTGGCACACATTATGCGGATAACCGAATTTCGATCAGCTGACCTTGATCTGATAGACTGGGTCAATGTCCAAACATGGTACGATTATAAATGGCTCCTTATGTATCGATACAGTTAACGGTCCTTTGATTCGGTTTGTGAATTACGTAATGTTGGCAGCTTGAATGACCTTCAGAGGGTTTTTTGATTTGATCAAGGCATTGTTATTGAATATGGTGCTCACAAGCTTGAGGAGCTCGTGACTAAATAATAACAGCCGCACATTTCGATAATCAAGGTTAAGCAACGCTTGCCGAGGTTAGTCTTTGGATGGGTGACCATCTTAACATACCGAGTTTCCTCCGTGCTTAGGAAATCATGTTAAGCTGTTGGTCCCGGCTGTTATTTCGAGATCTTTGGCAGTCGTTACGGATAGTCAAAAGCCAGAAAATCTGACAAAGTCTTGCCAAGAAGTATCGTGTTACCCAGTTAATGGGTTTTGGAGGTCTGGCAGGCAGCCGCTCCACGTAAAATACTGGTATTCAGCTGAATCCGGTTTGACTGGAAGCCAACCCCAATATAGTTGGGAAAAGGCTAGGCAGATGATGAGGTGCTCACAAGCTTGTGACATTGAAAGACGGTGTAGTGGTGCATTTTATCATCCTTTTCTTTCGGGATTCCTAGCTTTACACGATAATCTTATGGCGTAGTAAATATTGCCTTAGATGCACCATACCTAACTTAAATATGCTTGCTGATCAAATTTCGGTCGCAGTGGCTGATCTCAACCAAGATAAGTCAAGTTAACATGAAATATTACGGTACACAAGTGTGTGCGCAGACACAGGAGCACTCTCTGTCTCTTTAGGCACTCTCATAAGTGGAAGTCTTATGAGGAAAGGCAACCCAACACGACTAGGGGCTGGAGGGCTTAACGTACCCTCCGAGACCCAGTGGAGTCACCAACTTCCAAAAAGGGGTGCTGGTGACACCTCAACAACCTAGAACTAACACGCTACACTTACAGCCAGTGACAGAATGCAAAGCCATTAGATTATAAAGTACATTTCATCTACGGCGGAAACAGAAGGGCCAATAATTACTGTGGTGCAAGTTGGTGAATACCAATGTTGAATAAAATGTAGTAGATTTAGTTCATTGGTAGATTAGCAACAAAATCGTTGTCATTTCAATCATTTCAATTAAGATGGCCACTACATGCCTACAGCTCATTTAATAGGAAATGCATATAAACACGTAATTCTAAGAAAGTGACTACATTTCAAAGTCCGTATGTTAATAGGATATCAAATAATCAAGTTTTTGACGGAATAAACTTCAGAACCAAATTCGTCGGAAAACAAACTATGTTAATATTACGTAAGATTTGCAAACACTAGAATGTAATGATAGAAATCGCACATTCTTGTGTGCTTTAGCCAAATCTTTTTTATTTGCTAAAATCTAATAATACGGATGCCTCAACGTCTGCAGCTAAACCCAATAATGATCAAATGAAGATTTAATTTAAAGACGTTAAAATACAGCTTTAAAGATGTGATATATTATGGCTTCAAGATGTTTAACAGGTTAATCAAGTTCCAAAATGCAGCGTTAAGTGAATACCGCTGTGATTGGTCCTAATTTCTTGGTAAAAGTTGGATTATAGACGTGTTAGGATATAGAATTCGTTTTAGACTGGATGCAGTCCGTGCAAGACCGAAATGGTGAATCGTAGACCGATTGTTCTATATGACGATTGTTTTGATGAAAGCTTTTTACTTTGAATCCTGAAAGTTTGTGAGTATGTATAGATGTTTGTTACTCTTTCACGCAAATACGACTGAACGGATTACGATGAAATTTGGTATGTAGGTAGCTGATGACCCAGAATAATAAATGTAAGTCGCTAGTGTCAGTCAGAGGTTACTGGAGCGCTGCGGGCCCTGTATCGCTTGAAAAACTTTTTACCATCAAACACGAAGACAATGCTTGTACAGACCTTAATTTTTCCTATCATCGATTATGGCGATGTGTGCTACTACGGCCTGAATGCAGATCTCCTCAACAAACTTGACCGCCTTCTGAATTACTGCATTCGATTCGTTTTCAATCTGCGTAAATATGATCATGTTTCTGCGCATCGGTCGCTTCTAAAGTGGTTGCCCATACGCGAGCGCAGAGAGCTAAGAGCCCTTACTACCTTGTTTTCTTTCCTTGACTCTCCCAACTCCCCCAGTTATCTTGCCCCTCACTTCCAATACATTTGTGCCAACCACAATCGAAATCTACGCTCATCACATAACCGCGTCCTTCAATGTCCCACTCACCGTACTGACTTCATTCACTCTTCCTTCTTCGTTCAGGCTATTTCTCTGTGGAATGCGCTCCCTCAGGATTTCAGGATGGCCACCAACCGATTAACCTTTAAAGTTAGAGTTCGTGAGCACATTCACAAGAAGTTGGCAGTAGTCTCATCACAGCGCTAATATTTCTCAACTATCTATTGGTACTAATAAATATGTTTGTATGTTTATTTTTTCAATTAAATTTTTGTTATATTATATTATATGTAATATGTATAGTTTATATAATATTTATGTATTCTGTATGTTTGTATATTAATATCAATCGCTTTTATGTTCTCCATATTGCACCTACCACTATTTGTCTCTACATCACCCAAAGGTTGACTGGTAGAGAATGCCTATGGCATTAAGTCCGCTTCTGTACATTTGTGCTTAAAGTGTTAAATAAATAAATAAATAAATAAATAACCCATAGGCTACTTTTTATCCAGGAGTTCCCGAGGGATCGGGATTTACACGTGAATAACGAGAATTTATGCGCGGGCGAAGTCGCGGGCGGCCTCTAGTAACTTACATTTCCTCTTTTAAAGCCTTTGTAGTATTTTGTTTCGAAGTATGTTATATTTTTTTGTAAAAAAGTTTTTAAAGCATTTCCATAAAACGTGGCAATGCTGCCAGGCTTTTGGGCACATTACCAGTGACCAGCGATGCGAAGGAATTTTTCGACATGTCCAATCTCAAAGGCTCTTTGAGTTCAATCGTCAAAGGAAAAGCCTTCTTAACTAAGCCACGAGTGCATGCCAGACCCCCGACACATACCTCTCATCGCATATTTATGTCCAGGTGTTCTCAGCTTCTAATTACCCGTTACTGCATCTAAGAGAACGTACTCCCCGTATTGTGCAAGTTGCATTGAATCTTCTTCGTCTGTAGTGCGTTTTCTATTGAGTACGTGCACTCATTACTCATTAGGTTAGTGCAAGAACCGCTAATTAGTTTACGAAGGCACTTACACAGTCTTAAGGCCGACTGGTCACACACACATCACAATACCCACGTCCCACATACCTTTTTTTTTTTTTAGGGATGTGAAATCATCAAATGACTTCCCCCGCTCTGGGCGGAGCGGGAGGGAGTGTCAGACTTCTACTGACTAAAACCCATCCATGTTCCTTCATTGCCCTTTGTGTTCCGGAGCCACGGTGTCTCTTGCGAATAATCCCGCGACTCCGGCAGGCGTCGGCCCTTTCGGGCCCCTCTTCTCTTTGAGGCGCGCGTGGAACACTAACGCGCCGTCGACACGGCCTGTCGTCATGAAACGGACGGACGGCGAGCCACCCATAGCTCGCCGTCCACAGGCCCCCGCGTACGGTGGCCGAAGGTCACCAGGTGGCCTCCGACGCCCGCGGCGTCTACCACGGCAGCCGGGACTAGAGGATCTCTCCCTCTCCCACTCCGCCACCTCTTTCGCTAGCATGACTGCTTCGCAGAAGGAGGTGGCGGCGTCCCATTCGCTCCGGACCATGGCTTGGACCAGGGCCGGACGCGAGAGGTCGCCACCAAACGTCCCACATACCTACCATCAGTTTTTACGGCAACTGCTTCCGTGGTCGAGTGGTTTAGGTATTTGCCTTGTGACTGTGAGGTGGTCGTGAGTTCGATTCCTACGAGGAGCATAATTTGTAAAGTTGTCTCCATTTGGGCTAGGACATTGCAGGCTTGAATCACCTAATTGTTTGATAAAAAGATGATTCCGTGCTTCAGAAGGCACGTATTATGCTGGTGGTTCCAGCCGCCAAATGGCGGTCGTCAAATAAACCATGTCAGCGGCCCTTGACGCGATTTAGAAACTCTGACACTATAGGGTGTGTGGGGTCGTTAGACCTTACTGACCATACGAGAAGAAGAAGAAGTTTTGCTGCCCGATTCAGCTAGTCTATTCTGTAAATAACCATTTCGATATCGAGCTTCACCTGAGTGACTAAGCTTACAAAGTGAACTTTATTTCACACAACATAAGGTCTTATATTTATACGAATTTGAAACTCACCTCGGATTCCGCTGTCGAGATACGAAAATGTTGTTACAGAATAGCACTGCTGCAAAGAACTTACCGTGAAATAAGTTAGGTGAAGTGAGCAGGAAGTGAGTTGCCATTCGTATTGAAGCTAGGGACGGTCAGCTGACTTCAGTTAACCACAGTGTTACAGAATAACACTGCTGTTTAAGACTCTTGTAATAAAATCGCCCCTATAAAAATTCAAAATTCAAAAGTCATTTATTCAAATTAGGATGAGGGCCAGCACTTTTTGAACGTCAAGTTTTACAAAAGACAGTCCCCCAAAACGCCCGCCCGTCACCACTTCCTAGTGTTTTAGCTGTGGAGAAGAAGTGGCCAACAAACTCCCCAGCAACACAACTGTCTGTTACGTTTTAGGAACTACAATTTAACAATAATTAGTATGCTAAGTAATTAAAAATTCAAAATTCCTTCTAAAATTTACATGACACAAAAAAAATACCTATATTATTTATCACTTGTTTGACACTAAAACAAAATACACACTTAAGCAAGTGTTGACGCACGTGGATTAAAAAATATAAAAAAATGACCTAAATAGTCACACAAATAAAATAAATAATAAGAAATTAAAAAAAAATTATATCAACGAGATCAACACATATAACCTATCATAAACTATCTACACAAAGAACATGATATAGCAGGCACCTCGTCGATCTAGTAGTGAAAAAAGCTGTGTGCTATGCAAGTAACCCATGATTCGATTAAACGTCGAATTCAGTTTTATTTATTTATTTATTTATTTAGTACATGGAGGACTTACAGCTAATAAACACATACAAACATGGAGAACACAAAACACAAAAGGAGGAGGTTCTCAATTCGGTTGTATTTTTTTTGTTTGTTTTTATGTTTGTTACCTCATAACTCCGCCATTTATGAAATGATTTAAAAAATTCTTGTTTTATCTGAAAGAAATAGGTATACTTCGATTATCGATTTGCCCCATATATCAAAATAGTGGTTAGCAAATTTGACTTTTAAATCAAAATAGCTGGAATTCGTTTACTTGGCGGTGACAATGACGGATTTTTTTCTTCCAAGTTAACAAAATTGCGTATTTTACTTTCCTGAGATTTTCCAGTGGTGTTGTTATGAGTGGGTACCTACCACTAAAAAGTGAAAAATAAAAAAAAATGTAAAAAGTTTTTAATCCATTATGATATTCTCTATTATATAGTAGCCTGTATTCTAGTTTTTTTGTGTTATTTACTGCTGTGTATGCGACGTAAATAAAAGGAGATGTGTGAGGTAAAACTTGGTGTGTTTATTCTTACGAATCACTTATAAAAAAGTAAAGAGAACCAAGGTATGCCCTCACGAAGATTTGATAAACTCAAGTGGCAGTGCAATGCTCGCTGAAGGGAAGGCTGATGGGGCCGAAGTATTGGCCACGCAATGATGCGTGATAGATGAAGGGCATCCAACGCGGCGTGGGCAACAAGGTGGACCAATGACCTGGTAAGGCTCACTTTGTACAATAAGTACAGGATGGGTCGATGTGTTTAGGGACCCTATGTTTAACAGTCGACGTCTTTCGGCGTGAATAATAATGATGTTGAGCTATAATGAGCTTGAATTTGTATGAAAACTTTGCGTTTTACCATTGTGTGGGTAAGTACAGAAGTTACCAAATCTGTCAAATTTCTTTAATAGATTTTCAACTTTATCGCTGAAGTATTAGGTTCAAGTTTGATTGTTTGGTTAGGTTACATTTTGGGGAGTGTGCGACGGAATTGCATAATTTAATTCCACCAAGCCCGTTCCACCGTCGGACCACAAGACGTACGGCGATGCGCCACCGGTACATGGTGGACATCCCACCTATACGCACAAAACGTTTTGGGAATACATTGTGCGTACAGCTAAGGAGTGGAATTCCCTGCCTGAGTCTGTGTTTCCTGATAGCTACAACCTGGGAGTCTTTAAGTTAAGAGTGAATAGATTACTTCTAGGCAAGCGTGCTCCACCTTAGACCGCATCATCGCTTAACATCAGGTGAGATAGCGGTCATGCGTATGCCTATCAATAGATAGAAAAAAAAAGATTTCGAAAAATTTACAGTGTCGAATAGCTTGATTTGCTGGTGACTGCACTAGGTTATTGGACTATCTAGCCAAATTTGGGCGTTCTATAAGATAATTATATAGACACACCTCTGCAGACCCCTTCCGGGAAATAGGAAAGGTGATGCTTAGTTATGGTGACATGTTTCATAATCAACAAACATAATGAAAAATGAAAGTAAAAGTAAAAATTAGCATAATATTTTTTTTCGTCGAATAAAAACTAATCTTACGTATAATTTCTACAATACACAGGTATACATAGTTATGATCGTGAATTCATTTAAATATTCAATGAATACAACCTATTACTTCTGTCTAATAGGATTTCACATTCTATTCAATTATTGTGAATATATAAAACAAAGTCGTCTGCTGCTTCTGTGTCTGTGGGATTCATTAAGTTCTCAGTCTAAAGTTCTTAGTTCTAAGTTCTAAGTTCTCAGTTCTCAGATCTAAGTTCTCAGATCTAAGTTCTCAGTTCTAAGTTCTCAGTTCTAAGTTCTCAGTTCTAAGTTCTCAGTTCTACGTGCTCAGTTCTAAGTTCCCAGTTCTAAGTTCTCAGTTGTAAGTTCTCAGTGGTGGTGGTGTAAGCAAGGTACCAGGAGCAGCGACATTCTCAAAGTCCACAATGGTGCTGATTTAAGGGTACCTGGGGCACACCAACAAGAGGGTACCTACTACTTTGGACCGGAGCAGCGCAATCACATTTGGTGACAAACGGATCTGCAAAACTCCATCCTGCCTAGTTATATTTGCAGAAGCCTACCTTCCTATATTTTCTTCATATACATTGTTATTCTTTGACATTTTTAAATGTGAATTCACTATATTGAGACAAATTTCCGTTGATATTGGCGACTGAGTCGAGTGGAGAAGGAAGTTTGCTTCAAAAGAACAGAAATACATGAGAGTATTTTGTTTTTATGTAATTTTAAACTATCGCTACTTTTACTGTCATCTGGATCAGGCCGTAATTGCGAATCAACTACAAGAAAAACTGTTTTTTTTTTCTATCAACTCCTATTTCATGATCTATCTGACATAAGACGCGATTGTCTTTGTATATAGTTAATTTTGATGGCGATAGATCAAATTACTAAAAAATTATTGAAAACGTTAGAATTAATTGTCTCTTAAGTCAAAATATCCATTTTATTGGTAACTAGCTGACCCGTGCAACGTCATCTGCGTAACATTTTTCATTACTGTTCCGCTCCTATTGGTCTTAGCGTGATGGGTTATCTAAAACTGAAAGAATTTTTGAAATTGGACCAGTAGTTCCTGAGATTAGCGCGTTCAACCACACAAACAAACAAACAAAATCTTCTGCTTTATAATATTAGTATAGACTAGCTGTCTTTGCGCGCACTTTGTTAGGCGGTATTTTTTACTCGGATTTCTACTGATAAAAAAAAACAAAATCGGTTCAGTAGATCCAAAGATAACCCCTACGACCTCACAAACTTTACCTCTTTTATAATACAGTGTGAGTCTTTATAATGTGCACATACGAAAATGAGGGAAACTATGACTAATAATCAAGTGGAAAAGGAGGTAAATTTTGTTTGTAAGTTTGTATGTTTGTAATTTTGTAAGTTTGTATTTAGGTGGTAATCTCAGGAACTACTGATCCGATTTGAAAAGGAGCGGAGCAGTAATGGAAAATGTGACGCAAACGAAGTTGCGCGGGTCAGCTAGTATTAAATAATTCGTTCACAACTGTGACTCCAGTGCAAACAGAACTGTGTAACTTTTCAAATAAAACATCTATCGCAATGAAACAATCTCCATAATAATCAGAAACAATTAGCCATCCTTAGAAAAAGATAATTGGAAATTATATTTTTTTTAGCAAGAATCATAATAATCGTAATCTGTTTTCTTTTCATCAATTTTACGGTAATCGTAAAATTTCTCAAAAAGACGCCCCGTTTACCTACCTTTTTAGGGTTCCGTAGTCAAATGGCAAAAAACGAAACCCTTATGGATTCGTCATGACTGTCTGTCTGTCCGTCCGTATGTCACAGCCACTTTTTTCCGAAACTATAAGAGCTATGCTGTTGAAACTTGGTAAGTAGATGTAATTTGTGAACCGCATTAAGATTTTCACAGAAAAATAGACAAAAAACAATAAATTTTGGGGGTCCCCATACTTAGAACTGAAACTCAATTTTTTTTTTTCATCAATCCCATAATTGTGGGGTATCTATGGATAGGTCTTCAAAAATGATATTGAGGTTTCTAATATAATTTTTTTCTAAACTGAATAGTTTGCGCGAGAGACACTTCCAAAGTGGTAAAATGTGTCCCCCCCCCCTTAACTTCTAAAATAAGAGAATGATAAAACAAAAAAAAAATATGATGTACATTACCATGTAAACTTCCACCGAAAATTTGTTTGAACGAGATCTAGTAAGTAGTTTTTTTTACTACGCCATAAATCGTAAACCGCAACTTTTGCTTATAATATATGTACGGAACCCTCGGTGCGCGAGTCCGACTCGCACTTGGGCGGTTTTTATTACATTAAGTTATTTTTGATCATATTAGCTACCCAATAGTAAAAATTGCATGTTTATAACGTCGTTTGCAGGTTGTGATGATTGGGATTTTTTTATTGAGCATTTAGCATTAATAAAAAGGTTTTCTCTACTCTACCATTTCCTAAGTAATTACAAATTTACAATTATAAGGTTCCACTTTATCTTGAAATATGTAAGAGATTTCCAAATGCAGTTTTTCTCAATATTAGTATATATTTTCTTAATAATTATTTCTTCAATAGAATAACCTCACAAGATGAGTCTGATAATCGCTGTGCTTTTAACATACCACTTCTTTGGCTTTTGGATATCCTGTGACAGATGGTGTTTGTGTTATTAAGCAAATAAATAATTATTAATCAAATCTGCATTATGCAACATTGGTGCGTAACCACCTTTATGGAAATGAGTGAAGAAAACTTTCAAATGCGGTGCATTCTTTTGATTACATCACAGATATCAAGAATGATCTCAAACTGCATAATGTCATTTGCATTTTGATTTATAATACTGGTCAAAATTGGATGTATTTTTTTTAAGTCTTTTTATGGCATATCCACTTTCTAACTGATCATTTTACTATATATCACCAGGCACAGTCCAAGATCTTCACAGTACTTCGCTTCGGTCCATCACTAAGCATCATGAAGATTATCGTAGCGGTAAGTTCAGTGCAGTGCATGATTTAGTGGAAAGAAACAAATGCAAAGTGATTGTTTAAGTGCGTGCCTTTCTGAAGTCAATGGTGTATCAGAAATCGTTTGTGTTTGTTGTTCCCATTGGGTCGCCAAATAGGGAATTAGATGTGAAGTCTGAAGGGCAAAGGGTGCAGGATGGCTCAGCTCAGCCCATAAGTACGACCGACAACCTGGTGAAGTTCTCAGGAATGGGATGAATATGGGCAGTGCAGAAACCGCAATCGTGGCAATCCTTAGGGGAGGCCTATTTTCTGAGGCTTTAATTTAAATGAATTTATGATAGTGATGAACCACCGTGGTAAATATCTGGTCTGCCCTGTAAGTGTATGAGTTATCGTGTAGCTTAGGGCAGGCACTGACATCTCTTCAAAGGGACTTCAGTGTCTGTGGGATACGAGGACTCGATTGGAATCGGAGGCTGATAGACTTGGCGCCACCATTATTGTTAAACTTAAAGAATAGCAAAATTTCCAAAAAAATCGTAACTAGATAAGATTTCAGCAACCATTAGTAAATCATGAATCATAAAAAATATATTTTGCCTCAAACCAGAATAATAAGTAATATAGTAGGTACTTAACAATTTGCCTCATTATATGAAATTCAAGTTTCATTAGGATCACAGGCATGCCATAGAACATTTAAAAACGCACATAAATTGTACTTAAATAATATGCGGGCATCCGTATAACCGAGCTGCGTTGTAACGTGCACATTACAGCGTAACGAGCAATGTCAAGTGCATCTGATACTCAGTTGTAATGTAATCAAACTATTTACATATAATCATTTTAAATAAGTATATCATTACCTACTCTCGAGCTCGTGGCTAAATAAAAACAGCCGCACAGGTCGATCTGCAAGGTTAAGCAACGCTTGCCGAGGTTGGTCTGTGGATGGGTGACCATCTGAAAATACCGAGTTTCCTCCGTGCCTCGGAAAGCACGGTAAGCTGTTGGTCCCGGTTGTCATTTCGAGATCTTTGGCAGTCGTTACGGATAGTCAGAAGCCAGAAAATCTGACACCAGTCTTGCCAAGGAGTATCGTGTTACCCAGTCAATGGGTTGTGGAGGTCTGGTAGGCAGCCGCTCCACGTAAAATACTGGTATTCAACTGAATCCGGTTTGATTGGAAGCCGACCCCAATGTAGTTGGGAAAAGGCTTGGCAGATGAGATGATATCATTACCTATTCTTGTGCAAACATTAAAGTGTGTATTTATTTAATAACGTCGTTTGGGTTTCATTGCCATTTTTAGGCAGAAAAAATAAAATAATCTTTGAAAATATTGACTTTAATAATTCATGGAATATGCAAATGTTCAAAACTGGTCAAAGTATAAAGATTTAAATGAAAATGAAGACATCCCACCCAGATTCTCGTAACTCAGTTATATTTAGTGTCTTGTTATTTTATTCTAATCTTCTAATTTTATTATTGTGTTATTAGGTACTAATTTTGTCAATGTTGGTTAACCCGTAATTTGCGACTGTATAAGAATGAGGCTTGTATTACTTATCCTAAGAAACACTTCATACAGAAGCTGTTGGTAAAACTTTTAATAAATAAACTCAGCACCAAATTGAACCTAACTGATTTTCATCCAGATCCAGATTGCACAAAAACAATATTTGTTACATAAACTTACACAGCCTTTCTTCCGCAGTGTATATGCCTCGCGATGGTGGCGTGCCCCCGTGGCCAGGCTACGAGCAGCATCGACGGGCGACAGGTGCGCAGTGGAGCTGGAGGTGGAGGCAATGGAGTGACTGGTGCTTTCTACATCCCTGCCAATAGCGGAGGAGGTGCTGGCAGCAACTCTCAAGGCTGGGGCGCGAGCAGAAACAGCGTCAACAGCCTCGGGGGAGGCGGTGGTGCGAGTGCCTTCAACCTCCCAGCACCCATCAGTCTTCCAGTCAGCAGTTCAGGTGGTGCCGGTAGCTACGCGGCTTCAGCATCCAGCGGAGGCAGTGGTGGCAACTACTTCCAAAGCTGGAGTGCCGGCGCTGGTGGGCAAAATAACCAAGGAAGCATTGGAGGCAGTAATTTCCAAGGCTGGATACCCATGGTTGGCGCAAGTAACCAAGTTGGCAAAAATGGCGGTGGAGGCTTCGGTTCTCCTACCACTAACTACGGTGCTCCATTCGTAAGTGGATTTGCTGGTGGCGCAAGCAACCAAGCGGGCAATGTCGGCGCTGGTGGAAGCCACTTCCAAGGCTGGAACGCTGGTGCTTCTAGCCTTCCAGGAACCATTGCAGGTGCTGGTGGCTCCAGTTCTCCAAGCACAAGCTACGGTGCTCCATCCGCTGGTGGATTTTCTGGTGGTGCAAGCAACCAAGACAGCAGCGGAGGCAATAGCGGGGGTAGTTTCCAAGGCTACAGCGGAGGTTCTAGTGCCGGAAACTATCAAGACGGCATCGGAGGCGCTGGTGGTGGCAGTTTCCAAGGCTACAGCGGAGGTTCTAGTGCCGGAAACAACCAAGGCAGCATCGGAAGCGCTGGTGGTGGCAGTTTCCAAGGCTACAGCGGAGGTTCTAGTGCCGGAAACAACCAAGGCAGCATCGGAAGCGCTGGTGGTGGCAGTTTCCAAGGCTACAGCGGAGGTTCTAGTGCCGGAAACAACCAAGGCAGCATCGGAAGCGCTGGTGGTGGCAGTTTCCAAGGCTACAGCGGAGGTTCTAGTGCCGGAAACAACCAAGGCAGCGTCGGAGGAGCTGGTGGTGGCAGTTTCCAAGGCTATAGTACAAGCGCAAATATCGTCAGCAACCAAGGAGGCAATGGAGGTGGTAGTTTCCAAGGCTATAGCAGAGGTTCTAGTGCCGGAAACAACCAAGGCAGCGTTGGAGGCGCTGGTGGTGGCAGTTTCCAAGGCTATAGTACAAGCGCAAATATCGTCAGCAACCAAGGAGGCAATGGTGGTGGTAGTTTCCAAGGCTATAGCAGAGGTTCTAGTGCCGGAAACAACCAAGGCAGCGTCGGAGGAGCTGGTGGTGGCAGTTTCCAAGGCTATAGTACAAGCGCAAATATCGTCAGCAACCAAGGAGGCAATGGTGGTGGTAGTTTCCAAGGCTATAGCGGAGGTTCTAGTGCCGGAAACAACCAAGGCAGCAACGGAGGAGCTGGTGGTGGCAGTTTCCAAGGCTATAGTACAAGCGCAAATATCGTCAGCAACCAAGGAGGCAATGGAGGTGGTAGTTTCCAAGGCTATAGTGCAAGCGCTAATGACGTCAACAACAAAGGTGGAAATGACGGCACTAGTTTCCAGGGCTACAGCGGTGGTTCTGGCGGTGGCAACTTTCAAGGCCGGGGCTCTGGCGCTGGTAACAACCGAGGTGGCAATGAAGGCGGCAGCAGCCTTCCCGGCCCCATTGGAAACGCAGGAGACGCCAGCTATCAAGGCTACAGTAGAGGTCCCGTTAGCAGCAGCAAACCAGTTGGCAGAGGCGTTGGTGGCCACAGCATCCATGGTATCGGACTCCAAGGTACTGGCTTCGGTGAATACCAGGCCGTCCCCGTCGGCTTCCAGACCTCTGAAGGACGAAACGTTGACCCCGATCTCCTTCAACAAATCCGTGCTATTCTTCTGCGAGAAGAGGCTTCATCTGGATTTGGTGGTGGAGCTGCAGGTTCTTCCTCGGCATTCAGAGCGCCATCAACGTCGTACGGAGCTCCATCATCTAGTTATGGCGCGCCTTCTTCTGCATACGGAGTGCCATCCGCCGGATCCGGCAGTGGCGGATCTGGTCGCGGTGGACCCGGCCGCGTTATCGGAATCACAGTCGAAGGTATCGATCAGTCTATCCAGATTGCTCAGTTCCACCAAACAACATCAGGCTCTGGCCCATTCGGAGGAGGCTCTTCCTCAGCAACTAATACTATTCCCTCTGACAGCTATGGCGCACCCTAGTAAATTATTTGTGTTTAATAGTTTATTTATCATTAACTTATTGTTAACTTATTTTATCGTTAAGTTTATGTTTTTGTTTTATTTATTTAAAAAGGAGAAAATAAATATATTTTCACCGTGAACTGATTTTTTTTTATATGATAGCTGGCTGCAAACGCAAACCACTATTTTGTTTACAAAAAGAATCCTACAATTATGGGTCACACACAAGCACGTCAAGAAATGCAAAATTACCTAAGGATATCCTTAATCAACATTTTAAACAGCATATTAACATTGCCAAAGCTGTTCGAGAAGAGAAAAAGAAGTGTTTTTCCTGATTTTTGAAATATTCAATTATAAAATATGGCTGAATAAAGTTTCCACAATTCTGTTTAAAAATACGATCAAAGAGATCCTTGTAGATCAACATTGTTAGCACATTAGAGTAGTTTACATCGGGATTGCAACCATGTACCTTTTTATTTGCGAGTTTCCGATATTTCGGCACTGTTGCAAGCGCCATGTGTCGAGAACAGTTGCGGGAAAAAAGTGAGTTTGTGGACAGTGGTACCGGAGATGGTCGTAATAAAAGACTACGAAAGAGGGTAGACCGATATGTCTCCCAATAACATCCCACCCGCAAGATCTTCAGTTACTCCGTGATCATGGCGCTTGCAACAGTGCCGAAATATCGGAAACTCGCAAATAAAAAGGTACATGGTAGCAATCCCGATATGAACTGTTCTAATGTTATAAGTGACCATAAAAGTTTTAAACAATATATTGGTAGCACAATACTGTGAACATTATCTTTGTTTGGACCTCTTCATTTAAGAATATCTGTAGGTACCTAATTTAATATGGATTTTGTCTATTATGTTTTTGACTAAAATAGTAGTGAACTTCAGCAGAAGTTCGAAATATATTCCACTAGCTTCTGCCATCGGCTTCGGAGCTTCGGTGATCCGCGTGATCCCTAGGGACCATATTCCCGGGATGAAAAAGTATCGCCTATGTGCTATTCCAGACTATAATCTATCTCTGTTCCAAATTTCACCCAGCCGTTTTGGCGTGATTAAGTAACAAACACACATCCGAACTTTCGCATTTTATCATTTTAGCTAGATTTATCATCCTAAATTGGATGGAAACTGGATACACCTTGAGGTCCCGTGGTTGGCATTATTGCTAGGTAGGTACTTTGCACACTTTTTTTAAGATACGGCAAACAGAATAACGTTTACATCATTTGTTTTCCAGGAATCCGACGGCGGCGTCTTGGAGTAGCTTATGTCTTTCTGGAAGAAAACGTGTCTCGTTGGACTTCGAGCACTTCAAGAATGAGCCACCTCATCTTTTCAAATCTTCAACGAGCTGCTTTAAATGTGTGTCGAAGCCAGTGGTGCATGTACGGGAAAATAAGGTAAATGCCCAATTATCCTTTATTTTCAACAGGCCTTCGAGCTTCGGTCGTTTAGTCTATACTCTAGCTATAACAAATAGAACAATATGACCAACTTGAAGTAGTTAAAATAGTTAATAGTTAGTAGAGTCAAGAGCAAACCCATAACAAGTAAAAAAAAAAAAAAAAATACTTAAACCGACATGCGACACTAGTAGGTATTGATAAACGCTGAAATACATTTATTTTACTTAATAACTATTCTTCTACTTAGAAAAAAAAAAACGCTTGATATAGTCTAAAATTCTAACAATATTTCTAAACAGATTTTTTTTCTCTTTCATTTGACATTATATGACGCAATGCGGGAAAAAAAGTAACCCCCACTTTTTGTTTTATCCTGCTGCATGAGACCCAACCTTACTGATTTTTGCTCTATATAATCTAACCTGTCTACCGAACCATAGTTTATTAGTACGAATAACGTATTTGCAACACATCCGTACCTACCTATTCATTTAAACCAGCTATACTCAACCTGCGGCTTGCGGGCCGCATGTGTCCCGTCAAGCTTTTCGGTGTGGCCCTGTAGCCTGGCACATGATTGAAGCTATATTTAATCTCCTTGATCTTTATATAATACGTAAAAAGTGGCTTATAATCATAATCATCTTATTATCAGGCACAAAATTAAAATATACAAAAATCAATAATAAACTTATACATATTGATAAAATAGCTATAGGTACACGTTATGTTGTCGGCGTCGTGTCACGTAACCGTCCTCGGAAACGTCGAAATACGACACCTTTCGGCCAAAAGTCCTCCTTCAAGAAGATCTGTAGATGGTGGGTTGGAACTCGAACCACGAACGACTTAAAGTTGATGTTGTGGCACGATTCCAACCTTTTGACCCTCAGAGTCCACTTGGTCTTCTCTTTCAAGTACTGCACGACTTCCTCAACCTTTGTGGAGTGATGCAGACGCGATATATACAGCTGCGTCGAAGGCACACCAGGGCCCAGCAGCATGTTGGGTCCACTCAGTGCGGTACCGAACTGGTTACGAGAACAGGGCTTCTTCTTCTTTCTACTTTCTTAAAGCGTCATCAAATAACCCCGTCCTTGGCAAAGAGCTACGGGCCGCAGTCAGGACAGCTTTGAATACCCTTCTTTTTCCCTATTTCCTATGCCTTTTAATTCTTTATTATACACCAAAACAACTTTTATGATACAATCATAATAAAATACATGTGCAAAGGCGAGCTTTACTCAAACTTAGTGTTAGTTAAGCCATATATGAAGAAGGTCCTTTTGTCTCAAATTCAAAAGTCCATTAATATAGCTTTTTTTTTTTTTTTTTTTTTTTTATTCAAAACGGGGAAACTCTTGGCCCAAATCTCACCTGCTACCACCATCATGTCTAAGTCTGTCGCCATAACAACAATGTTAACAGCATTGTTGTGTTCCGGCAGTTAGAGGTATGATAGCCAGTGCCTCTGTGTAAGAGGATTCCGGGTGAAACTCGCTCCCATCTTCGGCCTAATCATCACTTTCCATCAGGTGAGATTTGGGCCAAGAGTTTCCCCGTTTTGTATAAAAAATAAATAAAAAAGGGGTTTTTTTACTTTTGAATGGCACGTGTTTGACCACTTTCTCACCTGATGGTAAGCGATGATGCGGTCTAAGATGGAGCACGCTTGCCTAGAAGTAACCTATTCACTCTTGACTTAAAGACTCCCAGGTTGTAGCTATCAGGAAACACAGACTACGGCAAGGAATTCCACTCCTTTGCTGTACGCACTATGAATGTGTTCCCAAAACGTTTTGTGCGTGTAGGTGGGATGTCCACCATGTACCAGTAGTGCATCGCTGTTCGTCTTGTGGTAGGTTGAGTGCGGCTGATTTAGACGGGGTATGACGATATGACGAAGTATACGTAAATACATAGACTGCTGGCATCGTAACTTATTGCCTTTGGCTTTACCGTAGTCACGTAAAATTCCGGCCAAGTGAAACTTGGACTCTTATGCGACGGGTTCCATAGGTAACCGAAAAAAAACCCATTTCTAGTATGGCAGCCCCTTTAATTTTTAATTTAGTTTTTATAATTTGTTATTATAGCGGCTATAGAAATGTAGGTACACTCAGTGAAAATTTCAACGGTCTACCTATTGCGGTTTTTGAGATACAGCCAGACTGACGGACGTACACACGAACAGCGGAGTCTTAGAAGTAGGGTTCTGTTGTTTTTAAAAGCTAACATATAAATAATAAAAATTATTTGGCAATGTAACACAAATTAATAAAACGTATTCTAACAACAAATAACTGGTACCTAGTATGAGTAACTAATGAATTAATTTAAATATTAATAATATATTTTAAATATTAATAATATATTTTCGGATTTCACATTCGACTGAGCATTAACATCATAGTAAAAGGATACCTAGTGAAAGGGAAACTATTATTACTACAAGAATATAAAAAATATAGATAGAACAACAGACATGAATGAAAGAATATTTTTAGTAGCCCACTCTTTCCCACTACTGGGCAAACACGTGGGGCTTTTGCCCAGTATCCAGCTCTCTGTCTTGTCTTCTCTGGCCAACCTGTCGGGAACGAGTTCAAAAGGTTAATTTATTCTACTAATTTTTAAACAACTATCGCATGAATTCGGATGTCTGTCGCAAACTGTCAAGAAAGCTTTAGTCTACATACATTTTTGACTGATTACGACTGACTTGCGAATGCGAAAGTTGCCCTGTAAATGCCCGTCAGACTCTATTGAGCCAAAGTTGTATTGTCTTATTATATACCGCGTGTATCTGACATCGACGCACAAACGATTTCCATGGGTCCAGGGCATGATTCTGGACACCCCAGTGATCACCAAACCATTCATCACCAAACATTTCCCTACATTTTTAACGCATCTCCAAAGCTTCAAGCGGCTTTGTCCCAGCGACTCAAGCTGTATTATGCAGCGCTTTCAGCTGCTGTTGCTTAGTCAATATATTTACAGTTCAGTGTGCCATCTACGCCAGTTGTTGGGAACTACGGGCCATCTGCGGCTAACTAGATAATCTGTCAGTAAAAGAAGCGGCCAAGTGAGAGAATGAATTGGCTGGATAGCGTTCCTGGGGGGCTACTCTCTAAGCCCGATGTCCGTAGTTTCGGGCTTAGTTGCGGCCGTATTCTACTCCGTATTAATTACGGACTTACGATTAGTTCCAAATCCGAACCAAAAACGAATGAGAACACGATTTCACAGCGACTTCCAACAGTGTTGACATTAATTCTTATTAGTTAGGTAATACGGAGCAGAATACGCCCGCAACTAAGCCCGAAACTACGGACTTCGGGCTTAGAGAGTAGCCCCCCTGCTTTGTTATACATGATTTAGGTAGAGGTTTCGAACTTAAAGATTGGTATAGCGATATTATGCTAGCACGGGTTTTTATTATTTATTTATTTTTAGCCTATTTTGTCCCACTGCAGGGCAAAGGCCTCCCTTTCTTCCTACCATTTTTCTCGGTTCTGGGCTAACTATTGTTCTTTTAATTTGCTGACGCTGACTGACTGGTTTTGATTAAACATTAGTTATTAGAATTGGCAGCCAGATCGACACGCCATCTCGCTCTTTACTGCCTGTTCAGTCTGCATACATTATTACTGATGTTCTTCATCATTTCAGCCAATTGCCGTCCACCTTTTTTAAATCATCGATCGATCGTACTGCAGGGCGTGCCACCCTACGTTTGCCCATATGCGGTCTCCACTCCAACACATGTCTGCTCCATCGTCCGTCTGTCCGTCTGCAGACATGGCCGGCCCATTTCCACTTCAGCATGCTGAGTCAACGCGCAATGTCGGTGACTTTAGTTCTCTGGCGAATGACTTCGTTGTGAATTATATCCCTGATTTTATTACTGATGTTAACATAATTTTACCCGACCCGGTCTGAATATCGCCCCTATTTCGCTGGACCAGGGAATCACTCTTATACCCGACTCTTTTTTCATTCTTATTTTACCCGCCTTGAGATCACCCTTATTTTGCCCGACCCGGGAGTCGCTCCAATTTTGCCCGACACTTTTTTTTGGGGTTACTCTGGGAATTATATCGCTATGTTCCCTGATCTAACCTCACGTCCAGCAAACGACATATCGTTTTCAAAGCATAAACTCAATAACATAACGCGAAACGAGTATATTTCTGACTTTCAAAATGTCTAAACTTTCAACTTCGTTTTAAAGTTTACCGCTGTCTTTTTATTACTACCGTCTTCTTTTTAGTATCAAAAAATTAAAGACTGTTCATTGTTAAGTGCACCAGATAGGCGATCTGGTCTTAGATTTTTTTTTTAAATCTTATTAGTATCTATAAGTCTAGAAAAAGAGAAATTCTTACATCATCCTACGTAACAACCGGCCAAGTGCGAGTCGGACTCTAACACTAAGGGTTCCGTTCTTGGTTCTTACCATAAACCGAAAAAGTCACGTTTCTTATACGGGAGCCCTCTTTAATTTATAATTTAATCTTATTTTTATTATTTTTTGTTTTAGCGGCAATAGCAATACACACCCTGTGAAAATTTAGTAATAGGGTTCAGTTGGTTAGATACCCTTCGGGTACCGAAGTCTAAAAATCATAACATCGTTAAGGATTTGTAGTTTAAGTTCATGATTTGTGAATGTCAGTTCTGTGAAAAAAAAAACATTATATTTCTTCCTTGAAAAAAAATACCCGGATAATTTAAAACTTCGGGATAACTGAAAAAGTATTTACATTGTTATCCAGGGGTGAAAGTAATGGTTTAGTCCCGAGACGGCGCCAATCGTTCGAGGGACTAAATACGTCTTTCACCCGAGGTTGAACACTGCTTTTCATTATGATAACAAGGATTTTTACTTTCCTTGTATTCGTAATGAAAAGTACAGTGTCAAAAGTGACAAAAACACGAATCTGAATCTGATGAACCTATCGTGTTAAATACAAATGAAATGAAAGTATGAACAAAGCTCGAAAAAAAAAATAAAGATCGGATTGCCGCTTTCCCGAGTATTTTGTTTTTTTTTTTTTTCTGAAGCCGGCCATCTATTCAGCCATAATATTTTCATCGTTGTTTTTTTTTATGATTTGACGGCTGTCAGTTGAAAACGATTTTCCCTAGGGCTGCAAAGTAATAGTTTCAACAGGCAACTTCAGGCCTACTTTACGAGCATGAGTAATGAAAATCATTTTTCAATGTATTATTTTTTTACATCAGTCAAGATTCGACCGATGTACTCGGTCAGGCCAGTTATTCAATAATATAAAATTAAAATACCGTAACCATATCAGTCGCAACAGAACAGTCTAAATTTCAAATAGCACTGATTCAAAATAACACTGAGTACCTGTCGTATTAAATTCTATTGCAGTTATTTGTGTGTCAAGCCCACTTCTAGATGCGCGACGTTTTCGGACATAGACTCTCCTGCTTCGAGGATGATTTGGCAAATGAATAGGTCCTTGCCTTGAAGATGGCTGACATTTTCGGTTAACTCTTATCTTATCTGATCTCGTATCACGTTCACATCAAGTTGACATGTTACGTAATTCCTAAAAACAATTTCTTTTTATTTTTAGCTCTACATAACATTATTAACATAACGCGTATTTTTTTGAATACATTAAGCTGGTTTTAGTATTTTGAATTTAAATTTTGACATTGTAACCTATTTTGAAAAAATCGCGTACACATTCATGAACTTGTGTGCACGATTTTTAAACGACTTCTAAAAATTAGGTTATAAATGTTTACTGCTAACTCTCTGTCGACCGTAACGTTATCACTGACTCCCTTTTCTTTCATTACGTTCGTCACAAAATACATCTTTTATTTAACGTCTTTTTAGGGTTCCGTAGCCAAATGCCAAAAACGGAACCCTTATAGATTCGTCATATCTGTCTGTCTGTCCGTTACGTCTGTACGGTAACGCGTCCGTGTTTGGTCATAATGTATACTATTGTATACCGAATTTCAACAGAATTGGTCCAGAAGATGCGGAGAAAAAGGCAGACAGACGGATAGACAAACACCCGGGCAATCCTATAAGGGTCCCGTTTTTCATGGATGTTCGGAGCCCTAAAATAGTAGAACAGGGAGGGGAGGACCTTCGCCCTACATTTACGATTCTCATGCCCAATCTGACCTTAGAACTAAGTCTGAGTTACACAGACATAGTAACGCACCTTGGCAATTGAATGAAGCTCCTGCGGCCGATATATTTGTACTTATACGGGCACACAAGGTCATCGAGCGCTCATTACCGTGTTATAGGCAAAGCATTTACCATTTCTAAACATAATTAAGCATAAGCCAGACCAGTGGTTCCCAAATTTTATTTAACCCGGGACCACTTTGATTTATTTCTGTGCTGCCACATAGGTATTATGAAAATAACTAAGATAAAAATGTGTCAATCCAAAATAAACTTATACCATTTTCTACGCGTAACAGGTTAAACCTCTTTAGGGATTTTGTACTCATCGTTATCAAAAACTTTCACTATAGGACCAACTCCGAAATCGCGAAAAAATATATTTGTTGTTCATATAATTTAATTTTAATATAATGTTTTTTTCGCGATTTCCGTGTTAGTCCGATACTGAAAGTTATTCATATTGATCAGTACAATGACCCTTTTAGAGGTACTGCATTTAATTTGTTACAATTTGTAGATATTCCATACGTATTGCTAAACTATTATTTGTATTAAAGAAACTTACACCTAATAATCTTGGTAGGTACTTAAAATAGCTAAATGAATTTATGATACTGTTTTCAGTTTCACTCAGAGCTATAAAAAACTTTAATTCGTTAATAATGGTTTGGTTATTAAAACCTCAAAATCTGATACTTTTTTTGAAATCTATTCTGCAGCTAGTCCGCAATAAAAATAAGATCTTATAGGAGTTTACTAATGAACGACAATACAACACAGTCATAATTTTCCGATGCTCTTGGTTCCAGGGCGAACAATGTATGGGCGCAGAGCAATGTCCTTTAAACCTTTCCCCAACCATATTTTGGCCCTTGGACTATCTACCAGTGATCCGCGGACAAAAGGTTGACAAACACTGAGCTAGCTACCAATGAATCACGATTCTAAAAATATCTCACATCGTAGATATGTTTTTTTTTATATACAAAACGGGGAAACTCTTGGCCCAAATCTCACCTGATGGAAAGTGATGATTTGGCCGAAGATGGAAGAGAGCTTTACCCGGAATCCTCTAACACAGAGAAACTGGCTATCATACCTCTAACTGCCGGAACACAACAATGCTGTTAACATTGTTGTTATGGCGACAGACTTAGACAAGATGGTGGTAGCTTGCCAGGCGGACTTAGAACAAGGCCTAACACCAACCAAACCGAGCAAAAAATTTGCCCCCGCACTAGACCACGGAGGCGGTTAGTGTCACCTGTTTAGCACTACCCGGGGACCACGTGTAGGGATTCGCTGAAGGGTATTCTCCTACGGACGCGGGTGACTCGGCCCCCATTTACGATGTCTCACACTCTTATGTATATTGCCTATGGGTGTTTATGTTATACCTACTGTGTGTTTTACAATTAACACTAGTCTTACATAAGCTTCTTAGTAAACAATAGCTGTAGCTGACTCATGGGCTCCTAGTACTTGCTGTCAAAATGGAAAAGGATTTTACCTATCTGCTTTGCCTTTGCTTTGCCATTTGCACCTTTGACAAAACGTTTGTTTGCTTACGATTTACATGATTTTCTAGACTCTAAGTAATTCTTGCATGGTTCCTATATTGTATCGATCGGTTTTTAGGGTTCCGTACCCAAAGGGTAACCAACGGAACCTCTATATATTACTAAGCCTCCGCAGTCCGTCCGTCTTTCAGCGGGCTGCATCTCATGAATGATAGTTAGTTGAAATTATCGCAGATGACGTATTTCGGTTGCCGCTATAACAACAAATACTTAAACACAGAATAAAGGGGGCTCCCATACACCAAACGTATTTTTTTGCCACATTTATAGATAATGGTAGGTACAGAACCCCTCGTTCGCGAGTCCGACTCGCCATTGTCCGGTTTTTTCTACTCGTAAGTAGTATAGAAGCGTATTTGTATTGGCATAGGCCATTTTTTCGTCGGGGGCAAAATCTTTCTAAAGGCGACCTGGATTTTGAGGAGAGTTCCCGGTAATGTGGGATTTTCACAGAATCACCTTAAAAATCACCACATAGAAGGGGCTTTACGGTATTGACCTAGGAATGCTAAATTATGCTTATTTTGTCTATCGGCGAGTTAACAGTGCCAAATCTACTAATATTCACATTCGCATCGCATCTCAATCGCAATCTGTAACAAATGTTTGAAATATAAGGTTTTTTTTTTACAGTTTACAATTGCGATGTGAAAGTTGTTTAAATAAAAAACTTTTTACAAAAAAATACAACCGACTTCCAAAAAAAGAAACACTACAAAGTAAAAAATAACTTTAATTTCGGAAGTCGGTGTTTTTGTTAGTTTCTTCGTATTTTGACACGACTTCCGAAATTCGCAGAAAAGCAAAATACGCAGTTTCGATTATCAAAGAATCATCTAAATAGTCAAATTCCAGCTATATCGATTTAAAATCCAAAGTTTGTAACCGATTTTGATATGATTTAAATGGGACCAATCTGCAAGTATATCCTTTCAGATAAAACAAAATTTTTTCAAATCGGTTCATAATTGTCGGAGATATGAGGTAACAAACATAAAAAAAAACATACAACCGAATTGATAACTTCCTCCTTTTTGGGAAGTCGGTTAAAAATAGTAGAATTGGCCCTCTGGTACTTTAAGATAATAGCTCTGGTCTTTCGATTTTATATGAGGTCAGTCTTCTTTTTCGTGTCGATGTTATAGGTAGTTATTTTGTTGGCTCAGTGCTTTGTCACTTCCTCAGTATAGTCGGTTATAGAGCTTAAGGATTATTGAAGGTATTAGCAATACGATTGTGTGTTTAAATAACAACTGGGAAGTAGGGAGATGAAGTGAGCTAGTGTGTTATGCAGTTATTTGCAACCAACTAAAAATATACCTTTAATTATAACTTATAACTAGCTGACTCGCGCAACTTCGTCTGCGTCACTTTTTCCATTATTGATCCGCTTCTATTTGTCTAAGCGTGATGATACAGATGTACTAGCCTATAACCTTCCTCGATAAATAGGCTGTCTAACACTGAAAGAATTTTTCAAATCGGTCCCGTAGTTTCTGAGCCTATTCAATTCAAACAAACAAATCTTTCCTCTTTAAAATATTAGTGTAGATTTAGACTATTCTTACAATATCCAGTAACCACGAAAAATTCTTGAATGTGGCAGAAACATTCTTGCATTTTTTTTATAAATTCAAATAGTTTGAATATGCTAAACTTGCTTGATTTTAAGTTAGCCAAATTAAATTATACACACGATGAAGCAAATTACTGTTACTAAGAAATCACAAATCTATGCCTAAGGTCAAATGATTTTATCATAATACTGCAAATCTACAGCAGCCTTAAAAACCTCAAAAGAGACACTCAAAACCCTTGACCTCGCCGTTCAATCATAGAAAAAATCTAAAAAAAAAATCGCATAACGCCCTCCAATTAACCGAAACTTCCTATTCGGATGGTAGCATCTCCCGTGCTTACACAACCTAAGCTATCCTTTCTCCGCCCCACCGCGCCGTACTTTACTATATATCACCAGGCACCATCCACCAACATCACACTACTTCGCTACGTTCCGAAGTGACCCATCACTAATCATCATGAAAGCCTTCGTAGCGGTAAGTCCAGTGCAGTGTTATAGTGCAAAGAAAAAAAAACAAAGTGACAAGTGCCGTGTCGTTCCGAAATCAAAATAGTGCATCGGGAGTCGCGTGTGTTCGTTCTCTTTCGTCTTCTTTTTTTGGAATGTGATTCAGCCTATGCACTGATGTTGATTTCTGAACTTTACCGTTGATTCGAATTTGGAAAACGATCGTGGTTTTAATACTATTTATAGCATCAAATCTAAATTGTGGACTTTTCAATAGACCATTAAGTACTGTCCTTATAAGGAATAATTAAAAACAAACCACTGTAGAAAGAGAGGCTTGCTGGTACTCTATTGCATTCTGACAGAGTCAAGAATGCAACGACAAGTCCGACTCTTAGGACCTTAAGAAGATGCACAGAAGCTTTCGTTTTGTTTGTATTCAAAACACGATCGTAGTCTGAATTGGATAGCTTTTTTAACTTTAACTACAATAGGTATTAATTAGGCTTATCGATAAGGATCGCGATTTTACGAGTCTAAAAATATGCGCAACAAAAAACTACCAACACAACCACCGCTACCGAACTTATTTTTGGAATATCAAATAATCGAAAACAACCTGACATTGAGAATCACCAAATAATTCGCATTAAAAGTCGTTAATTTAAATTGCAAATCACGAATTAGAGATTATTTTCTTCAGCCAGATTATAACAACAAAAAATCGGGGCCAATTAAGAAATAGACAACCTGCTTATTTTTTACAACAACAATAATAAAAACAGCGAGATAAACTTAGGCCAACCTTTTAACCTTTCTTGGCAAAACATCCACTTGAAAAAAAAACCGGTGAAAGTCACATCACTATTTTCCCAAACAATTATCTAAAAATCGATATAATAAATCTTAGAGCCACACGAAGCACCATTCAAATGTCAAAACGAATGCGTTTTAAATGATTTCTCACGTTTGCCGCCTATTGTGTTTGACTTTGCGGTTTTTGTCACATCGCTTTTGTCATCCTCATTAGAATACCGTAGTTTCGTTTCTTTGCGGTGATATAAGAATAGAACCTTCCCATAAGTTTGAGTTTATTGACTCAGCTAACTGTGGGATCTGCCGCTCCATCTTTCCTAAGTATTTTTTGTCTCAAACTATCTATTTCTGCTAGAGCTGTTACAGACACTTTTGAATCATCAAGGAGTCGGTCAGTCAATCATAAGTTGAATCTAAATTTGCGAGTTCAAAAACTAAGGCTTCTATGAAGAAGAGCGTATCAGAAACTGTTTTAAGCATACGAAGAGTTAGCACAACTCTTTGGTTTAACTTAAAAAAGTTAACCATCGACCCAATCCTTCGGTACAGCCTCTATAAACTCAACACTTTATAAAGAACAGAAAATCCGGTCAGTACGATCTATGGATCCTGTTATGGTCTGCAATCAAGATTAATTATATTGTTATTTAGTTTTTTTATATTATTATTTTGAGCACCGACATCTACCAAAGCAGATCTAAGTTCAGCAAATCACATACCAGAAAGATTCTCACAATATTTCACCAAAATAATGACTAGAAATAATTACTCAACACCAATCAAGCCCCACATATTTCCAACACAGTTACAAACGCACATAACTTATAATGACTGCAGAAGTAATATTTTACGCGCGTACATCATACATACCTGGGTATTACGCAAGAGTCGAGCTCGGGTCAAATGTCAAACGGCTACTGATACTTGCCTGTAAAGTAATCAAGCGATTTACAACCTTGTGGATGAGCTTTTAAATAACGTGTGTTTATGCTTTAAAAGCTTGTCGTAGATAATTTATTACTGTGTAGATGGTTTAGTGAACTGTTGGTGGTTTCTTTGACTTTAGTATCTACAAGGTGTAACATAAAATTAATCGTTTGCTAGGTTTGCCATATGCGTTATTTCTATTACAAACTGTCAATAGTTTTCTTCTTAGTCTCAACGTCTTTAAGTCTCACTTCAACTTGAAGGAACTAAGACCCTGGTAGATTCAAAACTCCTTGTACTAAACGAGTATCTTGACTTAAAACCTCCTCTAAAAGTCTAGCATAAGCTGATTCTAGCTTGCCACTTCTTCAATCTAATTCAATTCCATATACTTCTTACTACAAATTCATAGAACAATTTCTCTATGCATTAAATCAGAGAGAAATCCTCGAATTACTTCAAAACATAAAGTCATTTGCATAGTATGTCTAAGAGTAATTTGCTAAATTTCTGGTCGTTAACGATTAACTTTCTAAACTTTATTGTAAATTATTTTGACTTAAATTAATTCAATCGTTGATTAGGTATGTTGTTTGCGACGTTGTCATGAATTACCGTTCGTATTTCCGTGTCAAAAAGACATCAACATTAATATTGTTTATGGGTTTCACTTGAGCACAAAGTAAAGTAAATAAATAGCCAAATTGAGCTTGAAGACGTGTTAAAGACAGTATAATATTAAATTCAGTGTTGTTTACGTGGTTATAAAAATATAAAATGTCATAAATGCCAAGTAAAAACCGCAATTTTCCGCACGATTAAAATTCTCAGCCAACGAGATCGCCTCTAAAAGTCCAATTGCGATGAGTATAAACTGTAACTGGCCATAAACGAATGCAAAGAAGCTCATCACCAGCTGGTCTATGCCCATATAGGTTTGACACTAATACGGTAAAATGGTCGATTCTAATTCAATATTCTAAGTCAAGTGACATGGCGTAACTGATTTAATTCAAATCAGGATCGTAGCATGTGTCCGAGATGTGGAGGCGAACGTGGTTCGATTTTCAAATTTGACAGGTCCATTTCCTTGTCTTTAAGAAAGGAGGTCACATTGACTCAAAGGACCAGTAGAAGTTTCTAAGATTTAAAAAAAAAACTGCGTCTACTTCTTCACATTAGAAATAGCGATAGACTGAGAGAAACTAAAAAACATCAAGTACCTACGCAACGATGCATAGGAATTGACAAAAACATTTATAGTGAAAGCCAACACTATTTTCTGTCCCGAATACTATCACAACATTTAATGTTGGGTGTTTACATAAACTTCTAACACTGTTGACAAACTTACTAATTAGGTTTTATAGGCGTTAATCACTTTACAACTTTAATAAAGTTATAGAAATCAGCGGGCGTCATCTTGAATTATGCGCAAACACTTTTACTGTTGTATAAACTTCATTTAATTTTACGGTCATAAACTTTGTGGATATGAAAGGAGTTCCAACGATGACCATTTCGATGATAATGTGTTAAATTCATAAACGGTAAACACAATGGCTCCGTAGTATTACTTTGTAGTGTTTATGAGCATAAGCAGTAGAATTCTTTAGTGGTCACTTTGAATTGACAGTTCATTTCAATGGCACGTCACTGATTTCTCTTCGATATCGTCTGTTGTTAATGATTTGGTATTTTATATTCGTACTTAGAATGATGCTTAAGCTGCATAGACCTAAAAACCCATCACTGACGTAACCAATAGTAAAAAAACTACCCTGAATGGCAATAGAAAGCAAAAAGCTAAATCATGTCCCTTCCAAACTACGAAGCACATCATCATAACATTTTAAAAATGATGGATGAATCTGTCCGCTATGACAAATACCCTTCATAATTTAGCCTCGACGACAAAATCGCTTGATTCTTCTTATGCTAATGTTTTCAAGAACGATCACAGTGACAAGTTAACCCATCATTTTAGTAACATGAGCCCCATTATTTGTGCTCATAAAATATGAAGTCATTATGTCAGTGAGCACGATTGGGATCTAAACGAAAGCTTTCATTAATGGCGCCTCCGTGCCTTCCGGCGGAAGAGGCGCCATCTTGTGGCGTAATGGCGCATGTCATAGTGCAATAGACAATCAGCTAGGGAAATCTGAATTTAATGAGCTTAGGAAGGAGATAAAAAGTCGCTCGATAATGAATAGAATGCCAATTTTTTAAACCGACATTCGCATGTCAGTCACAATAATCTGCCAAAATGTACGGAAACTGAGCCCTTTTTGACAGATTGCACCTTAGATGGCGAATGCCAACGTTGCTTGAAAATCGGTAGAATAGACCCTCAGATTTAAAAAAAAAAAACAAAAAACAAATGCTGTTCATCATTCCAAATTCAACTTAAAAACAAGCGAATGTGAAAGATGCCTAACACACGTCCGTTCACTAAAACCTAAGAGCTATTTTATGTAAAACGGCCAAGTATTTTAGCATATTACCTACGAACAATTTTGAACAATCTTCTATTAGAAAGCATGCCGAGAAAATATGAGATGGTCATTATGACATGACCCGCGCATCTTCCGCGGTCTAAGCTCACAGAGCGGCTTTTGTAAAGAAATCCACTCTTGCGCATACAAACATCGTATTGCACAATGGTAGTTTCCTGCTCCTTGTAAATGTGCTGTTTATTTCTTGCAATGAATTTAAATTTGCTGATAAATAAATTATGGATGAAGATAATGTCACACTAAAAGCGTATTTGAAACAAAAATGCTTTCTTCGAAAAACCTTTGGACAACTTCTTTTTCTGCTGTCTATTCTTATTTAACTGAATCCAAACTGCTTCTAAAATCTCTGCAAAAAAGCCCTTACAAACCCGGTTTTGTTAATTCAAATTGAGTCTCACGCCTCGCACTTTACAAGCTGCAATACTTACGCAACCATACCTAAAAGGTAGTTGGATCAAAACCTCTAATCCTTAGCGAAAGGTAAACACGAAACGCATAAATCGAAGCATCGCATCTTCCTGTTCGCAAGTCAAAGTTCATGTTCTCACATAAATCGCCAGAGTATAGCGTAGCTTGTGATGTAATGCTACCTTTGCTTCTCTTTTGACCTCACTTTCTCTGTCGAACTATTGTTCTTAGTTCACAACTAAATGATTACGATCAATCTTTTTTTTTTGTTGCTGTCATGTTGAAAATTTAATTTATTTGTTTTGTTTACAAGTTGTGGACGATTACGATTTTGGTATGTTGTCATTGGGAGGCCTACTCTTACTTTGAACAAAAAAAAAAATACCATAATAATTATAAATGAAGAATCTGTTGGTAGACTGCGTGTCTGCATGCACCGCAACAAATATATAAAAAAAGATTTTTTTATAAAATGTCACGGCACAAAAAAAAACATATTACCTATAAGTAACTGCCATTCCAAAAGCACTTCACATCCAATTAACTCAAGAACTAAAACTGTGCGTGCATATGTCATGTTTACGCAACATGTAAATATTTGCGCACCTTTTGATGCGCCTGCGCAAATGTGAGGACAAACAGAAAGCAACAACAATGTCACTTTAATGGCTGTAATTGTTCTGACCCTAATAACACATCCTAGCTTTGTAACTCGTGACTAAGCTGAGGAAGATAAAAGAAACATTTAGTGCACGACTGAAACTTTACTTGAGGACTTCGTAAGCGAATTAAATAGGACATAAATAAACTAACCTAAATAAAACCTTAACCTATCCTTAATATATCACATTTACGCGCACTTGTCACAACATCTAGCACAATTTGTTAGTCGAATTTGAATTTTGGACAGGAAACTAATAAAGTTTATTTTCCATTTTCACAGTGCATAGCCCTCGCGTTGGTGGCGTGTGCCAACGCCGAAGCCCCGGGAGGCTACAACTACAACCGCCCCTCCGGCGGTGGCGGCGGTGGCTTCAGCGGCGGCCTTAGCGGCGGCGGCGGCGGCTACCAGTCTGTCTCCACCGGCTACCAGACCTCCGAAGGACAGAACGTCGACCCTCAACTCCTCGAGCAGATCCGCGGCATCCTCCTCAAGGAAGAGGCTAACTCCGGCGGCGGCGGTGGCGGCCACGGTGGACACGGTGGAGCCCCCTCCTCGTCCTACGGCGCCCCCTCATCCTCCTACGGAGCCCCATCCACCAGCTACGGCGTCCCATCTGCCCGCGTCGTCGGAGTAGTGCTCGAGGGAGTCCGCCAGGCCATCCAGGTCGCGCAGTACGAACAGCAGTCATCTAGCGGTGGTGGCTACCCCGCGGCCGCCCCCTCCGGCAGCTACGGCGCTCCATACTAAACTAACTAATTTATCCGAACTTGTCAAGTACATTTAGACGAGAAACAACATCAAAGATTTAAAATAGAGAAAAAGGACGTCTAAATGCCGTAGTCACATAAAGTTCGGATGGTCGACGTTATTCGGGCGCGCTCGCAACATCCCCGGGTCGCTCGAATGTGTATTCGAATCGGCCGGCGTTCACGTACAATGTAGGTGATGTCGGCCCTGGCCCTTGTCAGCGCCTCTGGCCAACGCTTGCGACTGTGCACGCACACGGGTGAACATGTCCTAGCGGCTAACCAGTCACTGGTGGCCGATTTTGACAGCTGTCAAATCTGTCAAATAGACAGACTGACAGCTGACAAGTCGCGCTACAAAGCGTGAAGTGGCTAGCCGCTGGGCTCGGATCACATCTTGTATAAAGTTTATCGTAAGGTTAGCTTATTGTATTATTAAGTTTATGTTTTTATTTTACAAAAAAGAGAGAAAATAAATACATTTTGACACCGTAAACTGAAATTTTACTTAACCTTATACCTTTTGTCATGTGTGTTACAAAAGCAAAATGTATACAAAAATCGTCAAAGAGAAAATCACAATATCGCAGAAAAATTCCTGCAAAAACATACTCAAAAGCATTTGAACATCGCAAACGCTACTTGCAAAGTGGCCACAACAAATAAAGCGACACATGAAATGAGTAAGCACTAAAATAACATTACAAAACCTCTATCAATATACTATCGTACCATCTTATACGAATCGTGATAGTTCAATTTACAAAATCAAAGGAAAATGTTCATTGCTTGGCAATATCGTGTTTCATCACGAGATGACCACAAGTCTCACGATGGCATCATTAAATGCCTTTCCAAAATTATTTAGAATGTAACTGCATAATCGTTTAGATAGTTAAAGTTTATGAGAAAGGTAAATGATAAATCAAAGATAAACAAGGTCATAGGATAGCACAGATAAACCAAGCAATTAAGAGAAAACCACAAGGTTTCTCATCACATGAATTTAATACAAGACACTGAAAAATACTTATATTGGATAACAAGAAACCGCCAATGAGAAAGTACACAGACCTGGTCAAGATACAGACACAAAAGAAATCACCTTCATCATCTGCCTCGATTCAGCTGAATACCAGTATTTTACGTAGAGCGGCTGTACTTCTTGGCAAGCCTGGAGTGAGAGATTTACTGGCTCCTGACATTCCGTAACGACTGCCAAAGATCTTAACGTGCCTTAACGTGCTTTCCGAGGTACGGAGGCCACTCGATATGTCATAATGGGAAAATCACCTTAAGGGACGAAACTAGCCTACCTAACAAAATATCGCATACATAACACAGTGTGCAGTCCAGTGTTAGGTGCTGAACCTGTCGAAATATTTCATGGGTTATTTACCGTGAAGATTGCCAAAGTGAAGGGTACTTAACGCTACATAATGGACACTTTATATTACATTTCCTAATGTTTGAATTATGGGATAATAAGCACATGCTCGATACTGGGTTTTCGACACACCCAAGTAAATGGATGGGCCAAGAGGTCCTTTAGGTTAAGAAGGCCAAATTACTACAAAACCAGAAACATTCATGCTGAAACTGGTCATGTTTACAAATAAATACTCGAAGAACAAGACAATACTGTCGGATGTAAAACAATACAGATGAAATAGGTACCTTAAAAGAATCAATAAGATGAATTTTAGGTTTCAATTATTTAAGTCTAGATTCAAGCCGCTAATTGATGGCCAATTTTATAAAGAGAACGACGAAACAAATAATCTTAAAAATAACAATCGTAAAAAAAATGAAGAAGGTGAAAAAAAACATGGCGTTATGTAATGGATTACATTTGGAAGCCATTTTTGGCTACATTGAAATACCAGGGCAACATAAAGACATTAGTGATGACATCTCAATGTAAACCTCTGTACTTGTAACAAACGTGATCCCAATCGGGCGAGTACCATCAATAGTTGGGAAACGATCCCACGGCTAATCTCACTCAAATTGCGGGCGTAATGCACGTTACATAAAATTACGTCATCCAACGCGACTCAGAAGACAATGGTCATCACCCGGCGGCGACTGTGGCCAGACATGTATGATGACGTTGCGAAACTAACGCGAGATGTCATTCGGGTCAATGAAAACTCGCTAAGCTTCCTGAAAGATGGTGCATTGGTAATGATGAAGAGATTAGTTTACTTCATATTTAAATACATGGCAGACAGTCTTTTTTGTCATTATTATGTCAAGCCAGCTTTATACTCGTAGCATGTGCATCAATTTATTTAGTAAAGTCTTCTACACGCTTATTCATTTTGTTCATTTTGTTACTCGTTTGTCTGGCTTGATGGCGACAGTCTTATACCTGTCATATGACCCTTAAAAGGTTTGATAGAAAACTGCTTGACATAATATCGCTGACATTGGCATTATTGGCACATCCGTGAGCCGCATACTTTAGTTTTACCAGACCATTTTTAATTATATTTCACTACATGTGCAGCCTTTTCCCAGAATCCAAAGTACCTATGTGAAATGTATTGGTATTGTATGGAAAAATATTTTGTGGCAATAAACTCATTGTTTTTATTATTATTTCTTTGTGTAAAACACGTAGTTTCAACAAGTTGCTTTAAAAAGAATCTTCTGTCCTTCTTGCTCTCTTCTTGATTCTTGCCGAAAACAAAACAAAACATAACAAACTTTTCTTTAGTCATATCATACATAATCATGAATTCATGCCTAATGAAAGTGGACATTGTAAAGCAATACCATATGTATTCTAAACATGCTAAAGTAGTAAACTTCTCAGAAGCGATGATAGGTGATGTCAACAGGCACTCTAGCAAATTGTCACCTAGAATACTAAGTGATCCCTCGTTAACTTAAATCTTATTATATAATTTGACTTTCACTGCTAAGAAGATAGCCTAGGCATTTATATGGGCTGTTGGACTTCTTCTTATCAACAAAATTTCCTGCTAAAACTAAGATTTTATCGGAACATTTTGAGTAGCTCACAAAAACTTTCTACTCAAAAGCTAAGTAAGCTCGCTCCATCCTAGACTTTATTCTGTTTCATCTTTGACCTAGACTAGAGTCAAGAGCAAACCCATTTCAAATTTAAAAAAAACCCATCTGCCTCATTATTGACAAAGTTACAAACGGTCCTCAAACAGGATCAGCTGGTCTATTAAAAAAGTCACAGTAACCCCTCTGAGGCTTAGTGTGACTTTTTTAACGTGTCCGATCGCGTTAGCGTAAATGACAATTTGTATTGAAACTGAATAAGCGCCGCCTGGCAGATAACCTCTTTTTTTCTATACACTTTGACATAAGCAAACGTTTACGTTAACGCGATCATTCGAAAACTCACACTAAGCCCTCTGTAAACCACTCACCGTGAAAACTTAGATGAATGGAGCTTGAAGTGAACGGTCACTTCAATATTGTTTGTATAAATTGATAGCTCACATCATCTTAGCAGTGAGATTTTTACAAAATCGCATCACAGTAAATGCTCAACTGGACTTTCGTCAGAACTTCGAATTTCTCTGGACTGAATAATCTATCTTCAACCTTCAAAGTTCTAAACATCTTTTTTGAACTTTGAAGCGGAACCCCCAACACACGTCAAGGTTTCTGGTCCTTCGAGCCGGATGAATCTCAATCTTCGAAATACCTGCAAAAAGTTAGCGGAATTTGGTTAAAAGAGGTCCGCCGCGGCCCTAAAACACAAAAAGCATTTGGAGGAACACGGTTTTAGTCAGAAATAATCTGACACTCCCTTCCACTCCGCCAAGAGGGGAAGAAGCCATTTGATGATTTCCCATGCTTTAAAAGAACGCGCAAAAACTGACCTACGACCTCTTCGGAGATCAAATATAACTCTCACAATAAATTGCTACAAAGATGCTACACAATCTGCGCCTGTACATTTCTAAGCACCTCATACGCAATATAATCGCATTCCTTTTGCAACAGCATGTTGATGGCAAGATTCTGCCTCTGGCGGTTGCGTGCGACCATTGTTTATTTAATTGCTAATTACTGATGCTGTGGCGACATACTGTAGTCCGCTTTGCACGAGGATTTTGGAGATAGGAATTTAGTGCAGATTTCGTTCTCAAGTCTTTGTTGCGGCATCAGCAGGTTGGAGACGGAAAAGCATAGGTTCCTCAGTCTACTCTCTCTCTCTGCCTAGCCGTTTCCCAACTACAGCGTGTAACAAAATAAACGCAATACCTCATAAGGGAACATTGTACTCATCATTATGAACAATTTTCAATATGGGATCTACAAAGAATTCGCAAAAAAACCATGACTGCTCCATACAATTATGTACGCATAACTAGGCAAAATCTACTCAGCAGCGGTTTTTTTATGATGCGTGCGTACAAGTAATATCCTTACCCTTATCCCCTTACCCTATCCAATACCCTTAAGAGGTATTGCGTTTCTTCTTACACGTTCATATTACAAAAATTAATCAAAAACAGCTTAGTAAAATTTGAGCTTCTTATCAATAAACAGTGAGAGATTGTCCTCAATCGTCTTTATTCCTTTAGATGTCTTTTCTACTCCTTTAAACATAAGATCACTTTTATCCTTAACAATTGCAGGTAAAAAGGAGATCCATCTCAACGCTGATTTATATAAATCTCGATTGACTAATTAAATCCTCGGTTCATAAGAAAGTGCGGAATCCGTCAAAACAAATATTTTAATCGCTTTCGCGTAAGAGATTGGACTGACAACATACATACGTAAGCTGCATATGTTAATTGACTAAGTAAACATCTCAACACATTATTTCCATTAAACTTCTTAAATTCAATTAGCCTTTGCTAAGGACCACACAAAGGAGGAAAACTGACGCGGAAGATTGCTAATCGTTGACGACTTGATGTTAGTTGTGACCAATAGAAATTGAGCTAGCTCGACCACAAGACTCTAGAGCCTAGGCCTTTTTGGGCTAGCACAGATTTAGTGTTGGTTTTTTTAGGATTTTTCTACCTGTGTACATATTTTTGTTACAGTTACTTTTACTGATTTTACTTTAAGTGTATTGTGCGAGTCCCAAATAAAAACTTTTTCTTTCTTTCTTTCTTTAGACATAGAAAATTAGAAACTGATCAAATGCAAGTCGGACTCTCAGACAAACTGTTCCGTACCATTAACCGAAAAAACACGATTTTTGTTTGAGAGCCCCCTTAAATTGTAATTTATTTGAATCTATACTTAATATTATAAAGCAGAAGAGTTTGTTTGTTTGTTTGTTTGTTTGATTGAACGCGCTAATCTCAGGAACTACTGGTCCGATTTGAAAAATTATTTCAGTGTTAGATAGCCCATTTATCGCGGAAGGCTATAGGCTATATATCATCATGCTAAGACCAATAGGAGCGGAGCAGTAATGAAAAATGTTACGCAGACGACGTTGCACGGGTCAGCTAGTTATTATTATATGTCGTCATTGTGGCACATACACACTCTGTGAAAATTTCAACCGTCTACCTTGTATGGTTCTTGTGATACAGACGGACAGCAGGGGCTTAGTAATAGGGTTCCATTGTTCACCCTTTAGGTACGGAACTCTTAAAAAGGGTACTAGAAACCTAGCCCTACCGCGGATCATAGGACCAAAAATATCATTATACAACTTGTCTTTTATTTGAGTTGGGTTTGCTCTTGACTTTCATCTTGGTCAGAGATGACAGAGACAAAGTCTACGATGGAGCGAGCTTACCCAGAAGTAGCCTG
The DNA here is from genome assembly GCA_963859965.1 of Ceramica pisi. Lineage (NCBI taxonomy): Eukaryota > Metazoa > Arthropoda > Insecta > Lepidoptera > Noctuidae > Ceramica > Ceramica pisi. The sequence continues at coordinate 1,395,764 of OY982544.1, read as the reverse complement.
TTCACTCTAGCTTTGAAGAGATAAGGGTTGTAAGCGTTCGAAAACACAGACGCAGGCAGAGAGTTCCACTCCTTTGCTGTGATCATTATAAAGGACACGTTTGGAAACGCTTAGTGCGAATTCGTGGAATAGCAACAAAGTAGGGATGGTAAGTTGCAGTGCGTCTGGATGTCCGATGGTAGAAGGGGACCTGTGGAATGAGTTCGTGGAGTTCTTGGACACCCTCACCAAAGTACAATCTGTAGAAGACCGACAAACAGGCAACCTTGCGGCGATACCATGTAAACTTTCTACCACATTAAGTTTTCATGGTATACGTAATTATATTTCACCTTCTAATTGGTCAAGGATGATGCAAAAACAAAACTACACTACCTTTCCCCAAATCAACGAAAACGGCAAGTTATTTAGAAGACCGCTCACTTGTAACATTGAAATACGAAACAAAATGTTCTTAAAGCCAAAGTAAAAGTAACAGAAAAAGAATTTTAAGCAAACACGGGATTAATAGTAAAGAGAAATCGATTCTTTATTTGCCTACAGAATTAATTGAAAGTGTTTTATGTAAGGTGCTCATCTTCCAAACATCGCACGATCTATGGAACTTGCACAATGGAGTATCTGTTGGGACAGTTATCAATCATGGTATCCGATTATCTTTTTATGTGGGATGTACATGTTACACTATGTAGGGTAAATGATGTGTCAAGTTGATAACGTGGTTCTATAAAGATTTGTATCGCAAGTGTGGCACGAGACAGGTAATGTGTGTTGTGTGCATGATGAATCTATACTAATATTATAAAGCAGAAGAGATTGTTTGTTTGGTTGAACGCGCTAATCTCAGGAACTACTGGTCCGATTTGAAAAATTCTTTCAGTGTTAGATAGCCCATTTATCGAATCGAGGAAGGCTATAGGCTATATATCATCACGCTAAGGCCAATAGGAGCGGAGCAGTATTGAAAAATGTTATGCAGACGACGTTGCACGGGTCAGCTAGTTTATTTATAGACTAGCTTCTGTCCGCAGAATGGCCCGCGTGAAAAGTATTTTTTGTACGGCATCGTGACCTATTTCTTTTTGGTGGTTGTCAAATAAACCATGTCAGAGGCTCTTGAGGTGGTTTAAAAACCCTGGCAGTTGGGTGTGTGGGGTCGTTAGACCTATTGCTCACACGATTATAAGTTTTTTAAATAAATTAGCTACTCTTTATGATATCAGCAATCTTCAAGTGTAAGTCCCGTAATAGGCTAGTTTCCATCACCCACGAATTGCAAAACTGTTTAGTCCGTCAGTTAGAGTATTGAAAAATAATGGACACGTATTTTTTATTTTTGTAAATCAATGAATATTGACAAAGATAAAACGCATCAAAACTCGGGAGTGGGGGCTCGTGTCGTCACAACCCGCTAAAAATTATGCCAGGGCGTGACGTATTGAGAATTTTAAAAGCGTCGTAACTTCGTCAATTTTGGTTCCCGTAACAAAAGAGCAAAAATACGGGTTAAATATTTTCTGAAAAACTAACTGACGGACTAATTAGATTTTTTCAGGGCCCGAGCCTATTGTCCAATCGTTTCGAAGATTAGCTGGAACTAAAAGTCACACCGACCGACAGAACAGAATAATGTTTATTTAGTTAGTATCGTATATACCTTTGTATGTATACACGGTGCCATTTTAGTTGTCTTACAAAGGGGGCCCACTTAATGTACCCGACATAAACTACGGCGCGATATTTTTAATAATGCATCAGAATGATTAAACACCCTGTTTCAAACTATATCATGATAATGAATTGGTTTTTTTTTTATAATTGAAATGTTTATATTTTTTTATTAATTTGTAGTAGTTATAGTAACATAATACTAACAGTGAAATTAGAATCTAAATTGCCCGAAAAACGAACGAGATACAATTATTTTAAACAAATATATCTGTCCCTCTCGCAAAAACGCTGTTTTCTATGGCATCTGTATAGTCGTCGTGTAATTTGACGTCACAATTCATATCGGACTTCTCTTTCTGACTGTAGTCTTTGAAGCTTTATAACTTCATAAATAATGGAGGTATTTAAAAAATAATTTCATGATTGCTTTCTAGAGCTCATAAGTACTTTATTTTACAAATAAAAAAATCGCATGCATATTCCCTATTATGGCACCGTGAATAATACAAACAGACACTTTAATTTTGTTTTTATGTATGGAAATGATGTGTATAGATGAAGATGTATGGATATGGATGTAGTGAAGTGATTAATGACTTAATGCCAGCTTGGCGCATACGTAACATAACAGTTTTTGTCGGTCATTGTTACCAATTCATTTTTGTTTTGAAAGTTTATAATAGTACATTGGTAAATGCCAGGAAAATGGAGGTTAGAGACAATAGTATGGGTTTGAGAACTAGATCTTTGCTATCAATGACATATCGGTGGCGATAAATTAATATAATGACTAGGTAAGACGTTTTCTGGGTTGTAGTTTTTATGGTTTTTTTGCACACTAGGAATGTCTAAATCATCAAATGATTCCTTCCACTTTGGGCGAAGCAGAAGAGAGTGTCAGACTCTTACTGACTAAAACCCATCCGTGTTCCTCCTAGTGCCCTTTGCGTTCCAGGGCCGCGGTGACTCTTTCGAACAAATTCCGCAACCCATGTCTTCGGTATCTACATATCGTAGGTGTGTTTTCAAATATTTAAACTCACATACACAAACAACCAGACACAGCCCCACAAATATTTGTTCCGTGCGGAAATTAAACCTGCGACACGCATCGCAGCACCCAATCGCAATGCGCTATCCATAGTGTTAATAAAAATATAGAGCTTTACTTTACGAGATACACGTATTGTTCCATCAAACCCTTTCCTGTCCTACTTACCAATTAAAAAGTATAATTACTACATATTATAAAACAAAGTCCTCCGCCGCGTCTGTCTGTTCGCGATGAACTCAAAAACTACTGCACCTATTTTCATGCTGTTTTCACCAATGGATAGAGTGGTTCTCGAGGAAGGTTTAAGTATACAATTTTTCAAGCAAGCGAAGCCGCGGCCATCAGCTAGTAAAATATAAAATTCTGGATGTTTGCTTAACCTACGTCTCATCGGCTGAACGAATTTTGAACAAGAAACGCATGACTTGAACCAAGAAGTAGGATAGGTCCTTTATATAGGATCAATAAGACATTCCCATGGGATAATATCCTACGTTGACGCAGGCGAAATCACTGGCAAAATCTAGTGATAATTGAGTCCTTAGCATGACCGACCCAAAAATTTAAATATTTGTGACATACAAAAACCTTTGGACTTTCTAAAGCATTGCTTCTGCATGAAAGCTTTAGAAACTTCGTATTCTCAAGTGGCACTACAGTTTGAGAGTAACTTCAATATTGATGTTGAAAATTGCCAAACTATTGCTTCGACAAGCATTCAACCACTCTACAAATCTTTAGTTCGAGATTTCTTAAATTGTTCGGATTCGGCGGGTGTCAACACTGTGAGTGAGGATTGCCCGGAGGACACGGTGGAACATGCGGTGGAGGTCTGCCCTTCATAGGCCGAGCACCGCCAGGTCTTCATCGAGGCGATAGGCGGCGGCGACCTCTCGCGACCGGCCCTGATTCAATCTATGGTCCGGAGCGAGGAGGCATGGCCAGCGGTCATCTCCTTCTGCAAAGCAGTAATGCTAGCGAAGGAGGAGGCCGAACGCGTGAGAGAGAAGGAAACCTCACGCCCCAGCCACCGCAACAGAAGAAGAAGCCCCGGGCGTCGGGAGTCGCAGGGCGATTCCAGGCCACCGTAGGGTCAGGCCTGCGGACGGCGAGCGTTGGGTGGTATTGTATTATTTATTTATCAGTTTTCGCCAAGAAGAAAAAACAATCAAAATCTAGGCATTATTTCGCCCGCCGAACAGTCGCTGTTGTTCGTCAAAACACACAGTAGGTACTGCAACCTCGCCTTAACATTAAAGTGTCGCATATATCCAACACTAATGTTTAACGTTCGTTAAATAAGAAGCGTTGTTTCAAAGCATATTGATATAAATTCCTGCTCATCCCAATAGTTCAAGTTGTTAACACGTGGCCTACCTAAATAGCTTTTTTTGCAGTCTACCCTTTTCTGTGTCATCAGAAGAAATGTCATTGAGGATTTCAAAAGAAAGTTCACAGTATTGTTCTACTTCAAGCAGCAATTTTGGGGGCCGAGTCACCCGCGTCCGTAGGAGCATACCCTTCAGCGAATCCCTACACGTGGTCCCCGGGTGGTGCTAAACAGGTGACACTAACCGCCTCCGTGGTCTAGTGGTTATACCACCTGATTCAGACCCAGAGGTCCCGGGTTCGATTCCCAGCGGGGGCAAATTTTATGCTTGGTTTGGTTGGTGGTAGGACTTGTTCTAAGTCCGCCTGGCAAGCTACCCCACCATCATGTCTAAGTCTGTCGCCATAACAACAATGTTAACATTGCATAGCATTGCTGTGTTCCGGCAGTTAGAGGTATGATAGCCAGTTCCTCTGTGTAAGAGGATTCCGGGTGAAACTCGCTTCCATCTTCGGCCTAATCATCACTTTCCATCAGGTGAGATTTGAGCCAAGAGTTCCCGTTTTGTATAAAAAAAAAACAAAAGTAACGTTAAGTAGTGCTCAAACCATCTGTTAACGTAATCGTGCGTTAACGCTGACATATTGTGAAACGACTAATTTTTTTTTAATTAACGATAGTTACCTTAATTTTTAACGTTTAGGCGTGCGTTAATTGAACGTGAAACAACCCGCACTAAAATGGCACAGTTAACGCCGGGCACAGTCCCTATAGTAAGGCTTTTAAGGCTTTTTGGGCTTTTTAGGTAGCCATAATTAAAAACTTCTAGTGCAAACGAATACAGCAGAATACCAGTATTTTAGATGAAGCTACTGCCTATAATTATAACACAACCCTTGGTTGGCTTGATAAGGGTATTGTATTCTATTCTATTTTTTATTAATGGCAAGTAGAGCCGATGTCGACTATTCTGCCAATGTCAAAAGTAAATTGGAAAAGCAAGTGTGCATTAGACTAAGTTTTTGTAAACTGGTCAGTAATATGATAGAAATCTTCGATTGATACAGTTGAACCTGTGCGGGTTAGTACTGGACTGAAACAAACAAAAAATAAAAATACATAAATTTAATAATGGTTAAAACATTAAATATACATAATATACCACAACTACAAAGACAGATAGATTTCGGGCTACGACTCATAGTTTTATGTTGTTGTGACGGATGAAGCTCATCAGCGCCACAAAGGGTATTGTAATTCCCCATTACTGTTGTCCGATTTCGTGCCTTCTAACTACCCGTAACGACGAAAGATATTTAAATGACAGCCGTGATCTACGGCTTTTTGTAATTATAAAAAAAAAAAAAAACCAACAATTCATCACAAAATATATTTATTTTCCATACTATTTCAATTAATTTCATCACTTTCAAATCACAATGCAATTACAATTTTGTTTTTTAATTTTTATATCAACACGAAATAATTTCAATAAACATACGATTTGCGTTTCTTTCATTGTTCTACTTAAATTACTAGAGATTGGCACTTAGTGAGCACAATAATAACAATGTACATGATTATTTACATTTATTTAAAAAATAATACTTATTTTTACGTATTATGATAGATTACTGGGTTGGAGAGGAAGACGGATCACTACTTGGTATGATGATGCCAGGTTTACCCCCTAATAGGGATGATTTCTGAGTTATAAAAATATGATTCTATTTAGTCCGTCGGGTCAATTAGCGAAAAATATTAGGCAAGTATTTTTTACTGTAACAAACCAATAAAAATGTACGAATGTAAAACGCACCAAAGATCAGGAGTGGGACGTCACTATTCTGTGAAAGTGTCCTCGCAAGTGATGTCCCACGAGTTTCCAACGCACTGTTTCCTATTAAATTATTGTTAACGTGAGAAATGAAAAAATAGGTGTACAATTTTTTTTGGAAATCTACCTGACGTACAATATTAGATTTTTTATTCATCTACCCTATCGTGGAAAGAAATGCATCTCAAATGAAGCGCAAGTCGAGTGATGCGATTGGATGTTAGACATTTATTCAACCAATCACAGCTAACGCCAATCCGTCACATAATTTTTTGGATATTTTTTTTTATAAATCTGGGCTTTCAGCAGACAACGCATTAAAGCCAAGCCTTTTGAGCTTAATAGGACAATCTTGTTTTTTTAACGCGTTATGTGCGAACTATATAACATTTTGGAAGTTTATAAGGACGAAAAGTATTTCCTAAAAGATTTTGTCTGAGAAAAATTGTATTTTGGTTCTTTCTTTTTAAATTTCCATTAAATTTAATGTTTTTATTTTATTTTCATAATTTAGAATAAAATAAATAATCAGTATTTGTGATTTTCACCTCAATGTAGGACTTAAAAACCGCTATAAATAAAATTAATTTCAGTGACAAATAATATCTAAATCCCGGCATCACCCACTATTTTCTCCTTAATAATAGTAAAATAAGTAATATTGCCTTTAAGTGGTATTGCCTATTCCGAACCAGAGCTTATTCTTAGTTTTTGAAAAATAAGCTTTGTCACAACCAAAGTTACGAGTATTTTGTATGACATGGACAGCAGATGATTGAAGAAAGATATTTTACAAAAGATATTTAATTTATTTAAAACTTTTAAAAATATATTTAAAAGCTTGGCTTTGAACTCTAGTGTATAACTTGGCAGTGATATATTTACGCTAGGGTCTGTATAAATTAAATATAATAGTAGGTATTATGCGTTTTATTGCCAAACTTACAACTGGTTCCTGATAAACTGGTTCACAGAAATAACTACAGACGATTAAATTATTTGACTTAATGATTTCAGAAACCGGTGTTTAGGAGGCCAGGGTGAGTTGAAAACCAAGCCTGGGGTTTAAAAATACCAAGTGATACTACCAAATAAAACGTCTTCAATATTTACATCTTCAAATATTATTAAACACGTAATATAAAGATAGACCGAGATTTGGTTGTCATTGAACTAAAATAAGACTTTATACTGCAATATAATACAGAAGTTTATAAATATAAAATATTTGATTGGGTCAAGTATAAAGATTATGAACATATTTATAAACTAAATAATTTATAATTTGTTTTTAATAGGAACAAAATTATTATTTTACTTTTATATGATCTAAAGCCCTTTGCCCACTCTAACGTACAATGATGTATGTATACATATTTGATGACATGAAAACTGGCATTGGATTTTGATTTAGATTTATCAATTCCATAATTGGGTGTAAAAAACTTAAGATTACAAATTTAATCTCGTATTAAAAGCAGTATAATTACACAATACACATTACAGGAAATCTACTGTACAACATTACTATTGATACGACATTTAAAGTTAAAAGAATAACAATACGTAGCAATGGACAGCAAGGCTAATATTTATATAAATGCTTCATAGACTTCCATAAAAGTGATACTTTTGTTATTTTTCTTGGAAAGTTTTTATTAATAAAATATATTTTTAATTGAAGAAGAATAACAATAGGGATTAAAACATTAGATTCCAATAAGGTCAACTAAGACCAAATATTATAATTATAAATAAATGAAAGTGTACTTATTTAAAATAAAATAAATGCATCATTACAGATATGGAATCATCAGGATAAAATATACAAGGATAGCTTGACGCAAGATAAAAGCAACATCAAAACATTAAGCTTCTAGGTAAACACTTATTTTACAAGAATTATTTCTTAATACTAAATCACATTTAATAGTAAAGAAGTAATTTTATCGTTCGGTATCGAATTTTCAATTTTTATTTTGCGTCAATGTTTCGTTCTCACTAATTCCTAAGACAAAAATTATAAAACCTCATAATTTATATCTTACTTCAAACAGGATTTCCTTTTCTAACTTAATATGTACAGAAAAGGACAAAAAAAAACATTAAAATATACTAGAATTCGTACTCTTATTTATACAAATCATTAATTAATTACTTAGTTCACTTGCACCGACTATCTAGTCCGTATTTTAAACCCTGTACTATCTAGCACCTTTTTTCTCTTCTCCTGATTTCTTTTCAGTTGAAGCCGTTTTCTGTGCTTCAGCTGGTTTATCAGCAGCGGCTTTCTTTTCCGCAGAGGTCTTTTTCTCGGCCTCAGTTTTTTTATCAGCCTCTACCTTCTTTTCCGCCGACGCTTTCTTGTCTGCTTCAGCTTTAGCTTTTTTATCGGCTTCTGCCTTTTTCTCAGCTTCAATCTTCTTCTGCTCCTCCGCTTTTTTCCTCTCTTCTTCCGCTTTCTTCTCTTCCTCGGCTTTCTTCGCTTCTTCGTCTGGATTCTCTTCGGGCCACAACACTTCAGGATGATTCATCATATAATAAATCATCTGCTTTTCACTACCGTACGTAGATGCTTTTGTACCGAGACACATTAGAAATTGAGGTTTCTCCAACGTTTTATCACAAGCAACAGAATGGAAAATATGTATAAGACTGTCGTCGGCAGCCCTGAATACGGATAAATTCGATTTGATTAATGTTTCAAACATCTGTACGTCTTCCATTCCCCAACCTTTGATTTTCAAATCAAATCCTCCGACTCTTTCAAAATCACATTTATACATAGCTAGAATACCGAAACCGTACTGTCTAAAGTAACCGAGTTCATTAGTTATTCCTTTACTGTACTTTAAGTTGATCAAATCTTTTTCGGTTTTAATTTCTTCTTCCTCAGGCTCCTCTTCCATTTCTTCTGGATTAGGTTCATCCACTACCGTGTCACCTAAAAGTTTGTTATAGTCGTCACTATTTACCACTTCATTATTGTACTCACTAAACACTACTGGGAAATATACTTGGTGATATTTAATAGTGTGTATCCTTATTCTTCTAAGAGTATCGAAATTGAACATCATGTCGACATCGATGAAGAAAACTAGATCGTCACCAGAGCAGAGTTTGAGACCTTCCGTTAGCGCAGCGCCTCTGGAGAATGTTTCCGTGCCCATCATCACGACTTTAATGTCTTTCCCGTACATATCGACGTAGTAATTGACTAAGTTCTCAGTGTTCTTATAGTCTAGAGGACTATTAGTATCTAGGTAAACTACGACTATCAATGACACAGCCTCATTGGTCTTCAGTACGATGTCTTCATAATTCCTCATGAACCTTCCGAAAGTTTCTTGTCTACCGGACAGAGGCAGTATGAAATGTATTCTTCTGTCGTAAACTGGATATTCTTCAGTATCGTCATCGCTCCATTTTAATACATTGGGAAGGTTTTGTAATTTCATCAGCCCATTTTCGAGTGCTTCCCTGACGTTTAACTTATCAAGGAAACCATCTGGTTGCTGTTTGGACTCGTCAAAGTCTTCATAGTCTACTGGGTTTATCTGGACATCAGGATTGTCTAATATTTCAGGATCTTCGAAAGGAGGTGGGTCTCCCATTGGCAATTCTCTGATCTCCATACCTGAAAAGATATAAACAGTAAATTAAAGTTAAGTTAGTTTACTCTCGATCGCGTTACCGTTAACGTAAATTTGAATTTAAACTAAATAAGCGCCGTCTGGTGACAATAACATACATACATATTTCATATTTATAATCTAGTTATTTCTGAAATAAATTCCATAGTAGGTATACAAAATTGTTAGTACCATGATAACTTACCAACTATGTTAGTATGTGTAGTACCTACACATATACAAATATAAAAATGTTGCTAACATAAAAATTAAAAATAAGGGAAAATGAAATCCGGTATATTTTTTCTTGTTAAAAAATGATTTTTCTATAAAATTTGATATTAATGAAGGTTTACGTTAACGCGAACGAATACGTTTAAAACTCGCACTAAGCCCTCTGAGGCCTTAGTGTGAGTTTTTTCGACTCACGTTCGAACGCGTTCGATTGCGAGCGCGTTAGAATTTAGTATGGGAACTTAGTTATAGTGCCACCTGGTGGTCACTCGTAGAACCTAATTTCCCATACTAAATTCTAACGCGCTCGCAATCGAACGCGTTCGAACGTGAGTCGAAAAAACTCACACTAAGGCCTCTGAAGTCAGCAGCAAGTCGTAAAATATTATGTCCAGTATTATGATGTGGCCAACAAACTTGATCAGTTACTCCGTGATCATGGCGCTTGCAACAGTGCCGAAATATCGGAAACTCGCAAATAAAAAGGTACATGGTAGCAATCCCGATATTAACTATTCTAATATTGATCAATAAAAGACTTTATTGATCTTTATTGTTGTAGACACAACAGCTTTTCCATCAATGTAGACAGTAAAATATTGCTTAAAAATTGCTTGTCCATCCGGAAAACAATCAGCAAACAAAATTCAATAAGCTCACTAGTAAAAATCAATAAGCTCACTAGTAAAACTCTGCTGCAGGTAGGCGTGCCTCCTGACCGCGGCGGTCATCTTGCGGCCGCGGTACCGCCGGTACTTCAGCAGCAGGTCCAGCACGTGGTCGGCGCCGTGCAGCGGCTGCAGGCGCGTGTAGCCGTACAGCAGCTCGTTGAAGTCGATGACGCGCCCGCGCTGCCGGGACGGCGCGTTGATTATCTCCATCACCTGGACGGTTAAAGATTTTACCGTTAAGTCAAACGTGGCAAGATGGACGGATGAAATAGCAGTTAGAGTCTGGATGAGGCTGGCTGGCTCTTTTATTGTGACAAATCCCTACGCTCCTGTGACCGTAGGGATTGGCATAAGAAAAGAGAGGCATAGGTATGCTCAGCTGAGCAGTGGGCTAAATCGGGTTGTGAATGATGACTTGGCAGAGTATCCACATACAAATTGACGTCTCGAGGACTCAGTATAGACAACCCACAAAAATAGTTCTGTATGTTACAGACACATACTGCGCCAGATCTCCTTTCGGTCGCCTTATAAGACTAATGAAAGACGGAATGTAACTATGTTTAAAGTACACACTTGTGCACCACTATAATATTTTCCACGCCGATGGCTATGGTCTTCGTTGAGATGACGAAGAGAGCCGATGTGAAGTAGACTCCAAAAATGGGATAAGTCCGACTTACCCCATTATTTGAAGTCTTCAAAACTCTCTCTTTGTCCAGACAAAGAGAGTTTTATGCTTTCCTTATTGTGCTTCTTCCGGTCTTTACCTCAAGTCTCTTGAGACTTAATAATTATTTATGATATTAGTGCGGTTTTTACAAACGAGTAGACGAATGTAAGCCCAAGACAAAGTCGAAGGCTTACCATAGTCGGGCCTGTGGACGGCGAGCTATGGGTGGCTCGCCGTCCGTCCGTCTAGTGACGACAGGCCGTGTCGACGGCGCGTTAGTGTTCCACGCGCGCCTCAAAGAGAGTCAGCAACACAGAGGGGCCCGAAAGGGCCGACGCCTGCCGGAGTCGCGGGATTATTCGCAAGAGACACCGTGGCTCCGGAACACAAAGGGCAATGAAGGAACATGGATGGGTTTTAGTCAGTAGAAGCCTGACACTCCCTCCCGCTACACCCAGAGCGGGAGGAGTCATTGGATGATTTCCCATCCCTAAAAAAAAAAAAAAAAAAAAAAAAAGGCTTACCATAGTCACATGTTTGTAAATACCAATATCCGCACAATTATGTATCAAACGTTTTCCAATACATTTGCGAGAAATGAGTCAAGGTTTTTATTTTTACATATCAGTCGAGAAGTCGCAACAATCTTTGCAATATAAAATTGGTTCAAATTAAAACTACATCTTCGTCTCATCTTTGTCCCAAGAGCGCTTCCAAGGAGGTTCAATCATTGAGCTATACTTTTAAAACGGAACTTCAAAATACTTAAAATGAATAAGCATGAATTTTCGGACGTTCCATATTTGATTTAGTTGAATTTAAAGTACTTAAAATGGAGAGCTTTAGTTTTAAGTGGCGCAATTCTCCGCTGGAAAGTTAAAAACCATTATGTTAATAAATGAATTGAGTATTATTGAAGTATATAAGGAAAGCATTAAAAAGTATAATGCGCTTTATTTCACCTCCTAGCTTTATTTTTCTTATTCTCGTATTGTGAATCTCCTTGTTGGAATTCCTGAATATTTTTTTATTAAATTGAAAAATAACACCTTAAAATACACACGACACGTAAGTACCTACTTTACCGAACGCTCCGTTGTATGGCGATACAACGGAGCGTTCGGTAAAGTTCTACCGCACGTTCCATTGTATGGTGAGTAATTTTTAACTTTCGAACAACGTTCTAATAGTTATTTATGATACAAGAGCGGTAAGTTGGTGTTTACAAACGAGTAGACAAATGTAAGCCCGAGACGAAGGCGAGGGTTTACCATAGTCACGAGTTTGTAAAGACCAATATCCGCTCGTGTAATTCATGGAATTTGACGTCAAAGTTCATATCGGACTTCTCTTTCTAATTGTAATCTTTGAAGCTTTATAACTTCATCACTGATGAAGGTATTAAAAAAATAATTTCATGCTTGTTTTATAGAGCAAGTAATTCATCTTGCAAATAAAGAAATCGCATGCATATTCCCTATTGTTACTGTTTACCTAACTCCCTAATTTGCAATTGTTTCAACTCATTTGTTACCCGCAATGTTCTCTTTTTTATCTATTTCAGCTGAAAAACGTCCACTTTTGAACAGGTTTAGGTATGTTCAAAAGTTTTCGTTCAGCTCCTAGAGTCACCACATCGACTGATCCTGTGAGCCTCGTGTCGTTCGCCAGTTCATTGGGCTACGTTTTGGGACGCCATCCACTACTTCATCTTCTCGTATGTGACTTAACCTTACCTCTCGAATAACATCGTCTAGGGCTTCCCGAAGCGGTCCTTCGATCCTCCTCTTAGGGTTGGAGTGGCTGGCGGAGTACAGGGACTTGCTAATGAATTCGAATGGCACTATCTCTTCTACTGTGTTCGGTTTGTAGCGGTTCATGTCTATTGGAGCTCCTGGAATGAGAAATGGGAAAATATTATTACAGGGTTCATCTTAATCTATACATATAAATAAAATTGGAGTGTCTGTTTGTAATATTGAAATAACCGTTTTTACTACATGTATATATACATATACGGTACATACACCAAAATATATTTTTTTTTTTAATTTTTGTCTTTCTGTCTGTCTGTTTGTTCCGGCTAATCTCTGAAATGGCTGAACCAATTTAGACAGGACTTTTATTGGCAGGCAGCTGATGTAATAAGAAGTAACTTAGGCTACGTTTATTATAGAAAAAAAAATATAAAAAATCGACTGTTAGCGGGAACGAAGTTCGCCGGGTCAGCTAGTGTTAAAAAGAGGCAACTAATCAACAGAATAAAAATAGTACCTAAATTTTTATCCAGGGGTGAAGATACCTGTAAATCAGTAACTTTCACCCTTGGATCCCGTCCCGAGACAGCGCTAATAGTTCGAGGGACTAAATAAGTCTGTCACCCAAGGTGAACACTATGCTTTTCAGTACGAATCCAAGGAAAGTAAAAATAAAAACACGAATCTGAATCTGATCGTATCACTACAAATCTCTGATATACGAAAGTATGAACAAAGCTCGAAAAAACAAATGAAGATCGGATTGCCGCTCTCCCGACTATTTTTTTTTCTGTGACCGGCCAGCTATTCAGCCATAACATTGTCATCATTGTTTTTTTTATGATTTGACGGCTGTCAGTTGAAAGCGACCTAGGGCTGCAAAGTAATACGTTCAACCCGCTCCTCAGGGGGCCAATCGCGTTAATTTTAAAAGTTTAGGTCCGCTTGCAATTCGTTTCCAATTCAGTTTTGGTTATGATCTAGTTTCGATTCACCTGTAAGGAATTTGGTATCGCGCTAAAGTTTAAACTTCAACCAAAGTTGCATTGTCAATTTTTTACAAATATTTTCGTATTAACGTTCAAAATCCAAACAACACAACGCGAACGATTGAGAAAAAGTCAAGAAAAAGTAGCATTGTTTCAACTTTTTGTTTGACAGCGGTAACGTTACAGTTGTGATGCAGTTGCGTTCCAAGTTTCTGTCAAACGTTTAGCGCGATACGGAATGTTTAAAAAAGTTGTGAAATGGCTACAGTTCAGTTGCGTTCCAGCCGAATTTTATTAGCGCGATTGCCCTCCAGGCAACTTCAGGCCTACTTTCCGAGCATGAGTAATCAAAAAGTAATTTTTATTATAAGTTGTCAACGGGGAGAAATCTTCAATCACTGTATTCAGAAATATATCTATCTATTTATTGGAATCTGACTGTCATGATTGACTTTTTGTTGGATTTTTGAGTAGTGGCATCCCCTGTCGGAGTCTGCAAGAGGATACTTCCAAAGCAAGAGTGCTTCCATCGTCGACCACAGAATTACTTTCCATCAGGTGAGCCGTGAGATTGAGGTCAAACGCGAGTTTATTAATCACTAGCTGACCCGTGCCCACTTCGTTGGGCGGTAAACATTTTAACTTCTGATGAAATGATAAGTGTGGTTCGGTTAGTACTGAGTGCTATGATTTATTTCCTGACTGCCGAAAGGAGGGTTTTGTTTTTATTGCATATGTATGCAGCTAGGCTAGCGAGCCGCTGCGAGCGCTCAGCGCTAGACTCCCTATCCCTTGTTGCAGAGACATGCTGCTTTAAATCACTGAGACGCTGTGCACGTTCAGCGCTAGATTCCCGAGCCCGGACCTGCGATGTTCTCCAGCTTTGGTAAGCAAGCCGCTGTGAACGCTCGGAGCTAGATTTCCCAGCGCGTGCTTGCGAAATATTTTCTCTATTCCTCGAGAGGCGCAGATGATTATCAAGAGCAGACTCTGCCGTACGGCATACTCGAGCAGTAGTGCGATTCACTAAGGCAGAGCATCTTTACAACCAAGAAATCATCGTTGAAACATCTGTACATATATGCCACATCAGATGTTTCAACGATGATTTCTTGGTTGTAAAGATGTTCTTCCTTAGTGAATCGCACTACTGCTCTTTTCTCATGTCTGGGATGTATGACGGGAAAGTTGAGATTTCCTTTTAGGCATGATAAACAATCGCTGAAACTGTCCGATATCCCAAAAACAGAAATATCACAGCAGGCTTCGAACTCGAAGAATGAGAACGAAGTAATATTGTAATTTGTGTTTTCAGAAATCGAGCAACCAAAACAATAGACCAACAACATTCAACCAACTACGTACAACTCACGTACCTAACGACAAAAGTTAAATAATAACTGGAGAGGGTCATTAATCCGCGGAAAATCTTAACACCACGATTCAGAAAAATTACGTAATTGCACAAAGCATGTTCTAATGCGGTTCGTGAATGGACGGCGCGGGCGGCGTTTTGCGATTTAGTAATTTTATATTATCTTCGAAACTATTCAACCAATTGACATACTGTTTTGGGCAAATCGTATCTCTATGATGTTCTTGTGATCAAAATAACATTGTTTTCGATTAGGTTTAATATTTTGTTGTTTAAAAAATCGTTCAAAGATAAGTACATCGAAAAATACTTTTTTTAACACATAAAAGCTACTATATCTGCTAAAATATAAAAGATAGAAATATGGTGCCGCGGACTTTTTTGTAGAACTATTCAAAGCGGCCCAGGTTGCCATACATTGTTTTCAATTATATACAACTGTTAAGGCAGCGCACGCAAATAACTCTGTTGTAAGAGCTATTTTTTTCCGCCTGGATAGACAAAAATTGAGATAGTTTGGCTAATATGCATGATATCTTTATAATTTATGATGATAAATGGGCTATCTAACACTGAAAGAATTTTTCAAATCGGACCAGTAGTTCCTGAGATTACCCCCTACATACAAACTTACAAACAATTTTACCTCTTTATAATATTAGTATAGACTAGCTGACCCACGCAACTTCGTCTGCGTCACATTTTCCATTAATGCTCGGCTCCTTTTAGTTTTAGCGTAGTGATATGTAGCCTATAGCCTTCCTGGATAAATGGGCTACCTATCTAATACTGAAATAATTTTTCAAATCGGACCAGTAGTTCCTGAGATTACCCCCTACACACAAACTTACAAACAAATGTTACCTCTTTATAATATTAGTATAGACTAGCTGAACCGCGCAACTTCGTCTGCGTCACATTTTCCATTATTGCTCCCCTACTATTTTTCTTAGCGTGATGAAATATAGCCTATAACCTTCCTCGATAAATAGGCTATCTAACACTGACAGATTTTTTCAAATCGGTCCAGAAGTTTCAGAGCATATTCAATTGAAACAAACAAACAAACAAACAAATCTTTCCTCTTTATAATATTAAGTGTAGAAGTGTAGATATATTTTTTACTATCTGACCCGCGCAACTTCGTCTGCGTCACATTTTCCATTACTGCTCCGCTCCTATTTGTCTTAGCGTGATGATATATAGCCTATAACTTTCCTCGATAAATAGGCTATCTAACACTGAAAGATTTTTTCAAATCGGTGCCGTAGAAGTGCAGATATATATTTTTATAAACTAGATGTGATCGCTCATTGTCGATCACTAGGTGGAGTGCTTAGTGTGACCAGTTTGGGTTCTGGGTTTGTAATGAGCACCACCCACGAATGTAGCATAGGCAAAAAGGCCCTTTGATAGAATCAACCAATCCTCAACGAGTCCTCACCTAATATCTTATTATTCCCCAAGTAGTCAGGCTCCCCGATCTTGGCTGGGAACAGAGGGACGTCGTCCTGCAGCTTGTAATCAGCCACCAGCTCTTCGGGCACGTCCAGCGCTTTCATGGCAGAGGCGATGTCTCGATGCAGGTCCAGGGAACGTTCCCGCAGCTCTTGGATACGAAGGTTCTGGAATCAGAGGCAGTAAGGGTAAGATTGGTAAAACGTTTTTGGTATACGAGCTGACCCGCGCAACTTCATCTGCGTCACAATTTTCATGAATGCTGCACACCTTTTGGTCGTAGCGTGATGTTATATAGCCTATAGCCTTCCTCAATAAATGGGATATCCAACACTTAAAGATTTTTTCAAATCGAACGACTGGATCCTGAGCGTGTTCAACCAAACAAACTCTTCATCTTTATGATATTAAGTTTAGATTGGCGCCAAAGACGTTTGTCCTGCATTGGACTTGATAGGCTGTTGGAGACATTGCCAATATATTGCATGTATCTTGACAATCGTGGCTATTCTGTGAGTTGATACTTTCAAGTGATGATCAAGGAAGGTCAAGGTTATCACTATCTGTGCCAAATACATTTAAGTTTCAAGCATCTTATACCCAAGGAGAACTTAACTTAACGTATCGTAATCAGTTATTGCGAAATTAAGAGTTATTCCTTACGTATATATTCATACGGTTAATAAATTCCCGATAGTCTTTGACACTAACTTATCGTATTCTACTCAGTTATAGCTTAGATTCGGCAAACACTACCGACAGACAACAGATTTGCTAAAACTCCTCGTGATAATACGTATTTGATAAAGGGTATCGTTCAAAAGTTAATGCGTTTATTGCACCCGTATTATCTTGTTGACATTCATCATTCTACAGTAAATTAATATTGCACAAAATATTTATAATTTTATATCAATTAGCAGTTTGATAGCAATGTGTAGCGAAATCGACCATTCAAACAACAACTACAAAAACATGTCGAAGTGAAAGCTTGGGTGAAGAGCTGTCAATCTAAGTAATCAAGATGGAATGACAGCTCACTTCGTGATCACTTCTCCCAAGCCTTCATTTCGACGTTTTTACTGCCGGTCGATTCCAGTGCGATTCTGCAGTGTGATTCTGTAAACATGTCGAAGTGAAGGCGTGGGTGAAGTGATCACGAAGTGAGCTGTCAAACCATACAAACGAGATGAAATGACAGCTCACTGGTCGTTCACTCCACCCAAGTGATCACGGTGAGATGTCGACGGCTGTAAACATGTCGAAGTGAACACTTAGGCGACGTGAACGACAAGTGAGCTGTCAAACCATACAAACAAGATGGCATGACAGCTCACTTGTCGTTGTTTTGTGATGTTGACAGAATCGACCGGCTGTAATCATGCCGAAGTGAAGGATTGGGTGAAGAGCTGTCAATCTAAGTAATCAAGATGGAATGACAGCTCACTTCGTGATCACTACACCCAAGCCGGTTAACTGCCGGTCGATTCTGTAATCAAGTTGAAGTGAAACCTTGCATTCGACATGTTTGTAGAATCGTGCCAATCGATGAATCGGGAATCGACCGAGTGTCACTCACAAAAAAAAAGTGATCACATCTCCTAATAGTTTTTATACTGTGTTTTCTTGTGGTAGCCTTTTAAACTTTTATGTTATATTATGTACATCCCCAATAACGTTTCTGTCCAATTTTGTGGTAATTCGCTTCTGTAATGAAAGTTATAAAATGGTAAATTATAGCTGCTTTGAATTATTCCAAGGACAAACGTGGTACCTCTCTAGATCCGCTGCGTTCTAATTATAAATTTCGAGACGACAACGCTACCGCCCCCAATCACGACGACATTTCGATTCATTGATGACCGTGAACATCGATGCAACATTCACGTGTATGAGGGTTTTCTGAAATGTCAAGCTCCACGTGGCGGCACTGAGGTGTCAGTCCCAAACAATCTATCAAATTGCTTGTTTTCTGACATTTATTAGTTGGCCGTCTGACAGCTTTTATATGGAAAATATGTCGCTATGACTTATTTATTTTTCCAATAAACGTTATCAGACTATTGAATAATCAGCCGTAACTGAAGGAAAATTTACTCCATCAGTTAACACAACACACCGAGAAAGTCACATTTTCAGTGAAGAGGATCTCTCGCCTATGTTGTGCTAACTGTTGGAGTAAATTTTCCTTCAGTTACGTTTGTTGGAAAAATAAATACGTCATTTTGACAATATATTCTCCATGCAAAAGCTGTCAGACGGCCATTTTCATTCTTCAGGTCAAAGTTATTGAACTATTGAAAAATCAGCCCTTAGTGTTGTATTTTGAATAAACGACTTTAAGGCGGCGTTTCCACCAGAGATGTGCGAGGATGTGTAGCGAGGAATGTGTTGGTAAAGAACCAATAGAATCACTTCATTTACCTCACCTCGGTCAGCACAGCTCTGGTGGAAACGGCTCAGCGGAGCTAGATTGTTGAGCATACAAAACAAGAGAGCGATGTGTGCGAGGGATGTGTTGCGAGGAATGTGTGTTGAGAAGGATGTGTTGCGAAGTTTGCGCATACTTTACCAGCTAGTTAATTTTTCTTCCATTATGCCACGCAACCGTACGACATGCGTACGACTACAAGCGCTAACGACAGCAAAGTGAGACGTGAGCGGCAGGCAGGCGTTCACGTTACTCCGCTTCCACTACATAACGTAACGCATCCTCGCACCACACATTAATGCGCATTTTCACAGCTCCGCTACACATCCTCGTAGGCACATTGTCATCGCACAGCTTTGGTGGCCACCTAGTTTAATTGTAATTTACGACCAAGAGATGTTAAGTAATATGTTCAAGACAACTGAAGCTGTTTCATACTTTAAAAAATCTACGATCATCAGTGACGTCTCCAAGCTCCTTCGATACCAGTATTCAGCGATAGAATTCTACTAAAATACATAGGTGTCTGCAGAATCAAGCAGATGTATCTTACCGGCTTCGCAAAATCTAAAAATAACCTTACGCCGAGTACTACCTACATACTTTCTACTAGAAGAAATAATTTACATAGAATAGAATACTCTTTATTATGTACACTATATAAGTACATACATACATACCTACACATATATTCATACAATTTCGTTAATGATAATATTTTCATCATAACATAGCTCTGCTGTTTATTCAACCCCGTGAATAGTTAAACCAGGTACAGACGAGTAACATTTCACATTGGTTCCCAACCTTATTTTGATCTAGGACCATTTTGGTTTCTTAATTGTTAGCATGGACCACAAATCCTGAAGAAAATTTTAATTTTTAAATCTATAAAATAACTTATTTACGTAAACTTATTCTTTAAACTCGAAAACAACTCGCATAAACATAGAAAATAGATTTGGTGGTATTATATTCCTGATAGAAACTAAACATCAGTGCGCTTCAATGTTACTTTCCAATTGGTAAGTTTGATATTTTAAATCCGCGCACCATATTTTAAGATATTGTGTCCACACAGGTTGGGAACCAATGCTCTATGGGTATGTTACAGCTACGATGTTACAGCTCGTACCAACCACCTTTCCAGCTACTTCAAGATTCTACGAAATAATCCCAATAAAGCCAGCATCCTGCAGGTACTAAATTCCGGACCATTAAACTCAGTTTACGGCTGAACTAAAATAAAAAAAAATACAAAATAGCGCACAACTCATCTATGTAATCAAAGTCTCATAAACAATAACGAAGTGAGCTCCTCTAAAAATAGACTCTGGTCACCCCTTCGTGCCAGAGTATAAATTTCAAGCTAGAATGTAAGAATTTTAGCTTTTGCCCGCGACTTCGTGCGCGCTTGGGATAAGCGCGCGTTCGCGTAGGAATTTCTGGAAATCCTTCCTCATTTCGGTTAAACATCCTCTTAGTGCGTCCCTAAAATATCCAAGGAATCCTAGTTTTCTACGCCCGGCTGTCAGTGCGTGTCTCTCAGGCCCTCGGTCGGTCGCTCAGTCACGGAAAAGTTTTATATATTGATCACAATCCACCACGTGCGCTCAATGGGGGTTGGAGATGTCAAATGTGTAGATTTTACGATTCTAGGACATGTTAGTTTCCTATCGATTTTTTTTTTCATTCAGCGTTTTGAATATTTATATATTTGAACCTTTGACCTAAAACTTGTAACAAGCTTGTTTTCTGACATTTGACAGTTGACGTCGACGTCATGTTAATGTCAGAGTCACATTTTCAGTGAAGAGGACCTATGTTGTGCTAACTGGTGGAGTAATTTTTCCTTCAGTTTCGGCTGATTTTTCAATAGTCCGATAACGTTTATTGGAAAAATAAATACGTCATATTGACATATTTTCCATACAAAAGCTGTCAGACGGCCATTTTCATTCTTCAGGTAAAAGTTATTGAACTATTGAAAAATCAGCCCTTACTAATTGTATTTTGAACTTGCGTTCTTGATTTTGCGTCGTACCATAAGCGGTGCAACAGCATACCCAATGATGTCATATTATCTACAAAGTAAGTAATACTTTCTAGGAGGCATATTATCTTTATACAGAACAATAATTTATCGTTGATATTTCTCTTAGTTTTTAGAATAACTTCCTATTGATTTTTTTTTTCATTCAGCGTTTTGAATATTTAATATATTTGAACCTATGACCTAAAACTTATAATAAGCCCCACATTCCCAACCACTACAACTCCTGAAAGCCAGAATCAACAGTGGCGACCACAAGAAAACCGCCTGACTAGAGAAGCTCGACGAGTCCCGGAGAAACGATTCAACTGTCTTGGATCCCACAACGAAATTAATCAGAAGAGTACAGCAGAGGAGTAGGAAAACTAAAACTTGTAAGTCACTGCTATCACCACTGGGCCACCACTGTTCTGAATATTGTCATATACCCTTGTACATATATTTAGTGGTCCTTTGAACCTTACCCAAAACTGATGCAGAAATTTTGATTCTATTTGTTTGTTGTTCCAATAAAATATTGGATTACAATCCTAAGTCCGGTGTTCTTTAGACGTTAGGTCATTATCTTGTATCTCCGTCAGTATTTCCTTAGCCCTCCATCCCATACTGATGATGAGCAAACCTACAAAGCTCCTACCTATATTGTTCTTCATTAGTTTTAAACGAAGGCTGGTATCATTCATACTCCCAAGCTGAGTTGAACGCTAAAGATCAAAGGCAGTTAACTTGGGTGCAGTGCGCAGTTTTATCGCTTCCACATAGATCTGGTTCCTTGTATCGTATGAAGATATAACAAATACCGTTCACCAAACCGTTATTTGTTTATTAAAGAGAGGAAGTTGGCAATCTATCAGTGGCAGATATTGATTGATTGCTCTTGTTATTATTGTATAATATTGCACACATCCATTAATCTAAATCAAAAGGGCGTTTTGCATTGTTCAAAACATGTTATAAGTAAAAAACTTGGCACAAAATTCATTTTTGTAACACTATCAAACCATACACATCTTAATGGTTTTCCTGTAATCTATAGGGAAAGAACTGTCTATATTTTTTCAATGTAAGCAGTTTCGTAAATAAGGGCGGAGGGATGGTCCTTTTGCTCAAAAGAGTGACTTGAGTTCTTCTCCATAGAGATCTACGCTTTGGAACGTGCAAATAGCTTCATCTTTTTTTGGACCGACTGACCTTGACAATTCAAAAGTGCCTGTAAATGGTCTAATTGAAATAAATGTTTGAGATTTTTGTCTAATTTCTTATATAACTTCAACCGTCAAAAATAGTTTCAGGAGAGAAAATAGGCTATTTATTTATTTTTGTTTTTTAAAAAAACTTTGCCCCACACTAGGAATTTCTCTGGTATCGTGGGTGCGTTTACAAACATAGAAAGTCACATACACAAACAGCCAGACCCGGAACAACTATCTGTAGGCGATACAAATATTTGTTCCGTGCGGGAATCGAACCCACGATACGTGGCGCAGCAGCCGATCGCTCAACTATTGACAGACGGACAGACGGAAAACCAAGTGATCCGTTTCTACGGATGTTGGGAACCCTAACAAGCCCCGTTTAACTAAAACAATCCTAACTATACTAATCGCGTAACAAGGAAGTGATCTAAATGCGCAACTTATCAAAAGTTCACCATTGTACGCATAAACACAAAAATAGCCTAGTCTTTAACCTCACCGTGATAAGTACTAAAGACAGCCAAAATATTATTCTTAAATAAATACTACAAGATAACATAAAGCTATATATCACGCTTCCGAATTACGCCGAATTAACTACATATTCATGGTCAAATAACATGACAAACTTGACACGGCTGACTGACATCATGAAGTTCTACAGAGATTTATTGACTACATCGACTTCGTAAGTGCGAAGATGAGATTTATTGTGTTTGTGACGAAACTAGAGACCAAAAGGTCAAAGGAATTCAGAGAACAGGGCCAAGGATTACCAAGCTTTGGAGTTTCTTGTCCATTCTTCTTCATCAGAATCTATACCTTTCCGAATGGACAGTAGCGTCACTTTTTGATATATAAATTTAAAAGTAACGATGACGTTCAAAAGTGCCGTTTAGTGGCCTATTTGAAATAAAAATTTTGACTTTTGACTTATTTTGAGTTTTGATAAGATCATAGTCTAGTCTCTATTGGCGCCTGATAAACGTGCCCTACATTTATTGACTTTCCTAATATCAAAAACAGAAATAAAGACAAAGCTGTCCTGAATCGACTTCTATTGTAATGTACGTTCTCTTGTGATGAAAAAAGGGTTCATAATTTATTGTTCGCGTATCTACGAAGGAATATTAGGGAAAGGTAAATGCACTTGTAAATGTATCTGGTCTTATTTAGTTTTTAGTTGGTAATTTATTTTTAAGTTTTTATATGTCGCTTCTGGCGGAATAAATGCTGTTTGTTTTCTTTCTTTCTTTTTCTTTTCACTTTATTGTAAGTTTTCTGACGCCTACCATACCGAGACACTGATGTGCTTACGTAAATATCAAGATGCATGAGAAATCTCATACAAAAACGAACAGTTATATAGGTCGGGAAAGACGGGCTCAAGTGTAGGTACTGAATTGGACCAGCAGCAATCCACAATTTGGTTTAACAAAAAAAAAGTAGATACAGTTCTTAAGCTGCTTTCAGACTACGCTATAATATAATAGCATATAGTATAGAGCTCATAGCACAACAATATCGCGCACCATACATTGTTATGGACACGTTCACACTGTACTGTACTATATATTACTGACAATGTATGGAGTATTGTTGTGCTATGAGCTATATACTCTATGCTATATATTATAGCGTAGTCTGAAACCAGCTTTAATACGTATCATTCTGGGAAAGCCGTGGAAAAATGGAAAATAAAATCATCATCTGCCTAGCCTTTTCCCAACTACATTGGGATCGGCTTCCAGTCAAACCGGATTTAGCTGAATACCAGTATTTTACATGGAACGGCTGCCTACCAGACCTTTATAACCCATTAACTGGGTAACACGATGCTTCTTGGCAAGACTGGAGTCAGATTTACTGGCTTCTGACAATCCGTAACGACTGCCAAAGATCTACAAATGATAGCCGGGACCAACGGCTTAACGTGCTTTCCGAGGCACGGAGGAAACTCGATATCTTAAGATGGTCACCCATCCACAGACCAACCTTGGCAAGCATTGCTTAACCTTGAAGATCGACCCGTGCGGCTGTTATTATTTAGCCACGAGCTATAATATGCAAAACAAAATAACTAACAGTAATTGAATATCGGGAAAGAAACGAAGCTCAAAACAATAACGGAACAACTAAATCATCTCCTAGCAATTACTAGGAAAGCGTTAACACATAACTAAAACAATAATGACTACACACGTGGATACAATGACCGGGAACGTCGAACTTCGGGAAATTAATTGTTTTTAAATACATTGTACTAAATCTGAAGAATGTATTAATAGGTAGGTACAGCCAGCACTGGCTATACGAAATTGTCAACTATTCCCAATCGAATTTGAACCCAATCTGTTTAACGATAAAGTTGAAAATCTAACAAAGAAATTTGACAGATTGTTGAGGCTTGATGTGCTGGCGTCTGTACATAACCTATTCATAGTACTCATACATTCAGAGGGCCAATAGGCTAGATTCCATCATCCACAAATTGCAAAACTATATAGTCCGTCAGTTAGAGTATTGAAAAATAATGGACACGTATTTTTTGATTTTGTAAATCAATGAATATTGACAAAGATAAAACGCATCAAAACTCGGGAGTGGGGGCTCGTGACGTCACGACTCACTAAAAATTATGCGAAGGTGTGACGTATGGAGAATTTTAAAAGCGTCGTAACTTCGTCAATTTTGGTTCCCGTAACAAAAGAAAAAACACGTGTCAAATATTTTTTGATAATCTAACTGACGGACTAATTAGATTTTATCAGGACACAAACCTATTCTTTGCATTCGCATTTCAATCGCAAACTATCAAAAAAGCCTTAATTTTCATACATTTTTGACGGATTGCGAATGAGATGCGAATGTGAAAATTAGTAGAATTGGCACAGTGAACTATGTAGCTATTAAAATCTCAGCCCATATGTTAATAACTACCTTTCACCCGCGACTTCGTGCGCGCATATCCCGTTTTTTCACGTTCCCGTAAGAATTTCGAGAAACCCTTACATGCCAAGTTTCAGCTTTCTACGAGCAGTAGTTTCGGCTGTGCGTTGATATGTCAGTGAGCCAAGTTTGTCTTTTCTTGGAGTAAACCTCCCGTTTGTGTGATCATAAATCATATTTATTTTTGCAAATAGGTTACATGTAACTCTTTTACACGTCAATTTTTTTTTTTCCTAGATGAGGCCGATGTTTCCTAGCTGACTACCCTGAGAAGAAACACCGAAACAAACTCAGAAGTCATAGTCTCTTTTAAAGTCCAGACAAACGTGAATAGTATATGAAAACCATGTAGGTTCACGTCTGTGGTGGCCTTTTGAGGAAAGTACTACGCAGGCTTGAGTGGACCTGTCCAGACAGTGCAAGCATTTGTCAGTTATCATGCAGCTCAACTCAGAACTTTGAGGAGCTCAATGATCCGACGAACAATACCAAAGTAAGGACATTTGGGTAGGCCACGAAATATACGGTTATGTGTAATTGTATATGTTTGTGCCTGTTCATCAGACATCCACGTGTGGCTTATGTTGAGAACTGAAATTATTTCATGATCGTTGTCATCACAGTCTTTATTGAAATTCTGCCCAAGTATTCTAAAGAAAGTGCAATACCATATCATCCTGTGTGTCCTGCCCTGTTAGTGGCATATCACTGAGATTAGATGTTCTATCCTACCCTATTACAAGCATAGAATAAGTATATAGAATGGCTACAAGAATGATGGTTCGTTTCATCCCCTAGACAGGTACAACGATGCACAACAACACGTTTGCGTTGGACAGTAACTATGTTAGCTATATTTCTGTTAAACTATTTCTGAGACCAAATGATTTTTTGAAAATTTCCTAGAATTCTTTCTTTTTTATTTTTTATTTGAGATGGGATTGCTCTTGACTCTAGTCTTGGTCAGAGATGACAGAGACAAAGTCTACGATGGAGCGAGCTTACCCAGAACTTTGAAGAGATTAGGGTTGTAAGTTTCTTGTGTTAGGAATCTCTTAGAAATGATAGTAAGTTATAGGTTTAATCGTATAAGCGTTAGAAATAATTTTAGAAGTCAGTATATTTATCCACTCACGGTTTAAAAAAATACTTAAATGTGATACTTAATTAGTGATTTCATTGATTTTTGTTTTAATCCTGGCAATACTGACTTGCCTGCCACCACGTTGCGCCTTTCTACTAAACGGTGGAAGGGGAAGCGTGGGCGCAGGTGCGCAACGGACAAGCGAGGCTAGTCAGTCTTGCCGCGGAAGTCGAGTCGAATAGCCGTGATCAAATAATAATAACACGAGTGCATAAACTCATAATTGAGGTATAGAGTACTGTCTGAAATAAATTAAGGTATGTACACCGTTTTAATAACCAGTAATGCAAGTAACTTTTTAACGATATCAATATTGTGGTTAGCAGTATACCTTTATTTTTAATAACAATAAATGTCTGAGAATCAATTTGGAGTTTCCTTTCACTTGGAAAACTCATCTGTCTACGAGACTTCTAAATCATAAAGTAATTTCGGACACCCCGATTTGGCATTTATAAAATTGGACCAATAAAATCTTTTACCTGCCACAATATAGAGTGAACTGCTCTCACCTTAAAATACGAATGTATCCTGTACATCTGCCGGTGGTCCTTCACAGGATGCAGCGTGATGGCGCGGTGCACCTCTCTGTTCTTCAACCTGCCGGTGTACGCCAGGTTGCCGCTGCCGTTGTGGTGCAGGATCGTTTGCATCTGGAACATGCAAGGAGACATAAATATGATGAACTTGATAATATCAGGAGCAATATTCAGAGTGAAAAGTTGGAGAAGAGTGGTGAGAAATCATGTTATCCTAAAATATAAAGTTGAGATCTTCCCGTACCCTAAGTAGCATGAAACCGAAATATAATCAGGGCCTATTAGGGTACTGATTATATTATTTTCCGATTACGGCTTTCAACTGTTAATGTAGTTATTATGATTATACTTTCAGACTCTGGCAGGAAAAGTAAAACTAAAACACATACAATGAGCGCCCTTATAGCATTCCACAATGTAGGTATGTATATTGGGCTAGCTTAAGAAAGAAAATATTGAGATTCTAGGAGGCGAAAGAATGAGAAGACATGGCAAAGTGCATGCATGCATGCATGGCATGGCTATGTAGAATATTCGAAATTATCTGTGCAATTTTGTTACGTCATGAATAATGGGTTATAAAACAATACCTACCGGGCCTTGAAAACATCGAATGTAAGGCATAGGTAAGCGCTAAACAGCCTTGTGTTGGCGGGATAATCTGTTAAGCAAACTGACCGACTAACTGTTTACAAACGTGAGAATTATTTTGAAAACACATCTGAATGATATCGTCTTAAAATTGACGATTGGTAATTCATTTATAATTTCGTTCACGTCGTGGCTTTTTGTAATTACCACCACGCTGTGTGGTTTTGTCATGAGAGCTGAGCAGATACACGAAATTTACTTGTGGGTTTTTTGCATTAACATTATCTAAACCATAAGTATCTATAGACAGGTAAAATTAATTGTTTTTAATATTATTGTAAAAGGTAATCTCTGCTAATGTAATCTGCTTATTACGATCATGTTCAAAAGCTCTATCGCAAAAATTTTTAGGAGCAAAAAGTTCGCTATAACTGTGTAACAAGCCACATGGGCAAATCTGAAGCAAGCTTGTGTTTTATAAATATTAATGTACTAGTTTTTGCCAGCGCCTTCGCCAGCGTAATCCCTAGGGAATATAATATAGCCTATGTGTTATTCCAGAACACAATCTACCTCTGTGCAAAATTTTATGAAGATCCTTTCAGGCGTTCTGACGTGAAGCAGTAACAAACATCCATCCATACATCCTCACAAACTTTCGCATTTACAATATTAGTAGGATAGGATAGGGTTGGAGCGATTTCCGGTATAAAGTGGAAAAGAAATGGTTTGAACAGGTTGTTTGATACCTCGTAAACTTGGCACACGGGTAAACCATTCCCTTGATAGGATATATCATCCATTTTCGTCCCGGAGGTATGTTGAAGAACTAACGCCAGTTTTAAAAGACGCCGCTCGGCACAGCAGAGCATCTCTATTTGAATAACAAATATAGCAGTTCGTGGAACAAAAATGACTAATAGCTACTTACGTCCGTTGCGTTTCTTGTTTTGGAGGAAACAGCGTGTTCTGAGTAACAACTGCCGGTCGATTTTGTCGTCATTCCACCGTGATCACTTAGGTGGAGTGAACGACAAGTGAGCTGTCATGCAATCTTGTTTGAATGGTTTGACAACTCACTTATCGTTCACTTCACCTAAGTGTTCACTTCGACATGTCTACAGACGGTCTATTCTGTTGTCATCTCACCAGGTTCACTTAGGTGGAGTGACAGCTCACTTCGTGATCACTTCACCCACGCCTTCACTTCGAAATGTTTACAGAATCGACCAGCAGAATCGCACCGCACATATTAAGGCTACTTTCTCGAAAAAAGCATAAAAATTTCGCGATTTCTGTGTTTGGTCTCATAGCTCACGTGTACGGAGCTGCAATGACAGATCAAAAGTCACAACCCTCGATAATCAGCAATCTAGTTAAATGTGCTCCAACTTTATAACGATGACTATTATCTTTTAATAACTTTTCGCAGTTCAATCAGACCGTATTTGTGTACTTCACCGAGCAAGTATGTAGGTAAGGTTGATCTGGAATTTTGTGTCAAAATGTTTGAATAAAGATATTCATTTAATCACATACACAATGAAATACAAATTGCCTTGTACGAATGGGAAATCATCAAATGACTCCTCCCGCCCTGTTTGGAGGAGAAGGCAGTGTCAGTCCCTAACCTTTGCGTTACAGGGCTGCGGTGACTCTTTCCGACAAATTCCACAACACTGGCAGGAGCAGCAGGCGTGCTTTGGCCTTGGATGTTCAATCAAAGTGGCATGCTGCATGCGTGAAGCAGAAGATGGTTCGTTGAGGTGACGGTGATCGTGATCATGATGTCCAGTAGGTAGTGGACGTCTTTGATGTGTTTTAAGTTTGTCGCTATGTGTGTTTGTCTGTATGTCTGTGAATCTGTCTGAGGCACCATAGATCTTGAACGGGTGAACCGATTTGTATGCGGCTTTTTTATCTGTTTCGAAGAATTTGAGTACTGCATACAGGACAAATAGAATGAATGATGATAATGTTTGAATTCAAGAATCACCCTTGATATTAGCTAGGTAACAGTTAACTTAAACAGATTATTACTAAATGGCATGAATTGCAGCAGTACCTCCTCTGTGTGCAGTACTCATATTCTTCGAAACAGACAAAAAAACCGCATACGAATCGGTTCACCCGTTCAAGATCTACGGTGACTCAGACAGATACACAGACATACTGACACACATGGCGTCAAACATAAAATCCCTCTTTTTGGTCGGAGGTTAGCAAAGCAGTAAGAATTAAATGAATCAAAATGTTTCAATTACAAAAATCTGACCCTAAAAAATCTATGTCAATAATGGCTGCCAAAAATTCCTAATCAACGCAAAGTCACGCATTTAGTTAGCGATAACAGTTTACCTACTATACTAACCCAGAGAGGAGATTGCAGTAACATCGATTATACTCGATACTCGTGCTATAGCGGGATTAATTAAAACAAATATAGAATTATCAGCGGCGATAACGCAGCACGATTTCAATACACGTCAGGATTGTATGTCAGATATTGTATATAGCGCCATGATAATGTGTTAAAAATATAGTAACCATTGATACGGTAGACAGAATGAAAGAAAACTATTTTGGTTTCATTTATGATAAATTAAATATAACACTAACTCCTCCAGGCAAAACCACTAATCAGTATATTAAAGGAATTTTGCAAGTGGCATCGGGAACAGTAAAATTGTAAAACAATAATAATTATTGTTTTACAATTTATTTGTCTTGGTACGGGCAAGGGTAAGCAATGAACAGAGATGAAACGCATGCGACTAAAATATTCTAGCTGTCCCGCGCAACTTCGTCTGCGTCACATTTTCCGCTCTTAAATAATATTGCAACAAAAAATTGAGATTTAAACTATCCTATCTCTCAAGTTGGATCGAACTGCACATGTTGTGCGAATTTTATTATAATCGGTTAAGTGGTTTAGGAGTCCATTGAGGACAAACATTGTGACACGAGATTTATATATATTAAGATAAGATAAATGTGGATGGTTGTACTCAATACTCAATATCTTTATTGCATTCTACATATTATATTCTTAGGTGGTAAAAACATCAAAAAATAGTTCATGTGGAGTTGTCGGGCAGAGCAAGACAAGCAGGAGAGACGAAGCATTTTTAAAATATATAGAACTAGCTTTTGCCCGCGACTTCATACGCAAATGTCCCGTTTTTTCCCGTTCCCGTAGGAATTTCGGGAAATCTTAGAGCACCCCTAGGGAGTGTAAGGAAGGTACATGCAAAATTTCAGCAGTCTACGACCAGCTAGTCTATTCTGTAAATAACCATTTCGATATCGACTTCACCTGAGTGACTAAGCTTACAAACAAAGTGAACTTTATTTCACACGTCATAAGGTCTTATATATTTATACGAATTTGAAACTCACCTCGGATTCCGCTGTCGAGACACGAAAATGTTGTTACAGAATAGCACTACAGTATATTCGGCTGTGCGCTGTCTGTCTGTCACTCACTCAGTAACGTAAGAATTTAAATATT
Source organism: Ceramica pisi (assembly GCA_963859965.1). NCBI lineage: Eukaryota > Metazoa > Arthropoda > Insecta > Lepidoptera > Noctuidae > Ceramica > Ceramica pisi. The sequence continues at coordinate 1,364,669 of OY982544.1, read as the reverse complement.
AGGATTACTTAGCAAACTTACTTATAAATACATATCTAAAGTCCGGCCGCGGAGCAGGAAGAATTTCGTCCTTTGACCTGTTATTACCTGTCTCTGTCTCTCCCGCCTTACAAGTTTTTGTCTCGCTCGCACAGATGCAATGGCCGCCGTCCTCAGGGATTGGAGACCTTTTACCCAATAGTGTAAAGTTTGTTCTTGTTTGCATGTGTAAATCCCGTAAAATAAGAGGAATCGAAATTAGTTAGACTAGATGATAATGTAGACAAAACTGTTGATTATTTTGTAATAAATGTGATAGGCGAGACGTCTTCGGAAAGCAGTAACTCAGATACGGGTAGAGGAATCGGATTCTGATTTATGTTTTTTTTTTTTTTTTTTATTTCTGCCGTATTAGTAATTGTAACTCGATTTTATAACTTATGATATAATATCTAAATAAATAATTTATTATGAAAACAACATTTTTTTATTTTCTAAGTTGGTAAATTTTCTTTCTCGTTCAAATATTTCATGTAAACCGCACGCAATACAAAAATGTTTGTGACCACTGTCAGTAGGCAAAGAGGTCATTGTACGAAATTCTTCTTGCTCCGCGACTGGAATTAAGTTACTAGCTGACCCGCGCAACTTCGTCTGCGTCACATTTTCCGTTACTGCTCCGCTCCTACTTGTCGTAGCGTGATGATATGGCTCCTACTTGTTTGAGCCTATAACCTTCCTCGATAAATGGGCTATCTAACACTGAAAGAATTTTTGAAATCGGACCAGCAGTTCCTGAGATTAGCGCGTTCAACCTAACAAACAAACACACAAACTCTTCTGCTTTATAATATTAGTATAGATCTATTGAGAGATGTAACAAAATGAATAAATCCTATAAAATAAAATTTAAAGACTAGGGTAGGTATGAACTTAAGTTATGATTTTATAGGTAAGTCTATCACTTAGATATTCGTTTATCGAGTAGTAGCTTTTAATTAGCAAAAAAAAACGAAGAGAAAACTAAAGAAAGGTTGACTGAATTTTGTGAGGAACGCCATGTAAGAAAAGGGAGTTATCGATAATAATATCACAGTTGATAGTGGGACAGTGGAAGGAGAAAATATAGATACTACATTACATCGTAGGTTTGGTGCCTCAACCCGGCTGTGCCAACATGCAGATTGGGTATTTTCCTTTTTAAAAGCTTGCGGCGATGTGCCACCGGTACATGGTGGACATCCCACCTATACGCACAAAACGTTTTGGGAATACATTCATTGTGCGTACAGCTAAGGAGTGGAATTCCCTGCCTGAGTCAGTGTTTCCTGATAGCTACAACCTGGTAGTCTTTAAGTCAAGAGTGAATGGGTTACTTCTAGACAAGCGTGCTCCACCTTAGACCGCATTATCGCTTAACGTCAGGTGAGATAGCGGTCAAACGTATGTCTATCAATACTGAAAAAAAAACTTTTATTTAACTTGACTTGTTCCAGATACTTCATGACGATTCAAAAGAAGAAGAAATCAATCGAACTACATATCTATAAGGTTACAGACTGAACATGAATTTCATAGGTTAACTGTAACCATTTACCGGTATCCCAAGATACCAAAGTTAACAACGTCGACATAAATCGTTTAGACTCCAGACGGACCAGGAATTGATAGGAAGCAGTAATTCAAGCTCACGATTGCCCGCAAGCCAGAAATATTCACTGTTATTCAACTAGTCGGGGTTCCCTCGGTAGGAAAAGTTGGCTAAGTTGTGTTTTATGTGATTATTCTGATAATGTAACCGATTAGTGCATAATGTTTCCCTCTAACACAATATTAGATCATTTTATTTCTATAGATTCAACCGGAATTAACAGCATTGAAGGAAAGTATTCAAAGTCAAAGTTATTATTAGAGTAATCTTTGGTGATGGCACGATCAGGTGTCGAAAGCTAGAAACAATTTCAACTCAAGGTAACAAAAAAATGATACAGCCACGCCAATACACCTACTAAAATCCAAAATCATAAATCTCCAAAACGTCAAGCATAGCAAAACAAATCCAGACAAAACACTCCCCAGAGTAAATATTTCAAACATTCCGCAAAAATTTACACTGCATACTAAACACTGCATTCCTCTCTCTATACCAGCTCAAAAAATAAATAACGTAAATGTACTAAACCACTCAAAATATTTACGAACATAACCGTACAAGAAATCCTTGAAGTTAATATTGCGTCAGCAGTTTTTATATTTTACGAAGAAAAAATCGATTACTTGAAAAATAAATGGTTTTTCGTGCAAACAATGTGATAATAGGAATGTTAAAAGGCGTCTGTTTCGTGTCTAGGTAATACTATGACCTAGATTCTGAAGAATGTGAGTAAATCACTGCACCTACGCTGGTATTTGATTCACTAGGTGCTGACAACTTGGATACATTGACTGCGGGGGTGAATGGAGCTAAGTTAATTTTAAATGTTGTTTCTTCAATTCACTTTTCTGCACGTTAGGTAACAGTTTTTTTCCTGATTCTTTACAAAAAGTTAATTTTGTTAATACGTAAAAATCTAAGCATCTCATAGTTTAAATACTAAATTAAACCTCTCCAAAGAACATAAAGAATTTGTTAATTAGAAGCATGTGGTTATTGTTTTATAAATAAGTCTCTCTCTTCATTAGTCTTCACGTTAAATGATATTGCAGGTTCGTTCTTGTCATAAAAACTGTTCTAAATTCGCGTGGTTTTGATCACGTTTGCAAAATTTCGACAGCCAATATCCCACAAGATGCGTAATAGTCGTCATTATACCTCATTATCGAGTAATGAACTTAGTTCAACTAAGGCTGTAGCCGATATTAATGTAATGCAAAACTCTAACAAGCAAGAAGCATTTAAATAAGCACAAATAATGGATTACATGTTCACAGTGTAAATGTTATTGCAACTGTATTGTATGCTTTAAAAGCAAATAATATACAAGATTAACTGTAACTTGAACCAGTAGAAGGAAGGCAAGATAAGGACTCATCATCGCCTAAAAATTGATACCTAACTTCAAACCTATGGCTCCTGCATACAAAGAGCTATATTAGTCTGTCTGCTAAAACGGGTTAGGATAGTTACTCAGGATTTAGACAAGGGTGTATAGAAAATTGCTTATTTTTGGCTTAATAGAATCCCTATAGAAAGAGAATTGAATATTATATGAACTAACACATATTGTCTTTCTATAGGGGCTCTAATATTTATATGGGGAACATTAACACTTTTCAAGGCTTATTGCCAAAGTTTGTACACGGGCAATCTATGGGTCAATTATGCTTAGAGATCGCTGGATGTCCTGCGTGTCCAATATAACAATGCTTTCAGGATGTTGTTAAGGCTACCACGGTATTGTAGCGCGTCGGAAATGTTTGCGCAAGCCCGTACCGACGGCTTCTTTGCAATTATTCGTAAGAAAACGGTGTCGCTACTGAGGAGCACTCTCCTGACAGACTGAGAGACAGTCAAAACAGCATCCTGAAAATTGTAGCCGAGAGCTGTGGTTCTCCGATTGTGCAGCATTTTGTGAGAAGGTTGATTTGTACTAACACTAGGCAGCCTAAGTTATTTTTGTATGTTTACTAACACTATATGGATGTTTGTGTGTCTGAAATAAAGACATATTTAATTTTTTTTAATTTAATTAACATCACCACCTAGACCGAATATTTCAAGTGGGCGTGGATCGCCATATCCAAAACTACGAGGAATACCGAAAAATACTCTCGAGGAATCAAATCATCTCATCTGTGTAACAAAATTAAGAGGAAAGTATCGTCAAGCCACGAGATGTACTCGTAGATTCGTACTTGCTGGAACAAATTGCCGACAGAGCCGAGCGAAAGTGCGCTGAGAACAACAATCTAACTGTTATAATAATTGAATTAAACGAACTAATGCGGTACATTCTTGATTTTATACTGTTTCCAGTTGAATTTATGTTTCTAAGAGAGTGTGTGTGTTTTGCAGATAAAGAGATGCCAAAATTAAGGAACTGAAGGATGGGGAAATCAGTTTGAAATTATCTAGCTGGACTACGCTTTATGAAAGCCTATGAACTGATGACACAAGAGGATTAAGGGGGAAATGTAAAAGAATAAGTTAATCATCAAATCATACGGCAATATATCGAATTAATTAGGGTGCTATCAGTACGGACATCGTAAAATAAGCGCAATCACAAAAACTGATAACAACAAACATAAGAAGTCAATTTGTTACTGACTTTAAATTCTACCTGATCGATGGATTTATTTTTAGCCAAAGACCACACAAAACCAAATAAACGTTTTTGCAAACGGACGAAGATGAAACAGCCACAGCACACGAATCAAAACATAATTTAGCAAAAATTGAATTCTCAAGCAAACAGCCGAGCTGGTTCGTCGCGACTAGTTTTTGTTAAGGCATTGTGTGTAAATATGGACATCAGTCTTTGTCGGCCTTTGTCACGGCCTCCACTTTCTTTGGGACTAACTGTTTTATTGGCTAGATTTTCATTTGTGTCTTTAGGTTGGGGTAGTGATGCTTCTTTTTCTCTTAGGTTAGTTAGAAGATTAGACAGTTAGCCAGTTTTATCATTAATTTCATTTTTTGAACGAGGACTTTGGTTGGCAGCTACAATGAAGTTCTTAAGGTTTGTGATAATCACCATACTTGATAAGATTAGTTTTAGAATTGGCACTTCGAAAGGACCTTTAACAGGGTCTTAGCCAATCTTCACAGTCTCCTACTGGGCGAAAGCCTGACCTAAGTTACTGGCCATACTCTGGAACCCTTTTCTGCATCCAAGAAAGGAGAGAGTTTGCCCTTAGTCCTATTTCTTGAAAAAAAATTACGTCATACAATAACACAACCAGTAAACTGACTGTGTGAATAAAAACAATTACCTAATTGAACTCTCGGAGACTCGGTGCGATAGATGTCGAGTAATCCAGTTGACCCATTAATTGTGATGTGAGGTTCTCTGAATTACTACAGTCAACCCTTGATTGTGATGTCACGGGATCAACGACTTCCTCTATCTTAACAAAATAATTAGTGTAGTACGCTGAATCGTAATGTATGGAACTTGATGATTATTGAACTAAAGAAGATAGTTACGATGAACCGAATTAAGATGAAGTAAAAATATCATGAGACAAATTGGAGAGGATTAGGTGATCGGGTATGTCTGGCAATAGACTAGTGATTGACAATAGATTGGACAAATACAACCAGCCAATGGGCCGTTAGGACACTATATAAAAACCATGTTTCCCTTCACCAGAAAGATTTCCACCATAGCTTCTAAAACAAACATGTCAATCCATCGAAATATGGCCTACTTCACGAGACTGCCATGTGTAGAATTTCTCAGCAATCTTACCCAGACAAGTTTTTAGGAACATTAGGAACTAATCATTAAACTTATTAGAAATTTTCCCGTCTCCATCAACTCGATGCACTTGCTAATAGAATCTCGTTGAGATAAAACGAGTGAAGTTGGCGTACTTTCTCGCGGTCGCCAACCGGTCCAGCCGCCCTATATCTTAAGCTATACATGTGAATGTTGAGACCTAAGATATGACTTTATAATGAGATTGCGAAGGACGAAGCAAATGGATGTGGATGTGATTCGTTTAAAAGGAAATGCTAGAGCAAAAAACAGCTTAGCAGATAGCTTATAAATCAATTTTGGTGGTTTACTGTGGGTTACACACTAAAGTGGAAATTCTAAAGTATACGCTGATATGAGATAGGCAATAAATAAGGCAATTTGTAAAGTAACACTCAATGGGGAAGCCTATAATTGGAAGAAGCTGTTTGCAGCCTATATGGTGACGATAAAATCTGCACCGCAAACCAAAGAGTCAATGTCCCACATTAAGTATTCCCATTGCCAGATCACTTAAGAACCAATACAGACATTGCCAGAACCATATAAATAAGCCACAATCGAATCCTATCGGTGAACATTTAACAATTGTCGGAACAGTTAAACGACCTCTTAAACTAAAGGAACGGTACACTATCCATCAATTTACTTAATAAAAACTGTTTTATATCCAATAAAATCGTTTGCTGAATGACGCGATTCTACAAACAGATGCGACCTGATTTGAGAGTGTGAAATTACGAGCATTGTCCTCTAGCGACCTTATTTGAGAATCATTTCGTCTTGCTGAATGATGGGGGGGGGTCTTTGTAGAAAAGAAATTGAAATGTTTCGACATTATAAAGTGTTTCAACTTCCATAGGGGTGTATTTAAAGAGCCTGCATGATCGATAATACTTGTTTTCGAGTACGTCCGGATCACACAACGCAGCTTCAGATATAATACCACCTGCTCATCGACTAAAAAACAACACGGCAGTAGGCACATTAACAATAGCTCTCGGTGCCTGAATTAAAATATCAATCACCTTAGTATTATTTACAACCAAACTGATTAATTTAATATAGTTTTGTCTGTTAATTTCTATCAATCAAACTCTTCTTTTCGTACTTCCAGTTTCGCCATCGTAGCCTTTGTTGAACTCATCTACTCGTCTATCTGGATAAAATACGTCATCCTTATCAGCCAGTCCTACGTCACTGTTTTAACAATCACTTCCTATTTCTAGATAGTAAAACTATTGTAACAGTTCTTTATCTCCGATGTTTCTGACAGTTGTGCCCGACTTTACGTTATCTAGGTATACTATGTTCTACATTCACAAAATACTCACAATCTAGAATATCCTCAAGATAGTTGGATAAGACGTTGCTAGGTTTCATTTGAAATTTTCTAACCTAGATTTTATATTATAGCATAACCAATATTTTAAAAACGTTGAATTTGATAAATATTTCGTTTTGTTGTTTTATTTCCTGACATTGTTAAATCTCAATGCTTTTCCTTATTGTTTCAATTTCGTTAATAATGTTTCAACGCGATCATATCAATTAATTTTGTTAGAAAGATATCAATCAATGTTAGCAACTTATCTTCGCCGATCTATATTCTTTAATCACGCACGTTCTCCTTATGTGGTCTGTACGTGCATTCAGTGCCAAACAACTGTCATCATCTAGTTAGAGGCTGATGATAACTAACTCATGGACTACAATTTATTACTCCAAAATGTCTGAAATAACAGCATCTGCGGTTTGAGTTTGATCAACAGTTGTTAGCTTAGTTTCATCTAAATCAGTTCTTACAGTTCACGAAATAAAACCGTCGTTCTGAAAAGGAACTCACGTCAGCGTTAGACCATTTGATTGATGAATCATATTCCTATGTGGGAGGTATCATTTTGTTTTAGTTCTTACTTTATAGCACCTTTAAATATTTACTACCTAACCTATTAGGTAAATCATGTTCAATACAAACATCTACTGTTTGAAACTTACCTCGAATCACAGTATTTTATTTAGCTCTATTACATTTAAGTTAACGTTGGCGTTAAGACGTCGATCATGATAAAACATGATATTTAACAATAAACTACACGCCTGTGAACAGTTATCAACAACCTTTCATTTTTGATCAACGAGTTAGTTTCGATCGAAAATCAGTCGTATCCTTGACTGCCAGTATCTTATCTGTTGATAAGTTCATGTGTGCAAAAAGCGGTAATAATACAAATCGTAGAGTATTCTTCCAAGTACTTCCACTAACATTTCTGATGAGTGGGTCACGACCAAGAGTACGTTGATTTTAGAATTTACAATGGCAAATAAATCATCACTATCATCATCACTATCGTCCGCCCTTACTATTACAAAGATAATAAACTGGTGTTTTCTTTTTTTCATTTAGATCAACCACGGGAGTAAATTGAAGTTATCAATTGAAGTAATCGACTCGACAAAAAGCAGTCTCTACAGCAGTAATTGTCCCCAATTCTGTCTGTTCTGTCTCATGTTCAACATCATGAAAACCCATTTCTAAATACTGATCAAGGACTTTCCGATCAATCGCTACTTAAATGCAAGGTCGTGAGAAAGCATTTCCATGACCACCAGGACCTGTCTGCTCAGTTCGGTCACTTAACATACAGATTCCAATATGGACCACATAGCATACCAAGTGCTCTCCACAGTTTAATCAACCACGACTGAGAAAAGATTATCCGTGTGAAATGTTTGGTGGCAAGCTATCCACGGAATACAAATGTGTCTCACGGAGAATTACTTGGACGACAAGTAATAAAACCAGAGATTTATATCGAGAACATACCTAATGCTAAAACCGTGATCGATTTGTACTGGAGCAAGCTAATAAAGATTTTGACAAGGGTTCTTGTTGTATTATTACTGAGAATGACCCGGGATCCGGGTGACATGAGGACTAGAGGTAAAACTATATATCTCACAAATTATCCTGAAAATAGTCTCAGAAAGATAGATTTACTTTTATTTGTACACCATAATAGATTACAATTAGGACATAAAAAATAATAGAGTATAACAATGAGCGGTTTCTTTATTATTGAGAGAACACTTGCATTCACACATTCAGCAAAAAACCCAATTGAAAATTCATCATCATCTGCCTAGCCTTTTCCCAACTATATTGGGGTCGGCTTCCAGTCAAACCGGATTCAGCTGAAAACCATAAAATAACAAATCCTGTTGAAAATAAACATTAAAAATAAAATTTCAGTAATCATTGCTATCTTATGTAACTGTTAATGTTAACAGTCTTGCTAAGTACTAAGGAGGTACATTACAGCACGCCTTATTTGAACAAGATATCGCAAATGCAAACTGCAAGCAAGAACATGCTAAAAGGGCCAGACTTGATAATGTGAAAGTTTGAGATACCCACAGATACAGGTATCTTGAAATAAACCAAATACTTACACAGAACTGCAGAAAAATTGTGAGGTAGTCAACCATGACTCTTTACAAAGTTAAATATACAAAGCTCTTGATAAAGCAAAGATGACACAGAAATGTACATTTGTTTAGGATTGATGATGCCATCAACCATTGAAAAGTCAACGACATTTTAGACATTGCAATAACTTGTGAATTGAGGACAATTTTGGCTTCTCCGAAGCACGAACTAAATGATGAATAAGCTTATCAATCCGGGTTAAAAATTCTAGCTAATCAAGAAGAAAATGAAGCTGACCATAGAGCCTATTCGAAGTAACAAAGCTAGTCATAAGAGCGCCAATTCTACTAACTTTAAACCAACATTCGCAATCGAATCTCATTTTTGACAGATTGTGACATGACATGATGACATGATGTGTGTTTTTGACATGCGAATGCGAACGAAATTTAAAAATTTGTAGAATTGGCACTAACTTAAAAATATGTTTGGGATTAACCACGTAATCTATACATATCGTATTGCAATCCTACTCTAGACTTCATGACCTACTGATGGTCATTCAATAAAAATCCTGTGACCTCATCGAAAATCTGCGTATCAAAAGACGGTCACGGCAACATCTCTACTTATGCTGTCGGCGCCAATTTGACAGCAATGAAAGAACAACGACAAAGGAAGCACCCATTTGGACCCCTGCAGTATGCTGTGTAATTGAGGATCGCACGCGAGGATACGTCAATCTTGAACAACAAGACGGACCTGACTGCCTTTACTTCCCGATTACAGTTCTTGGTTGACGGAATAGTCCTCTTGACATAGTTTGAGGTTCGCGTGTCTGGTTGAAGAGTCAGGAAAGAAGTGATTTAAACTTTGAAATCAACATTGTACCAGGAGTCTTCCATTTGAGAGATGTGCGATATGACATGTGAAACATTGACGGCTTTCAACATCTAATATGTTTACTTGAACTTTATACAAAAGTAAAACACGCTGTACAATGGACTTAATGTCATAAGCATTTCCTATAAGTTCTGAGATAATTGCATACAAATACGTTCCTTTTTGTTTATCAGGTAGATTGAGAGACAATTCTTACAGACAGTGTTCACAAACACACAACTAGATGCCTGAACTTATCCATAGTTACTTATAATATTTAGTTTTTAACCGACTTCCCAAAAAGGAGGAGGTTATCAATTCGGGTGTATGTTCTTTTTTTTATGTTTGTTACCTCATAACTCCGACAATTATGAACCGATTTGAAATTTTTTTGTTTTATCTGAAAGGATATACTTGCAGATTGGTCCTATTTAAATCATATCAAAATCGGTTACGAACTTTGGATTTTAAATCGAAATAGCTGGAATTTGACTATTTAGATGATTCTGTGATAATCGAAATTGCGTATTTTGCTTTTCTGCGATTTTGTAGTGATGTTGTTAGGTGTGGGGTACCACTTAAAAGTGAAAAATAAAAAACTTTTTACAAAAAAATACAACCGACTTCTAAAAAAAAACTACAAAGTAAAAAATAACTATAATTTCGGAAGTCGGTGTCAAAATACGAAGAAACTAACAAAAACACCGACTTCCGAAATTAAAGTTAGTTTTTACTTTGTAGTTTTTTTTTTAGAAGTCGGTTGTATTTTCAAGAGCCTGTTAAGCTAATGACTGATGTAAGTGGCGTTGAGTGCTTCATAACAAGTGAAACTAATCGATCACTAAGTAAGACATGAACACTCTTCAAGTGTAGTACAACAACGTTATAGTTTACCGCACAGATGTGACGACTCTCAATTTTTATTTTATTGTTGTGTTCGTGGCTAATAACAGCCGCACGGGTCGATCTTTAATGTTAAGCAATGCTTGCCAAGGTTGGTCTGTGGATGGGTGACTATCTTAACATACCGAGTTTCCTCCGTGCTTCGGAAAGCACGTTAAGCCGTTGGTCCCGGCTGTCATTTTTTGATATTTGACAGTCGTTACGGATTGTCAGACGCCAGTAAATCTGACTACAGTCTTGCCAAGAAGCACCGTGTTACCCAGTTTATGGATTGTGGAGGTCTGGTAAGCAGCCGCTCCTCGTAAAACTTTGGTATTCAGCTGAATCCGGTTTGACTGGAAGCCGATCCCAATATATTTGGGAAAAGGCTAGGCAGATGTTGACTAGCTGACCCGCGCCACTTCGTCTGTCACTGTTGTCTTGAATGCTCCACTGTTATAGGTCGTAGCGTGATGTTACGGCCTTCCTCGATAAATGGGATATCCAATACATTTTTTTTTATTAATTTGAAACTGTAGTTCCTGAGATTAACAAAAACACTGAATTATAGTTATTTTCTACTTTGAAGTGTTTTTTTTTTGTATTTGGAAGTCGGTTGTATTTTTTTTGTAAAAAGCTTTTTTATTGTTTTACTTTTTACTGGTACCCCACACCTAACAACACCACTGCATAATCGCAGGAAAGCAAAATACGCAATTTCGATCACTTGGACGACTAAAAACCATCATCAAAGTAAATAAATTCCAGCTATTTTGATTTTAAAGCCAAACTTCCTAACCTATTTTGATAAAATTTAAATGGGACCAATCAAAAAGTATATCCTTTCAGAAAAAACAAGAATTTTTCAAATCGGTTCATAAATGACGGAGTTATGAGGTAACAAACCAAAAAAAAACAACTGAATTGAGATCCTCCGTTTTGGAAAGTCGGTTAAAAACGAGCAAACTCTTCAGCCTGGAAAGCGATTATCGATGCAGCACGCTCGCCTAGAAGCAACCTATACACTTGCATTAAAAACCATCAGATTGTAACTTTCCAGAAATCCAGAAAGTTTATTGTTGTAAATATCAATGTTTGTGCGTACAGCTAAAGAAGGGAATTCCCTGCCGGAGTCTGTGTTTCCTGATAGCTACAACCTGGGAGTCTTTATTTAAGTGAAGAGTGAATAGGTTACTTGTCTTCTAGGCAAGCGTGCTCCACCTTAGACCGCATCATCGCTTAACATCAGGTGAGATAGCGGTCAAACTTATGCCTATCAATAGTAAAAAAAAAAAAAAACAAGTAACACATTAATTACAATCAAGAGAATAAATGTATTTCCTCAAAAAGCTGGTGAATTACGAATAGCAGCCAAGTTTAAGAAGGTAATTAACCCAAAGATAGCCACAAAAGCTTCCGCGGTATGTTCTCTAGAGCCATTTGAGCTAAAATTACCCAAGTAATGGGAAAATACTGACTCATTCCCCATTAACACTTCTATTTTACCACATTTACCTTTTAACGTAGGGCTTTTAAATATGTGAAAGAATTTTAGTGGGATTCTTTTGGTTCAGAGGTAAAAATAAGATTAAGTTTCGACCACATGATCAATTCTCGTTTCTGAGAAAATTCTAAAGTAGGGATTAGAGGTTTGGGTATGACACATAATAATATGTTTGCGGTTTCATACCCAAACATTATTTCTTTATTCAGATTCTTATCCTTAATAAACATGGTTGGGATGGGTAGTGTTACGTACACTAGATATGGTAGACGCCAGGTAAACTTGCAATAAAGTATAATATGGACCTTTCCCCAATGTCCTTCCGTAGACACCCAAACAATAAATCATAAACCATTTTTCATTACTAGACAACGTAAAAAAGTGAAAAATTAAAAAAAAATTACAAAAAAAAACAACCGACTTCCAAAAAAAAAATACTACAAAGTAAAAAAAGTCGGTGTCAAAATACGAAGAAACTAACAAAAACACCGACTTCCGAAATTAAAGTTATTTTTACTTTGTAGTGTTTTTTTTTTAAGTCGGTTGGTTCTTATTGTAAAAAAAAAATAATTTTTCACTTTTTAGTGGTACCCCACACCTAACAACACCACTGCAAAATCGCAGAAAAGCAAAATACGCAATTTCGATTACTTGGATGACATAAAACCATCATCCAAGTAGACGAATTCCAGCTATTTCGATTTAATCTGCAAGTATATTTTTTCAGATAAAACAAGAATTTTTCAAATCGGTTCATAATTGTCGGAGTTATGAGGTAACAAACATAAAAAACAACCGAATTGAGAACCTCCTCCTTTTTGGGAAGTCGGTTAAAAATATCACGATAAAAGTCGATTCAGGACAGGACAGTTTTTCTCTTTTCTTCTCTAAAATCTTTATTTCTCTAAATTCAATAAATGTAAGTTATTACACATTTTTCATAGCTGCTAAGGATGATAATTATGATTAAATCTACATCAGAACTTGTACATGTCACCGGAAAATGGCAGACTCCGTAAGATTATAATAATATATAATAATATGTATAGATTGTAATAAATCTTGATTATATTATATTATAGTCCAGGAGCCCTGGTACATTTTTGCACTTGATTACTATCAAGCTAATTTCCCGTGAGTATCTTCGTTTTGATGAGACGCCCAACAATTTCCTGTAAGAAACCCTCGATTTTGATTGCTAACAGAGGTAGCGAGGATACAATATGTCTGAACTGAATTATTTTTGTTTAATCTCAAGACAATTATCTAAATTATTCGAAAAAGAGGGGACTCTTTGATCAAACCATAGATTTTGTAGGACTCTTTCCAACATGTATTGATAACAAGGTCATCATA